>HG992298.1:10347500-11722653 GCA_905220595.1 Spilosoma lubricipeda
AAAATAAAATATTCACAACAGGATTTCTGTAAAACATTTTCATGCAAACCATTGCTAGCAACTACAATTTTAGTGTTTTTTTTTTTCACAAATTAACACAATCATTTTTGCAAAGACTGTTGAAATTAGTATACAACTACGCCAACTATACAATAGGAGTGGTGCAATACACAGACAGAAAAATAAACACACAACCAAAATACAGATATGTTCACGTACGGTGAGCCGAAGAGTTTATCTAACAGATAATTTGACATATCTTCCATATAAACCGTGGCAAAGATAAGATATCCGGAACTGATTCGTAACCAGTGAAACGAGGCCTTAGTTTTCTGAAACAGGCAGTTTAAATATTCGCATAACACATTACTTCAGAAACAATATCTTGTTTGCTAACACAAAAGGCGTTCGTTTCGCTTTCGTGACGGAAGCGAAACGGCAAAGTCATACATTTTTACTGAGATGTAGAGTTTGTGAAGTAAGGGTTAGTAGGGTTAGGACGTGTAGATTCAGAAGCTTTGCTCTACATGAGATCTGATATCTTTTCCACGGGGTAACCCATATGCAGTCGTCTTGGCAATATTTTACATGAAAATGTTTTTGGTGGGATAAATATTGCCATTAGTATTATTGCAACAGTCAAATAAACTTAGCCTTAGATCAAGACCTCACAATTGAATATTTAAACACAACTGCATTCAGAAGTTCAGGGGGTCAAAAAGGTGCGTTACGTTTAAAGTTTTGTTTCGATATATTCTCGGTGTTACAAAATAGATGAAAGGTATTTTCGTAGTGAAATATTACCATGATTACATGATTCAATTTTCAGTCACAATCCATATTAATGTTGTGAATGCAAAAGTGTGTCTGTCTGGAGGTACGTGTTTTTTACGATTTAGATATAAGTATAGAGTTAGATCGATTCCCAGGCAAGGTAATAGAATAGATTTTATCAAAGAAATCGTTCTTAAAGAAAGTGAACAAGAAATTTACATGAGAAATTAATAAAATTTGAGATTTTGAAGTAAGTAGATAGTTTGAGTTGAGTAGTGAGAAGATTTTTTCTAAAATCACTTATGAAAGTAAAATAGATAGTAGTTTGTCTGGGGAATCGATAACTACTGAATAATATATAAATGAAATATGGTATAAAGACAGTTTGAGTTGTAGGGAAGGATATAGAATAGAAATAATAATTTTCAACCCGAAATCATCCCTTAAAGGTATAAAATAGTAGCTCTCAAAGTAACTCTATTTGGCTATTACGCTTTCACGGTTAAATCGCTAAATCGGTTAGATTCTTAAAGAAGGATATAAACTACTTTTTACTGTAACGTGATTATATCATACTTGCATTTGTACGCAGGTGGACCCGCGGGCAAAGGCAAGTATGAAATAACCACATTACAATCAATGTTAGATGTTAAATACTTTAGAACGAAAATATTGCTTACTGAAATTAACTTTTAATACGAGATTTAACTTTCAGTTTCTAAATACGAGTTTTTATGTATTCTTAAATTATTTGAACAATTTGTGTTAAATAGAAAAAGTGACATCTAGTGGCAAGTAGTTAGCAAGTTGTTGTACTCGACGCGGTTTGCATTTGTTACGAAACTAAAGTTGATTATACGTTCTCACTTCTCTTTGCATTATCTACGCACAGAAATTTAAAAAACGGAGATTAAATCAAAAATCGCGTTTATCTGTTTTAGTTACTTACTTTTATTAAAACATAGAAAAAGTACCACTCATTAAGCTTTTATAGAGTTATGAACGTCTAAACGCTGTCTGTTGATGTTTTCTATGCTGTGTTCTGTCTATTTCGTAGTAACGACATGACAACTAGTTATCTAGTCTATAATCATTTATTAACAAATCTATAATAAATTTAAAAATAATACCCGACATTATAGCCTCAGAATAAACAAACAAGATAAAATAATATGCAAGCATTCATTAACTTCGCTTATATTGACTAAAGCGTAAACATTTAAAAATATAATTAGCTATTATAAAAATAACAATGACAATATTCATTATCCTTAATCTCACTTTCCTTATCCAAGCTCCTTGCTTTCTCTAGATCATGCAGTCTTTCAATACTTACACCAAAATTTAAAAAAAAGTAGATACACAAAAAATGCCTCTAAGTTTATATAATAGTTTCACGGAACAAACTATTCGTGGCGTACATTCTGCCAACCGATTCTAAGCTTAACACAATACCTCTTGAAAACATGTACAAAACAAAAATAATAGTACGGTGCACAGTAAACACAAATTAACTTATTATTGTATTTATAACTTCTTAATATTACATGTGTGCATATAACCTTATGCTATTACTCTAAGACCAGAGATAAAAAAGAACAAACAATCCCAAGGCAGACTTTAAACAGCAAATAGTAAGCCACAAATTGTTAGCCAGCCTTATAGTCTGGGAGATTTAACTTAATCTAATTATTTTGAGAGTTTAAACAGGATTATTATACTACTACATATTGAATTTTTGGCACTACCTAATATAACGAAAGAAATTATGATATCGGTAAACTATTGCCAACAAATTCAGAAGAATTAAATCAAGCATTTATATGCAGGACAAAATACATCTATATATATATTCTGATTATTTACAGATTTCTAAGACTGTTACGCGTTTTAACTACGCCTGTTTAGTCCAGGAACAGATTAAAAATTACTTGCCTATCTTTTATGTTCGTTAGATTTTCGGATATTTTTTTTTTTTTTCAATTTAAAAAGTCTAATCTTATGCAGACATTTTTATTTACAATTGATGTTATGAAGTAAAACATTGTCATGCTGCAATTTCATCCATAGATACTCATTGAAATTACAAATTATGTAGTTTATACATTGTCGAGAATCGAACCTCGATCCTAAACATCGCGGTGGGCCGATCTTTTCAACCGAATGAACAGTTACATATATTGTATTAACGTCACTCGCCTCAACATCACAATATATTCTTGTAGACATTAAAAAACCTGTATCTACCATCACCCGGACATCATTTACATACATAATGTCCAAACACAAAACAGAGTTTCCAATTTAGAATTATACCTTTTAAACTTTCGCGTTCCGTGATATATTAACAATTATTTATTTATTTTTTACTCAGCCTGTGACCACGGCCTGTGCAACCTGGTCGAAACGTCAGGCAAATCAGAGGTATGTAATACCTTTTAATAAGTGATCGCGTTAATTCCCGTAAAAAATATTGTTAATAGAATTATACCGTTCAAGATTATAGATATTCTTGACTAAGCTTAGCTTTCAAACAAAAACAGAATCATCAAAATGGGTTACCCAGTCGAAAGTTCAGAAGTAACAGATATAAAAAAAAATACAGTCGAATTGAGAATCATAAACGTTTCACAGGGCTAACACTGGCATAACACCAGGCTTTGAAAGAAAGCCCGCTTACCAACATAGCTAGCTGTATTAATACTTTTAACTTAGTTGTAAAACAGAAAAAGATGTAGATACAAGAAAGGGATTATCAAAACTTCAATTTCTTGAACAAAACAGTTTGAATCACCTTTCTTGTTTGAATTTAAAATTTATTCATATTTACATTACTTTTCAGTTAATTAGATACAATATTTAAACTGAATTTAGTTTATCTGGTTTATTTACGTCATAATTTGTTTTCGTAAAAGCATTTGATGACTAATTCACCTGCAAGCGAGGTGGTACAACAGTTTAAGCTGTAAATCTATACTAATATTTTACAGAGATATAGTTTGTAAGGTTGTGGGGGCTTAATCTTTGGAGCTACTGAGCCGATTTTGATAATTATTTTACTTTTAAATTGAAAACCACATTATTTCTGAGTGTCAAGGGCTATATATTTACTCGAAAACTAAATTCTGTGGATCTTAGATACAACAAAACACTAACGTTTGAAGTAGTTCAGCCATTCAAAGATAGATGGCATCAAAAACAAGTTTAAGCCTAAAATTGTTTCCAAACAATCCTTTGAAACGATAAATTACAAATCTGTATCAATATTTTTATCAATTTCATATAAGAAACAAAAATCTAAAGTTTGTTATAACCTAATTCAACAATATAATAAAAGTAAGAAATAATTAACACAATTAGATCAATAAACACAATTAAAAACAATCAACAACACACATGCACAAATTTAAACAATACTTACACACTATAACATTCATTAATTGAACAAAAAATAATAATATTAACTTAAAAATTTATTGGATGTTCATGTAAAATTCTGCCGGCTTAATTGAGAGGGCAGTAAATCAGAAAAGGCAGTTATCGGACTTGCTGCTCCTTATCTAACAAGAAAATTCACTTCTAATACTATATACACCTATAAAACTTAGATAGGAAGAAGCTCGTTTCACGTACTATCGACTAATTTGAACCATAACCCACCTTAAGTTTACTTTCTCACAGACATTCAAATACAATTAAGCATAGGGTTAGAGAATATAGAAGAGGCGAGCCAGCCCTCCAGTCGTCCCTCCGCTTACAGGCAGCCGTATGTCTACCCCACTCTATCTATAATAACTCTATGCAATTAAGTCGGCATTACTATGCTACGGTAACGACCTTGTAATCTGTCATTTACATGCGAGATATTTCTCGTAATTTGTTCAAAGTTATTAATTCCAAGGAGCATGCATACGAAATATAATTATTACTATTTTATCTACTGCAGTGATGTTAAGACAAAGTTGCATAGATCTCCGATTAGTGTTGACTAAGCTTGCCAAATACATATTTGAAACGTTACAAGTGCGGAATGCACTTTAAAGAAGGGTATCTTTGTTTTGATGCTTTCAAACGATTTGTCGGCAATGTGGGTCATGATTCACGTTTGTCGATAGTACATTAAAAATAGGCAATTAAATTTGGCCGCCTTTGACTTACTACCTTCTCGATTAACACAGTAGTATTGGGTCAGTATCGTGATAGATTAAAAATACGGAGTTTTACCACCCCTATTCAACCCGTGGGTGCCGTAAGGAGCAAACCCTACTTTATGTTTGTACTATATTACGATTTATAAACAAAGCCTCTAAATTACATGCAATTTTATTTTTATTATAACGATCTTTTTCATTTTTATTTAATCCGCAATACCGATTTAAAAGAAAAATACTAATAGAATTATTTAGAAATAAAAAATGACGTATTTTCATCAACGTGTTATGTTAAAACAAACGTGAAATGAGAGACATTTAAACACTTTTAACTTAATTACAGCCATAAGCTTCACATCTCATCAGCCTTTATTAGTCCACTGCTAGACATAGGCATTTCCTTAGCTTCATCTAGCATTTCAAAACTTAACATAAATAGGTAACTTATTTTTATTCCTATATGTAGTTTTAAATGGCTCTCTTTTAGAAAACCGTCTAATAACTGATTGTGAAAGCTATCTACAGTTTAAACATTACAATTTATGTTTTTTTTTTCTCATCAGGCTATCGCAGTCCATCATGTTTTTTATCAGCTATATAGTTAGCTTTAGAGTCATGACATCTTAGTAATAAAATAACCAAGAATCAGTGTATTACGACATGGAGAACAATTTTCATTTGATGTACAACGTTCAAGAGAATAGCATCATCAATATAATTATCCACTTATTTTCCTTCCATTAAATTCCTTCTAACTCAGTTCATACATCGTCTTTGGACAGCAATTTGTCTAACTTCAACTGTTCTAATTGCAACTGTCGTCGGATAGACCCCAACTGTGTCAGTATACTGACATTCTTTCCTTCCTCGTTCGGTAAAGCTTTTAATATATTCTTCTGTACAACGGGAACCTTCCATTTGTCTTCAACTATCTTCATGGCATCACTCAATTGTACATTTTCTACACTCGAACTGGGTTTTGGCGAGTGTCTCAAAACAGGTATTGGTAATGTATCTATATTTTCAACGGTTTTCTTGGACGGTTGTTTGGTTATCACTTCTTTTGGACGGTTGGTTTTGACAATATCTTTCGTGTTTTCATGTATTAACGCTTTTTCTATCACTATATTTTTATCAATTCTCTTTGTAATAGGCACTTGTATCTTTTCAGGCGTTTTGTCTATAGGTATGCCAAGGAATTGTTTTTCGGGTGTCCGCTTTATTTCTAGAACATCTTTTTCTATATCACTTTCTGGACTTTTAAAGTCATTCTTTTCGTAAGCGAAATAATCTTTTTCTTTGTTGAAGTTTAAATTTTTTCTGAGATAGCTGTCTACGTCATAGTTGGAAGAAAATATGGAATTATCTGGAATGTTCATTGAGTAGGGCTTTTTCTGTATTTCGTTCGTGCGTTCATAAGACTGGGGGTAGTAGAAAGGTAGTTTGGAGGGGATGATTTCGCTTTTTGATGTGTCTGTGTTGCGTTTAGGAATGGTCTTGTTCGGTTGTGATTTGGTTCGAAAGAGTTTCTCTTGTTCCGTGTCTATTTCTCTCTGAAGTTCTGAACGTTTTATGTTGTACTCGGTTGCATTGTGTTTCATCTGTAACAGAAGATTTCAAAATACATTTAGATACAGTAGGTATCAAGTAAATATGCGATATAAGACAATCAATTTTTGAAAATAACTATTAAGGTATTTCGACACTTTTCTCGATATAAATCACGAAAAGATTTTGCTCACGGCTCCGCCCGCGTGTAAGCCAAGGATTAAAGTATCAAAAAACAACAGACTGCCAGAGTTACTTTTGAATTTATAATATTATACTAATATATGGATGGATTTCTACAAAGTTCTCTTGAGACAAATAATTTTTATTAGTAAGTAATGTGATTGCAAACAACATTTAGAAAAATGTGTCGTAATCTCACAATTTTAACAGTTGATTAGTCAAACAGTTTCGTTTTGCATGTGTTGCTTTTTAGTTAGCACGCAAAAATAAATAATAATTTATTGTACTTATGTAGTAGGGAATATGCAATCTTTCTCACAAACACTACTAACACAGTGTGAATACGACTCAGATAATTTCGATGAAGTGACCATCGACGTCACATTTCGTTTCGTCCAATAGTGCGCGTTTTGTTTGAAATTCCCCCCCTTAATTTTTACTTTTTAATATTTACTAGCTCTACCCCCTCCTTCGTACACGTGACATTAGTATTTTCAAGTTATTAATTTTTCATCGTTTAAACCTTCCCTGGAGTACGAAAACCATATCAAAACCAAAAACAGCTAAATCCGCCCAGCTATTCTCGAGTTTTATCGAGACAAACGAACAGCAATTGATTTCTATATATAAGATTTATGTATGGCCTTGCCAAAATGATTCTACTCTGCTTGGTGGAAAGCATAAACAGAATCCAAGAGTGGTGGTCACCATACTCACTGCTCGTGCAGACATTACAACAATGCAGCATGATGACCCACATTATGGCAGCCTAGTGATGCTTCTGCATCATTGGGCCTCCGGTCTCGCACTCACCAACGAAACACAGCAGCACGATCTCTTTCATTTTACGTAGATCTTCTGTGCGAGGGTAGTACCGACCCAACCGTGCTGAAATCAGCGTGACTCTACTACCTTGAGTTGACTTGATCTTACCATTACTTTCTGAGATTAAAGAACCTCTAGAACCTCACAAATTTTACCTATCACATAGATTTAAAAAGCAAGTATGTACTATGTGTAAAATGTCTTACCTGAGCATCAAGTAACAATTGCGAGTCGAGTTCTCGCTCCTGGGCCACTCGCAACATTCGCAGCTGCTCTTCCAGCCTCCGCATCTCAGCTTGCTCCAGCATTCTGAAACACACAAAAGCCTTAACTTTACAAGTGCTGCCCCATATGAGGTTTGAAGGCTGTGTAGTGAGTGTAATAGAAAGTGGCGAGATGACCGCTTAAATCACCACCCCATCGGTACAGTACCGAGCTGGTCACACGGGTTTGAAAGAAAGAAAGAAAAATAGTTTATTTTAACGACATTGCAACACAACATATTATTAAAGAAATTGGTACGTAATCAGTATTAACTTAAATATAATATATTGTTGACGCGCACAGCGCATGACTCTCCCCCCTCGGCCGAGGCGCGCGGAGGGCGCGGAGGGCGCGGAGTGTCGTGCAGCGACAGCGCGAGCTACCTCTTCACTCCGCCTCCGCCACCGAACAACAACCGACGCGCACGCATTCAACTTCATCCCAACATTGTATTGCCTTATTACGAATATTATAAGTTTTTACAGTCCACTTATTAGTTTCAATTAACTACGAAGCCTAAACAATATAATATAAATATTTCGGACATCTAACACACAACGCCATCTAGTCCCGAGCTAAGCAGAGCTTGTGATATGGGTACTAGACGACTGATATAAATACTTATATACTTTTTTTTTGTAAAAACATACATAGAAAACGCCCAAACTCCGAAACAAATATTTGTAGATCGTACAAACTTTTGGTTCGACCCGAGAATCGAACCCGAGATCCGACCTCATGATCAGCAGACGCTCACGCTAACCGCTACACCAACGAGGCAAAGTAAAGGTAATACGTAAATTGTTACAATTTTAACCTAATAGGTTAGTTTTGTAACAATTTAATTAAATCTCTATACAAACACAAACACTTGCCACAAAGTTGCGTCTCAGTGTACATTAAAAACAGATACTGCTCAGCCTAATGCTGCATCATTTACGATACAGCGCTGATTTGTGTTAAGTTTAACGTCTCTTTAAAGTTAAAGATAAATAGGGGTGTCAAGACTGTATTGTTAATCCATTAACACATACACAATATCATGGCTGAATGTGTTAACCCTCACATGATTTGTTCTGTATTTTAAGCATAAAATTTTAGATTATTTTTGAATGATACTAACTTTTCTCTATTTTTCCTTTCTTCCCTTATTCTCTGCTGCTCCATAATTTGATTCTTAAGTTCCTGTTGATAATATTGACGGCGTTCCGCGGCCTCCTGCAAACGAAGATGATAAAGCTTATGAGAATAACAGACACACACCTATGAATGTATTTTTATGCAATACTTAAGTTTGGGTCTACGTTTAATAGCCGTTTTTATAATTTTGTATTTTTAAAATAGTAATTTTTTTTAACCTAAAATTTGTAAAAGGACATAAAATGATAATGATCCTGCATATCAATGAATGAATTAAATCAATCATTTTAAAATAAATAATTCGTAAATCTAACACATAACGCCTTTTAGTCCCAATCAAGAAAAGTTTGCACTATGGGTACAAGACAACTGATATAAATACATATTTACATTTTATACATAGCAATATCACCCAAACTCCGAAACATATATATGCAAACATTTGTTCTGACCCGGTAATAGAACCCGAGACCTCAAGCACAACATTCGCCTTCCACTGAACCACCGAGATGGTCAATAACGTGTTCTACGTCTTGTTTTAACTAGATATAGGTTATTGAAAATTGCTGTAAGTCAAATTTATGTGATCGAGATGCATAAATATTTCGGACATCTAACACATAACGCCATCTAGTCCCAAGCTAAGCAGAGCTTGTGTTATGGGTACTAGACAACTGATACAAATACATAATGTAAACTTTTTTTTTGTAAATACCTACATATTTTACATAGAAAACACCCAAACTCCGAAACAAATATTTGTAGGTCATACAAACATTTGGTCCGACCCGGGAATCGAACCCTCATAATCAGCAGTCGCAAACGCAAACAGCGAGACCAACGAGGCAGTAAGAGATAATACAGTAATAGGTAGATAATAATAATACAATAAATAAGAAAGCTGTTATTTTCTTGAAGTAGCCCGGATGCCCTGGGTTCAGTTCCCACTTGGAACAAATACCTGAAGTGATAATGTAAGAATGCGTACCTTTTCAGCTTGAATATTTCTGAGTCGGATGGCTTCCGCGTCGAATATAGACGGCATGTAGGTGTGACGTAACTCGGAGCTCAACTTATCGCGGTTACATTTCTTCAACAGACAGGAACGTTCTGAAATGTATTTAAAATTATCTACATATTTATGTGGGAATTAAAAAAAAAAAATTTTATTTAGTAAATTAGTAGTAGTAAATAAATTCAAATAAGTTCTAATGAGAGTGCGTAGAATGTAACATTTTGATAGAATTGTGCATAGAACACGGTGTGTTCGTGTGTGGGTGGCTGTTGATCCTGGTATCTGTCAGGGTGGTGGTAACTACTGAGCCAATTTTAATGTGGTGTTATAACAGATTGGTAATAATAGTCCGGGTGACATCTTTACAAATAAATAAAATTGAAGCATCTGTTTGTAATATTAAAATAACCGCTTTTTACTAAATGCATATGTAGGTATGATATATACATGGTACATTTACCAAAATAACATTTTTTACAATTTTTGTCTGTCTGTTTGTTCCGGCTAATTTCTGGACCGGCTGGACCGATTTTGACAGGACTTTCACCGTTATTGAAACGTTTTTCATTGCTGCTCCGCTCCTATAGGTCTTAGTGTGATGATATATAGCCTATAGCCTTTCTCAATAAATGGGCTATCTAACATTGAAGTAATTTTTCCTGCCGGCCCATTAGTTCCTGAGATTAGCGCGTTCAAACAAACTAACAAACTCTTCAGCTTTATACATTAGTAGTAGTTTAGATTATTATGTAGTTTTGAATGATATTGAAGTCATAGAGATAAGGTTCATACCATCGAAGTCTCCATAACTGCGTCGTCGGCCAGGTGGTGTGGCTGGGACAGGTCGAGACAGCTGCGGGACAGTTCGTGGGGACAGTTCACGTTCCGCCTGCGTCAGCTGAGGCAAGGGACCCGCGGGACACGTCATTGGGGCAGGGACACCGCACTGTTTCAAACATATACATTACTTTGTTATTTTAGATTATGGACGTATGATCTAGTGGTTGAAGTGGCCATACCACTTCTAAGGCCACATGTCGTGGGTTCAAATCCCACGTGCGACAACACTTTGTGTTCTGAGCCTGGGTGTTCTTAGAGACCATTTCTTGTTAAAAAAAATTTTCAGCTGAAAAAATATTTAATAGCCACATTTTTGTACCCAAACTGAATCCATGATGGTATCTACCAATATTAATCTTACTATCATGCTAATATTATAAACGCGGAAGTTTCTAAGTATGGATGGATGGATGGATGGATGTTTGTTACTCTTTCACGCAAAAACTACTGAACGGATTTGGATGAAACTTTACAATAATATAGCTTATACGTCAGAATAACACATAGTCTACTAATTTGCTGCGATAATCGACATACACGCAAACGGAGCCGCGAGTATCAGCTAGTATTATCATAAAGCGTTTATAGATATTTTAAACCAACTTACTTCAAACAAACCTGCGTCATCAGTTTGTACGGCAACGGACAATGGTTGTGAAAAGCCATCTACTTGCACCCCGGTGTCTACTTTACTGTAAAATATACGTCAAAATAGAGTTAGTTAGTGCACTATTTATGTAAAACAGTGATTAATAAATGTATATGGAGCGGACGGTCTCCTAGTTTTGAGAGTGTAGTTCATTGAGTTGTAAATTCTTATAATGTACTAGCTGAAGCCCGTGGAGGACCCCCGGTACAATAAAAACCGCGGGTAACGGTAAAGAAAAGCAGCCTTAGTTACGTCCTATATAATCAGACCCTATAGATAGCTGATTATATAGATAGAACTGGCAGATGCCAGTGAAAGTTCCGTCAAAATCGGTCCTGCCATTCCAGAGATTGGCCAGAACAAACAGACAAAACTTAAAAAAAAAATTGCCAAAAGTATATATACATACGTATTCAGCAAAAGCGGTTATTTAACTATTACAAACAAACACTACAATTTCATTATTTTCTAAAATTATGCATGTCAAAGAGATGGGGTGGTACTGCGAGAGGTTTAGAACTGTCACGGTCCACCAGTCCCGGGAACGGGCCGGGAGGAGGTTGCAGAACGATCTCCGTCCTCCATAAGCGCAAATCTGGGGGTGACAAGTGAGGTCATCTACCACCAAACTACACCAAAATGTCCAAAAGATCAACTTAAATGTAGCTTCAGATACTATGAACTTACTTGATATTATAAGAAGTGCTTCCAGTATTGAGCGGTTGCAACTGCCCATAATGGTCTCGATGTAAACTCTGTACGCTTTGAGAACTCTGTATTTGCTGCAAGCTCCGCCTTCGGTCCGGACTATATCTGTCCCGTTCCTGAACTAACTCCCTCTCTCGTTCCTCTCTTTCTCTCTCACGTTGTTCACGTTCACGGCGCTCTCTCTCCGCTTGCTCTTTCTCTTCTTGTTTCTTTTTGGCTTGCTGGAAAAATAGATAATGAATGATGGTGATAAAATTATTAAAGCAAGAGTATGTCCTCCGCCTTCCGATGAATAGCCATTTGCTTTATGTTACGCGTTCTCACAGTTTGCAGTTCCCCGAATTCTACCGTCTCTCTATAAGTTATTTAATTGCTAACCTTTAAAAATGTAGTCCCATATTTCGATTATTTATAAACTTTACGCACTAAATTTGTACATCGGCGGACTTATTATAGGATTTGTATGGTATGTTACCATACAACTTTCTATGCTATGTTATTTTATGCTAAATGATACGAGACTTAGAGCCCAAATGTTTTATTACTATAACGATCTGATATGATACTAAATGTGATAAATTGTTAAATGGTATTGATAGTAGAGAACACGCGGTGCGTTCAATGACCGGTAGTGAACTAACTTTAAAATGGAAATTAATATGAATGTTGATGGATTTGCTGACGCAATGTTTACAATTTCGCAATGTACTGTTGCACCGTACAGGATTCTTCACAGTCGAACTACCTAAACGCCCTCATGTTAATGCACCATCGCAGCGCAAAGTTTGATTGACATACATTATTTCTTCCAGAACACATTGTGTAGAAACTTTTGTACTTGTAAACTTTTCTCTTACCTGATCAAGGTATTCCCTGTACTGCTGCTGTCGGATCTTGCGTAATGTGTTTCGGTGTCGTTCATATTCGCCGAGGCCGAGAAGAGCATCGCCCGGTGCTCTTTCACCTCGCAGTAGCGGGTTGTTTGGTGAGTATTCGCCTGCTTTCAGCATCCCGGGCAGGCCAATGTAGCGCTGAAAACTTAGAGCATGTTAGACAAATCACACATTTGACTAAGTACTGAATATTTGCTACGAGTTTGGATATACAAGTTATTGACTTAACAAATCGCTGCAGGATTATGTCAGCATTGCTTTGAAGTTCTTCAATGTAAACTAAGAGATGAAACTCATAGTTAACACTGGTAAAAACAAGAAGCGTCGATGGAGCTTCTAACAAGATTTTTAAAACTAATGAATTTAATATTGTAGACTTTTTTCTACATAGCAAAGATTGACATATTTCGGTACACAAATACAAGAGTGTCAATAGTAACAAACCATTGTTTATTCTGAACCACAATATTGTGGTCGAGTTGCGAATGATAAGTTAGTAAATGAACATGACGATCGCTTTTTTCTACAGTTACACAATTGCTGAAACGAGCGACCATTTTAATCTACACTGGACTGCGCAGTTAAGGACAGAGCGGTAGTAAAAACATAACACATATAAAACTTTATATATGAGTTTGACGGAATGGACTTTTTTGGTTTAAGATGCTCATTTATTGTCATTTGCGTAAATAGCGAATTCTCGGTCAACAGGCATTGTTTCTCAAAAGTACGGAAGTATTTATGTAAAATAAAAATAATGATTAATATGAATACTTAGGAACAGTCACACGTATCGTCATCTAATTTTTGTCATAATCACAATCATACGTTATTTATTAACGAATTTGAATGAGTTTCCTTGTGTTGAAATCACTACCAGTGCCTATTAAAATATACTAGACTGACCTACCCACGCAACCTCGTTTGCGTCTCCTATTGCCCGTAGCGTGATAATTTTCCCCTGTTTTTGTAACATTCTTCATTGTTGCTCCGCTTCTGTAGGTCTTAGCGTGATGATATGTAGCCTATAGCCTTCTTCGATAAATGGGCTATCTAACACTGAAAAAATTGTTCAAATCGCACCAGCGGTTCCTGAGATCCTGAAGTGGGTAAAAAATTCAATTCCCGAGAGGCAGTACAAAATGCCTTTGAAGAGTTTGTTGCCTCCCGTCCAGCTGATTTTTACAAGAAGGGCATCAGTAAACTGCCAATGCGTTGGCAAAGATGCGTCGATTGCATTACTTCGAATAACCGAAATAAAAAAGTTTGAAAAAATAAGTACATTCACTTATTGCATACAAAACGGCAATTTCATAGGTAAATACCTATTATTAGTATAGATTACTTGTACTTGGAAGATAGTATTTTTATTGGTAAATTTTCTAAAACTGAATCCTATCTAAATCGATTTATCGACCCTGAAACCCCCTGCTTACTAAATTTCACGAAATTCGTAGGAGGAGTTTCCGAGATTCAGATTTTATATGAACAAGACTTGCTCGTTTAAAGGTATTAGATGGAATCAAGTTGTTGGGTCATCGAGAGGTAAGTACTAAGTCATTGGTCTCTGCTGGACATTAGAATCCTTCGATGCTGATGATGATGAAGAGGACAGCTTTCAAGTGGATTGCATGCATCGTCGATCTGCGGTTTGTCGCACAATCAACGCTAATGCAATCAAACCATCCTGTTTGAATGTTACTTCTTGTAGGGACACAATGTACTTAACCTACTCATAATATTTCGGTACTGAGATTATGTTAAATACTATTATATATTTATTATACATTGCCCGTAGCGTGAAAATTTCCCCCGTTTTTGAAACATTCTTTATTGTTGCTCCGCTCCTATTAGTAGTAGCGTGATGACATATACCCTATAGCCTTCCTCGATAAATGGACTATCCAACACCGAAAGAATTTTTCAAATAGGACCAGCGGTTCCTGAGATTAGCGTTTTCAAACAAACAAACTCTTCAGCTTTATATATTAGTATAGATTTTATTTGTCTTATGAGTAATACCAAACACTTAATACTGACAACTAAAAGGGATAGAAATACCCTAAATACTTAAAGATATCTAATGTCCTATCTAATATTCACTATAGCAAGTTTTCCTAGCTAGTAAGATCACAGTTATGTTTCCGCAATCTGAATATTTAAATTCACATCGGCACTTAAGTGCCGTAAGTCATGTTTAAGTGAGCTGAACATAAGGGAAACTGAGTGTCAACAACACTGTAAATACATAAGCGACCACTAGCCTGACTATGCAGATAGTCTGCGACGGAGTGTCCGCTGTACTATAGACAAAAATTAGGTTAAGATTCAAGAGTTTCAAAGTAATCGATTTGATCATAGCATCTCGATGATCTTGAGAATTCGATATCGCATAGCATCTCGATGTTCATTTATATGTAGTTGTTTGAGTACATGTTTCAAAGGTAGTAGAGAGAGCCATGCTGATTTTTGCACTCACGAACCGTATCGACCGGGGCGGTACTACCCATACCTAGAAGATCAACCTAAAATTGCTGTATTCGTGCTTCGTTGGTGAGTGCGAGACCGGAGGCCCAAAGATGCAGAAGCATCACTGGGCTGCCATAGTGTGGATCATCGTGCTGCTTTATTGTAATGTCTGCACGAGCAGTGAGAATGTAGTATGGATTCTGCTTATGCTCTCCATCAGGCAGAGTAGAGTCATTTTGGGAGGCTCATACATAGGTACACTTTACTAGTACGAGAAATATTTTATCAGTAAATAAGGCAGTATAGTAGGTCTAGATCTTCTTTCTAAGTAGAAACCTAGCAGAGGACTGGTAAAAGCTGTGTATGATAGAAGGTGAAGGCAGGTGATCATGACACAGGAAGCACAATGACTAACAGATAAGTAGGCTCGTTTGCCCCCTGTTCCATACAAAGTATTTATACTCATGATAAATTAAAATGTAATATTAATATAAGAGAACCAAAAGCGCAATGAACTTGGGACAAATAAGTCCTTTTGCTGAATTAAAGCCACTAAAAAAAAATGTTATTATACAATTAGTCAGTAGCAATTTATACGCCCTGCGACGCCAAGCTTTATTAAAGCGTGAGCATCGATCATTAATTAAAAGTGTAGCGAATCTAATAGCTCAATTAATTGACACTAGCATTTCGCGCATACATTCTCTTTGGTCAGAGGCGTAAAAACCACACGCAAATTGCAAATATCTTTTGAAATTTTCTTGATAAATTGGATTAGTGTTACTAAATCTAGAACAATTATAATGACTGAAATAAGGACGTATTTGTATTTCATTGTTTTTAAAATAAAAGCAGTCCAGTTTTTCATTGTATCATCTGCTATCTACCAGTAAAAGCCCCATCAAAATCGTTCTATCCTTTCTAGAAGGAAGCCGGAATAAACAGACAAAAATAAAAAATATGGATTATTTTCATATGTATCTCCTGTTTATACTTTCATATACATTTACTGAAAAGCTTTTAATCTGAAATTACAAACAGACACTTTAATTTTATTTATTTTTATAGATTAAGTTCTTGATTTGTATATGAGTTGCCTAGTCTTGGGTAAACTTGACCACAAGCTTCTTGAATCATGTCTTTAAATTGAGAGGTTCTGAAATTCCTAATGAGATGGGTTACAAAATTTTTCTCAAAGAGCGAACGACTTAAATAAAGTCGTTTTCACAGCAGTTTATAGAGGTAAATTAAAGTAGAAGAACTAAAAGTTCTATCTTCGAGTTTCGAGCGGTCGTCCCATTTCACATAGGTTAAGAGCAACTTCCAAAGTTTATTATTTCCAGCTTTAGTAGTTCTCTTGGCTTAAGTTATATAGGTTTTACGCGCCGTGTTTCCTTTCATATAAATTAAGACATTATATTTTATTGTTACGATTGTGGCTATACGCTAGTGAATCTTACTGCCAAAAGTAATTAATCTATTATGTAAAAATCCAGTATCACAGTGTTTGTTATCGATCTCCTGCGAAACGGTTTGAGATTTTTATGAATTTTTGTACATATTTGAAAGGCCATAGGCTATCCTGGGATATACCGGTTTTACCATGGGAGAGCCAATCTTCGGCGTGAATGGGCTGTCTCGACCGGAGTGATACCACGGCTTCACAGAAAACCGGTATGAAACAGCGCCTACGCTGTGTTTCACCGAGTGAGTGAGGATACCGGAGGCCCATACCCCGACCCCTCCCACTATCTCCCCCCCCATCCCCCAAAGGTTGGCAACGCACTTGTGACGCCTCTTGATGTTGCGGGTATACATAGGAGGCAGTAATAGCTTATCACCAGGCGATAGATCTACTCGTTTTACCCCCTTTTCCATAAAAATATATTTTGTACCCTTAGGAGATAATAGTGGTCCTCTCCAGTTTTTTTTTTAATTTTATTAACACCAACCCCTATTGTTTACCAAAGTATTTACTAGGAGTTATGTATTTCGCAAAACAACATCTGCCCAGTCAACAATTAGGTATTTACAATATAATATTAATACGTATGTACTAAAGTTACACAACATCGTAAATTTTCTCTTTGTTAGAAAGGAAACAGATTATGAATTTATAAATATTTCAACAAGTATTTACGTTTAATTATAATCACATTAAAAAAGCATAAAGTAATATTATATTGTTTTGTCCCGGACGTTAGTAATGGCAATCATAATTATTTAACTCAGACGGTGCGTGAAAGGTCGATAGTAAAAGTGCAAGGGAACCAACTTACATTTGATGGTCAACTATTAGATTTTTTATATAGGTACTTATGATTGGTTGAGACCGAAATGTAACGAATCGAACATCGTAAACCCTGCTGCTAAAACAGTCATCATCATTCTTTAACAGTCTACTGGACATAGGGCTCTCCTTAGACAGAAAGTTTTGAAATACTGGCCTCGCCTTAAAAAAGAAAAAAAAAATACTAAAACAGTATGCTTCTCGGTGTAGTGACAGATAAGGAACACAGAGTGTTATCCCATGGTGACATAAAGGCCGACTAAAAAAAGGCCGAAGTAAAATTTTAACTAAATAAAAAACCGACTTCAAGAACGACCAAATCGATCGATTTCTTTTGGATGCCATCATCAGATCTTATTGTGTACAGTGTGTTTATCATGGTACTACCGTTGCAATATCTCTTTTCCATTACAAAAAAGAATCATCAAAATCGGTTCAGAAACGACGAAGTTATCCGCGAACACACATAAAAATATATATTACGGTCGAATTGAGAACCTCCTCCTTTTTTGAAATTGGTTAAAAAGAGAAGAAATATTCAAACTAATCTATACATAAATAAAATTGGAGGATCTGTTTGTAATATTAAAATAACCGCTTTTTACTCAATGCATATGTGAATGTATACATGGTACATATACAAAAATTTAGTTAAAAAAATTTTGTCTGTCTGACTGTCTGTCTCTTTGTTCCGGGTAATCTCTGGAACAGCTGGACCGATTTGACGGGTTTTCACTGGCAGGTAGCTGATGATCCAGGGAGTAACTTAAGCTACAGGCTTTTTTTTAGTCTAACTTTGTCCCGCGGCGTTACTCGGGGTTCAGTTAGTAGACATATAAATAGACACAGAAAAAATATTTGCATCCATATATAAATGGTGTTGCGGGTGTCCATGGGCGGCGGTAATCGCTTACTATCAGGCGATACGTCTGCTCGTTTGCCCAAAATTCAATAAAAAAAATAAAAAAAATGGTTCCTAAAGCGGTCTTTTCAGATTTTTTCTTATAACTTCTCTTATAAATAATTACAGTTTTTTTGTAACATTAAGTAAGTTACATACCTCACAAGAATTCCATTCAAACACTACAATCCCGTTCTAAATTCACTACATAATAATATTATCACACACGATATCGCAGAAACTTTGTGAACCTTGAAAGCGTCCTTGCGTTTCGGCATGAGAACCGAACTAGCTCGTATGAAGTTCTTCGCGAAACTAAATGAAAATACCGAAAATCGTGGCTCCGCACGCGACGACCCATTTTTGTGAAGTCACAGAGGGGTGCGGAATAACTTTATACAGTACTAGCTGTCCCGGCAAACGTTGTTTTGCCATAACTACTAATAAATTAAAAATTCATTAAAAAAACATTGTCCAGCGGACAAAATTGTGAATCTAAACCATTCCCAGATCCCCTTGAACACACACAAAAAATTTCATCAAAATCGGTCCAGTCGTTTGAGAGTAGTTCAGTGACATACACACTCACAGAAGAATTATATATATAAAGATTAAAGATGTATCTACTTTCGTAGCTTCCAATATTTATAATTTTGTAACTGTATTTTTTTTCATGATTTCTTTCTTTCTAGAAGCTTACAATCTTTATTTACTTATCTAGAAACAAAACAAATTAGCTCCAAGAGGGTAGGTGTATTTGAATACTTAAATTATTTTCTGTTTAATTAAACTTAGATAATAACTAATAAGATAATAAAATAGGGACACCACGAGTCTCCATTATAAATTATTTTTCCATCTTCAAATCAACATTTGAATTAGGTATTTAAATTGACAATAGCTAGGTGTGACGTCACGCCTTAGTATTTTTAAAGAATGTACCGTGTCTTCAATTTTGACGTTTAATAAATGCCACAATTTGACTTGACATTCATCTATCTCATTTGGACTTTGAAATTCAATAGATTAATAGACGTAAATGAGGATAAATTCCTTCAACTTTCTGGACTCGAGGACAGAGCGTGTACAACTGAAACAGCCAGTCTGTGATCTATTATGATCATTTCCGTATTCATAACGTTGGATCTATAGATATTCTGGAGTAGTATTGCCTACTTGTTAACCAGGTTTTGTAGAACCACGGTCAAAATTTCTATTCAATATTATACATTTCAGTCCATAAATACCAACAAAAACCCCGGTTCTCTTGAGAACGTAAAACCCCTTTATCGAACAAAGTTATAGACAAAATATTCTTCAATTACTCATCATGACTTTAACTCTCCATTGTTGACTAAATGAGTACCCATTATGTACTTATTTCTGTCACTAGAACATACGGGCAGTTGGACTGAAGGCTGAAGGTCATATTTGTTGTACAATATTATTACTTGCCATCTACTAACTTACTTTACTTACGGCGTATGTCCGAAGATTAAACGATTTTCGTAACGAAAGATTCAGTTTTAGTACGTACTAACAAGGTTATTGATTAAAGGAATACTTTAGCCTGTAAATATCACACATATATGTCATTTTAACCCTTATCTATACTTATAAAATAGTAAGTCCTGACTGACTGACTGACTGACTGATTCATCATCGCCGAGCGTAAACTATGATAGTTAGGGCTATGAAATTTGGTGAGTAGGATCCTTTTATTGAGTAGACACGCACTAAGAAAGGAATTATGGAATTTCTACCCCTAAGGGGGTGAAATAGGGGTTGAAAGTTTGTATGGAAGTCCGTCATTTTTTAAGTTAGAAATCTGAAACTTTACTTTTGGGCTGCTGATTAAAAATGAGTAAACACGTATTTCAGCGTTTTTGAATATTCAAACTCTAAGGGGTGAAATAGGGGTTGACATTTCGTACATAGGTTAGTCTGGAACTCCGTCATTTTTGAAGTCTGAAACATGAAACTTTATTTGTGTGTTACTAATTTAAAAAAAGTAGAGACGTACTTGAGCGTTTCTGAATATTCTACCCCTAAGGGGTGCAATAGGGGTTGAAAGTTTGTATGGAAGTTCGCCATTTTTTAAGTTAGAAACCTGTAACTTTATTCATATGCTAAGGACTAAATATGAGTTAATACGTATTAAAGCGTTTCTTGGTATTCTACCCCTAAGGGGGTGAAATAGGGGTTGAAAGTTTGTATCGAAGTTCGACATTTTTTAAGTAAGAAATCTGAAACTTTACTTTTGGGCTGCTGATTAAAAATGAGTAAACACGTATTTCAGCGTTTTTGAATATTCAACCCCTAAGGGGTGAAATAGGGGTTGACATTTCGTACATAGGTTAGTCTGGAACTCCGTCATTTTTGAAGTCTGAAACATGAAACTTTGTTTTCGGGCTACTGACTAAAAATGAGTTAATACGTATTTAAGCGTTTCTTGATATTCTACCCCTAAGGGGTGAAATAGGGGTTAAAAGTTTGTATGGAAGTTCGCCTTTTTTTAAGTTAGAAACATGTTACTTTATTCACGTGCTAGGGACTAAAAATGAGTTAATACGTATTTAAGCGTTTCTTGGTATTCTACCCCTAAGGGGGTGAAATAGGGGTTGAAAGTTTGTATGGAAGTTCGTCATTTTTTAAGTTAGAAACATGTTACTTTATTCATGTGCTAAGGACTAAAAATGAGTGATACGTATTTAAGCGTTTCTGAATATTCTACCCCTAAGGGATGAAATAGGGTTTGAAAGTTTGTATGGAAGTTTGTCATTTTTTAAGTCAAAAACATGAAACTTTATTCATGTGCTACTGATTAAAAAAGAGTAAAGACGTATTTAAGCGTTTCTGGATATTCTACCCCTAAAGGGGTGAAATAGGGGTTGAAAGTTTGTATGGAAGTCTGTTATTTTTTAAATTAGTAGCATGAAAATTTAATTTTGGGCTACTGATTAAAAGTAACTAGATATCTATTTAGCGTTTCTGCATATTTTACCAATAAGAGGGTGAAATAGGAGTTAAATTTATTTATGAAAATCCGTCATATTTAACTTAGAAACCTGAAACTTTACTTTTGGGTTGCTGATTGAAAATGAGTAAATACGTATTTCAGCGTGTCTGAATATTCTATCCCTAAGGGGTGAAATAGGGGTTGACATTTCGTACATAGGTTAGTCTGGAATTCCGTCATTTTTGAAGTTTGGAACATAAAACTTTATTTATATGCTACTGATTAAAAAAGTGTAGAGACGTATTTAAGCGGTTTTGGTTATTCTACCCTTAAGGGGGTGTAATAGGGATTGAAAGTTTGTATGGTAGCTCATCATTTTTTAAGTTAGAAACATTAAACTATATTTTTGGGCTACTGATTAAAAAGAGTAGATACCTGTTAAAGGTTTCTGGATATTCTACCCCTAAGGGGAGAAATAGTCATTGGCATTTCATGTATTGGTTAGTTTGGAAATCCGTCATTTTTTTTTAATTTAGCAGCCTAACAACTTTCGTTTTCATGTTTCTGATTACAAATAGATGAATACTTATATCAGTATTTATGCGAATTCTGCTCCTAAAGGGGTTGAAATATGGGTCGAATGTTTGTATGAAAGTTCTTTTAAATGGGATAATGATCAAAAATAAATAAATAAATACGTTTAAAACATGAATAAATTACTGATACATTCTTTTACACAGTTTTAATTAAATGCATATGATCAACTTCCACGCGAGCAAAGCCGCGGGCAACAGCTAGTCTTGTAGATAATTTTGTAATCCATGGTTAAAAAATAAAAATATTTAGATTTTTATATAAAAAAATAACGGATTTTGACGGCACTTTCACACGCAGATAAATTGATACAAGGAGTATCTTAGGCTATTTCTTTAAACTAACTTCGCCTCGCGAGGGAGTAAGCAACTCGTCTTTTTCTCCTTAAAATAATGTTAGGGTATTTTAAATCAAAGTTTGGATCATAATCCTACGCGGGACTAGATGCCTTAGTTTCAAAGTATAGTATTCGCCTTAATAATCATCATCTCAGTCAAAAGATATCCACTACGTCGTTGGCGCAGTGGCCGCGTACGCAACTGCTGTGCATGAGGTCTCGGGTTCGATTCCCTAGGTCGGATCAAATATTTGTATGATCTGCAAATATTTGATTCCGATTTTGGGTATTTTCTATGTAGGCATAATATGTATGTATTTACAAAAAAAAGTATATCCCTATGTATTTATATCAGTTGTCTAGTATCCATAACACAAGCTCTGCTTAGCTTGGGACTAGATGGTGTTGTGTGTTAATTTCCGAAATATTTATTTATTACTTCTGGACAAAGGCCTTCCCGAAAGTTCTCAACAAAAACTAATCCTGTTCTGTCCGTATCCAGCGGCTGCTCACGACCTTCACTAGGTCGTCGAATCCATACTAATTTTATAAATTCGAAAGTAACTCTGTCCGATACTATTTCACGGCGATCGAACCGCTGCACCTATTTCAGTGAAATTTGGCACGGCTTCGAGATACACGCGGACGGAGCCGCGGTCAAAACCTAGTTTATAATATTAAACAGAATTGACATTCTTGAACTTTAAGCTTTTGTCCTGAACATATTTTCTATCTGTAGCATGCTATAAGTATTTTATGAACAGCTGAAGTATGACACATGCACTCATGATAGATAGGTTCTCCGTTTTATAAATTATAGGGTTACCATGACAAAGAAACTTTAAAAGAGACAAGAGATAAAACAAGGCCATTTAACTTAAAATCTATAGCTTTGTGTTGTTTCATTCTTATTTTTCACCCGACTACGGTGAGCCATAAAGAAGAGTTAGTTTTGATAGTCTATGTTCAAGTATGTTGAAGATTTGGGACTGGAGATGCCTCTGCATTCTACAAAATTCTATGACCAATCCTTTACGGTTGAAGCTGTACGCTTATGGAATGCATTGCCGATATACATTAGGAAAGCGCCAACAGTACATAGTTTTAGGAAAATGGTTCAGGAATATTATACGACATAACCGAGTCAATCACGAATATGTATATTTAATGTAATTGTAATATAATTGATTAGTTAAAGTTATTGCCATGTATGTGTATGTATGTGTATATATATGTGTGTTTCTAGTTATATTCAATACAAAATTATAATTCTTCAAAACTACCGCACCGTCAACTACTGTCTCTCCGATACATTTTTATCCATCCTAAGGTTGCCTGGAAGAGATTGCTTTTGGCAATAAGGCCGCCCTTTGTACATTACATTTGTGCATTTGTCATTTTCTGTACTCTATTTTAAATCTGTTGTATGGTGTACAAATAAAGAGTTTTCTATCTATCTATGTTTTGCCATAGCGCCTATTTTAATGAACGAGGTGTCAATTGATTCGTAATAATGCCCTGGTTGAGAAAGGCTATATGTAAACTTTATCAAAAGTTTTCACGCAGTCCGGTTATAGTTTCTTAAAAAAAATATTGTTAATATTAGTTAAGAACCAATCGAAAACTGGAAAAAACCCTTACTCCTATTTACGTAACAACTACACACAATTTTGTTATCAACTCCATAAAGCAGCATTTGATTAATACGTGTCAATAACCTCATCAGATCCCTGTCTTATAATTGAATTCGTGTGTATTGATTATATCAATATTTGATGATCTTCATAATGGTATTTTCCGTTTCTATTTACGGAATACATAGTTTGATCTTGTATCTCGATTATTGACTGTTGTCTGTATGTTTAATTGAACGTTTTTTTCTTATTGTAGTCGGTTCTATCACATGAAACTAAAATTTTTAACATATAGGAATAAAAAGATGGTGTCCTATACGAGGACAATCCCGGTTAAACCGCATGAACGTATGGTGACCCCAGTAGTAGACGCTTAAATGAATAACATAAAAACAAAGTATTTTTAGATAAAACTTACTACATATTTCATAGGAGTTACAGTTCAGGGCCAGACGCTCCACGAATTGTTTTCATGTCTAACTCTATAGTCATACTAATATTTATTGGTATAATAACGACTTCGCAATTTGTGCAGAACTTATGTTTTCAATGACTGCAGGTAAATGCACGTTTTATGTCTAGTCAACCCTTTCAATTAGTTTAAATGCTTATGTTTGTAGCGGATCAATACCTAACCTTGAAATGAACTCTTTACTGTCTTCGTCAGTTCAAGTCGAAGAAATAGTAATACTTTTAAAATTTATATATTTTCTTGCCTATAGGCCCGTATTCACTTTGATTAGTGCAGGTAATCGATGATTGGTAAAAATTACGTGTGGACAGCGAATTCGTGGACTTGCACTCGCACTAATCAAAGTGAATACATCTATCTTGCGTAGATCGTCACTCCACCTGGCCTGTGGGCGTCCTACTATATTATCTACTATGTTATGTAAAGGAAATAAAGAGAATAATAATATATCAATTTATTGTACACTAGTTTAATTACATAGGTAACACAAAACTAGGACGTACAATTGGCGGTCTTATCGCCATTAGGTAATCTCTTACAAGCAACCACGGTCCATGCCACGTTTACTATGATACGGCCTTCACTCTAAAACCCTTCTACCCCAACGGGGGTTCTTCTATTCTTCACACATAGATAAAATACCCTAATTAATTCAGTGGTAGCTCGTATTTAAAATACCTCTGTTTTAAATACTTCCATTTGGAATTTTCAAGTTTTTTTTTCTTCAATTATATCGTTAACAGTAACATGTTTATTCTTGGATAAACAATCGTGTATAATTAATTGCCTATTAACTTTTTAATAACTTAAGGTAGCAATTCAATTTTGTGAATTTTTAAAAGGTAGCAGATCCACGCTGATTTCAGCACGAACGGGCCGGCTCGACCGGGGCGGTACTAACCTCGCATAGAAAATTCTACCTATACACACATGACCATATATACATATATGAATGTATGGTCATGTGTGTATGTCATAACCATATCAGTAAGCAATTACAGTTTGTGGTCTGCTCAATTTATTCCTGCAAAGACTAATAGTACAGGAAATAAGTGTGTCAAAAGAAAATTAACATCAGAAAATATTATGATATAAGATAGCGTATTTTTACCGCATTGACGAGACAATATGAAGGCGCGGCTCTACACGCAACTAGGAGTGGCAGGCGAGGCCCGCATTAACCAGAAACATTAGCTAAATTAACTACATTAGTGCTAGAAGTAATATATTATAGATATTTATTATATTTACTATTTGTAGCCTCATTTAAATATTCACAAATGAAATAGTAGAGGCAGTGGCATTGTCAAAAGAAAACGGTCTCTGATTGGTGACAAAAATCCTTCAACTATTTTTAACCGACTTATATATATTTTTTTTTAATGGAAAGGAGATATCCCAACTGTGGTACCATGATTAAGATCTGATGATAACATCCAAGAGAAATCGAGTCATAACTTGAAGTCGGGTTTTTTTTTTTAATAAATTGAAGGATTATCTGTGATACTTATTCACTTTCAAATTTCGATAATTTACAACCTTATTATTACGTAATTTTAATAATTATCGATCTATTTTAAGTAAATTAATTCGAACAATTTAGATGAAGGTAGAAAAACGTAGACAATAATCATTGTAAGGCATGATAACAAAAAAAAATTGGTTGTTTGTCTACCATAGACGAACAGTTTTAAATCTATAGGTACAGCTGTGAATGGCTTAGTGTTAAGAAATCTATACTAATATATAAAGCTGAAGAGTTTGTTTGTTTGTTTAAACGCGCTCCTCTCGGGAACTACTGGTCCGATTTGAAACATTCTTTCAGTGTTAGATAGCCCATTTATCGAGAAAGGCTATAGGCTATATATCATCACGCTAAAACCTACAGGAGCCGACCACCAATGAAGAATGTTACAAAAAGGGGGGAAAATTTTCACGCTACGGGCAATGGGAGATGCAAACGAGTTTGCGTGGATCGGCTAGTTTTATATAAGTGGCAAAATAAGTGATAAAAAGCACCAACATATTTGCATAAACACAATAGTGCATATAGGTACGCAAAATATACTTAGGTGTTATATAAAAGTAGTTAAATGGCACATTGGAGTTTTATCCAACACATTATCTACATTGTTTGCACGGTCACGCTTCAACCGTGTAAAAAGCAGTAATTGCTCTACATATTGTTGCAGAATTTGCATTACTGCTTGCACTTATACGTCTGTTTAAATAAACTACATTGATTTATAAACAACTAGTTTTTGACCATGGCTCCACCCATACGTATAAGCTTAACATGAAGCCGTTCAATAGATTTTGCGTGAGAGAGTTACAGACATCTGTAGATTCTAACAAACAAACTTTAGCATTGACGAGAATGAAAACTAAAATACTGCTAATCTTAATAATATTTTGACACCTCCCTTTCTTTAAGCAGGGAATGCTTTTGCACCATACCCTCTGTAGGGTAGACGAAGGGCATGTGTGGGACTCTCGGAAAACCGGTCTATCCACTCGCCAGTCGTGAGAAGACCCCTCTTCTGGAGTCCCTCCAACCGTACTCCACGATTGAGGTACATCCGGGGCAGGACGGTCACGCCTCTTACTACTTAACGCAGTAACGAGGTGGAACACCGCTTTAGTCGACACCCCTACCTGCACCGGCGTATCACCTCTAACCAAGATGTAGCCGCAGCGACCCTTAGGTGACGATTGGGACCTCTACCGCATCCCCGTCAAGGATCGGGACTTTCCGAATCCCGCTCTGCGGACTCCTTATGGAACATACTCAAGGCTGGAGACAGGCAACCGCAACCAAAATAATTCATCTAACCGATTATGCTACAGTGGGAGCCAAGTAACTAGAGGAGAGGGTTACGAAATGAGGAATGACATTCAATTGACACAAACGTAACGCTCATTCAATAGGGTAAAAAATAGTAATAGATACCGCTATCTAATATTGTTAAAATATGCTTAATAGGTTTGTAGTTCGACGTATTAGGTATGTGTTCGTGTATCTAGCCAACAAATACTAGTACTACTAGTCATCACGATCAATGACCATGTTATCTTTATCGTGCATAACAAATGGCCTTTTCAGGGGATTATTCAATACTTACACGTATTATTACGTTATGAGGATACGTGGTGAATAAAATATTATGACAATCGATAAATTCAATTCATCGATTAGTGTGATCATCGATTATTATTAGATTTGTAACTACTGAATCACGATTTAATATGCACCTTGACTTAAATAACTAAAATGTTAACGTGCCAAGAAAGTCAGATTTGTAAAGTTATTCATGTATAACATTCATCATAATGTAATGTTGTCGAATATCGGAAACTACATCTGTATTAGTACATTATTGTAGGACACGCAACGTAATATAAGACCCAAAAAGAACAAACAGGCTTAATACAAATGCATATTATTAAAATCTTACGGGTACTGCTTTATATAATACTAGCTGAACCCCGCGGTGTTACCCGCGGTTATTGTTGTACCGCGAGTAACGCCGCGAGACAAAGTAAATCAAAAAAAAGTAGCCTAAGTTACTCCCCGGATCATCAGCTACCTGCCAGTGAAAGTCCCGTCAAAATCCGTCCAGCCGTTCCAGAGATTACCCGGAACAAACAGACAGACAGACAGACAAAAAATTTTTGGTATATGTATCGTGTATACATACATATGCATTAAGTAAAAAGCGGTTATTTTAATATTACAAACAGACACGCACATTTTATTTATTTGTATAGATGTATAGATAATATTCAGTTTTGCAATTCTATCTCCATAGTCATACTATATTCAATTTTATTCCGGGTTTAAACTGTGTCTAACATGGGCGAAGATTTCTTTTATTGTCGGCTGCCTGAAGCGTACCGGTTATTTCTCCTGTGGAAGTATCTATTCGTTGACGATCCTTTTTCGATGAGACACAGGTATAAAATAAAACGGATAGACTGAGGTAGCACGTAGTATAAAGGATATCGTTCCAGATAACTATGAAGGTGTTCCCGGATCATTCCTAGGCACACTGGGCCCACTCTAGGCCCAGAGTTAGTTCACCGTGGCTTTATTTACTAGCTGAACTCCGCTGTGTAAAGCTAGTCTAAAAAAGTAGCCTAAGCTACTCCCTAAATCATCAGCTACCAGCCAATGAAAGTCCCGTCAAAATTAGTGAAGCCGTTCCAGAGATTACCCGGAACAAACAACCAAAACATTTTTTTTACTACATTTTTGGTATATGTACCGTGTATACATACATACATAAGTATTTAGTAAAAAGTGGTTATTTTAATATTACAAACAAACTCTCCAATTTTATTTATTTGTATAGATGTATAGATACCATTCGTAAAAGTATGTATTCTCAATGGCACCTGAATAGTATTATTAACTAGTTGATGTCCGCGGCTCCGCCCGCGTGTATGTCGGTTATCGCGGCAAATAGTAGCCTATGTGTTATTCTGATGTATAGGCTATATTACCGTAAAGTTTTATCCAAATCCAAGGTTGAACTAGTTGTCAGTATATTTGAGGGCACTGACTTCCCAATAACGATTACCATAGATGTTCATGACAACCGGGACCGACGGCTTAACGTGCTCTCCGAGGCACGGGTGGGAAACACCGTCATCTTCCATACTCCGGATTGCTATTAAGAATTTCTTGTAAGAAAAACCCAACAGCAGTCCGACCCAGGAATCGAACCCGATACCACTTGATCTGCAGTCGCTTACGCTAACCACTAGACCAACGCGGCAGTTAGAACAAAGATATACTTTTGGATAGGCCGGATTGTGGTGTAGCGACTGGCATCGGACCTCCGCAACCCTGAGGGTGAACTGAATTCGAAGGTTGAACTAGTTGTCAGTATACTTTCCATGGCCGGTAGCGACAGCAGTTTTACCGCGGTCGCAGCCTTCTGCGAAGACGTAATTTCGCAGAAGGAGGCGGCGGAGAAGGCCCGGGAGGACGACCTCCACTCGGACCTGATCCGCCGCCGGCGAACCGGGCGGCGGAGGCGCGCCTATCAGCGCCTCATGCCGCCCTGAGTGTGGCCGCGGATGGTGTGGACGGGTTTTCCCCTCCATCCGCTTTAGTGATCACCCGCGAGGGGGCGACGTTACGCGTGTGCCGTACGTCGCCCAAATTGAGAGTCTACCAGCAGACGGTGCCCGCTTCAGTGCGGGCAGGCGCTGGGAGGGGTCCGGATGTGTTAACAACAGCAGTTCCCGGATCCCTCCCGTCACAGGCGCAGAGTTAAAAAAAAAAAAAAAAAAGTTGTCAGTATACTTGAGGGCACTGACTTCCCAATAACGATTACCATAGATATTCATGACAACCGGGACCGACGCATGGCTTCAGTCAGTCAGTCCGACCCAGGAATCGAACCCGAGGCCTCTTGATCTACAGTCGCTTACGCTAACCACTAGACCAACGAGGCAGTTAGAACAAAGATATACTTTTGGATAGGCCGGAATATGGTGTATCACATTTCTGTCACTAAAGGTCTACAAAGCTATTGTTAAAACTCGCTACCGTGACTATAATGTAAACATAACTATATGAGTTGCATGTCCATGAAACACATAGAGGATAAAATCCTTGAAGAGGTAAGTAGAGGCGTTTGAAAAAGCTTAAATTTCGTCAGCTAAAATTTTTGTGGTACCAATGTAACACCTCTATCGCCTGTATCATGGAGAGCGTTCTGAAGAGCTCTTCCAACTGGTCCCCCTTCTCCATTCCTCTATAGGACAACACGTGTTGGCCTTCACCCTTTTAGAGTAGAAGACATAGCATCTTACTAGGCCGCCATAGTGTGGGTCACTATGCTGCTCTGTCCACGTTCACATAGAGGATAGTGACCACCACTTTTGGATTCCATTTATGCTGTCCATCAGGCAGAGTAGAGTCATTTTGGCAGATTGACCATTAAAAAAAAGAAAACAGAGGGTAAGAGGCAGTTGAACCCAACCACGACCTGTTTCGGCTTAGGAGTCAAGATCATTATTAACCACTCAACAAATATAGTTAGACCATTAACAGCTTGCTATGTAAACATCATCAATAATCTTTATCATTTTACTGTTGGAAATAGACCTGTGCTATCTATACAAATAAATATAATTGGAGTGTCTGTTTGTAATATTAAAATAACCGCTTTTTACCCGACTACGGCAAAGCCAAAGGAGGGTTATGATTTTGACAGGCTATGTATGTATGTATGTATGTTCATTTGTTCCCTCCTAGCTCCTTAACTACTCATTAGATTTGGACAAATGAGGTGTCTCTAGAAGCGTCATGATCGTCTTCTGGTTATAGGCAATATGACGTGTCACTGAATCTAATGTGGCGCCCTCTAGCCGACATAAAGTACTGTATTTAAAAATAAATTTAAGATAAATATGCCGTGTTTGGTATCACTGGAAAGGGCGTTACTTGTACATTTCAAAAATACATATATTATTAGCATTTGTTCGTGACTTTGTCCGTATTTATTCAATAAGTGTGATATTTCTATGGTATGCTTATTTGTTCCCTCATTCTTTCTAAACTAGTCACAATAAGACAAATGAGGTATCGTTAAAAGTGTCTTGATTGTCCGCTGCTTAGGGGTTATATGACGCGTCACTGAATGGAATGTGGCGCCCTCTAGCCAACGTAAAGTGCCGTATTAAAAAAATAATTTGAGAGAAATATGCCGTGTTTGGTATCATACGAAAGGGCCTTACTTGTACATTACAAAAATATATATATTATTATTAGCATTTTCTCGTGACTTTGTCCGTATTTATTCGAAAATTGTGATGTTTCTATGGTACCTATTTAAAATATACTTTGCAAAGAAATTAATATTATAGAGGCACCAAAACCTTTTAAATAAAAAAAAAGTAAAAACTAAAACCCAACTACGACAAAAATCGACGCTGAACACTTTAACAACGCGTGACTGCGGCTTTTGGAACTTGTTTCATGCTTTTTCAGCGTCGATTTTTGTCGTAGTTGGGTTTTAGTTTTTACTTTTTTTTTATTAACTAGCTGAACCCCGCAGTGTTACCCGCGGTTATTGTTGTGCCGCGAGTAGCGCCGCGGGACAAAGTTAGTCTAAAAAAGTAGCCTAAGTTACTCCCCGGATCATCAGCTACCTGCCAGTGAAAGTCCCGTCAAAATCCGTCCAGCCGTTCCAGAGATTACCCGGAACAAACAGACAGACAGACAGACAGACAGACAGACAGACCGACAGACAGACAGACCGACAGACAGACAGACAGACAAAAATTTTTTTAACGACATTTTTGGCATATGTATCGTGTATACATACATTTACATTTAGTAAAAAGCGGTTATTTTAATATTACAAACAGACACTCCAATTTTATTTATTTGTATAGATAAATGCATAAGTATGTATACACGGTACATGTACCAAAATAACATTTTTTACAATTTTTGTCTGCTTGTCTGCCGGTTTGTTCCGGAGTAATATCTGGAACGTTTGGACCGATTTTGACGGGACTTTCACTGGCAGATAGCTGATGATCTAATGAGTAACTTAGGTTTTTTTTAGACCACGGGGTTCGGCTAGTTTCATACATATATATGAGCCTGCTAAAGTGACTCTACTCCGCCTGATGGAAAGCATGAGCAGAATCCAAGAATGGTGGTCACCATACTCATTGCCAGTGCCACACACTGTGGCGAGATGGGATGCTTTTGATGTATAGATGCATATAGCTAATGCCGTTAATAGAAAGTGTAAATAAATAGCTACACAATTTGCACACAAAAATATCAAGTTCAGAAAAAATCCAAAAGTCACCATGACGATAACAATTTGCATCAATGGCTTTAAGGAAATTGCGCCCATTACACCTAATGCTTCACAATGGCAACAAAATGACATGAAATTGAGACGCTTTATATAATTATACACTAGTTGTTGCCCGCGGCTCCGCTTGTATGTCGGTTATCGCGGTAAATAGTAGCCTATGTGTTATTCTGATGTATAAGCTATATTACTGTAAAGTTTCATCCAAACCCGTTCAGTAGTTTTTGCGTGAAAGAGTAACAAACATCCACCCTATGTGACCTAAGTTATGGTGAACAGTTAAATTGGTTATTATTTCCTTTTAGGTATGGCCCTGCACAAAGTGACTCTTCTCTGCCTGATGGAAAGCATGAGCAGAATCCAAGAGTGGTGGTTACTATACTTATTAGTCATTACGAATGCAGACAATGTAACAATACAATATGGCGACACCATGGCGGTCTAGTGATCATGGAGCATACAGGTAAGGAATACCATTTCTTATGGTCGGATAAGTGTTAAGTGTCCGACAAACATCTATACTAATATATAAAGCTGAAGAGTTTGTTTGTTTGTTTGTTTGTTTGAACACGCTAATCTCAGGAACCACTGGTCCGATTTGAAAAATTCTTTCGGTCTTGGATAGCCCATTTATCGAGGAAGGCTATAGGGTATATATCATCACGCTACTACTAATAGGAGCGGAGCAACAATGAAGAATGTTTCAAAAACGGGGGAAATTTTCACACTACGGGCAATATAAGTCAAACGAGGTTGCGTGGGTCTGCTAGACAAATATAATAGTTCGAGAACCGAGCACAGTGGCGCCAGAGTGAGAAGAGAGAGAGAGAGAGTCATAAGTTCATCGTTTTAATTATTTTTATCAAATTGAGGTTTAAAATAAAAACTTTGCGTAGTAACATCTTTATTAAGCGAGCCATTGCAAAGCGGGAAGTCTTTTCTCATTTGATTATCTTTTCAAATTCTTTAAAATCTGGGGGCAAGGTCGTGACCCTGCCAAGACGAACCCAGTGAAGCGCAAAGGCGCTACCTACCTTTTCTCGAAGTGATTCGTCGTTTTAGTGAACCTAACTCTGGTTTCCGATATACCAGATAGTTCAAGTTTTAAGGATACGATGTCAATAATAGTGTAATGTGTAAATTGGGTAGCTCTGATACTGAAAATTTTATTGCTATCTAAAATACACCGATTTCTTAACTGACACACTGATGATCATCAAAACTGTTAGGGTACTTCTTAGTAGTAGTAAAGTGCTAGAAAGCTGAAATTTGGTATGTAAACTAAGTATAGTATACAAAAAACGAAAAAAATCATAAACTTATTATTTTTGCCCCCCGACCCCCAAAATCAGGAGGTGAAAGTTTGTATGAGACTTTCACATTTTTTTTTATGCTAGAGGTTTAATTTTTGGTATACTAACTTTTTCGAAAGAAGTTGTAGCAAAAAGACAAATAAAAAACAATGAACAATAAAAGTTACTGCCATAAGCAAAACGTAATGAAATCCCACCAAAAACATTGTCATGTAAAATGTTGTCAAGACGACTGCATATACCCTGTGTAAAAGAAGATATCAGATCTCATGTAGAGCCAAGCTTCTGAATCTACACGCCCTAACTCGACCAACTCTAACAGCACAAACTCTACATCTCAGTAAAAATGTATGGTTTGGCTGTTTCGTTTCTTCAGAAACTAATATTCGCATTGTCACATTACCTCTTCAGAAACTAGATATTTGGAAACAAAAGGTGTTCGTTTCGCCTAGTTTCGCGACGGTAGCGAAACGGCGAAGCCATAAACTTTTTCTGAGATGTAGAGTTTGTTCAGTTTAGAAAAAAAAAACAAACTATTCACTTTAGAAAAAAATGATATTAGAAACCTCAATATCATTTTTGAAGACCTATCCATAGACACCACACACGTATGGGTATGATTGTTTTATTTTTCCATTTTTGTGTGAAAATCTTAATGCGGTTCACAGAATACATCTACTTCCAAGTTTCAACAGCATAGTTCTTATAGTTTCGGAAAAATGTGCCCGTGACATACGGACGGACAGACAGACGTGACGAATCCATAATAATCCGTTTTTTGCCATTTGGCTACGGACCCTAAAAATAACATATATACACCCCAAGTATAACACGGTATTTAGCTTCCTCAAGAATTGTCCCAGAACAAGCAAAACAAAAAATCAAAATCAAATATCTTTTATTTTAAGTGGGCTTTTTCAGTCACTTTCGAAACGTTATATTTATGGCTCTAGTTGCTCGGTTTCAAAATATCATTCCTATAGAGAAGAACTTATATAGCAAGAAACAAGAAATAACAGTATAGATTTTACTCACTTTCCCATTATTCATTTGCACAACCACGCACACACTGCTTATTCCAAAATTACGTAACAAACATTTAAATCACTAGGATATCATAAGGACATCGCAATTATTACTGTGTATGACAGCATGCATTGTTTTAAAACAAAACCATGCTGCTATCATGTCGCCTGGACAGATTCTGTGCGTGTACTAAATTGATACTCCTACGCGCGGCTGGGCGCCTGGTACATTGATGCGCTAAACTGTTTTGTTTTATCCTCGCAGACGTCTTTTTCACCCTTTCCACCTGAGAATAGTCGACTCCCCTCTGTTTTGTCTGACCTTGTAAGTCTAGACGTAGATTATTTAATCTACTGTGCTTTTAACTGACTACGCAAAGCCAAAAGGAAGGGTGCTTTGGCAATCTATGTTCATTTGTATATTCCAAGCGCCTAGACTGACGAACCGATTTTAAATAATGAGGGGTCAATAGATTCATTAATAATAATAGGGAATATATTTATTTAGGGAATAGGTTATGGGTTCTAATCCCACATAGAACAACACTTCGTTTGATTTACAAATTGTTCCGAGTCTGAATGTACTTTGTGTCAGTTTCATGTACGTTTGTAAAATCCCTCGCGACACAGGATTTTTATTCCTAATAATGCAGGAGTTGTATTTGAAAGAAAAATGCAGTACTTAACTACAGATTCATTTTTTTAAATTCAAAATCATATTCAACTAAGACACTAAGTGACATTTATGAACACTAAACTGAAACTACAGTTAAAAATCATAGATAGACACAAACAGACGCCACGGCATGTACTGGAATGTCAAGGTAAATTACAAGGCTGGATCCCAGACAGCTTACACCGTTTATCGGTCAGACAGAAACACTTATATGGTAGAAGACCACAAAATACACTGATATAGGTTGTAGCATGAAAGAAATCATACAAGAAGAGAATGTACGCATTATTTACTTGGTTACATATTTTTGTTAAAAAAACTAAATAATTTTAACTAATTTGTATTTAGCATGTCTGCACGCGATTCCACGCAGAAACAGCACGATCTATGTTGTATGTAACAGTTCAACTTTTTTAATTTTTGCACTGTACAGAGGGCACTGTTCATGATGTCGATTCCCAAATCGTACTAGAACTTTGAAAATGTTTTTCGAATTCAGACAGTGTAAATTAATAATATGTATTAACTAATCATTCCCGCGGTTAATGTCGTACTGCGAGTAACACCGCGGGGCGAAGCTATTCTAAAAAAGTAGCCTTAGTTATTCCCTATATCATTAGCTACCTATCAGTGAAGGTCCCGTCAAAATCGGTAGAGCCGTACCGTGTGATGAGAGTGGTGGTCACATATATATATATATAAATATATACTATACTCATTGCGGATGCAGACAATGCAACAATGCAGCATGGTGACCCACACCATGGCGGGCTAACACGACAGCACGAACGCTGTCATTTTACGTTGTTTTTCTATGCGAGTGTAGTACCGCCCCGGTCGAGCCGGCCCAACCGTGCTGAAATCAGCGTGGCTCTACTACCTATAAAATTATTCTACTCTACTACCTATAATATTATTTAGTTAACTCACAACTATCTTCCAAAGAAAAGTTAATTAAGTAATCATATTACGTTCCGTTACGTTGTTTTAGTCAATATTTCATTATTTTTCAATGACCACAATAATAGAATAGTGATGATGGTCTCCTAACCGATAACGGTCACGGCGGCCAGTCTCAAGACCAGCCAACTACGCAGGAGATATTATAGTCCACAAGTGTGTGCGCAAACACAGGCGCATTCGATGGGACGGTTATCTAACACGACCGGGAAGAGATCAGGCGCAGGACCGACGGCTTTACGTGCTCTCCAAGGCACGGGGGCGAAAACCCCAACTTCCAAACTCCGAGCTGTTATTAAGCATTTCTATAGTCAGAAAAACTCAACAGCACCTGACCCGGATTCGAACCCAAGACCTCATGAATAGTAAAGTACCCACTCTATGTTCAAGCGTCAAATGATCGACCATTATTCAAAACAACATTACAAATTCATGTATATGTAATGCCCCTAATTTACTCAACTGCAACATTATATGGTTTGAATAACCATTTCCTGTATTCCAATTAGCTCCCTTTCGCTTTTATTTATTCAATACCCCCATGTCCACTTTGAAAAATGGAATATACATTTCAAAGTAGGGTTTGTTTTAGGCAGGTGTCGAGTAAAGTCAAACTATTACGTTGAACCGCATAGAGTTACGTGGGAGAGTAACGCTTCGACATGAATGGGCCGGTTCGACCGGAGTGATACCACGGCCTCACAGAGAACCGGTGTGAAACAACGCTGGCGCTGTGTTTCACCGAGTGAGGGTACCGGAGGGCCTTATTTTTTTTGTCTGATTGCAATAAAAGTACCAAAACTTTAAATCGCTTAGATAAATCTAGAATTTAGTACCCAATTCAAGATTTCCCAATAACCTCTAGAAATAAATAATGGATGTGCAATTGCATAATAAACAAATCTAACTGGCATCCTCATAAAATCTGAGAGGCGTTTAATAGCTATTCATATCTGTTTGCATGTGGGCTGCATCTATCTAGTTTAGTTGATTTGACATTGACACCGGCTGATGCCATTTTGTAAGTAGTAGTTAGTTGAGGGTTATGGAATCTGAGAAAATCAATGATGACAACGCAAAATAAGTCCTTATGTACAAATAGGTGCAAAAGTAAATATCAATACTAAAAAAAATTACGTACGTAACCATGTGGCGACGAATTAAGAATACGATGTGCCACCGTAGTACAGCGAAGAAAAGTAAATAGATAAATATTTCGGACATCTAACACACAGCACCATCTAGTCCCAAACTAAGCAGAGCTTGTATTATGGGTACTAGACAACTGATATGAATACTTATATAGTTTTTTTTTGTAAATACATACATATTATAGATAGAAAACACACAAACTCCGAAACAAATATTTGCAGATCATACAAACATTTGATCCGACCCGGGAATCGAACCCGAGACCTACCACCCAGACAGTCGTCAGAAAAGGAGCTAAATATAGTTATTTCCATACTGTATAAAAATATGGACAGATTAATCTGTCGATATTTATTGTACGAGATAACGTGAAATAATTAAATATCTTTCGGTGTTTAGTAATATCTGGCGAAAATATAATTTTATTGATTAAAAAAAATATCAGCAGTAATTAATTCAGCCGAAACCTTTTATCGTTACAAGGTTGCGATAAAGTTTTAATAAGAGTAATAAGTACCTCCGTGAAAATGGCCTTTTCATTATTATTTTTTTGATGGTTTTCACTATTGCGACAGTTAGGTATACTGTTGGATGAGGGCAGAAGAGGTTCCGTTGTTGTGGATAGCCTCGAGAGTAGCCTATGCCCAACATTGGACATCTATGAAGGTAAACAGCGTGAATATTAATTTATTATCTCCACATAAGTAGTACTGAATCCACACTATTATAAATTCTGTCTGTCACGCTATCAAAGCTAAACCGTCACAACGATTTTAATTAAATTTTGCATGGAAATACTTTGATTCTTTAGGAAGGACATAGAGTACTTTTTGATACGACTAGCCGACCCACGCAACCTCGTTTGCGCCTTATATTGCCCGTAGCGTGAAAATTTCCCCCGTTTTTTAAACATTCTTCATTGTTGCTCCGCTCCTATTAGTAGTAGCGTGATGATATATATCCTATAGCCTTCCTCGATAAATGGGCTATCAAACACTGAAAGAATTTTTCAAATGAGATTTGGTTCAGCGGTTCCTGAGATTAGCGTGTGCAAACAAACAAACTCTTCAGCTTTATATATTAGTATAGATAACCGAGATACACGCGGGCGGAGCTGCGGGAAAAAGTTAGTTATCACATCACACTTAATATATGAATGTGAAAGTCTGTGATCATCACCGAAGGCACAATGACGCAGAATCATCACTAAGCTGCCATAGTGTGGGACGGGTCACCCTGCTGCATTATTGCATTGTGTGCATTCCCAATGAATATGGTGACCACCACTCTTCGATTCTACTCATACTTTCCAACAGGCAGAGTAGAGTCATTTTGGCATCATTGGTCACGCCAAATAATGGGTGGTATACAATTATTTTTATGAGGTGTTTGATTGAAATATAGCTTGTCGCTATAGTGAATTCGAGTATTAGGTTACTTTAGTAATTAACACTAGATATAAATGTACATACAATTCGATGCTTTATCCTTTAAGTTCATTTTGTTCTTTTTAGGGTTCCGTACTTCAAAAGGAAGAACGGAACCCTTATAGAATTACTTTGTTGTCTATTTGTCTGTCAAGAACCTTTTTCTCAGGAACGCGTGGGGACGTATCAAGGAACGTATCAAGCTGAAATTCATATCAAATACTCAGGTCTACTGCCCCTTGGAGCTGTGATAAATCAAACTTCTAAGCCAACGCAATCAAAAATTACAGCCGTATATGCTGCAAATTTTCGACACTCGCAGATCAAAAGCTGCAGGGTACTTCACGTGAACTCAGAATCTTGAAATTTGGTACGAAGCCACGTCTTATAACACAGATAAAGGAAAAATTGCGAGAAGCATAAATTTTTATCTACATCATATAATATACCAACAGGTTTGTACGGAACCCTCAGTGCGCGAGATCGACTCGCACTTGGCCGGCCTTCCTCGATAAATGGGCTATCTAACTCCGAAATTTTTCAAATCGGACCAGTAGTTCCTGAGATTAGCGTGTTCAAACAAACAAACAAACTCTTCAGCTTTATATATTAGTATAGATAAAAGGAAGAAAAAGGGTTGTAACTATCCATTAACGATATTAGCCACTTAGCACCAGTAGCATAAATATGATAAAACCAGTATAGTCATTACGGAATTGGTCAAGTAATGTAACACCGGACCATTGAACGAAAGAACCCTCGTACAGTATTGTTTACTGTTCCAATTAGGTAAAAATGCTAAACGACCCATTAAATGAAATAGCGAGTCAATGATTGTAATGTACTAGCAATTACTTTAAATAGGTAATAAATATTCAACAAGCTATATAAATGGGTTACAGTTTACAAATAGTTCATTCAAGGTAATTTGGGAAATCGTAATTCATACCACAATTTTCTACACAGATCTTGGCTAATTATCTATACTAATATATAAAGCTGAAGAATTTGTTTGTACAAGCTAATCTCAGGAACTACTGGTCCGATTTGAAAAATTCTTTCAGTGTTAGATAGCCCATTTATCGAGGAAGGCTATAGGCTATACATCATCACGCTAAGACGAATAGGAGAGGAGCACCAATGAAAAATGTTTCAAGAACGGGGGAAAATTATCAAGCGACTGGCAATAGGAGACGCAAACGAGGCTGCGTGGGTCTGCTATAGAAATATAAGACTGTAATCCTTCTCTTAGACGTAGACGTATTGGGTTCACATGCTTAACTTAACAACAGATGTTCCCAGACCCCTCCTATTTAAGGCTTAGAGTGGCATACCGTTTTTAGTCAGTTTGATCCAGACATACCGCCCCGCGCCGCAAGCCTGATTTCCAACATCACAAAGGAGTTTTCAATGTGTTATAAGAAAATATACATCTGTTTCCAAATAGCTAATATATAGTAAGAAACTGCTTAGTAATTACAACAATTTTTTTCGAAATATCAGAATTTAAAATTCGACAATTAATGTACACCTTAAACATAAAGAAAACCAAAAAATACCAAGGTTACGAACAGTCTTGTGTACACCATAAAACTTGATAATCATAACAATACCTTTTTTACTGATGCCTGACCATTCCTTTTTGCAGACCACAAGGAACCGAGTCCTTTCAATGTAGGTACATAGTATACAAGTAAAATTTTAACAAAAATAAAATCGACTTCAAGGTTTGACTCGATTTCTCTTGGATGCCATCATCAGACCTTAGTGTCCTTATCATGGTATCACCATTGGGATATCTCCTTTCCATTAAAAAAAGAATCATCAAAATGGTCCAATCGGTCCATAAAAAAAAAACAAAAAAATTATATATACGGTCGAATTGAAATACCTGCTCCTTTTTTTGAAATCGGTTAAAAATGAAGTAGTTTTCGCTGTCTGTTCACATAATTCTTTTAAACTACTCAACAGATTTTAAAGTACTTTCTCAGCAATAGATAGAATGATTCAAGGGGAAGGTTTTATCACAGTAATATATAAAGGCGTAGTTTGTATTTTTGTTACTTCTTCACGCAATACCTACTGGACGGATCTGGATGAAACTTTACAGTAATATAGCTTATACATCAGAATAACACACAGACTACTATTTGCCACGATAACCGACATAAACGCGGTCGGAGCCGCGGGCAACAGGTAGTATAATATATGCATATTATAATATAGCAAATCCGAAAATTTCAAAGACTTTTGTCAAAGCGAAGTTTTAATGGTACATACCCTTATATATCTTTCTAAATCTGCTGGTATGAAGTCACCAAACTCTTTCCGATTTTCTTCAGGAGTTTTTTCTTTCTTGTCTTTTGTGCAGGCATTGTGCTCCCTTAATACTTTGTTGTTAGAAAACTTCACTTGCTTGCTGAGTTTATCTTGATTATTTTCATTTTCTTTATTACCTTCACTAGGCTAAAACAAAGACAAGACAAGAATTAAAAGACCATTTAATCATTTGACTGCCTTAGTGGCGTAGCCATAGCGTATGCAACTGCAGTGTTTCAGGTCTCTAGTTTGTTTCAACACGGTTGGACCCAAATGTTTGTATGATACGCAAATTTTTGTTTGAAGTTTGTTACCTCAGAATATTTCTTTTTTATTTGAAAGCTGGTGCTCCCTGTGTTCCATTTCAATTTGTTAATTAATATTTGTTTCAGAGTTTGGGTGTTTTCTATGTATAATATGTATGTATTTACAAAAAAATATACATATATATATGTATTTATATCAGTTGTCTAGTACCCATAACACAAGCTCTGCTTAGCTTGGGACTAGATGGCTTTGTGTGTTAGATGTCTGAAATATTTATTATTATACTTATTATTCTATTATTATTTCTTATCCTTAAACACATTCAAAATCTTAAAAAAATATTTAAAAGTTTAAAATGAAGTATCAAGTTAACACATATTATACCTATATGTTCTACTTAAATACTAGGCTAACATGAACCTAAGAAACAATGGTGAAAATTATAGTAGTCAATTGGGATGTCTGACCTCAATAACTGTATTCAAACTCCGGTAATGTTCTGTTGTTTTACTATGTATGGCAATATAAACTATAGTGCAATGAACTGTTCATGTCTAATCAATAGTTCTGGCATTTAGTTTGTCTGGCTGAAAAATGAATTATGGTGCAATAATGTTTAAGGGCTCACACACATAACTGCGATGCGGCGTGAGGTTTATTCAGTGCATTCTTACAGGCTCACAGATACTTGCATACTTTACCTATGCATGGGATAATCCCCATGATTCATCATGAAGTTCATTCATGATGATAATAATAATAATTTTTAAAACAATCTATACAAATAAATGAAATTGGAATATCTGTTTGTAATATTAAAATAACCGCTTTTTACTAAATGCATATGTATGTATACATGGTACAATATACCAAAAATGTAGTAAAATTTTTTTTTGTCTGTCTGTCTGTCTGTTTGTCCCGGGTAATCTCTGGAACGGTTGAACCGATTTTGACGGAACTTGCACTGGCAGGTGCTGATGATCCAGGCAGTAACTTAGGCTACTTTTTTTAGACTAACTTTGTCCCGCGTCATTACTCGCGGTACAACAATAACCGCAGGTAACACTGAGGGGTTCAGCTGGTAGATGATAATAATGTGTAAAGTTTATAAGACAGTATTCTTCTTCTGCCTACCCTAAAGCATAAAATGTGAGTTTATACTTTATTAAATAATTAAGAGTTTTACTAACACTAATTACATGACACAAGTATAATTTACATACAAATAATTAATAGTTAGAAAATCAGACAAAAAAATAACTGATGACCATCCCTAAGAAAGTTACAAAAAAGTTTTTATGAGTGTAAAATAAATAAACAAACCTTTGTCCGGTAATAGGAGAACCGTAATTCCTTTTTAATCAAACAATCAACAATAATTGAAAACACTCAAACACAAATATGAGGAACACGAGTATCACATTGAACTATGTAACTTTTATTTGAGAAAAAAGTGTTACTGCAGAGGGTACAGAATCAATACGACGTCGCAACACAACTGATAGAGTTGAGAGTTAAAAAATCAATAACATATTGACACATGCAAGCAACAGGTATCGTCTACAAAGTGTAGTAAACAAAGTGTTTAACTTACTGTATAGTCTCTCGGCGATGGTGAAAGACCCAGATACGATTTCTCCAACTCTATCTCACGCTTTTTCACTGTAATTAGCCTTTCAATATCAGGTAAAGATAGCATTGTACGGTTGTGTTTGCTCTGGCGAAAGTTACGCTTTCGGCGGGCTTTATCTAACAGTATTTTACTACAAAGAAATGCGTAGCTATTGTATGTACGAGAGTAATTTAAAATTATACACCAATATCTTGATATTGTTCAGTATTTCACTCACTATTTGAATAACTTGCTAAAAATATAACGTTTACAAAGAAATTTAAATTTGACACACTTTATTTTTGACATAAGATTTGGTGTTGCTACTAGGTTTAAAATATTTGAAAAACAATTTAAACAGTTTTCACAATACCTCAGATATTCCTATTTATTTCTGATGTACTTTTAGGTGAGCATTTGTATAAATAAAAAAAATGCCTGTCAACTTGTAGCCTCCCAAAACTTTTTACTGATAATGTTACCTGTTATCGGTCAAACTATGGAGGGTCCATACTCCATAGGTTATACAGGGTTACACACATTAAATACGTCAAAATTTTAATAGACAATCTGCCATAACCTCAAACCAACCTTAGTACATAGGTACAGAAGACAGAAAGCGGATGATAAGCTCCGTTAGAAGTATATGTGTTCTGTGATAATAAGTGCGCGAACGTTATATTTCTAAATAAAATATAACGATAAAATCTAACACATTTACTAAATTGTAAATAGTATAATTGTTGTGACGTTTTTCATTTCTTTTGTGTGGAATTTTACTCAGAACAGTAATATTTATTATGGATCTGAATTACGAGAAGAAAGTTGCTGAATTAAAGAAAAAGATACAGAGTTTTCCTGATTTCCCCAAACCAGGAATTTTATTTTGGTAAATAATATTATTTAATAAAGTCGTTTAAGATGTGTTAACTAGTACCATCTGTTGACGAATAGCGACATTACTCATGGGTTTGGTTATAAAATAAAAAAAAAATTAATTTTTAATTTCTTTTTTAATTTGGATTAATAAAATTAATTATTAATATTATTAGTAAAATTTTGATGCCGGTGGTGCTAGTTTGATGGTGCTGTGATTGTAAAGGTTAATATAATTCTAGCTCGGTTGTATGGATATTCTTCATCTGCAAAGTGCAAAGTTAGAAATGTGAACTATGAAAAATAATCACGCGTGCGAACCCGCGAACGATTATAACACTACCAATTAAATTTATTCAAGTTATAAAAAACATTGTTTTAGAAACAATTTAATTTACGTAGAGTCTATGTTAGTAAACAACTTTGATACAACAGCCCAGTCGGCCCAGATCATTTTTATTATGATAATCGAAATAAATCTTAACATGTGTACAAATAAATAAAATTGGAGTGTCTGTTTGTAATATTAAAATAACCGCTTTTTACTAAATGCATCTGTTTGTTCCGGGTAATCTCTGGAACGGTTGGACGGATTTTGACGACTGACTTTCACTGGCAGGTAGCTGATGATCCAGGGACTAACTTAGGCTAATTTTTTTAAACAAACTTTGTCCCGCGGCGTTTCTCGTGGTACGACGATAACCGCGGGTAACACCGCGGGGTTCAGTTAGTTATTAATAAAAGTTTAATCGATTGTTTAGTTTATATGATAGCTATCGATAGTTAGGTACAAATTTTCGTAGTTATCATATTTGCGAATTGGTTTGCAATCAGATTTTATAACTAAGTCGCAACATTGTAATAAAACTTATCTACCTGATAAGGCTGTTATTAATACATTCGTATTTAAAAGACTTCTGAACATAAAACTGTTAAACTAGGGGTCTCGGAGGTTTAACTTTGTTACCATAGATGGTTCATGGTTTAGTGTTAGTCTATGGTAACTTTTATAATACGAATTTTGTTTGGTACTTGGATTAAAGGTGATTTAAACCTAGTACTTACGTTAGTCTACGTTTTGTAATAAGACGGAATATGTTCAGAAGTCTTTTGAGAGAGAGAGAGAGAGAGAGAATATTATTCTCTCGATATGCTGACTGCAAGCAGCGTGCAGACTAAAATGAGGATGCCAGCCAATTGCTTTTTCTGCACCATTTCAATTCAATTAGGCGTTCGTTTCGGACAACTCACTTGTCCTTGAACTGATAATTTAACTGTACACGATATGATTTAAGCTCCATTCAAATATGCTTTAAAATGTTACTTACCGATGTAGTTATTGTTGCTATGAATATTTTTACAGTAAAATACGTTTACGAACGGTATGTAGTAATCCTACCTAACTAGTTCCTTACTAGTTTACATGACTTTTGTTCATGAAATGAAATATAATGGTTACGTTGCTTTGGGTAACCTACATCTCGGAATAAATATTTAGAAAATCCAGCATGACAGTTTTTTTTTAACTATTTATTATGAAGATTTTTTCAAAAACGACATCTATGTAACCAACTAGCTGAACGCGGGGTTCAGCTAGAACAAACAGACAGACAGATGGACAGACAGACAGACAGACAAAAAATTTTTTAACTACATTTTTGGTATATGTACCGTGTAGGTATACATACATATAATACTAATATGTATTTAGTAAAAAGCGGTTATTTTAATATTACAAACAGACACTCCAATTTTATTTATTGGTATAGATGTATAGACTAAGTGTAAGGTTGCCTGGAAGAGATTGCTTTTGGCAATAAGGCCGCCCTTTGTACACTACATTTCACATTTCATGTACTTTTAAAACTATGTACTATAATGGTGTACAAATAAAGAGTTTTCTATCTATCTATCTAGACTAGCTGAACCGCGCGGTGTTACCCGCGGTTATTGTTGTACCGCGAGTAACGCAACGGGACAAAGTTAGTATAAAGAAAGTAGCCTAAGTTACTCCCTGGATCATCAGCTACCTGCCAGTGAAAGTCCCGTCAACATCCGTCCAGCTGTTCCAGAGATTACCCGGAACAAGCAGACAGACAGACAGACAAAAAAATTTTAATACATTTTTGTTATATGTATCTTGTATACATACATATGCATTTACTAAAAAGCGATTATTTTAATATTAGAAACAGACAATCCAATTTTATTTATTTGTATAGACTAGCCGTCCCACGTAACTTAGTTTGATAATTTTCCCCCGTTTTTGTAACATACTTCATTGGTGCTCCGCTCGTGTTGGTCTTAGCGTGATGGGATATAGTCTATAATCTCCCTCGATAAATGGAATATCTAACACCGAAAGAATTTTTCAAATCGGACCAGCGGTTCCTGAGATTAGTGTGTTCAAACAAACAAACTCTTCACCTTTATATAAATAGATAGATAAGGGTTAATGAGTTATAATACTTATAATTGTGACCGGTCGAATTCGCAGCGCATCGGATCGCATTTCGGTCTAGCGCATGTCTTTTGTTTTGAAGGAATGATCGAAGACACAATCTTACGACTGAATATTTGGAACAATACTTCATTGTTTACGTTTACAACAATATTAAATAGTTTTAATGTCATGTAATATTACTGTACCTATTATCGATCAAAGGATAATTTACTAATAGTATGCTTGATTTTGTATTTTTTTTAATTCCTAAATAGTCATTTACTTTTGTATATTTTACCAATTTTACTGCACATTTCAAGCATTTTCCATGCATGTAACATATGGCTTTTTATGTTGCATATAATCCGGTCTCTACTTATAAGTATATAACATCACGCTACGGGGAACAGGAGACGCAGACGAGACATATAATTAACTAGCCGACCCACGCAACCTCGTTTGCGTCTTCTATTGCCCGTAGCGTGATAATTTTCCCCCGTTCTCGAAACATTTTTCATTGGTGCTCCGCTCCTATTGGTCCTAGCGTGATGATATATAGCCTATAGCCTTCCTTGATAAATGGACTTTCTAACACTGAAAGAATTTTTCAAATCGGACCAGCAGTTCTTGAGATTAGCGTGTTCAAACAAACAAACAAGCAAACTCTTCAGCTTTATATATTAGTATAGATAAATTATGTAGATTGTGCCTACTTAGATTCAGTTCCATAACAGAGCATCTCGGTCGAAAATCTCAATTTACCATTAGTCGTTAGAAATTATCTTTTATGATTGATTGGATCCAAGATTGATCGCTTCTGAACTAATCTGATAAAGTTGGAGAGTTTGTTTATTTTGGGAAACGCGCTTATCTTAGAAAGTACTATTTCAAATTGGAAAATTATTGTAATATTGGTGTTTAATAAAGAGGGCTAGGTAATACACCATCACGTTTCGATCAATACGAGCAAAACGCCGCAAAATGTTGTAAAGCGGTATACGTATTCATTTTGTAAGTTTAAATTATTTGTTAAAGTTACGTAACTAACAATAACGTACCTATGTTATAATTATTGTTCCTCTGAAATACTTTTAATAATATATGGTATTATGATTCAAGACACCATAGCATACATAGGTCAAAATGTCTCTCTTTTATGCGACACACAGAGGAAATCACGATCAATGAACCTTGAAGTTATAAACTTATCAACTGTTATCTATTGTTGACTTTTGACCTTGTTAAGGTCTCATAACATCGCTATGTTTGAGGTCCGATATGCAGAACTAGTTATGTATTGTAGTAACTGTAGTCTAATTATTTTTTACTCAATCTAAACTTGGACATAAATGACTGAAGCAGGACAACAATAGTTTTTTATTGTACTAGCTGGCCCACGCAACTTCGTTTACGTCTCCTATTACCCGTAGCGTAATAATTTTTCCCCGTTTTTGCAACCTTCTTCATTGGTGCTCCGCTCCTATTAGATTAAGCATATAGCCCATAGCCTTCCTCAATAAATGGGCTATCTAACACTGAAATATTTTTTCAAAACGAACCAGTAGTTCCTGAGATGAGCGCGTTGAAACATACAAACAAGCTTTATACATATACTAGCCGACCCACGCAACCTCGTTTGCGTCTTCTATTGCCCGTAGCGTGATAATTTTCCCCCGTTTTTGAAAAATTCTTCATTGTTGCTCCTCTCCTGTAGGTCTTAGCGTGATGATATATAACCTATAGCCTTCCTCAATAAATTGGCTATCTAACACTGAAAGATTTTTTCAAATCGGACCAGCGGTTCCTGAGATTAGCGTGTTCAAACAAACAAACTCTTCAGCTTTATATATTAGTATAGATATAGATATTAGTATAGATTAGCCACGGGATAAGAATTAGTGCGGAGCGGAGCATCAGTATTTAAGACCGACTGATTTATGACCGACAAAGGAACGAGTAAAAATCTTTAGTACATCATACATACCTACATTTCGAGCTACATTTAACTGTCCTGTCGGTCCCAGTTGTTATCATCTTTGGCAATAGTTACTGGTTACGGGTATTTAAAAAAGTTGGAGACCTATAAATGTACGACAAATCTCTATAAATGACTAACAAGTCTTATAACACATCAACGTCTCTTAATCTGGGCAAAAAAAAAATCGGTTTACCAATGAAAACTATTTACCAACTTGGTGGGCTAGAAACGCAAATCAAAGAGTTCCTTGCCTGCGTTCGACTATTAAAAGATCAGTAGGGGCGGCTGGACCTGTTCCAAATCTCTATTCAACCCATTAAAATCCATAAACGTAAGCTAGTACAATTATAATATCTTTATATGTGTCACTTCTTAGCAAAACTCATAACATTATTAGTCATGGAAAATTACCAGCACTTGATTTAATTGTATAACTATGCTTGACGAACGAAAACAATACTGGGTACAGTCATCAAGCTTGAATGTGCTCGTACATTATGAGTTTTAAAACATACTGCCATTATCGCATGAAAAAGACCGTCTTATTATTTATCTTATACGGAACTACGTTTAGCTCGCGGCTCCGCCCGAGTGTATGTCGTTTATTGCGGTAAAGATTAACTTAGGCCCTTTCTTAACAATCTAAGTATTTATATGCCAAATTTCATTGAAATCGGTGCAACGGTTTAGCCGTAAAAGCGTACCAGACAGATAGAGAATTTGTGTTGTTTGGGCCGATTTGAAAAATTATTTCAATGTTAAGTAGCCAATTTATCGAGGGAGGCTATAGGCTATATATCATCACGCTAAGACCAATGTTGATGACCTCGAGTTCGATGACGTCATTAATCACGTTAAGATTAACTTCTTATTCTAACAGCTTATATTTTCTTATTACAGGGACATATTTTCAGCGATATCCGACGGAGCAACATGCAAGCTACTTCAAAACTTATTAGTACATTCCATAAAGACGAAATTCCCGCAAGTTGAATCAATAATTGGGTTGGAATCGCGAGGTTTTCTATTCTCCTTCTCTCTGGCGAATGAAATTGGAGTTGGGTGTCTTCCTGTCAGGAAGAAAGGAAAGCTGCCCGGAGATGTTGTGTCGTATAAATATGACCTTGAATATGGTTCGGTAGGTAAACTTAATTCTCCTTAATCTAATTTATGTCAAAGTATTATTCGATTTAGATGTAAACCAAGAGATTTATTGTAAAGCGCTATGTTAAGGATAGTTATCGTACATAATTCAATTATTAAAATGCGGCTTAATGCTGCTTAGAGCTAATTATAAGTATTAACTTCTCTACCCATAATCATGAAGCCAAAAGAAAGCGTAATAGTTTCAGCAATCAATGTTATGTATATGTTACATCGTAACGGCATAACTACTGAACCAATTTAAATAAATGAAGTGTCCGTTGACCTCCTTACCTTCTTTCCCCATATAATTAGTCCCGCGAATATGTAATTGTATCGTATCATTTGAAAATATAGCTTACTAGCTGAACCCCGCGGTGTTACCTGCGGTTATTGTTGTACCGCGAGTAACGCCGCGGGACAAAGTTAGTCTATAAGAAGTAGCCTAAGTTACTCCCCGGGTCATCAGCTAACTGCCAGTGTAAGTCCCGTCAAAATCCGTCCAGCCGTTCCAGAGATTACCCGGAAGAAACAGACAGACAAAAAAAATTTTAACTACATTTTTGATATATGTATCGTGTATACATACATATGCATTAAGTAAAAAGCGGTTATTTTAATATTACAAACAGACACTCCAATTTTATTTTTTTGTATGTTTAGATAACATAAAGTTTTAACAAAATAAATAACCGACTTCAAGAACGACCAAATCGATTGATTTCTCTTGGATGCCATCATTTGATCTTAGTGTCCTTATCATGGTACCACCGTTGGGATATCGCCTTTCAATTAAAAAAATAATGATCAAAATCGGTTCACATAAACGATGACGCTATCCGCGAACACACATAAAAAATACATATATACGGTCGAATTGAGAACCTCCTCCTCTTTTTAAAGTCGGTTAAATATACTGCACATCAAAAACAGTTGGTGCTTTCTAAAAATCTAATTTAAAAAAACCCATTTAATTTTCAGGATGTCCTCGAGATTCAAAAAGCTTCAATCCGTCCAGGTCTGAAGTGTTTAATAGTAGACGATCTGATAGCCACAGGCGGCACCATCACAGCTGCATGCAACCTCCTCAAATCTTGCGGTGCTGACGTCATCGGATGTCTTGTCATCATAGAACTGACGTCACTGAAAGGAAGGGATAACATTCCAAAGGATATACCCGTACATTCCTTAGTACAATATGATTAAAATAAAGAATTTCGCCAACTTGGGGTCAGCGCTGATGTACGAAGTGACGGCCAAGAGACTAAATCAGTAACAATTATAATTCAACCTAACTGTATTTAACGTCGGGAAATAGAAGATAACGTAACCTTTTAAAAAATTCTTTATCACAAGTGAGTCCCGACAACAAAAACTATGTGTAAAAGTCGCGAAACTCTTAAAACAGTAATTAAAGTAACTCGCTATTTACTACAACATGATAACATTAATAACATAATAGATATGTAAAATTGTGTCAATGAGAATATATATGAGTAAATGATAACAGAGCTCTAATCAAACATGTGATAATGATGGATACATTCCATTTAAGATAAGCTGTAAATAAAAGTGACCCATCCACTGAAGATAAAAGTTTGTAAACTGGGTTAGGGTTGCCAGTTGAAAATATAAAAATGGCGTAGTGGTTTAAGGTGCCCACCTTGCCACTTTTTTTTTTTATTTCGGACAATATAATAGAAGAATTTATTTTTTAAGTCTAAATGTTTTTCATATTACATTAATGTAAATTTACAGACGACAAAAATATAATCCTATTGCGAAAGCTTTTGTTTAAAAAAAAGAATAATCTGATCTGGTAACCTTAATCGTGTATCAATAAGGGCTCCCACACATAACTGCGAATTGCATCGCATCGCATATATCTGCTAGCTCGAATGTACCACAAGAACTTCACGCCGCATCGTTTCGCATCGCAGTTATGTGTGGGAGCCTTAAGTGTCTATCATAAGGTATTACAGTAAAGGTTTATTAATATAACACAAATTTTCGTCTTATCTATACTAATATCGTTGATGCAGATGTTCAGAGAAGCTGAAGAGTTTGTTTGTTTGTTTGAACACGCTAATCTCAGGAACCGCTGGTCCGATTAGAAAAATTATTTCAGTGTTAGATAGCCCATTTATTGATCGCCCTATTGGTCTAAGCGTGATGATATATAGCCTCTAGCCTTCCTCGATAAATGGGCTAACACTGAAAGAATTTTTCAAATCGGACCAGTAGTACCTGAGATTAGCGCGTTCAAAGAAACGAACAAACTCTTCAGCTTTATATATTAAGTATAGATGTATATCATATAGTATATAGTACATATATGTTCGCAGAGCTCATTTATATTATTGAGATTTGTAACTCGGAAAAGTTCTACAGCTTGTAAGTGTTTTTAATGATGACAGTATACGTAGTTTACACGTTTACAATAGAAGATGATGTAAAGGCCAGTTTCACCAGTTTCTTATAAAGTTTCCGATAGTTATCTGCCAGATAATACTGTTCAAAAGATAAAAGTTGCTGATATAAACATACATATATGTATATCTCTACATAGTATTAAAAAGTCGCTTCTACTGTATGTTCGTTAAGATCTTTTAAACAACTGAACGGATTTTAATGCAATTTTCAGCAATAGATAGAATGGGTTCAAGCGAAAGGTTTATATCTACGTGTAAACATGCATATCATAGTACAGGAAATCCGAATTTTTCAAAGACTTCCATGCAAAGCCGGGCCGGGTAGCTAGTCTGACATAGATGTATCTATCCAAGAAACTGAAATCCGTTAGTTATCTAACAGATAAGTTGAAATTATTTTATCAGGTACTTCATCAGTAGATGGTGGAACTTGCTCCATATCTCTTGAGCTACGTCAATTATTTGTGTACAGCGTAATTTACCATTGGTACTGAGTGGGGCTCGAACTCGCAATCATTCGATCATAAGTTTAATGTTTTAATCTTTACACGACCACTGCTTTAATGATATTTCAGTTAGAGCCTACTGATATTGAATCTTATTTTATTGTATACTAGCTGAACCCCGCGGTGTTACCCGCGTTTATTGTTGTACCGCGAGTAACGCCGCGCGACAAAGTTAGTCTACAAAAAGTAGCCTAAGTTACTCCCCGGATCATCAGCTACCTGCCAGTGAAAGTACCGCCAAAATCCGTCCAGCTGTTCCAGAGATTATACCCGGAACAAACAGACAGACAAAGAAAAATTTTTTTAACTACATTATTGGTATATGTAGGTATCGTGAATATATACATATGCATTGATTAAAAAGCTGTTATTTTAATATTACAAACAGACACTCCAATTTTATTTATTTGTATAGATTTGGTATTTAGTGCCTTCTCTGTAAAAAAAACCTTAATGTTTCTAATTTAAGAATTAAAACTTAATGAACATCTATGGCACTTGTTAGTGGGAAGTCAGTGTCCTTAAATGTACTGACAACTAGTTCAATCTTCGAATTCAGTTCGTCCTCAGGGTTGCGGAGGTTCGATGCTACTATGATCAGTTGCCTCGGGGAAAAAATGATATTCAGGTAAAACCGGTTGAAACTGTAGCCGATCCATATTGGTGTTGGGAATAATAAATGCTAGGAAGATAATGAATGTTTCTAAAATGAATTGCGAGATTACGTTTTATTAATTATTATTGCGTGTTTTATGTAAGAAATAATTATTCTATATTTGAATGACAAATAATTTAATTATATACGAACCTTTGTATACTTTAATAGCTTGTGCCCACGACCCCGAACGCGTATATATCGGTTTTCGAGATAAAGCGTAGCCCATGTAATTTCTCAAGTATCAAAGTAGGTATCTCTATACAAAATATCTTAGCAATCGGTGTAACGGTTTGAAAATTTAACAGACAGAGAGATTTAATTTGGAATTTGTATCCATGCTACATATTATAAAACAAAGTCCTCCGCCGCGTCTGTTTTTTCGCGATAAACTCAAAAGCTACGGCACAGATTTTGATGCGGTTTTTACCAATAAATAGAGTGATTCTTGAGGAAGATTTTCGAATAAATTTCATAACTTCTTGAGTATATTGGCTAAAATATAACAATATTTGTTGAAGCCGTCAGAAAATATTAAGCCGTACAAAAGCTGCTGTTAACATAAACAGGAAAACGATACTAAACATAAACTAACAAAATATAATATTTGTAGAAGGTTAACAACATTAGAATGAACATGAATATGAATGAACATTAAAATAATGTTCTCCTATAAAACTTCAAACAAGGTTCGCGCTAATCTTCCTCCTTGGCTATGTTCTAAACGATATTTACCGTCTATTTTCATCATCAACTTATTTTAGTCCACGACTGGATTTAAGCCTCTTCCTTTATACGCTACTATGATCGATTTTGGGCGATTCGCATCCAGCTAAAGTCAGCCATCTTGTTACTCCTAGCTTTTGTGGCGAACCTTGGGGAGCCCTATGTACAACAAGGGAGGTCTTTCGGTCAAGATGACGACGATTGACCTAAAACCTTTGAATACTGATGGTAAATTATACTGTGCCATGTAAAATTTCGTGGGTATATGCGTGACATATTCCTCTTTATATATTTTTGAAGAGAAAACTTCTTTAGGCGCGCTAAGAACTTTTTAGGTGAACAAAAATCATGGAACTCGCGTCTTCGTCACCGAACACTTTCCATGATTATTGTTTACTAGCAGACCCACGCAACCTCATTTGCGTCTCTTATTGCCCGTAGCGTGATAATTTTCCCCCGTTTTTTGTAACATTTTTCATTGGTGCTCCACTCCTATTGGACATAGCGTGATGGTATATAGCCTTCCTCGATAAATGGGCTATCTAACACTAAAATATTTTTTTAAATCGGACTAGCGGTTCCTGAGATTAGTGCGTTCAAACAAACAAACTCTTCAGCTTTAGAATATTACTAGCTGACCCACGCAACCTCGTTTGCGCCTTATATTGCCCGTAGCTTGAAAAATTTCCCCGTTTTTGAAACATTCTTCATTGTTGCTCCGCTCCTATTAGTAGTAGCGTGATGATATATACCCTATAGCCTTCCTCGATAAATGGACTATCCAACACCGAAATATTTTTTCAAATCGGACCAGTGGTTCCTGAGATTAGTGCGTTCAAACAAACAAACTCTTCAGCTTTAGAATATTATTATAGATATAGATGTGAAAGTATATGACTTGGCCTATATCATTGAGATCTAGTACTTTGGAGTCATCTATGTTGCACTTAGCAATTTTCCCGTGCTTAGGGTTTGGAGGAGTTGTCAGAGTTTTTGACGTACCTAACTACAAATAAATAAAATTGGAGTGTCTGTTAGTAATATTAAAGTAACCGCTTTTTACTAAATGCATATGTATGTATACACGGTACATATACCAAAAATGTTTATTAAAAAGTTTTTGTCTGTTTGTCTGTTTGTTCCGGGTAATCTCCGTAATGGCTGGACCGATTTTGACTTGCCTTTCATATTCTATATGTATGAAAATTAATGTTCGTCTGTTTGCCCTTTTTAGAATCGTAAACAATGCATTTGATTATGTCATAATCTTCATCAAAAGTGTTTTGCATGAGCCCACAAAGGTTTCTGAGTTGGTTGGCCGACATACACGCGGACGGAGCCGCGTGCAACAGCTAGTATCTATACTAATATATAACGCTGAAGTTTGTTTGTTTGAACACGCTAATCTCATTTGAAAAATTCTTTCAGTGTTGGATAGTACATTTATCGAGGAAGGCTATAGGCTATATATCATCACGCTAAGAGTAATAGGAGCGGAGTATCAATGAAAAATGTTTCAAAAACGGGGTAAATTATCACGCTACGTGCGATAGGAGACCCAAACGAGGTTGCGTGGGTCGGCTAGTTTTTTAATATATGTATGTTTTGTTGGCGTACCTAAGATAGGATAGTGTACATCATACTTAGACCAATAGGAGCCGAGCATGATGGATAAAAGACACAGAAGAAGTTGTGTGGATCAACTAGTGTATTAAAATTAAGTTTTAATGTTTATCGTGAAAATATTTTACTAGTTTAATACCTGTTAAATATATAAATTGTAATTAATGAACGATGACAGTATACATTCCTCATTGCATTTTTATTGAATTAATAAATGATGTATGTATTTGTACATCTAGTTGTTTTATCTATTTTAATTATTAAACGTTAGGTTCCTATTGAAAAAAAACATTTGTTTAAAAATTTACCGTACTTAAGGTATTGTAGTAATGAACTGTTTTAGTACAATAGACAGGCGGCCAAAACCACCTTTCTGAGAAGAAGCCTATGTACAGCTATGCACTGTTAAATGGTATTGATGATGATGAGGCAGTAAAAGAAGATAAATATTAATAAACCATGACCCAACTACGTATTACAGGTGTTCATTGACACCTCGTTCATTAAAATCAGTTCAATAGCTTAAGCGGTAGAACAGGCAAACATACGTAGACGTCGCCGACGTCATAGTCAGGTAACATAAGTTTAAAGGAATTTTTGTTTCCGCCAAATAGGAGATCAAAACTTTAGACACACGGGAACAAGTTCAATATAATAATAGTAATTGTGTGTTCTACTTAAACACCCTCTACGCAGCATCAGGTCGAAGTTATCAATGAATTGTTATTTAACTATTATACTAGCACGCGTGAAGCAGTTAATCGAGTAATCATACGGCAAAAATGACTTACATCATTTTGGAAAACAGCTGATACTCTCACACTGCTGGGCCGATATTAACCAAACATAGCTAAGAACCACCGCAAGGAAACTGGCTTTTATATGAAAAAAAACCGCATCGAAAGCAGTCAGTCCGTTTGAGAGCTACGATACCACAGACAGAAACACACACACACAGACAGACAGATATCGACGTCAAACTTATAACACCCCTATTTTTGCGTCGGGGGTTACAAATGAGCGCTTTATTCCATCTTTACTAATATATAACGCTGAAGAGTTTGTTTGCTTGAATTGAACGCACTTAACCTCAGGTCCAATTTGAAAAAATATTTTAGTGTTAGATTGCCCATTTATTGAGGAAGGCTATAGGTTATATACATTATCACGCTATGACCAATAGGAGCGGAGTACCAATGAAGAATGTTTCAAAAACCGGGGCAAGCTATCAGGCTACAGGCATTAGAGGACGTTAACGAGGTTTTCCGGGTCAGGTAGTATATTATAAATTGATACCATTATCAAAACATTTTAAAAAATCTATCCTATGACAGCCTTCATCATAGGGTGGAGGAAATAAAAAATAACATTTCCACTTTATGGGTGCTAGAGGTAACCAAAAAGTACTAGTAAGTACTTCTTTTCATGATTTTATTTGTGCATTTTGTCGGCGTGATTAACATGTGTATTCATGCAAGATTACAGGTCTGTAACTGCACTAACACCCCGTGAGATATAGTGTGAACAGACGGACAAAAAGACGGGCGGACAGGACAAAACTACAAGAGTTCCGTTTCTGCCATATAGGCTTTGACGAAACCTTAAAAACCACCCAATATAATAAAAAAACATTTCTTAATGTGAAAGTATTTATTTAGTTATGTATTAAATTAATACCAACGTATACAATACATCAAAATATTTTATGGTAATTTAAATTACGTCTAAAAAATCTTAATTAGTATAAATTAATATCACATTTCTATAATAAATTATTGTTTTAAGTAAGGCAAAGGCACGTTGACCTGTTTCTTAACCTGTTGAGAATCATCAGTTTCTTGAACCTGAACAGATTTTTCTGTTTGTTGGGCTTCGACATTGTTCTTTTCTGTAGACGACTGTACTTTTTGGTCTACATCAATACCAACAACACTGACACTATCGCCGATTTTGTTCAACTTTTGAGAATCGTCAAAATGTTGAGTCGGTACCTCAATAGGCTTCATTGGTTTGGCTATTGGTTTTTTTGGCTCTACACCAGGTTTGTTCTGTAAAATTTCATCATTAATTTCTTGCCAGACCTTGCTTTGACTCTCCTGAGCTACATCTGATTGCTTGTCATTTTTAGCTGACTGCAAAACCTCGACTGTCTTGGGTTTTACTGTCTTTTGTTCAGCTTCTTGTCCTTGTAAGTCACGATTTGGACGCACTTGTTGGTTATCTTCCTGTCCGATCACAACAGGGTGTTGTACTTTATCCTGTCCATTTGGCATTTGTGTTGTAGAACTTAGTGGAGTACCTGTAATGACGTCATCAGCTACTTTTTGCGGAATTTGTTTATCATTCACTTGAGTATCTTGACCAAATGGGGTTTGGATATTTTGCTGGCCTCCATCAACAGGGTTTTGAATATTTTGCTGGCCTCCATTAACAGGGCTTTGAATATCATCCTCTTGTTCAGCGTAGACACGAATTTCAAAGTCAAATCCTCTGAAAACTGCCGGGCTCTTCAACTCGATGGTAACATTCTTGTGATTTTCTCCACCTTCTGTTATAGCTGCTTCTCCATTCTTGTCTTCTCTTCGGTCTACGATATCTACTTTAGTGATAACCTCAGAATCCGAGACATTAAGGGTAACTGTTTTCGCCTGCCTCCAAATTGTAGGGCTCGCAGTAAAATTTAGTTCGTATTTTAGACTGCCTCCCTCACGGCCAACTGTGAGGTCTTTGGCCGAAGCCGTGGCTACTAAACCAACAATAGCAAGCAGGACGTACATCTTCAGATATTCACGAGTAACTGATGAATGTGAACTACTACCTGGCTTATATATTGAAATGACGAGGTAAGGAAAATTTTGAATTGAATCACCGCGTCGAATAATTTTTTATAAGAATAAACATATTCAAATCTTCCTACAGGGAAAATATTAATACGTACAGTCAATGACAAATATATGAGACGCGACCGCAGACTTACGTAGTAATAAATGACTCAGGAAACTAGCTTCGAAGTTTAACGGTCCTTTGTCTCGTATGGCGAAAACATATAAGTACATAAACAAATGCATTTCTAATGAATTAATGTATATAATAATTTTTAATAAGTGAAGTAAGGCAATATAATTTTATTCCTCATGCTGCATTTGGAAAATACTTACATATGTATATTCAATATTACTGATGATAGTGGTAAAGTCACATTAGAAATAAATGAAATAAAAAAAAGTAAAAATAATGAAAAGTTTGAAACAATAATTGCAGGACACTGGATTTAACATTGTAACGTACGTTTTTTGTCGTAGTTGGGTTTTTATTTAAAACTAGTGGTTGCCCGCGGCTCCGTCCGCGTATATGTCGGTTATTGCGGCAAATATTAGCCTATGTGTTATTCTGATGTATAATCTATATTACTTCAAAGTTTCATCCAAATCCGTTCTGTAGTTTTTGCGTGAAAGAGTAACAAACATCTATCCATCCATCCATACTTACAAACTTTTGCGTTTATAATATTAGTATAGATGTTTTGATACCGTTAAAATATATATTTATTTGCAAACTAAATTTTAATTAATGAACCAAACCAAGTAATATCTTTTTAAATGCTTTATATTTTAAATATACTAGTGAATCCCTTTCTAATTATACTAAACACGGTATGCTTATCTTAATTAATTTATTAATCTTGGTTTTATTGTCGCCAGGGTCACCACATTGGATGGTCTGTCTGTTTGTTCCGGGTAATCTCTAGAACGGCTGGACGGATTTTGACGGGACTTTCACTGGCAGGTAGCTGATGATCCAGGGAGTAACTTAGGCTACTTTTTTTAGACTAACTTTGTCCCGCGGCGTTACTCACGGTACAACAATAACAGCGGGTAACACCGCGGGGATCAGCTAGTCTCAAATAAATACATAACGATACCTCATTCGTCCAGTTTCCATAAGTAGTTAAGGAGCTATGAGGGAATACATGTATATACATACATAGCCTGTCTAAATCATAACCCTCTTTTGGCTTTTTGGCCCATAGTCGGGTAAAAAGAAAAGATACATTTCGTGGCCTCTTTTTTATGTCCTTTAAATAAAGGTTTACTATTTGAATATGCAATACAAGAGTGAAAATTGCGTCATCGTTTGAGTGCCTCACAGAATTAGAAAAGGAAAGGGAAGAAGGAGGCCCGCGGGGGTAATAAGTCCTTTGATATTAAAAAGCTGGTTAGTTGTTTTAGTGGCGTTTAAGAAAGAGCCGAGAGGAAATCAAAAAAATTATCAAGTCACTAGCTGAACCCCGCAGTGTTACCCGCGGATATTGTTGTACCACGAGTAACGTCGCGGGACAAAGTTAGTCTAAAAAAATCGCCTAAGTTACTCCCAGGATTATCAGCCACCTGCCAGTGAAAGTCCCGTCTAAATCCGTCCAGCCGTTCCAGAGATTACCCGGAACAAACAGACAGACAGACAAAAAAATTTTTAACTACATTTTTGGTTGTATCGTGTATATATACATATGCATTTAGTAAAAAGCGGTCATTTTAATATTACAAACAGACACTCCAATTTTATTTATTTGTATAGATGTATAGATTGACAACAGTAGATATTATGTCATAGTATAAAGTTACATTTGTTCTGGGTAAGGCCACATTAAGTATCATACGTAAACTGAGCTTAAGGAAAATACAACTTTAGTAATATAAGTAAATCCCCTGCTCCTAAATGGTCATGAATTTCAAAAATAATTACTCTTTGGCTGTGATCAGCTGTCCCCGTTGACTTGCCTGATTTTTTACCCGACCACGGCAAAGCCAAAGGAGGGTTATGATTTTGACAGGCTATGTATGTATGTATGTATGTATGTATGTATGTATGTATGTTCATTTGTTGCCTCTTAGCTCCTTAAGTTAGTGTGTGTTAAAGTGTTATGGACTACGGTACATTACACTACATGGACTACGGCCTTTGAAACTTATTAATGTACCATAGTCCATATCACTTTAACAACGCGTGACTACGGCTTTTGAAACTTGTTTCATACTTTTTCAGCGTCGTTTTTTGTCGTAGTTGGGTTTTAGTTTTAACTTTTTTTTTTTACTTCTCTTTAAACTTTTAGCTTCTTAACAATAATAATAGGGATATAATTTAAAGGTGATTTGTTCAGGGTGCTTATTTCTATAAAAATTCTAATACTGCAAAGGGACCCTTTATTTCTGTCGTGAACTGTACTTCTTTGTCGAGCATCTAACGTGATATTTATCCCAAACATATATCAGATGCGCACAGAATACAAATTACGCTATCTACGTAAAGTTCAGACGTGGTATTTCCGAGAAACATTAGTAGTTTTGTCATAGAGAATCGTTATTATATTTATGTAGGTACATAAAGATGTGTCTGGACTTAAACATAAACAATCTATATCTATACAACTAAATAAAATTGGAGTGTCTGTTTGTAATATTAAAATAACCGCTTTTTATACACGGTACATATACCAAAACTGTAGTTAAAAAATTTTTTGTCTGTCTGTCTGTCTGTCTGTCTGTCTGTTTGTTCCGGGTAATCTCTGGAATGGCTGGACGGATTTTGACGGGACTTTCACTGGCAGGTAGCTGATGATCCGGGGAGTAACTTAGGCTACTTTTTTTAGACTAACTTTGTCGCGCGGCGTTACTCGCGATACAACAATAACCGCGGGTCACCGCGGGGTTCAGCTAGTACAATATACAAATAGGAAATATCTATTAGGAAATTAGTTATTTCATTGTTACGAACATAAGTCTAAGACTAGTAGACACTTTTGTAAGAAGGATAAACTTGATTTATCTTAAATTTTAATGGTTGTTTGTTTAAGCTCAGTCATTCCTACATATTACCTATCGCCTAAAGGACAATGTAAAAATATTGCAGAAACGTGGTAAAATTATTTACATATTGAAAGATTCCATTGCGCGCGCTGAGTAAACAGTTAAAGTTTCACTAAAAAAATGTACCTACCTATGAAATAATTGTTCCTCAAAGTAAATGTGTAAAGCATATTGTATATCTTGCATAGGTATCTATACTTATAAAATAACAAGTCCTGACTGACTGACTGACTGACTGATTTATCATCGCCGAGCGTAAACTATGATAGTTAGGGCTATGAAATTTGGTAAGTAGGATCCTTTTATTGAGTAGACATCCACTAAGAAAGGAATTTTGGAATTTCTACCCCTAAGGAGGTGAAATAGGGGTTGAAAGTTTGTATGGAAGTCTGTCATTTTTTAAGTTAGAAACCTGAAACTTTACTTTTGGGCTGCTTATTAAAAATGAGTAAATACATATTTCAGTGTTTCTAAGTATTCTACCCCTAAGGAGTGAAATAGGGGTTGACATTTCGTACATAGGTTAGTCTGGAAGTCCGTCATTTTTGATGTTCTAAACATGAAACTTTGTTTATGGGCTACTGATTAAAAATAAGTAGCTACGTGTTTAAGTGTTTCTAGATTTTCTACCCCAAAGGGGGTGGAAATAGGGGTAGAAAGTTTGTATGGAAGTCCGTCAATTTAAAAGTTCAAAACATGAAACTTTGTTTTTGGGCTACTGATTAAAAATGAGTAGATATGTATTTAAACGTTTCTGGATATTCTACCCCTAAAGGGGTGAAATAGGGGTTGAATTTTTTTTATGGAAGTCCGTCATATTTCACTTAGAAACCTAAAACTTTACTTTTGGGTTGCTAATTAAAAATGAGTAAATACGTATTTCAGCGTTTCTGAATATTCTATCCCTAAGGGGTGAAATAGGTGTTGACATTTAGTATATACGTTAGTCTGGAATTCCGTCATTTTGAGGTTCGAAACATAAAACTTTATTTATATGCTACTGATTAGAAAGAAGACGAGAAGAATTAGAAGAGACGTATTGAAGCGTTTTTGTATATTCTATCCCTAAGGGGGTGAAATAGGGATTGAAATTTTGTATGGAAGTTCATCATTTTTTAAGTTAGAAACATTAAACCATATTTTTGGGCTACTGATTAAAAATGAGTATATACCTGTTAAAGCGTTTCTGGGTATTTTACCCCTAAGGGGTGAAATAGGGGTTTACATTTCGCATGGAGGTTGTCTGGAAATCCGTCAGTTGTGAAGGTCGAAACATGAAACTTTGTTTTTGGGCTACTGATTAAAAATGAGTAGATATGTATTTAAACGTTTCTGGATATTCTACCCCTAAGGGGGTGAAATAGGGGTTTGCAAGATTGCATGGAAGTCTGTATTTTTTTGAGTTAGAAACATAAAATATTATCTTTGGGTTACTAATTAAAAACGAGAAGATACATATTTAAGCGTTTCTGGATATTCTACCCTTAAGGGGAGAAATAGGCATTGACATTTCATATATTGGTTAGTTTGGAAGTCCGTCATTTTTTAATTTAGCACCCTGAAAACTTTCGTCTTTATGTTTCTGATTACAAATAGATGAATACTTATATCAGCATTTATGTGAATTCTTTTCCTAAACGGGATGAAATGTGGGTCGAATGTTTGTATGGGCTATTAAATGGTCTATTGATTAAATATAAATAAATACGTTTAATAACATGAAAAAATTACTGATACATACTTTTACACAGTTTTAATTAAATACATATAATCAACTTCCACGCGAGCAAAGCCGCGGGCAACAGCTAGTTCTTAATAAAACAGTCATGCTGTGTAATCGGGGATGTTTAGGTACCGTAATAGATGCACTTTGACCATTGAGGCAAGGTTGATACTACGGCTTGATTCATTAGCAACCTACTTAGTCAGAAAGGTGATACAACAGTTTAGAACCTTGCGATTGATCTCACAATGACGTTGGCGCGTATTCACCGCACGTCGAGAGTCAGCGATCGTCACATTTACGGTGTTGTCATCATCATCATTGATAGCAACTGTCCGCTGTTGGATATAGACCTCTCGTATTTTTTATGGAGTAAACGAGCAGATGTATCGCCTAATGGTAAGCTATTACCGCCACCCATGGACACCCGCAATACCAGAGGCGTCATAAGTGCGTTGCCGGGGGAAAGCCTAGGGTTCCCCCTGCCTTTCGGTCCAATCATTATATGTTGCCACTGATGTGTTACCTGACGTTCACAACGCGGATCTTGTACTGTGGTACTGGAGACCTAAGGCAAATTCCTCGAGGGATATTTCAAAACTATCAGATTTTGATGCTTCAAAGATTATGTAATTTAAACATTGAAAGGCGCCAGTAGTTTAAACTTTAAGGATTGATGCACGCAATCTGTGCTGTGACTATACCTACTGTAATATTTATAACCACATCAACAAAACCGATTCCTGACTGGAGACAGCGTCTCGGCAAACGTAGCGTAAGACGTCCACGACTGAGGTGGCGTGATGATTTGCGCAAGGCAGGAACTGGATGCGAGAAGTCGAGGATCGACCCAAGCGGTGTACAATTGGAGAGGCATATGTTGGGTGTTAGCAGTGGACTGCGATAGGCTGATGATGATGGTAACAAAATCTAGGATATATATCACTATACGCTGCCTGTAATATAGCTACCAGAATATTTATTTCCTTTAGTACAAACCTAGACGAAAATAGTAGATACAACCAACTTTCAAAGAAAAATAAATAGTTGCCACTTTAACAGAAACATGCAGCTATTTTTATTGCTGACGCTGTTCCCTTAGTTAAATTATAATTACTATCCTTAAATGCTGCTAAATGCTCTTCATCTCAAATGAATCATTATATAATTTGCACAACATGTGAATCATTTCATACGATTAAGTTTCTATATTCATTCTTGTTTACTAGTAGGCATCATTTCATTACGCTAATATTAGATTATTTTTACCACCAAAACCACTCTTCTATCACCACATGGGTACATATAATTTATTATATAAGCTATCAATAATATTCTTATTTTTAGTCTTAATTAAAACCTCAATAAGTGCTAAAGCCTATTGTGTGAGGTCTAAGAACAATTTTGATCAAGGCGTTATAAAAGCTGAACGCTTAAAGAATATACACAGTTATGAATTCGTGAAAGGAAGTTTAAACTACAGACAAGTGAAACCATGAAAAGTATAAAAGATCAACTATGCCTAATAAGTAGCAATCTGGATCAAGAGATCAGACATAAACAAGTATCAAGTTTACCACTAGCTAAACCCAACTCGCAAATAAACGAAGCATGCAAAGATAAGGGTCCAAAGATAATGAATCAAGATGCTGACCAGTGCAAGAAACTTAAAAGTAAAAGAGAAAATGTAAGCTTCCTTTTGATGATACTGACAGTAATCATCATTCTTCCTTCTGGACTAACAACCTCTTCAGAACATTTTAAAATTACCCAATTGCCAGACAATCAACCTGCTTACTTTGACCCCATTGGAAACGTTCAAATAATACATGATGAATGGAGACTTCTAGTATATTACAACCTAACTACATTCTGGCAGAGTACAGCGAAAATTGAAAAGTATGTTCAGTATCTAAGTCAACTATGTGAGAGTATTCCACAGGAGCCTTGTAATTCTACAATAAAACAACTACAGTTTGAAATAAACCAGTTAAATGAATACAATACATTGTTACGGTCTCACCATGATAGAAAGCGACGCGGTTATTTTAATGGAGTTGGAAATCTTGCGCGAACGCTATTTGGAGTTCTCGATAGTGATTTTGCCAAAAAATATGCTGATGATATACAGAAAATCCAATCGAACGAACAATATTCACTACAATTGATGAAAAACCAAACACTCATAGTAGAAGCTGAGCACAATATCATCAAGAAAAATGAAGAATTTGTAAAAAAACAACTAAAACTAATCAAATCATTCATAATAGAAACTACAAAAAACACAAATCTAAATGATGCAAGATATCGAACTGTAAACATAATGAACAACATTAACGCTGGAGCAATAACAGCGCGCTCCCTCATATCTGTACTGAGAAGAAATCAACAAATGCTTCTAGACGCATTGACAGATATCTACAGAGGACATTTAGATATGAATTTATTTACACCTGAACAATTATCGAAACACCTCAATCACATTGCCGGCATTATATCAAAAAGATTAACGACACATGTAAAAGACAGTATCATAGCTAACATCCGAGATATATACAAACTTATTTATGTAAAAGCTCGTTTATCTGACCAATATCTTCTCTTCGAACTACATATCCCGATAATTAGCCACGAAGATTATACATTGTATCATAATATACCTATTACTAGACAAGTTTCCATAGATCAATGTCAGGCAATAGCAACAACAACAAAATACATAGGAGTGAACTTTGTTAAGAATACATACATAGAAATGGAAGAAATTGATCTACAACAATGTACAACATTGGAAGATGATAGCTTTGTTTGCCAAGCTTATACGCCTATACGCAACTTACACAGACCTACAGCATCTTGTGAAGCTAAATTGCTAAGCCAAGAAACGACTAATGTTACGTGTGATTTAAAAACAAAACGATGTTATGACCAATGGACTAAATTGGAGAGACCAAACATATGGTTGTATAACTGTATCAATGAGTGTACGGCTCGGATAATTTGTGGGAATCAAATCGTACAAACTACTTTAACTAAAGCAGGGCTTCTTGCTCTAGATCAGGATTGTGCAATACAACACGAGGACGCTACGGTGTACTCTTATAACGTTTTTACCAGCAAAACGAAAATAGATATGACTTTAGAAGTTCCGATTATCGAATCGCCTAATGATATATGGAAAACTGTCAAAACTTCAAATATTGTATTTTCAAGTCTTAATATATCTGATGAACATAGAATACTAGATGATAAAATAGCTGAACAAAAGGCTCGAGAAGTCTTACCGAACGATTTAAGTATTCATGATCTCAATAATTACACGATAAGTACTACGTTGATAGTAATAATCGTTCTTGGTATTGTAGTGTGGTTAATAAGAAAATGTTTTCCCGCTTGTAAAAAGACAAAAACCTAATAAAACCAAGACAACATTAATATTGTACGACAGATGAAATCTCTGCATAAAAAAATCAAAGATTACTTGTCAATTTTTTTTTTTGGTTTCCTTGATAGCTTTTAATATAATGAAATGTATTCTATTGTCATAATCGATGAAGCTTAGGTATGCGACTAATATAAATATAAACTGGTTTGCTTTTCTTTCTTAATTAAGGTGTTTTATTAAACTACTACAACGCTTCTGTAATTTGTTTGTAACATAATCAGAACCCATAAGTTGGTCCCTTATAAATGGCAATCATCGTTATTAATAAGTAAGTAATATTATGTAAAGTATTTTAACATTGAAAATGATTTTATCGATCGCTTCAGTAGATATCTTGAAAAGTGAGCGCTCGTTCTGTATTGTGATCCGAGTGTTGCGTGTTTTAGACATGGGATTGTTTATTTATGGTTGTTGTATTTATTCAATTTGTGATGTTTAACATAATAAATTACAGCATAATCATATGATTTAAAAATTAAAGTTTTGTCTATATTCATTTTCAATGTACCTACCCGAGAGAGGCACGAGATCAATGGAGTGTTTTTTTTTAATATCGTGTTTATACTGTTTATACTTAGCACCACCAAAGGTACCAGATCACTATTCTAAGTGTAAAGAAAACCGTTTTTTATAATCACATTATTTATATACAAGCTGAACCCCGCGGTATTACCCGCGGTTATTGTTGTACCGCGAGTAACACCGCGGGACAGAGTCAGTCTAAAAAAGTAGCCTAAGTTACTCCCTGGAACATCAGCTACCTGTCAGTGAAAGTCCCGTCGAAATCCGTCCAGCCGTTCCAGAGATTACCCGGAACAAACAGACAGACAGACAAAGAAAATATACATATGCAATTAGTAAAAAGCAGTTATTTTAATATTACAAACAGACACTCCAATTTTATTTATTTGTATATATATAGATAACTCAATTTGCGATGTATATGTAACATGTATATGTAACATAATTATTTAAAAAAATAAGAAAATATATTATTTCTAGGTTATGACAATTAACGATGCTTCATAATAATATTAGGTATATTGATGACGAGTATGTGTAACCGTAATTAAACTTCAACTTTTGATTTTCTGGCTCTATGGTAGAGTGTGACCATAATTTTGCCAATGTCATGTTTTTGAAAGACAAACAACCGTAATTAAATATTTTCACTATGGCTTAGAGACACCCAAGCACTAAACGTCAACTGTCATATTCACCCTCTTAGATCGGTCAGACTGTAAATACCGGAATTTGCAACTTTATAAAATTATCGTTTTGCGGGCTCATCCTACTAATATTGTTTATGTGTTAGTTTGTGAGAAAGGATGTATGGATGTTTGTTACCCTCTAACGCAAAATCGAATGAACGGATCTCGATAAATTTTAGCATGAAGATAGATTATTGTCTGGAATAGCATGCAAGCTAGTTTTTATTCCGAAAAATATAGTATTCCTCTGGGATGAATTTCGGTACAGCAACGACCACTGGTATCACCGCGGGGCACACCTTGCAAAAGTTTAACCACTCTCTCGATAGATGACGTTATGCTACAAAAATAAATCGCGGTGTGGTTTCGTTACCGCCATTGGTACTTAAACAAAAGAATTTTTGAAAACACCTGCCCTTCTATTAGATAGAATATCTATAACGACATTATTATTATTAGATATTTTTTTGGAAAATCTAGTCATAGACACAAGTTCTAAGGCGTAGATTTCGTTTAAACAAGTGTAATGAATTCATTTGTGACAATTATTAGTAACCTCAGTAACTTATGTATCCTTGCAACTTGCAATAGGCTTATTTATTGACTGATATTTGCAAATCAGTATAAATTATTATTTAATCTTTATTACATAATTAGCACACTGCGTTAATATTTGCAGAATTTCTACTGTATTAAGAACTAGTTGTTGCCCGCGGCTCCGCCCGCGTATATGTCGGTTATCGCGGCAAATAGTAGCCTATGTGTTATTCTGATGTATAAGCTATATTACTGTAAAGTTTCATCCAAATCCGTTCAGTAGTTTTTGCGTGAAAGAGTAACAAACATCCATCCATCCTTACAAACTTTCGCATTTGTAATATTAGTAGGATAATATTGTTCCTGGTGTCAAGCGACACGCACACACCACACCGCCACCATCCAGATGTAACCAAGCTATTTAAATATTCTGCGATGTGTCCTGTATCTTTTTTGAGTTGAAGAAGGAGCAAGAGGAAAATATAAATAATAATAAAAAAAAAACAAGAGGAAAAGTGATACGATGGAGGCAATTAATTATAGGATTCGTTTACAATTATTTTTAACCCACTTTAAAAAAAGGAGGAGGTTTCATATTCGACCGTACATATATTTATAAATATTCTTATGTGTGTTCGCGGATAACTTCGTCGTTTATAAATCGATTTTGATGATTCTTTTTTTTAATGGAAATGAGATGTCCCAACGGTGGTACCATGATAAGGACATTAATATCTGATGATCTCATCCAAGAGATATCGAGTCGAACCTTGAAGTCGGTTTTATTTTTGTTAAAATTGTACTTGTAAATTTACTTTTCTACTCAACTGTGCAGGATGATGATGCTTTTGACTTGAAAAATAAATTAAAATATACTTGTATGTATCTTCCTTTTTGCCCTCTATAGTCTAAACGACTTGAAGTTAGTTAGGCCAATATATCAGTTGCCAAGCATCCATAGTAGTTCAAGCTCTACTTAATTTGTGACTAGATAACGTTGTGTGTAAAAAAAAAAAAACAAATTAAAGAATATTATAAATTTATTAAATTAAACGAAAAATTATAAAATACAAAAGAACAATTACATCAAAGCAAAGTCATTTTATCAAATAATAATTTTATCAGTTATAAAATACTAAACGATATAAATAAACCTATTAACAAAATGAACTATTATATCCAGAACGGAGTCAGTTTGAACAGATATTTTGGCATTTATTTCTTTGTGGATGGCTCTGACTTCGAAGGTGATGCGCAGTAAGTTGGTGGTGCGCATGGACATGTCTCTTTCATCTGCAGGCCAGATGCCATTGTCTTCAAAAACGGATGCACTTTGTCACTGAAGAAAGGCCTGTGGAAACAACTTTGTCAGCGTGGTTATAACCTATTAACTGCGATATTCTTTAAACGATGCCTGATGATTTAGTTTTTTTTAGACATTTACAGTACCTTACCAGTAACCTATGCCCTCCGAACCGACCCCGACTTTTGAAAGTTAGGGAAAATTGATAGGAACCAAAGGTGAAATTCTATTCCTCCAAAATAGAACTTCAGCTTTGGTTCTTATTAAATATGGAGAAAAGATACTATTCCTAATGGAGAAAAGTTTGTTAATGTGAAGACAATTTGCTTTCGTGTTCAAATTTAATATTTCGGACATCTAACACGCAACGCCATCTAGCACCAAGCTAAGCAGAGATAAATATATTATATGTTTTTTTGTAAATAATAGCTAGCTTGTCGAAATAAAATAACGATATTTTAAACCACTTTAATTTAATGTAATCTATCGTATTACGATTTGGTAATAGAGATTTCAACACGTAATGCTTTAGACAATGTATCTACTCCCCTCTTTTGAAAACGATTCCTCTCATAAACAAAGTTACTGTTAGATAGACGGTCCGGTAATTAATGAACCAAACCATTAGAAAAGATGAAGAAAGAAAAGAAATAAGGGTGTTAAATGTCTGGCATTTTCTCAAAACTTATACCTAAAACGTCAGTATCTGCTATTGCATCTAGTTTGAAAATAAACTATTTGTTAAATGCCTGACATTTTCGTTCTTATTATCCGTAGGTAGATTTTGATACAAGGACACAATAAATCGTGACTGACCTGCATAACATACTCTCAATTTCTTCTTGATACTCTCGAGCCGCTATTATGCACTTCTTTCTCTCCTGCATCTCTTCTTCTTCAGCACGTTTCTGTTTATTAAAAATAAATAGGATTAGAATGACCTTCTTGTAGTCTGATTTCAGCAACGGAATTTTACCGTTTTTCTTTCAGTGAATGGTAAAGCAGTAACTTTTCCTACCACAAGAAGAAGAGTTAGATTAATTGTAACTCTGCAAAATCTTAAAATAAATGCTAAAAATTCTTTGGAGTTTATACTTATACTTTACCGTGGGAGAGCCACGCTTCGGCATGAATGGGCCGGCTCGACCGGAGTGATACCACGGCCTCACAGAAAACCGGTGTGAAATAGTGCTTGCGCTGTGTTTCACTGAGTGAGTGAGGATACCGGAGGCACATAACCCAAACCCCCTCCCCCTATCTCCCCTTCCCTTTCCCCAAAGGCCGGCAACGCACTTGTGCCGCCTCTGGTGTTTGCAGGTGTCCATGGGCGGTGGTAATCGCTTACCATCAGGCATACGTCCGCTCGTTTGCCCACCAATTCAATAAGAAATTAAAAAATACTTTGAATTTTACTCATTGAAAATCTGTTGTATGATGCATCTGCAAACACCAATAGTAGGTTGAGAATGGTCTCAACCTATGACGACTGAACAATTCTCTGTATTTCCTCAAAACAGTTAATGAAGACGTAGTTGACAAGTTGCGTCCTCTAAGCTTTTTATTTATCCTCATTACTTAAAATAATATAACAGTCGTAAATAATGCGTGACAGATTTGGTTTGGGTGAAATCATTATTTTCATGACAACGTTGTTTGTTGCACTGCCAAATTTATTCCCTTAGTCGGCTTTTACAGCATCCACAGAATGAATATAGTCACACTCTGTACTCTTCATTCATCATGACACGTTTCTCATCTCCTCACTAAGGACATGCTTATGTCCAGCAGTGGTCTAATAAAAGCTGGAAATGATGATGCATCTTATATAACCAACTAGCTGAACCACGCAGTGTTACCCGTGGTTATCGTCGTACCGCGTTTTTTTTATGTTTTTGCTGCGCCAAAATGACTCTGCTCTGCCTGATGGAAAGCATGAGCAGATTCCAAGAGTGGCGGTCACCATTTTCAATGCGAATAAGTACATTGCAGCATTGCACCCATCACTATGGCCGCCTAGTGAGATGCTTTTTTACGCCCCGCTTAAAGGACCCGGGATCATAATGGGAGGGAAACACACACGCGAGTAACGCTGCGGGACAAAGTTAGTCTAAAAAAGTAGCCTAAGTTACTCCCTGGATCATCAGCTACCTGCCAGTGAAAGTCCCGTCAAAATCCGTCCAGCCGTTCCAGAGATTACCCGGAACAAACAGACAGACAGACAAAAAAAATTTTAACTACATTTTTGGCATATGTAGCGTGTATATACATACGCATTTAGTAAAAAGCAGTTATTTTAATATTAGAAACAGAACCTCCAATTTTATTTATTTGTATAGATAACATGTTACCTTCAATATCTTGGTATATTCAAATTGCTTCAGTAGGTCATTTTGATGCAATTTTCTAGCCTGAGCATTGGTGAGTTCCTTCCGTTTCACCAATTCATCTAATTGTTTTCGCACCTGGCGATCATATTCTTGATAATCTTCATCCATCTTTTGTTGCTCTTCTCTTTCTTTGATGTGGTCGTCAGACACCTTTTGGTTGTATTTTTGGTTTTCCTGTAACGTTAAAAAACTCTTCATCACCATCCACCACTACCATCAATAGTTAAAAGTTGTCACCAAAACTACATATCTATGGATATACATCTTAAATAATGTGTAATCTAATTCCAAAAATCTCTAAAAATCGTATCTTATCTTAAAAAACCTAGTCATCTCTAAGGTTCTGAGCCTTTTTTTTGTGCTTATCATTTAATTGTTATTTGAATCAATTTATGTTTACACTAGCTGAACCCCGCGGTGTTACCCGCGGTTATTGTTGTACCGCGAGTAACGCCGCGGAACAAACTTAGTCTAAAAAAAGTAGCCTAAGTTACTCCCTGGATCATCAGCTACCTGTCAGTGAAAGTCCCGTCAAAATCCGTCCAGCCGTTCCAGAGATTACCCGGAACAAACAGACAGACATACAGACAGACATACAGACAGACAGACGGACAGACAGACAGACAAAAATTTTTTAAACTACATTTTTGTTATATGTATCGTATGCGTTGATTAAAAAAGCTGTTATTTTAATGTTACAAACAGACACTCCAATTTTATTTATTTGTATAGATAAACTCATGTTAATTTACTTTTTATTTACAATAATAAATTAATGGTTAACTTTATTTCCAACAATATTTGTGGTTCATACTTTTCCTTTGTAGGTAATTTAGTACCTACCTACCATAATCCCTTCATAGAAATTACCTCATTCCGGCCTTTATGAGTAATATGTTCCTTTTACCTGCGGGAATGTTCTCACTCCTTTGTTTACATAAAAATAATAATATGGAACACGGTGGTAAAAAGTCTCACTAATGTGCAGTTCTTCGACCACTTTCGATACTGGCATCTCTTGAGGTCTGCAGCATCTTGGATCCGTTGCCCCTGCTGCATTATCAATTCGTCAGCGCATTCTTGTATTGTCTCTGGCGTCTTCTTCATTGGGGCGAGGTTTAAGTTGCATTGATCTAAATCCCTCTAAAATCAAAACAATAAAAAAAATCTGAGGCACTTTTTTCTAAATGGAATTTTGAATCGGTACTAATTCAATAACTTTGTGATGAGATTATTTTTTGACTGTCTGTGTGGTGATACGAAGGAGAACATCACTACCAAGAGAAGGAAAAGTTGAAACAAGTCCTATACCAACCCGTCTGACCAATTAGTAGATCAAAACCTCCTTTTAAGGAGATAATCATTTGCAGCAGTGAACTGTTAAAGTCTGTTGATGATGATGATGATGATGATGATGATGATGATGATGATGATGATGTTCTGGATTGGCCACATATTATAATAGGTAGAGGTGTTATGAAACGAGATCAAGATTGATTCGAATCTATTTTTAGTCAGAGAATTACACATGGCTTAAGAAAGTTATTTAATATACGTATCAGTATAATATATCAGAGGCCGTGATATAACTCCAGTCGAGACGGCCCATTCAAGCCGAAATTTGAAGCCAAAGTGTTACAATGACTGACTTTATTTTAGTATAAGACACCTGACTCACAACGTCATAGCTTCAAAAAAAGTGATGTTGTACGTCGCAGCTTAGATTGTTTGATAGAATACTTGTATAATTTTCTTGACAATACATTCATACTCCACATACAAAATACCCAAATATTTGTAAATCACACAAACATTTGTTCGATGTCGAGACTTTTTTTTTTTTAACGTGTTAGAACACCCTCGCGCCGTCACCCCGCAGGGGTTTGCGGCGGGGTGGTGTGTCGGAATCGAACCGACTAAAACCACACGGTGTGCCACTCTGCGCCTGAGACGGGAGGGATCCGGGAACTGCTGCTATTAACACATCCGGAATCCTCCCAGCGCTTGCCCGCACAGAAGCGGGCACCGTCAGCTGGTATGGACTCTCAATTTAAGTGACGTACGGCACACGCGTACCTCGCCCCCTTGCGGGTGGCCACAAGAGCGGATGGTGGGGAAAAGCCAAGATGCAGTCAAATCAAAGCGTAAACACTTTGGCTTTACTTACCTCCATTTGTTTTCTGCGTTCTAATTTAAGCCTTTCTTCCGCTGCTCCTATTTGAGCCACTGAGGTCCAAGTATCATCTATAAACTGTTCATGCTCCCTTTTCTTGGCAAGCCATTCTCGACGTTCTGTTGCTATTTTCCTCTTCTCTTCTCCAAGGGCTTTGCTGTCCTCGGCACTTTTACGTTCCTCTAAATATTTTAAAAACGAAAATGTTATAAAACAATGTTCAATGGGTATGGGTTCAATTATAGGTAAATTTTTCAAATCCACTTAAAAAACCTACTTTTTCTGTTGACAACTAGTCTTAATTAGAAATTAAATAGACTCCAACTAGTTAGCTTACGAGTCGATAGTCCAGGACGATTAAGATAAAATCAGTACCATACAGTAGTGATAAGACTAAAATGTTTGGTAATATAAAAATTAAGGTTGAATATTAAAAAAAAGCTATAGAAAAATAAAATTTTGTAAAGGAAGTTCGGTTCATTCATACGTTTCGTGCCAGTCGAAATCGTACAAACAACTAAGTAACCCCCTTTTTTGGTTACAAATACACAATTACCGTTTATTATTTAAAAGCAAGACTGTAAAGACTATTGTAAAGTATTTAAAATGTATTGCTTAAAAGGTTAAATACCAATTTACAGGATTTTGTTTCACTAACCCGCTTACTTCCAAACATACATATACGCTTTTACGGCGTAATCACAACGAAATTTGGCATGGATATATGTACCTACTTTGATTTATTTACCGCGATGAGCGACATACATGCACGCGGAGCCTCTGGTTTCTATATTCTGTGGTTGGATTGCTGTTTTCCTGTAGTGTATACTAATGTTTATTTTAATACCTTCTTCTAGTTCTCTGAAGTAAGCTTCAGTATCAGCTTTTAAGAGGAGAGCTTCTTGTTTCAATGTCTCCTGTTCTTCAGCCCGTTTCTGTCGCAACATCTCAACTTGATACTGCGTATATTCATGGGTTTCTCTGTCACCACGCATGCGATTAATCGCATCGTACTCCATTCGAGCAGCCTGTTGGAAAACGAACTACAATGTTTGAAGTAAATAGTCCTAAAATAATTGACTTTTGAGTCATTTACTTATGTTTTATTACCAAATTTATTTATTTATTTGTTTACATCTTTATGCACAAATACATGCATCGGCGGACTTAATGCCTGAGGCATTTTCGCCAGTCATCCGGTTGGGCAATGTAGAGAAAACATGAGGTAGGTGCACTTCAAGGGCGAAAACTAGATGATAGTAGCTTTAAAACAGTTATACTATTTAATCTAATAATGCTTGCTTGACCTATCTCTTTTCGCTCCTCAACTCACCATCTTCACCTACTTACCTCGAACCCTACCTTCGTTTCTTATCCTCGAATCATGATAGAAATCTTCATTCATTTAACAATTTCCTTCTCTTGTGTCCCTCCCACAATTCCAACTTCGTAAACTCTTCGTTCTTTGTGTAAGCTGTACTGCTATGGAACACGCTCCCACTCGAAATCAGGATGTCAACAAGTCGTGTCTCATTCAAAAATAATGTCAAGGACTACCTCTTGACGAAATGGTAGGAAAACATGAATTATGATACAATTTAGTACCTACTCACAGTGTACATATGTTAGGTTTATGTATTGATGTGTATGTGTATTCATTATTCATAAATATATATTTTTAATGTATATGTGTTGTCGCATTATGTTAGAATATGTTGGTACCATATTATATTGATGGCAATAATAACCTCTGACTTCCACCACGATGCACATAACTCACAAAATTTCTACATCACCCAAATGTTGGCTGGTAGAGAATGCCCCGGGCATTAAGCCCGCCGTTGTACATGAGTGCATAAAGTATTAAAATAAAATGAATATCTACAGCCTTACCAATGCCTCAGACTCTTTCATAGCAAGCTCATGCCACATCTTATCTATCTCTTTTTCCGATTCTCTACGCATCTGCTTCTCTCGTATCTGGTACAACTGCACATCTCGACTTTCCCTTTTACGTAAAGCGACTAGACATGGATGTAAGTGTGTACATTTTTCCCTAAAACAAATGAAATGATGAAAAATTTAAAATTTCTACTTTTTTTTTTATTGAGCCATTCTTAAGTCTGAGTAGGTTTTAAAGTTGATCACAGCAGAAGACAGTATATCTAATCCTTATAGACGTAACCAATATTAGTATTAACTATACTGGCACACAATAAAGCTTTCTTTTGTTTTAAAACAAATTACCAATGATATGTGTTTTTAGTTGATTTTATTCTTTAGTTAAATGAGAGTTTATTCAATAAATAAAAGGCCAAAATAATTCGGGATCAATCACCATCATCATCAGCCTATTACAGTCTTCATTGCACACCACTCGAGTTCAATATTTTTGGTAAATAATAGAAATACTAATAGAACATATTCTTACAGAGGAGTATCAGCCATTTTTTCATCACGTTCCTTTTTCCTTTTCTCTAAAAGATATGCAAGTCGCTTCATCTTGTCTTCCCATACCAGCTCGGCACCAGATTGACCCTGTTTCACAAACAATCTGACATTGTACTCCTCTTCGTTTGCAAAGAGTTTTTTCAAACTGTAATTAAAGAAGTGGCACAGATTAATTATGTTTTAATTAATTGGCAAACTACAAAAAGATAAGTAATGTATAATTTTAATTATTTAAAACTGACAATGCTTAAAAGAACGTATTCGTGGTATTTTGAATGAATGTAGAAAAGGAGTTCAATTAATTTATTTCATTACTAGGTTTTGCCTGTGGCTTCGCCCTCGTAAATGTCGGTTGTCGCGGGGATTCTTCAAACTGATATAACTTTTTACTTCGAACCGATTAAAAAGAAACAAACACTAAATGTTAAGTGGAGTAAACCGCAAAGTATTAGTGAAAACCACTATAAAATCTGTTAAGCCGTTTCCTAGATTAACGTTTCGTGCACAAACGTACACACAAGCAGACAAAAATTCTAAAAATCATTGTTTTTGGTTCTAATGCGTTCATCTAACCCCCTTATAATACTTTTTTATATTTCTTCCATGTGACCAGTTACGATTTTATTATATACTAGCTTTTGTATGCGGCTTCGCTCACGTAGATTTTCATCCCCTCATTTATCCCCTTAGGGGTAGAATTTCCAAAATTCCTTTCTTAGTGCTCACTTACGTTATATAAAGAACCTACATGCAAAATTTCAGGATTCTAGGTTGAGCAGTTTGGGCTGTGCGTTGATCTTTGGGTATCTCAGTTAGTCAGTAAGTCACCTTTCTCTTTTATGTATATCGATAAGTATATGGATGTGACACAAAAATAGTGATGCTGAATACTCACTTCTTTCGCCTTTCTTGGAGATCTTCTTCATAAGAGGCTAAACATTGATCAACACGATGTGCGACTTTGTGAATAAGCGCCCTATAAAATAAAATATACATGTAGGCAGGGCTTTTGTCACTTCTTCTTTGGGTCACACTAATTTTCGAAAGTTTCCATATTTTCTTTAATTCCATCCATAATTTTATTTCTTTAATATAATTCCATTTTTTAATATAATTTAGGTTTCTATTCTGTGAGAGGGTTGTAAATGTAGACATAATTTTAATCTTTTTTTTTCTTTTTTTTTTATCTTTATTTTTTTATTTATTCAGACAGAGTCCATAGTGTTAGTATACAATTTCTCTTAACCTATATTAGTATTTTACAATGATACTGTTTTAATTGAATTTAATTTAATTTAGTAACGTTTTAATGGCTTGCACTTGAAGGCTAGTTTGAATAATCTTTTGCTGAAGCCATTGACGATAAATTAACTGTTATAAAAAACAAATCAGCTGAACGGGAGGCAACAAACTCTTCAAAGGCATTTTGTTACTGCTAGCAATGACACAATATACTAATAGACCGACCCTCCCTTGGCCAATACTGTACACCAGAAACAGCTAGAAAAGATCCGTTAAATCTAGATGGCGCTACAAAATAAGATATAAAAAACCGTTTAACAAAGTTAAACACTATTTTATTTATATGCTTCAATTCTAGGAACTATATAATTATTTTACGAATATAAATCTTGCTTTCCAATGCTTGCTTTAAAAAAAATTTTTTCAATAGCGTAAGTACAAGTTATCACCTATTTTTAGGAGATGTCGTTACAATCGATTAAAATAAACTTGAAAATAATGACCTATTTATTACGCTAGATGTCACATTTATAAGTTATTGTTATGACATACAAAATACTAAATTCGCTGGATGCGCGATAATAGCGCCACCTAGTGGCTACAATTACGTCAGATTTTGAAATGCCAAATGGTTGGTTGTCTTACGAAGAATAAGTAAACAAGTAACAAATGATTTCAAAGAAACACCTTAAAGAGGCGTCCATTAATTACGTGAGGCATTTTTGAGAATTTTTCGATCCCCCGTCCCGCCTTGGTGAGATATCGTATTTCATTCTAGAAATATTTTTTTTCAAATTCACACAATTACGTCATATTTGCCAAATAACCTCCCCCCCCCCCCTTCCCACCTAAGGGAGATTTGTAAAGAGTTAATATATTTATATAGAATACCTTACGTAATTAATGGAAGCCCCCTAATTTAAATATATTCCATTCGATCACGTATATGGTGTAGATAACAACGTTGAGCGATTTTATTGCTTGCCTGATAAGGCATAATTCATCAATTTTAGGTCATTAAATGTAATTTTAATAAAATGATCAAACTGAAAAGTATAATCTCTACTTCTAATATATATTTTAATTTGTACAACAGGTAATATTAAAATCACATTAAATCAGTCAGAAGATCGAGAAACAAATATAATTAGTCACTTTAAATATTTTTTTTTTTATGTTTGGGCCTGCCAAAATGACTCTACACTGCGTGATGGAAAGCAAAAGCAGAATCCAAGAGTGGTGGTCACCATACTCATTGCAAATGCAGACAATGCAGAATGGTAACTCACACCATGGCGGCCTTGATATGCTTTTGCATAGTTGGGCCTCCGGTCTCGCACTCACCAACGACAGCTCGAACGCTGTCATTTTACGTTGATCTTCTGTGCGAGAGTAGTACCGCCTCTGTCGATCCGGCCCAAACGTGCTGAAATCAGCGTGGCTCTATGACTTAAATTTTTTTCCAACAAATTTTTATTCCTATTATATAGATAACGACAAAAAATAAAACCTGATGACAGTATTTTAAAATCTAAAGAGTTCAGAAAAGGTTTCTAGAGCATTGGCATTGATGCAGCTACGAACATCATGGTTCCGAAGAAGATGAAAATAAATTTAGCTTGTTATTATTATACAAATATAAAGCTTATTTTTTCCTTAGGCGGCAAGATGTAGTACTTGCCGTTCTAAAGACAATCTGAAACTCCGAAAGTGGCAAGCAAAATCCGATTGTTTGCCAGGTTTTTGCCCTGATCTATTTAAAATACTTGAGAGGTCTCAAGGGACACCAGGGTGGAACGAAGTTTTAGTTCGTACCTCAGTAGTCGATGCTTTAGTTGATTCGCTGTTGAAATAATAAAAGCAAAAAAAAATCGGCCAACCTCCAAAGACTGGGCGTATCACCCAAACGAGGTAACCTACGCGGCCGCTGCTAAGGTGGGCTCAGCAGCCCAGCTGGCAGTTAGGGGGGCCAGGCCAGCAAAAATACCCGAGAAGGTCAACCAGGGGAAGCGAAAGGGGAGTGCGAACGGACACACTAGATGTCGCGGGTTACTAGAAATGAATCCTTTCTGCTGTATTGAGCCGATTCGCTGTGCCATTACTTGAGCATCGCAGCGTTGGATATAGAATGCTGTTATGAGAGAGTATCTCTCGCTCCCAACCATGTTATGCTCCATAGTAGATAGCAACAGAGTTTTAACTTCTGCGAAGATAACATTGCACAGAAAGAGGCGGCGGAAAGGACCAAGTACGAAAATTTCTACTTGAACCCAATTTGCCGCCACCCGCTGAAACGGACGCTGCGGTGCATTCTAGCAAATCATGCCATCGCACCAATCTAATCAAGAAAAAAAATAGTTAAAATTACTAATTTAACTAGTAATATTTAACTGATATTGAGATGTTTTATAAATAGATATTTACAAAGATGTATATTAACAAGCATATAGACTTTCTTAAATAGTAGTATTAATACATTATTTCTTTTTCTTACACTGCCAAGACTTATTTTCTCCATTTATATTACAGTAATGTAGTTTTTTCAAATCGTTTATGAAAATGAGCCGCCCTAGGCTTCAGCCTATTGAGCTTTCATCGCTGAATAATATGGATTTTTTCAACAAATTTTGATTATCTTAACACAATGAAGTGGCTATTGTAACATATCTTTAGAAGTTAGAGATAATTATGGTATCGCGGACTTTTTTGTGTACATTATTGTCCTCTATAAAATTGAAGGACATCATTTTTGATGTTTTTTGTTTTTTTTTTATTTTAGTTTGCAAATTTGTATGATCAAAAGTTACAAGACTTACAACTTTTTTATTATTTCATAGATTTTTATTTCATTTTTGAATCCATTGAAGAAATAAAAGTTGCATAGAAACTCCAAACCCCTATTTTACCCCCTAAATAGAAATTCTAAATTTATTTTCTCAGTCCTTACTTAAGTCAATTGAAAACCCTACATAGAAAGTTTTACGTGAAAATTTAAAAAGTTTCATACAAAAATTAATTTAAAAAAAATATTCATGTACCATATTTACTAAGAAGCAGTTATTACGAAGCTGTTTATTTGAAATTATAAATAGGCATTTCTATTTTATTTGTTTGTGTGTATAGATGGCTCTTTGACGATTTAATAAAATATTACATAAATTACTAATATAAATTTTTGGAAAACGACATCTAGTGGCACATTTTGCATGACAATAAACTTGTCAGTTGACTTTTGGGTTCGTACTTTGGTGTAGGTCGAAAAATATCCTTCAAATTCACGATTTGATGCACTTAGTGACATCTAGAGAACATTAAGCTTACTATCAATCCACGTACAGGTCTCTCGTAGTAAAGGAAAAGTCTATAGTATATATTTCGTCAGTGCTGCTAGTAAGCTTGGAGACTATCTGTTGCGCAGTATAGGGTCGCGCGTTGTCGCTTGTGCGCTGTAAGAGCTGGGGTGGGAAGCTCTCCCTCATCCGCCATACTCACCAGACCTTGCACCTACCGACTATTACTTTTTCCAAAATTCAGACAACTTTTTCGTGGGTAAAAAATTCAATTCCCGAGAGGCAGTACAAAATGCCTTTGAAGAGTTTGTTGGCTCCCGTCCAGCTGATTTTTACAAGAAGGGCATCAATAAACTGCCAATGCGTTGGCAAAGATGCGTCGATTGCATGGGTGATTACTTCGAATAACAGAAATAAAAAAGTTTGAAAAATAAGTACTTTCACTTATTGCATTCAAAACGGCAATTTCATAGGTAAAGACCTATTATTAGATTTACATAGAAAACAGACAAACTTAAAAAAAAAAAACAAACATTTGCATATCATACAAACATTTGATCCCACCCGGGGATTAGAACCCGAGACCTCCAGCACAGCATTCGGATACGCTACCATTGCAACACCGAGGTAGTACCAATCTTACGTTACGGACGCTTTTTGCCAGCTAGGGTACCCCATAAGGAACTTCGTTCTAAAAGAAAAAGCTAGTAAAATACGTACTTGCGGTCGCAGCGATTAAAAAATGACAAAGCGTTAGCATCTTTTGCTATCTTCGTAGTGTTCTCCAAACCTACTCGCTGTTCCTCCTCGAAAGCTCGCAGTTTTTTTATATAACGCACGTACCGCCCCGTAGAATTCAGTACACGAGATGTCTAAGTAATAGGAAATTATAATTATATTATTATAAGTGCCAATACAACTGTGAAGTTTTAACACTATGCTGGTAATATGTATAGCATCCACATAAGGTAACTTTTGGAGGGAAAAGGTGTTACCACACAGCAGTTATATAACATTATAAAGCATTGTGTAACACGATAAGAGAGATTAATCGTTGTTGCGCTTCGTCTGAGACCAGGACACTTCCCATCAAACAAGTTCTTGTTTTTGATGCGTGTGTCAGACTCTCCAAACTGCCCTGTATGTGGAAAATTAGATGATGTACACCATTTGTTGATGGAATGTGTTCGATTTCAGGCGGCAAGGGAAACCTTGATGAGTACTCTAAGTCTGCACAGCATAGCCATGGGTATGTTCCATGAACTGCTTTCAGCACCCTTGTCAGCAACGTCATGGCAAATGTTTGAGGCCTTCAGTGCTCATTAATGAGTTTGGGTAAGGTTGATGAACATATTTATGTGTTTTGTTATAAATTTGTAAGTTACGATGGAAATGGCATATACACCATGTACAAAAATTCCTTATATAATAAAGAACAAAAAAAAAACACGATAACATTTTATAACATTTGCTACAACATGTTATATGTTACAAAGCTCTCCCACACAGATTAAACTTGTTGTATAACATCGTTGAAGATTCTGTAACAATCAGTTCGACTTTGGGTCTCCTTTTTAAGGAAGCTGGTAGTGGCTCAATGGAGGAAGTGCATAGGTTTGGCTTTTATTTTCAGCAAACAACTGCAGTATTGAAGATTCAACTTTAGTCAGTAGCGCATTGAACGAGATTGAGCTTGTTTACGTCGCTAACATGTCTAATTATCCTAATATATTTCTATGGTACCTACCTACTTTTAAAGTGTGTATAAGGGACAACTAACGTTAAACTTTAAGGACGTACTCAGACCATCGTTCTCAACCACCAATTTAATCTTAATGACCAATTTAATTGTAATTCATTTAATCAAAATGACTTTTTTATCAATTAATTAGTTAAATTAAAAATTAATTGATTGATGCCCAACAATCCCCTCCCTCTCATCTCAACAGTCCCTCTGAGGCCCGGATAATGTTATACAACAAAAGTTATAATTTGTTTTATCATGTTATCATGTTATCTATATCTATACTAATATATAAAGCTGAAGAGTTTGTTTGTTTGTTTGTTTGTTTGTTTGTTTGTTTGAACACGCTAATCTCAGGAACCGCTGGTCCGATTTCAAAAATTCTTTCGGTGTTGGATAGTCCATTTATCGAGGAAGGCTATAGGGTATATATCATCACGCTACTACTAATAGGAGCGGAGCAACAAAGAAGAATGTTTCAAAAACGGGGGAAATTTTCACGCTACGGGCAATATAAGGCGCAAACGAGGTTGCGTGGGTCGGCTAGTAATATATAAAGCTGAAGAGTTTGTTTGTTTGTTTGAACACGCTAATCTCAGGAACCACTGGTCCGATTTGAAAAATTCTTTCGGTGTTGGATAGTCCATTTATCGAGGAAGGCTATAGGGTATATATCATCACGCTACTACTAATAGGAGCGGAGCAATAATGAAGAATGTTTCAAAAACGGGGGAAATTTTCACGCTACGGGCAATATAAGGCGCAAACGAAGTTGCGTGGGTCAGCTAGTCATGTTATAACTATTTGCAACATTTTGTTACACGAAGTTGTATAACATCAGTAACATTTTATAACTTTTGTTACAATTTGTTAAAAAATGTTATCCAATATTCTCTAACATTAGGTACCTATATAACTACTGTGTGGGAGCACCTAAATAAATAGGTACTATTTGATTTGATTTGTGAAGACAGACATAGATATAGTTAGGACACAGAGATTCAAATCGAGACCTAAGTTATGTGTAGAGATAGTGTCAAATGTTTTTCTTTCATCGTTGTCTGCCCAGTCCCCTTGGCCATCAAGCAATCACGAAAAGTAGTAGAGCCACGCTGATTTCAACACGAACGGGCCGGCTCGACCGGGGCGGTACTACCCTCGTACAGAAAATCAACGCAAAATGACAGCGTTCGTGCTGTCGTGTTTCGTTGGTGAGTGCGAGATCGGAGGCCCAAAGATGCAGAAGCATCACTAGCCCGCCATGGTGTGGCTCACCATGCTGCATTGTTGCATTGTCTGCATTCGCAGTATGGTGACCACCACACTTGGATTCTGTTTATGCTTTGAGTAGGAGAGTAGAGTAATTTTGGAAGAGCCAAAAAAAACGTGTTTAGAGATTCGACGTGAAACATTTTGATCTTTGCTAAGAGGGATGATTGGTCGCGGTTTTGATACGATTCAGGACAAATAAGTAATGCGTGATTGAATTGCGTGATGCATACGATTATTTTTTGTTTGGTGCAGTTTATTCTTTATATTTGTTTTTAATAGAAAAAGGGCAAACGAGCAAACGTATCGCCTGATAGTAAGCGATTACCGCCGCCCATGGACACCCGCAACATCAGAGGCGTCACAAGTGCGTGGCCGGCCTTTTGGCGGATAGGGGGAGGGGTTAGTTATGGGCCTCCAGTATCCTCACTCATTCGGTGAACGGTGAAACACAGCGTAAGCGCTATTTTCTGTGAGGCCTTGGGATACCATAGTGATAACTCCGGTCGAGCCTGCCCATGCATGCTGTAGCGTGGCTCTCCCACGTGGCAAATCTATACTACTATGTATAAAGCTAAGAATTTGTTTGTTTGTTTGAACGCGCTAATCTCACGAACTACTGGTCCGATTCGAATTCGAAATTCTTTCAGTGTTAGATAGCCCATTTATTGAGGAAGGCTATAGGCTATATATCATCTCGCTAAGACCTACAGGAGCGAAGCACCAATGAAGAATGTTACAAAAACGGGGGAAAAATATCACGCTACGGGCAATAAGAGACGCAAACGAGGTTGCGTGGGTCTGCTAGTGGTAGATATGTGAGCGTACCGCTAAGTGCAAAGAACAACATTTCAGGTTTGATTGAAGAGGACCGAAACACCGAAGTCTCTCATTTTAAGGACTTTGTTTATTTATCACACTAATCACACTAATATATAAATGCGAAAGTTTGTGAGTGTGTATGTTTGTTACTTCTTCACGCAAAAACTACTAAACGGATTTGGATGAAACTTTACAGTAATATAGATTAAACATCAGAATAACACATAGGCCACTATTTGCCGCGATAACGGACATACACGTGGGTGGAGCCGCGGGCAACAGCTAGTTTTATACATACGAATTGAAAATGACCTTGTATATAACAGTTGTGTTGTATATTACTGGTGTGGTGAGAGCCATTCTCATTTCTTTATACAGTGTAATATAGAACACTTACATAGTAACAGTCAGGGACCCCATGGGGACCCCATCCGTCCTTTGGTATCTTTTGTCGAGGAGGAGGTTCTGTATTGCAATTGTGACTCATTCTTTGAATTATTCCAAACAAACTTATAAAAATAAATCTTATAGGAAATTGTCGCCAATATGAAGTTATAAAAATAAAATATTAAACAATTAGTAAAGACAGTAAAGATATCTGAATTGTCAAAAAGTGTAATACTCTTAATGACATGACAATAAATCAGTAAGGAAACATTTTCTATTCCGAACTATTTAGAATTTTGTAATTTTTGGTCAAAGAATAATACTTATGACGAAAATAATTGGTTTCATTCTTAATCTATACTAATATATAAAGCTGAAGGGTTTCTTTGTTTGAACGCGCTAATCTCAGGAACTACGGGTCCGATTTAAAAAATTCTTTCAGTGTTAGATAGCCCATTCATCGAGGAAGGCTACAGGCTATACATCATCATGCTAAGACTTATAGGAGCGGAGCACCAATGGAGAATGTTTCAAAAACGGGGGAAAATTTTGAAACCACGGGCAATACAGCCGCTCAGCGCTCTACTTACGACCCGTTCCCGCTTAATTCGAGACCGCGTCTTAAGGGCTGCTCAAAGCCACATTCAAAAAGTAAAAGGAGCGGAAGGGCTTGTAACTCAAGAAGATTTTGTCTTTGTGACCATAAATAACGTCTAATCATCCCACGTTGATGATGATGAACGTTGAATGAGGCCAGTATAGGAGCGTTTTAAGTATACGTGCTGAAGAGGTGGTGCAATGAATATGAATTTATTTCTCTAACATTCTTGGTTTTTATTTAAAATCTTATATATGAAAATCAATTGCTGTTCGTTTGTCTCGCTAAAACTCGAGAACGGCTGGGCCGATTGAGCTGATTATGGTAGTAGGTAGGTCCTAGTCCAGGGAAGGTTTAAACTGTGAAAAATTAAAAATAACTTGAAAATCCAAATGTCATGTGTACGAAGTAGCGAACACAGACAGTATATTTATTCCAGTGTTAAATAAAATTCTTCGATTTCTGTCTTTGTAATTTTATAGAGTCTGAGCACTTTTACGATCGATCGAATAAATTAAATATCCTTGTATTAAAGGAAACGGACCTTTTTGGTGTATGCAAGTGAAATTGAACACTGCAAACCGCTGGATGCGGGCAGCACAGGACCAATTGTTGTGGGGAGGCATATGTCCAGCGGTTCGGTTTATTTAAATGTGTAAAATACATTAAACAAATAAATTATTAAACAAGCTAAAATATATTGTAACTGCATGGTCGGCATAGTGGTTTAAACCGTCGCCACGCCGCTTTGTTTACCACCGTGTGATTTACAAATTGTTGTTCCGAGTCTGGGTTTTCTTTGTGTCTGTTTAGTGTATGTGTGTTGCGGGATGGAGTTGTATTATTTTATTATAAAATTAAAAAAAATCCTTTAAAATAAAATGCAAATAAAAACTCTCTTTTATACAAGCTTAAGTGTATATTTGAAAAGTAACGTCTAAATTTTAACACACTAAAATAAAATAAATAAAATAATCCTAAATAAAACAAATCCTATCGTATTAAATTACAGTTATTGCTACGGTCACACTTGGAGATTAACACATTACAGCATTTGAGAGTGACCGAACATAAATTACATTGTACTGGATTTATTCTTTCTCTGTCGAAGGGCGGTGGTAGCAATAATCTGGACCACAACATGGGCAGGGTTCCCTCATCTTGATCCCTGAGGCCATTTGCTTCATAAACGGATGGACTTGGTCGCTGTAGAAGGGCCTAAAGTAGATAAAACAAGCGTTAGTCAGTTGGAAATCAATACTAATATTATAAATCGGAAATGTTTATTTTTTGGTTGAACTCGCTTATCTTAGACAATACAGTTCAAGGTAGTAGAGCCACGCTGATTTCAGCACGAACGGGCCGGCTCGACCGGGGCGGTACTACCCTCGCACAGAAAATCAACGTAAAATGACAGCGATCATGCTGTCGTGTTTCGTTGGTGAGTGCGAGACCGGAGGCCCAATGATGCGGAAGCATCACTAGCCCGCCATGGTGTGGGTCACCATGCTGCATTGTTGCATTGTCTGCGTTCGTAGTATGGTGACCATCACTCTTGGATTCTGCTTATGCTTTCCATCAGGCAGAGTAGAGTCATTATGGCAGGGTGAAACATAAAAAAAAAAAAAAAAAAATACAGATTGTAATTGAAAAAGGCTTGCAGTGTAGCTCATTTATTGAAGTAGACTTATATCTAAGAAGGCATCGTGCTATCATAAAGCACCAATAACAAGAAAAAGTTTATAAAACTATAACCTTTGATAAAATGTCAACATCCTCTTTATTACCCATGACATTAATTACGAATCTATTGGCACATCATTTATTAAAATCAGTTCAGTAGTTTAGGTGCTAGGACGAAAAATACAAACATAGGTTGCTAATATCATTTTTTTCATTTGGCTTCGCCCTAGTCGGATAAAAATGGGGTCCATTAATTCCTTTTACGAGCTGCAGACAAATTTGCACAAATCAGCTAAATATATTGAAAACTCTCTATATAATTTAACTCTCTATATGCCATATAATATCCTTTTTACTGGTATTTAACTCGAACTAACCGTGAGAGCATCTTGTTAATCTCCTCCTGGTATTCGTTCATGGCTATCTGACATTTCTTGGTTTCATTTACCCATTCGTCTCTAGCACGCTCCTGATACATATCAAATTGTATAAGTATATTTAATTACAGCAAAAGCACAACAGAAGAAGAGATAAAAAGAGAAAGAAACTCCACTACCAATTCGTCCAGTCAGCGTGAAAAAACCTCCTTACTAAGAAGAGGCTTGCTAGCAGTGGACAAGTAACAGCTGTTGATTTAAAAAAAAACATTAGGGATAACTTAAAGGGAAGTCAGACAGACTGGCGCCGTAACGCGTTACGTAACGATGCGGTTTACCCTCCCATAAGAAGTTATCACTTCAATAATCTGAATCACACCAGGCACTTAGGCAAATGAGACATTTAGATGCCTCCGGCTTCCCCCAGGTTACGGTCCTAACAGGTGTGGCGTCGATTTAGTTAGAGGGGAGGCATGGACCTGGAATCGTATAGTCAGGGACTTTATCAGTAGGTGGTAAAGCTGGCTCAGGAGTCCAAAAAATTATTATTTATTGTTTTTTATATACAACAAGTTTCCAATCATCGTAATATCAGAAACGATGTGATCCGAAGAACCAAGGTCATCGACATAGCCCATAGGATTAGCAAGCTGAAGTGAGGGCTGGCCATATTTGCCGTAGAACCGATAACCGTTGGGGTAAACCGGTTCTTGAGTCCGCCTCTCGGAAAACGTAGTGTAGGACGTCCACAGGCCAGGTGGACTTATCATTTGCGCAAGACGGCTAGCAGGAGCTGGGTGCGAGAAGCCGAGGATCGAACCAAGTGGCTGCAATTTGAGAGGCCTACGTCCAGCAGTGGACTGCGATAGGCTGATGATGATGAAGTTTCCAATGAATACAGTCCACCCAAAGGTAGCATAAAAGAAATAGCTTTAAATGACAGGACTGCTTTTTGGACATTACTTTTCTTGTACACCTAATCCTGGTGTGTATAAATAGAGGATTGCGTGTCTATATAAGGGATAGGAATTAATCGCAGTATATTTATATTTACCTTTAACAATTTATTATACTCTATCTGTTTAACCAGGTCATTCTGATGCAGTTTCCTTGCTTGGGCATCTGTTAGTTGCTTATGCTTGACAAGCTGTTCTAGCTGTTTCTGAACCTGTCGATTGTATTCATCTCTGACCTTGGCCTCTTCCCTTTCCTGTACAGCCTCTTGCTTTTCTTTGCTTTGCTGTAGTATGGCAGCCTGGTTAGCCTAAGGAGGAAAAGGTATTTTACTGAGTTAGTCACTGAATATTTTTTATATGAAACTATTTTCCACCAATGTACCTATCTATAGTTAAATATCATCTCCGGACACTGAATGGTTCTCAGACTGAGAAGTAACTAATTTTTAAAATTCCATTAATGTTTATACAAGTCCTGAAAAACAGTGACCCCCTTTCGGGAATGGGGATGGCATAAGACCCGTCTCGTCCCGCTACAGTCAGAACGATCCATTTAATGTTGCAGTGATGACAATGATGATATTAATGTACAAAATAAGTTGACTCTTTTGGCTACATGTTTATTGCCAGGTTGTAAATATTTCAATGCCTTTCTTTACTTCCCAACAAGGATTTGTTCTCGTCAAACCATACCTTATTGGCTTTCTTCGCTCTTAATCGCCGTTGGCAACGTTCCAGGTCAAGAGCATCCTGACGTCTTTGTCCCTCTTGTAGAATTAACGGATCACTGTTAAACTTCGTTTGAGCTACCCGATTCTTCATTTCAATTATCTTGAAATTACATTCGTCACAATCCCGCTGTAATATAAAGTTTATTTTTTATGTTTATTAGATAAGAGTAATGACATCAGTAGCGATCATGATTAGGGGACAGAATAAAAAAAAAATGTTGTATTGGTTGACATATTTATTTTTTTCTGTTTAAAGTATTTGTTGTTATAGCGACTACAGATATACATCATCTGTGAAAAATTCAAATGTGTTGTTAACATGGTTCGAGATAAAAAGGTATTTTTGTAAGCGACTACTGCTAGTCGTATACACTAATACTCTAAAACAGGCAACACACACAACTGTATTGCCTGTCTTAGTGTATTAAGGGAAATCCCCCCCCCACCCCTGTTTAGAACTACAGGGTTAAGTAGTTTTGGTAGATGTATACACCTAGTGAAATTGAACAAAAGAACTATAATTTTTTTTTCCCTACCTCTCTCTGCCTTCGACGTTCTAGTTTAGCTTTCTCATCAGCTAGCCCTTGTGTTGCGAGCGAGTCCCACGTGCGGTTAACAACATCGGCATCAGCTTGTAGCTTGGCGACCGTTTCCTTGCGTTCTCTGATCATGTCCAGTTTTTGTTGACCTAATTCATATCTCTCATTCTTCAGCCGATGTTCCTCTGAAAGGTAAAATATTAGTTAATAGATTAATTTTTCAGCATGAAAGCAGGATTGCATACGTTTATATCCAGCTGCATTAAAGAAGAAATATGTGTTTTAGTGTAAATATTATTATTTAGCACTGTATCTCTGTAATTTAAACGGTTTGTTATTAGGGCGTTTGAGCGGTGTCGTTAGATTTGTTTTAATAATGAGAGAAATACTATATACCGTAAAATAAGTTTTTGGATATGAGGAATTATTAACATTACTGATCTAAAGTATTCGCTGTCCGCACGAATGTGGAGCTAAACAAAAGGAAACAAGAAACACAAAAAGCTGGTGCATATCCTGAAGAAGCGGTCCGCATGATTCAATCGGGACTATACATTTGAGTAACATAAAGACTTATTATAAGGGCACCAAACATGTCAAAACGATATGATATAAGTTATAAATTCGAATGTAATTCTCGCTGTTTGTCTGTTACGCTCTCTCGGATAAACTCCTGCACCGATTTCAATGAAATTTGGCATGGAGATACTTGGGTAATGGCATATACTTTATCGCAATAACCGACATATATGCAAGCCGCAGGAATAAACTAGTTTAAAATGATAAGTTTAAACTCATACCATCCTCAGCTTTCCTATTATCTTCTTCGAACTTTGCCTTCATTTTATGGAACTCTTGCATTAGCATTTCCTGTTCTTTGGCTCTCTGTAAGCGTTTGCTCTCAATCTGAGCGATTGTGTACTGATTGGCCTCTAAGTCGCGACGATAACGATTTATCACATCATATTCCATACGAGCAGCCTGACGGAAAGTTATTAAAGCATACTTAGTAGAATAAAGTTATTACTTACAATTAGACAACGGATATTTTCCTCTCTCATTCATGAGAGTAAGAGAAATATTTATATTTTAAGACAACTTCCGCACTATGAATATATTCTGTATCATAAACGTTTATAACCATTTATGAACGAAGACATAGGACACCACGATTCGGAACAATAATGTAATATTATGATGGCTTAAGGTTTTACCCCATCAGTGCAGTTTAGTTGCAAAAATCATAACTATATATTTACTTATTTATCACGGCTGTCCAAGGCTGTTATATACATCTATGCTCACCAGCGCTTCCGTCTCCTTCATCATGACTTCATGCCATATCTCGTCCATTTCTTTCTCTGCCAGTTTCCGCATCTGCTTTTCTCGCATCTGGTACAGCTGTATCTCCTCAGCTTCTTTAGCTTGCAACTTTCTTATACAAGGTTGTACGTGTGCACACTTCGATCTGCAAAATCAGAGTTTATAGGATGGGAAATTAGAGATTAGTCGTAATTCGCAGTTTCACTTACTAAATAAATCCCTGTAACCAAAGTATTTTTAACGTTTTTGGATTGGAACAACTGTAAACCTTCAATGTAAGTCTATTACTGAGTGGTCTTGGTTTTATTCTCCTTATAGAAATCTACCAATATAATAGTATTGGTAAAAGAATTTTCAAAATCTGGTTCGTTACACCTAGAGGTTATCCCTACAGCCTTACAAACTTTACCTTTTTATAGCATAGACAATTGAAGAAATAAAGTTACTAACAAGTGAGTATCGTCATATAAATTTTCATGTTCTTTCTGTCTCTTGGCTAGTAGATATGCCAGACGGTCCATCTTTTCTTTCCACATTAACTCGTAACCAGACTGAACTTGTTCCACTAATTTGCGTAAGTCCATTTCTTCTTCAACGTGAAGGAGCTCCTTTAATCTGGGATATTTATGGAGTTTAAAAGTAGATGTATAAGTTGTTCTCGTTTGTTTGATATATTGCAGTTATAAGTATTTATTTTGACTGCCTCGGAGGCGCAGTGGCAGATTATGCGACTGCTGTGATTGAGGTCTCGGGTTCAATTCCTGGTTCGAACCAAATTTTTGTATGATCTGCGAATATTTATTTCGGAGTTTGGGTGTTTTCTATATATAATATGTATGTATCTGTCTGTAGCTCTGCGTAGCTTGGGACTAGATCGCGTTATGTGTTAAATGTCCATAATATTTTTTATTTTACCTTTGTCTCTTTACTTCAACGTCGTCTTGGTAACCTTGCAAACAGTACTGAACACGATTTGATACCTTGTTAATAAGATTTCTGCGATAAAAGAAATACTAATTATAATTAGAGTTTCAGCCAAAGTAGTACTCTTTAATCGTATGGGCCTTATTGTGGTCTTTTCGATCAAAGTAAAATATAATATTTCGCTAGATAAGATGTACAAACAAATTTAGTCCCTAAAGCATGAAATATTGCTAAGTTTGTGTCTAGGTAAGCTTTAAGAATTAGAAGTAAGCCAAACGTTAACTTCGAATTTTGAAACGACGCCTTTTGGTGCGTATCTCTATAATATGAACATGAGAAAGTACTGCACCGATATCTATCGCAGCTATTGATTGCAACAACAATGTGCTATATCGGAACTTGAAGAGTGCAGTTAGTTTAGAATAAAAAAGAAAAAACGTGTACGACATACTTGCGATCACATCGTGAAAAAAATTCTATACACTCATTGTCTCTAGCTCGTCTCTTGAAGTTCTCGAGCCCTATTCGAGTGTCCTCTTCAATGCCTCGCAGTTTCTTGATGAAACGTACGTAGTGGCCGGTCGAGTTTAGGACGCGGGACGTCTGAAAACAACTCAAATTATTTGTTTAACACCCTCGGTCAAAACATACTAGTGTTAATGCAAGTTTGTTTCAAATTAACATTAGAGGGAGTTGAGTTAACAGCGAGCGAGTTCAGCTTTCGGTTTGATATGCGTGCCAATCACAACGAAGTTTAAGTAGTTCAATACATACTTTCATCTTTGCAAATAAATGTAATTGAAGTTTCTGTTTCTAATTTAAAATTAAGAGCTTTTCACGAAAAGTTTATGGAAGTTTAGGTATACGGTAGGTTAACTACTTTTTTATTCTCTGTTTATTTCAGCTAACCTCTGGAATGACTGGATCATTTTCGACGAGACTTTCACTGGTAGGTAACTGATGTTGTAAACAGGAACTTTGGATACTTTTATTTTAGAAAAAAAAAACGTTAGAACAAAATTAAAACCTCAGTCGAAAGACTAGCATTGCCGGACATAGGGCCTTTCCAAGGCTCTCCATAACAACCGGTCCTGCTTCGACTTCTGATCGGCGCAATAACTGGTCATGCACTACTAAACAAACATCTTTTCACAATTGGTGTAACAGACAGTCCTCTATGCAGAGCATACATGAAGGAGGATGAAACAGCCGCCCATGTCATCTTGGTATGTCCTGGGGTGGCAGAATACCGGGCGAGACACCTCGGATCGCCGAGGTCACTTCAAGAAGTCGTCGGCAACGCAAAGGGTCTGCTAGGCTTCCTGGAGGAACTGGGTTGGCACAAATAGTGCCGATCCATCACGCAAAATAGGCACAACAAAGTCGTCGAGTTGCGGAAACCCAGCCCGCGAGTTCAGTCAACAACCAGTCCTGTTAATAACTATATTGATGTGTATAGGTACTTACGTAATAACAATCTGGTACACCGCGAGGTCCCCATCCATCCTTCGGAGGTTTCGACGCCTTATTTTGTGCTGTATTACAATTAGGATCCATTGTTTCCGATGAGAATATTGAAAGAAAATACTCAAAATGTCACACTAGTAAATACGAGTATAAAGATAAAAATTACATTGTGTGCAGTAGTATTTGTCACAATCCTACTGACTTAAAAGTACTTGTCAAACTAATTATTTTTAATTTATTGGGTTTATTTTTTACTCCGACCAGCCAGTCATTTGAAAAAAATGGTGTATGCTGGTCTAATAACACGAAACATGTTAAAGAACTATAATTTGACTATGTGATAGCTTTTGATAGAATTTATAAAGCCTATTTTTCTGAATCCAGTAGCACATCATTATTGCAATCGGGTCGTTATCATAAGAATAACCTCCACTTCAATTCTCCCTGATGTGTCACCATTTTTTTTCTACGTTCGGCATCTCGTGAATTTTTTCTGCCGATTTTGTTCAGTTAAATCTTTGTAAATCATTAAACGTCGATCTGAATTTACCTTAAAAAGAGTATTAGCTCTTTTTATTGAACTCAAACTTCCAAGTAAATTAAATTGGTTCTGCATAGATGCCCGATTTAATTAGTAAGTTATTGAAAGAAAACGGCTGTAAAGCAGTAGAGTTAGCGACTTTTGCCGATCAGAAAGAAAAGCCAAATATAAACGAATACCAATAAGTTTTAAATACTCATTAAAACACAGTCATTAAATAAATAATTTAATTGTATTGCTTTAAAATATTACTACAATTTGCAATTAAATAGAATTAATAATACGCCCTAATATAATAGTAACCTCAATCTAAATAACACAACATAATTAAACTTCTTAAAAATATAACATCAACTTAAAAAAAGGACTTAGACAAACCTTCACATAATTTTATGATTATTTAGTATTGTGAAACACAAATATTATCTATCTTAATCAAAATATAGTATAATTAACCTCATATTTAATAGCTTTAATTTCAGATTTCTTAATATTTTTTTATGAAATAAACAAAATTTAATCTGAAAATGCATTAATAATATGAAACTATATTAAACTTAGTAAAGTTGCATCTAAATCACTCAATTATAATTAATATCTAGATGATCAAGTTTTGCTCATTCAAAATGAATCTTAGCTAGATCGATTTATGGCCCCTGAAACCCTCTGTATACTAAATTTCATGAAAATCGTTGAAGCTGTTTCCGAGATACAGATTTATTATATTTACAAGAATTGCTCGTTTAAAGTTATTAGATCAAGTAGTAATAAGTAATTCCCTTATTCAGAAACTTTCGGCGGGCCGCAGCCTGGGTTGATAAAAGAAAGATATATCTATGTAATCGGCGTAAGAATGTCTATATCACGATACAGGACTAGCAGTTACAGCATGTGGAAGTCGCCACACAGCAAAGTAATTAATGGTTAGTGCCTTTTCGATTTCTTTTTAAAAATTGTTTTAAGGTTACATCTCCAATTGGTTTTTGACTTCGTTAATTTTTGGTAGAATCTAAGCAGTAATTTGACCGTGTACCACAAGGGCACATCTTCAGTCCTGATGCCATCTGCTTCATAAATGGGTGGATGTGATCGCTGAAGAACGGTCTGAAAAGGGCAATTTAAAAAATTACAAAAGTCATTTTATTAATTTGAAAGGTATCAAAGATATGTCCCAAATACATATATAATTCTCGTGTGACGTTGATTCTCACAATGAACTTTAAAACTATCTAACCGATCTTCACGTTTTTTTTAAGTGTCTGTTTCGCTGGCGTGCCTAAGATGGGATAGTTAACTTCACTAAACGAAATTGTGTGGGTTAGTCACAGTTAGAACTCTGAAATATCCTCATCCAGAATACAACTTCTAGTTAACTTTTGTCGTTGAAGGGATGCAAAATCCCTTCAAGATAACCTACTACTTAGGGATTCAGGAGTTAGGAGTATGTGATGGTATTACTAAAAGCCACCCTTACTGTCTCGTGCGCCCTACGCGGGAGTAACCGGACCATGTGATTTCAGGTCCTTCCCGAACCGACGCTTTACCTTATCACGCACTAATGCGTGCGACAATACTTCCCCCACCAGCCCTCTTTCCGTTATTGTCAACCCGATAGCACCTTTAAGTGATTCCAGAAACGTACCTAGACAGCATCTTTTTTATTTCTTCTTGATACTGATCTCTTGCTATTTGGCACTTCTTTTGTTCTAGAATTGCATCTTGTTTCGCACGTTCCTATAAATAAACCAACATATAAAGACAATGGTACGTATTTCCTTAACCCTCTCCAGAGACAGACCCGAATCCTTACCTTAAGTACTTTATTGTATTCTATTTGAGCCTGAAGGTCTTTTAAGTTCAATCTTCGCGCCTGTGCGTCTGTCAGTTCCTTATGTTTGACCAACTTATCTAACTGCTCTGATACTTGCTTATTATAGTCATCTGTTGCGTCATAACGATTTTTCAAGGCTTCCTCCTTCTCTTTCACTTGTTTCTGAACATCGGCACCGATTTCCTGGAATATAATCATTTATAAAACATGCCTAAAACGTTAAGGCGGAGTAAGACAGCGTGCTAGTTTTACTATTACTACTTGAAATAAAAATCCATACTATTTTGTGTCCGTGGTGCTGGACTGATTACATTTCCAACTTCTCCACTTTTGTTTTGATTACGATTTCCAAAACATTATTTTTTTCTGGAAGTTTTTGAGTGTCAGAACTCGGTGTATTCGTGGGTCACTGCTATTGATCCGGGTGTACAGGAGTTACAGTGGTGGGCGTGTGGGCGGAATTAGTCGCACTATAAAAAATATGGACAATACGATAATAATTCTATGACTTTACCTTGCGAAGTTTCCGTGTGTAAACACGATACTGACATCGCTTCAAGTCGACCTCGTCCTGTCGCCGTTGGCCTTCTGCTAATATAAGCGGGTCACTGGTATTCTTAAACTTTTCTAAATTATTCTTCAACTTTATCATCTGGTGATTACATTCGCTTAGTTCCCTCTGATAGAAACAAAAACTTTTATATTGTTTTGAAACAAAAACAAATTGTTTTAAAATTTGCATTCAAAATTATTCCTTACCAATTTTTAAGTGAAAACTACTTTAGGGGCGTTGTATACTTTAGCAAAATTTTTTTTGGGATAGGTAAAAAGTGTTAAGTTTGCGTCAGGACACGTGACCTGACCTAAGACGGCACAAGGCAGTTGCTAATAAGACATGACTGGTAATATATTTTTATTGTATAGCATTAACCTATATTTTATTACTTTTTGGTTCGTTTGTCTTCAGCTTAAACAATTGTATATTTATAGTTTTTAGTTTTCACTTCTGTCGGAAGTCCTCATGACTGCTTTGTATTTTGTTTAATTGGTATGGTTTTTGCATATAGCAACACAGGCCACCAAACGAGCAACACAGACCACTGAAAGGAAGGGAGTAGACGTGGCGTCTTTTTACGATACAAAACAGTCAGTATTTTTACGGGGTGAAATCTACGCACACACATTTTAGACTCGCTTACAAAAACTGTTGCCTGTTATATGAAACTAGCCAACCCTTGCCCACTGCATTGGGCGTTTACCGCCCGTTTTTCTTTGACTTGATTTACAGATACTATTATTTTAAACTGTTTTTTAATAAAATATTGCCTATGTCACTCCTGAATAGTGTCGCTTTCTGTTAGATCTTTTCAGGATCGGATGAGTACTTCCAAAGATTACCCCCTACATCATACTAACAAATTTGGAACTATACCTTAAATAATATTACATTTTGTGTCATAGCAGTATAACAGATTTGGGTTTATATTTTAACAGAGGGGATTGCCTGCGTTTAGCTACTCGCTACCGTGTTGATTTACTGGTTTTTTGAGAAACCACAATATAGTATGGCAAAAGTACAATATGGTCAAATAACGTATCCGAACTTAGTAGGTTATCTTTATTGAGTATTCCTTTTTTCCAGAAATTGAAACATAATTTACCAGTTTTTGCCTCCTCCGTTGCTCCTTAGCTTTGTCATCAGCCAACCCTTGTCCAGCTAGGGAGTCCCATGTACTTGAAATGACCTGAGCATCCACTTTTCTCAGAGCAAGAACTTTCTTACGGTCGTCCATCATATTATTCATTTCTTTGACTACCTCTCGGTGATGCTCTTGGCGCTGGCGTTCCTCTAGGAAGCAAATAACATATATTTCAAGTAATCATATAAAGAAATTCAAATGAGCTCAAAGGTCATAAAAACTGGAAAGATTTATGACCGAAGCTTACTATAGCCAAGAGCCTAGATGAGCTTTCATTTCGTCAGGGTTTAGCTAAAGCAAATAAACAGTAAACCTTACATCTGTTAGTTTGAAGGTAGTAGGGCCACTCTGACTTCAGTACAAACGTGCCGTCTCGACCGTGGCGGTACTACCTTCTCACAGAAGATCAACTTAAATTGACAGCATTCGTGCTGTCTTGTTTTGTTGGTGAGTGGTAGACCGGAGGCCGAATGATGCAGGTAGGCCGCCATGGTGTAGGTCAAAATTCTGCATTGTTGCATTGTCTTGGATTCTGCTTATGCTTTCCATCAGGCAGATTGGAGTCACTTTGGCCCATACGTAAAAAAAATTGCACGAATGGCGTAGAGATCACATTAGATAACAATTTGTGTGGTCTACAAATTGTTGTTCTGGGTTCTGAGTGTTCTTTACTCGTGATGTTCGTGTGTAAAGTTCCCGCGATGCGACATTTTTGGAGAGTTTTATATTACTATTTTCAAACAAACGAGAAAATAACATAAAATTAACCTTCTTCAGCTTTCCTATTGTCATCATCGTACTTCGCCTTCAATCTAAGAGTTTCTTGCTTCAACATTTCTTGTTCCTTAACTCGTCTTAAACGCCGTTCCTCCAATAAATCAAGTGAGAACTGTTTCGCTTCCTGATCTCGACGATAACGTTCGATAGTCTCATACTCTGTGCGGGCAGCCTTGAGAAAAAAATGTTTAACTTTCTCTATTTTGTTAACATTTAGTAAAAATTTTGGCATTCAAAGCGGGGTAAATCTGCTTAGTTGTGAGAGTTTATGACACAACATGCTGTTACACGACATTGACTCACTCACTGATGTATTTAGTTATAAAATATGAGTCGTTGTTGTATCGTTATTCATCCCATCCCATGTAAGAGGCACAGGTAAGGAAGCAAACAACGCAGGATGACATCACTGCCAAAAGAGGAGGAAAACTTGAAATAAATCCTGTACTAACTCGACTGGTTAGCCTGGTATAATTGGCCAAAATATATTTTCTAGACAGGCTTATGTCCAGGCAGTGGACAGTTTAAGCTTGTTAAAATAAATGTGGGAAAGCCAAGCTCTAGTACACATGAGCCCATATGCTCCTTTGCTCCCTATACCACAAGAAAGCTGATAGTGACAATATTTAGATTCATCAAATCTTTTATTCCAAAATAATAATAAAAAAACATGTTTGAAATATATTTTCTCGTATCATATCCTTACCAGAGCTTCAGTTTCTTTCATCACGACTTCGTACCACATCTTGTTCATTTCCTTCTCTGCCAGCTTACGCATCTGCTTCTCTCGCATCTGGTACAGCTGAATCTCCTCAGCTTCTTTACTTCTAATTTTGTATATACAAGGAAGTACGTGCGCAGATTTGGCCCTGGATTTTAAGTTCTAATTTTTTTCAAAAAAACGATAAGAAACTATTCCAAAAATATCTAATAAAATATTACAAATTAATTTCACAATACATAAAGTACACGTTTCTCACAGCACGGCAAAAATAAACTCTTTACGAGGTTAATAATTAGCAATACATTCATCATCACTACAGACGTCTACTGCTAGAAATAGGCCATCACCAACATCAATAGATATTAACAGTCCATTTCTGATATTCCTTTCCTTAGGAAATTGGCTTTGGTTTACTATATCACGCTGGATAGATATGGTTTGTGTACTGTCTAGTGACGTTGCCTTGCAAACTCCCTTACGGCCGTTTTCAATAACCTATCTATCTTTAGTTTTCCTTACTACAGTTAAACAAATCTATCTTTTTACTCTTACTTACGTTTCAATAACCTACCGGCAGATAGCATTTTCTATCGACGTTGTCTATCTATCTTTGGGAGGACGGATAGGCTACTAGAGATAGGAACTCGCATAGTAATCGGACTAACTTGTATTTCAATATAAGTTTCGAGTTACTCTCCGATAGGCGTAGCTAACTACAGTAACGTCATTTGCTTATCTGTCAACATCGGCCAGTTACGCGCCACCCGGTCAGATAGAATTTCGAAAATAATTAACTTTCCAAGCAAATATAAAATAAAGGAAGGTTTTAGCAGTGATGATAGCGACATGGAATTATTTGGAAATATTATGGATTATGATGAAAGCAGTGACAGTGATACTGAAGAAAACATACCTTTACAGAAGGAATATAAGCATAGTGTAAATTATATGACTAAATTAAATGACTACGAATTTGTATATAGATTTTAGACTAAATAAAATTGGTGTGAATCAGTCAATAAATATGATAAAACCATATTCAAGTGTAAAATCCAAAAGGTAAGTTTTCAGTTATCGTTTTAAGTCTCAACTTTATACTTCAGTCAAATTTGATATAAATTTATAAACAACACATTAAACTTTTCTATAATTTGACAATTACGAGCAATTGTATTATATTTTCTTCATTGAGTTTGGCTCAAGTGTAGGCTCATAATGGTGCTAGTATTGCCATGCGAATATCAAGTTTTAACAAAGGTCTTATTTTTCCAGAAATCACGGCATATCCACCCTCCATCAGATACTTTTGGCTCTAAAATTTTATGCATTGTATGTTGCAGATTTCATCAGAGTATCTATAGCATCTGCTAGTCATATTGTCTTTGATGTATCTAGAGCCATAGCAAGATTGCGCCCAAACTTTATTGTGTTACAAAATCACACTCGACAAGAGTTTTATAATATTGCTAGATTACCCAGAATACATGGTGTCATAGATGGCACCCTCAGTACCGGCGTTAGGGTGGGGCGCGGGTGGGCGATCGCCCAGGGCGCCAGATAGAAAGGGGCGCCGCAGGCGCCCCTTTAAAACCCATCGCTCATAGTTCGAGGTCTACTTACTCGTAAATTCCCTAAATTAAGCGAAAAAAACTTTGTTTGCAACACTTGAATCACAACACAATCAAACACTTCGAACTGAGCACTGCATGCAGTTAATTTTATCCGGAATCCCCAATCATAGAGAAACACATTGTCTTTCTCTTTTTAATATTTAAGTTAATAAAATTTAACAAAAATAAAACCGACTTCAAGGTTCGATTCTCTTGGATGCCATCATCAGATCTTAGAGTGCTTATCATGATACCACCGTTGGAATATCTTCTTTCCATTAAAAAAAGAAACATCATAATCGGTTTATACACGACGAAGTTATTCGCGAACAAACTCCACACGCTGGAGGAATGTCCGGCGTGTGGGGAGTCGAGGCGTGATCTTGTGACGGCCATCGGGGTGCTCTCTCTCGGTATCATGATTGCAGCCAAGTTATGTTTGCGAAGGTGACGGCGAAGCGGGGCTGGGAGAGGTTTAGAACTTTCTCGGTTCGCCAGGCCCGGGCCAGGTACCGCAGACAACTCTGGGGCGCTGGAGATCGTAAAACGATCTCCGTCCTCCATAAGCGCAAGCCTGGGCGTGACAGGTGAGGCCAACTGTCACACTAGCAGAAGCAGACCGGGTTGAGTGCCTTTTGGGGACAGCAACGGTAACATCGGAGTTCCCACACAGGAGGGGGCCATCTACATACCGTAGGTGGCCCGAGGTACATCGGGGTTCCAGGGTTTTTCTTTCTAGAGTGCACCTGGTTCCCGGGTTCCAGTAGCCGAGACAGCGTGCGGTTTTAGCCGGTTCGAGTCCGACATGCCACCAGCAAGTCGGTATCCAGAGGGATTTCCGCAAAGGATAAATATACAAGGACTAGCTGTTGCCCGCGGCTTTGCTCGCGTGGAAGTTGATCATATGCATTTAATTAAAACTGTGTAAAAGAATGTATCAGTAATTTATTCATGTTTTAAACGTATTTATTTATTTATTTTTGATCATTATCCCATTTAAAAGAACTTTCATACAAACATTCGACCCATATTTCAACCCCTTTAGGAGCAGAATTCGCATAAATACTGATATAAATATTCATCTATTTGTAATCAGAAACATGAAAACGAACGTTGTTAGGCTGCTAAATTAAAAAAAATGACGGATTTCCAAACTAACCAATACATGAAATGCCAATGACTATTTCTCCCCTTAGGGGTAGAATATCCAGAAACGCTTAAATATGCATATTCTCGTTTTTAATTAGGAACCCAAAATTAATATTTTATGTTTCTAACTCAAAAAATGACAGACTTCCATGCAATCTTGCAACCCCTATTTCACCCCTTAAGGGTAGAATATCCAGAAACCTTTAACAGGTATCTACTCATTTGTAATCAGTAGCCCAAAAATATAGTTTAAATTTCCAACTTAAAAAATGATGAGCTTCCATACAAACTTTCAATCCCTATTTCACCCCCTTAAGGGTAAAATAACCAAAAACGCTTAAATACGTCTCTACACTTTTTTAATCAGTAGCATATAAATAAAGTTTTATGTTTCAAACTTAAAAAATGACGGAATTCCAGACTAACCTATGCACGAAATGTCAACCCCTATTTCACCCCTTAGGGATAGAATATTCAGACACGCTGAAATATGTATTTACTCATTTTCAATCAGCAACCCAAAAGTAAAGTTTCAGGTTTCTAAGTTAAATATGACGGATTTTCATAAAAAAACGTCTATTTCACCCTCTTATTGGTAAAATATGCAGAAACGCTAAATAGATATCTAGTTACTTTTAGTCAGTAGCCCAAAATTAAATTTTCATGGTACTAATTAAAAAAATAACGGACTTCCATACAAACTTTCAACCCCTATTTCACCCCTTTAGGGGTAGAATATCCAGAAACGCTTAAATACGTCTTTACTCTTTTTTAATCAGTAGCCCAAACACAAAGTTTCATGTTTCGAACTTCAAAAATGACAGACTTCCAGACTAACCTGTATGCGAAATGTCTACCCTATTTCACCCATTAGGGGTAGAATATTCATAAACGCTTAAATAGGTATCTACTCATTTTTAAACAGTAGCCCTAAAATAAACTTTCAACCCCTATTTCACCCCCTTAGGGGTAGAATACCAAGTCTTATGTCTGTTACAATATTAACATCAGTGGCCGCAAAAAGGGTATCCCAAGACTCTTCCTTCAGTATTTTTTTTATTTTTTTGTAGAGAACAATCATTTTTTTGTGTACAGTTTTCCTCTTAGTTATTTTAGAGTTATTGATGAATAAAAGTATTGGACAATGGTCTGTTATGGGCTGCTCAAAAACGACTGTCCTCCAACGGTATGGGCATTTAATCATGAAGTGGTCTAAACAGGTCATGGTAGGGATGCGCGTGGGTCTATTAATTCCAGGAATAAGCCCATGCATAGCCATCAAGTTTAGGTAGTCTTGAGCATCGCCAGAAAAATGTTCAGGTAGTATGTTAATATTGATATCTCCTGTAAGAATGATGTTTTTTGTATGCGTGTTAGATAAAACGCTATTAAGAGATTCCAGGTAAGGTTTTAGATTTCCAAAACAAGGTGGACGATAGGAACAGACGATTGTGTAGTCCGGTTTAATGGCGACAACTAAGCAATTTCCCTCTAAGAAATTAGGCTCATAGACACATGTCACAATCTCACTACGCACATACACTACCACACCATCATTCCTATTTATGCTAGTTTTAGTCCAATGCTTAGTATAACCATCCATGTCTGGAGGTGGGTTATTCAAATTTGTAAAACACTCGGATAAAACAATAACATCTATTTGCATATTAAGGGCGGAAATAAAGGCCAGCAGAAGGTCAAGGTTACATTTAATACTTCTAATATTAAGGCTAATTATTACTACCGTGTCGTGAGTTCTTTTTTTATAATCGAGCAGTCCCGAACAAAAACTAGTGTCACCAAGAGAAACACAGTCAACCCTGTAAGTCGCATCCACTTCTTCTGTCATTGTAATATTAAAGTTGTGATCGAATTTTAGTTGTTAATGTTAATGTCATCTGTAAAGCAGCCATATAAAAAGAAAAAAAAAGCTATACTATTTTATAAGTATAGATGACTCCATTGATGACGTAAAACAAATACAATGTTTATCCATGGAAAATTCTAACTGATCACTTGGGGCTATAAACTATAAAAAAACTCAGTGACCACGTTGGGAAGCAAGAATAAGCAGTGTTAAAGCAGTCCGTTACCAAATTTCTGCCATCCATGATGCTTACATAATTTTACTATTGAAATCCAGACAACTGATGTTCAAGTGTCTCGTGAGACTATTACTCCAGCTGAACATCTAAAAGATTTCAGAATTTGAATTTTTCAACTGTCTTCTGGACACTATATTAATTTCAGCCAATGAAAGGTTCGAACAGTTAACTTAGTACGAAATCTTGGTCTTTTTTGTAAAATGTTAAACAGATTCAGGAAAGAGAAAAAGATTTTTTTAGGCTTTTTTTGTCGTAGTTGGGTTTTAGTTTTTACTTTTTTTATTTGAAATGTTTTGGTGCCTCTATAATACTAATTTCTTTGCAAAGTATATTTTAAATAGATACCACAGAAATATCACAATTATCCAATAAATACGGACAAAGTCACGAGAAAATCTAATATATATAAAATTCTCGTGTCACAGTTTTCATTGCCATACTCCTCCGAAACGGCTTGACCGATTCTCATGATACTTTGTGAGCATATTGAGTAGGTCTGAGAATCGGCCTACTACTTTGCGTCGGCTTGAGGGAGCCACAGATTTAGTGACACGTCATATAGCCTATTATCAGCGGGCAATCAAGACGCTTCTAACGATACCTCATTTGTCTTATTCTGACTAGTATTTTCAGAAATAAGGATGGAACAAACAAGCATACCATAGAAATACCACATTTATCGAATAAATACGGACAAAGTCACGAGAAAATGCTAATAATATATGTATTTTTGAAAGGAACAAGTAACGCACTTTCCAATGACACCAAACACGACATATTTATCTAAAGTTTATTTTTTAAAACAGTACTTTATGTCGGCTAGAGGGCGCCACATTAGATTCAGTGACACGTCATATAGCCTACAACCAGAAGACGATCATGACGCTTCTAGCGACACCTCATTTGTCCAGTTCTAATGAGTAGTTAAGGAGCTAAGAGGGAACAAATGAACATACATACATACATACATAGCCTGTCAAAATCATAACCCTTCTTTGGCTTTGCCGTAGTCGGGTAAAAATCCGACTTTATCAAAGTCTGTGGGGATCTCCAATTAAAATTGACTCTAAATCAAACATAGATGGTTATATATGTTATGTACTAAACTCATAAGTCTGAAATATTTTTTGCCTGATCAGAACGTTTCCTATTTTTGTTTTTGTTTTAAATTTTATCAAAAATCACAACCTACAAGAAAAGTATCCAAATGTGTGGATAGCATTTCGCATATCTTTGACTGTACCTTAATAGTTGCTAGTGGGGAGAGGAGGTTTTCATACAAAACCTATCTTCGATCAATAATATCTCAACCTAGATTGACAAACTTAGCAACTTAGTCCATTGAAAAATAAATTGCTAAAAAAACGTCGACTTTGATAACCTTATAAAAGAGTTCACTTATGGAAAGGCCAGAAAGGTATTTTTTATGATAAGTAATTGTTTTTTTTTGATAAATGCATATTGAATTATATCATTTCCCTTTTTTCCTATGGGTTTTAATTGCAGTTGGGGGGCGCCGTAGAAATCTCGCCCAGGGCGCTGGTAGTGTTAAAACCGGCACTGGGCACCCTTATATTAATATCACCAAGTAAGTACCTCATCTCATATTGAACTATCTCATACTTCTATTTAGGTTCTGGTCTAACTTATTTTTTTTATGTTTTCATACTATTTGTACATACATATTAATACTATTTTCGTATTATTTACAGACTCAAATATTAGAGAAGAATTTAGAAACAGGAAAGGATCATTCTCTATCAATGTACAAGTTGTGTGTAATTGTTCATTAGTGTTTCTAAATGTTGTTGCCCGATGGCCAGGATCCACTCATGATACCACTATATTCAACCACTCTAATTTAAAAGGTCACTTATTTAGTTGTTTATTCTGTGATTAATAAGTTTTTAGAAGCGGTTGTAGTCTAGTGATAAAGGCATTGGACTTGCGAAAAAAAGATTGTGGGTTCAAATGCTGACCAGTAAGTACACTACCGACTTGAACCCACTCCTAACAAGCAATTTAGCTTAGTTGGAGTGGTTAACAGGTATACTAGTAATTTCAGTTGCTAGTAATCCTTTTTAAAAAAGAAATTAAAAAAAAATAAGTACCCCGTTCCTATTGCTTAAACAACTGATATATAATATTAAACTTGCAGATTATTGTGAACAAGGTGGACTTGGAAATAGCTGGCTGCCTGGTGATGTGATGCTTACCCTATCTGTTGACACCCCTACTCAACCCAAATATTCCATTAGAGCAATGTTATAATGAAGCTCACATTAAAACAAGAAATACTATAGAGAGTTTTGTTTTGTATACTAAATACTATAAGCAGGGTAAATAGTTTAAATACACTATTAATACCTACTGTAATTGCAGATGTATTGGAGTTTGGAAAAGAAGATTCCCCATGCTATCCTTAAAAATGAGGTTAAATTTAGAAAATATGCAAACCATTATTATTGCCGCTGCTATGTTACATAATATTGCCAGGAACATGAATTTGGCAGAGATAGAGCCTGAAATATCAATTTCAGAAACAACCTAGGAGGAAAAAGTAATTATTCATGACAATTCTCCAACTTTAAACATGTCAGAACGGCTATTGTTAATAAATAATTACTTTAATGTGTAAAATAAACAATAATTATTCATATTTTATGTATTTTTTATTTCCTTTCACAAATTTGAGATCACAATACAATATAACTAATCACTATATCACTATATACTATATAAATCACTATGATCACAATATAATATAATGATAAAATGTTAATTAATTTAAATCCTTTTTTGATCTGGCTTTTTCTGATTCTAACTAGAGTTTAGCAATATTTAATTCCTTTTCTAATTCTAGTTTTCTATTTTTTATTTCTATTTTTCTTTTTCTTAACCAATAAAAACTCTGTCAGATCATTTTCCCTCATTGTGCGGGCCTTACACTTTTCCTTTTCCATTCCTTACATGTTTCCGCTTGGCTGTTAAAAGTAATCAAAGTTATATGCTGCTCTTTTCCCTTCAGATTATTGAATTGACCCATTAATGAATTGGTGATAATATTTTTAATATATAGCATGGACTGGACACAAAAGACATGACGATCTCAGAGCTTGGCATGTAAACATTAATTTATTGACTATAGGTGTTGTAATATATATAGTTTCAGTATTGTATATCTTATATATTGTATTTGATGTTTGATAATGTTTCTGATCTTTCGAAAAACAAAATACGTAATAATTATTTTACGCATAAGTACTAACAAACGTCAATTCCAATGTCACATGCTCATGTCAAAACGTTTTATTTCATTATTGAATGTGGTAAACAAATAAAAAAAATCAAGTTGATGTTGATTCACCATAAAATCTTTAAAAAAATACATACAACAAGTACTTTTAATAAAAAAATTAAATAGTTAATATTTGTTTTTAACATTAAAGATTTGCGCAGCAAAACACTAAACGTATCAAGAGGGAACAAGCTATCCTTCGTTGGTAAGAGATAGATAGCGCTTATCCTCGATTGTGAAACGCAAGTTATGGATAGATAAGATCAAGCTGCAAATCCGAGATAGCGATCTATCCTTAACTGGAGATAGGTTATTGAAAACGGCCGTTAGTCGCCTTTTATGACTACCATGGGATGAATAGGAAAGTTGACACTGTACTTCTTTTTCTGTCATCACACGGGTGACTCTGGACAAAGTCTGTGCTGCCAGCATCCAACGTTACCTACATCATAACTCTTGTAAAAAAGTTCGGGTTCGAATCCCGGGTCGGGCCACAAGTGTTATTGCGTTTTCTGATTACAAAAATACTTAATAACAGCTCGGAGTTTGGAAGTTGCGGTCTGAATCCCCGTGCTTCGGAGACCACGTAAAGCTGTCGGTCCTGCGCCTGATCTCTCCCCGATCGTGTCGGTTAACCATCCCATTAGATTATGAGAGTGAGGGAAGAGAGTGCATCTGTGTTTGCGCACACACTTGTGCTCTATAAATCTCCTGCGTCGGTGGCTGGTCTCCGTTGAGACTGGCCGCCGTGGCCGTAATCGGCTAAGAGAACATCATAACTTGACGGTAAACGTAAATGATAAAAGAGAGTCAGTAGACGAGACGATGATACTGCACCAATAATCAAAGCTTACAAAGGCGTGTCTTGATATTTATCTTCATGTTCTTTCTTTCTTTTAGTGATAAGGTAATTGAGACGATCCATTTTAGCGTTCCATGCTAACTCGTTACCCGCTTGAACAGTTTCTACCAAAAGTTGTATGTCCCTTTCTTCGTCTGCTGTGAGAAGAGCTAACAACCTTGAAGCAATAAAAGTATTAAGTACTACAAAGTTAAAAGTTGAACTAGCAGTAAATAGCCGGCATGAATGGCGTAATGGTTTCAGCGGTTACATAGCCGCTTTCTACTGCGCAGTGTTATGGGTTTAAACCTCATACGGAACAACACTGTGTAATCTACAAATTGTTGTTGAAGTCTTACTATTCCCTGTGTCCGTTTCATAAATATTTGGAAAATCCTCCTCATTGCATGAATATTCTCATTTCGAAATAAATAAAAATCTATTAAATTTTAGGTTGATTATAAGAGCAACGGAGATCCAAGATGGTATATATATGCTGTGAATACAAAACTTTCAAAGTATGTATGTTAGTATATATGTTCTCTATGTTATTTTTTCACAAAATCAAAATGGAAAAATTTTCTAGTTCAAAATCAGATAGCCATATGTGTGTTTTCTCTTTTTAACCGACTTCCATGGCTTGGCACCGACTTCAAACAGAGTTTAGGTACCTAGCACACACAATAATACTGTAGTGACTCAGGACACTTACTTGTGTTCGTTAAATTATTATTATTTGTCGTATGTGTTAACTATAAACATATTTATTTATTATATACATAGTTTAATATTAAATAATATTATATACAACTTTTAATTATATAAAATCATTATATTGTTAAACATACAAACAGATCTTGTTTCTATATAGTTGTTTACTCTGTACCAGGCGGCCGGCGCGACGGCCTGTGTGACTGTCAGTGCGGGCGAGCCGGCACGATCATATTGTTGCGCTCGCGCATACGTGTCGCGAGACGGCCCGTCCATATAGATAGGAGGTCGGGCAGTACCGTCCCGGGCCTATCGTTGTTACCATATATATAGCTCGCCTCACTAAAATTAGTTCTCTTAACGTTCTTCCATATATATTTTATTGTGATTCTCTTAATACTATTACACCTTCTTATTCTAGTGTAATTTCTGTGTGTGTAATTTCTTAAATAAACTTTCATACTATCTCTTGTGACTGTGGACTATTATTTATATACACCTACATATAACGATTACTACAATACTACTATTTAAATTAATACAGAATTAGGAACAGACAAGAATTGGCACATAGCAATTTATGAAGAGCCAGTTTATTTTACGCTTTTTAGTATTTTTTGGCAGGGAGTTTTCGTTGGATGTTTTTTTGGAAGTCGGTTTTTTATAATATATTGTATCCTACTGCCTTTACTCGACCTGTTAAATAGACCATAGTCACACTCATACTAAAAGTCAAAGGGCTCTTCACTTTGAAAATAAAGACCTATACGGAGAACATAACGATAGCTAAAACTTACTTCTGTCTTTTCTCCTTCAAATAATCTTGATATGCTTGCAAACAACAATCGACGCGCATCGATGTTTTATTAATAAGACTTCTGTAATTGAATTAAATTTGAAATTAAAACTTACTACATGTAAGTTTCAAATAAGTAGTGGGTAAACAATAAAATTAATAGAATTATCAAGACTATCAAAAATTTGCTTGTTGGGGCCACAACTATACTTTAAAGATTTGAATTAGGTAAGCCATAATGAAACAGGAACAAAAATCCTGGGCTAATGCAATTATTGAAGTTGGTGGTTTCGTGAGGGAGTTTCTATGACACCCAAAAGTTTTGACTAACCGGCGATCACAACGAATAAAGAACTCTTGTTGACAATTCTCCTTCTGTTCTTTTTTATCACGAATGTATTTAATGCGCTCATCTTCTTCCTGCTGGCGAAGTTTCTTCACGAATTGCACGTAAAGGAATGTCGAGTTTAGCACACGCGATGTCTGTAATTTTAATTATATCAAGTAACTAGCTGAACCCCGCGGTGTTACCCGCGGTTATTCTTGTACCGCGAGTAACGCCGCGGGACAAAGTTAGTCTAAAAAAAGTAGCCTAAATTACTCCCCGGGTCATCAGCTACCTGCCAGTGAAAGCCCCGTCAAACTCCGTCCAGCCGTTCCAGAGATTACCCGGAACAAACAGACAGACAGACAGACAAAAATTTTTTAACTACATTTTTGGTATATGTATCGTGTATACATACATATGCATTAAGCAAAAAGCAGTTATTTTAATATTACAAACAGACACTCCAATTTTATTTATTTGTATAGATATTGCATGAAGCGATACGACAGTGTCGAGCTTTCTCATATGAAGTTTGATACAGTTTTATCAACCAGCCGTATGGTGATTAAGTACCTATATAAGAATGATGACTATAAATCCATATTGAATAACATAGTTTTTATCAATATATACCTAGTCAATGAACGTTTATTTTTGCATCTATTCTATTGGACCTACAAATTTATCAAAAACTTGCTATTGCCCATGGCTCAGGCAGCTTGTATGTATGTCGGTGGACGCGGTAAATGTAGAGTAGCCTATGACCTTCAACAAAGAAAGTATCTCGATGCCAAATTTCATTGAAATCGGTGCGGTGGGTTTAGCCGTTAAAGCGTAACAGACGACCAACAAAAGTTACTTTTGAATTTATCAATTTTATAATATTACTATGAATTTGACGATGATCGTTCTTGAAGATGTTTGTTGGATTGCCGAAGATGGAAAACATAATACTGAAGAATACTAATTTTTTTTTCGGACATTTCGGACATCTATCACACAACGCCATCTAGTCCCAAGCTAAGCAGAGCTTGTGTTATGGGTACTAAGACCACTGATACAAATACATATATACTTTTTTTTGTTGTAAAAACATACATATTATACATAAAAAACACCCGAACTCCGAAACAAATATTTCTAGATCAAGAAACACTTGGTCCGACCCGGGAATCGAACCCGAGACCTCATGATCAGCAGTCGCACAAGCCAACCGCGAGACCAACGAGGCAGTCAAAGGTATTCAGGTCAGTGTTATAGGTAGGTAGAGAGAGAACCTTGGTTTATGAGTTGTAAAGCATTACAGAAAGATCTCGAGTCCGGCAGTATTTAAGCGAATGCTTGAGGTGTTATAAAGCACCCAAATCCTTCCAAAACATTTTAGTGTCTTTTCTATATGATATTAAACACAAATATAATTTACGTAATAGCAGTCCGGAGCACCACGAGGTCCAAATCCATCTTTAGGTACTTTAGGAGGCTGTCTCTTTACATAACCTGAATTCATTTCTTCGTTATATTTATGGTGAATCTACACAACGTATATTTAGGTAATATTAAAAATATACTATTTCCTAAAGGTATGTATTTAGATTATAATATAAATCTTTAACTTTGGTGATCTCGATTGTACGTTATAAAATGTAATGACAATTTGTGTTTGTCAAGTTTGTTTACTGAAGACAGATGTTTATGATTGATATTTTTTAACGGCAATTGTCAAGGAGTTTAGATTTAAAAAGTTAATTTTGAAATTTATTGTTTGGGCTTGACATTTTTTATTCAATGAATACGTTGAAATATTACATTATTAAAAGTGTGAATACATTGAATATCATATTATTTTAGTTTGACTAGCTGACCTCCTAACATTTATGAGTTATATATTCACAAAAAACAAATTTCTAAGTGAACACAAAAATACAAAGGCAATATATACCACATATTTTGAAATTCGCAACTACTCGCAAGGGAATCAAACCTTAAAACTACTTCCCGTTGATATAGAAAATTGAAATTTCGTAAGATGCAATTAAGCTTACAGCACAGGTAACAGAAAAGTTTTACTTATATACCTACAGGTTTGTACGGCACCCTCGGTGTGCGAGTATGACTCGAGCTTGACCGGTTTTTTTTTGTTAATATCTCTCAGTTTAAATTCACACTAGACGATTTTTACATTCACAATCTGGTTTTGCACTCACCAACGAAACAACAGCACGAACGCTGTCATTTTACACTGATCTTCTGTGCGTGCTGAAATCCGTGGTATAAAAATACAGTACCTATTGTTATATCATGCTAAAATCAGACTGGCTTTTCTACCTTTGTCTTCATCGTATTCGATTAGAATACTTTATTTTCATCCTCCATCCCGGAAAGAGTAATTTTGCCCTTCAATATCTGAGTGCAAAAGCCGTTTTTATCCGCTAGAAGATAAAGTATATTGAATTCAGAACATCGTGTGCACTAAGTTTGTGAATTCAAAACATCATTAAACCCTCTATGGTGCCGAATTTATCATACGACCTTTTGTAATTTGAAAAAAAATTAACAAAAATAAAACCGACTCCAAAGTTCAACTCCATTTCTCTTAGATACCATCATCAGATCTTAGTGTCCTTATCATGGTACTACCGTTGGGACATCTCCTTTCCAATACAAAAGAAACATCGAAATCGGTTCATAAACAAAAACAACATAAAAAACTACGGTCGAATTGAAAACCTCCTCCCATTTTTGAAGTCGGTAAAAACCTCAGACTCGGAACCTTCTTAGTGTACTTTTTTTAATTGCTTTGTTTACAAAATGACGCGTTGAAATAAAAGTCAATTGTGATTGAATTGTTTTTTTGCATTTAGTCACATTTCCTTGCAGAGGTGGGATGAAAAGTTAGGATGTTGCACTTGAGTGCAAAGATTTTTCACCTCGTGCTCTTTTGATTCCCTCATTAACGCTCAGGATGCAAATTATTGAATCACTCGCTTGCTCCGTCATCAAAATTGAGCACGCGGTTAGAAAGTAATTTTGCACTCTTGACTAACAATTAACTATTAAAATCACTACACTACACACACACACTACAACTATGAACGCAGCGAACTCACATGTCAAGACATGCCGTTTCTGAATGACATATATTATATTAACCTTTATCGGGTTAATATATATTTAATAGTTTTATAAAATATTTTGTTCTCATGTAAGTGATAATGTCTTTTTGAGAAATAAAGATCTTTAAACTGAAATCATATTAACTAACTGTCATGGCTGGTTCTGAGTAAAGTCATTTAAATCACTTCTTTTTCATCACCTCTATTTAATTTGAAATGTTTTTAGTCCTGAGTGTGTGAGTGTTTTAGTTTCCGTGAAGTTTTTCTGCAAAATATTGAAAATGAAGTAAATAAGGAAAAATAGAAACAGTTTATTGTGAGAATAGAAACATAAACCACTTATTCATAAACATAAAATGAAACTTATTTACTTTTCTTATATAACTTCCTTCCTTATTGTTACTAGGAACTAAATAAAAACATACATAGTACAGTATTGTAGTGTCAACATTTGCACCAGCAAAAAGTATTGAAAATTAAAACCAATGTCTGAATTTCCTTAACAAAAATCTAATAGAAATAGTTCGAAATATGTCTGTGAAATATAATTGTTTTCTTAAATAATAACATACTGAACATTTATAAAAATAAATTAAATTGGAGTGTCTGTTTGTAATATTAAAATAACAGCTTTTTACTACATGCATATGTATGTATACACGGTACATATACCAAAAATGTGGTTTACAAAAATGTTGTCGGTCTGTCTGTTTGTTCCGGGTAATATCTGAAACGGCTGGACCGATTTTGACGGGACTTTTACTGGCAGGTAGCTGATCCAGGTAGTAACTTAGGCTACTTTTTTAGACTAACTTTGTCCCGCGGTGTTACTCGCGGTACAACAATAACCGCGAGTAACTCCGCGGGGTTCAGCTAGTTTTACATATTAAATGTTTTGGTTTTAGGTTTTTTCTTCGAAATTCGTTCATACGTTTGATCTTGCAGAAGTCCAAATATTCATACCTTTTTGATATTAGTGTTTGGTTTTTAAACTAGTTAAGTAATAACTTATCAGTTTAATATTCATCGAATTTTTTGAGTTCCATTTATCTGCTCCTCATAAAATATAAACTAAACCACGCCTACTATTAAAATATATTCGATAATATCCTAGAAGGTCTACAGGGACAATCTTGCTTGATCTTCAAAGCTGACTCCGTATGCTTGGACAAGATTTTTGCTTGTTTCATGAACGGATGTTCATAGCCGTACTTTGGCCTGAAATAAAAAAAAAACGTCGAGACACTATTAACAAATAAGTTGTTAATTTTGTACATAATGTAAATGTAATATGATTTCGACCACTTCGCCAAGTTCACATACGAACTGTAGTGTTATGATGAGAAAACTAACAAATATACAGGAATTACGTCATCGCAACGATACAGCACTTGGTCAAAATAGAAAACAAAATTTTAACAAACAAAACCGACTTCAAGAACTAGACCAACTTGAAATGAGACCACACGACAACAACAAACAACAACTACAACTAACTTAACTAACAACCTTATAAGGTACTAGCTGACCCACGCAACCTCGTTTGCGCCTTATATTGCCCGTAGCGTGAAAATTTCCCCCGTTTTTTAAACATTCTTCATTGTTGCTCCGCTCCTATTAGTAGTAGCGTGATGATATATACCCTATAGCCTTCCTCAATAAATTGACTATCCAACACCGAAAGAATTTTTCAAATCGGACCAGCGGTTCCTGAGATTAGCGTGTTCAAACAAACAAACAAACAAACTCTTCAGCTTTTTATATTAGTATAGATTTAATTTGATTTTAATTTATTATTCGAGGTTGTCATAATAACAAGCAGTCCTTTACTGCGCATACGTCAATAGAGAAAGACATATGGGGTATCGCCATCCTCTCTCTCTCGATTATTCAAACATTTGACCCGACCCGGAAATCGAACCAGAGACCTCAGCTCAGTTGCTACCACTGTACCTCCGAACATACCTACATACTACATTACACTGATGTGTTAAAAAGAGGAATTTAAAGGACTAACCGATAAAGCAATACTTGTTCTTCATACTCCTTGGTCACAATTTGGCACTTTCTCAGTTGCTCATCAGCTTCCTGTCTTGCACGCTCCTATTAAAGTAGTAAACTTTACCAAGACATCACAAAACACCAACCTAGGCTTCATTTGGTTGATATCTAAAGTGAACGCGATTATTACAGAGTGGCACAACCTTTATGCATCCCGTGGATGTCGTAAGAGGGACTAAGGGAGTTAACTCCACAGTAAAACAGCCAACACCACGTGGTATTCCCAGGCGGGCACCCATCCAAGTACCGGACCAGAACCGGTGTATTCAACATGGTATGGACGTTGGCAATCAGTTTGTTATATTTAACGTTGAGTATCCAGCACTATGACGTCAACTCAATGTTAATATAGCAAAAAGTGTCGTTACAACTTTTATGTCGTTACACTTTTTCCGTCTAGCCCCCTTTCGCAACGCGCCATAAGGAACTTCGTTCCAAAACTTAAAACAAGGCCCATACAAACCCGTCTAGGAATTTCTAAGGAGAAGCTTATACCTATCTTACATAGTGGACTACTGAAGGCTGTTAATAATGATGTGTGTTCTGTACCTTTAACCGCTTATGATACTCGATCTGTCCAAGCAAGTCTTTGTAAAAGAGCTTCTTAGCTTGTTCATCCGTTAGTTCTTTATGTTTGACTAGCTTTTCTAGCTGATCAGACACTTGTTGCCTGTACTCTAAAGCTACGTCGTGTCGATTGAGGCTAGCCTTTTCTTTTTCTTTTATTTGTTCTGCAATAGCTGCCATGGTTTCCTGAAACAGAAATCGACCGGGGCGTTACTACCCTCTAACAGAAGACTAACTTAAAATAATAACATTCGTGCTATAGTGATTCGTTGATGAGTGCAACACTGAAGGCCCAATGATGCAGAAACATCTCAATAAGCCGCCATAGTGTGGATCACCATGCTGCATCATTGTATTGTCTGCATTCGCAAAGTAGACTAGAATTCCGCTCATGCTTTCCATCAGGCAGAGTGGAGTCACTTTGTCAAATATAAAAAAATGGGATATGTATTTTATTGCAAGGTATTTTTATCATCAGTTGAAGAAATATGAATATCAAGAACGTCATTTGGTCGTCATTATTGAGGTAGACCTATGGCCAGCAGTGAACGTTCTATAACGAAGGTCTGGGTGATATAAAAGGTGTAGTTTATTTACTGAAAGTTCGTTGGTGTTTGCTATTAGTACTTTTGTAATGATAACATTATTTAAACTTACGCATAACTAGCTTGACCCATCTCATACAAGGCGCGTGGCGGTCAGATTCCAAACTAGGCAGAGGCCAGGGTCTAAGAAAATAAGGTCTCGCATTCCGAGAGCGCCACGGTGTGACGTCACTATCCAGTTACCACTTTATAGCAACATCACACGAAATGAACCAACCAGAAAAAACGATAGCGATGATGACGTCATATCGGTTTCTCTGTCTCGTCACTGTATCTCGGAATGCCATACCTGGCGAAGCATATTATTATACCATGGCAGAGCCTATATTATGGTAACTATAAACATAGTTTATGAAAGGCATACCTATATATCACAAAACCTAACGATCGTTCTTATTAGACAACTTTTTGTCATGAGTGGGAAATAAACCCACAATCTCTGGCTTAGCAGTTAGGATCAATAACTACCAGATAGTGATGTTGCTCTATCTGGTAGTTAGTGATCCTAACTGGGACTGTTGTCCAGTCACTTATTAACTTTCAAATAAAACTTACCAACTCAATTTTACGCGATCGCTCAGCCATCTGGTCATGCTTTAAATGAGCAGCGTCTTCTCGCCGCTCATATTCTTCTAATATGAGTGGTAAATTGTCGTCTTTTTGTTTTGCGTAGTAATGCTTTTGTTCAGATAATATTCGATTACATTCAGCTATTTCCCGCTACGGCAAGAGCAAAATGATGATACGTTATGGTGCGAAATTATGGTTTCTTTTTGTTTTTAACCAACTATTGTTCTAAATTATTATTCTTCTTCAGTTTTTATTTTTCTCCAGCAACTTTACGGATTCGTTGAAACACAACAAAGGAATTGTTTCTGGTTTTTTTTTTTCAATATCTATACATATCAGCATGCCTGTGTATATTTAGGTACCATGTTATATAATGAAAGTTCTAATTAATTGGGCGGCATTCGTAATATGCTCTTATACTCACTAACGGCATGCATGGACTGGCTCAACCGGAGTGATACCACAACCTCAAAGAAAAACGGTGTGAAACGCAATTACTAAGTGAGTGTGGGTAAAGGAGGCACATAGCTCAAACCCTTCCCTCATCATCCCCCAATGCAACGCACTTGTGACGCCTCTGATGTTGCGGGTGTCCTTGGGCGGCGGTAATCGCTTACCATCATGCGATACGTCTGCTCGTTTGCCTCCTATTCCATTAAAAGATAGGTTATTGAAAACGACCGTACATTGATAGTTGCTTTTATCAAAAATAAAACTTAAAATGAAGATATCATACTCGTATACCAAGGTAATAGCTCAACTGTATATATAACTGTAAATAAATATATAAATATTTCTGACATCTAACACACAACTCCATCTAGTCTAGCTTGTGTTATGGGAACTAAATAACTGATATAAATACAAATATACTTTTTTTTTTGTAAATACATACATATTATACATAGAAAACACCAAAACTCCGAAACAAATATTTGTAGATCATACAAACATTTGGTTCGACCCGGGAATCGAACCCGAGACCTCATGATCAGCAGTCGCACACGTCAACCGCTAGATCAACGAGGCAGTCAAAGTATGTCCTTACATCTTGCTGCTTTCTGCGTTGTTTTTCTTTACATTCATCACTTAATCCTTGATTAGTGAGCGAGGCCCAGGTGTCACTGATGACCTTGTTCTTGACCTGATGCCTGGTAACCGTTTTCTTACGGTCTTCAATCACGTCTTTAATATCTTCAACTCGCTGCTGTGGAATCTTTTCGCGTTGACGTTTCTCTGCAAACATATTTTTAAGAAGAAAGCTAAGTGCAATAAAGAGTCCGAAGCGTTCCACTCCCCCCTCTATATTTAATTTGATGTGGTTTGTAACTTCGTTCACTCGATTAAAAGCCACGAGCAATCTTGTCTATAAATATACATATATATCCCACCAAAAACATTTTCATGTAAAATGTTGCCAAGACGACTACATATGGCTAGCCCTTTGAAAAAGATATCAGATCTCATGTAGAGCCAAGCTTCTGAATCTACTCGCCCTAACTCTACCAACCCTAACTTCACGAACTCTACATCTAAGTAAAAATGTATGGCTTCGCGCCGTTTCGCGCGCGAAGCGAGCGCCTGTAGCATACAAATTAGTGAAAATCTCATACAAACTTTCACCCCCTAATTTTGGGGATTGGGAAGCAAAAGGTTTTTGTTTTTTTTTATGGTTTGTACACTAAACTTAGTTTACATACTAAATTGCAGCTTTCTAGAACTTCAGGAAGTACCCTAACAGTTTTGATGAACATGTGTATCAGTGACGAAATCAGTGTATTTTAGATATCAATAAAATCTAAAGTATCTAAGCTATGCAATTGAAACCTTGTATGTTTAATTAGTTTACTATTGACATCATATCCTAAGAAATTTAAATATCTGATATATCGGAAACCAAAGTTATGAGGGTTCAATAAAACGACGAAACACTTCGAGAAAAGGTAGGTAGTACCCTTGCGCAGACCTGTACCCAAGATCTGTTATCTGAATCTCGGAAACGGCTCAAACGATTGTCATGAAGTGTAGTATGCAGGCGGTTTCGGGGGCGATAAATCAATGTAGCTCATTTTTAGAAAATTTACCAAGAAAGACATACCGAGTAAATCTCGGTCATCCAGGTACTGTTAAATTATTTTAGGAGATATTTTATTCAAAAATTCAGTAATGAGTAAGGAGTAGTAAGTTTTCTAAATAAAATAGAAACAAATCGGCAGAGCAAAATGTTTACAAGAGGGCGTTGCGTAGAGAAAAAGGTGAAATTCCACAGAGGAATTTTGCTACAGATTGAAGCAGGAAGACATTTTTATTTAACCAAAATCATAACCCTCCTTTGGGCTTTGGCTTTGCCGTCATCATCATCATCATCATCATCAGCCTATCGCAGTCCACTGCTGGACATAGGCCTCTCCAATTGCACGCCACTGGCTTTGCCGTAGTCGGGTAAAAATGGTGAGAGATGATCTTTAAAAGTTTACCTTCTTCGTCTTGGATACGATTTTCTTCAAACTTGGCAAGCATCAGCAATGTTTCTCGCTTCAAAATCTCTTGTTGTTCAGCTCTCTTTCTTCTTCGCATCTCCACTTGGCGGTCTATGTCTTCTTTTGCTTGAAGGTTACGACGATAACGCTCTATTGCTTCGAACTCCATTCGAGCAGTCTTGATAGAAAAACGAAGAGTAACAGAGTTTTGTTAATACGTATAGATCTAAAGCTGGTTGCTTCAAAGCAAATTAGGTAGATAAGATCTTATCTTATCTTGCGTTGAAATATATAAGTTTCTGTATTCGTCTCAAAAAGTAGTTTTTGAGGCACCCTTTTTTATTAGTACTAGCTACTGGCAACTGACTGCACGGTTGTCCAAATGAGTTAAGCGGTCGACACGCTGCTACTTCTACGCTGAGCTTTCTTGCGCTGAGGGTTGAGTTCAAACCCCATACGGGATCACACAAAGTTTGATCCATATTAAGCAATACAGGATATATATATTCCTATTGCGGGAGTTATCCTTAAATAAAACAATATTTTCAGAGACCTATGTCTAGAAATGTATTATTATGTATTACCACCGGTGGTATGTGTTTCTGAAAGATCGGTCGGTTGGTCGGTTTCCGACGCAAAAAGAGGGGTGTTATAACTTTGCCGCCGATGTCTGTCTGTGAGTGTGTGAATACACGTTTTGTATGGTCTTCTAATGGTAATGGTGTATGTTTATGTTGTCGAGGTCCATACGTTTGCGAGCTACGATGCCACAGACAGGTGTCTGTCTGTATTGACCTACTTCGATGCGGTTTTTTTTCATTTGAAAGCCAGTTTCCTTGCGGTGGTTTTCGCAATGTTTGGTTAATATCGGTTCAGCAGTGTGAGATTATCAGCTCTTTTCCAAAATGATGTAAGGCGTTTTTGACGTATGATTCCTCGATTAAGTGCTTGCGTAGGGAGTAGGTATTTTAAATTTTAGCTTGTGTAACATATCTGATACAAATACATAAAATTGGAGTGTCTATTTGTAATATTAAAATAACCGCTTTTTACTAAATGCATATGTATGTTTACACGGTACATATACCAAAAATGTAGTAAAAGTTTTTTTGTCTGTCTGTCTGTCTATTTGTTCCGGGTAATCTCTGTAACGGCTGGACCGACTTTGACGGGACTTTCACTGCAGATAGCTGATGATCCAAGGAGTAACTTAGGCAACATTTTTTAGACTAGCTTAGTCCCGCGGCGTTACCCGCGGTACAACAATAAACGCGGGTAACACCGCGGGGTTCAGCTAGTTTATTTATAAACAATGGGTATGACTCAAAAATTAGCTTACTAATATTATAAACGCGAAAGTTTGTAAGCATGGATGGATGAATGGATGTTTGTTACTCTTTCACGCAAAAACTACTGAACGGATTTGCATGAAACTTTACAGTAATATAGCTTATACATCAGAATAGCATATAGGCTACTATTTGCCGCGATAACCGAAATATAGGCGGGCGGAGCCACGGGCAAACTAGTCCTCAATAGTTTTATATCGACATTTTATTCAACACCAATAATTTCACAATAAATTATAAACAATCAATGTTCTTACAAGCATTTCAGTCTCCTTCATAAGGACGGCCTGCCACATGTTTTCGACTTCTTTGTCAGCCATATTGCGAGCCTGTTTCTCTTGAACCTGATGTCCCCAGGCCTCGACAGTCTCGTGAGTTTGTCGATTCTTTATCAAAGGAAGTGCATGTATGCATTTGGACCTAAGAATTTAAGTTACTTTGAATAGGTACCTAAATAATATTATATTATAATGATTTTGAATCAAAAACTTATCCACTTATAAAATATGCATTAGTACAACTATAATAAAAGCAATGGCGTGTTTCCTCCAACACAAAGCGCGGATAGATCGTAGAGCACGACATGTCATCATGCCTGGCAATCAGTAGTGCAATAGGTCATGTTGGTAAGTTTTATGTAGGTATACTAATTGGCGCAAGAACTTTAAGTGCGCGATGCAGGATTAATAATTATTTCGTAGATTGTAATGAAGTTTATCGAGCTTCAAACCTAAAGCAAGTATTTACCTAGCCTGACTGCCTCGTTGGTCGGGTCGGACCAAATGTTTGTATGATCTACAAATATTTGTTTCGGAGTTTGGGTGTTTTCTATGTATATAATGTATGTATTTACAAAAAAAAAAAGTATATATGTATTTGTATCAGTTGTCTAGTACCCATAACACAAGCGCTGCTTAGCTTGGGACTAGATGGCGTTGTGTGATAGATGTCCGAAATATTTATTTATTTATTTATTTACTAACAGTGAAATTTCAGTAGATGAATATTTATCCTCGTGTTCCTTCTTCCTCTTAGCCAGTAGATGCGCCAGGCGATCTTTAGTATCCTGCCAAGCTGCTGTTTTGCCCTCATAAACTTGTTGTACGAGTTTACGCATATTCTCATTTTCTTCTATCATATATAGGTCTTTTAATCTGAAAATAAACGTTTAGAAAGTTTAATTTGTATATTAAAAATTCTTACTATCTTTACCTGTTTCTTGTTCTAGTGGTAAGAAATTCTGACTACTCAGCAGAAACGTTTCCAACCCGTATGCAATCCTTATATTAGCACCTCTTAGTAAGCATAGTGCAATTCAGTCAGCGCACAGACTCGTAAGTCCCGTGGCCGGCGCACCTAACACTGCTGCGTCCGTGCATTATAGGTAAAGACGCCCCTAGTTACTGCTTCGCTTGATTAGATATAAACCCAGCCTGATAGTTCGTTGTGAAAATCAAAGTCATGTTCAATGAACATGTACCGGAACCGGTCGCGGTACACGGTGCCGTACTCGAAGTCGTTTAAAAATATGTGTAGCTGGGGCAGACTTTGCAGTTAGGTAGAAACAAAGAGGTATACAGGAGCATTCAGCTCGGTTGGGCAGCGTTTGGGAAACTTCGTCAGGTCTTTTCATCGTCGATCCCAAGTCCCTAAAGACGAATCTTCAATCAGTATGTCCTACCCGTCATGACATACGGTCATGCCGAAACGTGGACACTTACGGCACGGCTGGTCCACAAGTTCAAAGTCGCTCAGCGTGCTATGGAGAAGGCTATGCTCGGCGTTTCTCCAAGGGATCGCAGGAATCAGGTGATCCGGTAGAACATGAAAGTCGTCAAGATAGCCCACAGGCTTAGCAAGTTGAAGTGGCAGGGGGCTGGCCATACTAGCCGCAGAAATGATTACCATTGACTCCGAAACAAATATTTGTAGATCATACAAACATTTGGTCCGACCCGGGAATTGAACCCGAGACCTCATGATCAGCAGTCGCACACGCCAACCGCGAAACCAACGAGGCAGTTGTACAGTACAGGCTCTGCCTGCTATGGTAGCTGTGTGCAAGATGTGGATGTAATATTAATTTGTTTAGGTTGGTACAATTTCGACGAGGTACGATTTTATATTAAAAAGATAATAAAAACATGTCTGTGATGACGGACAGAATACCGAGTGTCACCATCACCACTCCTATTCATAATGTGTATCGTAAGACCTGAGCAAGGGTGGGCTGCTAAACACTATAGATGATAAATAAAACATTAGTGTCTTACTTTTCCCTTCTTACATTAAGATCATCTTCATACGACTGCTTACAAATATTATAACGATCTTCCACTTTATTTAATAAGCTCCTGAAAATAAACGTACCTTTTACAAATATTCTACTGTACTCTTTGCGATATAGCATGTGTGTGTGTGTGTGTGTGCGGGTGGCATTTATATGATTTATATTAATAACTGTAGTAAATTAAACCAACCAGAATGTTCGTACAGGCAACTGTCACCCGCACCATGCTATAGCGCAAAGAGTAGGTACCTATAGTTAATATAATCTACCACGATTTATAGTCACTGTTTGGTTCATATCAAATAAAAAAAGTTAAAACTAAAACCCAACTACGACAAAAAATTACGCTGAAAAATCATAAAAAGCCGTAGTCACGCGTCGTAGTTGGGTTTTAGTTTTAACTTTTTTTTATTTAAAATGTTTTGGTGTCTCTATAATATTAATTTCTTTGCAAAGTATATTTTAAATAGGTACCATAGAAATATCACAATTAGCGAATAAATACAGACAAAGTCACGAGAAAATGCTAATAATAATATATATTTTAAATGTACAAGTAACGACCTTTCCAACGATACCAAACACGACATATTTATCTAAAATTTATATTTTAATACAGTACTTTATGTCGGCTAGAGGGCGCCACATTAGATTCAGTGACACGTCATATAGCCTATAACCAGAAAACAATCATGACGCTTCTAACGACACATCATCTGTCCAGTTCTAATGAGTAGTTAAGGAGCTATGTGGGAACAAATGAACATACATATATACATACATAGGCTGTCAAAATTGTAACCCTCCTTTGGCTTTGCCGTAGTCGGGTAAAAATATGTAGCGTATATACACATCTGTAGAAATAAATAAAATTAAAGTGTCTGTTTGTAATTACAAATTAACAGATGTTCACTAAATGCAAATGAAAGTATTTAAATATAATACTTACAAAAATCAAATTATTATTTTTTCTTTCTGTTTGTTGCGGCTAATCTCTGGAACGGCTGCACTGATTTTGACGAAACTTTCACTGATAGGTAGCTTATGATAAAAGCCTGTTTAATATATGTTTAAGGTCCTCCGCGATACAGGAAATATTACCTATTAAAGCGGTTGTTTTTGAAGGCAAATCAAATTGGGACATTCAAATATCATGGATATGGGTACAGTTAAGAAACTTACTATACCTAATAGACACTTGTGAACTAACCTGCGCTGACACCGCGTAAAGAAACTTATTTTGTATTTATCTTCTGCTTTCTTCTGTGCTTCCTCTTCTTGTTTTTTGAGCTCCTTCTCACTCTCGCGCAGTTTCTTCACGAATTCTTCGTACCGGGCAGTCGATTTTAACACTCGCGATGTCTGGCAAGAAAGTGTAATCCATACTAAGTAGTAACAAGATATAAAATTCGAAATTAACTCTGTCACGATTAACGGAATTTAGCTTGTCATTTCTGTTCTGTGGATTCGTAAGACACCACGGTTTAACTGGCAGTAAACCGTGGAGTGGGAGCACATAAGCTAAAAACCAGTCTAGTTCTCTCATATGAAATGTTTGTAGACCTTATACTCTAACACAACGATAGCGCGATCTAAGTTTTGTTACAGCTCCATCTAGGGAACGAGATGGAAACTAATAATTTGAACTTATGACTTTGATCACACTAAATTGATGTTGCTCTCGAACAGGTGATTAAATAGGTTTCGTATTGATATGGATGATTAGGTGGTTGTTTTTCAATGGATCTAATATACATTTAAGTCTTACATAATAAAGTTGTCCCGCACCACGAGGTCCTGGGCCGACTTTAGGAATGATCGATCTCAGCGACGCTGCAGCTTTAGTGTTGGTTTCCATTTTTTGACTTCTTCAAATTCATTCAGTATTAACGCAAATACATTTATGTGTTACTCTTATTATACTTTCAAGCTTAAAGTAATTAAAAGATCTTCCTCCTTTACTTTATTTACGACTAAAGAAAATAGAAATGAAAAATTAATTAATGCGTGTTGTGAAGGGTATATGTTTTCAATGTGACAGAATGAGAATAATAACCAAAGTAGGTTATAATCAAATATTCTTTTTCCATACTTAATCGCGGATTAACTAATAATACTAATACTTTAATATGTTCTTCAGATAACTGCTATTTTCTTAAGGTAAAGTAAGTGTACGGTTTAAAGTTCAATTGGTTCTATTATTCATTGTTCGAGACAAAAAGCATAGTGCGTTCTATGTATTTATGGGAACTATTTTTAACTTAAAAGTTAAAAATAGTTCCCTTTTCACTCGCTAGATGGAGCTGCTAGAAAACTTAGATCGCACTATGATTGTGTTTCATCCGTTAGCAAAAAAACCTGCAAATTTTGTATGACAGAGCAAAACTAAGTTTAGTTCAAGGCGACTGCCAATTAAAGCATAGTATAGTGTTCATATTTATGCTATTAGTAGGGTATCTACTATAATGGTTTCGTGAGTAAGTTCTTTTCTAATTGTAATGAAACGAATTCAACGTTATATTAATAACAGTAGGCAAGAAAATGTCATATTGAAATCTGTTTTTTTTTTAAAACGTTAAGAGAAATGAACGGCATGAAAATAAAATAATATAGGTTTTTAACTGTTTTATTAGTAAATCAACCAAACATAAATGTTTAACATAAAAAAATTAAAATGCATAGACAATGATTTTGTCACAGCAAAGTCGACCGCATGGTATACTTAAAGTATTACAAAGGTAATAAAATATATAAAAAAAGAAAAACAAAATATAAAGTGTCGAAACAAAACTTAGCAACGTGATTAAAATTTGAATAAATCAACTTAGTGATAAAATAACAATCAACTTTAAACAATTTTACGAAGGCGGGATACTGTTAATTAAATAATAAAAAAAGAGGAGTTTCTATGTTCCAATGTACGATTTACTTTTGTGATTAAAATAAAAAGTTATTGAAGAATAACATAACGAACCATCCTCGCTTTATGATAATAGGCAATAGAGTCAGTGTTCCTCACAATGAAGTGGTTTTTACTTCCTCTGGGGATCTTTCGGATCGTAGATATCCTGCACCCTGACGATCTTGCAAAGCTTGAAAAGCCTACGTGTGCAGATTCATAGTAGATGCAATTGAAAACCTTATGGCACTAACACAAGATTATTTTTATAGTACGTTCGCTTTAAGAAAATAGTGACGCATCGATTAAAGACCGGACTACTAGGCGTAACAAGAACGTCTGACGACCTTGTCAAGTCTTTCGATGAGGACAGCACAGGATCGACTGTTGTGGAGGACCTTGTGGGATTAGACGTCTTTTGGCTGAATCATCAACCACTACTACTATTTAGAAGTCTATTGCACGCCACTCTAAACGATTTTGGTCTTCGCGTATCCGATGATCAATTAGCTCTTAATAAATTATCGTTTCGTACTTAAGTCTGATAGTGATTGCTTAGGGGGCGGGATTTAACGCAAACGTCATTATTTTCTTAACGCGAATACACCATTATTAATTTGAGTATAAATAAGCAAGTTAAAACTACAATAAAATATTTTAACTCATATAAAATCAACACGTAAAATCAGGCAGGAGATACCTGTGATTTAGCAAAAAGTAATATTTTTTTTCTCTTAAATACTGGCATGGTTTTCATACTCCATCCTGATTTTATGGGTCTTGCGATGTATTAAACACTGGTCTTCTAGTGACAACCTAACTTTCAAGTCTTTGCAAAAATATAATATGTCTCTCAAAGTATAAAAACAGATACAGTTTCACATATGGATATCTGTTATAAATATCTGATAGATCTGTTATAATATGTCACATACTAAATCTTATTATCTAGGCCTTATAGATAAGATAGTTACGCAAGCAGGTAGTCCAATATAGCATATTTTTGATTTCAGATTTAAATTTTCTACCTTCGCTAGAATACACTACCGTTATCCTTTGAAGTTTGATTGAATTTTTGATACCAAAAATTATATGCACTGACAGATGGTAGAATATGTTATCAGTCGATGCATAATGGTAGAATATTCAAAATAAAATATTATATATTTTCTGATATTCGGTTCAAAAGTAATAGAAAACTTAACTAGTGGTCGTATACAAGTAAAAATGCAATTAAATATCGGCCTGTGTGTGTCGTAACGTATCAGGCAGTATACGTTGTAGCGTAACAGACTGTATACGTCGTAGCTTATTAGGCTGTATATGTCATAGCGTATCAGGCAGTATACGTCGTAGCGTAATAGACTGTATACATCGTAGCGTCTTAGGCTGTATATGTCGTAGCGTATCAGGCTTTATACGTCGTAGCGTAACTGGCTGTATAAGTCGTAGCGCTTCAGTCTGTATACGTCGTAGCGTATCAGGGTGTATACGTAGTAGCGTATCAGGGTGTATACGTCGTTGAGTATAGGCCTGTAAAGTAGTAGACCATCTACAGTAAAGAAAATATGACACAGCCGTATTAATCTTATAACTATAGTACCATAACTGATTCAAAACTCTGATTTTTAAACACTTATTCTAATAAAATCATTTACTTATATGATAATCTACAAACACTATTACAAGGCATATAGGAACTATGAATTGAGTATAATTTTCAAATTATATAAAACTAAATTCCTATAGTCCATGTAATCTAAGAGGTATGACAGTTCTAACAGATTGAAGAATAGGGATGGTGTCAAAGAATCGATCAATTCAATATCCGATTGTTGATATTATTTCGTTATATTTAAAAATCGATTTCATATTATGATAAAATAAAAGTCGCTTCATAATTAAATGGTTTTACGGAAAAGGTTATTGAGATTATATATGAGTAATGCCTATACAAAGTGGTTTTCTGTAAAAAGTATGAAACGTCACACGGTACCTGTTAGATTAGATGAAATATATTTCGGTTAAGTAACTTGACTTACAAATATTTATTTTCCTCGAGAACATTACAAAGAGTTCAACGTTGTAAACATACTATTAAAAAATACAAATTACCACACGAATCAAAATGTTAGGTTTCAAAGTATTAAATAAAAATACATAATATGTAAAAGTCATAAAGAAATTTAGAAATCAATGTGTTCTCTTTTCAATATGGCACATGAATAGAAGGAACCAAAAAAGTCATTAACACTTTACATGTCATCAATTTCAATCATACAACTTAACAACTAAAGATATACATATACTGTCTAACTCTGGTTGTCCGACAACCACTTTATTAGGCGATTTTATGACTAATTCCCTGTTCAACAGTTTCAAATTAGCACTATTTGGCAACAGATCCATTCTAGAAAGTTCTAGCTTCAAACCGTCGGGGTCGTTTTCGTAACTTAAGATGGGTGGCAGCTGGTCAACGTTGCCTTTCCACATGAAAGGTTCCCCAGTTACTTTGTTGTAGGTTGTAATGCTACCGGTTATTGGGATATCGTCTTCGTTTGAGAGAGCCTGTTGGGTGAAAGCATTTTCTGGTTAGTCACGGAAACATCATCATCAACGGCTTTTTAACCGATTTCAAAAAAAGGAGGAGGTTCACAATTCGACTGTATCTAACCGACTTCAAAATGATGTTCTATGTTCCACTGTTTGTATTTATTTTATGTTTGTTACCTCAGAACTTCCGACTCGAATCGGTTCACCCGACCGATTTTGACGATTCTTTTTTTATTTGAAAATTGTTTTTTTTTCTACTATACTATACTGGATAGACAGGTTGGTATATAGTTGTTTTAAGTTTTATGCAGCTTTGCAGTGCTGTGTGTGCTGCCCTAAATGCCTGTCCTGCATCCTTGGCGCTGAGCACGTACAGGCAGTACTCACCGTGAGCGTGGTGCTGAACAGGTCGGGGTCCTGGTACTTGGCGCTGAGCACGTACAGGCAGTACTCACCGTGAGCGTGGTGCTGAACAGGTCGGGGTCCTGGTACTTGGCGCTGAGCACGTACAGGCAGTACTCACCGTGAGCGTGGTGCTGAACAGGTCGGGGTCCTGGTACTTGGCGCTGAGCACGTACAGGCAGTACTCACCGTGAGCGTGGTGTAGAACAGGTCGGGGTCCTGGTACTTGGCGCTGAGCACGTACAGGCAGTACTCACCGTGAGCGTGGTGCTGAACAGGTCGGGGTCCTGGTACTTGGCGCTGAGCACGTACAGGCAGTACTCACCGTGAGCGTGGTGCTGAACAGGGCGGGGTCCTGGTACTTGGCGCTGAGCACGTACAGGCAGTACTCACCGTGAGCGTGGTGCAGAACAGGTCGGGGTCCTGGTACTTGGCGCTGAGCACGTACAGGCAGTACTCACCGTGAGCGTGGTGCTGAACAGGTCGGGGTCCTGGTACTTGGCGCTGAGCACGTACAGGCAGTACTCACCGTGAGCGTGGTGTAGAACAGGTCGGGGTCCTGGTACTTGGCGCTGAGCACGTACAGGCAGTACTCACCGTGAGCGTGGTGTAGAACAGGTCGGGGTCCTGGTACTTGGCGCTGAGCACGTACAGGCAGTACTCACCGTGAGCGTGGTGTAGAACAGGTCGGGGTCCTGGTACTTGGCGCTGAGCACGTACAGGCAGTACTCACCGTGAGCGTGGTGTAGAACAGGTCGGGGTCCTGGTACTTGGCGCTGAGCACGTACAGGCAGTACTCACCGTGAGCGTGGTGTAGAACAGGTCGGGGTCCTGGTACTTGGCGCTGAGCACGTACAGGCAGTACTCACCGTGAGCGTGGTGTAGAACAGGTCGGGGTCCTGGTACTTGGCGCTGAGCACGTACAGGCAGTACTCACCGTGAGCGTGGTGTAGAACAGGTCGGGGTCCTGGTACTTGGCGCTGAGCACGTACAGGCAGTACTCACCGTGAGCGTGGTGTAGAACAGGTCGGGGTCCTGGTACTTGGCGCTGAGCACGTACAGGCAGTACTCACCGTGAGCGTGGTGTAGAACAGGTCGGGGTCCTGGTACTTGGCGCTGAGCACGTACAGGCAGTACTCACCGTGAGCGTGGTGTAGAACAGGTCGGGGTCCTGGTACTTGGCGCTGAGCACGTACAGGCAGTACTCACCGTGAGCGTGGTGTAGAACAGGTCGGGGTCCTGGTACTTGGCGCTGAGCACGTACAGCCAGTACTCACCGTGAGCGTGGTGTAGAACAGGTCGGGGTCCTGGTACTTGGCGCTGAGCACGTACAGGCAGTACTCACCGTGAGCGTGGTGTAGAACAGGTCGGGGTCCTGGTACTTGGCGCTGAGCACGTACAGGCAGTACTCACCGTGAGCGTGGTGTAGAACAGGTCGGGGTCCTGGTACTTGGCGCTGAGCACGTACAGGCAGTACTCACCGTGAGCGTGGTGTAGAACAGGTCGGGGTCCTGGTACTTGGCGCTGAGCACGTAGAGCGCCTGGCGATGTTCGAGAGCGCGGCTGAGCCAGTTGCGGTGAGAGGCGAGAGCTCCGAGCGTGAACTGCGACACACACTCGCCTTCGATGCACTGCACTATGTCCGCTTTGTGCTCCTGACATTCATAAAGAGACCAAACAGCTTGGTGAATAAAAAAAAAGTTTTTTTTATAATAGAAAATGTCAACATTATCACAGTAAGTTTAATAGCGAGAGCGGTCCTCTATATTGTAACTATTATCTCTATTACTAGTTTTTATGTGTAAAAACATTATAGTCAGAGCCCGATGGCGATGCAAGGCTTTTCAAGGTAGTAGAGCCACGCTGATTTCAGCACGAACGGGCCGGCTCGACCGGGGCGGTACTACCCTCGCACAGAAAATCAACGTAAAATGACAGCGATCATGCTGTCGTGTTTCGTTGGTGAGTGCGAGACCGGAGGCCCAATGATGCGAAAGCATCACTAGCCCGCCATGGTGTGGGACGCCATGCTGCATTGTTGCATTGTCTGCGTTCGCAGTGTGGTGACCATCACTCTTGGATTCTGCTTATGCTTTCCATCAGGCAGAGTAGAGTCATTATGGCAGGGTCAAACATAAAAAAAAAAAAAAAAAAAAAAAAAAAAAAAAAAAATGCAAGCAATAAGCAAGCACTAATTGAATATTTTTGTTAATTGTATCAATAATAATTGTCACTATATTATCGCTTTCCTGACAGAATTCCGTCTACACATATACATGATACTTTTATGCCCTTTTATGATAATTGTCACATGAATGGCTAAAAAAATATTCGGTGAAAACAACACCAAGCTCATTTCGTTTATATAAAATCCGTTTAATGTCAAAATGACGAAAACATGTTATGAAAATGGCGATCAGGCGCATTAGCAATTTGCGGGGATCATAGACCATAATTTATTTGGGCATTTTATTATTATTCTGTAATTATAGTCTAATCAGGACTAGCTTAAGAAAAATTCTAATGCAAACTCAAAATAAAGTACATGAAAATTAAGTCAATTCAATTTTGTTCTAGCCGTCCTCGGATGGTATGATTTTGAAAAACTACTATGGTTGAAATATGTTGAAGCCACAGCACTATTTTACAATTAATATAGAAGATAGGAGGAACATTGAATAAATCATTCAATTAACTTACTTTTCTAATGTGGTACTCGAGAATGATCCTGGGTCCCGCCCAGTCACATAGAATGCACTTCATTCGAATGTCCATTCCCATTCGCTCCATGTAGTCCTGTAATCGTATCATGATGATTTCTTTTACATAAAATCTAAATAATTTTACAAAATTTCTTATTACATTATTTAAAATACAATTTTACTTTTTAAAGAGACATCTCCCTGTCTAAGAATTTTGTGTGGTGGGGGGCTTTACAAACATACATGAAACGGACACAAATAACACCCAGACCCAGAACAACAATTTGTGGATCACACAAAGTGTTATCCCATATAGGATATGAACCCACAACACTTGGCGCAGTAGAGAGTAGCGTTGTGACCACTTAAACCACTAGGCCAGCCGTGCAGTCAGTGCAGTGCAGCAATTATTAATAAAAAAAAACAACTTGAGCTGCCACGGAACGCGTGGCAAATGTGAAACATCAAAACTGTTTTGTATAAAATAAAATGACTGTTTATTACATTACTATTCATTTTTAATTAATTACAATCAGTTCAGTAGTTTCGGCGCTACAGTGGAACATACCCACATGCATAGACTGTCAAAGGAGAATGGCAGATCCTGTACCGCTAGTGACATGTGATGGCTGGTCTTGAGATTTGCGCTGTTTATAAAGTGAATCATCCTGAATATTCTTATGTAACTCTCATATTTTTAATAATTTGCAAAGAGTAAATAAGTTCTTCTTAAAAAATGTTATGAATGCTAAACTAAACGTTTGAGTTAACGTCAACAAAACGTATTCGTTATTTTCTAAACTTGCCATGCATAAAATGTATAAAACATTAAATCGATAGTCATTAATGAGGTCACTTCTATTATTAACATTTTAATACAATACTTTTTTAATAAAAATATTGAATGTACTAATTAAAGGATGAAGTAAAAGAAAAATATTTTAAATCAATGTATTTTAGTTTTAGGTTCATTTTGTTTTCTAAGTAACGTAACGACTAGAATAATCGATTCCAATAAGGGCAAATGTCATACATCTGATTTGCAACATTTTATTCACGAATTGCGAAAATCGTAAACAAACGTCAATAGCTTGTTTACTATTTTTGTTGTTTTGGTTTCAAAGAGCGAAAGCTTATTACGCGTTTTTTTACAATATCCGGTGTACATTAATTTGATTCGTCTCAGACAACACTATCTTGTAGTCGAGAGTGAAAACCTAACCTCTAAAGTGTATATCTATACAAATAAATAAAATTGGAGTGTCTGTTTGTAATATTAAAATAACAGCTTTTTAATCAATGCATATGTCTGTATACACGATACACATACCAAAAATGTAGTTAAAAATTTTTTTGTCTGTCTGTCTGTCTGTTTGTTCCGGGTAATCTCTGGAACGGCTGGACGGATTTTGACGGGACTTTCACTGGCAGGTAGCTGGTGATCCAGGGAGTAACTTAGGCTACTTTTTTTAGACTAACTTTGTCCCGCGGCGTTACTCGCGGTACAACAATAACCGCGGGTAACACCGCGGAGTTCAGCTAGTTCAATATACAATTGACTGTGGAATTATCATGGACATGGAGGTAAGTAGTTTTACAGACATATAAACAATTATTCTTATTTATTTGTAAAATAACAAAAATGTTAAATAAGTATAATGTGTAATATTGTGTTTTATATTTAAATATTTTATTTTAGATTTCATCAGGGATGAAACTTGTATTCCTATTCCGTTCATTGTTGGTGAAGAGAAAAACCCATTACCACAACTTGAAATCCAGTCTGTATCACCAGAGATTCAATGTATAAACTATGGTGACCACAAACCTAACATTATTAGTGGTGTTTGTGGGTGGGGTGGGTCGTCTAAAATACCTTTTGCTAAACAACATAAACCTGAACATACTGCTTGATTACTTTGTTGGAACATGAGCAGGTATAATATTTAAAAGCTTTTATGTAAATAAAAAGTAAATAGTAACACTAACAGTCAGAGTTTAAATATTTAAATTAAAAATAAATCAATCTCTATAAAAATTATAAAAGTGGTAAACCCTTTTATCCATAATAGCAAAAAGGATCTTAATCTGATCATTAATGTAATTGTGAAGCATGAAAGGTTCCTACTTTTACAAAGAAATATTTTCAAAAGTAACTGCACATTTTCACTTGTTTTAATTGTTGTAACATCTTATCATTATGTTTTCAGTTTTCATCAATGAATGAAGTATGTGGTGCATGCTGACAAAAAGTGACTAAAAGAAAAGTGTCACAAGTGGTGGTCCTTATCGCTCAGAGGCAAACATGAAGTGTAGACATAACAAGGAAACTAAAATATTTTAAGTGTTATAAAAAGTGATAAGTTAAGAGTATATTAAATGTATAATCTATCATATAAATAAATAAAAGTAAAGTGTCTGTTTGTAATATTAAAATAACTGCTTTTTACTAAATGCATTTTTATAATTTTTGTCTGTCTGTCTGTTTGTTCCGACTAATCTCTGGAACGGCTAAACCGATTTGACGGAACTTTCACTGCTAGATAGCTGATGATATAAGGAGTAACTTAGACTACCTTTTTTAAACTAGCTTCGCCCCACAGCTTTACCCGCGGTACGACACTAACCACGGGTAATACTGTGGGGTTAGCTAGTGAAATAAGTAAATATTATTTACTTAAATGAAAGAATGTACCTAATTGACTAAAAGAAAAGTTGCTCAAGGGACATTGATGTCTCCTAGATAATGCTCCCTTACTTATTTCTTGAAGGCAATGAGTGTTTGTGCACTTCTGCATATTTTGTTTTCATACTACTGCTACTGCTACTATAACTTACATGAATCGTCGGGATGCAATATTAAGCTTCTGCTGTAATTCTATAGTTGGTTTAAAAACCGTACGATGCTGAGTAGGATCTGTTACGATACAAGTGGACATCCATGAAGGTTTAACTAGAAAAGCTAAAGAGCTTTTCTAGTAGTCTTAAAATACATTATTTTCACTAATTTGTGGTGTGTAGCATGGATGTTTATACAATTTATTGTAGACAATTGTCTACAATAAATGAATACAATTAGAAAGATTCATCTTTTGCATGAATACTGCAATATTATTTGCCATTTATATCATAAGTATAACAGCAGCACAAAAACAACTTAACAAGAGGGGCTTATGTCCCACTAGACAACTACCTACTGGAGGTTTATGATAATCATAAGAGTACAACAAAAGTTTACCTAACATGGTTTATTATAATGCATGTATGTATATTTGTGTACAATAAATGAGCACTGAAATTAAAATATGGTTTTATTTGCCTTATACCAATGATATTTTGAAATATCATTTATATCCTTAGCATCTCAAAGAGAATGAAATCATGAAACAGAATTCTGTACGAGCTTATGTGGACAGTGTGGCACACTGGTATAATAGGTTAAATCTTCATCATAGATTTTATATTAAGCATGCATAGCAGTAGCTGTTCGTGTTTATGATGGTCAGAACACAACACAAGTGTTAGAGGTCATGCTAGATAAGGTTTTGTTCAGAGCAATGCTAGATACATAGGTATCTTGTACGTATTGTCTAGTAATGTTAGGACACCATGATATTCCTTCTCAATCTTTCTTTGATGAAATGGCAGCTATTTCTGCCAATGTAACAACATTCCTTCTCTTTCGAAACGTTAGCATTGTTGACAATGGTAAAGTAAGTAGTGGGTTATCTTTTTTGACAACTCATTTGTGACAGCTAGCTGTCAGAGATTGCGAACTCATTACAGATTATATGAATGATTTAAGTGAATTTAAAACTTAAATATCTTTTGAATGTCAACAGTTAAAAATCTGTTAATTTAAACTGAAGTTGTTGATGATATAACTAACCTAATAAATATAATAAAAATCTCAACCATGAGAAGTCGTAAGCGGTACAAAAGTCCCATACAAACCTGCCATTGTCCTTTATTAACCTTCGCTTTCGCCGTACTTGAAAAATTATATATCTATACATCCATACAAATAAATAAAATTGGAGTGTGTTTGTAATATTACAATAACCGCTTTTTACTAAATGCAGATGTATGTATACACGGTACATATACCAAAAACGTATCTTTTTAAATTTTTGTGTCTGTCTGTTTGGTCCGGCTAATCTCTGCAACGGCTGGACTGATTTTGACGGGACTTTCATTGACAGGTAGCTAATGATATAAGGAATAACTTAGGCTACTTTTTTAGACCAACATCGCCCCGCAGCCTCACCCGCGGGACTCAGCTATCTACATTATACAAGTTATCTCACCCCATCTTGGCTGATGAGTTCCAGTGCATCCTCGACCATTTCTGGTATGGTGACGTTGGCTCCCAAGTCTTGGGATTGCTCCGATTCAGCAGAACTTGAACGTCGTACACTCAAAGTTGTTCCATCTAAGCAAAATATAGGCATTAAGTTATTCAGTGTTCTATGATACATAATTTATGAAGTTACTAGCTGTGCCCGCTACTTCGTACACGTGACATTTGGGTGTTCAATTTACTTTTAATTTTGCACCATTTAAGTCTTCCCTGGACTATAACTTATATATATCTTTTAACTTGCAAAAGTGTTTTGTATAACCTAATTGCAGAATAAATGATTTCATTTCATTTCATAACAAATATTTCAAAACCAAAATCAGCTAAATCGGCCGAGCCGTTCACGAGTTTTAGCGAGACAAACAAACAGCAATTGATTTCAATATACAAAGAAGATATATATTTTTACTAGCTGACCCACGCAACCTCGTTTGCGCCTTATATTGCCCGTAGCGTGAAAATTTCCGCCGTTTTTTAAACATTCTTCATTGTTGCTCCGCTCCTATTAGTAGTAGCGTGATGATATATACCCTATAGCCTTCCTCGATAAATGGACTATCCAACACCGAAAGAATTTTTCAAATCGGTTCCAGAAACCAGCGGTTCCTGAGATTAGCGTGTTCAAACAAACAAACAAAACAAACTCTTCAGCTTTATATATTAGTATAGATTACCTTCTTCACAGTGGAAATTCTTAAAGAAATCATGAACACGAGCATCTTCCAAGCCGTAGTTTGGACTATACTGCGACGCTGGAAATACATTAGTATAATCTAAATTAGTATAATCTTAAAATGGCCAGTCAGGTTGGTATAGTTTTCATTATTTTTGTAATACTTTGCGAGGCGGTATTCTTTGCGACGCGAAAGTCCGCGCGCGGTGCTGTCCGCGTGGCGGATAGATCCGCGTATCACTGAACGCGCTATATAGGCTTCATACTATGTACCATCCGTCGCGGACATCCGCGCGGACGGTCCGCGTCGCACTGAATAACGCCTTATACTTCGTAGTTTGCTTTCTTAGCCGGCCCCTATAACTATATTAATTATAACCTAATTAAACTGATAAAACGGCTTTGTCCATTAGGATCCACTGCTTAGATCCTCTGGGGAATTCATTTGGAATTTTGATCTACACTGATCCCTCAAGGGATCATTTTGGATTACATTTCCATTTAATCCGGATTTAAACATTCATTTTTAATTTTGCACCGTTTAAACCTTCCCTGGACTATAACAAATATTTCAAAACCAAAATCAGCTAAATCGGCCGAGCCGTTCACGAGTTTTAGCGAGACAAACAAACAGCAATTGATTTCAATATACAAAGGAGGATTAATTAGAGGAGGCCATTTTAGGATCCGGTGACCACCACTCTTGGAATCTGCTCATGCTTTCCATCAGGCTGAGCAGAGTCATTTTGGTGCAGCTTAAACATAAAAAAATAAAAAAATAAATTTGGAAGTTTTTATTTGACAAAAATTCCAAATAAATTCCCCAGGGGATCCTAGTGGATGGAGCCGATAAAACACATTTTATCAATGATTTCGGACTTCAAGTTTCAGGCTTATCTGGGTTACAATGGTAAGTTAGTGTAAGGTTATTTTAGCATTGGATGGGTGAGCAAAAGAGCGAAACAATGAGTAAGTACTATGCAAGCAGAACTCACAAGCGGTGTTACAGTAGCTGGACACGTTGGCTGACGGCTGCGCTTTGCTGCAAAGGAACGGCGGACATGCAAGCGGTAAGCGTTTGTGCGAACAGGCAAGTGCGATGTAAGTGCATGAAATTTAAACATAGGCAGATTTGTTTGAGGGTTATTTGATGCAAGGTTATGGTTACATAAAGCAAAACAACCGGCATTCAAGCGTAAAAAACATTCACCTTATATTTAATGTTGATAGAAATAATAACAGCTTTAATAGTAAATTGTTGTAGATTATTAGTAAATGTTCAGATGATAGGCGTTGACTTTGGAGATCACAGGCATGAGAGAGTTTTTCATTTCAAATCTACCTAAAATACGTTAAGAACTGCAATATATTGATATAAATATATATAGCAAAAAATAATTATTTGTTAGTAGCTATTTCCCGCGGCTACTTCCGTAAAAGGTGGCCTATGATCTTCCGTAAGAATCAAGGTATTCATTGAAATCCGTGGGTGAAAGGGTGACAGATAGACAGACAGTTACACACATACAGATTTTTTTTTTTCGACTTTATAATATTAGTATAGATTGCAATAATTACGTAAGTATAGTCCAAACCAAACTTTATGGCGGTTCTGAAGTTAGCTGCGCAAATAGGTATGCGCAGGTACAGTCAAGACGAAAATAAATAGATAAGTGGGTATAATGATGGATGGACATGCCCAATGATGCAGTAGCATCACTAGGCCGCCATGGTGTTGGTCATTGCATTGTCTGTCGGTGACCATCACTCTTGGATTCTGCTTATGCTTTCCATCAGGCAGACTCTATCCTAGAGTCATTTCGGCCGGGCCAAACATAAAAAAAAACTTACACAAAAAAACCACAACACTCATTTTATAGCTACACTACAATAATTCATAAAAATATGAATAGGTTTTTTCCTACCATTCTTGGTATAAATCTAATTTTATTTAATTATATTAACATTTTCCTAGCCTGTTTGTGAAAACCTATTTACAGAAATAAATGACTATGACGTAGCAGATTACACAGCCCGCGAGGCACATCGACACAGCATAATATGTAACCAGCGACAAGTTTGTGTAAAATATACAAAACTACAACAGCCAATAATAAAACAAGTTATCAAAAATAACAAAATAAGTAGGTTACGAAATAATTAGAAACGATTTAGGACTCGAATGTACGTAGACAAGATTATGCGTGCATGTGTAGTGTACGGACACAGCTTACACACAAGGAAAAAGCGCCGTGTGTCTCCCTCCCCCCGCGCCCCTGTACGTCCCGCTGATACCTAAAACTGTATTCTGCGCATCGACACGCACGATGTTCCGAGCCGCCATAAAGTTTGGTCCGGACTGGACCGGATTGGTAAATGACATATCTATAACTTTTTTTTTTAATCTACAGAATATTTAAAACGAAATAATACACATCTCACATAAAGCTATTAGATCCTAAATTAAGCAAAGCCTGTGTTATGATCACCAGAGTGCTGATAGACACAATTACCAGTAACACATAATATACATATAAACTTTGCTACTGAATCACTATCTATTGCTGAAAACTAAACTGAAATACGTTAAGTAGTTTAAAGGTCTAAGCCAACAGACAACGGACGCGGATTCATTTCGATACATAATAATATCTAGACACATTGACTGCCTCGATGGCGCAGTGGTAGCGAATTCAACTGCTTTGCTTGAGGTTTCGGGTTCCATTCCCGGGTCGGGCCAAATGTTTGTATGATCTGCAAATATTTGTTTCGGAGTTTGGGTGTTTTCTATGTGTATGTATTTACAAAAAAAGTATACATGTAATTATATCAGTTGTCTAGATGTACCCGTAACACAAGCTCTGCTTATCTTCGGACTAGATGGCGGTGTGTGTAAAAAAACCACTCAAATCATAAGTATAACTTAAGAGTACTTACGCAGTTGATATAATAGGTGTGCTGTACACACACCGAGTTGTACTTGTAGTGTTGATCTGTAGCAGGGGTTGGTTCACAATAAATACGTTTTTCAAGTTGTACAAGTTCTCCAGCATTGTGGTTTGGTAGTTGTTAAGATCTGGGTAAAAGAGTTGCTGATTACGTGCTGAAAAAAAGGTATAATTTAACATTAAAGATATTTTAAGACTGGCATGGTCATAGAACATAAACCAAATCGGGGTTATGGTTGAAAATTGTTATCCTTTCTTCTCAGGGCTAGTCCAGTTAGGAAAGGCCGAACTCATCTGCTCAAAAACAGTTTAACTTGCAAAAGTGTTAATACAACCTACTTGCAGAATAAATGATTTCATTTCATTTCATATAATCACAAATTTTAACAAAAAAAACCCGCCTTCAAGAACTGGTCCAAATTGAAATGGGACCACGCAGGAAGCACCAAATTTCAAAATAAAAAATAATCATCAAAATCGGTTCACCCAATCGAAAGTCCTGAAGTAACAAACAAAAAAAAAATACAGTCGAATTAAGAATCTCCACCTTTTTGAAGTCGGTTAAAAATACAAGAAACTCACCCATTTCCGCTTCACTATCCACTTGTACATATATTGGCTGCGAAACATCTCGTTCATAAACAGTATTAAAATTACTAAACACATCATTTATCTTCGGTAGCTTGTACTCATTGGTCACACATTTGGGCATCTCTTTCGACCGCAGAGACCTTACTTGTTCAGCCCTGATCTTCTTATGGTAATACACCGTGTAATCTTGGTTCTCTTTATAGACTGTGGACGTATTAGACATGGTGTCTTCGCTAAGAAAACTCTCTGATGTAATTTCTAAAGAAGTATTCGATACAGTAGTACTCCTGAAGTTAGTGGAACTGATTGATATAGTTGCATTATTGTCAGTTCCTTCAATACTGACTATACTATGTTCATTATTAACGTCGGAGTTGCTTTGTGTGTATGGTTTTTGTAAGTAAACGTTTAATTTAGATCTAGTGCCGTCAGGTCTGCGGACGGATACGATTGGGGTTTTGGTCTCTTCATTCAGGGGGTAGATTCCGCTTAGTCTGCGTTGCCGTTTGACTGGTTGGGGTGAGATGTTCTGAAAAACAATTAGGTAAAACTAAGAAGTTATAATATATCCCACGCACACTTACACAACATCGCACAAGCACACACATACACACACTCACACACATACACACGTACGTAGCAAGTGGTAGCAAGATAATGAACAGACAGTACTATCTACCTTTTGTGTGACTGAACACTGGCTCCCAATATACAGGCCTTTGGCCTAGTTTCGGTTTCAGTATCAGTACATATTTAATATGTCATATTTGTGTCAATAAACTACTTTTTAATTTAATTTACTTTTAATGATAGTGATAATATAAAACAGGAATAGGTAGTTTTTCAATTGTAATATTATATTAGGAATTTTATTCATGGCTAAGTAGCGACTTCTACATACGACGAAAAATATTACAGCGCCTTCTAATGAAAACACAAGGAACTACGGAATAATCATACCAATCTATACAAAGAAATAAACTTGGAGTGTCTGTTTGTAATATTAAAATAACCACTAGTTACTATATGCATATGTATACACGATACATATACCAATATAGCATTTTTTATAATTTTTGTCTGTCTGTCTCTTTATTCCGGGTAATGTCTGAAACCGCTGGACCGATTTCGACGACTTTCACTGGCAGATAGCTGATGATATACGGAGTAACATAAGCTAGTTTTATTAGACTAGCTTCGCACTGCGGCTTTGACCGCGGTTACAACAACAAATGCGGGTAACACCGCGAGGCACAGCTAGTTCTTAATATCTTCTATACTTATAAAATAACATGTCCTGACTGACCGATTCATCATCGCCGAGCGTAAACTATTTAAGTTAGAGCCATGAAATTTGGTTGGCACCCACTAAGGAAGGAATTTTGGATCCTCTAACCCTAAGTGAAATAGGGGTTGAAAGTTTGCATGAAGTCCGTCATTTTTTAAGTTAGCAACATGAAACTTTTTTTGGGGCCACTGAATAAAAATGAGTAAATACGTATTTAAGCGCTTATGGGTATTCTACCCCAAAGGGGGTGAAATAGGAGTTTAAAGTTTGTATGTAAGTCCGTCATTATTGAAGCTAGGTACATTAAACTTTATCTTTGGGCTACTAAAAGAGTAGGTACGTATTTAAACGTTTCTGGATATTCTACCCCTAAGGGATGAAATAGGGGTTGAAAGTTTGTACAGAAGTCCGTAATTTTATAAGTTGAAATCAGGACATTTTATTTTAGGACTACTGATTGAAACTGAGTAGATACTTATTTAAGCGTTTCTGGATATTCTATCCCTAGCGGAGTGAAATAGGGGTAGAAATATTGCATGGAAATCAGTATTTTTTTTTAATTAGAATTAGAGTTAGATTAGAATTAAAAACGTGTAGATACGTATTTAAGCGTTTCTGGATATTTTACCCCTAAGTGGTGAAATAGGCGTTCATATTTCATATTCAAGTTAGTCTGGAAGTCCGTCATTTTTTAATTTAGTAGCCTGAAACTTTGTCTTCAGGCTTTTGATTACAAATAAATGAATACTTATATCAGCATTTATGGGAATTCTATTCCTAGAATAGGGGTCGAAAGTTTGTATGAACGCTCTTTTTAATATAATCAATTTCCACGCGAGCAAAGCCGCAGGCAACAGCTAGTCATGATATAAAAATTTCTCACGCTTATTAGCATTTACATACAAAAGTTCCCAACATGAACTTTGATTTCTAATTCCCCTTTTGTGTTGAAGAGAGATGACACCCGTACTACGACAGTTATTTAGATCATGAATGAAAACAGTAGCAGTCTTAATTAGAATTAATAAACATCTGAATTGAGAAGCTCCTCCTCTTTTAAGGTGGTTTAAGATAAAGTATTATGCATATGATCAACTTACCACACTCCTCTGCCCCAAAACCGGTACAACTTCATTGCCACTCCTCCAACCCACATTCCGTTTCACCACAGACGTCATATTCACTTGTTGATATTTATCTTCAGTGCTCACAGTTATTTTACCAATACTTTTAATACTTTCTTCTGAACTAGAGCTCTTTATAATACCCATAAGAGCGTTATTTAAAACATAATTTGGATTTCTCATACTTCGGAAACTTCTGAGAACCCGATCACTGGCATTGATGGAGCCATTTGCTATCGTTATGTTCCGGTTTATACGTTTGGGTGGCGAATACTGGTCTGGACTGTAGCGTATCATGATGTGGCTCACTCGTTTCGGTGTAGCGGTAATGGGAGGTGATTTTGTATTGCTTGTTGATGATATTTCCGTGCTTTGCTGAAATATTTTAGCTAATGAATTTCGGTATTGTAAAATTGCAGGATTAGGTCGTCATCAACAACCCATAATGTCTCACTGCTGGGCTCGGGTCTCCTTTTGGGAGAGGGTTAAGGCCATACGTCTCCACCCTGGCAGGATTAGGTATTCATTATTATAGTGGCGACAGCCATATACTATATGTGGTGGAACAAAATATACTACATCGCTATCTACCGTAGGCATACCGAACACGGAGTAATCGCTAATCCTGTATCGCGATATAGAAATTCTCGCGCCGATTAGCATACTTATATGCATCTTCTAAACATCACCTAGTCTGGTTCCCTCCAACACAAAGAGAAAATCCTCCGAGCAGGCGAGGCGATAAAGCCTGCCGGACAGCTGCCCAACGGTTGACGTTGGGCGCGGCGTGAGAGCCGAACCGAATTGCAGCTTTCTTTCTTCTTTTCACTTACCATCTCGTGACCCATCTACTCATTTACCACATAGACTATAAAAAGTTATATAATAGGTTTATACTATAGGACCCTGTTTATAGTTGTTTTTGGATTCTAAAAAGCTATAAATATCTTACCTGCATGTGTTTTTTCTTAATCTTTGCTTTTTTCCGTGCTAAAGCCTGGTGTTTACGTTCCATACGGACCTGTCTCACCAGATTGTCGACTTGAACATTGCTACAGAACTTCTTCGCTTGTATTAATTGTATCAAATACATTTTCTGTTTTTAAGAAGGAAAAAAATATTATTACAAATTTCAATAAAAATAAAATATTTTATTTGCGGAAACATAGGTTAGTTACAGATCTTCTGCTTATTGTAGAGATACACTAGGTCCTACCACATTATGCAGTGTGCAAATATTGTAAAAACAGAAAGGTCATAAGTCAAATTATTCAAACACTTAAAATTATCAATTAATATATCAAAATTAAAAAATATCAATACAAAACAATGTTTACATGAAATGCAAGAAATAGAAAACAAAACACAGCTAGATAAAAATTGGATATGATCTTTCCTCAAACTCTTCAAAATTTGTTTTTGGAACGAAGTTGCCTATAGGGGTTGCGGAAGGGTACCCTAGCCGGTAAAAGCGTCCGTAACGTAAGATTACTGCCTCGGTGTCGCAGTGGTAGCGGATGCGAATGCTGCGCTTGAGGTCTCGGGTTCAAAACCCGGATCGGATCAAATGTTTATATGATCTGCAAATATTTGTGTTTTCGGAGTTTGGATGTTTTCTATATATAATATGTATGTATTTGTTTTTATATAAATATATTTTATTAGAAAAAAAAGTATATATGAATTTATATCAGTTGTCTAGTGTCCATGACACAAGCTCTGCTTAGACTTGGGACTGGAAGGCATTGTGTTAGATGTCCGAAATATTTATTTATTAATAAATATTTCGGACATCTGATGTTAAAACAATTGTGATTTTTAAAGAGCGTGAACGAAAAATTTTGTATAGCGCCATCTGTAAGTTGCATGTATTATTATTTTTTATGGTAAGGAACTTCGTTCCTATCTGATATTCCTATCTATATATGTATTATTACTTTTTATGGTAAGGAACTTCGTTCCTATCTGATATTCCTATCTATATATATATATCTATCCTTCATCCTATCTGTTCATATCTATCTGTGTCCCACGACACCGCAATGCCTTTTTTATATGAGCTGCGGCAGTGACTCTATTCTGCTCGATGGAAGGTATGAGCAGAATCCAAGACTCTCTTGAGATGATGAAAGATGGTTACCATACTCATTGCGAATGCAGACAATGCAATAATGCAGCATAGTGACCTAAACTATAGCGACTTATTGAAATGCCTTTTTTATAAATTGGCTGTCAAAATTACTTTACTCAACCAGATGGAAAGCATGAGTAGAATAGCATGAGTAGAATCAGGAATGGTGGCCACCATCCTCAGTGTGAATGCCGACAATGCAGCATTTACACTAATTTACTTACACTATGGGGGCCTAGTGAGACGCTTTTTCATGCCCCACTTTAAGGATTACTGTTAACTAGCTGTGCGGGCAACAGTTAGTTAGCTAGGGGGCTTTGGTCGCGTGGATGTTGATTAGATGTATTTAATTAAAACTGTAGTTCATGTTTTTAAACATAAATATTTTTAATCAATAGCCCATTAAAAAGGAGACATACACACTTTCGACACTTATTTTAGGCATATCCATACAAATAAATAAAATTGGAGTGTCTGTTTGTAACATTAAAATAACCGCTTTTTACTAAATGCATATGTATGTATACACGATACATATACCAAAAATGTAGTTAAAAAAATTTTTGTCTGTCTGTCTGTCTGTCTGTTTGTTCCGGGTAATCTCTGGAACGGCTGGACGGATTTTGACGGGACTTTCACTGGCAGGTAGCTGATGATCCGGGGAGTAACTTAGGCTACTTTTTTTAGACTAATTTTGTCCCGCGGCGTTACTCGCGGTACAACAATAACCGCGGGTAACACTGCGGGGTTCAGCTAGTATTACATAAATGCTGACATAAGTATTCATTTATTTGTAACCAAAAGCCTGAAGACAAAGTTTCACAGAATATCCCGAAACACTTAAATACGTATCTTATCATCATCATCATCACAGTACTGTACACAGTACACATACTGCTGGACATAGGCACCTCCAATTTCACGCCACTTAGTTTGATCCTCAGCTTCTCTCATCCACCTCCTGCCAGTCGTCTTGGGCAGATCATTATTCTACTTGGCCTGTGGACGTTCTATACTACGTATGCCGAGACGCGGTCACCACTCAAGAACCCGAATACCCCAACGGTTACTAGTTCTGCGGCTAATATGGCCAGCCCACTGCCACTTCAGCTTGCTTATCCTGTGGGCTTGTGGGCTATATCAATGACCTTGGTCCTCTGCCGGATCACCTCATTCCTGATGCTATCCCGTAGAGAAACGTTGAGCATAGCACACTTCGTGGAGCTTAGTCTTACAGTGGAAGAGCCACGCCTCGGCATGCATGGACTAGCTCGACCGGAGTGATACCGCGGCCTCACAGAAAACTGTTGTTTTTCACGGAGTGAGTGAGGATACTGGAGACCCATACACCCCAAACCCTCTCCTTTTCGCTCTCCCCATCCGCCAAAGGCTAGCAACGCGCTTGTGACGCCTCTGGTATTGGTGTCCATGGGCGGCGCTTACCATCAGGCGATACGTCTGCTCCCATTTTTATTACATAAAAAGAACTCCATAGCACGCTAAGCGACTTTGAACTTGTGGACCAGCCGGGTCGTGAGTGTCCACGTTTCGGCATCGTTTGTCACGACAGGTAGGACGTACTGATTGAAGACTTTCGAATTTAGGAACTGTGGGATTGATGATGAAAGGACCCGACGAAGTTTTCCAAACGCTGCCCAAACCGGCTGAATTCTTCTGTTCACCTCGTCCTCGAAGTAGAAATATTTTTGAACAACTTCCAGAACAACACCGTGTACCACAACTGGTTACTGTAGAACTCATTTTTAATCAGTAGCCCAAAAATAAATTTTCAGGAGGGACGGACTTTCAGACCAAAATATATACGAAATTTGAAATCCTATTTCACCCCCTCAGGGGTAGAATAATCAGCCAAAAAATAGGCTTCATGTTTCTCACTTAAAAATGACGGATTTCCTTACAAACTTTCAACTCCTATTACACCCCTTATGGGTACAATATCCAGAAACGCTTCAATACGTATCCGTTAATTTTTAACCAGCAGCCCAAAAATAAAGTTTCATGTTTCTAGCTTAAAAACTGACGGATTTCCAGACTAACCTATATACGAAATAACAACCCTTGTTTCCCCCTAAATAACAACCCTTAGGGGTAAAATATCCCGCTAAACGATCTCCGTCCTCCATAAACGCAAGCCAGCAGAAGCAGGCCGAGGTGGCGGCGCAAGTCCTATAAAGTGCTTGTGCCCCCTTCCTAAATAGAAAAAAAAAGCAATATGGTTCCTACACAAGAGGGGGTCACAAACAAACCGTATGTTACACCCCCCTTAGGAGCTAGAAATTCCGAAATTCCTTCCTTAATGGGTATCTACTCAATGAAACAATCATACTCACCAATTTACACTCGGCAATGATGAATCAGTTAGAACATGTTATTTTATAAGTGTAGATAAAGCCTTCAATAGTCCATGGACATGGCCTCTTCTAAGAAAGAGGAAAAAACTGCATCATGCTGGTCAAACAGTTTGCTATAGAGTTCTTTTTTTTTATGTATGGCCTGCCAAAATGACTCTACTCTACCTGATGGTAAGCTTCAATTTTCCTTTCTCTTTGCTGTGCTATTGTCTTGGGTAGTTTGTTTCCTTAGTAGGCTCTGATGCCACCCATGGAATTAATACCGGTTTTTTTCTATATAACGAGCAATTCTTGTGTATTTATAATAGAATAGAATAGAAAACTCTTTATTTGCACACCTTATTACAGAGTTAAATAAGTACATCTATACTTATAAAATAGTAAGTCCTGACTGACTGACTGATTCATCATCGCCGAGCGTAAACTATGATAGTTAGGGCTATGAAATTTGGTGAGTAGGATCCTTTTATTGAGTAGACACGCACTAAGAAAGGAATTTTGGAATTTCTACCCCTAAGGGGGTGAAATAGGGGTTGAAAGTTTGTATGGAAGTCCGTCATTTTTTAAGTTAGAAACCTGAAACTTTACTTTTGGGCTGCTGATTAAAAATGAGTAAACACGTATTTCAGCGTTTTTGAATATTCAACACCTAAGGCGTGAAATAGGGGTTGATATTTCGTACATAGGTTAGTCTGGAAGTCTGTCATTTCTGAAGTTCGAAACATGAAACTTTGTGTTCGGGCTACTGACTAAAAATGAGTTAATACGTATTTAAGCGTTTCTTGATATTCTACCCCTAAGGGGTAAAATAGGTGTTGAAAGTTTGTATGAAAGTTCGTCATTTTTTAAGTTAGAAACATGTAACTTTAATTATGTGCTAAGGACTAAAAATGAGTTAATGCGTATTAAAGCGTTTCTTGGTATTCTACCCCTAAGGGGGTGAAATAGGGGTTGAAAGTTTGTATGGAAGTTCGTCATTTTTTAAGTAAGAAGCATGAAACTTTATTTTTGGGCTACTGATTAAAAATGAGTAGATACCTATTTAAGCGTTTATGAATATTCTACCCCTAAGGGGTGAAATAGGGGTTGACATTTCGCAAATAGGTTAGTCTGGAAGTCTGTCATTTTTGAAGTTAGAAACATGAAACTTTGTGTTAGAAACATGAAACTGATTAAAAATGAGTAGATACGTATTTAAGCGTTTCTGGATATTCTACCCCTAAGGGAGTGAAATAGGGGTTGAAAGTTTGTATGGAAGTCCGTTATTTTTTAAATTAGTTGCATGAACCTTTAATTTTGGGCTACTGATTAAAAATAACTAGATATCTATTTAGCGTTTCTGAATATTTTACCAATAAGAGGGTGAAATAGGGGTTTAAATTTTTTTATGAAAATTTGTCATATTTAACTTAGAAACCAGAAACTTTACCTTTGGGTTGCTGATTGAAAATGAGTAAATACGTATTTCAGCGTGTCTGAATATTCTATCCCTAAGGGGTGAAATAGGGGTTGACATTTCGTGCATAGGTTAGTCTGGAATTCCGTCATTTTTGAAGTTTGCAAAACTTTATTTTTATGCTACTGATTAAAAAAGTGTAGAGACGTATTTAAGCGTTTTTGGTTATTCTACCCTTTAAGGGGTGAAATAGGGATTGAAAGTTTGTATGGAAGCTCATCATTTCTTAAGTTAGAAACATTAAACTATATTTTTGGGCTACTGATTAAAAATGAGTAGATACCTGTTAAAGGTTTCTGAATATTCTACCCTTAAGGGGTGAAATAGGGGTTGCAAGATTGCTGTAATTTGTTGAGTTAGAAACATAAAATATTATTTTTGGGTTACTAATTAAAAACGAGAATATGGATTAATAAAGAAATAATAGACCTAACAAAAAGAAAGAAGGAACTATGGAACACGTACAAGATTAATCGTGAGGAAAACGCATACCAAAAATACAGAAAAATTAACAATAAAATTGTTACAATCAGTAGAGAACGAAGAACAGCTTTTGAGTCGACAGTAATAGACTCTGGCCCGAAAGCTTTTTATGGATACATCAGGAAACAACTCGGTTCAAAAGTGTGCATCCCAAACATTGTTAAGAACAAATCAAATACACTTGTCATAAAACCCTACCAAATAGCAGAGGCATTTGCTGACCAGTTCGAGCAATCCTTTGTTAAAGAATCGGATGGTGCTATTCCCTCTATTAATTATCCTAGAGTTGCAAAGACCAAAGACGATATTTGTTTTACAGAGGAGGTAGTTCGAAAAACACTATTAAGTTTTGACGACACCACAGCCACAGGCCCTGACGAATTGCCTTCGATTGTCTTAAAAAAGTGTTCAACAGTACTGGTGAAGAACATAACGATGTTAATGAACAGGTCCTTGAATGAAGGGGTGGTGCCTGCTGACTGGAAAGTAGCCTACATTGTGCCAATATATAAAAAGGGAAATAAACTTGAACCAGCACACTACAGACCTATCAGTCTGACGAGCGTGCTGTGTAAAACAATGGAAAAAATCATTACCAATCAAATAAGAGACTTTTTACTGCAAGAAGGAATCATTATAGAAGAACAACATGGATTTGTACCCAAACGATCAGTAACTACCAACCTACTTAAATGTTTGCATGAATGGACTAAAAGTCATGATGAAAGAAACCCTACAGATGTTATTTACCTGGACTATGAGAAGGCGTTTGACCGCGTTCCTACACAACGTTTAATCTACAAAATAGAACACCTAGGTATCCGCGGTAATCTGCTAGCCTGGATTAGAGACTTTCTCTCAAACAGAACTTTCCGTGTGCGTATCGGTGAAGCCTTATCTGAACCTCGAAATGTACTCAGCGGTGTCCCACAAGGATCGGTCCTGGGACCACTACTCTTTATCCTTTACCTGACAGATCTTAAAAGTGTCCTCAAACTGCCTTTTTCCTTATTTGCTGATGACACAAAATTCTTTGGAAACCCCTGTAGCCCGTCACAGGATATACAAAAAGATTTGGACACCATTTACAACTGGACCCAAGAATGGTTGCTGACATTTAACGCTAACAAGTGCACAGTATTACACATTGGAAACAACAATCCTCATAAAATGTATTACCTTGGACACCAACAATTGATTCCCGTTGAGTCTCAGAAAGATCTAGGCGTCATTATATCAAACGATCTCAAGTGGGAAGGAAGCTCATATATCTGGCTTAGTCAAGAAAACAAATTCGATGCTGTACATCATACGCAAGGCCTTTAAATGCCTTACGGCTAAGACTTTCTTGAAACTGTACAAGACCTATGTTAGACCGCTGCTTGAATATGCGTATGTCATCTGGGACCCATATCTCAAAAAAGACATTTTGTTGCTGGAGGCAGTGCAGAGAAGGGCAACTAAGATGGTTCACACGATTCGTAATAGCACCTACGAGCAACGGCTAAAATATCTAGGGTTAACCACACTGGAAGAACGCCGACAGAGAGGCAGTCTCATTGAAACTTATAAAATACTCAAAGAGCACTATGACGTACCCAGCTTACTGGAAATCTACATCTTGGACGATAACATGCACTTGCGAGGGCATCCCCTGAGACTATGGCGAAATTCTTCTAAGAAAAACCCTAAGACGTATTTTCTGCCTAACCGAGTTGTGACAGCCTGGAACAGACTCCCAGAGGACGTGGTTATGGCTCCCTCAATGAACTGCTTCAAGAACAGACTTGACAAACTCGATATCTCCAAGCTATTTCAAACACACGCATCAGCTTTCTAGCTGCTAGTGTGTCATACCAAATAATAATAATAATAATAACTGGTATAACCCACTTACTCTATAAATCTGGTAGTGCCATGGATCCCAAAAATTTTAGGCCTATAACTTGTTTACCAACTTTATATAAACTTCTGACATCTATTCTGAGACTCAAAATTACTAAACACATTAATAATAATTCGATAATTTCAGTTTCTCAGAATGGATGTAGAAGTGGGACCCGAGGCACTAAAGAGCTCCTTATCACGGACATGACCATCAGCCAACAGGTACGTCGTAATCGTAAGAGTCTGGCGACATGTTGGATGGATTATAAGAAGGCTTTTGACTCGGTTCCACATACATGGCTTTTGAAGGTGCTAGAGTTGTATAAAATTGATACAACTCTGTGCACTTTCTTGGAGTCATGTATGAGGCAATGGAGAACAGTACTTCGCTATCCAGGATGTCGTCAGACTGCGGTAAACGATGTACCAATAAAGATCGAGCGGGGCATATTCCAAGGTGATAGTCTGAGTCCCTTGTGGTTTTGCCTGGCTTTGAACCCTCTAAGTACTTTATTAGAGGATTCAGGGTTAGGCTATAGGTTGCAGAAAGAGGCTCCAGTCATATCTCACCTCTTTTATATGGATGATTTGAAACTATTTGCCCCTACTAAATTACAATTGACAGCGTTACTAAGGGTTACGGAAAACTTTAGTAATTCTATCAAAATGGAGTTTGGTATAGACAAGTGTGCAGTCATGCATGTAAAGAAAGGTGTGATTGTGGAATCTGAAGGAATAGAGCTTTCAGATTCTACAAGACTGAGATCTCTGTCTGCAACCGAAACCTACAAGTATCTTGGTTTTTCACAGTCCTTGGGAATACCGGAATCTGACATGAAACAGTCGTTGCGGGAACGCTTCTTTGGCCGCCTGAAAAAAGTACTTAAAAGTCTTTTATCAGGCGGTAACAAGGTGCGAGCCTACAATGGTTGGGTCATGCCGGTTCTGATGTATTCCTTCGGTATACTTAGATGGACTCAGACTGAATTAGATGCCCTAGACAGGAGAGTCCGTACATTGCTGACTGCATTCCGTATGCATCACCCACGTTCATCAGTTATGAGATTGTATATCCCGCGAAAGTTTGGGGGTCGGTCTATTAAATGTCAAGACCCTACACAATCGCGAGATATACAATCTCAGAGAATATTTTCTTCATACTGATGTGGGAGTGCATCGCAGTGTAGTTGCAGTGGATACCGGACTCACTCCGCTCGCTCTGGCTAAAGAGAATTGGCGCAAACCTGTAGTACTTGGTACTAATGAACGCAGGGAGGTATGGAAGGGCAAAGAACTTCATGGACGGTTTTATCGGGCCCTTAACGGGTCCGATATAGACTTTAAAGCCTCAACCTCCTGGCTACGGTACGGTGATCTCTTCGGAGAAACCGAAGGTTTTGTTTGTGCGATTATGGACGAAGTTATCATGACGAATAACTATCGGAAATATATCCTGAAAGATGGTACGGTTGACATATGTCGGGCATGTCACCGTCCCGGGGAATCTATTAGGCATATTATTTCTGGTTGTTCTCGTCTTGCTAACGGTGAATATTTGCACAGGCACAACCAAGTAGCTAGGATCGTACATCAACAGCTTGCCCTTAAATACAAACTTGTGAATTCGGAGGTGCCATACTACAGGTATGTGCCCGACCCAGTTCTCGAGAATGGTCGTGCTACGTTATATTGGGATCGATCTATTATCACAGACAGGACTATTGTTGCCAATAAACCTGATATTGTGGTGATAGATCGATCAGAGCGCCGCGCAATGATTGTCGACATCGCTGTTCCTCATGACGAGAATCTCGTGAAAGTTGAAAAAGAAAAACAAATAAAATATTTGGACTTATCTCACGAGATTGTCGATATGTGGGATGTAGATTCGGTGATCATTGTTCCGATAGTTGTATCTGTTCATGGATTGATAGCCAAGAGCCTCGACCAACACCTTAAGAGGCTCACGTTGGACGGTTGGATCAAGGGTCTGATGCAGAAGGCAGTCCTTCTAGACACGGCACGCATAGTGAGGAGGTTCCTGTCTCTGGAGCCCTAACCACCGGTTTCTTGGTCCCTGCACCCGAAGTCGGTGGTCTACTATTTTTTATATTTTTAAATGTATTTTTTTTTTTTATTTGTATATTTAAAAATGTAATCAATATGTTATGTATATAAAATAAAGAGAATAATAATAATAATAATTTAAGCGTTTCTGGATATTCTACCCCTAAGGGGAGAAATAGTCGTTGGCATTTCATGTATTGGTTAGTTTGGAAATCCGTCATTTTTTTAATTGAGCAGCCTAACAACTTACGTTTTTATGTTTCTGATTACAAATAGCTGAATACTTATATCAGTATTTATGCGAATTCTGCTCCTAAAGGGGTTGAAATATGGGTCGAATATTTGTATGAAAGTTCTTTTAAATGGGATAATGATCAAAAATAAATAAATAAATACGTTTAAAACATGAATAAATTACTGATACATTCTTTTACACAGTTTTAATTAAATGCATATAATCAACTTCCACGCGAGCAAAGCCGCGGGCAACACTTAGTAATACATAAAAAATCTGATGTGTGGTGTACAAAGGACGGCCTTATTGCCATAAGCAATCTCTTCCAGGCAACCTTATCTGACTATCAGAAACGTCTCCAACTATTTTCATGAAATTAGTAAGTTAATGGGTTATAGAGGCAATAGATCAATCTAGCTAGGATTTATTAAAAAAAAAAAAAATACTAACCAAGCTCGGTCACCCAAATACTATTCCTTATTTGTCACCTTATTCCCTTGGATTGCATTATCAAAATTACTTAAAGCAAGCAGAAAATAAACAATCAATTTTTATAATAGTACACAACATACTACCATAAAAATACAACAAGAAAGAAAAATTAACTGTGGGAGAGCCACACTTCGGCATGACCAGAGTGATACCACTACAAAAGACCAGTATGAAATAGCTCTTGCACTGTGTTTTACCGAGTGAGTGAGGATACCGGAGACCCATATATACATTCCCCTCCTGATCTCCCAAAGGCACTTGTGCCACCTCTGGTGTCATCGCACCACACTAGAGCCGTCATCGCTTACCATCAGGTGATACGTCTGTTAGTTTTCCCCCTATTCCATAAAAAAAATAAAGAAATCCAATCATTTATTCTGACATGTAGAGGACATCGCATGGTTGAGGTACAATATAGAAGTAATTAAAGTACCCTGTGCAGGGCTAAAAAAGGTGATCACCTCAGCATATTGCTGCAGTCTGAGGGTCTGCAGCACTAGTATTCTGAGGGTATGATATGATATTCTGATCAACTGTTTATACGCAGGATAAATATACTTAAAAAGTTCTTCTAGATACATACTATGAACATTTTGTTTTCAGTTCAGATAAGATTTACTTTTTTTTTTCTCCAAAATGAATATGATTTTTTTTTCCTAATTCAAATAAGTATAGAAATTCAATTTAGCATTATTTCTAAACAGACATTGTAATATCTTAGATTAATATCTAAGAAAAATAAATAATTGCAGTTATACAAATTTTAAGTAATTCTAATAAGAAATTAAATTCTTACAAGACATTGGCCAGCAATAATATCACATAATCTGAAGCATAGAATTGTTGTTAGTTTAGTTTGTAAAAACCAGTTGAAATACCTGCAGTTTCATTTTTCTTTTTTTTAACGCCCTTTAGGCAGTAGAAAATGGGTTAAAACCATTGAAAGAAGCTACATTTTCACTAAATAACTAAACAAAACAATTATTAACTATTCAGCAAGGTGTAACAGAACATAAAAGGCAACTTTATTTCATTTTAGTAAATACTTAGCTTAGTTTAAAATATTATTTAGTTACTTTTTTGAGTATTTAGATATGAAATTACCTGATTTCACTTTTGAAGTTATAATCCAACATTATTTTTTGTTCACAAGCCTGTATTAAATTAAGATTACTTTATCTTTTAACTATTTAATATTTTAGCTATGCTAATTATTGTACCTATGAATTAAAATCTATATGCAAAACCATGTTCTTACACATATAATAGTCATTCATAGTGTTCTACAACAATTGTTTAAGTTACAAATTATTTATTTTCAAAGAATGTAGGGCAAATTTTTAGAAACTATTACGTTAATCGTTATAAAGAATGATCATAATATTATATATACCTTTACGTTAGAAGGTAAGCCCAGAGCCTTGGCAGTCTGTTGCAGAAATCTGTACGTACACCTTTGCAAGTTTTCTGTCGAGTATTCTTCTGTGTCCTCCATGGTTGTTCCATTAGATACTAGATACCAAGCACGTGTTTCGGTAAATATACACTATACACAGTGTGAGTAAGTAATTTATTGTGAGACTACCGTCGTAACAAACCCAACTCGAGTCAGTCAAATTTACAGGTACCGCCGCCGCAATCTATTTACGTTCCGTTTCTTTCTGATAATAAGTTTAACCTTGAATAAACTTTGATTCTACTACTTTTTCTTTAGATAGTGGTGAAAATGAGAAATTATATTCTTTAAATTTAATTAAACCTTGAATAAAGTTTGATTCTACTACTTTTTCTTTAAATAGTGATGAAAATGGGCATTTATATTCTTTAAATTTAATTAAGATATTATTGGTCTGATTTTAACATCCATGCTCGATTTTAAGTTTACATTTTCGACAAGGAGTGAGGTGGTAACACCTCAGAGCATATATATTGGAGGGGCAGCTGAACGGGTGGACAGCGCAAGCAAGCTTCGAGAGAGACGCTATCCAAACTCAGTCTCTCTCTACTTTGATCACACTTTCCGCCCCTTCGGCTGTCCCTCCATCCAGGTATATAATATGCTATAAGATAATAACTGGATCGGATACGTTTTAATGACATTTTTATGTGTACAATCTAAGATTTGAAATCCGCGTTTATGGTATTACCAGGTATTACCAAAGAGTAGGTATGGTTTCCACCTTCTGGTTTCCTCATTGAAACCATACCTACTCTTTGGTAATTGTGTTATTTTATTATTTACAGTGTTCTGTAGATCACTTATATCAGTCCTTACGAAAAATTATCGAAACAGTTATTTATCTAACTTCGCAATACTAGTATTTTTTAGAAATTGCCTTGAATAAACTTTTACCTTTAAAATCAGTCACCGAATAGATTTTTTTTCAATAGAGGCAAATGAAAAGCGGCTCATAGACGCACCTTGATCAGGAATGCCTGTAGGGCAACAAAATATTCAATTGAATTTTAGAAAGTCTAAGGAATAGTTATGAGATAAAAATACAACAGGTACTTATTTTGAAAATTTATGTATTTAAAGGTATATATTACATCCAAGTATAATAGATTAAGGTTAAATTTATTATTTATCCTATTGATGGCAGAAAAGACTCTTTGGTTTTCTTAGATTCCATTATCCTTCTGAATGGGTGAACGGGGTTCGTACTGAAAAAAAAAAACCTCTTAGTTCACAGTGAACTCATGGTGACTCGATTTTATAGTGCGTTTTAGGCCATGATTTTTTATTTTCATTCCTGTACTGAAATATAATACGTTAAGTAATGTGTCGTAGGTTTCGAAATCCAGAATCCGGAGAATGCAAATCCTACTATCCTACTAATATTATAAACGCGAAAGTTTGTAAGTATGGATGGATGGATGGATGTTTTGTTAGTCTTTCACGCAAAAACTACTGAACGGATTCGGATGAAGCTTTACAGTAATATAGTTTATACATCAGATTAGCACATAGCTATAGCTAGCTATAGCTATTTGCCGCGATAACCGACACACACTCGGGCGGAGCCGCGGGCAACAGCTAGTAAAAAATATATATAGTAATGAATTTAAATCTTTAAAATGATACACGAAGATACTTACATACTTAATTATTTTGAAATCAGTTTAAAAATATAAGATCGAATTTACATTTATTAGCAAAAAAAAATTTTTTGCATTAGGATTTGTATTTTTAACTTAGAAATCATAGAAAAGACAGGACTTTTCTTCTTTTAGAAAGAGAATTCCTGCACTTGGAATATTCACGTGTCACAAAGAACACCCAGATTCAGAACCACAATTTGTGAATCACATAAAGCGGGTTTGAATTGAACCCACAATACTCAGCGCAGAAAAAAGCGAAGATCATCTTGTTATTTTTTTTAATAGTCGTGGCATTTCATTGCAACTCTGTCCTTGATTAATATAGACTTGGAAATAAAAGATTACTAAAGTCTATAAGTGTATGTTTGTTTACCTTGATCTCCCTGTAGAACTTGCCAGTCTAGTCGTCATAACATCTTTAAAAAGTTGAGTTTTCTTTGTGAAAGGTTTATCTTTACTTTCGATGATCCTAAGTTCGGTATCCTGCAAGTTACCATAAGGTGTTTGCACTTAATCTTGTTGGTATTAGTTTCACTATAGGTAGGTATAATACCTATAAATACGAGTACATATACGTTCAAATTGTGGTTAATTATTATACTGCACGTGACTTTCAAAATCGACCAAGTGGAGTCGGACTCGCACACAAAGGTTTCCGTACCATCCTACTAATATTATAAATGCGAAAGTATGTAAGGATGTGTGTTTATTGCTCATTCACGCAAAAACTACTCAATGGATTTGGATGAAACTTTACAGTAATTTTGATAATACATCAGAATAACATTTACGCTACTATTTGCCGCGATAACCAACATACACGTGGATGGAGCCGCGGACGACAGCTAGTTATCTATAAAAATGGCAAAATCACTTTTGTTGAATGGAACCCCCTTAAATATTTATTGTATCTGTTTTTTTAGTATTTGTTGTTATAGCGGCAACAGAAATGTTCATTAGATACATACAGCTTGATGACAGACGGACAGCGGAGTCTTAGTAGTAGGGTTCTGTTTGGATACGGAACTCTAAAAACAACAAAAAATAAGCGAAACAAATGCCTAATAACTTCAGTTAACATGATCAAATACTTTTTGTTAAAAGTGCAAATTTTACAAAAAATACACAAGATTTTTACCAAATATTTCTCGTTATTTCTAATCTGGCAACTCAACGCATGCCTGTAATCCAACTGCTTTTCAAGTTCATTGTTAGCACTGTCCATCTTTCGCTGCAGTTCGTAAAAGGCACTCCTTTTGACGCGTTCCATACGCTCCTTCCTTTCTTGTTTTGCTTTTTCTAGTTCTATATTCCTGGTTTGTATATGCCTCTTGTATTCTTCAGCCGCTTTCTGAAAGTTTGCAAGTAAAGGAGCTTATAAGTAACTAATCGCTTATAACATACGATTTTTCTGTCATAGGATGTACTGCTATGTCATAGAATGCCTCGTTGGTCTAGTGGTTAGCATAAGCGACTGCGGATCAAAAGGTCTCGGGTTCTTTTCCCGGGTCGGACTGCTGTTGGGTTTTTCTCACAAGAAATTCTTATTAGCAGCCCATGCTTCGGGGAACACGTTAAGCCGTCGGTCCCGGTTGTCATGAACATCTATGGCAATCGTTATTGTGAAGTCAGTGCCCTCAAATATACTGAGAAGTAGTTCAATCATCGAATTCAGTTCACCCTCAGAGATGCCAGTCACTCCGTGTAAAAACTGATATTCAGATAAAACCGGTTGAACTAGAAGCCGACCCCAAATCTTGGGAATAATAAAGGCCAGTAAGATGATGAGAATATACTGCTATATTAAAAAGCTTCTAACCTTTTTCAATACTTATTACAGTAGTAGGATCTTGAGGTTGGGTTTATTATTGAAATAATCTACTTTATTATCCTTAACTAGCAGTAGAAGAGATCTGTTTAAAAACCATGCTTTGGCATCAATGGACCGCCTTGACTGAAGTGATACCAAAAAGTTTTAATCGATTGAGGGATTTACACCACTAAGGTTTTTGTTAAATAGAGATGCTAAGTATCACAGCTGATATTATCAACAAGATGTGGTTAAAAAGATCATGAAATACTTCTTCTTCAGGTGATAAAAGTACGAAACAAATATCTAACCTCTTTACGTGTTAGCGACTCTTGTTCCGTTCGTCGTTTTTGTTCATCATTCTTCTCTTGTTCTTTTTGACGCCATTCGTCAGCAATTTTATCAGCTTCTTCTTCTAAAGCTAATGCCATTCTTCTTTCGCGATTAAAGTTCTCCACGCAGATTTGTTTCTCTACTTGTAGGCTTTTCTGTAATGAGAATGATAAATTATTTTTCAGTGACATAAGCATACAATTGATTACTGGCATCGACATTATCTTAGCACAAAGAATATGCGTCTGTGATATATTAACTCGAGGACGAGTATTTAACTAAACGTTTATAGTCATAAAACAAAGAGTTGGTATATATTAATGTCACGTGTTATTTCTGTTTGTAGTGCTGTTGTCCGGCGTAGTTTACTTCTTTAGTTAGCGTTAACAACACATTTTGAGATCAATTAGGGTGCTGACACTGTATTCGTACTCCGTCACCACACAGATTAAAAAAAATGTCACCCAACTAGTTGCAATAAAGAATATAAACTGTGCCTTTCAATATACGCTAGAACCTTAAACTTTCTAATAATACACATGATTAGTTATGTAACACGCTTTGGAGCGTAAAACTTCTAGACGAGTTTCGCAAAGTTCACATTATGAGCTCAGATCACCTACTTAAAACTATCTAAGCACTTAGTTTCCTTGATTTTCTCATTCGGAGTGAAACTGACACGATTGAGGGGCAATTGCGAATTGTAATGCACCGCAGGCTAACAAGTATTCAAGATTTCTGCTTATTGATGTCCTAGAATGTTATCCTACTCCCTACTACAATAATATTAATGAGAATGTTTGTGAGGATTTATGGATGTTTGTTACTCTATCACGCAAAAATTAAATGAAATTTTACAGTAATATAGCTTAAATATCAAAATAACACATGTACGCAGGTGAGGCTTTGAGCAAAAGTTAGTGCCAATATGAATACATGTAGATACATTACTGGGAAACCCTGCTCATTTCAATTCCTCAATGATCTTTTTTGGGGGCAAATGATCCTGATAATTTTGTTTAAATTTGATTCTGATAAGTCAGTGACTAGCGCCACTAGTATATTCGTAACTCATGTGTAGTCTTTGTGGTAGTAAAAAGGAGAAGGTTGCTGGAAAAATGTAGAGATAAACCAACCAGCGACAAAAATCTTACCATTTGTAATCTATTTCTCTCTTTTTCTCTTCTAAGATCTTCTAGAGCAGTTCTTATAGTTTCATTATCAATTTCCCTCGCCTTAATTTTCTCATTTCTGAGTCTCGCGAGTTTATTCTCGTGCCCTTCGATGAAGTTCTTTCTGTTGCACATTTGTTGATCATTCTTCTTTTTGATCACTGAAAATAGTCAACGGTATTGACACATGTAAATAAAATCTTACTTATATTACAAACTGCAAAGAGAAGAAAAACTTAGAACTCATTATTATTAGAAGTATTCTAATAAAACTATATCCAAACTGTCTCTTTTCCAGCATAGCTAACCGGAATAGGAATACCCCTGTAGACTCTGTTGAGAAAGAGAAAAGGCTCCTTAAGTATGTATATAAATAAGTATTTACCTTCAAAGTGATCTAACTCCATCTTCTTCCGTATCTTCTCCAGTTTGATATTCTCTTTTTCGAGCTCTTGACGTATCAATTCTTGCCTTTTCTTATTAGCACTCGTTATTTGTTCGTCATAGCATCTTCTACGTTGGAAGGCCTCCTGTTGTCTCCTTTTAAAATCCATTCGTTCTGTATGTTCCTATGAAACATGACACAGGTCTTACCTAGATCAGGCAGATCACTAATTTGAAATTTTGATCTTACTTAATAATGAGTTTAAGAATTGTAATTTGATAATAAGGTGTTTTAAATACTAAGTTCTAATCGTATAAGTACTTAATTTACTTATAAGAAAACACCCAAATCTTGTACATTGAATATGGAATAAATTTTATTATTTATTTATTTATTATTTATGTAGTTCCAATTCTAAATTAACAGCTTTTCACTCAATGTGTATGAAAGTTTATTTCTCGTTTACAATTTTTCGTTTTTATTTAAAAAAGAGAGTAAATTTTCTATTTATGTTTATATGCACCATCGTAGCGCCTAAACTACTGAACTAATTTTATGGAATAAGGTTTCAACAAATTTTTAATAATGCCCCGGGTGACATTGGCAATAAACTTAGCAAAAGTTTAAAGTATTTGGGTTACACTTTGTTTTTGAGATGGTTTTGTGTGTGCTTGCTTAACTCGGATAAACATATTCACATAACAGAATAAAATTTTAATAAAATAAAAAAAACCGACTACAAAAACCACCAATCGATTTCTCTTGGATGCCATCATCTGATCTTAGTGTCCTTATCACGGTACCACCGTTAAGATATCTCCTTTCCATTAAAAAAAGAATCATCAAAATCGATTCATAAACTACGAAGTTATCCGCGAACACACATAAAAAGAAACATATATACGGTCGAATTGAGAACCTCCTCCTTTTTTGAAGTCGTTTAAGAACGGCTGGCAGCGGATGGATGTGGACTACGTAAAACCAGGATGGTTGGAGCTCTTTGGGAGAAATCTTCGTTCAGCAGTGGACGACAATAGGCTAAGGAGAAATATATACGCACTTTTCTATGACAATCCTCAAGTAGTACATGATGCCACATCATATCAATCTCTTTTTCTTCCCTCTCTATACGTCTACGTTCTTCTATTTGCATTTTCTGCATTTGTTTTAAGCGTTTTTCATCTTCTTTTGTACACATCATGCCTTTGGCACTGGAATAAGAAAAGTACTCTGAATGTAATAATAAAAAAATGTGCTTATCCTACTAATATTATAAATCCGAAAGTTGGTAAGTATGATAGATGGAAGGATGGATGTTTGTTACTCTTTTACGCAAAAACTACTGAACGGATTTGGATGAAACTTTACAGTAATATAGCTTAAACATCAGAATAACACATAAGCTACTATTTGCCGCGTTAACCGACATATACGCGGGCGGAGCTGTGGGCAACAACTAGTTATACTTACAGAAAGAAAAACTGTTGTGAAAATGTGTAGGTACTTTGGATTTTAGATTAGAAATTACCCGCGGTGCCGCCCGCGTAAATGTATGTCGATTATCGCGGTAACTGCTCTTTCATTTAAAAACTACAGACCTGGTTTAGATAAAACTGTACAGTAATATAGCTTACACACCAAATAACACATATGCTAATGAGTAACTCGATAACCGACCATCGACTATAAACATACATATATCCTTACATTCTCACAAACTTTTGCGTATTAGGAGTAATATAAACTGTGTAGAACAGTTTATATATACCTACCCATTATCATTATCACGATTAACACTAATCTAAAGACATATTACAAGAAAAAAATCATTAAACAGTGTAGGACACAGATCATGCCTTATGGCACTGTATATATATCTTAAACAGTCGAAAAACAACATAAAAAATACACTTACGTTTTACTTGTTTGCTTGAGGTTAGATAATATATATAGGCTCTACCTATATATTCTTTATAACCTTTTCTTAGGAATATAGGAATATTCCTGACTTTATAAACATACATGAAATGGACACAAAGAACCTCAAGACTTAGAACAACAACAAGGTGATACTTAAATACATAGCCTGTCAAAATCATAACCCTCTTTTAACTTTGCCGTAGTCGGGTAAAAAATACGGCCGTGCTGTTTAAATGTGTAAATATTTTTATCTGTCTTTTTCTCTCATTGTTATATCTATTAGACAGAAATAATCTAAAAAGTTTAACTTTACATAACTCCTTTCAACTTTATTTTAGTTTAATTAAGCGGTAATAGTGCTGTTCCCGTGTTGGCGATGTGCCAGCAGCAGTCGTTGTATGGAGCTTTGCGTTGTTGGCAACAGAATATTATTGTATGAAATAATTTTACTTTAGAATTAAACTTCGTAAGTGGTACGGACCTCCGCAACCCTGAGGGTGAACTGAATTCGAAAGTTGAACTAGTTGTCAGTATATTTGAGGGCACTGACTTCCCAAAAACGATTGTCATAGATGTTCATGACAACCGGGACTGAAGGCTTAACGTGCTCTCCGAGGCACGGGCGGGAAACACCGCCATATTAGTATAGGAGCTAGCAACGTTTTCGAGAAAGAATTTTAGGTCAGCTGATTTTGTGATATGTCGTCCTTCTTGCACTTTCGGTTAGAGTCTGGGCTATCTGGCTGGCGGTAGCGGTTGCGTTCATTAGTGCGCATCCTACCTGTCCAGGTAATAATCCTGGACTTTAAAAACATTTTAGTAGGCATAATTTTTTGTTTTTAAATAAGTCTACCTGACATACTTTTTTTATTGCCAGACATTTTTGACAATGCTAACTATGTGCCATACGCGATTTTTTAATTTTTTTTTATAAAAATTTCAAAGTATTTTATAATGTCTGTAATTTTAATATTATGTTATTTAAAGATAATAAAAACTTAAAATAAATTTGCCAGACATTAATTCGATTGTTAAGTCTTGAATTAAAATTAAAAAGTCATGAAAAGTATTGTATAAGCATATTATTGTATTTACTCTTTATGCAAAGCTTTACCATGCTTCCACGCAATAACCGGATGTGATTACACGCCAGCTTTTTTTAGAAAAGGCAAAGGTTAAGCCTTTTAAAATATTAGAAAATTCTAAAGAATACCAGTTAACTTTTGATAATATAATTACGGATGAGGAAGAAGTACTTGAAACTACGTTTGTAACGCTGGAGAAATTTATTTGTCAAATGTATGGAGTTAATAATTGTTCCAAACATTAGAACAATTGATGTTCGATTTCATTTATTTTCAAGTACGTTTAAGTCTAAATAATCAGATGAGAACTTCGACAAAAAATTTCGAACCTTTTCTCATCCAGTTTGCCACCCTGTAAAGCGGAATTGCAACAGCATTTATTGAGAGTTCGTTACGTGACGAAAATTTGGAGAAATGCTCACTCAAAACATCCAACACCTTTATCTCCAATGGCTTTCGGTTAGACCATTAACGGTGACAAATATGATTTTGTCTGGTTTTTGGGAGATCAATTACCATCCTCAGTTGCAGATATTATTGTTCAAAGTAAGTGTGAAATGGAATATTTATCAATAATAACTAAAATGTTTTATAACAAACAAGAAGAATTACACTGTTTATTTTTTTTATGTTACAGATGATAGAGTTTTAGAAGATAACGAAAGTTCTCAAGAAGATGATATGAATGACACTGACAAAGACAGCGACGATGATGATGATGATGAATGAAGATGCCTCTTTTTTTGTGACGTTACTATAGGCTGAAACAACTTGATAAACTTTATATTAATTATTTGTAATTTACATTCAGTAATCAGAACAATTTAAATAAAAAGTGTTTATTTTTTTAATTTTAGTCTAATTTTATATTCCTTTTTATGCTTGCATTTTTTTTGAAACTTTCTGTGACTAGAATGTTTTTTTTTTTTTTTTTTATTATATGCACAGTGAAAAGTAATTTACTTTCGTAATGGTTCCCTGTATCACTCTCGACTTATTCTGCAACTGTCTCTCTCGGACTACTAGCATTATACTCCAATACTTTTCATTACATTTTAATTCTAATTCAAGACTTAACAATCGAATTAATGTCTGGCAAATTTATTTTAAGTTTTAATTATCTTTAAATAACATAATATTAAAATTACAGACATTATAAAATACTTTGGAATTTTTATAAAAAAAAATTAAAAATCGCGTATGGCACATAGTTAGCATTGTCAAAAATGTCTGGCAATAAAAAAAGTATGTCAGGTAGACTTATTTAAAAACAAAAAATTAAAAATTATGCCTACTAAAATGTTTTTAAAATCCAGGATTATTACCTGGACAGGTAGGATGCGCACTAATGAACGCAACCGCTACCGCCAGCCAGATAGCCCAGACTCTAACCGAAAGTGCAAGAAGGACGACATATCACAAAATCAGCTGACCTAAAATTCTTACTTTTCAAACGTTGCTAGCTCCCGTACCATATAGATAGAAAGTAAAAATGTTAAATAAATGAAGATTAGTTTACAAGCCTGTTACCACGAGTCACCATTCCTAGTCGATTCTAGAAAGTTAATTGTGTTTGATAAGTTTTAAAGTCTTAAGCAGAAGAAACTAATTAAGTTAAAACTAATTCATAAGCTTCTAAATATATTTTTAAAATCTTTAGTAAACGTTAGTTAATATTATTCTGATCTGAAAGTTATTTATCTTAGATTTATGCATAATCTCTGAATGTTTCGATCATTTGGTTGGAGTTAAGGTTTATGAAAATCTATGTAGATTGCTATGACAAACTCCAAAGACAGCAATAAAACCACCTTTTTATCATGTGTACCTGCCAAAGTGGCTCTACTCTGTCTAATAGAATCCAAGAGTAGTGGTCACCATACTTATTGCGCATGAAGACAATGCAATAATGCAGTATGGTAACTCCACACTAGGGCTTATTGAGATGCTTCTGCATCATTGGGTCTTCGGTCTCTCACTTATCAACGAAACACGACAGCACTAATGCTTTCAATATTCTGTTGAGAGCATTAGTATTTTTTTTATTATTATTAATTACTAGCACCTCCAATATTTATTGGAGCCTATTACTATCTAATTCCTTTCATACAAGTTCTCGCTTTTGCTACTGCTTCATACTATTTCTTTCTTGCATTAAACCTTTCATACTTTTATGTGAGATTCCTGATTCTCTAATCTCTAGTCTTTTATTTACTTTTAGAGAGCCCTAGTTAAAACATGAATACATTGAGTATCATTTTATTTACATTTGACTGGTTGATCCTCAACGTTTTTAAGTTATATAGAGGTGTTGGGAAATAGCGTAGAAGTTTTAATAATAACAGCTGGGCCCCGCGGTATTATCCGCGGTACAACAACAATCGCGGTTAAAACCGCGGGCAAAATTAGAAAAAAAAACCTATATGAAGTATCCTATGTCCGTCTCCGGGTTCTAAGCTACCTCCCCACCAATTTTCAGCCAAGTAGGTTCAGCCGTTCTTGAGTCATAAATAATGTAACTAGCACGACTTTCTTATACATATATAGACTAGCTGAACCCCGCAGTGTTACCCGCGGTTATCGTCGTACCGCGAGTAACGCTGCGGGACAAAGTCTAAAAAAGTAGCCTAAGTTACTCCCTGGATCATCTCATCATCAGCTGCCTGCCAGTGAAAGTCCCGTCAAAATCAGTCCAGCCGTTCCAGAGATTACCCGGAAAACAGACAGACAGACAGAGAAAAAAAATGTAACTACATGTTTGGTAATGTACCGTGTATACATACATATGCATTTAGTAAAAAGCAGTTTTAATATCACAAACAGACACTCCAATTGTATTTAACGAAGAAAATCTGTTAATAATTTTTCATTGGGTATCTACACATCTGATTAAAAGAAGTTAAACCGATTTCAAGTAATACCAATAAAGGTTGGTTTTCTGTAAGAGTCTAGTATTGGCATGGTCGAGCTGGCCTGTTCTAGGTGAAATCAGCGTGGCTCTACTGCATTAAGTACTTAGGTATTAATTGTGCTTTCTCTTTTGTCACAATTAGAGAGATACGTGAAGAAATAAGGCGGTCACTTATTAATCTTTCATCGCATTGAATTAATAATAGAACATTTTTCAAAAAGACAAAGAACAGATAACGGAAATATAGTAAACATTATGGTGTTCTTACATTTTCTCCCGCTCTAAAGCTTTCTGACATTCTCTTATCTTTTCATTCTCAATCTCTTCTAGGTAACTTTTAGCTTTTTTCTCTTTCTCTTTACAGTATCCACATTCTTCCATTGCCTGTTTCGTAACCAGTTCCTGTAATAAAGCCTCTTCTTCTTCCTGTAGGAAACGTTTTAGTTTTTCTCTTTTGTGTCAAAGTTTATTTTCTTCCTGGTCTAACTTTCTTTCAACTTTTTCTGCTGTTCTGTTGATAACAAATCTGAAAATTTTTGAAGTTATTTTAAAGAAATATTATTAGAAGGGTAATTGATGAACGTCAATACATCTAGGTACACATTTTCTCATCATTCATTATCATTCTCTCCATTTCTGGCATGTCATTAGATAAGTCCTATTCGTAGCTGATAGCACGTTATACTACGTTATGTTAGATGTAGTGTTCACCATGGGAGAGCAACGTTTCAGCATGAATGAGCTGGTTCGACCGGAGTGATACTACGGCTCACAGAAAACCGGTGTGAAATAGCGGTTGTGCTGTATTTCACTGAGTGAGTAAGGATACCGAAGGTCCATACCCCAACCCTTTACCCCATCCTCCAAAGGCCGGCAACGTACTTGTGACGCCTCTGGAGTTGCGGGTGTCCATTCGCGGCGGTAATCGCTCAACATGTGATATGTCTGCTCGTTTGCCCCCTAATTCATAAAAAGTATTTATTATATTCTATTCAATTTAATTTGGGTAAATAAATCAACTTTTAATTATAAACTAATTTTACTTATTATATCCTAATACCAATCAGAAAAATATCTGTACCGTATTGTTAACACGACAAATACAAGAAGAAAGAGTACAATAATAAGAAATTATTATTACTATTACTAGAAAACTTAAATAGTTACTAATTGTTTTTATTGTAATATCCAACATATTCCATATAATGTACCCTATCATTGTAATTAGCATTCTTAGTTTTTATAGTAATTCCATACTTTTAGATATTATCAAATAAAGCGCAATTTAACCATGAATGGTCTTCTACATTGTTAATAGTTATTTGTTATACAAGACTGCAAAGTTACTTTTTAACCACGTGCTCAATTTTGATGACCGAACAAGCGAAGCGTGCTTGAGCGTAAGCGCGGGAATCAAAACAGCACGAGGTGAACCACCTCCTCCACCTATTTCCGAGGTGGTGGGATGAAAAAATATTTTATTATTTTTGTGTTATTATTTTATTACTCTCTCTATTATATAAAATAACTAAATTTACGGAAATAAATCTTACTTTTGCAAATGCACCAGATCGTAATCCACAATATCTGTCAACTTCTTCATAGCTTCTACGTCCACGGTTGCCTTCATTTCAAGCCTTTGACGTTCCTATAAAAACATTTTTTTTTATTTTGTTACATGATTAACACTTCAAAGATATTAATATAAAATAACAATATTATTGATGTATTAAAAAAAACTAAGTTTTAAAGGAAGTGCCTTTAATTCATGTTCAGAGAAGTAAAAAAATGTTATGAAACAAAATATTAACAATAGTTAAGTAGAAATTAGAGTAAAATATATTATTACCAGCTATTGCCCACGGCTCTACCTGCGAGTATATCGTCATGTGTAAAGAGTAGCCTATATCCTTCGTTAATAATCAAAGTATCTTCATGTCAAATGTCATTGAAATCGGTGCAGCAGTTTAGCCGTGAAGCCGTAATAAACAGACAGAATCTTTCAAATTTATAATATAAGCCTGGAATCTAGATAATAAATAAATCGAATCATATATCAGAGGTAGGCAAGAAGACGGGGAGGGAATTTGTCTCATTAGCGCTGTTTAATCAATGCTTTCGTGTCAATAGCGTTCGTGACAAGATTATCCAGTCAGCGAATATCGTATTGGAGTCGACTGAATAAATAGCCGTTAACTATCCCTACAAATATACCTAATACGATGAATTAGGTATACCAAGTAAATATGTATTACTTACAGTTGATATTTAATTTTATTTATTAAATTGATATTTTGATGACACGAAATTTATTTTATTGCTTTGTAACTCGACAGTGTTTCGTCTGTTTATCGAAAAAGATTATTTTTAATACATAATATTGATATACCTATTTATTAGGGTTCCGTACCTCAAAGCAAAAATGGAACCCTTATATGTCACTTTGTTGTCCGTCTGTCTTATAAGACACTTTTTCTCAGGAACGCGCAGAGGAATCAAGCTGAAATTCATATCAAATACTCAGGTCTACTGTAGACCTGAGTATTTGATAATAGAGGAGTTTTCACTTCAAAAAACTAAATAGCTTATGCCCGCGGTGCCGCCCGCGTATATGTCTTTTACGGTACATGCTGTCAGATTATGGAACTCCTTACCGATATCCATGAGACGGGCCCAAACACTGGTAGCATTTAAAAATATGGTTAAATCTTCGATACATAATCCTAATCTCAGGGGCTGTACATGACTAAATGCGTAAATCAACGTATTTATGGATATGTATTGAGTTTATTTGTATTGTGTATGCGTTTGTGTATATGTGTATGTATGTTTATGTATGTATTTTATAGTTGAACACCATCATAGCTTGAAAACACCTACACTACACTTTATGCCGTTTATTTCTTTCTCCGGTCAATGTATCCATCCAAAGATTGCCGGGAAGAGATTGCTTTTGGCAATAATAAAATAAATAAATAAATAAAATATTGTTTATTGACACAAATATGACATATTAAGTATGTACTGATACTGAAACCCAAACTAGGCCAAAGGCCTGTATCTTGGGAGCCAGTGTTCAGTCGCACAAAAGGTAGACAGTACTGTCTGTTCATCATCTTGCTACGTACATGTGTATAAGTGTGTGCATGTGTGTGAGTGTGTGTGTGGCTGAGTGCTTGTGCGGTGTTGTGTGAGTGTGGGCGGGATTGGAGTCAAAGTTTATTTGATTTATGTCTTAAATGTAAGGCCGCCCATTGTACACATCTTCTTGAATTTTATAAGTGTAACAATTTGTAATTGGTGCACAATAAAGTATATTCTATTCTATGTCGGTTATCGCGGTAAAGAGTAGCATATGTCCTTCCTTAAGAATCAAAGTATCTTACTGCCAAATTTCATTGAAATCAGACTAGCAGTTTAGCCGTGAAAATATAACAGACAGACAAGACAGTAAGATATAGATACTTACGAATTTATCATATTAAGTATGGTTAGCTTGTTCGAAAACCACATGGCAATAATATTTAACAGCAAAATAAAGGGGACTTACTTTCCAAAACTGGAACGGATGACCGAAGTAGACGGGCATTTGTTTCTTTTTTAATTTAGCCACAACCATGATTGGAAGACGATTATCTTCTGTGATGTACAACCTTGTTCAGACGATACCGAGACTGACATAAATAGTAACTGAGCTGTATCGATTTAACTTGTTGCTTGGGTGACTAACAACAGGGGGACTACAGAGAGTTAGTGGTACAAAAAGAGACATTGAAAATGCTTTTTGTATTGGTTTCAATACCAGACACTTGCGGAAGTATTTGGGAGGTGTGAGATTGTAAACTGTTATTTAAAGCGCAAGGTTTTTTGGCATCATTAGAAAAATTGAGAAAGTTTTTGAAGTGAAAACTTATTTAGCGGCTTTGTGCAAATACTTTGCACTTTAGCATAATTTATTTTGGGATGGTTCATCAACAACCCATAACGTCCCACTGCTGAGTTTGGGTCTCAAGGGTTAAGGCCATACGTCCCCACGCTGGCCAAGTGCGAGTTGGGGATTGGGACATTTTTTTTACTTCTTTTTATCGCGTATTTTATTTCTAAGAGCAATGAGTTTCATTTCAGTTGAGCTTAAACAACTGTTTTTTATAGGTTTGAGTTTTCACTTCTGACGGCAGTCCTCATGACTCTTTGTGTTTTTTTTTCTTTTTGCTAATTACAGGCCTATTTTATTTTTACTTATTTATTGACATAAAGTTGTTAGTTAAATTAAAGTTTTCTTAAACTAGTCTTCTGAACTGAATTGTATTTCAGGAACCCGTGTCTTCGATTTAAATAGGTACATTGTAGGGTAGTCTTTGTGTGTGTGAATCCATTCCTATGTCCTCCAGTGGATTGTTAAAGGCTATGATGTATATAGTGGTGATGATAGTATATTTGTTCGTAAAGTATACTGAGTGAACACTGAAGATCATTTTGTAAAAACTCTTTTCAAAAAAAAAAGTTGTCGACCCACACTCTCTAATAAAGGAGAGGGCTTAATCGGATTGATACCTTGATCTCACAGAAAACTCCTGTGAAGCAATTTTATATTCTAATTCTGAGGTACCCATAAGGTGATATAGGGTTTTTTATCAGTGGATCTATCTATCAGAATTTCCATTAAAATCAGATGGAACATTCTAGTATTTTTATATCTTTGACTAACGTGTATATTCTATTCTATAACAATGGCGATGAAGCAGCAAGACCTTCAAATTATATTTCATAAGATATGAAAATATTTTTCAGTCGTTTGAATGTAAAAACAACTTTATTTATGGACTTAGGTCGTGAGGGAGTAAGTGTTCAATGCTGGTAATATTCATTGTTATAAAGTTCAAGAAAGGCAGTAACTTAGACTACTTTTATTTTAGACTAGCTGCGCCTGACGGTGTTACCCACGTTTATTGCTCACCTTTGTAAATTATTCCTTAGATCATCAGCTATATGCCTTTGAAAGTCCTGTCCTAATCGGTGCATATAGTGAATACTGTTACTTGAAATTACAAACAGACACTTCAATTTCATTTAAACTTCACTTAATACTAGCTTCGTTCCGCAGTGTGACACGTGCTTTTCGTTGTAAAGGTACAGCAACAACCACGGGTAAAACTATGGGGCTCAGCTAGTGTTAAGTAAATTTACTATTATACAAAAGATAAAACCGTATCCAAATCGGTAAACCAAAGTCCGCCTATGTACCTAAAGTGCATGATGTATAATAAAGAAATAAATAAACCATTGTGATTTTTTTTATTTTAATTAAGACTAATGAAGAGGTTATTATCACGGTGCGCATTTAGACATAATATAAAATTTATATATAAAAATAAATGGCTGTTCGTTTGTCTCGCTAGAACTCGAGAACAGCTGAGCCGATTTAACTGATTTTGATTTGAAATGTTTGTCGTAGTAAAGGGAAGGTTTAAACGGTGAAAAAATTTAAATAACTTGAAAATCTAAATGTCACGTACTTACGTGTACGAAGTAGCGGGCACAGCTAGTAAAATATACAGACCATGTAAGTAGCTATAGTTATACGACGTACTATCACACACTCCATTCCAGCTTCACTTGTCATCTGTGGGGTATAAAATTATGTTGTTTTTCTTATATTTTCTACCTTAAACATGACAGTTTACTCGTCAAATTTAAATTGAATCGATCGGAAAGCCTTATAGCATAAGATAGTCAGATAAAAGAAGGATTTTCAAAATCATTTAGAAACGACGGAGATATTATTTTTAAACTAGCGACCCTCCCCGGCTGCGCACGGGTGAATTTCAGATGCACCCATTGACGACACGACTCGTGTATTTTAAATCTGTAATATCTTCGAATATATTCATTTCAATTACATACGGTAAAGAACCATATTCAACTATATTAATGCACAATGTATTAAAAGTACTTAATTGAATAAGTATTTATACTGTATTGGTTAAAATCGCTTCGTAAATAAGGGATTGTATCTCGTAAAAAGAAAGAATTAAAGTGGTTATTGTAAGTTATCCTTAAGAGATAGACATATACCATCGCGGACTTTTTTGTAAACCTTATTAAGGTGTACAATACTGTAGTACATTATTTTCATCTATGTCGTAGATTTCTGCCAGCGTTTGCAATATAAGCGCAAAAAATGTGTCGTATATTAAAAGAGATAATTTAATTTAGAGTTTCTAAAATCAACTACTCAATTATATTATACATACTAGCTGCTGCCCGCGGCTCCGCCCGCGTGTATGTCGGTTATCGTGGCAAATAGTAGTCTATGTGTTATTCTGATGTATAAGTTAAATTCCTGTAGTGTCATTCAAATCCGTTCAGTAGTTTTTGCGTGCAATTTCACTGATATGTCCACATATTGTGACAGTGTTACCTTTATTTAAAGAGCTTCGCTGTATACTATGTTATGTGTAATGCCATTGGAACAATATACGAACATATTAGCATTGTCGCTCACCCTCGACAGAGCCACATAGAGCTTTCCGTTGCTGAAACAGTTCGTCTATGCCTGCGGTGCGTAACGTCTGACCTTATGTCTTGTTTATCGTCATCGCAAAGCATAGACTCACAGACTCACCAAAAACTGCACGCGTTTAAAGAGGAAAGGGAAATAAACTATGGATTGGGGTCATCCTTTAAGATAATAGTCTAAAAAGAAATATTTCACTATAAATCAAACAAAATAATTTAAGTTTCTCGCAGATTGCACGAAATAAAACTAACAATTTTTTTGAAATTTTGTCTTCGACATAAACGCCTTGTGATTGGTTACAACTCTGGTGACGTCACATGCTAATAAACGAAAGATTCCTCTATTGAATATTGTTTGCGTTTTATGTTTTCGGAGTGGTAATAATCGATCTGTAAGCTATTTCTGCAGGACTTTTTTTAATAAACCATTTAATAAGTGGTTCGAAACAAAAAGGAACCAAATTTTGTGCGTGCCGATAACAGCAACCTACATAAGATAGACGCTTTTATGGTTGCACTTTTCTATCTATACAAATAAATAAAATTGGAGTGTGTTTGAATATTAAAATAACCGCTTTTTACTAAATGCCTATGTATATATATACACGGTACATAAACCAAAAATGTAGTTAAAAATGTTTTGGTCTGTCTGTTTGTTTCTTCCGGGTAATCTCTGGAACGGCTGGACGGATTTTGACGGAACTTTCACTGGCAGGTAACTGATGATCCAGGAAGTAACTTAGGCTATTTTTTTTTAGACTAACTTTGTCCCGCGGCGTTACTCGTGGTACAACAATAACTGCGGGTAACACCGCGGGGTTCAGCTAGTACATAATAATAACATTGATAACTATGCTGCAGAACTGAAAAATGTTAAAGCAGCTATGTTGCACTTGCATAAGTACAACATAAAAATTGTTTCTGTAATAACCTCTGGAAAAAATTCATTCATTATTTTTGTAAAATCTAATTTACTTTATGTAGGTAGGTATATCTCAATGCTTTTAGGTTACATTTTGAAATAGTACAAAGCGTGGTATTTAAAGATGTTATCTGACCCGACGAACTTCGACCATATTTTTCTTTCGTTACCAGCTACGTGCTAGAGTTGGGTGTAGTCACGGACAAAAAACTTTTTCCTTTATTTTTTATTTTTTCTTGTACACAAACCTTGTCCTAAGAATAACTAACACATAAAAAAAATATATAATTTGGTGTAGCCGATCGAAAGTTACGCGCATACATACATTTCGGCGTAACGCCGCGGGACAAAGTTAGTCTAAATAAAGTGGCCTAAGTTACTCCCTGGATCATCAGCTACCTGCCAGTGAAAGTCCCGTCAACATCGGTACAGCCGTTCCAGAGAATACCCGGAACAAACAGACAAACAGACAGACAGACTGACAAAAAATTTTTTAACTACATTTTTGGTATATGTACCGTGTATACATACATATGCATTTAGTAAAAAGCGGTTATTTTGATATAACAAAGAGACACTCCAATTTTATTTATTTGTACCTATAGATGTATAGATTTGTTCACTGTGGCACTATAAACCATTTATTCGACATTTTAATTAATTTAAAATTGGAGAAAACTGATAAAATTAACTTAAACCGCGCTGTTTTGTTGTGGCTAGAGTGTGACGTCACGCGTCTCATGTGACCAGCGCCATTACAGAAATATCTTTTTTGGTTGTCAAGCTTAAACTTTATCTTAAATTTAAATTCATAATTAATCATAATACAGTAGAAATTCTGCAAAAAAATTGATTGGTAAGTAGTCGTTTCACCATCCGATGAATGAAGCAATATTCTGTACTTTGACCAGGCAGGCATGCGACATAATATCTTATTGTTTAAAGCTGTGCCCGCGACTTCGTCCGCGTGGATCTCCTTTTACAATGATGTTTTTTTTTAACTATAGACTATTAAACTACAATTTAATAAATAAATATGACGCTGCCTTTTAAAAATCTATTTAAGACCGAAGAGTAATTTTTGTTTTGCATCGTCACTACACATTTACAAAGTGGACGCTTCCGGTACGTATACATAAAGATTTGTGGAACTACTGACCCAGGAAAAAGCGACGTACAACTGCCCATGTGAAAAACATCTGAGACTAAGATCTACTCCAGCAACACGGAAAGTCTGACGATGAGATTTATTAATTGTCATTGCATAAATTTACTTATTTGAAATTATACTTATTAATTTTACAACTATAAATATAAAGAAAAGAAGGAGAAACAAACAAAAACACTAAACAAACTAATTATATTATTATCTAATACCTACTTTAAACTGATATCTAAAAACTACGTCTTATGTATTTTTTAAATCTAAAACGCGCTTATTCCCAGTCAATAAGAACCACGTTCGTTCGCATTAACAGTGACAATTCGAGTGAAGTCAGCGCGTGAGCGGCGTGAGCGCTCCCGCCTTTTTGTAGATTCAGCGGATGGCCGTTTCGCGTGTTGTTAAACAAAAATCAACCGTAATGTCGTACATATACTGGTGCGGCGAGATTTGGCAGTTTTATTTCATCTATATCTTGTGCGTTTATTAATTATAATTTATAATTCTATATTTTATTAAAAAAGATATTAAAGTGTATAGTGATAAGGATATATCCATGTGAAATACAATATATTTAAGTATTTAATACACCTTGAAGAAATGCCTAACGCTTTAACACGTTATTGTGGCTAATTTATAAAAGATAGAACTATACTATTGAGGACTTTTTTGTAGATCTTTTGAAGACCATCATCTTTGTAATACATATTTTTGGTGTATGATCAACGTATGCGAGGATAAGAGCTCGAAAGCGAAAATTTTCATCCAACTTGCTTCAAATTTATCGTCACTGCTCAGCTCCTATGCATCTTAGCGTTATGTTATATAGCCTATAACCTGCCCAGGAGTATGGACTATAATCGTACCAAGTTTGGTTAAAATCCCTTCAGTAGTTTTTGATCCATGCGTGCACATACAGACAGACAGACAGACAGACAGACAGACAGACAGACAGACAGACAAAAAACTTACTGATTACATTTTTGGCATCAGTATCGATAACCATTCATCCCCCAATAATAATTTTTAATATATATTCAATGTACAGAATTGACCTCTCTACAGTTTTATTATAAGTATAAGATATAAGATAAGATATAAGATATAAGATAAGATAAGATATAAGATAAGATATAAGATATAAGATACACAAATCTAGGACAATATGCGTATGAATAAGTAAAATTTTAACAAAAATAAAACCGACTTGAAGCTTCGACTTGATTTTTCTTGGATGCCATCATCAGATCTTAGTGTTATCATGGCACTGAAGTTGGGATATCTCCTTTCCATAAAAAAAAAAATCATCTAAATCGGTTCATAAACGACGAAGTTATCCGCGAACACACATAAAAACAAAAAAATCTATACGCGGCTGGTAAAAAATAGTTTAATTTTCTTTAAACGAATAAGCAATTTTCTATTTTCATTTTGCTTGTTTTATATTTTTAGAACCATACACCCACGAAGCAAATACAAAGAGGAGATGGCATAAGCGCATCACCCCCGTGACAAAATACCGACCCCGACGTCATCGCAGTTGACGCAACTTGCAAATTATACTATTAACGTCAATGTTCTAGAACTGCATCGAAAAATCGTAATACTTGAATGTTCTCGGTACAATCAAGTAAAAAGATGAAGTGTTGTGTTTTATCTTGTACAAATAACTCAGATAGACGTTCTGGTACCAAGAGTGGCATCATATTTCTGTTATAAGGAATTTTATAGCTATTTTTTTAAAAAGCTCTAGAAAAATCTCTTAGTGTTTTATTGAAATGTTATTATATTTACTCGCCACTAGATGGCAAAACTTTGTGTTACTGGAAATAAACATACAATGGTACGTTGAAATGAATATTAATAAAACATACCATAAGAAGATACGGAAATGAGTTCTACATTCTTACCTAATGATTTTTTATGCATCATGGTATTCTTTTTTGTATTTTTCTTAATTATATTGTGAACAGACTGACATCTATCGACATCTATTCTAAAATAAAAAGACAGGGTCGTATTTAGAATCCAAATATTTTATCAAGTTACGACTATATTAATCTTGCATTGAAAGTTGTTACTTCAAATATTAAAAAAAAAGAAATTTTACTTATGCTGATGATTAGACGGGGTTTTTTTTAAATTCATTAAAATAATACAATGTACCAGTATACAGGTAATGTTCTAAATTTTCATCTAAAGATAGTATTGAAGAGCAATGGATCAAAAAAATAATAGGCAAAACTGGACTCCTACAAAATACACCAATATTTGTTCTTCCCGTTGTGATTCGAAACGATAGTGATTCATTTCAAGGAAAAATCATAAAAAAACGAAAAAGTAACTTATTATCTAAACCCAAATTAGGCAAGATTAAAAGTGATTAGATGTGGATATTAGAGACAACATTGGTATGACCATTCAATTCAGATTTAGATTAGTTGATTTTCTAAGATTGGCGTTATTTAAGCATTCCAATTCCGAAGTGAAGTCTAAAATATCAAATTCTCGTGTCACAGTTTTCTTTGCCATACTCCTCCGAAACGGCTTGACCGATTCTCAGTGAGCATATTGAGTAGGTCTGAGAATCGGCCAACATCTATTTTTCATCCCCCTAAATGGTAAGAGTCACCCATCCTTAATTTTTTTTTATGGCAAAACGACATTTGCCGGGGCAGCTAGTAAAATATAAATTTATTTATTTTTTAAATAAAATGATTTGCACTACATATATTAACTTTTGTTTTACATAATCCACGTGTAAACCAAACATATTGAACAATATTTTATTTCGGGTTATTTATTAGAAAAAAAAGTTCACTTTTGCTAAATTATTTACGTTATTAATGATGTTTTTTGTTCAAGATGCTTACAAAATTGACCTTGAAAAAACTACTCCTTGAAATTCTGAGTACGTCCACACTAGTGTCAGCTAGCTAAACTACATAGCAATATACTCGTTCAACGATGCAAGTAGTTTTGCTATTGTCTGGTAGATGGAAAAGTGTAAACTAACACCCCCTCACCCCCGCAAATTGTCACGCATTGCTTCATACAAAAATCTCATTAGGGCATCTCCTCTTTGTATTTGCTCCGTGCATACACCAGTTGCACGGCTGGTTTTAGTGAACAAAAAAACCTATATCCAACACTTTACGCGTCACTCACACTTAACTGACGTAATTTGACGCCAGCGCTCATATCCTGGTGGGAGCGATGGAGCAGATTAATGTCATTGTACCCTCCTACGGAAAATAAATTGAGAGGTTCAATTTACCCTGTGTTTACATGGAAAAAAATCGAAACAATGAAGAACGAGTATTGAGTTTTGAAATACTATTTATGTTTATGTATACTAAAAATCCGCCCCGGTTTGGCACGAGCTCTTTACGCAAAATACATATAATATAGCCTATGTTACTATCAGAAGATGTACTGATTTTTTTTTTGACGTCTTCAACAAATAAGGTGCAGTAGCGTTTTAGTTTATCGCGAACATACAGGCAGACAGACGCAGCGGAGGACTTTGTTTTTACCCGACTCGACTTTCGGCCCGACGGCAAAACCAAAGGAAGGTTAAATAATATGTAGTGATTATGTTATCTGAATTTTCAGCAATTTTCATGAAATTTAGTATGAAGGGAATTTCGGGGTTGATCAAACGACCTAGCTAGGAACCATTTTACAAACTTTTTATTAACAAGCAATGTATGCAATTCAATTTTGAAGCTGATATTTTTATTCGATTGTGCTGAAATTTTGCAAGCGGTATACAGCGTTTCAATGCAATACTGTGAAGACATGGAACTGATATGATGCTGAAGCTGGAAGATGGGCATAGAAACTCTGTAAAGAAACGTCGCAGCACGTTCAAGTTTGGACTCGTTTAATTCGTCTCGACGAGTATTTTATGAAAGCATTCTAATAAAAGCATGTTTTTAAAAATATTTTCAATGTAATTAATTCAGAACATTATTGATTTGATATTGATTGAAATGAGATGAAGTTATGTGCATCAGCTAGTATTAACTGGATGACTGTGTTTTTTTTTTGGTAAATTTCCTAAAAATGAATTCTAAGCCAGATCTATTTATCACCGCCGAAATTTATTTATTTTTTATTTATTTAAGACTTCATGCATAATTGTTGCACAGGCGGACTTATTGCCGTAGGCATTTTCTAACAGTCGACCTTAGGGTGATGCAGAGTCAAGAATGGTAGATGCACATTGTTTAGAAATGTTAAGTAATAATCCCAACACTGTCATATTTCCAGAGAGTGAGAGAGAGATCTTACAAACGTAAATTACATAACAATAATCTTACATTATTAATTATACTATATCTTTAAGGATACACATCTAAATGAAGTAATATACTCATATATACCTACACAAATACACACATATATAGATATATATATATATATACACATACATAATACAATATATATTTTTGTTATGGACAGGCTAAAGTTAGGATTGTGGTGTTAATGTTTTTGTGTAATGTTTCCGCAACAAGTATTTAAAGGTTTGACGTGTTTTTGCCATCCTGATCTCAAGAGGGAGCGCATTCCATAACAAGACAGTTTGAACCAGGAAAGAAGAATGCACAATATCCGAGCGGTGAGTGGGGCAATGAAGAAGTAAGTTGTTTGACGAAATCCCCCGCATACTAAAGCCGATTCATTAAAAATCGTATATTTAATTTACAAACTAAAATACTTATTTATTATATGTTATATCCTTTTTCCTCGACTATGGCGAAGCCAAAGGGTAATGGCAGTCTATATATGTTTGTACGTCCGCATCATAGCACCTAAGCTACTGAACCGATTTTAATAAATCTCAATAGATTTGTAGCAATCGCCCAGGTGACATGGGCGAGCTATTTACAAATTGTCAAAATTCTATACGTAGTTAGGTTATACATTTTTAGACTTTTTCTTGGTCGTTTACTGTGCCAAATTACTTTTAATTATTTTCGTAAGACATGTTTAATATAATTTGGCACCAAACACATAGATATGCACTCGAAAAATATAACCCTTTTTATGTAATCGGGTAAATTTGTTGTATTTCGTTTAAAAGTATGGAAAAGTTAAAATTGTAACTTTATAGGGGACGAACATAATATGGATATTTCTGGACTTACAATAGTTCATGGTAAAACATTAATTCATTTTTATTATTCCAAAGTGTCACAACTTGCAATTTATTGTTTAAGTTCAAATAAAGTGTTCATGAGGACTCCGTAGCACAATGCTACGATTCTACGCTGTAGCAGCTACATCCATAATTCAACTAATTCAATACTCGATGGCATAGATTTATTTACTGAGGTAACAAATTTCGTTGGTTGGACTTCTATAGACATGAATTAAAAAATAACGTATAATTGGCCTTGGCATATACTAATTATGTATATTTTAAATGAGCAATTATTGTAAATTTATAATCTGAATTTCGAAAACAGTTCCAGCGAGTTTCATAAAATTATGGATACAGGGTGGATTTACTTCTAGAAAGATTATCAAATAAAAAAAAGTGAAAATTAAAACCAAACTACTACAAAAAACGACGCTGAAAAAGCATGAAACAAGTTTCAGAAGCCGTAGTCACGCGTAGTTAACGAGTTATGGACTACGGTACATTACTAAGTTTCAAAAGCCGTAGTCCATGTAGTGTAATGTACCATAGTCCGTAAAACTTTGACAACGCGTGACTACGACTTTTGAATCATTGTTCACTTGAATTTTTTTACTGTACTTTGTCTAAAATAAACTTTAAATAATTAAATTCCTCCTTGCGTGAAATTTAAGTAAGAGTCATAAAACCCCTTTTAAAAAATAAACCAAATTATATTTTATAGAAAAGTAATGGCAATAATAAAGTGTTCTTACTTAGCGATAACAAATAGTAAATTTGTGATAACTACAAAATATTCTGCAATATTTAAAGTTTAAAATTTATCTAACAGTATTTTATTTATTTAAATCTATTTCTTTAACCTTCAAAAAGTTTCGACTAGTTCGACGTTAAGGCCCTTCTTTGTCTATGATGGCACATCTCTCGAAAACAGAATGAAATCTTTTGAAAAGTTTTTACTTAGTTTTGATTGTGATTGGGTTAATTCAGAATTTTAAAATAACTGTTCGTAAATGATATATAACTATGCATAAAGTGTAATGGACATTTTTTAATATTTTATATCATTAATTTCATCACGACGAAGAATTGAAGACTTAAGATTTGAAGACTTTAAACACTTGACATTGGCAGAAATAGCTGATCCGAGATATCCGGCTAGTTGCCATTTCATCAAAAGAAAAAAGTGTTATATTATAGAACACAGGTTCTATTCGTATGACATCACACTTCATACATGATTGTATATTATGTACCGAACCCATCCGAATCCGAACCGAACCCATTTATCGAAGAAGGCTACAAGAGTCTTCTTCGATAAATGGGTTATCGAAGTTTAAAAGAGTTTTTAATTCGAACAAGCAGCTCCTGTCATGATAGCTTGATCTACTAATACTTTTTAACTTTATAATATTAACTAGCTGAACCCCGCGGTGTTACCCGCGGTTATAGTTGTACCGCGAGTATCGCCGCGGGACAAAGTTAGTCTAAAAAAAGTAGCCTAAGTTACTCCCTGGATCATCAGCTACCTGCTAGTGAAAGTCCCGTCAAAATCCATCCAGCCGTTCCAGAGATTACCCGGAACAAACAGACTGACAGACAGACAGACAGACAGACAAAAATGTTTTTTAACTACATTTTTGGTATATGTATCGTGTATACATACATATGCATTGATTAAAAAGCTGTTATTTTAATATTACAAACAGACACTCCAATTTTATTTATTTGTATAGATAAAGACTAGCTTTTGCTCGTGACCCTGTCCGAGTGTATCTTGGACACTCGGACAGGTGGTTCTTGGATTTATTTTTTACAGACTTTATGGTTTGTATTTAGAATGTGATATCCTCGTTTCTCGCCCGTGCCTCGGAGAGCACGTTAAGCCATCGGTCCCGGTTACCATGAACATCTATGGCAATCGTTATTGGGAAGTCAGTGCCCTCAAATATAATGACAACAAGTTAAATCTTAGAATTCAATTCACCCTCAGGGTTGCGGAAGTCCGATGCCAGTCGCTCTATTTAAAAACTGACATTCAGGTAAGACCTGTTGAACTCGTAGCCGACCTCAAATCTTGGGAATAATAAAGACTAGGAAGAAGATTTAGAATGTGATGCCCAAACTGTACACTCGTCCGTAAGGTATTTTGTCGGGCTTCAGCTGAAAATCAGCGCTGTGGTCACTGTCAGGACCGCAGCATAAGCTGAGCTGTGGCCCTTTAGCCACATACTCACACAGCCAGATTATGTCACTTTCTTTTTTTGTTTTTTTTTCTTATGTCTTTTGTTTTGTATTATGATTGTTTGTTGTTTAGTATTGTTAAAATATACCTTATGTTTCTCGTGTCCTTTGTGAATGTGGCTAATAAATGTATTCTTTCTTTTTTTCTTTCAGATACCATCATGGCAGGAGCTTACTCCTTAAAAACGACTACAGTCGAGTTTAAAGCCACCAACGCACCCCTGAAATACATAACCTTTTAAAATATATTGCTGTACATGCAATCATAATGAGAAAATAATTTGTGTGTTTTTGAGAGTGAGTTTCTTCGCGTGTCGCGTGTGGTGATATGACGAAAACTAACTCGATTTCGCCTTCCACATAATGGTGGAACCAGGGGGTATAAGTAAGGAAACAAATGGGCTATAGTGTTTTAGTACAGGTGGTAGAGGGCGGAGGCCATCATAATTTACCCAGTGTGTCTAATGTATAGAGGGAGTACAATTACGACGAATGAGAGACATTTTTTTTATATTAGGCAAGTTATCTCACTCTTCATATGTTTTAAGGATTCCGTACCCAAAGAGTAGAACGGAACCCTATTACTAAGACTCCGCTGTCCGTCTGTCTGTCACCAGGCTGTATTTCATGAAACGTGATAGTTAAACAGTCAAATTTCACAAATTATGTATTTTTGTTGCCGTTATATCAAGAAATACAATAAAAAGTAATTAAATAAATATTTAAGGGGGCTACTATACAACGAACGTAACTTTTTTGACGTATTTTGGAAAATGGAACAGTACCCTTCATGCGGGAGTCCGACTCGCATTTGGCCGGTTTTAAAAGATAATTACCCGGCAAAGTGTAAAAGGAAAATTACAAACTTCTATTTAGTATTTTTGGTGTTTAATCTATGAACATCTTCTATACAAATAAATAAAATTGGAGTATCTGTTTGTAATATTAAAATAACCACTTTATACTAAATGCAAATGTATGTATACATAGTACGTATACAAAATAGCATTTTTTTCAATTTTTGCCTGTCTGTCTGTTTGTTTGTTAAACGGCTAGTCTCTGGAACCGCTGAATCAATTTTGACGGGACTTTTACTAATAGGTAGCTGATGATATAAGAAGTAACTTAGGCTACTTTATTCAGGCTAGTTTTGCTGCGCAGTGCTACCCGCGGTTGTATAAGTACAATAATAACGGCGGGTAACACCGTGGTACTCAGCTAGAATGCTTATAGAATGGATGTATATATTCAGATAAATACCACTGATATACAGAATAAAGTGACGACACGGATGGCCTAGCGGTTTAAACTGTTAAATCGCCGATTACTTCTGGGCTAAACTAATGTGAGTTCGGTCCTCAAATGGGAAAACCCTTTATTTGATCCACAAATGGTTGTTCTAAGTCTGGGTGTTCTCTGTGTCCGTTTCATGTATGTTTGTGGAATCCCCAAGACACAGGATTTATTTTTAGTGTGGTTTTAATCTTTAAAAATAAATAAAACAAAAGATCTTACGTGAGACAATTATTTGTCTTGGTTAGGAATTCAGCACAAGACTCAGTTTAGCAATATTTCTATCATTAATCCGAAAAACACCTGGAAAATATTCACTGCAATATCCTCAGAAGTTCTAATGTAAGGTGACCGTAAACATATGTGGTATGTGTACTCACTAGGGGTGCTAAAACGATCGCGGGGTCGACCACCCCCATTATACAGAGTGTACAGACAGATTTATGGCAGTATTACTGGTTAATTTACTTAATAGTTAAGAACAGGGGTGCGCCGGACCAGCCCGCTTCAGCGATTCACTTAAATGGCACATTTGAGTGGTCATTCGTAGGTAAATTACAATTTGTATTAAATCTGATTGATCGCGAACAGTTTTTTTTCAATAATTCTTACACACACAAACCCACATATACAAATACGGTTAGTAAATTACCAGGTGTGCTTCACAGATGCTTTTGTACCTTGATGTTCCCAGATTCCAGATAATAATCTATCTCTGTGCCAATATACGTATATTATAGAATATATGTAGATCAATTCGGCCATTTTTGCATGAAAGAGTAATATACATCCATCCCCAGAAGCTTCTGCATTTAAAATAATACTAGCTTTGCCCCCGGCGTTACCCGCGTTGTTGTACCATTTTTGTACCATGGGAAACACCACGGGGCTCAGCTAGTACCTATAAATAATCATATATGAAAATGCTTATACTTAAATACCATTTAAAATCCGTCTGCCATAATTACTTTAACTTCAATAACATTGGACTTCCATACAAATTACCATCCCCCGTTTTACCCCCTTAGGGTTGGAGTTTCGTAAAATCCGTTCTTAGCGGATGTCTACAACCTATACGGAACCTACCTGCCAAATTTCAAAATTTCAAGTTTGTAGGTGTTATAGTTTCGGAGATTTCGGGATTAATCAGTGAGTGGTATTTCACTTTTATATATATGTCGGAGAACGAGTAGTTTTCTTAAGTTTTAATTTGAATTCGTGTTTATTTCAATCGATTATTCGAAACGTCAAACTGTGCATCGAGAAACATGGCAGTTTGGGTGGAATCTGTGGACGGTGTATGTAAAGGAAGAAACTGATTATTTGTTGTTAACGATGTGATTATTACGTCTTAGTTTACTTACAGCTTGATTTAATAATGTCGTTTTAGTTTTAGTCGATTCTGTAAACAATATTAAATTAAATGTTACTAAAATGTGTGCGGGTAACACCGAATATAGTGGTAGGTGTCACCACTAGTTAAAGCAAGCAGCCGGTATAAAAGAGAGCGGCCGCACGAGTTGCGGGGCTACTAACCTTTTGGCTCTTAATCTAACTTGGGTAGTTATTATTACCGTTTCGTATTGAAGTAAAATAGAATCAACAGATCAGTTTAGTACGGGCATTGTACGAGGAAAGACAAGCTGTGAATAAGCTAAGTACATAGTCTTCTTAATTGTTGTAATTGACTATTGATAGTTTGTAACTAATAAGTTAAGATGTAACTTTCAAAAGAGTGGCCATGAGTTTCTTTGCCGGTTTCTTCTCATGAGGCCCTACGCATTTGGAAACTGGAGGTTATGGGTCGTCACGGACGTTCAGTGGATTTTGGTGTTCTCACCTAATTCACTTTGACAATGTTGTGCCGATCTATGATTTTAACTGTAGCTTCATTGATTCAATAAACTATTGGAATTCTATATTGTCTTTGGCTGTGCATATAAACCCTACCTACCAACGTGTGTAATAATGAAGATTGATTACTAGACTAGACTAGACTTGATTAAGAGAGATTTCTATTGCTTTAAATCATGAGTGCCACTTGACAAAACATCCAAGTGACGTCGGCGAAGCTGACGTCACCATTTCTCAATAACCGCTTCGACCGATCGCCCCCGCTGTGACTCCGACATCAGAAGTGGGATTACCTGTGAATTGCCCTATGGATTACCCCTGTGGACTATTACCTATGAACTACCCCTATGGATTACCTGTGAATTACCCCTATGGTCTACCCCTATAGATTTCCCTATGGATTACCCCTATGGATTACCCATAACAGATCAGGCACAAAATACAGGGCAGATTGTTATTATTTTACGTTTACCCTAGGTTAAAAAAAATCTTTTCGATACGGAATTAATTTGTGCTATACGAGAACCGCCAACTAGTGAGAAAACTACTCCGACTGTAAAAGTGAAGTGATGTGTGAAAAATACAAGCGCTGTCAAAGCTGTGGCAAAATCATGTTTACGTAATCTAGTAAAGATTAGGACAATGTTAGCCGTGACAATATTGCTAACACATATTCTGAGATTTCAGATACTACCTCGCCTGACAGTTGAAGGAAACCAAAGTGCAGAAGACGATTACTTGAACCTTGAAATGAATTGATGGAATTGAACCTTGAAAAGTGTGGTGTCATAGATGTAGTTCCAATATGAATGCCAAGGCATGCGATTTACAAACCGAGTAACCAGTGAATGTCAGCTCCAAGAAAGATTTGGTGAGAAGTTTTCATTTTGTTTCAAATGCTCTTTAATAAGACAAATTCTGTCAGATAGATTTATGGGCCAACGACAATATAGTGCAGTAATATTATTGAGGGTAGGTAACGCCCGCCTTTATTGTAACATAATATTGTGTGGTCCACGAATTGTTGCTCTGAGTCTGGGTGTACTTTGTGTACGTTTGTAGGGTCCCCCGTGACATAGAATGTTTCTTCCTGGTGAGGGAGTTGTCTTTTTAATAAAACAAGAAAAACAAGAAATTCTGTCAAGATATCCGGGTTGAAGAAATGCACTGAACAGTATTTCCTGTAGTAGGTACACGATTACTGTATTTCAAACGACACAATTATTTAAAGAAAAGAATGAAAATCTGCGTGCATTAGGCTTTTCAGTTGTAATTTTTGAAAAGTTCTTAAAAATAATAAGGACGTTTCTATTGGTGCCTACGTTCTCTTATAAAATGGGGATTGCAATGAAATGAAATTAGACCCAAAGTATAAAGGTCAGTACGTGGTCGCCGAAATATTAGCACACATACTTTCTACCCACACATATTTTCTACCAACCACTGATCATCTACACTCGCAGTAATCAAGTGAATACAAGCCGTCAGATACCCACTAGTGAAGTCTCTATTGATTTGTCCGATGAACATGATGTAGGAAACAATGATCCTTAAATAGTTTATTAAATTAATCGAAGGTTTTATTTCTTTGTTTTGATTATTTTGTTCGTGAACAATTATTTGGAATGTATTTTGTGACGTTTAACCAGACCATTGTTGATAGAGATAGGATGACACTCTTTAAGTTTATTTTAATTAATAAACAAAGTTATTTAATTACAAGAGATTTAGTGTTGGTAACCTGGTATCACTACCTCCTTAGGTCTCGCTGGTCATTTGTAGCCGTAGCTCATGCAGTACTTATCTGTAGAGAGTGCGCGGTGCGCATATGGCTATGCGAATGTTAGTCGCTGGTTAAGTGACAATAAAAAGATCTCGATCTCTGGTTTAGAGTTGAGCAAAAAAAGCCGCTGGTGAAGTGGTTATACTCAGTTGCTGGTTAAGCGACTAAGTCAAAACGTCTAAACGCTGTTCCTGGCGATTTAAACAGAGGTGCTGAACCTGGGTTAACAATCATTATTGTTTGTACTAAGATTTGTGATTATGCTGGTAGAGATATAAATGAGCATGGTCAGAACCTTATCGTGATACTGACGTGAATAGAAACATCAAATTTAAAATCATGAAGGCAAAATAATTTGTTATATTTGAAATTGGTTTCTATGAATCTTTAATTTGGTCAGGAATAGCCGAGAGGACGAATTCACTGTCCAGGTGTTTCCTCAGTTAACAAACACGTAGACGTGTAAGTCCATCAGAATGCCTGTGGGCCAGGCAATACCGGCCGAATAAATTGAGCTACTGTGGTTGCTTTTTTCTTTGTTTACAGATGACCCACACGAGGACGTGTGAAGCATCAGGATGGCCGTGTCGGAGAACGAGTAGTTTTCTTAAGTTTTAATTTGAATTCGTGTTTATTTCAATCGATTATTCGAAACGTCAAACTGTGCATCGAGAAACATGGCAGTTTGGGTGGAATCTGTGGACGGTGTATGTAAAGGAAGAAACTGATTATTTGTTGTTAACGATGTGATTATTACGTCTTAGTTTACTTACAGCTTGATTTAATAATGTCGTTTTAGTTTTAGTCGATTCTGTAAACAATATTAAATTAAATGTTACTAAAATGTGTGCGGGTAACACCGAATATAGTGGTAGGTGTCACCACTAGTTAAAGCAAGCAGCCGGTATAAAAGAGAGCGGCCGCACGAGTTGCGGGGCTACTAACCTTTTGGCTCTTAATCTAACTTGGGTAGTTATTATTACCGTTTCGTATTGAAGTAAAATAGAATCAACAGATCAGTTTAGTACGGGCATTGTACGAGGAAAGACAAGCTGTAAATAAGCTAAGTACATAGTCTTCTTAATTGTTGTAATTGACTATTGATAGTTTGTAACTAATAAGTTAAGATGTAACTTTCAAAAGAGTGGCCATGAGTTTCTTTGCCGGTTTCTTCTCATGAGGCCCTACGCATTTGGAAACTGGAGGTTATGGGTCGTCACGGACGTTCAGTGGATTTTGGTGTTCTCACCTAATTCACTTTGACAATGTTGTGCCGATCTATGATTTTAACTGTAGCTTCATTGATTCAATAAACTATTGGAATTCTATATTGTCTTTGGCTGTGCATATAAACCCTACCTACCAACGTGTGTAATAATGAAGATTGATTACTAGACTAGACTAGACTTGATTAAGAGAGATTTCTATTGCTTTAAATCATGAGTGCCACTTGACAAAATATGCAAGTGACGTCGGCGAAACTGACGTCACCGTTTCTCAATAACCGCTTCGACCGATCGCCCCCGCTGTGACTCCGACATATATATATAGATGAACGTATCTCTCTTATTGCTTTTGTAACACTGTTTGACAGTTAGTTGCTACTAAGATAACTTTTAGAGTATTCTGAGATGGACTGGAAATTTGTTACATAGGTCGATCCTAGGTCAGGTTCCAGCTTATAACAAGGTTCTGTTTATGCTATATTTATAAATATACTAGCTTATCTTGACGAGAAATATATGATATTTATTATGTATAACTATATAGTACATGTTACCATGAGGGAGCCACGCTTCGGCATGAATGGGACGACTCGACCGGAGTGATACCACGGCCTCACGGAGAACCGGTGTGAAATAGTGCTTGTGCTGTGTTTCACCGAGTGAGTGAGAATACTGGAGGTTCATACCCCAACCACTTCCTCCATCCCCCTCCGCACTCCCCACAGGCCGGCAACGCACTTGTGACGCCTCTGGTGGGGGACACACATGGGCGGCGGTAATCGCTTACCGTCAGGCGATACCTATTCCATTAAAAAAAAATATTTCAATAATTTGTTTTAATGGTTTCAAAGAGAATATAGTAAATCATAGTGCTTTTTACCCTAACCTGTCAGAGACACATTTCACAGCTTCAATAACAAGATAAATTAAAGGATAATGACATCTGACCACCTTGGGCACAAAATATGTTAATATATTGTAGGCCCGACAGTCCCTTAGTCGTAAATTTAAGTAATTTACGTAACCAAGTCAACATTAATTCATATAATTATAATTCAACAAGATTTGGAGCATATTCAATTTAAACGTTCGTTACGACTGGTAAATAACCGGTTTGGAATATTTTAGGGATTTTAAAGTTATCACACACTAGCTGAGTCCCTCGGTGTTACCAGCGGTTATTGTCGTACATAATTTCTCTATCTCTATACTGTGTATGTATGTACTGTGTATCTCTAATACTGCAACATCCCTTACCTGAGGCCTTTACTCCATCTTTATACGAAATTCTTAATCCTATGGAGCTAAAGATGTCATGTCTCTTACACACAAGATGATCATGCTTGGCAAGCCATGGCCCAATAATTGATGTTGAGAAATTGTATATTTGCTAATCGGAGCAAGAATTTCTATATCGCGACACAGGCTTAATAGTTACTCCGTAGTTCGTTGTATCTTCGGTAGACGGCGCAGTGGTATGTTTTTTGTCGCACAGTATGTGGAAGTCGCGACACTCCAATTTAGGTTCTAACGTTGTCCTGTTTGGAAACCATTACAATCCGAAAAACAGTTGTAAACAAAAAGCATTAGCCAGCCTTTGCTGTATCACGAATTGCTCCAGCCTTAGTAAAATTAAGAAAACAGGCTGGAAAATTATAATGCTTGTGATGACTATTACTAATATTTGAAGTCGAATGTTTATGGAATAACTTGACTATTTCGTGGTCATTCTAAGATAGATTAAATCAAGTTGAAACAAGAGAATATCAACAACCATGGGCGGGATTAATTTGAATAATATTAGCATTACAGTGTTGATTTAATTCTCTGAACCTATTTGGTACGAAATCGATGGACTACAGATCCTTGCGTGTTTAGATTTCGTGAGTATCTTGTTTGTATCTAAATAATGTCCAATATTTGCATATTTATAACATGTTTTCGAATCTTATCGGATTGTTTACGAAATACAATTTCGTTTTCAAGTTTTGTATTTAAATTTGCATAATGCTGCATAGAATGGAAGGTTCATTTTTGAATTTACTTCTTAAGTTTTTCCTACTGATATTTGTTTGAGAAATCTCTTACAAATTAAATTTTTTTTTCTGAAACTCCAGGGAAAAGCAATAACGAGTTGACTGATCTATGTTTGGATAAACTTCTGATAACTTTTGCTTAGTAATATTTGCTTTGCATCGAATCACTCTTTACACGTTTCACAACGTTTTTTAACCGACTTCAAAAAAAGGGAGGAGGTTTCTCAATTCGACCGTATATATTCTTTTTATAGTGCCTTGTCTAACGTGACCATTTACTTTTTGGCAGAATGGAGGTATTCTGCAGAATTACGTGAAAAAATACTATCATTTTAAATAGATTTTTCTTAAATATAGTAATTTCACAACATATTATTAAATAAAGCCCCACCACCGCGTCTGTCTGTCTGTCTGTTTGCGATAAACTCAAAAGCTATCCATGGATTTTGGTGCGGTTTGTACACATAGATATAGTGTGTGTTGAGGAAGGTTTTCGGATTCAATTTGTCAAATTTTTGAGTATCTAAAAATTGTTGTTGAAGACATCGAATAAAATTAAGTCGCACATCTTCTCGGGTAACATAAGTTACATTATATTTTCCGTAAAGAGCCCGTGCGAAGCCGGGGCAGGTTGCCAGTATTAATATTTACTAATTTAATAAAACATAAATTGCATAATAAAAAAAATAACGGGTCTCAGTGTCTATTACTAGTTGTTGCCCGCGGCTCCGCTCGCATGTATGTCGTATATCGCTCTAAATAGTAGCTTATGTGTTATTCTGACGTATAAGCTATACCACTGTCAAGTTTCATCCAAATCTGTTCAGTAGTTTATCTGTAAAGAAGAAACAAACATACACACTCACAAACTTTCGCCTTTATATATTAGTGTGATTATGTTTAAATTTAGAAATAAGTATGTTTATCATCAGTTTGGTTACCATAATACGGGCTTTACCTTGTTTGGGGTTAGACCGCTTGAGTTGTATGAAAATATTATTATTATAAACTAAAAAGTTAGGTCGTTACCAGTCTGACGGAATCAGCAGAATCAAGGTTTGAGTTTCAGCAACAAAAAAACGGCTTGATCCCGGATTAATGTGAGACCTACCTCATAAAGGTGGTAGAGCCACGCTGATTTCAGCACGGTTGGGCCGGCTTGACCAGAGGGGTCACAAGCGCGTTGCCGGCCTTTGGGGGATAGGGAAGGGAGATAGGGGGAGGGATTTAGGTTATGGGCCTCCGGTATCCTCACTCACTCGGTGAAACACAGCGCAAGCACTTATTTCACACCGGTTTTCTGTGAGGCCGTGGTATCACTCCGGTCGAGCTGGCCCTTCATGCCGAAGCGTGACTCTCCCACCGTAAGAAATATTTGTAAATAGATTGCAAAATAAATACATATACATATAACATATTTGTTTAAATTTTTAAACTTTTAAAGTCATTTAAATTATTAGAAAAGTTATATTTTTTATCTGTCTTATCATTTCACTATTAACGAAAAATCGTTGTGAAAAGGAATAAAGAGCTAACTCGCCTATTTACATCTCTACAACAGCACTTTAAACATCTCAAAAGTCTACCCATACATATTTATACCTACTTAGATAGTCCGACATTTTCCCCAGGTACTCAGTTTTTTTATAACCACTACATTCGTCATCTACGCCCTTTGTACAAGTTTCAAGATCTCAGAGAGGACGATTTTATCCGTTCAGACGAAAGTCTAGACAGGGACTTTTCCACTTTGCCGACGAATTAGGCTTGGCAGCCATTAGGGTAGTTATTCACTCTGAATATGTAGAGCTTGCGTTTATGAGAACTCTTACAGAATGCGTCATACTCGTGTCTACGTTGTATGTTGGAAATGTTATTGTTAGTCATAGGTCACAACTAAATTATAATCATACTAATATTACAAATGCGAAAGTTTGTAAGGGTGTGTGTGTTTGTTACTCTTTCAAGCAAAAAGTACTGAACGGATTTGAATGAAACTTAACAGTAATTTAGCTTACACATCAGATTACCACATAGACTATTATTTGTCGCGATAATCGACATATACGCGGGTGGAGCCGCGGGCAACAGCTAGTACTTCTTATAAATGCGAAAATTTGTGAGGATAAATGTATAAGTTTTGTTACCCTTTCACGCAAAAATTACTGAAGAGATTTATATGAAACTTTACAGTAATATAGCTCTTACAACAGAATAACATATACAGTAATTTTTATCGCGATATTCCTCGAACACGCGGGTGGTTCCGAAGGGGGAAAGCTAATATTAATTATTTCCAACAGAACTAAAAACACTAGCGTTACACGTCCGTTTTTATTGCTAAAGTTAATCTACTCAACCTGATGGAAAGCATGAGTAAAATCAAAATCTGGTGGTCAACATCCCTATTTCGCTTGGTGAGATGCCTTTTCTAGCTTTAAATCATTAAGGTGTTAATTTATCATTCCAACCTATATACTTTATGCTTGAATGGGTGGGATCCGAAAGTTCTAAGGTTTTATAACTCTTCAAAATGGAGATTTTGGTCTATTTTATCACGACAGATTAAAATTGTACATTTTAATTTGAAACTGAAGAATTTGTATGTTTCTTTTAATGAAGGCGTTAATCCTAATCGTCCGACTGATTTGAAAACATCTTTAAGTGTTAGATAGCGTAGTTATCGAGGTAGGCTATACTTATATTCATTACGTTACGATCACAAGTAACATTTTAACAAAATAAAAACCGACTTCAAGTACGACCAAATCGATCGCTTTCTCTTGGATGCCATCATCAGATGTCAGTGTCCTCATCATGGTATCACCGTTGGAATATCTCCTTTCCATTAAAAAGAGAATCATCAAAATCGGTTCATAAACGACGAAGTTATTCGCGAACACACATAACAAATGAATATATATACGGTCGAATTGAGATCCTCCTCCTTTTTTAAGTCGGTAAAAAAGGAGCGGAGTAAACACAATAATGCTGAATACAAAAATTATTCATTTTAATAGCATCCGTTGCGTGTGTTACGTAAACGGTGGAAGTTTCACAAAAACAATGTATAATAAAAGAATTTTTTCCCTTTAAAAGTTCAAAAAAAGTCCGCGACAATTTATGTCAATATTTTAAGGTTGGCTCACAGTAGCCTTTTACGGTAAATTTTATTTGTCACGCATAATTCGTGTTATAATATCACACTACGGGCAATAGGAGACGCAGACGAGTTTGCGTGAGGAAGCTAGAAGTAGTACAAAAATAAATACAAGCTTTCTATATTATTTAATCATGGAAGTGCCGCGCATGAATAGGCTGGCTCCACAGAAGGGGAGACTTTTGTTCTGTGGGCTGGCTCGACCGGAGTGATACCTCGGCCTCACAGAAGACCGGTGTGAAATAGCGCTTGTGCTGTGTTTCATCGAGTTAATGAAGATACCAAAAGCCCATTTTTTTTTTTTTTTTTTTACGTGTGGAAACCCCCTCGGGCCGACACCCCGCCGGGGTTTGCGGCGGGGCGGTGTGTCGGAATCGAACCGACTAAAACCACACGGTGTGCCACTCTGCGCCTGAGAGAGGGAGAGATCCGGGAACTGCTGCAGTAAGACCTCCGGACCCCTCCCGGCGCCAGCCCGCACAGAAGCGGGCACCCTCCTCCAACACCTCTCCATTTAGGCGACGTACGGCACACGCGTAACGTCGCCCCCTCGCGGGTGACCACTAAAGCGGATGGAGGGGAAAACCCGTCCCCACCATCCGCGGCCACACTCAGGGCGGCATGAGGCGCTGGTATGCGCGCCTCCGCCGCCCGGTTCGCCGGCGACGGATCGGGTCCGAGTGGATATCATCCTCCCGGGCCTTCTCCGCCGCCTCCTTCCGCGAAATTACGTCTTCGCAGAAGGCTGCGACCGCGGTAAAACTGCTGTCGCTACCGGCCATGGAACCTATGACGGCCGGTAGCGAGAGATCTCCTCCGATGACTGCAGTGAGGGCCCGGCGCTGCGATGCCCAAGCGGGGCAAATCGCCAGCGTATGCTGGGCCGAGTCCTCACTGCAGTCGCAGTGGTGGCAGGCGGGACTCAGTTCCCTCCTGGCGACCGAGTGCAGGTACTTTCCGAAGCATCCGTGCCCGGAAAGAACCTGCGTCAGTCGGAAGGAAAGGGTCCCGTGCTGCCGCCCTGCCCACTCGAGGATGACCGGCTGGAGAGCCTCCACGGCGGCAAAGCCAGCGCGTGGAGTCTCCAGCCGGAACGACCAGCGAGCCATCGTGGCTCGACGGGCGGCTTCACGCCACTCGCGTACCTCTTCGGGCGGAGGGCGAATGCCTCTCTCCGCCCGGAATTCAGCCACCCGTCGATAAACTTCAGCGAGCACTTCCGCCTCCAAATCCCACGGAGGTGTTCCGGCCAAGGCGCACGCCGCCTCGGTGGACACCGTGCGGTATCCGCGTATGGCTCTGACCGCCAATACCCTCTGAGGCCGCCAGAGGCGGGCCTTATTGAGGGCAGTCAGAGCCGCCACCCACACCGGTGCCCCATACAGCGCCATCGACCGGACCACCCCCGTGTAGAGGAGTCGCGTTGCGACGCTGGCTCCACCCAAGTTGGGCAAAAGTCGCCCAAGGGCAGAGGCAGCGTCGACCAGCCTGGGACCAAGCTGTCGGAAGTGCTCGTCGAAGAGCCACCTACCGTCGAGGATCAGGCCCAGATATCTCATCTGGGCCCGAACCGGTACGAGGACCGAGTTGACCACTATGGAGGCGCCGGGGGGCGGCCCACGACGGGGCCCATGAAATACCAAAAGCCCATACCGCAACCCCTCTCCCCATCACCCAAAGGCCGGCAACGTATTTGCGACGCCTTTGGTGTTACGTAATCGGCGGTCATGGGCGGCGTTAATCGCTTTCCATCAGGCGATACGTCTCCTCGTTTGCCCCCTATACCATAAAAAAAAATAACACGACAAAGTGCTTATCCAAGTAAGTTTAACGACTGTTCTTACCCTTAATTACATAAATGACTGTACATTTCCCTTAATCCACTGAAATTCTAAAAAGGAGGTGTTAATTGCTTCGTTTTCTAATTTGTGTAGATTTTATTCTGGACATTTCTCTTTGGGTGAATACGAATCAGTTTTCCAAATGAGTCTGTTACCTTTTACTAAAGTAAACCTTGCAGGTTACGACGGATCTATGGAAAATTTGATGCTACAGAAATACAATAAAAAAATCGTCAAAGCTTTTTACCCGAATAAGGCAAAGGAAGGGTATCAGGGTAATAGTTTTGGCAATACATGTATGTTCCACCGTAGCGCCTCAACTGCTGAACCGATTTGAATGAGTGAGGTGTCAATACATTTGTAATAATGACCCCGGTGACAAAGGGTAATAAATTTTATCAAAAGTTTTTACGCAGTCGGATTATAGTTTTCTAAACTTCTGCTTGTTGATTATACGCAATTTTTAAACGTAAATAATATAATAATAATAATAAATATTTCGGACATCTAACGCACAACGCCATCTAGTCCCAAGGAAAGCAAAGCTTGTGTAACATTCACAATTAATTAACTTTACACCATATAATTACTATACATACTTCTCGGGTTGAGAATGTACTATAAAATTTACTTTTCAAGCTTGTTTTACCTGTATGCCAACGTAATTGAGCAATATGATCATTTGAAATTAAAACTTTCTCTTATTAAAAATCTAATACTCGTAAAGATAATGGATAGACAGATAGACATGGCGGAAAAGGAAAAACTAAAATCAAGTCACTAAGTCAGTAAACTATTTAATATTTTTTATAGAAAATGTGATAAGGGTAGTCAAAGAATGATGTACAAATATATTTTGTAGAGTGCCCATTTTTTTTGTGTACCGGCAAGCGAGCGTTAATATAAACGATGTTGCCAGCCTTGGACCGGATACTTCGCCGCGGACTCTCCATCGATACAATAACCTTTATCTATTGAATGTTAGACGTGGATCTGTCTCCGTTCAGCATCAAGAGGGCGAACTGGGTGAGTTAGGGTGCGGTCGCACTGGAGTAATTGCTTGTAATCTTGTTCAAGAACGATAATGCTGTGAACTTTAGGGATGTCGGCAGTAAATTTCGGATGCCTAACATGCTACAGCCGTTTCTGAATAAATAAGGTCTAGAACAACTATTTTGAACCGTATAGCGTTTTTATTTATTTAGAACCGTTCGTGATACGCGCGATATAATATTAGATAATACTTTGCAAATCATACATTTATGAAGATACAAATAAATAGATTGAACTTTTAAAATCTACATTCTGATCCATATTTTTACCCCTTAATTATACAAACATTAGTTAAATAGTTGATCCGAAAAGTGTATGGAATATAATGTCAAAAGAGTTTATTTTTCATATTCCAGTTATTTCAATAACAGCACCTACCTACCGCTTTCCCCGGTTTTAGATTTTGACCAGCGGTATGCCATGCCATGCATCCTAAGCCACTTCCTTATTGAACAAATATAAGCGGAGTCCCTGATCTGAGTCCCATCTATTATCATAGCAGAATTTAGAGATTTTTACTTCTTTTATGGCAATGGGGCAAACGAGCTGACGTATCACCTGATAGTAAGCGATTATCGCCGCCCATGGACATAAGTAGTTTTTACCGTAGGAGAGTTACGCTTCGGCATGAATGGACCGGCTCAACCGGAGCGATACCCCGGCCTCACAGAAAACCGGTGTGAAATAGCGCTTGCTCTGTGTTTCACGGAGTGAGTGAGGATACCGGAGGCTCATACCACAACCTCTTTCCACATCCCTCTCACCATCTCCCAAAGGCCGCAACGCACTTGTCACGCTTATGGTGTTCCAGGTGTCCGTGGGCGCCGGTAATCGCCTACCATCAGGCGATACGTCTGCTCGTTTGCCCGCCTATTCCATAAAAAAAAAGATTTGTGGAACTTCTTTTTTCCTTCTCTAGTTAGAAGTACATTGATAAAAGGTATAGAATGGACCACGAGAGGCATGATATAAAGAAATGCATATCAGGAACGACTTACTGATTTTGTTCATTATAATTTCTACGTCACAATTGTTTGACGGTTTTGTAACCACCAATTCTTTTTAGCGCGTCAACAAGTGTGTTTTACTACAGAATTTTATGTTTCTTCCCCCACATAAATTTAAGTACCTACATAAGCAAAGGGGACGGTCTCAGTTAAGAGTAAAATCTAATAAAACTCATTATACGCCTTTTACATACTACTACGATGTTCTGAGTTCAGTGAAAACATGAAAGAGAAAAGATTAGAGTGCATAACGAGCGATCATTTTTAATCAGCCATTCTCACAAACAGGATTTGGGAAATTTAAAAAGGTTTCTTCAGTTGGAATTGAAGCTGGCATCAATTTCGTACCCTCTTCACGAGGTGAACAATGGGGAACGACCTTAAGGTAGCGGACGCACCACGCATGCGCCTCGCACCCCAGCCGAAACTGTCATGGCGGTTCAGTCCACGTATTGACGCCGCGGAGTCGCGCGTTTCGTTCTAACCTATTTATCGCTGTTCCCGACCACCCATAAATACCAAAGGAACATATAAATTTTATCTGTGTTATAGTGTTTGTGACAGATAGATATTGTCGGTGTTTTTTTGGTGGTTTTGAATCGCGTGTGCTGTGGACTGTTTGCGGTAACATCGGATTTAACTGGATAACAGGCGATACCAGGCGTCTGTGAGTATTGTAGTGTTAATTTTTAATGATGTAAATGTAAGAAAAAATAATGTTAAGTTTATGTGATGGCGGGTTCACAAGACGGTTTCTACGATGTGTACGTCTGACGCGTTTAGAAATGAACGTAGCCACGCGCGTGTGTTACGGTGAAAGAAACATTAATGTCTGCTTAGAATGTTTATACATTTTATTGATTTTGGAAAGTTTTCGTATATGCCTCGCCTGCTTTCGAAGGGCGAATGGTATTCCTATAGGTGTTCACCTACTATATTATAAAAATCGCCAGTAATTTGTAGTTTGAATAAAACTACTTTTAATTCGTGTCTAATGAGTGTCCTATATATTTTAAAACGCTCTTGTTTATTATTTTAAAAATATTTACAATGTATTTTAAGTGATAAAATTTATATAAATAACATTTAACGCCAAGAAATAAAGGAAAATCCTTCGAGTCGTAAACATCTTTGTTTATTCAACTATTTTATTATCTTATTTTTTTTGCCTTTTAAACTTTACGTTTAATTTATATAGTATGTATAAATAAATATGTACCGAACAAAGGCTTCACCCAAGGCACGTCTATGAGCCCAGTCTGTCCAGCTGTGGCCAGCATGATGATGATGATGATGATGAGAATGATGCAATATGTATTATCGAATATATCGAAGATCGACTGCATAGTTAAGCTATTTATATTTATATTAGTTTAAGCGGTAGTGATGCCGCTTTGTACTGCGCGTTGTGGGTTCAAATCCCACATGAGACAACACTTTGAGTTATCTACAAATTGTTGTCCTGAGTCTGGGTGTTCTTTGTGTTCGTTTCATGTATGTTTGTAAAGTCCTCCACGACACAGAATGTATATTCCTAATGCGGGAGTAGCATTTATTAAAAAAAAAAGAATATCTTAGCGGTAAATAATATACGCGGTAATAATACCACTTTTCGTATTACTATTTTCAACAAATATTTTTACGGGAATTAACGCGATCACTTATTAAAAGGTATCACATACCTCTGATTTGCCTGACGTTTCGACCAGGTTGCACTGGCCGTGGTCACAGGCTGACTCAGCCTGTGACCACGGATACCTTTTAATAAGTGATCGCCTTAATTCCCGTAAAAATATTTGTTAATATCATTGAACGCGAAAGTTTAAAAGTTAGTACTATTTTCAATTTAAAGCCAATGATATAGAACAATTATTATTTTTTATTTTTCATAGAACTTTCGTCATAGTTCCGAAATCTGTAGTATTGCGTCATATTTTCGTAGTTTTTGTGATAACTAGATATCTTTAAATGTATCTAAAAGTGTTTATATTCACATATAGTACGTTCATACGTATTTAGTATGTTTGCCTGTAGTACGAAATATGCTTTAAAATAACCGACATTATCGTGTTTTACCCAAATAAAAGTAAACAATCAATTCGGGAAACTCTTTATTTCATGATAAAAATATTGCTTTATAGACTATTATCTTCTAATTGACGGTTATGGTGAAACAAAACGATTACGGTTCAAATTACCATTATTCAGTTCGAACAGAAACAATACTTTATTACAAATTTATTTTTCCACAAACAATGAAACAGAAAATAACATAACCTGAAATGTTTTATTCTACCTACGCTTATTATGTTTTTCTGTAGAAGAACTGTATTTCTCATCAATACAAATTAAACAAGCACAAACACAAGGCAACTGCTATAAATCGTAGAGGAGTTCCCTCGACTATCTTTCGGCTCCATCATCAGACCGATTCCAGACCTCCGTTAAATTGTAGTGCTTTCAAATACTTTATTAAAAAAATTACAAATGCACTAGTCGCCCCTACAAATTTCGAAGGTTCCCCTCGATTTCTCTGGGATGCCATCATCAGATCCTAGTTTCCTTATCATGGTACCACCGTCGGGACATCTCTTTTCCAACAAAAGAAAAATCATCAAAATCGGTTCATAAACGACGAAGTTATGCCCGAACACACATAAAAAAAAAAAAAAATAATATATATACGGTCGAATTGAGAAACCTCCTCCTTTTTTTGAAGTCGGTTAAAAAACCACATGTCTACCTCTTACAATTCATCATTAACTACCTATAACAGTCCACTACCATAGATAAGAATCTCCTTAGAATGGAGGTTTTAGATAACTATAAAACGTTGGCCGGACGGGTTGGTATACAATGCGTTTCAAGCCATCCTTCTCCTTGCAGTCATATTGTCCTGCGAAGTCTGCGGCACCTACAGCCTGAATACTGGTCAAGGTAGCAGCTATATATTCAAATCTTTTCTTTTGGTGATGTCTGTATATTTTTTAATTTATAAAAAAAAATACAGTCAAAGTTGCCTTTTATACAGATTGAGTATTAAAGATTCCATTTTCTCTGAAGTATCAAATCCAAAAATAAAATATACAACCATAGAAAACCAATTCACTTTCACAACGAACGCAATGATGATTTGCATAAATCCAGAGTGATTTTGTCTAAAATCAATCAATCTGGCCGAGGCCCAAGCTGGATTATTCAACTTAAATCCAGATAATGTGGTCATACTAAATTAATGGTCGTTTGAAATCGGTTGAAAATTAATTCGGTCTAAAATTACTGTTCGAGCTAGATATAATTCGTCTAGACGGTTTCAGTTATTATTGCGTGCAATACATTTAGGCTTTTGAGTATGTTGAACCAAATACCTATATATTTAAAAAAAAACTAGACTTTATCTGTTGCTTCTTTTACATTAATGTAAGTTACGTTAGCTTATTTATCGTTGTTTTCTTCTGAATAAAAGGTACCCTACGGTGACATTACCGGTATGCCATTTTTGATCGTCAACAGTTCTTAAAACTAATCAACTGCTTCTCCTCGAAATGATTGTTTCTAATATTTCCTTCTGTTTTAAGTGTTATTGTTCTACGTAGATTGTCCTCTTTGCCGGCTCGCTCGACGATCTCCATGGGATATATAGGCGTGGTAACACTCCGCTTTCTTGATCCGTCTCCACACCTAATAGGATTTATTCACGAAGAGATATTGCACTGTTTTACAATTGATTCCCAACATTTATTAACCAGCTAACAATGGCGTGTCAAAAAGAAATTAAATTCTTTATTTTTTACATGGTATAACAATATACTGCGCCAGGTATGGCCAGGTTGGTTTCTTTCGTGTTATGTTGCTATTCGCTGGTTTTGATTGGATAATTTTGTGTCATGTTGCTATCACGTGGTAACTGGATAGTGACGTCACCTTGGGGAGCTCTCGGAATGCGACACCTTGTTTTCTTAGACCATGATTTTTCTGAAATTAACGTACTGACAATACTGACGACATACAGCCAATAAGACATACTGACAATATGAACTTCTTTGTGTTAATATGACTATTAAGTACATATACCTAAATCTGGAGACACGGTGGTGACCCTGCCAAGCGGAACCAAGCGAAGCGCAAGCTCTACCTACCTTTTTTTCGAATTGCATCGTCGCTTTTTTATTTATTTATTTATTTTTACCGAGATGTAGAGTTTGTTAAGGTAGGGTTGGTAGATATAGAGCCCGTAGATTCAGATGCTTGGCTCTTCATGAGATCTGATATCTTTTTTACATTGTATGCCATATTCAACGTCTCGATGTCTTGTCAACATTTTACATGAAAATGTTTTTGGTGGGAAACCTTTATTGGTTACCCGGCATTTCAATCCAATGAAATGTTCACCAATGCTTGTCATGAGCATATTGGTGAGATGCCAGCTTTGTATCCACGAAGTGCCGTCAATCGAGAGGATGCTGTACCATCTCTAATCGTGATAGTATTTTTCATCCTTGAGAAAGAATGAGGCTCATGTTATAAAGTTATCTGAAGAAATTACAAATATAGAAAGTCCACTTCAGAGAGGGAAACAGAGGGCAGACTCATGTAAGCTACTTTAATGGATGTAACCTTTTGTAAGCAAGCAGTGATGTAGTGCCAAATAGCCTTGTCGCTGTTGTAAAATAACGATTTGTGGTTTTGTAGCAATTGGTTGAGAACAACTTAGTTTCAGACCAATAAACATCGTTGCCTTGTACTAACCTTAATGGCCTGTTTATTTCTTGACATTTCTTTTATCCTACTACGGCGAAAAGTAAGGTAATATTTTGGCAGTAAAGAACGAATTTATAGTTATTCAAAAATATTCTGAAGGGATTCATAAGAATAATGGTATGACTGTATATGACTGGCCATATCTTACTTAACACATTTGCACAACTAAATTCGTGTATATCAGTAATATTTATTTGGATTAAAAATTAATGCGTAAATTAAAACGCCTTCTAGTTCCAACCTAAGCAGAGCTTGTACTATGGGTACTAGACAACTGATATAAATACATATTTACTTTTTTTTGTAAATACATGAATATTAAAAAAACCCAAACTCCGAAACAAATATTTGCAGATCATACAAACATTTTGTCCCACCTGAGAATCGAACCCGAGACCTCAAGCATAGCAGTCGTATACGCTAACATTGCGCCACCGAGGCAGTCATATTTAAGTTAGTAAAATTTACCTTTCAAAAGAAAGATTGCGGGTTAGTTGGTGAGACCACGAACATTATATATAGTACCTGGTTTAGTACCCATAACTTAACTGTCTCGTAAACGTGTCACCCTTTTGTAAGGGTTGAATGTAAAAATTACATCATGTTGTTTGTTTTAGTATTATGTACTAAACGTGTGCAGAAAATATACACTTTTCAAATGATAACGTAAAAGTACAGTCGTCCTCAAAAAGTAATGTCACACTGTTACTCTACCATTATAGTAACTTACATAGTATTTAAAGGACATATCAAGTTACCATCGAGTATAAATCGGGTCCAACTCTTGTAAACTTTAAATGCTATTTTATTCTAAATATATCATACCTTTCTTTTATAAATATAAAAGATTATTTTCCTCAATAATGTCTTTTTGTTTCATTGATTTATTCCTTAACCAGCACAAACTACAAAAAAGGCTATGTTGCTGTGTTTGACAGAATAAGCAGTTGTCGGTGGGTTCCGCTTAACACATCGATAAGACGTGTTTGTTTACGAAAGAATTACCCCACTTCAATCTTTATTTTGATACATAAAAAAATTGGGTTGACAAGTATAAACAAAATTTATTCATTGCCTACGATCAAGGGATCTTTGTGACACTTTAGAAATATGAAAGAGGATTTATTCACGTTTAGGAACAGTATCAGCTTCATGTGAAGGTCCGTACATAAATCTCCCATTTCATAAGCTTCTATTTACTCGTTGTGATAAATTGTGTAACTAGTTTTGTTCCGCTGACATTTTTATTTAAAAAAAAGTTTAGAGGTAAGGGTCATTGTAATCTAGTTCGATACCTGTCCAGAAAATAGTCATTCTATTTGTATATCTTGCGTACACTTAAATATTATGTGATTAACGTAGTCTTGAGACGTTAAGACTTTTTCTCTTTTTTTTCTTAAGTCTTATGTATATTGCGTGTCATAGCAGTTTTTCAATAAGCTTAAGGTTAAGTAAATTATAAGAGACAGAGTAAAAGTATTACAGATTTTCTGTGATTCACTAAAATAGCGCAGGCATACATAAATATATATAATGTGTGATAGACATAAAATTTTAAATATAAATTTATATGTATGCATGCATTTCGAGCCAAGGCACTCTAGTCCATTTGTAGAACCGAGGCGTGGCACGCAATGACGGCGCGGTCCGTGCCTAAATGGGTGACTGCTGGTGGTGTGATACTATGACCGTCTCCGTGATTCGAAGGTAATAAGCAGTCGATCGGTTGTTATCATAAGATAACAGTCGTGTAGCTTAGTTGGAGGCCTTTGGGCGGCTTAAGAACATCTATGTTGATGATTGATGATGATGCGATTCACTAATAAAACCTACCCTGAAATTAGCTCAACTAATTTAATATTATTACTACCTTTCGCCCGTAGCTCTGCTCGTATATATATCGCCTATCGGGGTAAAGAGCAATATGTCCTCCCTAAAAAAATCAAAGTATTTCCATGCCAAATTTGATTAAAAACAGTGAAGCGGTTCAGCCGTAAGACAGACGGACAGAGTTACTTTTCTTATTTATAATATTAGTGTGGATTATCATTGTCTTTTTCTTCGGGACATAACCTAAATAGAAAAGCCTAACCTATCGGCATCATTAAATTCAAATATGGTTGATAACAACAATGACACACTCGTCAGTGATAACAATCACTTAATAGTTGAAAGATAACGAGAAAAATGTAATGTGTACTGCGTTTACTTTGTCCGTGACATAACGTTTTTTATTAAAAAATAATTATAAAACTTTATGGACACTTTACTACTATTGCAGTACATGTGTATAATAATTGCTACACTGTAAAATAACTAACATTTATGCAAGTATGTAGGTATGCTAGGTCAAATTCGTACAATTAACTTGTATGTTACTTATGCTTCGCTGGCACCGAGTGCTCGGTTTTATGTCAACTAACTACTAACATTAAAGTCGTTAGTTAGTGTAATTTACGTACCAATAAAACTATCAAACGTTAAACATACATTTAATCTAAGAAACTTCAGTTGACTGTACCTACACATTTACTTTCAGTGTTCAGGATAACCATTTGAAGTCTTCTATGGAATGATTAGGATGTACCCTACATAATTACAGACTTATTTATGGTCTACATTTTTTGTAAATGCGTACATTTTAGAGATAGAAACACCCAAACTCCGAAACAAATATTTGTAGATCACACGACCATTTATAGAACGTTAGTGATTGTAGAAAGGAATCAACGTAATACACTTCCCTAAGGGGGTTGAGTTGATAGTCGTCATAAAACAATTTAAACTTCTATTAATATTTGACCTTTTCGTCTAAATTTACGCAATTATTGGTAAATTCAGGTCGATCAGATTGTGAATAAAACTAATTATTTTGACATTAAAACGAACTTTGAGGTCGTGTCTACTGCTTGAAAGGGCACAAAGTTAAAACAAACAGGATTTGCATTAGATTATTTGAGGATAATCTGCGAATATGGTTTAATTTTGGCTAAAGTAGTAGTTTAGGGACTGATTGAAGCAGTTGGTGTGGTACGATGTCATATAGTATTAATTTAAGTAAGTTAAGCGTGTTATCATGACGATATATTGTGCTTCTAGGTTTTTAGGAACTATTTTTATTCTTGTAAACTGTCAACCGCACTCCTTGTGATACTGTGAACTTAATAATATTCATGCAATCGATCAACAATGGGGTTAAGACCTGGTATATAGTTTATGCTTTTTACACAAACTATGCCTTGCGTTTAAGCTCAAAATTAGGTTTTAAACTACTTCGGCTTAGGTACGATAAAGCCTTTGTCATTCAAGGACAAGTTCCATAGTTTCAGAACCTATTTTCAAATATTATTAAAGATAAATAGGGCCAAATTGTTATTTTTTTGTAAGTAACTGATTGCAAACAAATTAGGTACTAATTTCAAAATTTCTATGATAGTCACATCGCAGATAGATAAACAACAAGAAACTATGAATAACATTAAAAAAACATATGTGTGCTTATATTTGTAGGAATTTCAGTTCAGATGTACAACTTGTGTCATGTAATAACACAACTACAGCACATAACCCTGGCCACTTATGTAAAAGTAGGCCAAGTTTGACCAATTTGTGTTAATTTAACAGCCTTCTAAGTATATTAATTTAGGGTATGTTTACCCCTAGCAAATAGGTAAACCGCAATGACGAAGGGTTAATATTTTTAACGGGTAAACATTCAAAGTATTTTAAACTTAATAGTACTTATTATAAGATTATTCAATAATTATTATATGTTAATTATACCTTGTTATGTTCATTTATTGTATCTATGCCGTGAAAACGTTTTTATTGATCTTTTAGTACTAGTCTAGTATAGATCTATACTAATCGTATAAATTTTGATGATGATTCTTTGTATTGATATAACTTTTTGAAGTGATAACTTCTAATGGGAGGGTGAACTGCTTCGTTACGTAACGCGTTACGGCGCCAGTCTGTCTGGCTTCCTCCTCTCTCACGCATACGGTAGTGGTAGGCAGGCTCCTCCTCTCTCATTCTAAGGGCCTTACCATACTAGCGGTTTGGGAGTGGCTGTGGAACAGAGCGAGCGCGCAGCGAATGCGTCGCGAATACGCCGCGGCTGCACAGCGAGGACGTCGCGGACGCGTGGCAAATATGCTACGTTTCTGTCGTGTATTTGGATCGAATTAAGGACGTATAATACACTCAGTAACAAAATAGATCCCGACGAGGCCGATTGGCGTTTTTACGAGACAGTGCAAAATGTTGTCCATGCTGCTGTTCACGGCGATCTTGTTCTACGTCCGCAATGAATTCGCTACACATGGCCGGCGTGTTTGTTGCGCGCCCGTAACATATTAGTTGAGAGCCCGCTCCACTTTGAGAATGCTCGCAATCCGCTAGTATGACAAGGCCCTAACCCACAGCGCTTGCCGAATTTCGGAAAGTAATAGCCTAAGCTTTTCCCAACTTAAACAATTACAATATTAAATAGTTCAACTTACATTAGTTTAAGTTATCAGTTCTGTAGGGCGTCCCGAGACACACACGTTTTTTTTTATGCCAATTTAGAAGTTTACCACAATACATAAAAGAAAACCGCATCCAAATCGATCAAGCTGCTTCTGAAATCAGCGCGCACAACCACACAAACAAAAAGTTCAGTAGACAAAAATTCTACTGTCTTCATAATTTTTCTCTAATATCTTTAATGTAGACACATCAATTTAATACGAGGTAGGTAAGTTATCGACAGCTGCAGCCATATTGGAAATTAATAATGTCAATCATTGCAGGAACCCATCGAGCCTTTGTAACTTGTGAACGGCATATTGGATCATAATTGTTGTTTATTGAAAATTTGCCACGTTTATTAACATTTCTCTCCGCTTGTCAACCTTCAAAAGAGATTATATTGGTAACTTTATTTAATTTCCAGCCTAGTACGGTTATTGAATACTTGTATGATTATAGTAAATCTATGTTTGTATTTATATAATTTATCTAGTATTTATTAGCTGCATATTATTTTTAACTAGGTAACCCGGACAACTGCATCTGCATGTCTGAACATGTTTCACTGCCTAAAGCCTACTAGTTTTTGCATGCGGCTCGCGGCTTGTATGTTGGTTATCACTTTAAATAGTACCCTATGTGTTATTCTGATGTATGAGCTATATTACTGTAAAGTTTCATCCAAATCCGTTCAGTAGTTTTTGCGTCAAAGAGTAACAAACATCCACCATCCTTTCGCGTTTATAATATTTTTATAGATAGATATTGAGTAGGATAACCTTTTCTAACAAATGGGCTAACCAATAATATTCACGAATTATTGAAATTGGTCAATATATTCACGCGTAATCCCATGACTAAGAGAAATAGGTATTCATTTATACATGTAAATTATATAAAAATGAATCACCGAAATGTTTGTACGCACATAACTTCCGATCGGCTGCACCAAATCAAATAATTCTTTTTTATGTGTTAATTATTGTTAGGACAAGGTTTGTATGCAAGAAAAATTAAAAGTTAACCGGAAAAACTTTTTTTTCGGGACTGTACACTACCTATGGGAAGCTGGGACAAATTCGTTAATATGGCGGTACGAAAACGTTAGTATGGCGAATATATAAATATTATAGATAATATTTATATATTCGTCATAATGTTATGTAATTTAACTCGAAAGTTGAAGCAGAATCTGACATAAAAACATTGACTAGGTTATCTTTCAATTATGAATATGAAGTACGCGAAGTAGTCTACCCTTCTTTCAATAACTTATTCAGAAAATTTTAACTGAAAATTTCCCTAGGTTCAGTTATCCGCTTCAACGCCCACACAATTTGATAGTGTTCAAACAGACTTTCCTAACTACAACTGTTATCATTTCGTCCGTCGTCCGAAACTGTCCTAAACTTCGAATACAGCGGTTCATATTAATTGGACCAATAATTCCTAAAACCCTTTGAAAACTTGCCAAAACTGATGCTAAAGTTGAATTTTGGGCTAAATTAATTTGAAATTCTGTTAGAATTTAAATTTGTAACCACCGCTTCTGAGTTTCCCGAAGAGATAGCAAGTTAAAATTATTCTTTTTTTTTAGTATTTTATGGCTGACTACACTTGAACAGTTCTTTAGTTGAAAGTGTATAAATAAGAGTTAATTTTACCTCTCTGGTACGCAAGGTGCAATGGTTCAGCTGCTTCCCAACCCTTTTTGAAAATGTATTTGTTTTTAGACGAATCGATCGAAAAACGAAAACCAGCGGGAAAAAACAAGGTGAAAGAGTAAGAATAAGGAATATTGCTAATTTTGAATGGGGAATCGAAACTGAAACTACAGCAACTTTGGAAAGGCGGAATTGTGTGCTTATAGAATGGATAAATCTACTACCAGAACAGCTTGACCAATTGGCTTAGTTAAATTCAAAATGGTCTGTGACAGTCAGGTAATACAGGAGATCCGTCTGACGTCTGTGTCCGTCCTTGTTTTAGCGACATGGACATTGACTTTACTAAAAATACCTACTTAATTTATTCCATAAATTAAAAATAAATCAAATCTATATCTTTAATGAATATGAAAACACAGCGGGTAAAATCAAAATGTGACCATAAAGCGAATTGTTGTGAATTTAACCAAAGCTTTACAAAAATTGCGCCATATTACAAACATAAATTGCGAAGAGGTCGGAAACATACAAAAGGCAATTGTTTCGCCCGTTCTGGTTATCGTATAAATTATTTTGGACGATCGCTTGGCAATATGACAGAAAATCGTTTGAACATGGAAAATAATTCTCTTTTTAATGTTTTTTTTTGCTATGGACATACTCTAAGCATTGTTCGTTTTCAAGAATAGTAACACAACGCGTTGTGTGCTCTCCGTACCGTTTGAAATGTTGAATTTGTTTTTATTGTTTGTTTTACTTTTGTTTTTCTACTTACTAATTATCACAATTTGCCACGGTAATTAAGAAATTAGGGTAACATTGAAAACCGGCGTGTATTTCACCGAATGAGTGAGGATACTGCAGGCCCATACCCTAACCTCTACTCCATTCTCCTCTCCATCTCACAAAGGCACGTTTGCTCGTTTGCCACCGATTCCATAGAAAAAACTTTATAATTTCGTCGGTCGTAATAACCAATTTTTAGACTTACTTTTTGGAATATTTAAGTGGTATTATTTATTTGTTAAGTGTTTCGATCAGTTATACTAGAAAGGTGACATGTGGATGTCCCTGAACTAGCACTGCATCTGAATTAGGTACTGTTAAGCGCAGTTGGCCTGCCACTTATATTTTACCACTTGACTGTACTGTAACGAGAAAATTCTCTGCGGTAAGGCGAATATCACGTACATTTGCCATATGCGTGTGGTCTAAATAGAATATGGAGAGTCACTACCGCTTTTTATCGAATAGGTGTCATAAGAGCCGTCTATGGGACCATATTACGCAGGATGACAGCACTGTAAAGAGCAGGAAAACCTGACCCAAACCCTATACCTACTCGTCTAGCCAGCGTGTTATAGCACCTAAGCCTAAGCCGTCTTTCTAAGGAGAAGCGACTTTCTGCGGCACGAACGGGCCAGCTCGAGCGGCGCGGTACTAACCTCGCACAGAAGATCAGCATAAAATGACAGTGTTCGTGCTGTCGTGTTTCATTGGTGAGTGAGTGCGAGACCGGAGGCCCAATTATGCTGAAACATCACCGTGCCGCCATGGTGACGGTCGCCATGCAGCATTGTCTGAGAGTTATTTTGGCAGGCCAAACATTAAAAATAAGCCTATGTTTAGCAATAGATTGTTAGGCCATGTTCAGATGAGGAGTACACATGCTAACTCGCGTTTCTAGACTGAAATTTCATGTGTTTGTAAACGTGCGTCAGCAAAAAGCGCGTTGAGTGCTTCTCGTCTGTACATGACCTTAAAGGCTGTTATTGATGATCATTATATAATCAGTAAAAGAGTGTTTATTTAACACTTCAAATGGTAACAATTTCACAGAATTCCTTAAAGTTTATTTACAAAATAAGCTGAAATTGTTGGAAATATATTATTTCATGATATAACTCACGTCATGTTATAAACGCGTGTTTAAGTAGAGCAAAAGGAAATGTAAGTCATTTCTCGGTACAGTTAAAAATGGGTGCTCGTTGCGAAATGGATCTTAAAAGGTCTTTACATTTAACGTTCTCTCGGCGATAAACGGCGGTATCTAAATTGCTTGTATCACAAGCAAAATTAAAAGTATTACACTAAGAATAGGATATTATTTATTTGACTGCCTCGTTGGTAGGCGTGTGCGACTGCTGATCATGATTGATTGATCTCGGGTTCAATTTCCGGGTCGTACCAAATGTTTGTATGATCTACAAATATTTGTTTCGGAGTTTGGGTATTTTCTATGTATAATGTGTATATATTTACAAAAAAAGGGTCTACTTGCGACAGCCTCGTTTATCCCAACTCCTACTGAAATTATAAACACGAAAGTTTGTGAGGGTGTATGGATGTTTATTACTCTTTCACGAAAAAAAACCGCAATAATTACTGAATGGATATTGATGAAATTTCACAGTTATATAGCCTATACATCAGAATAATACATAGAATACTATTTACCGCAATAACTGACTTACACGTGGGTGGCAAAAGGTAGTACATATATAAATTCAAAGACATGTTATGACCTGTTAAAGTGACTCTACTCTGTATGATGGAAAGCATGAGCAGAATCCAAGAGTAATCGTGGTGGTGGTAGAAGTATTTTTTCCTGTTTAACTGTTTCACTTACCTAATAGTACACACACATGTAAATATCAATAATCCTTACAGAGTATGCATTGCATGTAGTAAGATTATAAATACAGCCGTTTAAATTTAAGCCGGCTAACGATCGTTGGAACGGCTTATCAATTAGAATTGGCAACGTGAGGGCTATTAGAGGGCTTGGGCTATAAATGTGCCGCCTTATTGTGGGTGCTTCGAGAGAGGGACGCGGTCTACGTCACATGGAGATTTTATTTCGATTAACCTGTTAGTACCGTGGTTGGTTTCCATAATATTTTATCCATGGTGCTCCCCGGTTTGAAAAAGGTGTATATCTATTTTGACTTCATTTTTTCTCCCACTTTGGTAAGGAGGGAAGTGGAAGTTTATTATTTCCAATTCCTTTTCACTTTCTTCCAGTTTTCTTCTGATTAATTTCATTGCGGGTTCCAAGACAGTTTGAACTGCCTGAGTGTCACTCGGTGGGTCCTGGGTTGATCCTGGTGTACAGGAGTTACAGTGGTGGGCGCGTGGGCGGAATTATTCCCTTAAAAGTACTGTGGCTGTTGAGTTCGGTTCAATACCCGCCCATGCCTAAAAATTGTGTGATGTGCACAATTACTTATTTTTGTCTGGGTATAATATACCGATATTTACTACACGTTATAAAACAAAGTACGCCGCTGGTTCTGTTTTTCTATCTGTTCGCTATAAACTAAAAAGTTACTGCGCGGATTTTGATGCGGGTTTTACGAACAGATAGAGGAAAGTTTTCCTATATATGTTGTTAAAGTTTCGAGTATATTGGATAAAATATAACAATAATTGTTGAACATGTCGGAAAACATTAAGCTAATCACTGCTAATCTAATCATCTAAGCATCTTCTCCGGGTAGCATTAGTTAGGTATATTATATTTTCCGTAAAGAGCCCGTACGAAACCGGGGTGGATTGCTAGCGTATATGTATTTAAAAATGTGTACGTCATGTTTATGAGTCGTATGAATATCATAAAAAAACCGCATCGAAATCGGTCCATCCGTTCGAGAGCACGATGCCACAGACAGACACACACAAAAAAACACAGAGAGACAGACAGACATCGACGTCGAACTTATAACACTCCTCTTTAAACCTCGGGGGTTAAAAAGACGAAACATCTCCTTACACGGCCTTTGTTTGCCTCGTTACCTCGGAACATAAATACAAAACCAATGGCCGGTCGTAAAATTTTCTTGCCCATATCATGAATATTTAAATGTTCGTTGTAAAGGTTGGTTAGGGGCTATGAAGGGAGCAATACACAATTATGAAGTTATAAATCCTTTGTTTCATCAATATTATCTGTGACTTGATATCTAATGTGGACTTATAGCTACATCATAGTATTTGCTTTTTCTCCTGATCGTAAAAGGTTGCAAGTGCGTATACTCATTTTTGAATTTTGAAAAGTACCTTTTGTGATTTACTCATCAAAGCATATACGACCCATAATATGACCACGTCTGTTTCAAACGCAGTAGACTTTTATAAGATTCGTTTTAATAACTATCTATACAAATAAATAAAATTGAAGTGCCTGTTTGTAATTTTAAACTAACAGTTTTTACTAAATGCATAATTATGCAACTTTATACAGTACTTACATAATCAAAAAACAATTTGAATTTTTTTGTCCATCATGTCACATGTCATTCCTGGAACGACTAGCCCAGTTTTGACGAAACTTTTACTTTTAAATAGCTGATATTAAAAGGACTATCTTAGGCTACTTTACATTAATCTAGTTGTGCCCCGCGACGGTACCCACGGTTTGTTGTTGTAAAGGTGAAAGAATAACTACCATCATCACATTATATACATCGCGAGGTAGCAGCCAGTATTAATCGTAAAAAGATATTTCGATAATATAGCAAGGTTTTCCACGAAGACACTTAAATAAGAAAGATAGCTTTTTAAACATAATTCAAGTCGAGCACTACTTCGACGTTAAGATTCCCAAAGCATTATCACGATCAACAGATTATTCTTTGTGTTATTAATGTAAAGCTATCTATTCACTTGATTTGAAATTGGTTATACAAATCACTTTAAATGAAACTGTATAGTTGGTCTGTAAATAGTGTTGAAACTTTATGTAGTTTGATATGTTCTCAGAATATTTTAGTACCAAGTTTAGTAAACGATTCGAGTGAAAGTCATTTATAGCATATAAATATATCTCTCTTAGATTTATAGTAGTATATACGACTCTCTAAAATACCTAAGAGCTTTGCTTCTACTTAGAATCGAAGATCACGTATCGATAGATCAGCATCGTAAACTTTAAATGGCTTTCGACTCTATCGATAATGTTAAGTATATACTTTAATACGTTTTATTTGCCAATAAAACTATCAATGTTATTTATAATTCATTGTATAATAGATATATTACTTAGGTAGACATAGAACACTTTGAGGGCCATCGCAATATAACACAATAACAGTCTATATTGTACGGTGTTCCCCAGGGTATAGTTCTCGGACCGCTTTTGTAAAACGTCGGTTGTAGCTGGATTGATTCCAGGTTATCGATTCTACTGTACTAATATATTTAATGGTGCGGTATTTTATATTCATTTTTACACATTATGAATAACAAATTAAATTTATAAGTGCTAAGGTTTTACACACAAATTTCGAATTCACATTCGACACGAATTTGACAGTGCTGTTTGTGATTTCAAGTTATGACATATTTTACTATAATAATATTGCCATAGTAAGGAGTATAAATAAGATGATAATAATCATACAAACCCAAAAAACAAACTCACATTCAGACAGAGAGAGAGAGAGACAGTTGATATTTTCGAGAGAGAGATTTTCCATTAATAGATTTGCTGTCCCTCGAAAGTTTGAGCAATTATCTATTTTCAATTTTCTCAAATCTAACGTTTAGAAGAAGTAAAGTAGTATGAACCACCGCACCGATAGAAACTATTTATTTACTACTAAAATAGACTACAATACTATTGAAATATTACTACCAAATTATATCAATTTGGTTTCATAAAAATGCCCCAAGAAAAATGTAAGACTTCACATTTCTATGAAATTCAGTCATTTCATTTTGTAGTTTCCTATAAACTAACTGTATTGGTTTATTACAGTAAACGATTTGCGGATTAGTTGAAGTCGAAAGTCGTAAAATATAGATCACGAATGCATTATTTAGAATATTTTATACCAACGGAATTCTACGAAATTTATGTTATTGCGAACTGAAATGGATATTACGATGCTTGAAAAATAATGTTTGTGCTAAAATTGAATTCTAAAAATCTATAACTACCCCTATATCTACATATATTGAAATGAATAATGATTCCCCGAAATATATGTACGCGCATTACTTCCGATCGGTTGCACCATTTTTTTTTTTGTGTTCGTTATTATTAGGACAGAAAGAAAAAAAGTCGTGTTGTGTTGGATACCAGATAGGCACGATATATATATATATATTATACATAGAAAACATATCGACTCCGAAAAAACAAATATTTGCAGATCATACAAACATTTGATCTAACCCGGGATTAGAACCCGAGATCTCAAACACAGCATTCGCATACGCCACCATTGCAACACCGAGGCAGTAAGCTTACGTTACGGACGCTTTTTGTTAGCTAGGGTACCCCTCCGCAACGCCCCATAAGAAACTTCGTTCCGGTTCGGAAAAGTCCTTTGTTTTCGTCCGCGATGGGAAGCTGATACATATAAGTAAAGGTGGCGGTGCGAAGTTTGCCGGGATAGCTAGTAGTATATATTTTTTACACAAATGAAACACTGTTTCACATTTCAATACCAATTTATTTTAGAGTCCCTAAAAAAATTGTAGTTATATTAAGTTTTCAATTCAGTTTTTTTTTGTTACTACTGCGTCATTTATGTATTTGAATAATTGTTTTTTTAACAATATTTTATTAAAAGAAAAATGTTTTATTTCTATTAACATAAAATAACTTTTAAACTTACTCTGCATTTACTAAGTTTAACAGCGTTATGTTGAAAATGTTACTTGAATTTGATACACTGTTTTTTTATCAATGAGATGTGAGTGATTTCAGACTGAATAAACCCTTTTACAGATAAAACTAGCAATCACCTTTGTGGGGCATTGATGTCTGATGAAATGCTCTTTGCAACACATGAAGAAACCACTAGCGATCTCACCACAAGATCGCTAGTGGTTTCTTCATGTTTTCTGTAAACTTATGACAATCAAGTAAGTAAAAATATAACAGCCTTTACTTGGAAATTTGTCTATTGATTCTCAAGTATTTAATTAATAATATTTAACAAATAATATTTAATTTTCTTTAGAATAAAATTTAAACCTTGTTGCAAAGAGCATTTCATCAGACATCAATGCCCCACAAAGGTGATTGCTAGTTTTATCTGTAAAAGGGTTTATTCAGTCTGAAATGGTAACGAGCTCACAATTTATTCCTTATAGAGAGAAATCTATCGTCGGGATATGAAGATAAGAACAATTTTACGAGCCCAGGATCATAAAATCTTCGCAATATGACGGTAAAATTATTTGTTTTTTTTTTTGTATGATGGATAGGTAATAACGAATGTGGATAAATATCTTTTGATTCTTAATTTGGGTATTTCCTTATATTAGTCTCATTTGACTTTACCTTTTAATAATGTAATCGTGTTTTATACGGTTTACGGTACACATTAAGATATCCAGATAGACTTCGGACTTTTTCCTTTGGTTTTAGACCCGTTTTCAATCCAATACCCCCCCTTTCCTTGTCCCTATAACGTTGTCATGTTAAGAGTTGAGCTGGTTATCACAAGCTCAACATTTAAAGGGCTTCAGATTGTCGTTCAACGCTTTGTGAAACCAATGAAAACCATTTGCAACGGTACTTATTATTTGAAAAAAAAATTGGTACTGTCATGCGCATGGTATTATTACATTGGAAGGTGTTCAACTTCCAATGTTTATGTCCAGAAGTAGACTGCAATATTGAAGATGAAATTATTTTCGTTCATTTAAATTTTTAATCTTTATTAAGAAAACCTAGCAATAGCACTTTGCATTTAAGAGCTAAGAGTATTTAAATTTAAAATAATTGACTGTTTTTGACATAAAAAAGTGAGCACAGTAAGGCAATATGTATAGCAGTAAATTATTATAACACAAAAATAAAATAAATTAAAATCGCGAGATTAAAATAAATTTCTATAAAATTTTAATGTTTAGCTACATTTTTTGTTTTTTCGTGTTTCGTTGGCGAGTGCGAGACCGGAGTCCCAATGATGCAGAAACATCTCAATAAGCCCCCATAGTGCGAGTCATCATGCAAAATTATCTGAATTCACAATGAGTATTGAACCCCCACTCTTCAAATCTCGTCATGCTTTTTATTAGGCTGACTTCACAGTCACTTTAGCAGGTTCATAAATAAAAATGGATAGTATAAAGTATTAAAGTACAATTATATAATTTATATCGAAACTGTATTTTTATTTTGTTTTTCCTTGTACAATAAATTTATGTATTTAAACAGTAATTAAATTTTTTGGATATACGATTAGCAATTTCTAAAACACGTTAAAAACGCCAATGAATTGGGCACTTGTCAGCTAGTGAATCCTGTGATATATTAAATTTCCTGAGTAGGGGAAGATAAGGGTGGGTCTCCATGGGACCTTAAGTGATTAATATCAATTACGAGTGATTGCATCGGCTTTGATATTCGTTGAGGGACTCACGACGCCATATGTTCACGGTAGCTTTTAATAACATTAATGAATTTTATTACGTGGGTCGGTTCTTTATGAGGTAGGCGTAAAATAACATGATCAGTATAACTGAAATAGAAAAAAAGAAATTACGTACCAAGGTAATAATGAATGTATCAGAAAACACACACTCACGTTTAGCTATTTATACTCTCGATTGTCGACACTTGATGGAACTTGTTAAAATACATTCTAGAATTAAATTCATTTGTACTTATACCACTATTTGAATTAGTTTTAATCCTGAACGGTTTTGCCCTTTGGCGTTACGTAGGTACGTACGTAACGTAGCGAGTAACCTTTAATAATGCCATAGAAGAAGAATTATACTGTGACAATGCCACAGGGGAAGAATTATACTGCGATAATGCCACAGAGGAAGAATTATACTGTAATAATGCCATAGGGCAAAACCGGTCAGTATTAAAGTTAATTAAAATAGTAAAATAAGAACAAGTGAACTTAATTCTAGAATAGAGCTATTAATTGAGCATCTTACAGTTTTTCATAACCAAGCAATTGTATATCCGACATTAGGACAATATAATCAAAACTGTACTGTGTCGTTACTGATATCTAAGTTTAAACAAATCCATACACTTCATGGCAGGTTAATAGTATTTTTTTCTTTTGACTTTTTTTTTCAATTTTTAATATACCTAGGTATATAGATGAAACTTTAATAACGACTATTCTGTGCGGAAATCCATGAGTACCTGATGGAGTTTGTTCCTCTGATTACTTTTGTTGCAATATATGTAAGTGGAGATGAATATAGAGAAAGTCTCTTTATATTCATGGTTACTTGATAAAAAAATTCCTTCTTGCCTTTATAACTATCAAAAGTGAAGAATTTGACTTATAAACGAATACTAAACGTGTACAAACCAGGCGCGGTTCCAAGGGGGGGGTCACAGGGGACATGACCCCCCCCAAAATCGTACACATGTAATTTTTTTAACCTTATTTTTATTCTCCTTACTTTCCATAATTGTTCAATCGACATAAGAAATCAAAGGATAGGAATTGTTTAACACCTATAAATTAAAACTGTAACAAAATGTGGATAACAAAACTCCGATGACTCAGATGACACTAGTCTGGACCAGAGTTTCTACGTAGAGTGCTAGACAGACACGCTCTTTCCAAGGACTATCACCCAATCCTAGTACGACTAGTGTGAGGCATTGGAGGGAGAGCTGGATCGAGATATGGAGACTGGCTTCCCACAACACCGCTCCTGGACCTGATGGTATTCCAGGTCGGTGCCGGGAGACCAGCTGAGGCAAATTTTCACTCAGTGTTTCGGCCTCGGTATATCCCCCCTCGACTGAAAAGAAGCGAGATTGCTGCTCCTCAAAATGTAAGGTGCAGATGTTATCTTTGCGTTCCAACTTGCCTGAACGAAACGGGGAACTCTTTGAAAGAGTTATTTCTGACCGTGTCAGCGGGCACCTGTGATCGGGACGGTCGTGTTGACAGTTAGCCTTGATATCGTTAACGCTTTCAGCATTCCTTGGCGCGCTATCAGGGCGGCCCTTGAATATCTGCGTGACAAGGCAGTGAAGTTTGTCGATCGGAACGGCGTGGCAAATCGAAGGGTGTGTTGTGGGGTTCCCCAGGGCTCTGTATTTGGCCCATTGTTATGGAACCTACATACGATGCGGGCCTTTGCAATAGTCTGCCTCTGGCCTCAGTGTCGCCTGCTATGTAGACGATACAATAATACAGGCTAAAGGGTAACGCTTCGGGGAGGTGCTTCTGCTCGCCGAGCAACGAGTGGCTTGTGTTGTGCATAAGACTCGTGAGGTGAGCCTGAAGGTAGTGCCTCCATGGCTTATGTAAGCAGCAAGAACCATCCAGCTCATGCCCCGGGTGGATGACACTGAAGGCCAGGTGAGCCAGTACATAAAGTACCTAGGCCTCATCCTGGACAGTCGGTAGAGCTTCGTAGAGCATTTCGGGCGTCATTTTCGGGCTAATCCCCCGAGTACGAGTGGTAGCAGGGACGCCACATCGTCTGCTGCTCGCCAGGTTTGTGCCAGCCAACGCGCTATCGGAGCCGTTCTGACGAGCTTCGAAGCTTCGATAGAGAGAACTGACTGTGTCACTTACCGACTCACTTAGATGCTCACCGGGTACGGTTGCTTCTGTGAATATCTGAACAGAATTGGACGTGTGATTACGCCACAATGCCACCACTGCGGACAGATCGATCGAAACCTGCCACGAGCATTGATTGCGGCAATACTGGCAAGTAGTGAGGGATGTAAGGCCGAGGGCACCTTTTGTGGAAACATTATGCTCCAGAAGTAGTCCGCAGAGCGTGATTGGGAAAGGGCCGATCCCGCTTAGAAGAGGCGACGAAGGGGGCGCGGTAGAAGCCACTACCTCCCCAATCGTCGGTTAAGGTTCGTTGTGGCCATATCCAGGGGAAATCTGGTCACTGCAAACGACCCGAAACTGGTGACATCTCGGTGCAGCCGGGTGATGTCGTCTAAGGCAGGTCGGTGTTCCGACTCTTACTGCGTAGAGCTATGAGAGGTTCAATAGCGACCTGCCACGGGGTTGTATCTAATTACCCTGGGATGTACCTCACTTGTGAGGTACGGCAGTGAGTACTCCAGATGCCGCTGATGCGTTTCTGGCGCTCCTCTGGCAGTCGATTTAGCCCGCCGCGGATTTTAGAGGATAGGCTGATTTGATTTGTCCTGAGTCCCACACACACCCTTCGTGTCCCCCCTCCCACCTCCCCCCACGGAGCTTGGTCCTATAAGTATTCATTAAAAGATTGTCCCATACGTCTCAATATTGTCATCTCTATTCAAATATTGTCATCTCAAAAGAATTACTAATGAGTGCAATAAAATTGAATATTGTGCAATAAAGTCTAATTTACTCGACTTAAATTAATTATTAGTGACCCCCCCCAAAATTCCAGGCTGGAACCGCCCCTGGTACAAACAAATAACATTTTAAGTCCACTTGGTTGTAAGGCGTTTGTCCAACTAAATACGTTTACCTAGCGATTTAAATTGAGACAAAGTCATACAGTTCATGAAATGAACATCTACAAATGTAAGCTCTAACTTGATGAAACAAAAACTCGTTTTATTTTTTAAGTACACTAAATATAGAACGTGAAAAAGTTACCGCTTCTCGTCACAACATGATTTGTTATGTGGACTAGGATCGAATACTGAGATAGAGATGATTTTTTTTGGGATATATACTTACTGCTTTAACTTCTGTATACTAGGATGAGCAGCGACCTACCGTAATACCAAGTTATGACACTCGGGAAATCCAGGGAAAAAGTAATTTGCCTTTCTGTTCCAGTACAAACAAGCTGGAGTAGTTGGAAATAAAATAAGTTCTCTTCCCTCCTCAGCAAAGCAAGACTCAAATACATCGTACTCGCCTGAATTGTGACAAAATCCTTACCCAAAAGCCGGTAGCACGTTCCCATAAATATTTATATGTTTTTTCATACATCCCTACCGTAGCCTGTAAGCTCACACTGTTATCCCGTGTTTCACTCAAAAGGACTGAAAACAATAAATATTTATACATACTACATATGTTTATTGTACGAGGATTATCTTTTGCTCTACACCTTGAGCTAGGATAATGCTCGGAATTTCAACGTACGTATATTTCCTTTAAGGATTTATTCTCAAGAGTTTTTATGGATAGTACTCATGGTATTGATATGCTGTTATAAAAATTGGTATTACTTTAGTTTTCCATTAACGAGTATTTAAACCAATGTAATACTCTAAAATATATATGTGTAACAATCGCGAGAGGCCACAATACGGTTTTGTTTGGGATTCTTTTTCATCATTATCATGACCGTGACATTAGTGGAAACCAACCTGGGCACGCCGTTACCGCGACGGTAACACCCGTTATGGAGGATTGGATCGAGAGGCATCACGGAAGCTTCTCATACCGACTGACGCAGGTGATCTCTGGGAAAGGATGCTTCGGAGAGTACCTGTGTCTGATCCCCAAGGAGCCGACGCCTGAGTGCCACCACTGCGATGGCCAGATCTTGGATATGGCGTTTCACACGCTGGCAGAATGTCTGGCGTGGGGCGAGTCGAGGCGTGATCTCCTGGCGTGTGTGCGGTTTTTAGTCGGTTCGAGTCCGACATAGCCACCAGTCGGTGGTATGCGAGGGGATTACCGCACAAAAAAAAAGAAACCTACCAAAAACATATCTAAAATGTATCTGTAGAATATTTTTTACGTAATATTTAATGTTAAAGTATAATATACCTACTACTAAAGTTTAAGTTATGATATACATATATCATAACTTAGTAAGTACAACATCAAAAAACAAGTACCTGAATCCTATTTTTTATCTTGTGTTACGTTACTCCGTACTATTGAGTTATTTCCCTGATCAAATTAAAAATATTATTGGGTTTAACAATATTTATTAGGAATACACGATGCTTATCAAAATTCAACCCTTGTGGGTCGTAAAAGTTGGGGGTAAAGGTTTCGTAACGTGAATAACGCATGACTTTTACGGGAAAGGTTCTTGACCTTGAGTTACATATTTTCCGGGTATTAAGTTATTATGGCATGTTATACGCATAAGCCGATGGAAGTATGCATTTAATATGAGCAGTAGCATGTGTGAATTATGTACGCATGAGTATATTCTTCGGGACAAGGCAGTCGACAGGGCCAAAAAGTTCTGAAGTGGCGAACTCGTACTGGGTGACATAGCATCGCTAGGCACCCTACAAGGCGGTCTGACGACTTGGTGAAGATCGCGGGAAATCACTGGATGCTGGCAGCACTAGACCGTTTCGTTTGTAAAGCCGAAAAGAGCTGTCAATAAACTTTTTGTGAAAAAAAATCTTACTTTAATGCGTGTCATATCACTTAATGCTATTTCCCTTAATAAAAAAAATACCTAATAATTTTTTTTTTTTTTTTATTAATACTAAGCTTCTCCGCCTGGTGGTCTACGCCTCCAGCCTGGCGTCTCCCGCTCGCTAATACTACACAGTTGAGTGCATCGAAGCTCTCAGGATCCACTCCCTGAACATCTGTGTCTATTCTGCTCTTTATCTAACTACTATATCTATACAAATACATAAAATTGGAGTGTCTGTTTGTAATATTAAAATAACCGCTTTTTACTTAATGCATATGTATGTATACACGATACATATACCAAAAATGTAGTTAAAAAAAGTTTTGTCTGTCTGTCTGTCTATCTGTTTGTTCCGGGTAATCTCTGGAACGGCTGGACGGATTTTGACGGGACTTTCACTGGCAGGTAGCTGATGATCCGGGGAGTAACTAAGGCTACTTTTTTTAGACTAACTTTGTCCCGCGGCGTTACTCGCGGTAAACAATAACCGCGGGTAGCACCGCGGGGTTCAGCTAGTCTAAAATATAACTGTTTCGTTAAAATAAATATTGTGAAAATTCTCGTGGTCTAGAGTATAATTTATCTTCTATTGAACCTCGTGGCTTAACCACCATCAGCACATGGCCCCTAAGGCCCACTATGTGATACATGGCTCACTAAGGTGAAATAGAATCTTAGTGCTTACTTCTTATTCGTTTTAATTCCTTATTATTTTCAGGCTTCATTACCCAGTCTACTATAGCACAGTTATGTACAGTACATTTCTTATATAGGAAAATACTTATCTACATTATAATGACATACCTACAATTACCAGTCTCCATCTTCCCACAAAGAAAAGATGAAAAATATCAACAATATTACAACAAACATTCACAAAAGGCCTAATCTCCTAAGCACGCTGTTCGCAGTATTGTGACTATAAATAAATTACTAAACCAGTGGCTCTCAACATTAAGTCTTGTACGAAACGACCCCGCCGCGACGCCGATTATTTAAAACCTCTACTGTAATATTATTGAGGACTAACTGAACCCCGCGGTGTTACCCGCGGTTATTTTTGTACGGCGAGTAACGCCGCGGGACAAAGTTAGTCTAAAAAAAGTAGCCTATGTTACTCCCCGGATCATCAGCTACTTGCCAGTGAAAGTCCCGTCAAAATCCGTCCAGCCGTTCCAGAGATTACCCGGAACAAACAGACAGACAGACAAAATTTTTTTTAACTACATTTTTGTTATATGTATCTTGTATACATACATATGCATTGATTAAAAAGCTGTTATTTTAATGTTACAAACAGACACTCCAATTTTATTTATTTGTATAGATAACATGACTCGAGGCATTTCCACGAAAGCGTTCCTTTTTGATTTTACATTATCATTTTTCAGTCATGCTCATTCTCCTTTGTTTTTCCACGGTACCCTGTGATCTCCTGATACTGCGGAGTATTAGTCAGAACTTTATTCAACTATAAAGATCCATGTGATTGTGTGATATTAAGTGTTTACCTTGAAATCTTTAAGAATTTAAGAATATGTATATAATATGTATATATATATATAATTTTTATAGTGTATACACTATAAAAAATTAATTAAAAGTGATTTGCGAAAATAGAAGTTCAAAACCTTATTTGAACGTCAGTTTAATATGTTAAATAAGTAATTTATTATAGATGTATAACATGTTTTCAATTAATTTCAATGAGTAATAGTTTTCACCAAATGTGTTCCATTATAAAATTCAAAAAGATTCTATTGGTCTTTTTATGTAAACTTTTCTCTTGACATTAGTAATATGGTACTATTTGAATCTGCTATTACAATTAAGTGCTAAATGACTGCCAAATTCCATTTGAAGTTTATTTAGTCAAACAGTTTGAGAATCATTGAAGCTCCAACCTATTTTAGGAGCTATTCTTTCGCTCGTTTTTGATCTCGTATGCACAATAACAAAGCACATGTTTTTGAGTTGTTTTTTAATTCCACTTGAGACGTATTCATGTAAGGGTGGTTTAGTAATTAGATGGATGTCCTTTATGATTAATGTCATATTTAATTTACATACGTAATGTACCCTAGGGTAATCCCTTTGAACAACAACGATACAATGTACCTTTGAAACACGCTTGAGCATGTCTCTAACCGTAAAACCTTGATTGATGTGTATTGTGGATGTACAAATAATAATGCTTTTAAACATTAATTACTATAAATATTATATTTTTTACAAGGTAGGGGCAAACCAGTATACGGTTCAGCTGATGATAAGTTTCAACCACTCATGCGCACTTATTATCAGAAGTCATAAGTGTGTTCCTGCTTTTTGAGCTTCATCTCATCTCATGGGAAAAGCCCATGTCCTGCAGTGGACTCTTTTTGGCTAAGGTAATAATAATAGACAACAGTACTCTAATCGTTAGGTGACTTGACCAGTGAGCGTCTTCAATTAGCTATCCATACCATTAAAAAGAGTGTTCAAAGCTATTTAGACCAGCTTATTTTATTTATTTATTAATACAATCAGCTGCTCACTACATTTACAGTTGGCCCAACATGTGGAGTGAGCCAGTACAATAATAAATAATATAAACAATAGCATTATTGATGCTTATCAATACTAATATTAAAGCCTACCGCTAAGAAAAAGTATACAGAATTTAAAAAATATAATTAAATTGATATGGAATTAGTCGATATCCAGGTACTGAGCAATTAGAGCGTTGAGCAGAATAACTGCCTGGCTCGTGAGAGCGTATTGTGCCGTTCACGTTCTTACCTGCGGCGCAGTGAGGAGACGGCAGGATTGTAGCCGTGTATACTGGTTTGGTACCCAGAACATGCAACGAGATAGCATATTTGAATTTTCAATTTTATTTTTTAATAACAAATAATAGTCTACCAACGACGCATTGCAAGTGTTTCCAGATCTACCATGCCGAGAGCGAAAAACGATGGATATAAATATGAGTGGAACCCATATAGCTTTTGGTATAAAATATTTATATAAAATACAGTAAATTGCAAATCTTAGTCCATAAAGAATACACAAAATCGACCTGATCGGATTAAGGATAAAGACCTTACTAAATCCTACTAACACCTCAAATTTCATACTTCATAAAGCAATAAAATTATACAATCTTTTACTTTACCTCAATGTAGTAAAACTCAACTTTTTACCTGAAACATTAAATAAGCCTTAAATATCCCAACTTAATCGTTACACAGTTCATTGGGTGTAAATTACCGAGTTTTATCGCTTTTTACTAGAATTTAGCCTTCGTTCACGTAATTGGAAGCGAATTTGTTAGCCTCTTTATGTATAGGTAGTCTAGCTTTTGTTTTATGTAGTTAGGAAACTAGAAAATAACCTGTTACTAATAGAGTGTTTATACAAAGCTAGGTGAGCTTCTGTGTGGTGATGGATTAAGGGAGCAAACTATGCAGGATAACAGCGCTGAAAAAAGGAGAAAAACTTGACAAAACTCTATACTAGACCATCTGCCCAGCGTGGCTAAGAAGACTCTTGTAGTAGACTATTGAAGGCGTTTGATGTAATGATGATGAGACAGGCTTAAAGAATGAAATATTGTATTGTGTTGGTATTTTTTGTTCTAATAGGAATATCATAAGTAGAATTTAGAAGATTCTATGTTTTCTGGGAAAAGGGCTTTTAAGAAGCAAAAACAACGTATGTGGGTTTAAACACAATCTTAAAAAACACAACCGAAAGAGATAAGCCTGGCTTATAAGTCAAATTGTTTTAATGGAAATAATCATAAAGAACTATAAAAATGTGTTTAAATAGTGCGTAACTATTTATACAAACTTTTTGTATTATTTTTCTAGCAAGGTTGGTAATGAATGTTTTAAGCAGGTTTTAATATAGCAAAAACTGTGTAAGTAGAGTTTGTTTGTAAAGCAGCTCTTAGTAATTTTTGACAAGTGATAATTTTCAATTAAAAGTCTCAAAATTCAAACTTTTATGATAGTGGTAAGGAGAAAAATGAATAATTACCATAATATATTGTATAGATAATATTAATATTAACTTTAGATATTTTCATAAATTTCTTTCAATCACTTTCGTTTTTTACCGTGGCAGAGCCACACTTCGGCATGACTGGGCCGGAGTGATACCACGGCCTCACAGAAAACCGGTGTGAAATAGTGCTTGCGCTGTGTTTCATCGAGTGAGTGATCGGAGGTCCATAACCCAACTACTCTCCATATCCCTCCTCATCCCCCTTCCAATCCCGCAAAGGCCGGCAACGCACTCGTGACGCCTCTGCTGTTGGACCCCTATTTCATAAAAAAGGACCTACCTAACACTAACTAAAATTTTCAATTTGAACTAGTAGCTCCTGATATTAACGCGTTTAACTAAAGAATAAAGAAATTCTATTTTACTTAATACAGATAAATTGTTATTTATATATTTATTTATAACAATTGTATTATTTTATGAAACATACAATCAAAGTTGAGAGGTATATCACATTTTCCTTTCTTTTATACATTTCTGACTAAAACTCCAAGGTTTTAAGGAACTATGATTACACAATACATACTAAATGTACCTACAGTAAATTACTAAATGTATTCCTATTAACCGGACCGTACTACTGCGAACAGACCTCAGGGCATAGATTTTAGTTAATATCCCTATTGGGACGGTATTCGACGAAGTCGGGGGCGATAAGAGCAGAACTTCATCACTATTCATTACAAAGTTTTAATAACGTGTATTGTGCTTTATGAAATTGTCTTAAAGTTTAATATATGTTTTGTTACCACTCTATTGTAGTTTATTTTTCTGTTCATTGCCTTGGTTGCTGTGTTTTGAGGGTCGTTAGAATATATTGAGAACCAGTGGATTAAGGAGTAGTTGCTTATTATTTTAAACTTCTTGTCTACTTTCTACTCATCTTAGTAAAATGTTTTTGCAATATGTAAATTTCTTATTCTAGCCATAGACGTAGGAAGCATATCACTTTTAAACAAGATGTTAACCGCACATTGCAGTGACGTAGTTCTTCCAGCTAATATAAAAGAGCTTCACAAAAGAAAGAACAAATAAGTTGTATCTTTATCGTCGGAGCGACATGCTTTGGCACCAGTATCTCCACCGGAGTGAAAACCAGCGTTAAAGTTATTATTATTTTTTACTTTTACGTTTCCGACCGTAATATTTACATAATCAAAGATTTTATTCAAAGAAAATATAATATTATTTATTACTAGCTAACCCACGCAACCTCGTTTGCGTCTTCTATTGCCCGTAGCGTGAAAATATTCCCCGGTTTTTAAAACATTTTTCATTGATTGGGGTTCCGCTCATATTGGCGTAATGATATATAGCCTATAGCCTTCTTCGATAAATGGGCTATCTAACAGTGAAATAATTTTTCAAATCAGACCAGCGGTTCTAGAGATAAGCGCATTCAAACAAACAAACAAACTCTTCAGCTTTATAATATTCGTATAGATATTATGTACAATCATTAAAACCCTTGCATAGTCCACTGCTGGACATAGGATCCATCGTTTGAAATGAGGCTTTATCCTGCTTCACCACACTTATCCCTATTTTACTATGCTGAATATTGTGGGGCCACACATAGGATAGCACTTTGCACTTTTGTTCATTTCATTTCATGTATGAAAGGTATCCCACGACAGATAGTATGTTCCTAACGCGGGATTTGTTTTTAAAAAAAATGGAATTATCATATGCAGTATCTATTGCTAAGCGTTAAATTTATCTTCAACTAGTTGTTGCCCGCGGCTCCGCCCGCGTATATGTCGGTTATCGCGGCAAATGGTAGCCTATGTGTTATTCTGATGTATAAGCTATATTACTTATTGTAAAGTATTTTCTTATTGTAAAGTTTCATCCAAATCCGTTCAGTAGTTTTTGCGTGAAAGAGTAACAAACATCCAAACATCCATCCATCCTTACAAACTTTCGCATTTATAATATTAGTAGGATATTACTTCACAAAATTTTCCACTTATAAATTCCATTAAAAACCTTCAGAATAATACCTTTCGATTAACATTTTCGATTGTTATTTTGCGTTGTTGGCAATAATCGTAAAAATGCCGGCTGTGTGCTTTCGTTATTGGAATTTAAAATGTAAATTCCATTGTATTTTACCTCGTTTCCTTGTCCGTGGAGCAGGAAAATGACGGCGAAATATTGTGAATTCTCATTTTATACGTAATACCTACATACACACAGACCGAATGTTAATAATTATAGTTCTCCAAATTGTTCTTACGCACATTTGTTAATATTTGTTTATTGTTAACCGACTTCATAGTAATAATTCAAAGTTTTATTGAATATTTGAATGCCTTAAAGAATAGCAAAATTGGTTAGGCGGTTCACACGTGATGTCGTGACCAAGGCAAATAGGGATTTATTTACGTATATATAGATAGATAATTATAACTAGGTAGGTATGTTTTTAATAAATCAATAGTTTTAAACAAAAGGGATTTCACAACAATTCATTAAAGACCCACGTTCATAGATAAACAAACAAAACTTCAAAGTACCTAACAACTTTAAGTCAAACATCAGTCTGCCCGACATCTAATCAAACTTATAAACTATTTGAATGCTTATTTACTAATAATGTTAGTAATATTATTTTTCCATAATGCTGTTGTATGATTAGACACAGTAGAGAGAATGTTAGAGAATGTGAAGAAACTTTTTGTTTACTAGCTGAGTGTTGATTTAACACAGAGTCGAAAAAGACTATGATACGATCGATGAAGGCGAGCATAAATGAAGAATATTACAAAATGAAGAAATTAATTTATTTTTGAGAAACGCACACGAATTCGGTAAACTTCTATACATTTTGCATAATATTCGATATAAGCTTCTATATCATGAATCATGAATAGGCCGGCTCGACCGGAGTGATACCATGGCCTCACAGAAAACCGGTGTGAAATAGTGCTTGCGTGATGTTTCACCGAGTGAGTGAGGTTACCGGAGGCCCATAATCCAACCCCCCCTCCCCTATCTCCCCTCCCCATCCCACAAAGGCCGGCAACGCACTTGTGACGCCTCTGGTGTTTGCAGGTGTCCATGGGCGGCGGCAATCGCTTACCATCAGGCGATACGTCTGCTCGTTTGCCCGCCGTAAAAAAAATATCACTGTAAGGACACAGCGTACAAAAAATGTTTATAAAGCGTTACGGTGTCAAGTTAGTTTGAGTAGTACAGTCAGGCCAGTTGTATTGTAATACCAAACCGCGGCACGCACGCATAGCGGAATATATACCTCGTGCTGTGTAATAATTGTCTTTTATTTTATTCCTTTAACACGCAAATTTATAAGTGTAATCTGGACAATCAGGACTTGGTATGTAAAGTCTTACAATCATGTTGTGGAGGTCTGGGAAAAGGCTCCACAGAGGATTCAAACTTTAAATCACTAACAGTGAGATTTGTCATTCCAAATGTCAAAAATTTACTTAAATTAGATATCTCATACCAAAACATATGTTATCTAAATATATAAATACTATACAATACTTGTTGATTTATAACTACAGGTTTTTAAAACCTATTTCAGGCCCCAGATTCGTACAAAGTTACTTGAAAATGTGGCATTTTGTAATTTACCTTACCTTAATTTACCTTTAGTTTTATCAGAGTCAGTAAATAGATTTATTTTATTATACATACAAAAATAGCATTTTAAAGAACGTTTTCCAAAAATAAGGGAATAGAAGACAATCTTAGAAAAATTCCAGTAAAGCGAAGGCACAACACAGTTGGCACCATATACCTCTTAATAAAATCAGGCTTTAGTTCTAACACTACCCATTTATAAAATATATAGTCGCTTTACGCTGCCAACAAAGTCGCCGTCTAAGTGTAGTCTCGAGTCACCCCGCACAATACGAATTGAAAGTCTCGACAAAGGGGCGACTACCTGCTTTTCTCTTTTGTCTAAGGCCTAGCCATTCCCCTCCCTACCTCAACGGTTGTCCCTGTAAGAATAGCTGGGTTTTTGTAAGGTTAGCATAGTAGAGGGAATAACAAATATAAATATCAAAGAATTAAAACAAAGGTCACTCGTATTTGCACATTTATAAGAACCAGAGTGATTTTATTCATAATCCATTAAGTTTTATGCGTTTGATTTGCTACTACAACTTGAACTATAGTTAATTTTATAGTTTTTCATGTGACATATTAACGTGTACATGGTAGATGGGTTGCGCAACGTAGTATTTCCAATTTAAATACATTAGTGGTGGCCCAATGGTGGAAATTCGACCATAATTCTTTATATTTTGAAGTATGGGTAAAAATGTTAAAATGTAAACATGTTAATGTAAAAATGTAAACTCACGTCAGGACATGTAACATGATCGAATGTTCATAAAACGGAGGCGTAGGAGAGGAAGTAATATCATTTAGTTTGCACTTTATTAGGTTTCTTTTGTCAAGGCTTATACCTTTTTAAAAAAGATTTCATCATTGCCACTATAAAAAATTTGTAGGACAATAGACAAAAACAAAATCATCTTTTCAGTTAGACTTTGACATGCATACATTTATCTATTTGTATACGTGTGTGTGTCACACGCATGTTAGTGTGGGTGCTGTTATTTCCTTTAATTAAATGTTTTTTCATACATAACTATTAAATAATATTAGAATTCTGCACGTCTCTATTAAAACTATAAGTGTGCGAAATATCAAACTCCTCCGTCCGCGTTATTTTCGTAAAAAAGGGTACAACATTTTCGCTTAAATATAGATAACACATATCATATTGTTCAAACATTTATATCCTGCCTGGTTTCTAAATTGAATCGAATCGAATCGGTTTTAAAGTTCCATTTATAATCTTTCGGAGCCAGCAACGGTTTGGAGCAGCGTAGGCTGAAACGTAAACTCTATCAGACGGGTTCCAGCTTGAAACTCAAATTCAGGGTACCTCACACTAGTCGGTCAATAGTATTTTAAAAAATCAGATTTTTTTTTCTGTATAACTTTCGTAAATTAATTGTAATACATATCATGTACGTACGTAACGTATAAAACTAATTTTAAGAAGTATCTTTAAATGAAATATAATTTGTTAAGTTTCACAGTTTTGTAACAAATTGACAACCTATGAGGAAATTCGTTCCCCGTCACGTTCGCTCCCCTTTCACTGTGAGCGGGTTTCGTAATAACCGCTGTAATTGCATTGGCCTCTTAGCGTTCGGTTCGAAAGGGTGTGAAAATGAAAAGCGATCGAGAAAACGGACAGTGTTGAATATACGATCAAGAATAACTTCTTGATTGCAGATAAAACATCGAGATGAGACTACAGTAGTGTACAAACTCTAACACATACCCATGTGGTGACAGATTAACAATAAAATGAATAAATCAACATTCCTATTCATATTTTGGGTGTCATAAGAGCCAACTAAGGCAGCAAAATACACAGAACAACGGTATTACAAAGAGCAGGATAACTTGATACAAACCCTATAGTAATACGTCTTACCACCGTTTTCTACATAGTTTATCTGTAGCAGTGAACTATCGAAGATTATATACGTGTTTAATTTAGCTAAAGGGTTATCCGGAGTAATGCCAATGTAAACCATGTCCTCAATATCCTTCCTCCAGGTTTTTATTATTCCCAAGATTTAGAGTCGGCTACTAGTTCAACCGGTTTCACCTGAATATCAGTTCTTCAACTAACAACTTCAAAAAAAACCCAACAACGATATGTCTGCAAAATATGTAAACTTAAATTACAATATATTTGGCGTTATGTTTTGAAATAAGCAAATATTAATTTTAATAATAAAATTCTAGTTTAGCTACTTTAATCAACATTTGTTAAATGCAAACATCGTTTTAATAAATATTTACTTTACTAAATATCAGAGAATTATCTGAAATTGCGAGAATTATAATAATAAAGTGCTTTAGTGAGTTATTTAGTAATATTCGCTGCAGGCGACTAATAACCTCTCAATGGTAACGCCTTTGAGCTAGGGCGTTAGTCACAATGCTAGCGATTTGCAAATAATTGTACCAAAACGACTATACTAACCCGTCATGTGTGTCAGCATGTCATGGCCAAAACGTCCTCTCTAGGAAAATGACTATGTCTAGCAGTGGACTGATAAAGGTTGTTTGATGATGATTAATATGATAATCCTACTAATATTATAAATACAAAAGTTTGTAAGGATGAGTGTTTGTTACTCTTTCACGCAAAAACTATTGAACGGATTTGGATGAAACTTTACAGTATTATAGCTTATACATCAGAATAACACATAGGCTACTATTTGCTGCGATAACTGAATAACACGTGGGCGGAGTCGCGGGCAACAGCTAGTTAATTATAATTTCTTTAATTACGTTTACCAATGAGTTAATTAGGCGTAGTATTTTTTTTTAATGGAAAATATCAAATCCATCTCGCTTCTTTGTAACAATGTTAGTGAAAAATTGTGTAGTAAACGATTTAGTGATGTTTAAGTATATAAAGCATGAAGTGCATAAGGTATAATTAAGCCCTTTTTGTGATTGGTATAGGATTCAAAACTCTAATATATACCTGTACATCTCTTCAGCGTTAAGTTAAACGCTAACCGCTCTCAGTAAAACCTAACAACTTTACAAATAAATAACAAACTTTTAGTTCGGTAATTGAAATATTTGTTTCAGCGAATTTAATTAAAGTTTTTAAACCACGTAAACTTAATAAGTAAAGGTGTGAAAATGTTGTGAAAGTTTGTTGCATTATAGTTAAATAACGTTTGGTAAAATGATTCAAAGTTCATTTAATTCGTGTTTTGAGTAACTATTAATACTTAAATTCGTAAAAAGGTTTCTTCTAATCATAGTACCTATCATTTTTGCTATTATTATAATACTAGTTATTACCCACGGCTCTGCCCGCGTATATGTCGGTTATCGCGGCAAATAGCAGCCTATGTGTTATTCTGATGTATAACTCTTGGGCTCTGCTTATGCTTTCCATGAGGCAGAGTAGAGTCATTTTGGCAGGTCGTACATACAAAAATCTATATTACTGTAAAGTTTCATCCAAATCCGTTCAGTAGTTTTTGCGTGAAAGAGTAACAATCATCCATCCATCCATCCATACTTACAAACTTATGCGTTTATAATATTAATACAATAGCTTTGATAGTAAAAACGTTTGCCGTCACGGGACGCCTGGCTGATGTAAAACATCGAAATTGTTTTGCAAAAATGAAAGTTAATGTAATAAACAGTCATTTTATCTTATAAAATGACTGTTTATTACATTAACTTTCATTTTTATTAAATACAAAATTCTAATAAAAATAAAAACACAATTAACTAAACAAATACAAATAAAATGAAAATTAACATTTTTAAATCGCGTCGCCATTTGCCACGCCAAAATTCAGGTTTACCCCTCGCCTATCGATGTTTCACATCAAAATATTTCGTAACTGAAAATAAATAAAAACCGGCCAATTGCGAGTCCGTCTCGCGCACGAAGTTGCGTGGGTCAGCTTGTATTAATATCATATTTCGTAGAACATTCTATAGATAATTTAATAATAATTGAAAATAAATAAACCTTATTTATTGGGAAAGTTATTTTTATACTAGAAAAGAGCTTCTCAGAAATGCTTAGTCGTTCGTCTTGACTTTAATTAAAATATACGCGATATGTAACAAATTAAGTACCAAAAAAAAAGACAATTAAGTACCAAAACCCATATAATATTTGCCAATATTTTTATTAGACAGTTCGCCGACATCAATAGCCATTCATAACAGACTTATAGGTACCTGTCTATAATAAATAACTAATATAAAATCTGGGTTTCACATCTAAATAAGGTTTCTGTTAAAGTATATTACGAATAAAAAAGATGAGAACAATACTAGGCTAGACAATACGATGCCAAAAATTTTTGACCCCCGACGCAAATAGTAGGGTATTAAAAGTTTGACGTCCATGTCTTTCTGTCTCTCTCTGTGTGTGTGTATGTATAAATGGAAAGACCGTTTTCGATGCGATTTTTTTCATTCGAAAGTCAGTTTCCTTGCGGTGGTTCTTAGCTATGTTTGATTAATACCGGTCTAGCAATGTAAGAGTATCAGCTCTTTTCCAAAATGATGTAAGGTATTTTTGGCGTATGATTATTCGATTATGTGCTTGTATAGGGGGTTTTAAATTTTTTTAAATTTTACTTGTGCTTACGAATAATATTATTACATAAACAGCCTTTAACAGTCTACTGCTGGATATAGGAAACCTCATAAAGGAAGTATTGACTGTACCACACTAACAAGACGGGGAAGGTTGGAGTTTGTTCCAAGTTTTCCTTTCTCCTTGCTGATGTTGTCGTGCATAGTTTGCTTTCTTAGGTGCCTCTTATACATCTATAAGATGGCAACACTACGGATTCGTATCAGTCACCACAAGTTGTTCGAATAATAGCATTACTGGATGGAATTGAAGAAGTTGTTTATATTTATGTTGTTGCGTGAATGATAATTTCTATTTACTTCTATAATTCATACTGCATACTAATAGTATACATTCGACAATAACTCTGACTGTTTGTCTGTCTGTTACAGCTAAACCAAGGCGCCAATTTCTTTGAACTTTGACACATATTTAATTATGTATGTATATGTATAATTATGTCTATAACATACACATTAATTATTGACTTTTTTTAATGTTTTTGTTTCTATATTATATTTGAAATTTTTATTATTGATTAATTTATGTTCAAAAACGAAAATGCACACTATTATATAATGGTAGAATGTAAATGAATCACTTACTGTTATGACATAATTAAGATCTCTGTATACCTACATTTCTGCAAATAAATGAATTTATTGATTGATTGATACATACTTTAATTCTTGAAGATGGATGTAGGCTACTCTTTACCGCGATAACAGCTGAGCAGAGCCGCACCCAAAGGCTAGTCTGTTGTAAAATAAAATATTGAATTGAAGCAGAATTACGCGTCGTCATACATTTAGCCAATAGCCTGATGCCCACGTTCATTGACCCCAACGGATGAAAGATGAATTATTTATTTTCCAACCAGTGATTAATGGGTTTCCATTCACGGTTACGGAGGTTTTATTTAGATAACCTATTTCTAAATATTTGAGTTTGTACAAACTGCCGGTACAGAATTGAATTAAATACTAATGGTTATACAATAGGTCTAATTATAAGCAACAACTAACACTACAGTGAGAACGTACTGAATCGAGTTGTAGACGTGAATATATTTAATGGCAGATTCTCCGGTACAAGAGTATTATAATACTAATGATGAATTCACAATGTTCTTAGTGACTATTTCCTTCTTTTTGAGATGTTTCTTTTTCGTATAAGTATAGTTAATTTTAGATACACTGTAGATTAAGCGCGGGAGGTGTTTATATTTACAAAATTCCTTGTATATTGCCTTTACTAATGTAGTATAATTGCGTCACTGTCTAGACTTATGTGTTCTCCTAATCTCCCAATGTATAACATGTACTGGCAGTAATCTGTAAGCGTATCTTTCAGAAATAAATAAATAATTACCCATTGTTGTAGATTGGCCTCTTTAGTAAGAAAGTATTGGCCTACAATGCCCCGCAGTCCAGACGGGGACACATACTAAATACATCTAAGCAAATAAATAAAATTGGAGTGTCTGTTTGTAATATTAAAATAACCGCTATTTACTAAATGCATATGTATGTATACACGGTACATATAGCAAAAATGTAGTTAAAAAAACTTTTGTCTGTCTGTCTGTTTGTTCCGGGTAATCTCTAGAACGGCTGGACCGATTTTGACGGGACTTTCACTAGCAGGTAGCTGATGATCCGGGGAGTAACTTAGGTTACTTTTTTTCAGACTAACTTTGTCCCGCGGCGGTACTCGTGGTACAACAATAACCGCGGGTAACTCCGCAGGGTTCAACTAGTCTATACAAATAAATAAAATTGGAGTGTCTGTTTGTAATATTAAAATAACCGCTTTTTATTAAATGCATATGTATGTATACACGGTACATATGCCAAAAATGTAGTTACAATTTTTTTTGTCTGTCTGTCTGTCTGTCTGTCGGTCTGTCTGTCTGTCTGTTCCGGGTATTCTCTGGAACGGCTGGACCGATTTTGACGGGACTTTCACTGACAGGTAGCTGATGATCAAGGGAGTAACTTAGGCTACTTTTTATAGACTAACTTTGTCCAGCGGCGTTACTCGCGGTACAACAATAACCGCGGGTAAAACCGCGGGGTTCAGCTAGTATGTATCATCATCATCATCAACCTATCGCAGTCCACTGCTGGACATAGGATAGGATGAGTGATGATTTGCAAAAGACGGCTGGCAGGAGCTGGATACGAGAAGCCGAGGATCGAACTAATTGGCGTGAAATTGGAGAGGCCAAAATGTATGTACGCGCATAACTTCCGATCGGTTGCACCAAATTAAATAATAATTTTTATATGTTCGTTATTGTTAGGACAAGGGTTGTGTACAAGAAAAATTAAAAGATAATGGGAAAAATTATTTTTTTTGGCCGCGACTATACACTGCCTGTGAGAAGCTAAGACAGGTATGTAGATATGGCGGTACGAAGTTTGCTGGGACAGATCTATTTTACACTAGAGAGTTCTGCATACAGATCAAATTAAAAAACATTAGAAAATCTCGATCTTTGAGATTTATTTGCTCCGTGGATTTAACACACTTTTTTAATATTAATACTTCGATCATAAATTATTGATCGAAGTATTAATACTTAAAATAATTGAAATATTGTTAAAAAATAAGTAACCATTATTTCAATTTTAGTTATTAAATAAAGTTTTTATTTATGGCATATCTAATATATTTGAACGAGCAATTCTTGTATATATGCAAATAATTTGAATCACAGAAACGGCTCCAACGATTTTCATGAAATTTAGTACGCAGGGGGTTCCCGGAGGCGCTAAATCGATCTAGTTAGGATTCATTTTTAGAAAATTTACCAAAAAGAAAAAAAAGACGAGCAAAGCTCGGTCCAAGTACTGATGCTTCGACCATTGTATTACGTTATTGTTTTTCATCTCTTAATTGTAGCTTTTATAATTGTTTTTACTACGAGTCTTAAATTAATTACTTATTACTATACTTAGTTAATACCTCCGCATCCACTGATATAATGACGTGGACAAATGAGTGACGTAGCGCTTGATTAATAGCGGATTATTACGTCACGAGTGATCAATGGACCTCGGGTCATTTTTTGAGTATTCATTTTGACTCTTTATGTAGGATATTGGGGATGTTGTACTGAAACTGGGTGTATTTATTGAACAAACCAGCTTGGCTACCGGGTTTTTAATAGAAATGTGGCGACCTCCACATACAGCGCAACAACAACATAAAATACTACACCGCCATCTACCGAAGATACACTGAACTACGCAGTAACGCTCAACTTGGAGTAACTACTAATCCTTAATCGCGCAATAGAAGATCTCGCGCCCATCCCAACATCTACCGTTGGGCCGAGAAGAGCAGTCAAATGTATATTAAATATTGTCTAAATTCTCTCTTTTTCGTTATTATTTTACATAAAGGCAGAATATTTCTGGGTACAGGACCGATCTACCGGTAGTTGGTGTTCCAGTGACCGAAATCTCATTACTATGCGTTCCATGGCGAGGGAACATCTGTATCAGGTCATAACTCACTCACGCAACCTGAGTCTCAACTATATTAAATATTTCAGATTAAATTATATAGCTTGACTAGCTTCTACCCCCGGGCTCGTCCCCTGAGAATGTTTATTATTTAGAGTTTCTACGTTTCTAATATTTAAAACAAGTGATTTATTTAAAAAGGTTTTTTAAAACAAGCTTTTATTATTTGTTAATAAGAAAAATAACTTTTAGCCCTTTTCATTTGATACCTATTTTGTGGTTTTTGGTGGGTTGTTCAGAAATATGTACCCCGAAATTTTGTTACGGCGGCCATTTTGGATTAATAATAATACCGATTATATATAATTGCATTGTTATTGGAACTTAAGGTAAACTTCAAACTAGGCTCCGCCCGCGTGTATGTCGGTTATCGCGGCAAATAGTAGCCTACATTCTATATTCTGATGTATAAGCTATATTACTGTAAAATTTCATCCAAATCCGTTCAGTAGTTTTTGCGTGAAAGAGTAACAAACATCCATCCATACTTACTAACTTTCGCGTTTATAATATTAGTAGAATTACAGCTCAATAGGAAATCGGGAAGTGGATCAAATTTAACTAGAAAGATTAGATTACAGACAAACATCGGGACAGACAGAGAGACTAAATAAAAGTTTGTAAAAATAGAAAGACCCGTATCTGCACTAGAACTATAACTGTCAAAGCAGTAAATAAGCAACTTTATAGGGAAAACATATTACGAGTAATTTAAAACCTTCGCAAGTGCTCATAGCCCGCAATAAATACAAATTAGTCCTCTATCCCCTAAGCTCGAGCTCATAAGTTGGGATATTTGTAACCCTCCTTCTAGATGTGTTAGAAACCTTCTTGATGCTTTTACAAATGAACCTTTTTACGGTCGGATTTACTCAATGCGTTACCTTGGCCACTCATTACATTAAATATTTGAATTATTTTTTAGTACATATAAATTATAAAATTTGTTCATGTTGTAAAATTAGTAACTAAGAATCAATCAATTTAACAGAGAGGGTTGAATTTAACCTTTGATATTGATAAAACACATCTTGTTACTTCTTCTACAACTGTCACTCTAACCATGAAATAAAAATTAACAATCATTAGTTCAATAAATCAGTATCTACCGTAAGTAAATTCATTCAAACTATGTCTTTTTAACCGACTTCAAAAAAAGGAGGAGGTTTCTCAATTCGACCGTTTATATATCTTTTTCATTTTTTTCTTTTATTTGTGTTCGCGGATAATTTCGTCGTTTATGAACCGATTTTGATGATTCTTTTTTTAATGGAAAGGAGATGCCCCAACGGTGGTACTATGATAAGGACATTAATATCTGATCATGGCATCTAAGAGAACTGGAGTTGAACCTTGAATTCGGTTTTATTTTTGTTAAAATTGTATTTGTTATACTAGACACGAACAATACAATTGCCATAGACTGCCTTGGTGGCGTAGTGGTGGCGTATGCGACTGCTAAGCTTGAGGTCTTGGGTTCGATTGCCGGGTCCGACTAAATGTTTGTATGATCTGCAAATATATGTTTCGGAATTAGAGTGTTTCCTATATACAATATGTTTGTGTTTGTAAATAGGTATATAAATATTTGTATCTGTTATTTAGTATCTAGAGTTCAAGCTTTGCTTAGTTTGGGACTAGATGGCGTTGTGTGTCAGGTGTCCCAAATATTATGTAAATTGTGAACTAATAATTACAGATTAAAACTCACGCACCCTCTTCTTGTAAATAAGGTTGACAATCCCACGAACTTAGTAACTGGTGTTAGGGACTTTATCTAAAGATTCAGCTCTCCTGAGCAAACGAGATTCGTATCGTATGATACTAAAGTCGAATTGAACGCCACCGATATTTCACTTTGGCCGGTTACAGAGGTTCATAAATTGTCAGCACCCTGACACTTTCATTGTGTCAGGATACTTAGAACATTGCATTGCAATTGAGCATACCTACATATGTACAGCAAATGCAGAGTTATATGTACACACAATAGCTACAATTGCGGATTTTGTGTTAAAATTTTCGTGCTACATTTTTTCGTTTATTTTGTTTGGTAGGAAAAGCGAGTTTCTTTACAAAGCGTTGTTAATAACATATACATTATTACATATGAAAAATTACCTTAATTCCTTTTTCTATTCCGATATCCTTTAAAATATTATGTGTAAATCTAGCTAGCAACACCAAAAAATATTACGGCAAGAAGTTCCTTATAGGCGTTGCGGCAAAAAGCGTCCGTAACGTAAGATTGATTGCCTCGGTGTCGCGAATGCTGTATTTGAGGTCTCGGGTTTGAATCCCGGGTCAAATCAGATGTTTGTATGATCTGCAAATATTTGATCGGATTTTGGATGTTTTCTATATATAATATGTATGTATTTATAAAAAAATAATAATAATTAACATTTTCTTTAACCTTTTAAATTTAATTATTTCTTGTACGAAAAATTTTGTATAGCGTTAACTGTAAGTTTTATGTAATAACTACGGAGTAACTCTAGACAGAACTTGTTTCAGTAGAGATTATTAGGTGGCAGCACAAGTGACATTTTTAGTTATTTTTAACCGACTTCAAAAAAGGATTAGGATTCTCAATTCGACCGTATATTTTTTTTTATTAATAAAAAATCATAATAAAAATTATATCTGAATAGTTATTTTTTTATACCTTGAATATAATATGAAATTAATATTTTTTTTGATAAGGAACTTCGTTCCTATCTGATGTCTTATGACACCACACGACTTTTTTAAATATTTTTCTTTGTTACTTATTTCTTGAAACTGTGTGCACAATCTCAACTTTATTAATCAAATAATACTAATCCTTTTTCACGATAGAATGTTCTCAATTCAACATTTTTTTCTTTTTTTTATATGTCACGTAAATTCTTAGTCATTTGTAAACCGAAACATATATTATGTCTATGTTATAACAATCGATTACGTCAGCAAACCAGTTACTTTCTTGGTACTCCAAAAAACTATTCAAGAAAATATAAACGTACTGAATAAATTCAACATCCAAAATACTTCTTGTAATTCTACGAGGACGAGCGCAAGTTAAATTGTCGTCAGCCTTACCTCACATCTTCCGAGCTAACTCAATGTACCTATTTGATTATTCAAATAATGCGAAGTTTCTCTAAGGTGAGGTCCCACGACATAGGGATAAGACCGACGTAATGTCATGAACATCGAGCGTACTTCCTTCACAAATATTTCCGTAGCGACATCAAATTTCTTTTCTAGCTAACTATTTCCTTAAACCGTCATTGTTAGAACTCCGTAGACAGAGGTCCTTTATGAATTGTTAAATGCTTATGTTATACTGAGCTTATCTTTACAAAAGATAGTATATTAAAGCATGTGAATGAATCTTTTATGGATGGAAAAAGCGATGTAGCTTACTTGGAATTGAATAAGATACCTATTGAACTAAATAATCAACGTATGGTATGCTAAAGGCACTGACTATACTTTGCCTGATGGAAAAAATGAGCAGAAACTAAGAGTAGTGGTCACCATACTCATTGCGAATGCAGACAATTCAGCAATGCAGTATGGTGGCCTACTGGAGATGCTTCTATACTGTTGCCAATGCGGGAGTTTTCCTTTAAAAAAAAAAAAGTTTTTCACACAAGTAACTGTAAACACAACGTATGCTTCGAGAATCCTTTCTGTTCTGATAAGTAATCCCTTTTAGCTACCCTGTCTTATCTCGATGCGCTATGTGCCCTACTTTAAGCATTTGGTTTTGTCTTGTGATCCTCCGCCGCTTTGTTTGTTTTCACACAAATGTTTATGCTATTGTTATGGCTAAACAAGTTTAAAGAGTTCCCACTTTGTGAATAATTTATAATCAATGCCCTATTATTTTTTTACTCATTTTTAAAATAGTCTTACCTATACAAATTAGCCATTCACATTTCAAAAACTGTGTTTTGTTGTTATCAAGTACAACAACGACTAACACCGCGGGGTGCAGCTAATAAACAATAACAATATATTAACAATTGTTTTACGGGAATTAACGCTATCAATTATTAAAAGGGATTACATACCTCTGATTTGCCTGACGCTTCGACCAGGTTGCACTGGCCTGTTAGCCTGTGATCATGGAACGCGAAAGTTTAAAAGTTAGTTTAACAATAATATTATGCCAATAAGTGTCTTTTAATATTGTTTGTTTGTATTACAAAACCCTTAGTTTTTTTGTGTTAATATATGGCTTACACACTGACACTCACAAATAACAAGGCTTTCTATTAGTAAAATAATTTTCAAAACCGGTTAAGTAGATACAGACACACACCCCTATAAACTCACAAACTCATTAACGTTACCTCTATATAATAATTATAATCGCTTTATTGTTTACACCAGATTATTTAAAGAGGTAACTTAAAGCTCGGAGGTATAATTGGCGGCGGAAGGCAATCTCTTACAGGCAACCATGGGATGGAAAGAAAGATGTGAAGAGTATAGGGTAGTGCCTGGGTAGAACGATCTCCAGGCCTGGGGGTGGCAGATGAGGCCATCTGTCACCCTAGCAGAAGCAGGCCTGGGTGGCGGCGCGGAGGTTGCGGAGCGTACGCGCCCTGGGGGAGAGTACGGCAGTACGGCAACATCAGGGTTACCACACAGGAGGGGGCCACCTATAAACCGTAGGTGGCCCGTGATCGCGGTTCCAGGGTTTTTCTTTCTAGGGTGTATCTGGTTCCCCGGCATCTAGTATCTGAGACGGCGTGCTGTTTTAGTCGGTTCGAGTCCGACATGCCACCAGAGGGTGGCATCCGAGGGGAAAAGGGTAGTGCGTGGAGCATTAAAAGTTATATATATAACAGTAAGTAAGTAACTAAAGTCTAATATTAGTGATTAGTAAATGATTCGTTTATAAGTTTATGTTGTATTTAGTTGTGTTTTGTAATCTGTATGCACATGCCTTGGCTCAAGTTGACGCAGTATTACTTATACCTAATACAATTATGTCTCATTCAAGTGAACTGTAAAGTATTATAAATAAAGAGAATATATGTAAAATTCAAATAAATAATTTTATAAATTAAAATATAGTCTCGCGTATTGAAAAGTTATGACAAGTTCATGTTTAGTCTCAAAGTTATAATGAACCATATTATTTTGAGTATTGCATTCAGAAATTGCTACGAGCTCTAATTGCAATCCATTCAGAGTTTAACACGCTAAACCGCATCTGTACGCTGATTGGCTATAAATTTAGACGGGCTCGCTGATTAGTGGATGGTTCGTTCTTTTGTTCTAACGTTGCTGTTGCGTCGTGGTTTCCTTTGTTTTCATTGATTAGAATTAGGTAAAGTATTCTTTTTTTATTACTACCTGCTAAATAACATACATAAGAACATTAAAACATATGTTTATCTGATATTATAATGGCCAAGAATCCGAGTGGTCTATGAGCTTTTATTATATTATAAATAGAGGCGCTTGTCTTCCAGCAGCCCAGAAACCTAATTATACGTATAAAACGATGGTTTTTTAATCTAGAACACCGAAAAACCGACATCGACGCCACAATGCACTCCACATGCTGGCCCATCGTAGTGGACCATCACGATGGTCCATCGTGTAGAGGAGCCATGAGAATTGACAAAGCTTATCACGTAATTTTTTTTAATAAAATTTAAATAGTCTGTGTCTCCAGTACCATAATTACGAATCTATTGACACCTCATTCATTAAAATCAAGTCAGTAGCTTAGACGCTACGGTGGAAGATAAAAATATAATACAATAAAGAAATAAATAGGTGAAAAGAATACCTTTTCTTTTTAGGCCGTAGTCGGGTAAAAATTACAGTCTTATGTTTTGTCAAAATCCAGTTTAGTGTAATTTCAAGTCCGAGTCTAAAGAATGCTGTTAGCAAACAGGTGTTGCCCGTTCCCTTCATAAAACTCTTTTATGGGTGCTAATGACGCATAGGACAGGCGGTTTTATCCTTACGGAACAATAATGTGGCAATGTAAAACATACACTTTCTTGTCACGCTTCATGCTTGAGTATTACTTGGGTTAGTATGGCTATGAAATAAACTAAAAGATTTGACGAGGGAGGGCGTGCACCGCTGAGCCAGTCAGCCTGTGACCACGGCCAGTGCAACTTGGTCGAAACGTCAGGCAAATCAGAGGTATGTAATACCTTTAAATAAGTGATCGCATTAACTCCCGTAAAAATAATTATTGTTAAAAGATTTGACCTCGAAAAGGACTTGCTTGGAGCTTATTACAAGAGCTGATCATCATATCGACTGAATAGCGTAGTGGTTAAAAGGTCTACTAGTAGTTTGAACCCCACATGGAAAATCATTTTGTTAGTTTCACAAATTATTATTATTCTGAGCCTAAGCGTTCTTTGTGTATGTTTCAGTACCTTGATGACCAAGCTTTGCTCAGATTTTTTCGGTAAATTTTGGAAAAAGTCTTAACTTATGAAAGAAGCTCAACACAAAAGCTCCAAGCTCTGATTAGTTTGGGACTAGATAGTCCAGATAACCAGGTAGTAGAACCACGCTGATTTCAGCACAAATGGGCCGGCTTGACCGGGGCGGTACTACCCTCGCATAAAAGATCAACGTAAAATTACAGCGATCGTGCTGTCGTGTTTCGTTGGTGAGTGTGAGAGCGGAGGCCCAAAGATGCAGAAGCATCACTAGCCCGCCATAGTGTAGGTCACCACGCTGCATTGTTGCATTGTCTGCATTCGTAGTATGATGACCACCATTCTTGGACTCTGCTTACGCCTTCCAGCAGGCAGAGTAGAGTCATTGTGAAGTTTACTAGTAGAACATTCTACTGGGACGCTGGCAATTGGCTCTGTGACGTTCAATTAGTCAGTATATACATTTGTATGCATAAATAGAAATATTGGTCTTGGTTTACCCATATAAAATATGTATTCTAGAACCTTTATCTTAATTGGATCTACATATATATATATATATATATATTTAACCCAACTGTTGCATCAGAAATATATTGTTAGTCGTAAGTTTTTACTAACATATATCTAATACTTTCAAACGAGCAATTCTTGTATATCTATACTAATATATAAAGCTGAAGAGTTTGTTTGTTTGAACGCGCTAATCTCAGGAACTAGTTCGATTTGAAAAATTCTTTCAGTGTCAGATAGCCCATTTATCGAGGAAGGCTATAGGCTATACATCATCACGCTAAGAATTACAGGAGCGGAGCACCAATGAAGAATGTTACAAAAACGGGGGAAAATATCACGCTACGGGCAATAGGAGACGCAAACGAGGTTGCGCGGGTCGGCTAGTATACCTATATATATAATCTGAATTTCGGAAACGGATCAAACGATTTCATGAAATTTAGTATGACTAGGCTTTTGGAGGTGAAAAATCGATCTCGCTAAGATTTATTTTTGAAAACCAAAATAAATCCTGTTCTCTGCCTGATTGACGGTAACGGACTTGTTAACTATTGCGTTAGAGAACAAATTTATAGTCTGCAAAATACTCTCTATTATATTAAAACAAATAAAATAAATATAAAGAGTCATAAATAAACAAGTATAAAATGCATACAGTTGCCTTAGAGCAAAAATCGATATGACGACTCATTGTCTCTCAAAACTTACATTAGTAATTTTTTCTAGTAAATATATTTTATCAAACTTTGTTTCTTTTTATGGATTAAGCGGCAAACGAGCAAACGTATCACCTGATGGTAAGCGATTACCGCCACCCGTGGTCACCGGGTGGCGGTAACGCCTTTGGTGATGGGGGTAGGGGTTGGGGAATGGGCCTCCGGTATCCTCACTCACTCCGTGAAACACAAGTAAGCGCTGTTTCACACAAGTTTTCTGTGAGGCCGTGGTATCACTCCGATTGAATCGGCTCATTCATGCCGAAGCGTGGCTCTCCCACTGTAAATGTGATTTGATTTCTGTTGTCAACTTGACAGCTCTGTTAATTACTTATATACTATGATTTGATTAGCCTTTCCGAAAGCAAGTGTAAGTAAACTAAGTTTTAACATTATTTCCCCAATGGTACTGATATTGAAACTAAAATTTTCTAACAAATATACTTCTCAGGTTAAAATGTGCTCTCAGTTCAAAATCAATTTGGTCCGCTCCTAGCTTAAAGCTCCGTAGATGTTCGTAGAACTCGTAGCAATGTAGCAAAATGCTACAAAGCGATTGTACTCCATTCTCGATTTATCGTTGGTGGTTTTAGACGACTATTTCTAACGATAAATCGACAAGTACACATTTTAAAGAGAAGTAAAATGCGACTCAATCCATGACATAGTCTTTCATAAAATAAATATATATTGTCCAACGCAAAATCGGGCAATTGACTACAAAATAATATCCGTGCCATGACTGGACTGTTCCAATCTAATATGGATAGAAATTTACTCGGGAAAACTATTTAGGTCACGTGCCGATTTACTAGTAAATGAAACGTCATAACTCAAACGACTGTTCAACAACATTCAACTTAAGTCGCATTGTCCTAAAGTCCAATTTTCCGTAGTCGAAATTACGAGGACAATTTTGTATAGCCATGTCAATGGGGTAGCTGCAAATAGGCCTCCATAGCCGCTAGTTAATAGAGTAGGTTTTATCTACATGCTGGTTTACGCAGAAAAACAAAAAACCAAATTAAAAATAGTTATAGAATAGAAATTTAGTATATCATTGATTTTAATAAGTTTATAATCAAAACAAGAAAAAGCCTAAAAAAACTATAACCCAATTACGTAAAACTTAAAAGAAATAGACCTATAGTTTACGTCACCCAGGCCATTATTAAGAATCTGTTGACACATTATTAATTAAAATTAATTCAGTAGGTTAGGCGTTATGGTGGAACATACACTGCCAAAACCATACAAAACTACTCACCTGGTTTCTACCATGGAAAATGGGACTTTAAGATTACTGCGCTAATGTTGAATGTTGCTTAACCTATCAAATTGTTATATTTTATCAGCAGTTAATCGGTAACTGCACTCAGTACGTGAAAACCAACTTCATTTGTCATCATCAATAGCCTTTAATAGTCCACTGTTGGATATAGGCCTCTCCTTAGGAAGGAAGTATTGGCTTATTATGTCATGCCAACCAAACGGATTGGTATAGGCGTTTTAGCATTGGAAAAAAAAGCGTTTTGGCATAGCGCCTCATACCGCTCAGAGTGTGGCCGCGTGGATCCACGTGACGGGTTTTCACCTCCACGACGTACGCGTGTGCCCTACGTCGCCTAATATGATAGTTTGTTTAGAGTTGGTGCCCGTGTCAGTGCTGGGAGGGTTCCGGCTGTGTTAATAATAGCAGTTCTCGAATCCCTCCCTTCTCCCGCAAACCCTGGTGGGGTCGCGGGCCGTAGGGTTTTCTACACGTTAAAAAAAGGCGTTTTGGTATACTTAATCGCCGATCGCTAATATAATGACCAACGCCCGAGCTCAAAGGTGTTGGCATCGAGAGGTTATTAGCCGCCTGCAGCGAATATTACTAAGTGGCTCACTGAAGCACTTCAGTATCATAATTCTCGGAATTTCAGCTAAATGTCTTGTTAAAAATAGCTAAAGCAGAATTATATAATTAAAATTTGTTTGTTTGTCTATAGAATAATATTATTTTAATGTAAACTACATTGTGTTTTTCATTTAAATATTTCACATAGACTTTTGGGCATAGATTGTTTTTTTTTTATTGAATTCTGGTTACATGGCGGTATAACACGCCCGCGGCTCGGAGAATACGTTAAAAAATAAATAAATATTGAATGTTGAAAGCTTTCAACAGTATAACTAGATTAAAAATATACTTGCAATCATTTTACAGTCATATTAGTTGCATTTCCATTAGAGTGATTGTAGCTGCGAGCATTTCATAGTTAGGTAACACTTACAGGAAGTTAGAATATAATTTCTTTTAAATATACCAGCTGAAGTAACTTTAGTCCTCTGATGGAAAGCATGAATATAATCCTCGAGTCATGGTCACCATACTCATTGCGGACAATGTAGTACGGTGACCCATACTTTGCCTAATGCTTTTTCACGTCCCGCTAAAGTACCAGGAATCAAATTGGGATATAAATATTTGCATTGGTAGCGAAGTCCAGTTTATGGGTATATTTTTTGTTTTAAGAGACATTCTTGAATCATAAATTTATCCTGTGTCGCGGGTAGCAGGGGACTCCACTTACAATTAAATGGATAAAGTAAACTCAGACATAGAACGAGAATTTATGAATCACATAAAGTGATGTCTCATGAGGATGGAAGCTGCATAATTACGTGGTTATTCCAAAGTGTAGGGTGCAGATGTCCATGAGCGTTGCTAGTCATTTGTTATCAGGTGACCTGTATGTTCATCGAGTCCATATAAAAATAGTACTTTCATCTATATCAAAGTCTGCTACTTGATAGTTTCAAACGCTCAGCCGTGTAGAAAATCGTTAAATGAAACCTACATAGAACAGGTTTCTTTGTATATAATACTAGCTGAACCCCACGGTGTTACCCGCAGTTATTGTTGTACCGCGAGTAACGCCGCGGGACAAAGTTAATCTAAAAAAAGTTGGTTAAGTTACTCCCTGGATCATCAGCTACCTGCCAGTGAAAGTCCCGTCAAAATCCGTAAAGCCGTTCCGGAGATTAACCGGAACAAACAGACAGACAGACATTTTTTAACTACATTTTTGATATATGTAGCGTGTATACATACATATGCATTTAGTAAAAAGCTATTAATTATTTAAGTTATTTTAATATTACAAACATACGCTCCAATTTTTTTATTTGTATAGATTTGTCTTACGCTTTAAGTATATTTTATGCATGGGTGCAGACTAATTTGCTTTTAAGCAGATTAAAATAACTAAACCCAGTCTTAGTAGTTTTGTCGTATTTTGAAAACAAATATGATAAAGAATTCAAGATTTCAAATTTCGTTGAAATGCATACTACATACATGTTTATTCATTGGTTTTATTCTTTTTTTATGAGATAGGGGATAAACGAGGAGCCGAATCGCCTGATGGTAAGCGATAACCGCCGCCGATAGACACCTTAAACACTAGAGACGTCACAAATGCGTTGCTTGTTTGCTTTAAAAAGGAGTATGCTATTTACTTATAAAGTTCTTTATTAATTTTAAAAGACTTTGAAATGGCTCATTAACAAGGGTTCTATTAATCTTTGAGCAACAAGTTAAACGAGTTAAATGAGAGTTCACTTTATAAATTACACAAATAATATTATGTTAATCTAACAACCTTATTAAACATTGAATAATCTGTTGATTTAATGTTTAATGACATCAGTGGTTTGCTGTTGTTATTATTTAACATACCTGTCAATATTAATTATGAATAGATTGACAATTTTCGTTACAATCTATACAAATAAATAAAATTGGAGTGTCTGTTTGTAATATTAAAAAACAGCTTTTTAATCAGTGCATATGTATGTATACACGATACATATACCAAAAATGTAGTTACATTTTTTTTGTCTTTCTGTCTGTCTGTCTGTTTGTTCCGGGTAATCTCTGGAACGGCTAAACGGATTTTGACGAGATTTCACTGGCAGGTAGCTGATGATCCGGAGAGTAACTTAGGCTACTTATTTAGACTAACTTTGTCCCGCGGCGTTACTCGCGGTACAACAATAACCGCGGGTAACACCGCGGGGTTCAGCTAGTATAGAATAATCATTTTCTTTTTGTTAAAACAATACTTTGTTTAGCTACTGCTTAAGAGAGTTTTGAGTAACGTGTTCTCTGAATATGATTACATATTTAGTTTGAACCTTACTCTATGTTATATAAATAGACTAGCTGACCCACGCAACCTCGTTTGCGTCTTCTATTGCCCGTAGCGTGATAATTTTCCCCCGTTTTCGAAACATTTTTCATTGGTGCTCCGCTCTTATTGGTCCTAGCGTGATGATATATAGCCTATAGCCTTCCTCGATAAATGGCCTATCTAACACTGAAAGAGTTTTTTAAATCGGACCAGCGGTTCCTGAGATTAGCGTGTTCAAACAAACAAACAAACAAACTCTTCAGCTTTATATATTAGTATAGATAAGACAGTCGATTCTGCAAAAGCGTACGAAAAATAAAGTTATTGTTTACCACTAAATAACCTTTCTGACATGTAGCACCTTTTGAAAGTCGTTGTGTAAACTAGAATTTATATTACACTAGCTGTTGCCCACGGCTCCGCCCGCGTTTATGTCGGTTATTCCGGCAAATAGTAGCCTATGTGTTATTCTGATGTATACGCTATATTACTGTAAAGTTTCATCCAAATTGGTCCAGCCGTTTGCCGTAACAAACATATACACTCACAAACTTTGGCCTATATATATAAGTGTGAAGTGTGATTACATAACTGTTTTGTCCAAAGACAGGAAAAGGGGTGGCGGCGGACGGATATGGACTGCCCAAGACTGTAATGGTTGATGGTCTTTAAGACAATCTTCATTCAGCAGTGATGGCAATAGACTAAGTAACTGTTTTATTTATTTACTAGCTGAACCCCGCGGTGTTACCCTTGGTTATTGTTGTACCGCGAGTAACGCCGCGGGACAAAGTTAGTCTAAAAAAAGTAGCCTAAGTTACTCCCCGGGCTATCAGCTACCTGCCAGTCAAAGTCCCGTCAAAATCCGTCCAGCCGTTCCAGAGATTACCTGGAACAAACAGACAGACAAAAAAAAGTTTAACATATTTTTGGTATATGTATCTTGTATACATACATATGCATTAAGTAAAAAGCGGTTATTTTAATATTACAAACAGACACTCCAATTTTATTTATTTGTATAGATTAATTACTTTATGCTCTTAGGTACACTGGTGGACTTAATGCCCAAAGCATTTTCTTCCAGTCAACCTTAGGGTCGTGTAGAAATGTTATGAGGTAGGTGGTGCATAGAGGTTTTCTTATAGAACTAACTACAAACACTGCACAAAAAAATAACTTATACATACCTAAACACATATAGAATACATATGTAATAAAAAGTCGTGTTTTGTGGTACGGCTATACGATATTTTATCTAGAGATATATTTATTTCAATCCCCAAGGAGCGCTAACTATCCCGGTTTTGGGCAGTTCGCATCCATCCGATGCCAGCCTCTTTCAAATCCTCAGGTCCATCATGCCGCAGGGCGCCCTACACTATATCTTTATATATATAATTCTTCTGTGAGTGTGTATGTCACTGAACTACTCTCAAACGACTGGACCGATTTTGATGAAATTTTTTGTGTGTGTTCAAGGGGATCTGGGAATGGTTTAGATTCACAATTTTGTCCGCTGGACAATGTTTTTTTAATTAATTTTTAATTTATTAGTAGTTATGGCAAAACGACGTTTGCCGGGACAGCTAGTATATATATATATATATATATAACTAAAACAAAAAAATACAATTGAAGTTGTAGAACATTCATTTTAAGGACAACATGAAACTAGAAACACATAATACTAGTGCCTAAATCGATACAATCTTTTTATAAAGAAAACCAATTTGATATTGAGACCTGTTGATCTTGTTCCAACAAAATGATATTACTTTCCAAAAACATTTCAGTACCTGTGTGTTTTGTTCCTTCGAATATTGTATAGACCGTGTATGTGCGTAGGTGTTAATGCTACAAGCATCAGGTGGTCCATTCATCTCGATATACTAACACCTTGTAATCCATTCTTTGTGATACACGTCATGATAACAGTTGTTACATTGTTCGGGCTATCTAAGTTATTTTTTGTATCATGTAAAGATAAATTCACTAAATATGTGCTGTTCGGAGAAGAAAAATCGAGCGAATGTATTTTTTTTAAAAGTTGTAAGTAATCTGTGTACTATGTCATTTAAGAATGATGGGTAAACGTTTTGTTTATTATCAGTCTATTATTTTATTTTATTCAAATTCAAAATCATTTATTCAATTAAGACACTAAGTGATATTTGTGAACGTTAAATTGAAGCTACAATTAAAAATCAAAGAGTTGCGAAATTTTCTTGGTGTAAAAATCAAAGAATCAACATTTAGAAACTTTGACTTGCCATTTCTGAAAATTAAATTGATTTTAATAAATATTACCAAATAGTTTTCCTACATTTGAGATAATTATAATTAGTTTTTATGTGAAAACTTTTATTTGTGACATAAGTAAATAAAAAACGAAAAAGTTACAAAACTATATCTCTACTACGTATTATTTTTTGATCAAAAAATTTTTTTTGACAATTTGCTTCCATAAAAAAAATTGGGATGGGTCACCCTTATCATTTATGGGTATGAAAAATAGATGTAGGCCGATTCTCAGACTTACCCGAAGTGCACACAAAATTTCATAAAAATTTGTCCAACGGGGAGTTTAGAAACAAACACCGCGACACGAGAGTTTTGTATATTAGATGTCATTATCACAAATCTATTACCACCTAATTAGATACAAGTAAAATTTTAGCAAAAATAAAACCGACTTCAAGGTTTGACTTGATTTCTCTTGGATGCCATCATCAGATCTTAGTGTCCTTATCATGGTACCACCGTTGGGATATCTCCTTTCCATTAAAAAATAATCATCAAAATCGGTTCATAAACGTTGAAGTTATCCGCGAACAAACATAACAAAAAAAACAGTATAGGGTCGAATTGAGAAACCTCCTCCTTTTTTTGAAGTTGGTTAAAAATCGGTTCAATAGTTTAGACGCTACTATGGAAAATACAAACACACATCGACCGCAAAAATTGCCTTTCGGCTTTGCCGTAGTTAGGTAATAAGTATCATTAAATGTAAAACATGACAACATTAAATAAAATAAATAAATAAAAATATTTTTAGACATCTTAAACACACAACTTTCTGCCAAATCTGTGGAACGAACTGTCGCTTGCAGTATTCCCAGACCAATACGACCTTCAAACCTTCAAGAAAACAGCGTACTCCTCCTCAAAAGACCGGAAAAACACTTGTGACGCCTCTGTTGTTGCGGATATCCAAGGGCGACGGTAATCTCTTACCATCAGGCGATATGTCTGCTCGTTTGCCCAGTATTTCATCTAGTCCCAAACTAAGCAGAGCTTGTACTATGGATACTAGACAACTGATACAAATACATATATGCTTTTCTGTAAATACATTCATATTATACATAGAAGAAACCCAAACTCCGTAACAAATATTTGCAGTTCATACAAACATTTGATCCGACCCGGGAATCGCACCGCATCGCATCGCAAGCACAGTAGTCGCTTACGCTACCACTATGCCACTAAGGTAGTCAAAAGTAAAACACCCCTTCTAATAGGTCAACGATCTCAGTTCTCAAATCCAATTTGAAACCTGCCGTGTGTACGTAGTACTGTGACGTATGAAGTCGAACAGAGCAAAAGTGCACTTCCAACTCTGATCCAATGTCGCCTGCAGCCATACAAGGGCTATAAACGCGATGATGTACTACACTCGAAATAAAACTCTATTTCAATAGACATAAAGTCAATAATACAATCCCACCATCTGATGACATAGCAATGCATAACAGGATATTAACTGTCAGCCTTCGCGCGTCATATCCGGCGCTGTGACTACTTCCTGTTCCGTTACGAGCAGCGGCCCGGAAACGCGGATGTGGGGGATGATTTATGGGATTTTAAGCAGGGCTATTGTCATCGATGAAGTTTGTCAACGGTTAACGTCATGTCAAACGGATTTGAGTATTGCTCCGGCGTTTGATTTGAGTAGTTGAATTAAGGTGATATTTAGTGTGTTTTAGTGATTTTGAGTTACGGTAGGAAGTCAGCCGTTAAAATTTAAAAAGAAATGTGCTGGAGACGTTTACATTTTGTTAAGACATATCTTTTGGTATAGAATAGCTCGGCTTTTAAGTTATAAAAAGGCGTTTACATAGTTTGTTTTAGTATTATATTTATTACCTTTATTACCTTTAGAAGTTACAACTGCGATGCCATCTTTTTCGGATCCCCTTCCTTCTCCTCTACTTTCAAAGAAAATATCGAAAAGTTGCTTGAAATCAGATTTTCTAGGTCAAAGGAACCCAACGAACTCCATTCTGTCTTTGTTTACTAAAAAGAAACATTGGGGGTATTTCTGTTATTTAAATCTCTCTAAGTTAAACAAGAAATTAATAATACACACACAGACAGAAAGGTATCGACGTCAAACTTTTTTATCGACTTTTTGCGCCGGGGGTAAAAATAAATTTTGTCGTATCAAACAACTTTCTAAATATTAAAGATATATTGAAATTAGATGTGTCACGGTAGCAATAGACATCATTTAAATTTATACATTCAAAATAGTATATTCTTGCTTCACTAAAATAAGAGAATAGAAGATAATTTTAGAGAAATTTTAGTTTAGATATGCAACAAAAGGATTAGTAACCATTGTAAGATATTTATATATAAATCATTTTGCTTCTCAAAGTCCAAAAGTTCGCATGCCGGCCCCGTACCCCGTTACTTTGTACAATTCTCCCTTTGTCGTCGAAACTAAGATAGAAGACGCTGCACTAAATTCCTTGTGAATAACTTACATACTTGCACGTTATTCAATAAAGTCTTGAATCCAAATACAGAGCTGGCTTAAAATAAGTATATATTTTGTCTATGAAACCATTTTTTGTTGAAATAAACTAGATAACTAGGATATGAAAGCAAAAAACGTTGTTTGCACAGGGAAAATTTTTATATAATTTTAAATCAAGTCAGATGACATTTGTCAATATCAAAAAACCCTTGTTCGAATATCAAAAGAATGTCGTAAACTAAAAAGTTTCCACACTTCCCCTCAAACAACATCCATCATCAGATATCCTCACATCACACCATACCACACACACCCAAACTCAGATCGCGCACACATTTGGTAAATGCCACACGACCTAGTGGTTTCGTAAGCACATCTGCTGGATTATCCTGCGTACACACATAGTCCAGACGTACAACATTTTTAGCAATGCAATCTCCGACATAGTGAGCTCTTATGTCTATATGTTTCGTCCTTCTATGCGCTACAGGATTGTACGCAAGTTTCATAGCACTCTGATTATCTACAAAAATGCAAATAGACCTAAGAGATTTACCTCTAATAAATGCATTCAGCTGCCGCAAGTGAACTGCCTCCTTGGTAGCCTCCGAAAGTGCAATATATTCGGCTTCCGTTGATGACAGTGCCACACAAGCTTGTTTCCGGCATTCCCAGTTAATCAACGAGTTCCCACATCTAAAAATAAATCCAGAATAAGATTTTCTATCTTTGATGTTCCCCCCCCAGTCAGCATCTACGAATCCCGTGATGTCCTGCACTAGCGACTTGGGAAATATCAAACATAGATCCCTTGTACCCCTAAGGTACCTTAAGATATGCTTAGCTGCTTTCCAGTGGCGTTCTTCACAACAGGAATTATACTGTGCCAAGAAATTAACTGCAGCCGCAATATCCGGGCGTGTGTTACAGGCTAAATAGTTCAGCGACCCTATGAGCGCCTGATAACGACGACAGTCTTGGCAGGACAAGATCTTACCTCCTTCATAGGCCCATAACCTTTTGTTGAAATAAACTAGATAACTAGGATATGAAAGCAAAAAACGTTGTTTGCACAGGGAAAATTTTTATATAATTTTAAATCAAGTCAGATGACATTTGTCAATATCAAAAAACCCTTGTTCGAATATCAAAAGAATGTCGTAAACTAAAAAGTTTCCACACCATTGAACCTTTAATCCTATTGAATATTTTCCGACTGTTACTAAGAATTTCTTGTACGAAAAACTTAACAACACTAATAACCAATTCCGGAATCACACCTGAGACCTCTTGATCGGCAGTTGCATACGCTAATTCCTAGACCAACGAGACAGTTTCGTTCTGCAAAATATGTGTTTTTTGAATTTGAATGAGTGATTTTTCTTTTCTTTTTTTTGTTTGAGCGTTAGATTTTGGAGCATTTTAATAAAAGGAAATTCAGGTGGCAACAGCTTGCATACTGTTTACCTTACATGTATACTAACACTATTGTACCTGAAAATCTGACTTTGAAAAGAGTGGCCATGAGTTTCTTTGCCAGTATTCTTCTCATGAGGCTCAACGCATTTTGGAAACTGGAAGTTATAGATCGACACAGGCAGGCAGTAGATTTTGGTGTTTTCACCTAATTTACCTCGACAATACAACACATGCTGTGGCGTCTGTTTGTGTCGATCTATGAATCTTAACTACAGCTTCAATTTAACGTTCATAAATGTCACTTAGTGTCTTAATTGAATAAGTGAATTTGAATTTGAATTTGAATTTGAATAAGCAGAATCCAAGAGTGGTGGCCACCATACTCATTGCGAATGCAGACAATGCAATAATGCAGCGTGGCGACCCACAACATGGCGGCCTAGTGATGCTTCTGCATCATTGGGCCATTGCATTCACCAACGAAACACGACAGCACGAACGCTGTCATTTTACGTTGATTTTCTGTGCGAAGTACCGCCCCGTCGAGCCGGCCCATTCGTACTCAAATCAGCGTGGCTTTACTCCCTTTGCAATATGTTGTATTGTGACTATGATCTAGTTATGATTATTTGTTGTTAAACTCAAGATGAACTTTTCAGATCTAAAACCCAATCTCTTACAATCTCGAGCAAACTTACAGTCAATGTCTTTGTTTTATAAAATAACTTTGTTATTTGTTCTAAGACAAAGTTTGCCACGCATATTTCTCGTGTTCTTAGTTTTATTATCAGAGGAGGTATTCAATATTCTGATCTGAAATATGCGAATGGAATTTCCAATAGAATACGCACACATATAAAATAAACTCAAGGTCTTGTTATTCAGCTATTGGTTATACATCGTTGAGTTTGTTTTGCCATCTGCCCCTATTTTGCCAAAACTACTTTGTAATAATTAAAATAACAAACGTCAGAGAAACACAAGTCTGTCAAACTATCTAAGAGTAAACACTTATAAGTAGTCGGTTTGTGTACACTTCAAATACTCGATAAGTCTTGCTGATTGAGCACAAATTATGTCACAACTGCATCTAGTCAGAGTGTTTACTATGAATACAAGACAACTGACATAAATAACTACTTTTTATCGTAAAAACACACATTACAGATAGAAAACACCCAAACTCCACAACAAACATTTGCAGATCATACAACATACAACATTTGGTCCTTCGAACCGAACTCGAAATCTCAAGCACAGCAGTCGCACATGTTTCCATTGCACTACTGAAGTCATATACTGAAGTAATATACAAACCGCTGTAAATATTGTTTTCATATATTTTTGATATCAGTATTGTATCTCATTTCTCATGAATGTGCCACAGCAAAACGTGTCGGGGTACGGTTGGTTAATTATATTTATGTTACGTTACCTCACAACACGTATACCAGCTACCAGTTCCAGTTACCAACCATTCCTTGACAAAGTTTTCCTTGTTCGTTTATCACGTCCGAAATAGATTAGATTCCCAAGGAAGAGAGGGGACAGACAAGCGGGCTTAAAAGAAACCGTCTTGAACCTTTTGTTATACTAATATTACACATTGTACTGAACCTAATTAAAATTGAGAAAATAATGGTGATGATAAAAATATTATAAATGAAGGTTTTGCCCAAGGAGCTCCAAAAATAAAAATAAAAAATAAATAATAGTTACTTGTAGCATTAGCATATAGCAACGTCTTATTTGTATTAATTAATAGCTGACCCGGCAAACCTAGCTTTGCCATAAAAATAAAATGAGGAGTAGGTCACCCTTGTCATTAAGAAATCAAAAAAAAAAGGTACTGTCCGATTCTCAGACCTACCCGATATGCACATTTAATTTTATAAAAAATCGAGCCAGCAGTTTCAGAGGAGTTTGGTAAAAAACACCGCGACACGAAAATTATATATATTAGAAGACATTCTTGAAAAACATTCTGATACATTTACACAAACATAAGAATACACACACACATTTCAACAACACAAAATACTCGTACACACGTACATAATGTTGGCAACAATAGAAGACGTAATATTAAATACAGATTAACGTAAAAGGGAATTCAATGAGTATTTGTTATCTCGTAATAAAATGTTATAAGACATTGAAAAAGGAATTCTTGCGAGGGGCATCGATTTGCGTAGGCTGCGAGCCGCGCCCTATACGCCCTTTCAATAGATACAACATTAGCAACGACACGTGTAAGAATTGTAAAACATGTCAAGCGAATTGTAATACATTATTGATCGAATAACGTGTTAAGTCAATCATTTTGCAATCATTTCAATGATCTAATGCGATTCGTATCATCGCAGCTGCCCTGTAACTTGTAAAATGTTTTGTGTTTTTTCTACAATCGCCAACGTCTCCATACTTTTGTATGGCTAATATTTGGTTTGACCACGTGACTTAGCTTTGAAGTGACGTCAATCCCTTATATTTTTACAAGCTTTTTATTAACTTGCAATGTATTTATGCTTGCATGGTCGGGAGAAATCTTGCAACTCAATTTTGAAGCAGATTTCTTCAAGCGGTTTTGCTAAAATATTGCAAGCATATGTATACAGCGTGACAATACAATATTATAATGACATGGAGCTGATCTGATGCTGGAGCTGAAAGGTGGCCATAGGCACTCTGTAAAGAAATGGTCGTAACATCTTCGAGTTTTGACTCGTTTGAATCGTCTCGAGACATTCCATTAAAAGCTTGTTTTTAAAAAGCTTTTTAATTTAATTTATTTGTTCAATGGTCAATAACGTAGTCTGTCAATACTAGTTAAGTTTTAATTTCAGTGGGGAAAGGCGTTGTAAGCCGAAATACAGGTTTCTACCTAATTTGGCGAGGGAGGCTATCTTATGTTCGATTTGTTGTTTTTTGTGCAATTAAGCTATAAAATTTGTTCCTATTATTATTTATTACTTTTCTATTAACGTTTATGTATGTAGAATGTCAACTTGGCTAGGGTCTGATATTATGATCTACTTTGCCGAACTAATTACATAGTCCCTACAAATTCTTTTATTTCTGTCTATTCGTATAGATGTAAGGCATTCATTATCGTCAGTTCCTAGACGGTTGGTCCTAATTGGACAGATTTTTTTGACAGATTGGACAAGAAAAAGTTTAAAAAACTATAACCCCACTTAGTAATAACTTTTCATAAAAATCATGAAGCCTGTTTTAGAAAGGTCATTATTCTGAATCTATTGAACACCTCATTTATTAAAATCGGTTTAGTAGTTTAAGCGCTACGGTAGGACATCCACCCGTAACCCCTGAACCTGTCAGGCAGTCACCTCACCGACGGGCCAGCCGTAGACCATGAGAATCTCAGGGCGCCGTAAAGAAAATAAGTTAAATAAATAAATAAATTTAGACAAAGATAAATAAATAAGAGTTAAAAAAAATAATATGTGTGGGTGTGTGTTTGGGATACCAGGGTGCTCTTCAGATGAAACGAATACTCCTCAGTGATGCATTCATATATTAACAAATATAAAAAATTACAGGTAACAAGATTATTCCCTAGGTGGGTTGTCACTAGCTTAAAAATAAAGATTTACAGTAAAAAAACCACTCTTCGGTGTCGCCGCACTGCTGACAGACACCCAGATGAACTCCCAAACCCTTTCAGACCTCAGGCGAGGGTCTATTCGGGCTTCTAAGGATGATCTTGAAGATAGATAAAATTATAACACCTTATGTGGGTGTTAAAAAAAATAAAGTATATACTTTCTATTATATAGGTCCTAGTGAGGAATCCTTTGGACACGTAAGCGAGCTAGGTGGTGAGCTGCGGGCTGCCTCAGACGATATCCCTGCCAGGATTTAACCTCACAACCCAGGATGTGTGCTCCGTAATCTACTGGTTCTGTCCGGAACCATGAACCCTACACAGAAAATACATCTCCTAGACACACATTCAAAGAAATAAAGACATGGTTAAGATTAATTTATAGGTTATATTTGATTTTTTACCTCAGACGGGGAATTGAAGATTACAGCAGCGTTTCACTATACACAGCGAACAACAATCACGAGGCTTATGCAGGATAGTCACAATAGGCAGAGAACTGAAGACAGTGAACCAGTCATCCACAAAATCCTCGTTTATAAAGACTTGGAAACGAATGTTCGAGAATCTCCCACCACTTTTTCAGCTAAACATGAGCACCACACACTCCGATATATTCTAATATAAAGGCGCCATATCGCGAAGTTAACAATTGCATATCAATTAATACTAAAAAAAGGTTATTCTTAAACTTTGAACTATGCGAACTGTCAACACATTTTGTATGACGCAGTGCAGAATAACGCCCTCTGGTGCCGCTTGGATGAACTGTTCGGCCGGTCGAACCAATAGCAAGAGTGTAACACGCCGTGAGGTCGCTGTGCTCACCTTTTTTTTGATATTTAATAGCATTTAAAAAAACAAATGCTACACCACTAGTCGTCTTATAAATCAATTGTTGTTCGTTTGTCTCGCTAAAACTCGAGGATGGCTCTGCCGATTTAGCTGATTTTTGGTTTTGAAATGGTTGTCGTAGAACAGGGATTAAAACAGTGAAAAAATAAAAATTGCTTGAAAACCTCAAAAAAAAAATTCTACGTAAAATATGTATGTATTTACAAAAAAAAAGTAGATACGTATTTGTATCAGTTGTCTAGTACCCATAACACAAGCTCTGCTTAGCTTGGGCCTAGATGGCGTCGTGTGTTAGATGTCCGAAATATTTATTTATTAACCCCAGTGGAAATGCACCTTAATACGAACACTTTTGTACTTAAGTATTAGTATAGTAGGTAAAATGAATATTAACACTATATGACACATGGTTAAATGTGCTGGCAAGCTTCGGTTTATGTTTCGTTCGTATCATGTCGGGCTCCAGTGTCATTACTTTAAGTGTAATGTGTTGGCATATTACGTTACATTTTGAGTCAACCATGTTTGCGTCCTTATGAGAATTGTAGGTTTAAACTGAAATATGTTTAAGTGCTACGTAACTAGAATGTAACCACAACGTGTCTTAGTTTGATTAGATGTGATTCTTCACTGTTTGAATAAACAAAAAATCGACGGCGTGAATGACGCTGTGGACGCCACGCCTATGACTATTGTGGGATTCAAATCCATTCGGGAAAATACTTTGTGTGATTAATAAATTGTTTTCAATGCGGTAGTTGTCTTTTTTTCTTGGAGAGTAAATCAAGTAAATTAGTCCAATCAGTTATAGGAAACAGACCCATTCCTATGTATCCAATAGTACTCGATCTCCTTTGTCATCCAGTCTATTTTAACTAAATTTCTCTTTTTAATCAGTCTATGTGTATGGAAGGCATCAGATGTTCAATTTATTAATTAGCAGCCTCAACTCTACGACCACTTTTCCATTCACCATCGGTAATTTTTTTTTATGATAAAGCTGGCCCACGAGCAGGCGTATCACCTGATGGTAAGCGATTACTGCCGCCCATGGATACCCACAACACCAGAAAACATACAATTTCGGGATTACTGATTCTTGGAATCAGATCTATACTTGTCTTGCCCTTTTTAACACGCTAACGTTAGTTTCACCTGTATGTTTGTTGTCTGTAACCGACTTTTAAAGGATGCGTGCTATTTAATTTTTATACTATACTAGCTTTTGTGCCCGCGTGTTTCTCGATTTTCGCAGTAAAGAGTAGCCTATGTCCTTCCTTAAAAATCAAACTATCTCCATGCCGAATTTCATTGAAATTGGTGCAGCAGTTTGACCGTAGAAGCGTGACAAACAGACAAATAGAGTTACTTTCGCATTTATAATATAAGTATGGATTAATGTTACCTAACACGTTTTTTTTATTTGTATGTTTCTTTGTTTGTGCTCCTCTTTTGAAAGCGTGTTTTTAGTTCTTAAACTATATTTAACTCCACTTTTAATAAAAGTATGTACCGACTTCATTAAGCATGTTTTTTAGATTATTTTTTATTAATGTCAAAAAGGACTTGTTGTTTTAACTTAAACGAGAACGAAAAACAATTAATCAGTTAATTTTTATTCACACTTGTTAAAATTTGTAGTAACAAACCTCTAGATCACAAAGAAACATATTTAAAACAACTCACCGGTCATACTTATTCAACCCACGGTGAGGCAAGAGTACATTCACCCTTACGAGTTCCTACCCCTCGTTCACCCCTCTTAACATTTGTAAGAGTTCCCTTCTTAAAGACATATTGTTTCGCACCGTTACTTTCATAATATATCACATTTGTGATAGGTTTTCTCTCCCAATTAATACGAGATGGAAATGTTGTTTTCAAGAATTTCACCCCACGCCAACTTTTGGTATACTTGGGAAATTACTTCGGTTGAGATAACAAAGAGATGCTGTATTGTTCCATGAATGTTTTGGACGATGTTGACTCAGAAATTAACCGTTACAAAACAATTGAAGTAGTGAAGCCATTTCTTAAAATTGTGAATAAAGTGTGTAAATACAGACATAACAAGTCTGTATTTACCATTACAAATGATATTCTATCCTACTAATATGATATAAATGCGATGGTTTGTAATTATTTTTGTTACTCTTTCCCGCATTCACAACTGAATAGATTTAGTTTTATTTATTTAATAATTAGATTTTTGTAGTTTCTTACATACATAAACTGCAAATAAATTCTTATATATAAAATTCTCGTGTCACAGTGTTAGTTACCGTACTCCTTCGATCCGGTTTGACCGATTTCTATGAAATTTTAAATGCGTATTCAGTAGGTCTGAGAATCGACCAACATCTATTTTTCATACCCTTAAATGTTTTTTTACGGCAAAACAACGTTTGCTTGGGCAGCTAGTATAAGTATATAAATGAAATAAAATTGTTAGATACCTCTATTACTTTTTACACTTAAACCTATATTCGTTACCTTACCTATCTAGGAGGACTGTTCGATATATTTTTTTTTTTTTTTTTTTATATTTTGCCCTGCCAAAATGACTCTACTCTGCCTGATGGAAAGCATAAGCAGAATCCAAGAGTGGTGGTCACCATACTGCGAATGCAGACAATGCTACAGTGCAGCATGGTGACCATCACCATGGCGGGCTAGTGATGCTCCTGCATCGTTGGGCCTCCGGTCTCGCACTCACCAACGAAACACGACAGCATGATCGCTGTCATTTTACGTTGATTTTCTGTGCGAGGGTAGTACCGCCCCGGTCGAGCCGGCCCGAAGGCCAACCGGTGACGGGTGTCCAAGATGGTTTCCGTACAAAAAAAAAGAAGGAAGACCGTTCCCAATTGATAGAAAATAATATAAATATAACTACGTTATCTATAGCAAAGGTGCAAAAACAATTCAAACAATTAACCATCCAAACAATGAGGCATTTGCCAATAAGCAGCAATTAAAAGCATAGTTCAATAATTGTTGATTGAAACTTCAAATAGATGTATACTTTGTAAATAGTTTCTCAGCTCGGTCAATGGAGGCTCAGGCAACTGTTTAGAGTAATATATTAATTGCTTCCTTTGCGGTGTCTGAATAGTTTTAAAGCTCCATTTCAGTTGAATTCAGAACACTATTATTAAAGTTTCAGTTACAAATTGTAGGTAATTGAGGTGAAATATAGGTAAACAGTAGTTCACTGATTTTCGAGTATTATAAACGAACGAAATAATAATTTCCATTTTGTCTGAAGTGTCTATTATATCCACGGAGCAATAAATCTTCTTATATATAAAAAGCAATAGCTATTCGTTTGTCTCGCTAAAATTCGAGAACGGCTGGGAAGATTTAGCTGATTTTCATTTCAAATGTTTGTCGTAGTCCAGGGAAGGGGAAAATTAAAAATAACTTGAAAATCCAAGTGTCACGTGTACGAAGTAGGGTACAGCTAGTAATATTAAAATAAAATGTTTATTTAAGGTTCATCAACGATTGTGATCCATTTAAATTCAAATAGAAACGTAAGAATATTTGTGTCTTCAATAAAACTGCTCAACCAATTTATTATAGCAAACACTACATGCAACATGTTATTTGTCTCAAAATAAACAAATTTTTAAACACCATTTGCTTAATTTCAATTCTAAATAAAAAAATATATACAAACTTCAGATTTATTCTCACACTTTTTAGCCGACTTCAAAAAAAGTAGGAGGTTTCTCAATTCGATATACTTCTTTTATTTTTTTTATTTGTATTCGCGGAGAACTTCGTCGTTTATGAACTGATTTTGATGATTCTTTTTTTAATGGAAAGGAGATGTCCCAACGGTGGTACCATGATAAGGACATAAATATCTGATGATGACATCCAAGAGAAATCAAGTCGAACCTTGAAGTCCGTTTTATTTTTGGTGCAATTGTACTTGTTAAAGACAACTCCCGCATCAGAAATAAATCATGTGTCGTGGTGGGCTTTACATACATACATGAAACGGATACAAAAAACACCCAGACACAAAACAACAATTTGTGGATCGCACAAAGTGTTGTCCTATGTGGAGATTGAACCCACAACACTTAGCATAGTAGAAAACGGAATGGCGACCGCATAAACCACAAAATACCCATATTATACTTTTTAAGTTTATGACAACCGTTGAAATTGAGTTATTGATGTAAGCTCAAACGACCGTTTATAAGTTTCATTAGTCCCCCCTACAAAGGTTCCCCTCGATTTCTCTTTGATGCCATCATCAGATCTTTGTGTCCTTATCATGTTACCTGGTGTGCTGTTAACATTACTCTGTGTTCATGGTAGCGCCAACTGGCTTGGCCAAAGAATTATTGAGCGCTAACACATAAGGCGGGAGCGAGTATAACTTCAGTGACTATGCACTGCCTGAAAACTGTGTGGGCTGAGTACTTTGCGGCTGCCGGATGTGTTAGGTAGGTAGGAGAATATGGAAGCACGCTTACCTTTGGTGATCTTGAGCTGCCGTCCAGACCTGGCGGCCTGATCAGGCGGCCTGGCTCCTCGTACCGTGGTGTGACTTGCGAATCACGATGGCAACGCGTGTTCGGTGTAGAATAAACGTCCCTAGCTTGCCGGCAAGGCACGATTGCACTCAGCGAATTATGCGGGTTCGTTATTAAACTATTTTACTGGCGTCACTTCGCGAACAACTTAACTATTACTTCTTGCGGTGTGCGTGCGATGCGGGAATAATGATCAAGGATGCGGGTAGAAATGGGTGCCGACAGCCTCACCTATCGGAACTTTTACAAACTAACAGTTCATTTAATATATCTGTGGCTATCAATTAATTTATGCTACTGTTCTCTTGGGTCTATGCTATGAAACTTTGTAATACGAGAGTTTTCTGTTCTTTAAGAACAAATCTATTTAAATCATATTCATCACATTATCCTTTATTAAAGTGGAGTCACAGAATTGTGAACAATACTACAGTACTACCATAGTTGAGATATCTCCGTTCCATTAAAAAAAAACATGAAATTTGGTTCAGAAACGATGAAGTTATATAAACAACGCGGACACACATATAAAAAAAAATATACGGTCGAATTGAGAGCCTCCTCCTTTTTTGAAGTCGGTTAAAGACAGTGTTCAAATAATATTTCTACTCAAGCATTAGCACAAAGATAAACGTTACAAACTCGAGAGGTTATCTCGTCTTAATTCTTGTTCAAGACGGAAAACATGTGTCGCGGAGACTCTGCGAACAGACTTTGTTCGCACGTGAGCCGAAAGTCAAAAAGGCCGGGGTTCAAGTCGTGTTGTACTAGAAAGAATTAGTATTTTATCGTGGGTCAAAAAAGGGGAAATTGTGTATTCAGTAATGTGGTTATGCAAGGTAGGTTTAGTACTGAGACAAGTACTGACTGACGACTACACGAATGACGTCGTGGTTAAGGCGATCATTTCTACACTGAGTTTTGTGGTTGACTCTGGGTGTAGTCCTTATTTCATACATGTGTACTTCAAGTCACCCACGATCCAGAATATATTCCTAGTGCAGGATTTATCTTTTTGCGGGAGGGAAATATTACGGAAGAAATATTATTCTACTAGTTGTTGTCCACGGCTCCGCCCGCGTGTACGTTTATTATCGCGGCAAATAGTAGTCTACTAGCTGATCCACGCAACGTCGTTTGCGCCTTATATTACCCGTAGCGTGAAAATTTCCCCCGTTTTTGAAACATTCTTCATTGTTGCTCCGCTCCTATTAGTAGTAGCGCGATGATATATACCCTATAGCCTTCCTCGATAAATGGACTATCCAATACCGAAAGAATTTAATCGGAAATCGGACCAGCGGTTCCTGAGATTAGCGTGTACAAACAAACAAACAAACAAACTCTTCAGCTTTATATATTAAAGTATAGATTTGTTTTTCTAATGTATAAACTATATGGACTGTTTTGCTCCTATAAGACGTATCTTATAGGAGCATAACAGTCGCCATGAACGCAATCTGTGAAGTTACATCAAATACACAATCTTTCTAAATGAATATTCTATCGAAGACAAAATATTTTTTGCTTCTAAAGGACTGCTTTACAAAAGAATTCGTTTAATCTTACAAACAGAAATCCTTTCAGTGTCTTTATATAACCATAGGAGTATAGATAACAGTGTTAGATAACGATGGCCCGCAAAAGAGTTCTGTTTTTATCTAAATAGATGTACAGCGCCTTTGGGAGTAACCAACCCGTATAATGTATTTAAAGGCGATTGAGTACTGCGGGTCTTGCGGGATGTTAATAAGATATTCGGCTAACATGCAGTTATTTACGAGGGTTGAAGGATGTTTCGGTATTTATGAAAGTTTCGATATGGTCTTGATGAAAGCAATACGTTTTTGAAGCTGTTATTCTAAGCTATGATACTTTAAGTAAAGTTTTTGATCTACCATGTGTTTTTCTTCGCAGTAATTGCTTAGTTAGAAGTATCGTTGGCTTAAACCCATTGATAGATTGTCGGTCAATTCCAACGTGAACTAGAACCCTTCGGGTTTATATTCTTAAAAAAGGCTTAGGTATGTGAAAAGATGTGTAAAATAACGCGGGTCAGGATTTTTTACAGCACAAATTCTGTTCAATAGCGATATACATGTATAGAGTGGTTGAATAACGGTATTCGCTCTTTTTCTATAGTAGAAATTCGTTATGAAATATGTAGTGTTCATAAATCTTCTAAAGAAAATACAGTTTACCTCGCTACCGTCCAATAAATCCCTGCCACTTTCACCAGGTCGTAGGTCTAAGTAATGAATGTAACTATCCAGAACAAGGCTCGCACTTTTCAGCTCTTTTTTTATTATACTGTTTTTATTTCTACTTGTTTTTTCCTTCCCTGTCTCCGGTTCAATAATGGTTTTATGTGTCTTTATATAAAAGATTTGTTTTTTAAAGATGAGAGGAGAAAAATTGAACGCATAGCATCAGTGCTAACGAAACTATAGCGTGATTCAGATAATAGATTCAGCGCCATCTATTGAACCCAATAGTACCTAAACATCAAGACTTGAACACTATAACACATACTGAAATGTAATAAAATCGTTTTGTTATAACGACTCTAGCCCACTTTTATTTAGACTTTAATTTCATTTCGTTTTATAAACCGAACCATTTTGTTTCATTTGTTTTAAAACACTAAGGGTAGTGGCAAGATATTTTGTCTGTCATTGGGCCAACTGCCTTCCTTCCTTCAATACAGTAGAAAGCTCGGGAATCAGAATGTCCCTGAAAGTAACGTATGACTTTGTACTGTTAAATGTAAAACATGAGTTTAACAAAAATCGTGACTGCTGTGTAGTGTACTTTGCTTAAGTAATTGCATATAATAATAATAATAATAAGCAACACCAACAGCAACAGTCAGATTTTCGAGTACCTATATTTATTCTCAAAATAAAATCAATTTTAATATATTTCAATCAATAAATATCATACAGCCAATAACAAAGAAGAAAAATGGATAAATATTTTAAAAATAACAATGTAACACGCCTAAAATTAACGTATACAAAATAAATATCTACTATAAGACATGACGTTTAACGTCATGTCATAACAATATAAAAATGAGAGAATATCTGACAAAATGTTAACAAGAGCTAGATCACGAGCACTTTTACCATCTTCGGACTCGTCGCTACGCTCCGCCCTGCCGTCTTCGGATGCCAGAACAGAAGTTCCAACAGTCGCAGAGGCGTCGAGCTCATCTTCCAGCGACGAGTTTTTCTCTCCGCCGACGTCGCCAACACCTGTACGTCGGCAGGGGAGAGACCGGCCACCGACCAGCTTGGGATCCCGAGGACCACTGACCTCGAACAGGGCCCCCGCTGCCGGTGGTGATGTGCGCCGCATGAAATGGACACAATCTATTAATGAGAATGTCATGCGGGCATATTTTCGGGCTACAGAGTTGGGAACGAACCTTACTGAGTACCGTGTTCGACTAGTCTCTCTGTTTCAGGAACTTGAACCGGCTGTCAACGTATCGGCACAACGATTGTCGGATCAAGTGCGAGCTATCCAGCGATGTCACCTGCTGGATGATACCGTACTTGAAAGGATATGCTCTGACATACGGAATAGCTTGACTGTCTCTTCTTCACCACATGTGGTGGATGTGGTAACAAACTCCACACCACAAAATGAAGATGTTAGTGAATTAGTGGACAGTGAAATTATATCTGTAAGTACCCTATACAATGATAAGATAAGGAGCACTTTGGAAGATGTGATTCGGGAATACCGATGCGTAAATTTTAATAACAGACCCCGTTTGCCCCGTTTGCCCATTCATAAACGAAATTTAGCGCTGGTGAGTGCCTTGGATTCGTTATTACCGGATTATTTCGGTAATAGCGAAGATCTCAGTGATACACATTCCATTCTATACTGTGCGGCTATTGCAGTTTGTCGAGTAGCTGGTATTAAATTTGCAGAAAATATAACTACTACTCGACCTGAAAATACTGTGCCAGCTTGGCAGTGTAGAATTGAACGTCGTATTGCTGGGGCCAGGACACTCATTGGTAAGCTAATTAGTTTCCGATCAGGTAACATGCGACCGAAAGTGATGCGCTTTGTGAAACAGGCATTCTTGGGGACTACTATTAGTCCTCAACAGTATATGTCATGTGTCACAGAGCGCATAGACTTTCTGAAGCAAAAAGTTTATGCATGGGCAAACAGAATAAGGCGGTATAGAAAGCGAATAGATCGGTATAGTTTTTTTTTTTTTTTTTTTTTTTTTTGTTGGGACTAATCCCACCCACACGCCCACCGCTGTAACTCCTGTACACCAGGATCAACAGCAGTGACCCACGAACACACCGAGTTATGACACTCGGGAAGTCCCAGGAAAAAATATTAACTGTCTTGGAACCCGCAACGAAATTAATCAGAAGAAAAACAGGAGGAGTTGGAAATATGATAAGTCCACTTCCCTCCTTAGCAAAGCGGGAGACAAAATGAAGTCAAAATAGGCAGACACCTTTTTTTAAACCGGGAAGCACCACGGATGAAGTATTAGGGGTCCTAAGTGAGCTATATTTGATTACTATAGGATGTATGGCAGAATCGCCTAAACGCACGGAAATTCACCGCAGTTGACACAAGATCCCCATAGTATACCGCCCCAGATGTCATTTGTAAGCTATTTAGCATTGTGTTACGTTCATTGTACCAAAGACTACACTCCCAGAGAACATGATGAGCCGACTGTTCACAGCTAGTATCGGGTGTTGAGCATTGACACAATGGTGAATCGACTAATTTAAATGAGTGTAGTTTGCTCTTAAAGTTACCGTGGCCCGTAAGGAATTGAGCGACACAGTGATCTACCTCGAGCCATGTCCTCGACATCCGTTCGCGAACAGATGGAAAGAACTGGTAGAGGTGGCGCCCCTTAGATGATTCGTCCCATCGTTGTTGCCATTCATCCATTAGGTCGTCATAGACATTGGATTGCTGTTGAAACAATCTTATGATTTTATCGCGGTCTCGTACGCCCAAAAAATCGCATTCCATGTTTTGTTTTGTAGAATAGTACATGGCTGCACGTCTTTGCACCTCGAGATCGACCGGAAGAACACCCGCCAACACCGGTAAAGCCTCAGTACTAACCGTCCTATATGCTTTGCATAAGAAGATTAATGCAAGTCGTTGGCCTTGTAGCAGTTTGCGACGGACAGCACCTACAGTCGCTCTATCAGCCCATACGGGAGCACCATAGCAAACAGCACCCAAATAAGTAGCTCCATATATGATTTTTAATGTATTAAATGAAAGACCCCATGTGGCAGTTGATATTCTCGTCAGAGCAAAGAAACTTTTTTTAGACTTTTCATTAACTGTTCTAATATGTTCGATAAATGAAAAATTTCTTTCTAAAACTAATCCCAAATAGCAATCCGAGGTTTTATTTTTAACAGTAACATTTTGAAATTTAATACACGGCGGTGATTTGAGGTTACCTTTCAGAAGTAGCTGGAAGGTTTTGTTTGGTGCAAAAGTCAAGCGATTACGTACACCCCATAGAGATACTAAGTTCAAACATCTATTAGCCAGACTCTCAAGCCCCGCTCTAGTATCAGATTCCACCAGTAATAAACCGTCGTCCGCATACGCGTTTAGAGTACATCCGGGTGGTATAGGTATTGTAAGAAAATCGTCGAAGCCTATATTCCACAAGTATGGACCTAGCACCGAGCCCTGAGGACACCCCATCGTAAGCGCCTTCGACACAGAATGATGCCCAAGTCTTAATTTTGTTGTGCCTTGTGTGAAGTATGAGGAGATAAGGGAATAAATATTTTTAAAGCATCCTCTTGATTTTAATTTTAGCAATAACATGGGCCACCACGCGTTGTCGAAGGCGCCAGATATATCTAAGAAGATACCTAAGACGTATTGAAACCTTGACTCGGTGACAGTTTTCCTTACAGATATGACCGCATCTGTTGTTGATTTTCCCAACGTAAATCCGAATTGTCTATCATGAAATTTAACTCCACCCGGTAGAAGACGAGGCACTACAAGACGTTCTAAAAGCTTTCCCAGCGATGGCAACAGTGTCATAGGTCGATAGGACCCAGGATCGTCCGGCGGCTTATCGCCGTGTTTTGGTATTATACGAATATTACCGCACCGCCAAACACTAGGAAATACTCCTTCCGCAATGCAACGTTTAAAAACTGTTAAAATCGTATCACCCGAGAGTTTACAAGCTTCTTTTATCATTTTATTTGATATTTTATCGTCGCCCGAAGCCTTGTTTAGTGGTAATGACCTAACAGTACCAAGAAATTCGTCTGAAGATGGTAAGTCAGACGTTGGAGACAATGGTGGTTCGATGGCCCACTGCCTAATTTGTCGGTGATAATCAGTGTCATCCTCCGGCCGATCGTCGGGCACAAGTGATTCTAAAAGATATTTTGCTGTTTCTTCTACTCCTGTAGTATAACTATTATGAATTTTGATGTTCTGTACGTATGCAAGGTCGATAGATCTATTTGCCTTAAATTCATGATACAAAAGTGACCACGGACCCTCTCTATCGAGTTTATCTACAAGTTTGCGTATTAAATTTCCCTTTGATTTCTCCACTGCTGCCCTGTAGTGAGACCTAGCAACTCTAAGAGCAATGAGAGCATTATTGTAAATATCTCCTGTTACATTACGCTTTTTAATGACATTTAGTTTTTTACGAGCTTTCCGATGGATTCTACGTAATTCGACCAATTTATAGTTCCACCAATCACATCTACGAGTGCTAGTGATAGATCCGCGGCCTATACAAACATCAGCACAATATGTGAAAGTGTCTGACAATATTTCTGCGCTTTCCTCAGCTGATAGACAACTGCGAGTGAAGTCTTTGGCATGTACTGCAAAGAGTGAACCAAATAAAGCCCAATTTGCCCCTTTAGTTTTATATCTAAAATTGTACGGAGTTATTAGTGGATGTTGTGCAACAATTGGTATGAATTCGTACACGATTAAGCGGTGATCACTACAGGATGCGTCCGGTAGGACACGCCATCCAGATATCGAGACGTCGCCGCGCGTAAGCGTCACGTCAATAGAAGACTCACCCATGGGGCTGCAAAAAGTTGGTGGTGCATCAGGGGTATTGTGAATGGTAAGATTCATCTCCGCAATAAAATCTTCAACCGCACAGCGCCGGGCCATGTCAGTTGAACGCAGTTTGCCATACCATAAAGTAGAAGATGCATTGACATCAGCGCCAATGATAATTTTGTGTCCCACGAGGGACCGCAAAACGAAACGTAAATGATGTAGATGAGGATCAATGGGATGTGAAAACTGAAAATAACAGCTCACTACATAAACCTTACAGGTGGAGGATGAAATCTCAGCAACGGCGCAGTGTGACGTCATAAGGTTACGCAAAGATGTTACCGTAAAAGTAGAACTTGCAACATATATCCCAGCCCGTGACCGGCCATCTAGTTGTACTACATTGTTCCGCAAGCGAGCGCTTTGATATTGTTCTTGTATAAGGACAATGTCTAACTTTTGTTCCAAAACTAAATTGTCTAATTCTGACGTAGCTATTTTGTCATTATGAAGGTTTAACTGGCCTATTGAGATACTATCCATTATTAATTAAGTACTACAATTACTAAACTACTGCTGTAAAACTATTCAGTAATTAGTGTTTGTAATAGATCGGTATAATCAGAATCGCATGTTAAAAAGAAACGAGAAGTGGGTGTACCGGAAATGGGAGAACCTGAGTCCGTGTATGAGTGATGGGCAAGTCCCAGATGAAAATGCCACGAATTCGTTTTGGCGCAGCATCTGGTCAGTGCCTGTCGCTCATACAGAAGGTGATTGGTATCGGGATGTTGAGCGCTCATGTGAGTCTTTATTACCTATGGAACTAATTAACATCGATAAAGAGGATGTAAGTTGTGCAGTCCGTTCATTACCGAATTGGAAAGCACCTGGTCCAGACGGACTGCACAACTTCTGGCTCAAGTGGTTCAGAAGCTCACATGCGTGTTTAGCATCTCAATTCCAAACAGCATTGGACTCGGGTTCATTACCACAATTTTTAACCACTGGCATAACCCACTTACTCTACAAATCTGGTAGTGCCATGGATCCCAAAAACTTTAGGCCCATAACTTGCTTACCAACCTTATATAAACTTCTGACATCTATTCTGAGACTCAAAATTACTACACATATTAATCAGAATTCGATACTTTCTGTTTCTCAGAATGGATGTAGAAGTGGAACCCGTGGCACTAAAGAGCTCCTTATCATAGACATGACCATTAGCCAGCAGGTGCGTCGTAATCGCAAGAACCTGGCGACATGCTGGATAGATTACAAGAAGGCTTATGACTCGGTTCCACATACATGGCTTTTGAAGGTGCTTGAGTTGTACAAAATTGATACAACTCTGTGCACTTTCTTAAAGTCGTGTATGGGGCAATGGAGAACAGTACTTCGCTATCCTGGATGTCGTCAGACTGCGGTAAACGATGTACCAATAAAGATCGAGCGGGGCATATTTCAAGGTGACAGTCTGAGTCCCTTGTGGTTTTGCCTGGCTTTGAACCCTCTAAGTACTTTATATTATTTATAGAGAGTTCAGGGTTAGGCTATAGGTTGCAGAAAGACGCTGCACTTATATCTCACCTCTTTTATATGGATGATTTGAAACTATTTGCCCCTACTAAATTACAATTGACAGCGTTACTAAGGGTTACGGAAAACTTTAGTAATTCTATCAAAATGGAATTTTGTGTAGACAAATGTGCTGTCATGCATGTAAAGAAAGGTGTGATTGTGGAATCTGAAGGAATAGAGCTTTCAGATTCCACAAAACTCAGATTTCTGTCTGCAACCGAAACTTACAAATATCTAGGTTTTTCTCAGTCCTTAGGAATACCAGAATCTGACATGAAACAGTCGTTGCGGGAACGCTTCTTTGGCCGCCTGAAAAAAGTACTTAAAAGTCTTTTATCAGGCGGTAACAAGGTGCGAGCCTACAATGGTTGGGTCATGCCGGTTCTGATGTATTCCTTTGGTATACTTAGATGGACTCAGACTGAATTAGATGCCCTAGACAGGAGAGTCCGTACATTGCTGACTACATTTCGAATGCACCATCCACGTTCATCAGTTATGAGATTGTATATCCCGCGAAAGTTTGGGGGTCGTGGACTATTAAATATCAAGACCCTACACAATCGCGAGATATACAATCTTAGAGAATATTTTCTCCATACTGATATGGAAATGCATCGCAATGTAGTTGCAGTGGATACCGGACTCACTCCACGCGCTTTGGCTAAAGAGAATTGGCGCAAACCTGTAGTACTAAGTACTAATGATCGCAGGGAGGTATGGAAGGGCAAAGAACTTCATGGTCGATTTTATCGGGTCCTTAATGGGCCTGATATAGATTTTAAAGCATCTACGTCCTGGCTACGGTATGGTGATCTCTTCGGAGAAACCGAAGGTTTTGTTTGTGCGATTATGGACGAAGTTATCATGACGAATAACTATCGGAAATATATCTTGAAGGATGGTACGGTCGACATCTTTCGGCATGTCACCGTCCTGGAGAATCTATCAGGCATATTATTTCTGGTTGTTCTCGTCTTGCTAACGGCGAATATTTGCACAGGCACAACCAAGTAGCGAGGATTGTACACCAACAACTTGCCCTTAAATATCATCTTGTGAACTCAGAGGTGCCATACTACAGGTATGTGCCCGACCCAGTTCTCGAGAATGGTCGTGCTACGTTATATTGGGATCGATCTATTATTACAGACAGGACTATTGTTGCCAATAAGCCTGATATTGTGGTGATAGATCGATTGGAGCGCCGCGCAATGATTGTCGATATTGCCGTTCCACATGACGAGAATCTCGTGAGAGTCGAAAAAGAAAAACAAATAAAATATTTGGATTTATCTCACGAGATTGTCGATATGTGGAATGTGGATTCGGCGATCATTGTTCCGATAGTCGTATCTGCTCACGGATTAATTGCCAGGAGCCTCGAACAACACCTTAAGAGGGTCACGTTAGATGGCTGGATCAAGGGTCTGATGCAGAAGGCAGTCCTCCTTGATACGGCTCGTATTGTGAGGAGGTTCCTGTCTTTGGAACCCTAACCACCGGTTTCTTGGTCCCTGTACCCGAAGTCGGTGGTCTACTATTTTTTATATTTTTAAATGTATTTGTTTTTATATTTATATTTAAAAATGTAAATAATGTGTATCTATAAATGAAATAAAGAGAATAATAATAATAATAAATATTTCGGACATATAACACACAACGCCATCTAGTCCCAAGCTAAGCAGAGCTTGTGTTATGGGTAGTAGATAACTGGTACAAATACATAAATACTTTTTTTTTTGTAAATACATACATATTATACATAGAAAACACCCAAACTCCGAAACAAATATTTGTAGATCATACAAACATTTGGTCCGACCCGGGAATCGAACCCGAGACCTCATGGTCAGCAGTCGCACACGCCAACCGCGAGACCAACGAGGCAGTCATATATCCTATTACATTATCTAGACCACAGGGAGACAAAGCCAATCACGTCATAGTAATTTATTCTCCATATCCGATCGTGTTCAGGAGGTTTCTTGGTTTTGTAGAAACCGTGTATGGTAACATATTGAAAAGTTATGTAATCCTAGCCAATCTATAGATGGGTGAATATTCGTATTATATCGATACCCCTTCGTCCATCATAGAGCACTATAAGCCATTATCGACCCCGGTTGCTTTACGAACACATCACATAAACATCCTGTACCAGTTCACTATTGAAAGCCTCTTTTAGAAAGGAGTTTTAAGAAGTAAGGAGGCTCTTCGTATGTCTGTGACAATGGCTATGGGAAGTTGGAGACCTAAAATTTTTGACAATAGTCTTTGTAGAATTTTGATATCGGCAAGTACTTATATGGATTGGGGAGATCTGATGATAATCGCTCCAAGTAAAAAAAACTGTATTGTAGTATATATATAGTTGATCCCATACCGTAAATATATAACTTGGGGTTTGCTAGTATTAAGGGAGAACCATATTTCGGCACGAATAACTTACAGATAATAGAGCCAGGCTGGTTTCCCGGCCGGCTCGACCAGGGCGGTACTATCCTTGCACAGAAGATCAACGCAAAATGATAACGTTCTTGTTGTCGTGTTTCGTTGGTGAGTGTGAGAACGGGGGCCCAATGATGCAGAAGCATCACTAGGCCGCCATAGTGTGGGTCACCATACTGCATTGTCTGCATTCGCAATGAGTATGGTGACCACCACTCTTGGATTCTGCTTATGTTTTCCATCAGACAGAGTAGAGTAATTTGAGCAGAGTCATACAATAAAAAAAAACAAATGATTCAGAACTTGGATGATACTACCACCTTGCAGGTAACCATCAGACAGAGAAGAGTCATTTTGGCAGGGGTAAACATAAAAGAAAAACCTGGGTTGTATTTTTTTCGTTGCTTGCATTTCACTATATATGTAAGCGAGCTCATCGGAAGTCTAGTGCCCCTCCCCCCTCTCATTCTCTCCTCAATCCATCTTCTTCTTTCGTGGCTAGCCCTTTTCTCAGTTCAGCTGGCTTTTTTATGTCTGCTCGAGAGAACTCTGTTCAGGATAGTCTGTTTACTTAGGATATCCTTCTGCATACTTTAAATTTTGGCGCAATTTCTTCTCTAATTAGAAGTAAATAAATAAAGGGATTCATTTTCGCATTTATCATGTAAGTAAGGATCGAAGAAGTTATTCGAATATTTGATAATTTGAAAAACTTCGTATATTGAAAGCTAAAAATAAAAAAAAAGTTTTTAGAAATCACTCAACGCACAGAAATAAAAAAATATTCAACGATGGATAAATAATAGTTGTTGATAACAAAAAAATCCCTGATCCACATCTAGAATAGGCGAAAGTTGGTTGAAACAGCGCGTGTGCGTGACTGCTGAATATTTTATGTAGCTAGGCTCAGCCGATGACTAATCGTAGTTGCTTTGAGGACTCTCCAGACGCATTTATTATAGTAATTTACTTGATGTATGGGTCTAATATTATTAAGGCCTGTTAGAAATTACCACACATCTGTTATTCATAAGAAGGAATTTAATGTGGAAAAAAGAATGTTGTTTCATATTTTGTCTGCAAACCCATACTAATAATAACTCTGTCTGCCTGTCTGTCTTTCTGTTACGCTTACAAACATAACAGCTGACCCGTTAGGGATAAATTTTGGAATATTTGGAAACCTTGGAAAAGGAAATAACTACCTTTTGTCGCAAAAACCAACATACACGCAGACGGACCGGGGGCAAAAGTTAGTCTTGCAATATGTACCTACCACTTTTTTAAGAAAAAAAAACGCTTTTGTTTTTTCATGTACCTACCTTGATGATTCGGTATATATAGGCTTGCTTTTCAGGACTTTTAGATACCACGTCCTTGTAAATTGCTATTAAATTTTGTTTCGATACTTTCCACCGGTGAAAAGACTTTACCGGAACTGAACCTCTCCTACCTCTTTCTAGGACAGAACCCAAAGGGCGATATCAGTATTTTGCAAATGTCCATTAGTGGCTGGCTGAACTGACTTAAAGAAAAAAATAAGTACGTACAATTTTGGTCAGGTCATTCGTTTCAAATATCCGAACAAAACGTTTTCATTATCTTTTAGTATTTTATTTCTTTGTTTTTGTTACCTAGTTGTTTCAATAAATTTTCTAGTTAAATACAAGTCTCACTTACAGTTCCACCCTAAATTGTTGTACCTACACAATAGGTAATAGTATCTTCAAAGCAATTGTATTTGATAGCGCTGTTTAATTCTATTCGCGTCTTGTAATTTTAGAATACCTATATAACGCTGAAATATTCAAACTACAATTTATTAAACATTCATAGAGTTTCGGTGACTAATGTTTCTGTTAATTACTAAGGTAATACGACTACTACTATAATAATAACCAAAGAATAACGAGACCTGTCCAACACAGCCAAAGACTTCTTATTGCTAAGTAAGTAATAAAATTAAGGTTTAGGTCTCACTGTTAGAGAGCGGTTTATTCGAGCGATTACTAATAACGACTACGAGCTACGTGTTGTAAGAACTCTTTTGTCAGGATAGATCACAAAACTAATATCACGGAATAAGTTAAAACATAAGTACTGTATTTTATTTTGGATGAACATTATTTATACTTGTAAGAAAATATATGTGTCCATCTACAACTACTAATTAACACAGTGTGAAGACACAAATAAAACTAGGAAAAATAAGGAAAAAGTGATTGAATGTTATGCCTCAGTGGCATATATAACCTCAGTGCAATTCTCCGTTTCAGATTTATCTAGAACAATTATTACCCATCGCTTGCATAAGCCGCTAGCAGTTAAACAGTGGCTTTACCTTCAGCTCTTAGACGGCGCGGAAGCTATGGTACGGCGTCTAATTACTCGCCCGAGCTTTGACGCGGCCTACGAAGTGAAGAATTAATTACTTCGCCAAATATCGCTGTGCGATGTCACAGAGGGTCCTGTATTATAAAAATGAAAGAATTTTTCTGTGTATATTACGTTCTTGTTGATGTTTGTCTGTTAGCTTTGTTATAATATCGTTTATACAATAAATTGTTTTCTATTATTCTATTTTTTGTGTGAGAATGATTATTTCAGTAGGATATTCTTTTATTCGTAATAAACATAGCCGTAACTCCTGGAAGTCAAGGACCCTTCAGAAACGCAAATACTCGTATCATCATCAGTCCGTTGTAGTCCACAGCTGGACATCTCGCATCTCACAATGCACACCACCGAACCCACAAAATACATAAATACTCGAAGCAAAAAAGATCGAACACGTTAAAATGTAAAATAAGAGACTTTTAAAATTGTGCACAATACTACCTATAAAGGAAAGGAACAATTTACATGTAGATAAGTGGCGATCTTCGAACTTATTGTAATGGTTACCACTTTTAAAGTCGGTGTAAAAGAAAGATTTAAATTTTGATCACTTGAAGTATATGGATGCAGAATTCAGTGACTGCTTGGAATCTTTTTCAGTTCTTATCTGATACATTGCAAGAATGAACTCATACGATTGCTTGTCATCGAGTGTGAGGCGTCGTTAAAAAATCAACTGTTTCAACTACAAAAATAAACCTAACTGCTATTATATAATCACTGTGTTACAGCTCCAAGTAATAAAACTTAATGAAACATTTGATATCCGGCCTCACAGTTGCTTAATTGACTACATGTGACGCTGGCGTTTCGTTTCACGCATTCGTTTATGACCTCCCGTATTGTATCTTTAGAAATGTTATTTTTATAGTTTGCGAAATGAAACTAGCTGTTTAATGTACGTTTTATTATTATCGAGTAATGACCGTTTAGGCCAAATAAATAAACGTATTAGATTTTTGGACATAGTAAACAGATATTTTTGTACTTGAAGTTGTAAAATTATAATTTAATTAAGAACAACCGGGCTGAGAAATGTATTTTTAATAAAAGCTGTTGTAAGTATTACAGTGATGGTATGTACTCACTTAGCTTACGATTATTTTAACAAATACATTTTTAAAGTTATTTTTTCTTGCACTCTTCTTACTAATAGAAAATTTCTGTTTCTGATGCGGTAAGCGTAGCTATATTATTGATAGCTATTATTATTAAACTACTTCTATAAGAAAATATTCGTATTTCGATGGATTTATCTTTCATATTTAGAAAACAAAAATACACTAACTTATGTAGTAATTTGTAACCCCCGATGCAAAAAGTGGGGTTTTATATGTTTGACGTCGATGTCTGTCTGTCTGTGGCATCGTAGCTCTCAAACGGATGGACCGATTTCGATGCAGTATATTTTCATTTGAAAGCCTGTTTCCTTGCGGTGGTTCTTAGCTATGTTTGGTTAATATCGGTCCAGTAGTGTAAGAGTATCAGCTCTTTTCCAAAAAGGCATTTGTGGCGTATGATTACTGGATTAAGTGCTTGCGTAGGGGTTTTTTTTTTAGCTTCTTGTTATTAAATTCGTTGTATTTAAGACAGATCGAGGTAAGTTGAACTTAAATAAGTGACCTTTTAAATGAACATTCCGATTTCCTATTTTGACAAGCAATAAAACATAACTTTATATGATTACCCGTACGATTACAACTAGAACTTAAATGACTCTTTTCACGAGTCGAGTTTTAATACGAACTTTATTCGAGTACAAGTAGTAGCACTATAAATGAGTTGTTGTTAATTGAACTAAGTACTCCAACTTTACTTCAATTAATGCCGAGAACATGTATAAGAAGGTTTAACTGAATTGCTAGGACGAGACACACTTTTAGTTTAGTACCGCGGTTCATATCTACTTTTTATAGGCTTCAATTAATTTGACATTTTTTTATGAACTTTACTAGTGAATCGACATGACTATACCTATGTCGATTCAAGAGGTATCAATGAATCGACTAATGCAATACAAATACTTAGAAATAGAACCCAGTAACCTAATAAGAGTATATTGATATATATTATATCTTTCTTGCAGAAATAAGCACATGTACCTACATAAGACGATTCGAACGTCATTTATTACTTACTAGATAAATGTAAACAAATGAATGTTTTAGAAATTCTGAAAATATTGAATACCTAATTTTAAAATGCACAATGTCCATTATCGCCGAATCAGTTAAAGTAAATTATAAAAAAAAAATATGAGAACGGTTATAACAGTTATAGTTTTAATTACAATATGTGCATCCAAGGAACAACAGACAACATTTGCTCAAAGATTTATAAGAAATGGAAATAAAAACATATGTATTGCCGATCAACAAGCTACTGGCGTCTTCCGTATTGCGTTCGCTACTTTTACAGCTAAATTATTAAAGAGGGTCTCCTTTCAAGGAAGGCATTACATGATGCTATCCCCACTTTCTGTATGGATCACGCTCGCTGCTATCGCCGAAGGAGCTGATGAAAATACCCAGAAGGAACTCTTTACACTTCTGAATCTCCCTAATAATGTGTGTTCGAGGGCAAAGCTCTATAAAATTGCAGTTACAAGGATGTCTTCTTCCCAATACGTCAATATCTTAAACAAACGTATCTTACTTATTGATCGAGGTGCCCATATTAATGGAAATTGGTTTAAACTCGTGAGACAATATTCCCTTTTACAAATGTTTCCAGCACCGATCGAAGACAATCCAGTTGCAACTTTAGAAATTATCAATTTTTTTATTTTAACCAATCATCAGGTCAATTTTAATGGTAACTCAATTATATTGAATTCTATGGATTATGATGGGCTTTGGACAACAGCATTTAACGATAACGTGGCCAAACATTCACCATTTTACAATAAAGTTGGCAAACGAATTGGGTCAGTAGACCTTATGCAGATGAAGAGCATAGTTCGGATTGGATATGTCGCAAGCATAAATGCCAGGGTTCTGGAACTTCCAATCGGTCTGAACGGAGAATACCGAATGATATTTGCTCAGGCTGTAAATAACAATTCCAGTATTGGCTCAATGGTGTCCAGTTTCCATAACTATACAATATTCGAAGCTAAACACTCTTTGCAAGAGACGCAAATACCCATTGATGTGAGAATACCTCGGTTCCTGATGAAATCTGAAATTGATATGAAACGGATCCTGGAGGATATGGGGATTGTGAACTTATGGCAAGATCCTAGAGCTACTGAGTAGGTATATTTGTATAACCTTAAATTCACGTTTAGAATTTATTCCAGTTGTGTTTTACAGTAAGTAATGTATTCGGTTAGTTTCATACACACAGTTATGATGGCAATAAGGTATTTGTGGTAATCTAACTTAATATTTTTTTTTTACATTTACCGAGTCCTTTTAGTAAATCCTAATTTACACATAAGTAGGTACTTATTCCACGTATTTAAAAACTATTTCTTCTAACAGGTTCATATCTCATCCGCCAGCTTTACCGACCAGTTACATCCATCACACCACGTTGACTCTAAAAAATGAGGGAATTAGTCCACCACCAAAGTTAGAATACATACCACCTCTAAGTTCTAACACTGAGGAACGATATTGGAGCGAATTCGTGGTAGACAGACCCTTCATGGCTGTGTTAGTCGACGCTGAAACTTACTCGAGTCTGATAATCGCAACGTATTCGAAGCCAACGTACCCTTTATAATACAGGTAAATGTAATTATAACAGTTGTCTTTTTATCTTGTAATACTCAGCAAAAATAATTACATGCAGTATATCTGTACTGATATAACCTCCAAAATACCAGGTAACTTTTCTGGTCGTTTACCCCATCCATACTAATGTTATAAATACGTAAGTAACTTTGTCTGTCTGTTACGCCTTCACGGTTAAATTAATACACCGATTTCAATAAATTTTGCAATGAACATGCTTTGATTTTAAGAAAGGACATAAGCTACTCTTTATTACGATAACTGACATCCACGCAGGTGGATCCGCGTGCTAAATCTAGAATTTCCAAAAAAAGAATACTCAGATATTTCATTCAGTCCTGTAAAATACTTCAGATTTCTTTAACAAAACATACCTACATTAAGGCAAGCGAAGTTGCGGTCAAAAGCTATTACAGACATATCGCTTCAATGGACTATCGATGCAAAATTGTACATTGTACTGCATTAAAGTACAGCATCATTATTTGTAGAACCAATCGCATTGCTTGTTATGATGGGCGGTCGGCACGTCATACATTATAAACGAGTTCCAATTATACTTTCATGTTTTTTCGTCTGCGTATTTAGTTAGCAAGCTTTTAATGAACTGCACATGTTGTATAACAAAGAGCGTACCTACTGAATTTCAAGGTTCGTGCACCGTAATTACTTACTACTTACTATAAAATATCATAGGGGAAACTGTTTTTCCCAATAAGTTGAATAAGGCCTTGAAACAGATGCGTTGGCCGAAAAGGTTAGCCACTTTTGTAAAGATATAAAAATGTAGCTAGAAATGTGCCGCAGCGCGATCAAAGCTACAGTGTCTAAGCGAATAGACTATACCTTCAAATATCGCAAATTCGTATAGGTATAGTTACACAAATGGAAAAAAAATTGTTACAAAGAAATAACATGAACAAGGGCGAGCTTACTCAAACATGAGTTATCTTCCAGCTAACCTTAGAGTGAATAGAGGATAGTGAAGAATGTTAGGGCGAACTCATCATCAGTGTACTAATAAATAGATAAAAGAAAAAAAAACTTATTCAAACCACAAAAATATTAGTTCTATAGCAGAAATATAATACATAGACATACATATACATATTTAGGGCCTGATGCCTGACGGCCTGATTCAAGTGAGAGATAATAATCTCTGGTTCTCCTCCTGAAGACATCAAGAGAAAGACTAGTACGTATTTCCAGCGGCAAGGCATTCCACAGTCTCACAGCCGCAACACTGAAGAAGTTGCCATAGCAACTTGTCCTACGGGAAGGACTTTGAAGGAGGAGGGAAGAGGAAGTGCGACAGAGGTTACCAACTCCTGGGAACGAAGTGCTCGAAACCCTCTCGAAGGTATGGTGAAAAATTTGGGTTGTATAGCCGTATAGCGTTGAAAAGGGTAAGGCAAGTTATTAATAAGCCTGCAGTATTACCTTTACCAATAGTAATGAATTAACTTTACTTTTTGTGTAATACTGTTTTGCTTTGGAAAAAGAAGGACAGGAAAGACTACATTATATTATTTGCAACTCCACAATCTTCTTCATATATATAAAAATCAATTGATGTTCGTTTGTCTCGCTAAAACTAGAGAACGGCTAGGTCAATTTAGCTGATTTAGATTTTGAAATGATTGTCGTGTTCCAGGGTAGGTTTAAACGGTGAAAAATAAAAAATACCACGAGTACGAAGTAGCGAGCACAGCTAGTTAATAATAATAAATATTTCGGATATCTAACACACAACGCCATCTAGTCCCAAGCTAAGTAGAGCTTGTGTTACATTTTTTTTTTGTAAATACATAGGTACATATTATATACATAACATAAAACAAACTCTAAAATAAATATTTGCAGATCATGCAAACATTTGGTCCGATCCGAGAATCGAACCCGAGACCTCAAGCAGTCAACAGCAGTCGCATACGCTAGCACTGCGCCACCAAGGCAGCCAATACCGCCGGCGTGGTTTTTAGTGGAATCTCCACATACACGAGGAGCCGGAGATCCGAAGGGATTATTCACCTCGTCAAAAAATAAAAGGAATATATCGATTCATATTTATTAAGTGCGTAATTTCAACTCGTTTTTTTTTAATATTAGCGTTCCGTGGGCCTTGCAAAAGCACCCGCAAATATGCACGACTGAGTTTTTGTCTCTAACAAAGCGTACATAAACGGTCTGTTCGCGACGAAATTATGCCCAACGACAGATGCGACATCAGAAGTAGTATTCGCAGCAAAATCCACAAGCCCTGGCAAGAGGCCACCCTTGAAAGAAGAGGCCGGCTCCACGCCCTTACTGTCGATCTTTACGGAGGTATGTTGGATGAATTTTCCGGGCAATGCTGATGGTTTAGAGACGTAGCTGCAATGACGGAAGTTACATGTATTAGTATACGGAATTGTAGAACAGAACGACTGAGGTACAATAAAATTTTGTTACAAGCGAGTTCTGAGTCAACAAAATAATAAATCAAGCATGTTCTGTGCCAAAAAAGGTCAGAGCCTAACTCCAAACAACTTTACTGTTAGATATAATCCCATTTAATCAATGAGAAAGTATCAATTGTGTGGATGATTTCCTTTTTATACTTCCAGTGCAAAATATTTTTTTACTGGATAAAAAAACGGAGTTCAAGAACTGAATGATATGAAATTGCAATATGACCACACGAAGCACCAGCTTTGAAATAAAAAAGAATCATCAAAATCGGTTGACCCAGTCGAAAATTCTAATGTAAAAAATGTAAAAAAAATACAGACGGGTTGAGAACCTTCTCCTTTTTTGAAGTCGGTTAAAAATATAGTTTAACCACTTTTGAAGAGATTTAAAATTATAAAATTGGAGATAGAGCTCATAGTTACCTATGAGGTATCAACAGGTGTAGGTTTAGTTTTAAAGAACCAATAAAAATTTTAATATCAATACCGACTGACACGAATTTGCGATGTTTGTTGATTTGTAGATGAACAACGGAGAACAATTTATAAATTCAATAGAGTATACAAACTTTATTGACTGTGGACAAATATTGTTTGAATGATATGAACCTAAATATGAATCAATCGATATCTAGTACTAATTCGCTAGTGAGAATTTTTATATTAAATATATGCTTACCCGGTCGCTGCAGGATCACTCCAGAACCGATCGATTCCTACATCTTCAAGCGCAGTCCTTACGTCAAACTCCGAGCTCATCGTAAACTTGGGCACCTCGATCTCTACTGGAACTAAACTCATTTGCAACAGACTAAGCACCTTGAATATTGAACCCAAGAACAGTTCAAATGCGTTCTCCAAAACATTGTTTCCAGTTCCGACAACAATGAGCATAGTATACCGTCCCTTGACTCCAACAGGCAATTCCAGGACCGTAGTATTCATGAAAGGTACGTGGGCTACTCGTACATGTTTTTTTGCTTTCATCATGTCAACTGTTCCGATTTCCAACCCCGAATCGTTGTAAAATGGTGCTCTATACGTCTTAGCATCATCGAAGGCAGTTGACCATAATCCCTCATAATCAAACCTGTCAACTAGAATTGAGTTTCCCTTAAACTCGATATCGAAACGCGTCTCTAGGAACTTCTTAAGACGCTCAGATGTTGCTCCCGGGCGGGATTTTATAGGCGCTGTAACTACAGGTAAAAGTCTGTAATTTTCTACGTACTTAGACCAAGCTGGGTTAAGTTCTAGAAATTCGTCAATAATTAAACACCGACGCCTTTCGAACCTGACGTCTCTTCCTGATTCTTCAACATGCAAGGCGATTTCATAAAATTTGTTCCGAATGCAATGCTGTTGCGGCAGAGACAATGAGGTAAAGATTTGACTTTGGACTACAGGTTCGGCACCTTCAGCCAAAGCGGAGAGAGACAGCCAAATACTGATAGGCGAAAATACAAAATGGTTGTCACTTCGAGCTGCAATTTTCGCATACAAGGTTTTGAAGAAGTGGCTTTGCGCGTCTCGGTAGTCTTCCATCACGTTACGTGAACAAGGATCATCGCGTCCAATTCCAAGAATGTTACCGATGACGTTTGTCGCTTCTCCTAATAAGCTTCCAAGTAATCCTTCACCCTGGATGCAATGCGCAACGCAGAGCGTAATTATCACGACTAGAAACTTCATTTTGACCACCAGTCTACTACTAAATGAGAAAAAACTATTGTTTATATATATAGGGCCTAAATCGTAAACGAGATTGATTCCAATAATCATATTAATTAAGATAGGTACTGTAATGAGTCTCTGTGGTTCTGTGATCTAATAGGCACGATAACTTGTTTAAATTTTCATAAATGTTGAATAATTTGTTAATTGTTTTATAATTATTTTTATAGTTTAATGTTCAATTATAATAAACTTAAGTTTCTATTTATACGTATCATATTCAATTTAATAATAATAGCAACAATCTAAATTTAATAAAAGGTTAAGTCGAGTCGATGTATTTTTTTAATGGCATTGGTTGCAAATGAGCAGTCGTATCACCTGATGGTAAGCGATTACTGCCGCCCATGGATACACGCATCACCAGAGGCGTCACCAGTGTGTTGTCGACCATTAAGGGATGGGGAAGGGGATGTGGAAAGGGGTATGGGCCTCCGGTATCCTCAGTGTGTACAGAGTGAATCGTTGCAAGGTACAATGAATAAATAATAAATGGAAAGCGAACTGCTTTTGGAGAGTCTAGAACAACGCTCTCCGATTTCCTATAATACCTAGAATGATGACTTGACTTGTGTTCCTACGCGTTTGACGTTAATCAATGACACTAAACGTTATATTAATATTGTCTTAGGATTCCACTAGAAGATTCACCAGCATTAACAGATATCGACCCGGTAGAATGGCCCAATTTTTAGCCTTAAATGAAATCACCGAGAAGTATTTTACACGTTTTTAAAAGATCTGATATAAAAAAAAAATAAACAGCACATAAGGTGTTTTGAACTAATTAACGGATTTTAGTGCAATTTTCAGCAAAAATTCAAAGTGATTCCATAGAAAAGTTTAAATGTTTTATAAATGCATATTATTGTAGAGAAAATAAGAGGATTTCGTGTCGCTACAATAAAACAATAGTATTATAAAATTTTGTTGGGAAGATAAGTATTTTCCTATTACCCATATCCATTCCAATACACCATTTGGCAGCTTTAGTCATATCTTCATTTATTCGTAGAAAATATTGTAAAGACGCACAACAATTCCTAGAATTCATAACTTTTTATATTTCCTTACTGAGGACACATAATATAGGGTTTTCTCGTAAACAATGAAAAACAACATCTTTTAAAATGTATTTATACTATAATATTTTTTTCACAATAAAATAACATTCAATTCAACGGACGGAATTCATAATCTATTCCCTAACTAAGACAAAAACAGTTTCTTATGTAATAATAAGACATTAGTATTTTAGTTACATATCTGAAATTACATCTTTTATTCTGCAATTAAATTACATAAACACTTTTTCAAGTTAAACTTTTTTGAGTAGATAAGTTCGGCTTTTCCTAACTGGACTAGCCCTGAGAAGAAAGGACGAAACTCAGAAATCATCGTCTCCTTAAAGTCCAGGATTGTCTGGACTTTAATCCGTCTAAAAAATGCAAATCTAAAGGTCTGCTCATCTGTCATGAGCAGTTTCTAATAGTATTTTACTGAGTTTCGAACTCGTAACTGCTCGATAATTTGGTACAGTTCTATAAAAACATAATATATTAACATCGATAAATTAACGCATTATGTAATAACTTACTACTTATAAAATACTTAATATCACATTAAAGTTGATTGTAAATCAAACCAGTATCTCACAAAAAGTCAAAACAGTATATTTTTGAAGAGATTGAGAGTAGGTAGAGAGTAGAGTAGAGTGAGAAGTAGGAAAAATGGACGTCACATATTAGAGCCTGAAATCATCGCTATGAATCACTTGTACTATAAAACAAATAAATGCATCGGTTTCGACTCAGATTCAGATTAAAATTCGATTGTCCATCATAAACTAACAACGCCATATGTGAACGAACCATGTTACCTTAATTTTGAGTGAGTGGAGAGAGATCACTAGCTCCATATGCAATCCTAATTGTTACCAAGATCTTCAGACATGAGGAACAATTTAGATAAAGAAAGAGAGAGAGAAAAAGGGAGAAAGAAAAAAAGGAGAGAAAGAAAGAGAGAGAGATATTAAGTGGCAGTGTTCATAATTGCACACAATGATTTAATCTTACTAGTAGATTCACGCAACGGCAGACGAACTACGTAATTCAAAGGGATAAAACCATTTATGAAATATTTTTTTATGATGTTCCACTTCTATTGGTCATGGCATAGCCTTATACTCTACATAATAAAGTCCATAAACTTGCTCGGCTTTCTCGATGATAATTCTAAAAGTAAAATATTTTTCAAGAGGAACTAATAGCTCCATAGATTAGCCCGTCCAACCAAACAAACAAACCCTTCAGCTTTATTATATTAGCACAAATAAGAGTCAAAAGAAAGTATTACATAGAACCATTACTGAACTATACAGAATACTCAAAGTACAGAAGTATTCAACTATTCAGCCTCAAGAGGCGAGATGAAAATTGCATATTTCTGGCGACTTCCCCTTTCAAAACTGTTTGAACGTAGTATTGACATACCCCAGTTTTACAACCTCAATTCAGGAGTATAATGGTTAGAGACGAGCTCTATCGTGTAGCCTATATAATAGTAAAGGTAAAATAAACTTTGGTTGTTACAGTATAGAATTGTGTCTCCAAAAATATTGGCAAAGTTATATATAATGTAATAACAAGTAGTAGAGCCACGCTGATTTCAGCACAGCTGAAGATTAGCCTAAATTGACAGCGGTCGTGCTGTCGTGTTTCGTTGGTGAGTGTGAGACTGAAGGCCCAATGATACAGAAGCATCACTAGGCCGCCATACTGCATTTTGTCACCATGCTGCATTTTTACATTATCTGTACGAGCAGTGAGTATGGTGACCACCACTCTTGGACTCTCCCTTAACTATTTTGTTAATTTGCAATAGTAAAAACATAATTTAATCTATTATTGCACTATTCATAACTTTTTAAAGTGAATACTTTTTAGGCGCGTTGGATGCATATTGGGTGAACAAAAATCATGGCACTCGCGTCGTCACCGAACGCGATACAATTCACAAGTTACTTAGTTTTCACTTCAATTGGCCATCCCCAAAAACAGTCCCGCACCCTGGGAGAGCCAGGCTTTAGAGTGATACCACGGCCTCACAGAAAACCAGTGTAAAACATCGCTTGCGCTGTATGCGTGTGAGGCCCATACTCCAACCCCTCCCCCCATCCCTCTCCCAACCCCCCAAAGACCGGCAACGCGCATAAGCACACTAGAGGCGTCATAAGACGCCTCTGGTGTCGCAACAACTTGGACACCCTTCACTTACCATCAGGCGATACGTCTGCTCGTATGCCTCCGATACCATAAAAATAATATTATAACAATTAACACATATAAATCTCCTAAGTGATGTTAAAACTGAGACTTATTTATGTCATAAAGAAAATGAACCAAGGTTTGCTAATGGTAGATCCCTACACTTCTGTGTGGTGAGCAATTAAGAATAATAAGATTATGTAATATCACCAACCTATTCATCTCATGGGTGCTGTAAGAGCCGATTAAGGGAGCAATCAACATAGGATGACGTCACTGTAAACGTACTCGATTGCTAGTATTAATATACCTACCTATAAATACACCTTGCATTTTACAATACATAAATTTGAACTAATTTTAATATTATCAATGAATCAAATCATTATAGAGGATAAAATGTATATAACACCACATCTGAAACAATTAAATATTCTTTGAACAGTATTGCTGATTTTAAAATACATATTACAGAATCATAGATGGCAGCACTGCAAAAAGTACTCTCGAAGAGTAAAGCAATCAAAATTGAACCTTATTTCTTTAACAATATGACTTAACTTTAATTTTATGTACTTTCATTAGTTACTTACTTACTTCTTCCTTTCTTTAGGATATATTTATGTAGTATTCTTTTTTCTATGCAATTATTGATATAAATAACTTAGAAAGCTGAAATACATCCACATTAAGGCGTTTTTATTAGTTTCACCTGTTTTCCCTGTAACTGACTTTTGTAAAAGTGTTTTTTGGTTTTTGTAACTTAAGTTTATTTTAAAGTCATATCTTAATGTAAAAAAATAAGGTTCGATTTTGATTGTAGCATATTTCAAAAGTACATTTTGCAGTGCTGCCATTTGTGATCGTTTCAGGGAAGCTCTAACATAATAAGTATTGTAATGCAACTTACCGTGGCCTGGTATCGTCACTTTGATGCGCTCATCGCGAGTAATGTTCATGATGTAAGAGCCTGCGAATACATCCTGAAACGAACATTGAAGATATTTTTATTGTTTCAGAGTCAGGGCGGTTCGTTAAAGCAATTGCTTTAACCCTGGCTCCAATTATAAAATACTAGATGAGCCCCGTGGTGTTACCTGCGAGTGAAGTTATACCGCGGGTAACACCATGGGGCTCATCGACCGCGAGTCGAATCAATTAGCAAATACAATACAATACAACACAAATAGATTTTTTATCGTGTGATTTTTTTTAGTGACGGCTTTGTTGACTCAGTGTCAAGACGTCCAGCGTAGAAACCGTGCAGGCGCATTTCATGTCAACGCCACATATTCGCCGCAAATAAAAAAAAATTGAATCAACACTATCCATTGAACCGAATTGTAAATCTAAGTCATTCGCGAATCCTCAGTAATAGACACAAAAATTTCATTAAAATCGGTTCAGCCGTTTAGGATGAGTTTAGCCACATACAAACGCACAGAAGATTTATATATAAAAAGATATATTTAAACACTCACATAAATAGTATAAGAATCTGTGGAGTTGAGTCCATATATCCTCGGAGAGCTTAATATTTCTTGGTCGAATATGGCCAAGTTGACGAAAGCGAATGAGAAGCTCGGGAATCTGTTTCCTTTCCTCGGCTCGTGAGGTTTTACCCATAATGTGACACCATTGGTTAACTGTAACATAATAATATATTATTTATACTTCACATCACAGTACAGACTTACCGTGGGGGAGCCACGCTTCGGCATGCAAGTCGGCCTGATACCATGGCCTCACAGAAAACTGGTGTGAAACAGCGCTTGCTGCAGTTACTTGCAGTGTTTCACCGAGTGAGTGAGGAAAGTCCCCCAAAGGCCGGCTACGTACTTGTGACGCCTCTGGTGTTGCGAGTGTCCATAGGTGGCGGTAATCGCTTACCATCAGGCGATACGTCTGCTCGTTTGCCAGCTCTTCCAGAAAAAAAATGGCTTTGACAGTCCACTAGGCTACATCGGTTGGTATAAGGCTTGTTTTAAGTGTTCTACTCTTTGCAGTCTATTTGTGCTGTGGTTTGCTCCCTTAGCCCCTCCCCCCCCTATTATTCGATAAAACGCAATCTAAGAATTGCTAAGTATCAGTTTTCTGTGAAACCGTAGTGCCGTTGTGTTGTATAAAGCCCATTTATTTCATTTAATTTAGACGAAGGAATGAACTCTTATCTTACACTTACAAATAAATGGAATTGGAGTGCCTGTTTGTAATATTAAAATAACCGCTTTTTAATAAAGGCATATATACACGATACACGATACGTTTTTTTTTTTATATATATTTTTAGTTATATATTTTCACTACTTTATTTATCTTTTTCCAAACTACTCTATAATACACCAGACACTACCCTATACATCCTGTATTTATTTCCATCCCATGGTTGCCTGGAAGAGATTGCCCTTTTGGCGATAAGGCCGCCAATTGTACTGAGCATAGCATTATCTGGTGTACAATAAAGCGATATATTATTATTATTACATGTACCAAAATAAAAAAATAAAAAAAATTCTGTCTGTCTGTTTGCCCGGTAATCTCTGGAACGGCTGGACCGATTGTGAGGGGACTTTCACTGGCAGATAGCTGATGATCTAAGGCTACTTTTTTTGACTAACTTTGTCCCGAGCCGTTACCCGCGATTTAACAATAACCGCAGAGTTCAGCTAGTATAATCATAAGAGGCGACTAAACAGTAACATATACAGAACAACATTACTGTAAAGATAAGGAAAGCTTGAAACAAACACTTCCTTTTTTTATATATACCAACGCTTCTTGCTAACGTGGTATAGTAAACAAAAACCTCCTTTCAAAGAAAACGTGGACTATTAAAGGTGTTTGGTGATTATGAATACTTACAGTATGTGGTTCTGCCATAATACCGAGAGTATCTTGAGCGATCGCAATCAAATCTAAATTTAGTAGTATTTTTTTCTCATAATCTGTTATTTTGGCCATGTCACAGCTGAGCAATAATGGCGCAGACAACATGGCGTATACGGCCAAGTGTACGCGGCTTTGGCTGTCTGTGAGAGCACCTGTGCCTAAAATTAGCTGAAAATAATAAATATTTCGGCCATTTAATACATAACGCCATCCAGTCCCAAGCTAGGCAGAGCTTGAGTTATGGGTACAAGACAACTGATATAAATACAAATTTACTTTTTTTTATAAACTTCGAAATATATATTTGACTAGCTGACCCACGCAACCTCGTATGCGCCTCATATTGCCCGTTGAAAATTTCCCCCGTTTTTTAAACATTCTTCATTGTTGCTCCGCTCCTGTTAGTAGTACCGTGATGATATATACCCTATAGCCTTCCTCGATAAATGGACTATCTAACACCGAAAGAATTTTTCAAATCGGACCAGCGGTTCCTGAGATTAGCGTGTTCAAACAAACAAACAAACAAACTCTTCAGCTTTATATATTAGTATAGATGATCATACAAACGTTTGGTCTGATACGAGAATCGAACCCGAGACCGTAGTCGCTGTTATTAAAAGGCGTTGAAAGTTTATGAGTTTGATACAAACATAAATACTTATATTACGCTATTTTACGAGTAATGTACTTAATTTTATACATGTTTAGGTAATTATTTTGATACTTTGAGTGGATTATCACCAAATATAACTACCGTGTTAAATATCATTATTAGTACATACATAACATAATATTATAGAGATATTATAGTGCACAATTGTGAACGCTACCACAGGTGCACTCTCTTTTCCCTCACTAACACAAATAAACTTGGAACGCTGGTGGAAAATTAACAGCTTTTCATTAAATGCATGTGATACTAAATCCGTATATAAATAAAATAAAATAAATGTTTTTTTCATGCAAGTACCTAAACATGTATAAAATCAAGTATGAAAAAAACTAATTTGTAAATGTTTGTTGTCTGTTTGTGCCGGCTTATTTCGGGAACGACTAGTTCGATTTTGACACAATTTTCACGGACAGACACTGTTAAAGTACAAAAACAATTGCAGAGCTCAGTTAGTCTATACATACCATATCGGGGTCATTCCAATGGCCAGGGCCATGGTAAGGTGATAGCTGTTTGTAGTTCGTCTCATAGAAATCTATCACGTTAATAATTGAAGTCCATGACGTCATAACATCGTGATAGTTACGCCACAGATTGCAGTAACGTCCCACCTTTTCTAGGTCCGGCTGAAAATAAGGTTTTATATAAATTATATGCTCATGTCTGTAACCAGATAGAGATAGGCAGAGCTGTTTTGGTTACACACATTTACAATTTTCATTTTTATTAAAGAAAGTAATGTTCGTCACATCTAACCTCTGTGTTCGGTTGTGCATTGGATGGGGTTCAAATCCGTGACCAAAATACGTTATTGTTGCATATTAGTATGGATTAGCTGAGCCCCGCGGTGTTATCCGCTAGTTAGATAATTTATTCTAAAAAAAATAGCCTATAAGTTCATCAGCTAACTATCAGTTAAAGTCAAGTCAAAATAATTCCAGCCGTTCCAGAGATTGGCCGGAACAAACAGACATAAAAAAATGTTTTTTTTTATATAATTTTGCTTTAGTATAAAGCTATTAATTTGAAATTACAAACAGACACTTCAATCTATACTACTATATAAAGCTGAAGAGTTTGTTTGTTTGAACGCGCTAATCACAGGAACCGCTGTCCCGATTTGAAAAATTCTTTCAGTGTTGGATAGTACATTTATCGAGGAAGGCTATATATCATCACACTCGGACCAATAGGAGCGGAGTACCAATGAAAAATGTTTTGAAAACGGGGGAAAATTATCACGCTGCGGGTAATGGGAGACGCAAACGAGGTTGCGTGGGTCGGCTAGTTTTATATATTTATATAGCATCTACACAGGCATTGTTATCTATTTTACTTAATTACTAAGGAAATATAAAAATATATGTGCATCGTGAACTCTCACAATCTTTCTAGCACACACATTAAATGCATACATATACAAAATGCGATAAGATTAGCATTTTTTATTACGTGGTCGTTGAATTATAATCGAATAACCGGGTATGCATTGATATATATTACCTTAAAATGAGCAATTCTTCTATAACTAGCATTTAAGTATAACTAGCAACCCGTCCCGGCTTCGGTGGCCATGGGCGGCGGTAATAGCTTACCATCAGGCGATACATCTGCTCGTTGGCCCACCTATTCTATTAAAAAAGGAAGTAAAAAGCGCATAAAAACTCGTGCAGCAGCTTTTGAGTTTATCGCGAACAGTCAGACGCGGTGGAGGATTATGTTTTATAATATGCAGTGATAGCGATTAGAATTTCGGAAACGGCTTCAACGATTTCATTTAATTTAGTATGTAGGGCGTTTCGCGGGCAATAATTCAATTTAACTAACATTTATTTATAAAAAAAAAAATAAAAAAAAAATACCGAGCAAAGCTTGGTCATTCAGTCAGGTAAATATGGCGACCTACAAAATATTATCTATGCTTCGTTGGCGAATATGAGACCAGAGGCCCAATAATGTAGAACCATCTCAACAGGTCGTCATAGTGTGGGCTAGCTTTTCAGCTTTATATATTAGTATAGATTGCCGTGTCACGTTGTTGTTCACGACAAACTCCGAAACCATCCAACCAATTCTCACGTTTTTATAAAAATGTGTTTTGATAAGATAGGAAAATTAACATCACGCTTAGGCCAATAGCAATCAGCTAGTATAGATAAATTAGACACTGAATAAAAGATCGTGTTCATCACAGAAAGATTTTTCCTGGGTGAAAATGAACCCAAGACTTCTGAATTAACAGTCACGATAATTAAACACTAGACTAACAGGCTCATCGACGGTACGCAAAGTTCACTTATTCTTCCATACAATTTATCACCTATTTAATTGTTCAATAAATTGATTTCCGTAATAAATTGACAATTATTTAAACTCAGAATTTATTTAATTAAAGGATAAAGGATGTATTTACGTAACGTCTCGCATGGGAACGGATTTTACAATCTTTAAATGATTTCTAATCGTAAATACAGTACTTTAAAGTCTAAATTACCAAAGCGAGGACAGCAACATGACCGTAATAGGTGCCTTCCCAAGACATGTAACCGTAGTTCAACTTGGTAATATTACCAAATTCGATTACTAAGTAGTTTTACTCGGTAAATAACTTAGTCATATGACAATCAAAAATATTTGACATTCGAATAGAATTACCTACTACATTATAATCTACGGGTGTTACGTTTTGAAGTTCAATAATTATTTGAAACTGAAATGACAATATAGAATAATTATAGGGAGAATTCCCGGCAACAACTAATGCGAGTCATAAATATGCGCCCAGACATATTAAAGTGCACAAGTGTAGGTATACCTACGCTAACACAGGTGCACTCTCTGTTCCCCCACTCTCATAATACGATGGCTCATATCTATACAAATTAATAACATTGATTGTCTGTTTGATTTTAAATAACAAGACACAGCTCACTTTAGATTGCTATCAGTGCCTAAAAACAGTGCACCTCCTGTCATTCCGGTGTTGCCAACTTTATTTCAACAGCTACACAATTACACATTGATACAATAGAAATAAAAAACGGTGGCTTCTGCGTCTTCGATTTCGACGGCCTAACCGTAGTTCTAATTTAGTTACCTATTATATATGGAGCATACATTACCTCTCTGTTATAAATAAACTGAATATAATAAGGCCAACTGCACGAATACACTATGTTTCTGCCAGTATTTTTCAAATATTCGCCCAAGTCTATATAACCTAAAAAAAGAAGTCAGGTTATTTCTAAACGTGGTAGAGACAGAGAGAGAGAGAGAGAGAATAGAAAGCTCCGGTTCAACCAGAGTGGTACCCTGGGCTCACAGAAAATCGGTGTGTGACTGAAGTTACCAGTGCTATATTCTCCTCTGCCAAATTCAAACTCATTTATTCAATTAAGACACTAAATGACAATTATGAACGTTAAATTGAAGTTACAGTTGAAAATCATAGATCGACACAAACATACGCCACAGCATTGTCAAGGTAAATTAGGTGAAAACACCGAAATCTATTACTAGCTTGTGTCTATCTATAACTTTCAGTTTCCAAAATGCGTAGAGCCTTATGAGAAGAATACTGGCAAAGAACCAAAAAAAAAAAGGAAATAAAAAGGCCATATTCTGGAGTCTGCAAGGGGGGAAAACAATTAGAGTTGCTGATGTTCCTAGGCACATAATTGTTTATGTTTATCTTCAGTCTATAAAAACAGATATAATCTGAACAAAAGTTTCAGAAAAATAGATATAGTTGCAAAGTAAAATGTTATGCTAACAATTTAAGACTGTTTCACCATTATCAACAATTTAATGGTTTACAACTGAACATTGGTATCTTTTTAAAAAGGAGGTTTTGACTTAAACCATGCTGAACAGAGGAGTTGGTATATGGTTTGTTTCAAGTTATCCCTCTCTTTGGAATGCAAACTGCGTATACGCACACATACGTATACGCACACATACGTATACGCACACATACGTATACGCACACATACGTATACGCAGTTTGCTCTCTTTGTCGCCTTTAAAGATATCTACCGAATTGATAAGAATGGAGACACTCCATAATCTTAATCCGTCACCTCATGTGCATTTTACTTCATGTTAGGAATGCTTCCTAGATATATATAAAAACTTCTCGTTTATAAGTATTAGATCAATATATTATTGAGACTAATCCCCCCCATATGCCCACCACTGTAACTCCTGTACACCAAGATCAACAGCAGTGACCCACGAACACACCGAGTTACGATACAAGGGAAGTCCCAGAAAAAATTAAACTGTCTTGGAACCTGCAACGAAATTAATCAGAAAAAAAACTTGAGGAGTTGTATTTTTTTAGGCTTTAAATAAACATTTTGAAAAATAGTTGTCTAACAAATGTAGAATCACAGAACCGCCAACAGAAGCAAATGATTTTATACTTACTGATAATATAAATAAATAAATATTTCGGACATCTAACACACAACGCCATCTAGTCCCAAGCTAAGCAGAGCTTGTGTTATGGGTACTAGACAACTGATATAAATACATAAATACTTCTTTTTTTTTTTTGTAAATACATACATATTATACATAGAAAACATCCAAACTCCGAAACAAATATTTGTAAATCATACAAACATTTGGTTCGACCCGGGAATCGAACCCGAGACCTCATGATCAGCAGTCGCACACGCCAACCGCTAGACCAACGAGGCAGTTGAAAATATATTAGGTCCAGATAAATAGATAAATATCTTTATATATATATTTCTTCTGTGAGTGTGTATGTCACTGAACTACTCTCAAACCACTGGACCGATTTTGATGAATTTTTTGTGTCTGTTCAAGGGGATCTGGGAATGGTTTAGATTCACAATTTCGTCCGCTGGACAATGTTTTTTTAATTATTTTTTACATTATTAGTAGTTATGGCAAAACGACGTTTGCCGGGACAGCTAGTAGATAGATAAATTAATAACAAGTTATAATACCTTACCTTCATTGAGAACATCTTCATGAATAAAACAGCCATCTACTTTTAGATAATCTATACCCCACTCTGCGAATGTCTTTGCGTCAGTAGAGAAATGACCCTGTGATGCCGGGAAATGCATGCAAGTAGTGGCGCCCAAATTTGTGTACATACCGAACTTCAAACCTTTTGAATGTATCTGAATACAATAAAATATATTATTTGTTTTGTTAAGAGTTATATTAAACTATTCATTATAATAGTTTCATTCTACAATATATTTAGTATTTAGTTTTAGAATATAGTTATTCAGTATTATATGTACTAGTACTATTTTTTCGTCTTATCCGTGTCTGAAATGGTAAAAAAGTTCTTCAGAATACAACTGTATTTGAAGCAACAAAATAAAAGTAAAAGTAGCTTGTGTCGCTCGCAATCACATTATTATGTTGCATCAAAAACAGTTGTATTTTGTATTGACACTCCATTCGTCAGTCCGTTTATTGGTAGTTTGGTTAGTTTAATACAGACTTTACTTAGCGTGGGATAAGAGTAAAGTTATAAATATTAGAATCAACAGTCAAATCAGTCTGTAATGCATAAAAAATCATGGCTATATTAGACTCCAGCCAAATTCTTTCCAGTGTTTGGCATAAACAAGCACAGTAATTTTTCATTACTCTATAAATACCTGCAAAACATAAATCTACATGGACTACAATAAAATGATGGGCGGCTTGTAATACTGACATAATCAGCCAGAAACTTCATTCCTCTAGGAAATCGTTTTTTATCTGGTACAAGTCTTCCGTGCCCATCCCTATGTTTTTCAGCCCAACAGTCGTCCACAATGATGTATTCATACCCAGCTTCTTGGTACCCTTCATTGTAGAAAGTATCCGCAACGGACATAATTAGTTGTTCACTGCAATATGAAAATAGTGTTTAATTAAATGTACATTGAAACATCTAACTAATATTTGAATTCTATTTAAATTGCATGATATTAAATAAATTTAAATATTTCGGACATCTAACACACAACGCCATCTAGTCCCAAGCTAAGCAGAGCTTGTGTTATGGGTACTAGACAACTGATATAAATACATGTTATACTTTATTCTTTTTCATAAATACATACATATTATACATAACACCCAAACTCCGAAACAAATATTTGTAGATCATACAAACATTTGGTCCGACCCGGGAATCGAACCCGAGACCTCAAGATCAGCAGTCGCACACGTCAACCGCTAGACCAACGAGGCAGTTAAAAAAGCTAAATTTTAATGAGACTGGAGGACCAATGATGCAGAAGCATCTTAATAGGCCGCCATAGTGTGGGTCACTATGCTATGCATTTGCAATGAATATGGTGACCACTACTCTTAGATTCTGCTCATGGGTTCCATCTAACAGAGTAGAATCACTTTAGCAAGCTCATTTATTAAAAAAAAAACGCTATTTAAAACAATGATGTAAAATTAAGCAAAAGCTTGTGGATGATATTTTTCAAGAAGGGCCTTAATATTTTTCTTTAAAGACATAGTTTGAATGTTAAATCAAACTCAATTGTTTAATATCGTGTTAAATGATGTGTAAGGTGCGTAAACGAGAACCCTTTTTTAAGTATTGCCTGCAAAAATTACTCAACTCTGCCTGATGGAAAGCTTGAGTAGGATTTCAAGAGTGATGGTTTTGACCGTTAGAAGGGAAAGCTGAAACGTTAAAGAGTGTACGTGTACTACTCTAAAGCGGTGATTATAAACTGGACTACCAAGGGCTGTTATTGTTAATGACAATATCGGCAAAGGAAGAGCTGAAACGTTGAGTTCAACAGTGTATGTGTATCGCTCTGAAGTGGTGACTCTACTGGACTATCAGAGGCTGTTGATGATGTCCATAATAACTTTCTGTGACTGAAAGCTTTAAAACTTTATGATACGGTATTCACTAAAAAACTTACATTTTTGAATTTACAATTTATTTAATATTTAAGTAGTGTGTTTTAAATTACTGTTTGAAATTTTGCTATTAACCAAGTTATTATTTTAAAACATTTCATCACATTTCATTTCATCAGACCATTTGGTTCACGTACAGCTTGAAAGCCAGCGATAACAAGAGCACAACAAATAATGTCGTTAATGTTGGCATCTCGAAATATTATGCCAGCGTTTCTTTTTGTAATGATTAGGAAGTATTTAATCAAATACAAAATAAAGAATGGTTAGTGTTTCAACAGCAGCATTGTTATTACAGTAAAATTCATCACATGAATCATAGTGACAAAAGTATAGGTTGAAAAATATCTAAATGCCTTTGCCTAGCCATAGCCATAAAAAATCACCATGTTTAACAAATAAGGTTTTACTGTTAACTTATGAAAAGGTTTACAACAACGGATAACCAACAGTAATGGAATAATAAAAAAAATATGATTGAAATGAATTTTGATAACTCCATTTTCAAAATAAATAAAAAAAAATTGTCTGTAAACATTTCATAAGTCCTACATTATACAGTTTCTTAGAATCTTATAATACTTTCTTTTGTTTAAGAAATCAAGAATAAACATTTGCTTTTATCTGTATTTTTTTCTAAGAAGCGAAATGTCAGACGGGAATTTTTCCGCTTAATTCAATGAATTGTGAGGAAATTAAATTTCTTACTTGAGACATTTATCCGATTCTCGTTCGCACTTAATGCTGCACATGTAATATCCCCACGACATCCACCCCATTGGAGGGGTGCGAGCCATACCATTCTCTAAAAGGTCAACTTGATTTAAAGAAAATGTGAAAATAATTAGGAAAACCGTGTAACGAAGACAGGGCATAGTGTTATTACAATTCTAACTTTGAATATTCTAATTATAACTATATTTTTATTTTAATTAAGCATTAACACATATCCACCCGGCTTCAGTAAAGGTATCATCAGTCATCACTTCACTGAAAAGTCTGAAATCTGAGAATTGTTTTGTTTACAGTTTTCTTTGACAAGATGACAAGTAAAACGTTGCCTATGTTATAATGCAGTCAAGTCAAAATGCATAAATTCTGCACGGATTTTAGCCTGAAAAATGGAAGTTGGTATTCGACTGGTTTATATGTAATGACATTTCATATCCACAGATATCTGAATGTAATGTTGCCACATAGTTACTTTTTTTTATTAAAGTTATTTCCACAAGTTTGATTGTTTTATTAATTAATACTTTTGCTTGCACAAATCAAAAAATCACATTTTCAGCTTGAAATTTACAAAATCCTCAGTAAACAATAACGCCATTGCACTATGTAAGAGAACTCAGCAAAAATTGTTTCTTTACAGATCAGAATTAAAAGTAGAATAGAATCAGGATTAAAAGTAGAATTATGATAAAATACAAAATAAACCATTGACGCATAGTAATTCGTACTAGAACTAGACATACAAAACGAAACTTTAATATTTTATGCTTTGAAGGTACATGAATCACAGAGAATATTGTCCTGAGCTTTTAAAAAAAAGGTCAGGACAATTTTCAAAAATTTCTTTTGTAGCATTTAGTATTAAGCCTTAGTATATGTCCCTATAAAAAAACTTAAGCTCAAAACGTAAAGAAAAATGTTAACTCCGAAAATGCCAAACGATTTATAACAGTAGGTACCTATCAAAAAGAAACATTGAAAGGTCGAACTGCTTTAGTTTGTGTTCTAAAGGGTCAGACATCAAACGCGAGGTATCACGTAGGTTCGGACGATCGAACGAAAATAAAAAGTAAACTGTAGTCAATCCAGACGACTTAAGTAAAAGGAGACAGGTCTGCGTGTTACGACTTTCACTACAATCACATGTTCACAGGGTTGTCATCTGAACTGATTTTAAAAAGGTTTCTTCAGATTTTCAGGACATTTTTAGATTGGCTTTTTCTTGTTTTCTAACTAAAGTTTGCCACTCTTTCTCATTTGGTACTTAATTTTCGTTATTCGGTATTAAATATTACCTATGGTGTACCAATTTTATTAATTATTATATTTTTATGCCGTAGTATACCTACTTACTTGAAAAATTCTATATAAAAATATAGACTCATTAGATTCAAATCTACTGGATAGCTTGAGTTGAAAATTAGTAGGTACAACATTTCAATTCAACGTAGGTAGGTACTTTGTAAGATATCGGTAGAGCATAACTAAATTAATTTGAAGTATGAGGTTCAATTTTAGGATATTGGACATGAAATAACAATCTCTACCCTGGCATATTATATAAAAGAGCTCGTTGTAAGTATTTATTAACCTATGCTAATAACAAAAATCTGAACAGTTTGTTTGGTTGAACAAGCTTAATCATAGGCAGTAAAGGTACGAAATATTTGTTCTCCTTTAACAGAATAGTAACAAATTTATTCATACTTTATAACGGCAACAGGAGAGGCAGACGGGGTTGTGCGTGACAACTAGTTTTAAATAAACAATATTTTTTTTAAGTTCTTTTATGCATTGTGATGCTTGCAACCCTAGTTTCTGTCGACCTCATTATGGAAAGTCAAAGAAATAAAGTTCACGATAGTAGTGAAACTAGACGATTTTTGTGACGAAAATTTCTTTTTACTTTATATCACGTACTATAGTTTAGAAGTGATATAAATTCACGCAATAATTTGAACTACGTAGGTATATATTATCCAGCGTTCGAAAAACTGGTTGATTCTTCAGTTTCATGATCTATAAATAATATAAATTAAATTAAAAAGCTTTTTAAAACAAACTTTTACTGGAATGGCTCGAGGCGAATCAAACGAGTCCAAACTCGATGATGTTGCGACGTTTCTTTACCGACTTTCTATGGCCACCTTCCAGCTCCAGCATCAGATCAGCTCCATGTTATAATATTGTATTGTCACCTTGAATACATATGGTTGCAAAATTTCAGCAAAATCGGTTCAAGATATCTGCTTCATAATTAAGTTGCAAGATTTCACCCAAACATATAAGCCAACATACAACATTGCAAGTTAATAAAAAGCTTGTAAAATTTAATAACAATCAAATTATTGATGTACGCACCTCAGAAGAAATATTAAATATAATTTTCGACATTAACGTACAACATTTAAAATGATTACGAAAGAAATATTTGCAGATCATGCAAACATTTGGTACGACCTGAGAATCGAACTAGCGACCTCAAGCAGAGCATGCACTAAAGCTACCAATTCGCCTCCGACGCGACGTAGTAAATTAAAGTGAATCAATTTAAATAATGTACACTACTATTTTAATCAATCTGTGTTACTGTTGGCATAATGCGATGTCTCAATTGTCAAAGTATTATTAAAACACTATGCAACACCCTTTAATATTCCACTGTTAGAAATTAGATCAAGAAGGTAGTAGAGCCACGCTGATTTCAGTAAGAACGGGCCGGCTCGACCAACCTAAAATGACAGCTTTCTTCCAGACGTGTTTTGTTGGTAGGTGCGAGACTAGAACCCTATTGATGCAGAAACATTTTAATAAGCCGCTATAGTGTGGATCACCATATTGCATTCTTGCATTGTCTTGCATTGGCAATGAGTATGGTGATCATCACTCTTGGATTCTGCCAATGCTTTCCACCAGGCATAGTAGAGTCTCAACGGTTCACCATCCGTTTATTGACATTTCATTATTAATATTGACTGTTTTTTCTACTAATTTCGTGAATTCTTTTAGTCTATAAATATTTTTATCTGAACAGTTTTCTTGGAAAACAGATTCATTTCATTTAATAAAAATTAAGTACGTATCTACTAGCTACTATGGTAATTGAAATGTATGTTTCGGTGGAGTTAAGTAATACCATCAAAAACTTTAAATGGGAATCGGAAAATTTTCAAGTTGTGATCTCCGGCCACGGACTTAATGAGAGCGATCGGGCGGACTGTAGAAATATTTAATTACCTAAGTGAAAAGCACAACTGTTTACGTTTAAAAAATATACTTCTTAATACTTCTTAATCTATTGCTCGTATTTAATTTTATTTTACATAGTACATGTACATAATTATGTAATCAAAATTACACTTGTTATAAATGACTAGGTTTCTGAGCCTTGAATTTGGTCAATACCACGACCTATTTACAAGGAGCCTTGGGAATGGCCTATGTCCAACGGTGGAAGTCTTTTGGCTAAGAAAGGTAATGATTTTTTATTTATGTATTTATGCTAATTATTCCCAAATTACAATTGCACGAGGCGGACTTAATACCACATAGCATTATCTACCAGTTAACCTTGATTCTCATCACTATATTATCATCTTTAAATATAAATTATTATGTTCTCATATTGCTCGTATTTAATTTTATTTTACATAGTACACATACATAATTATGTAATCAAAATTACACTTGTTATAAATGACTAGGTTTCTGAGCCTTGAATTTGGTCAATACCACGACCTATTTACAAGGAGCCTTGGGAATGGCCTATGTCCAACGGTGGAAGTCTTTTGGCTAAGAAAGGTAATGATTTTTTATTTATGTATTTATACTAATTATTCCCAAATTACAATTGCACGAGGCGGACTTAATACCACACAGCATTATCTACCAGTTAACCTTGATTCTCATCACTATGTTATCATCTTTAAATATAAATTATTATGTTCTCATACCTACTCGCGTATTCTTAAAAAAATATTGGCAATTAGAGGTAATATACTACAGGGATTAAAAATATGTAAAATGTAAGGGTTCCTACACAGGAGGCGGCCACCTACATATATAGTGGGTGGCCCGAGGTACGCCGGGGTTCCAGGGATTTCCTTTCGAGGGTGCACCTGGCTCCCCGGCTTCTAGTACCCGAGACGGTGTGCGGTTTTTAGTCGGTTCGGGTCCGACATAACCACCAGCCGGTGGTATCCGAGGGGATTTCCGCACAAAAAAAAAAAAAAAGGGATTAAAAATATGTAACATTTTCAGCTCAATTCAGACTTTTAATTACAAAATGTATTAAAATAAATATTTTATGTTCATAACAAATTTAACTTAAATTCAATTGGGTTAAGGTATTTTATCCTCTAACAAGTTTATAAGTTTATTAATAACGTCTCTTTTATCGCTCAGCCGCTGAATGTGAGACAAATGCCCTAGGCAGGAAACTCAAGATGAAATGTTTTCAGCCAGCGTCGATGGCTAAAGTTGTGTGATTGATTAATGTTTGTGGAGAGGCTGTCTTACCTACTCGTCTATTACTGCCTCAATTTAAGCCGAACTGGTATCTTTCATGTAAACTTTTACGTTGGCTGTTGAGCCTGTTTAACTAATGTGATTTGGCGGATTAGACTTTCACGTTTTAGAAGTGATTCGCTTTTACTTATTTTTTTACACGTTTTATACCGTTGGAGAACCACGCTTCGGCATGAATGGGCTGGCTCGACCGGAGTGATACCACGGCCTCACGGAAAACCGGTGTGAAATAGTGCTTGCGCTGTGTTTCACCGAGGGAGTGTGGATACCGGAGGCATAACCCAAAGCCCCTCCCTCTATCTCCCCTCCCTATCCCCCAAAGGTCGGCAACGCACTTGTGACGCCTTTGGTGTTTGCATGTGTCCATGGGCGGCGGTAATCGCTTACCATCAGGCGATACGTCTGCTCGTTTACCCGCTTATTCCATACTAAATTCGTTTAAGTAAATCGTTTTTTGAATTAAGAACGTATGCAATATATACTTACCTACCGTGAGTGTCTATGAGTATCACGAAAATTAATAATGATTAGGGAACGATAAACAATCCATAGTAACTTTTAAACTTTCGCGTTCCATGATATATTAACAATTATTATTACGGGAATTAACGTGATCACTTATTAAAAGGTTACCTCTGATTCGCCTGACGTTTCGTCCAGGTTGCACTGGTCGTAGTTACGGGCTGACTGGTTTAGCGGCTCACGCAGGCAAATCAGAGATATGTAATACCTTTTAATAATTAATCGCTTTAATTCCCGTAAAATATTTTTTAAGATAAACAATCCAGTTTATTAAATAACGATAATAATAAAAAGGATAGAGAGAGAGAGGAAGAGAGAGAGAGTGAGAGAGAGAGAGCCTTTTCTTTTCTTAGCCTGCTCTATTACGTTGGACAGGCGGGTTGGTATGGGATTTGTTTCTAAGTTTTCCTTTTCTTTGGAACGCTGTTATCTTGCAGAGTTTGCTACATAAGTTGGCTCTCAATTCAATCATAAATTGAATAAGGCCAGGGGTGGTGATACTCCGTATTTTTAATCTGTCACGTTATTGGTTTTTATTTTACTTAATATAAAAAATAATAGGTGTCTGTTTGTAATATTAAAATAACCGCTTTATATTCAATTCATATGTATGTATTTACGGTACATATACCAAAAACGTAGTTAAAAATTTTTTTGTCTGTCTGTTTGTTCCGGGTAATCTCTGGAACGGCTCGACTGATTTTGACGGGACTTTCACTGGCAGGTAGCTGATGATCCAGGGAGTAACTTAGTTAGGCTACTTTTTTTAGACTAACTTTGTCCTGCGCAGTACAACAGTAACCGCGGGTAACACCGCGGGGTTCAGCTAGTCCATTAATAAAATGTGTCGTTGGTAGGTATTGAGCTTGAGAAGCTATTTTTCAACCTTTGAAAGGTTGATTTTTTTGTAGTGAAAGCTTCTTCAGCCGCGTTGAGCACTTTTTGGCAGGAGAAAATCTTATGAGTTCGTGTTACCGACATGCTGTTGTTTGATTTTGATAATTTTAATTAAAACATTTTGAAATTTTTAATTTTACACATTACAAATTTAACACACAAATAACATTCTACGTTTTCACTTCTATCGGCAGTTCTTAAGATTGCTTTTTTTTTTGTTTACGTAAGTCCTTTTTCTTCCTATGAATATAAGTATGAGATAACTTATTCACAGTTTGATTTTATAGCTGCAAAAAGTTTTGTAATATTTTTATAATAAAATTATATAACATAGATATTTATTAATATAGAAGAAAAAAGATTCCTTAACTTAGGTACTTAGTTTGTTTTCAAATAACAAAGCATAACAACTAAAAATGTTTCAGTTTTTTATCAAAGTTGTTTTGCAGAACCTTGAGTAAAACAAAAATTTACCAAAGATTATTAATTTATATTTTGAAAATGATAATCTAATATATAAAATTCTCGTGTCACAGTTTTCGTTGCCATACTCCTCCGAAAGGATTTTACCGATTCTCATGAAACTTTGTGAGCATATTGAGTAGGTCTGAGAATCGGCCAACATCTATTTTTCATCCCGCTAAATGGTAAGGGTCACCCATCCTTAAATTTTTTTATGGCAAAACGACGTTTGCCGGGGCAGCTACTCTAATATATAAAATTCTCGTGTCACAGTTTTCGTTGCCATACTCCTCCGAAACGGCTTGACCGATTGTCATGAAATTTTGTGAGTATATTGAGCAGGTCTGAGAATCGGCCAACATCTATTTTTCTTCCCCCTAAATGGTAAGGGTGACCCATCCTTAAATTTTTTTATGGCAAAACGACGTTTGTCGGGGCAGCTAGTGATCTATTACAAATAAATAAAATTGGAGTGTCTGTTTGTAATATTAAAATAAAAACTTTTTAATCAATGCATATGTATATATACACGATACATATACCAAAAAAAATTTTCTGTCTGTCTGTCTGTTTGTTCCGGGTAATCTCTGGAAAGGCTGGACGGATTTTGACGGGACTTTCACTGGTAGGTAGCTGATGACCCAGGGAGTAACTTAGGCTACTTTTTTAGACTAACTTTGCCCCGCGGCGTTTCTCGCGGTACAACAATAACCGCGGGTAACACCGAGGGGTTCAGCTAGTAATAAATAAAATTGTATTACGCCACTCACTACAACCTGTGGTGTCATGGGACACTAGATAGAAACGAAGTTCCTTATAAATAATAAATAATCATAAAATATAATGATACATGCAACTTACAGATGGCACTATATCGTTCACGCTCTTTAAAACACAAAATTGTCTTAACATCTTTATTTTATTTAAAGTGGTTTATAAAAATATGAAATAAAAATATATAAATAAATAAATATTTCGGACACCTAACACACAATGTCATCCACTACCCTAGTACCCCTTCGCAACGCCCCATAAGGAACTTCGTTCCAAAACGTGTGGATATTTGAATCATTCCAATTTATGCTTTCCATTGGGAATTATCCTTTTTCTTCAGAAAATCCCTTCGATTTAAGAAAAACAGTAAGTATAGTGGGGATTTAAAAAATAAAGTTATGCCCACCGCTGAAGACATATAAATGTATCAATAAGGTAGTACAAAGACATTATCGTAATAATAAGGTACAGATCTCCTGTTTGACCAAACGTTAGTCAAACAAAATAGGTCTACGGAGTTACCTATCAGACTTGTATAGCTCAAATCCCAGTGGCACGGCTGACTGCGGGGCTTGTACTTATCCCATCAAACACAGTGATGTGATAGCCGACATTTGTCTCTGAGGGTTTAGAACTTGAGAGTATCTTGCCAATGGTATTTTATTTATTGATTTAATGTTAGTACCTATATATTTCGACAGTGATACCTATTTATATTATTAAAGATACTAGTTGACAACGCAACATCGTCTGCATTTCTTATTGCCCATAGTGTGATGTTATATCAACGTGAACAAATTTGTTTACTATAAAAAGAATATACCAATCTTAAAAGACAGACATGCTGTCGTGAACGTTTTATAGAACTTTTAAAGGGAAATATATGTCTGATAAATTGATTTTGTGAAATAATCATTTACGCAGCGCACTCAATGGAAGCTTTGAAAAGGAATAATGTTTCCCCGTTTTAGTAACATTGATAGATATGTGTATAGCTTCCTTAACTGAGCTACCTAAACAAATTTTCAAATCGGACTAGGTAGTAGGTCATTTCTAAGGTGCGCGTTCAACCAAATAAATAAACAAACTATTCAGGTTTATAATATTTGTTGAACATTTAAAATAATTTCCTGAAAACCGTTATTAGCGACTTTAATTACTGACGTCACCATTCTGACACATTACAAAAAATGAGAAAATAAATTACCACGATTATTTAATAAGAAACTGTATTTGGGGAAATAACGGCAATTCGTTACAAAATAAAATTCCCTTTCTATATTATCTGAAATCATAAAGTTGTTAACGGTTACCATCAGCCGGGAATTTTTAGGTGGTTAGTATCCGACGATGGGATTTTCACACAAAAATAATAATCTACGACTTTAAACATTACATTTTTGTATGTAAGATTAAACTTTATTTTTCAATATGGGTCTGCCACAGTGACTCTGCTCTGTCTAATAAAAAGCATGAGTAGAATTCAAGTGTGGATGTCACCACACTCATTGCAAATACTCCCACCCCCTTTTAAGGATCCGGTATCATAGTAAGATGAATACACGTACGGTGATAATGTGTTCCAATATCATCTAATTGTACTCTTTGTTTGTTTGCAGGGCAGCCGTGGCCCGTGTGTAGTGATGGGCTGCGATGGCATGGCGTAGTGGTGAGATGGCTGCGCCGCGGGTGGCGCTAGCAGCGCTCCTCGCCGCGCTCGTCGTGTCGGCCACCTCGCACTTGCCCACGCAAGAACCCGCGCAATTTGAAGCGGCTTTTCAAGGTAAGATATTACGCAAACCGTATTGAGGAGAAGGAGGGTTAAGAATACAGAGTATCACCAGCCCTGTTCATGTCGTGGGTGTGGTAAGAGACGCCTGCAGTTCCCGTGGACCAACTGTTTTGATATAACTAGTTGTGCTATGGGCACGCCACTGTCGACTGCTAAAGAAGAAACCAATATAATGTTGTAAATATTTATCGATGTATGATTATTTGGTTCCGTGGGATGAAGGGAGTAAGTCAAAAAAATTGCATTTGATGAGGTGAAACCACGTTTTCATTTACACTTTCTTTACTCGTTGAGAAATATGCCGTCACGTTATGTTTGTTGTCCTTTCGTCTACTTCTACTATGTGAATAAAAAACATTTGTATTATGTGTCTACATAACATTTTAAAGTTGTTCCGGTTAATCTTTAGAATTGTTAGAATAAATTTTCACGGAATTCACTGCATCTATGCTAGGAATAATTTAGATTACTTTTATTTTAGAAAATGATAGAAATTTGCATAAATCTTATAAATAAAATCAATTGCTGTTCCTTTGTTTCACTAAAACTCGAGAATGGCTGGGCTGATTTAGCTGATTTTGGTATTGAAATGTTTGTCGTAGTCCAGGGAAGGGTTAAACGGTGAAAAAAAATATAAATAGCTTGAAAACACAAATGTCACGTGTACGAAGTAAATATTTTGAAATAAAAACTTCTTTAGTGGCATTGTGCACTTTTTGCGATAGGTAAAATATGTTAAACTCGCTTCAGGACACGTGACCTGATCGAATATTCGTAAGACGGAAGCTTGGCGTAGGAGAGGAAGTAATATTCCCCTCTCTTTCTACCGCGCAACGAAAACGTATGCCTGCTCCTGCTGTTTCGCTTGCGCGAGTGTGCATCTGTGTAAACCCGGCTTCACTCGGGTAATATGTTTATAATGTATAGCATTTACCTATATTTTTATAACATCACAATAAGCATTTCTGTAGTTATCGGTTCTAAGGAATATTAAAGGCAAAGCAAGGCATAGATTCGCATAGCATTGTTCATTGTGTTGAATAAATGTAGGCAATTAAAAAAAAAAACAAAAATGAACAACGTTACTGTTCAAGTGAAAACTTCACTTCTGCTGGAACTCCCGGACAAACCTTTGTTTTTTTCGTTTTGATGTGAAACATCTAAATGTTCTCCGTATTAGATGTTTCATTCCGGTTGTGAGCCAAAACCTGTGTACAAATAAAGTAGTTAGCAGAGAACAGCTGCAAAGTAGCATGTCATCTATTCGAACTAAATGAAGCAGGGAATAGACAATTTATTTTCCTAGATCGCCTCACCGGCGGAAGAAAACTATAAAGTTTACGATACCAAATTTGATTCAGGTTTTATCGCGTTCTTTATTCGCTATTTGAGAATGAAGTGAGACATCTAGATCTGCAAAGATATACAATAATATATAGCAAATTGATTTCTTATTTCACATAAGCAGTTTTCTGGTGTTTATTGAACAAGTACAATTTTAACAAAAATAAAACCGACTTCAAGCTTCGACTCGATTTCTCTTGGATGCCATCATCAGATATTGATGTCCTTATCATGATACCACCGTTGGGACATCTCGGTTCATAAACGACGAAGTTATTCGCGAACACACATAAAAAAAATATATATACAGTCGAATTGAGAGACCTCCTTCTATTTTTTAAGTCGGTTAAAAAGAGACTACGTAAAAACTTGAATAAAATGAATATAGCCTGTGTCATCCGGGCCACTGTTACGAATCTATTGACTATTCATTACTTTTTTTTAAAGACAGCACCCGCCTTTGGAATACATCCTGTGTCGCGAGGGCCTTTACAAAAATACATGAAACTGACACAAATAACACCCAGACTCAGAACAACAACTTGTGGATCACACAAAGTCTTGTCCCATGTGGGATTTGAACCCACAACACTTGGCGCAGTAAAAAGCAGCGTGGCGAAAGCTTAAGCCATTAGCCCACCGTGCAGTTTATTAAGTCGGTTCAGTAGTTTAGGCACTGCGGTGGAACATACGAACATACATAAACTGTCAAAAATATTACCTTTCCTTTTGGCTTTGCCGTAGTAGTTGTCATGGGCACCCGTTTCACCATCAAAGATATGCTGTATCCCTCCCATAATAATTTCCTTATTTTACCTTATTGCCTAGGTGGCGCAATGGTATCCTATGCGACTGCTGTGCCTAAGGTCTCGGGTTTGATTCTCCTGTCGGATCAAATGTTTGTATGATCTGCAAATATTTGTTTCGGAGTTTGGATGATTTCTATGTTTGTATTTACAAATCTATCAGTTATCTAGTAACCATAACACAAGCTCAACATAAATTGGGACTTAGATGGCGTTGTGTGTAAGATGTCTGAAATATTTATATTCCTAACTTTGTTCTTTGTAAAAGCGATTAATTTCCTATGAAAAGTAGATCTTAGGCAGGCGACCATTAATTAGGATACTAGACAAAACCCAATATGTACAATGCTACACAATTTGCCGACTCCAATTACAATAGCCACAATAGGTAAAAGGTCTGGAAGAAAATGATGATTAGCTAGTAATATAGAACTATCTAGGTAATAGAAGGACTTAGGCTCGATAGGCTTTTATTCGTATCTCCGCAAATTACCTTCTCAGGAATATCATTAGACTTTTGCTTGAAATTCCTCTAAAAAAGGGCTTTTGTTTTTCCTCGGTAAATTTTAACACGAATATTGCATATATTACTTGTAAAGGAAAAAGTGCCTGGACGCCCGAGCTTGGCTCTTTTAGTCTTAGTAAATTTTCTAATAAATAATCTGAGTTAGATCGATTTATCGCCCCGAAAACCTGCGCATACTTAATTTCAGGAAATTCGTTGGAGCCATTGCTGAGATTCTTGTATTCTATATAATTCAGATATTCTATACTTACTTTTAACAAGTAAAACTTTAACACAAATAAAACCGACTTCAAGGTTTGACTCGATTTCTCTTGGATGCCCATCATCAGATCTCAGTGTCCTTATCATTGTACCACCGATGGGATATCTCCTTTCCATTAAAAAAAGAATCATCAAAATCGGTGCATAAACGACGAAGTTATCTGCGAACACATATAAAAAAATATATATACGGTCGAATTGAGAAACCTCCTTTTTTTTGAAGTCTGTTAAAAAGTGTAACTAAAATTTAATCTGACCGAATTAGTCTTATGGCATTATCAAATCATTATGAAAATTAACCTTTGAAAATGCTACAGGGCGAAATTTTAATTGAAGTTTTTTTTATAAAATGGGAGGCTAACGAGCAGACGTATCGCCTGATGGTAAGCGATTACCGCCGCCCATGGACACCCACAACACCAGAGGCGTCACAAGTGCGTTGCCGCTCTTTGGGGGATGGGAATGTGGGAAGGGGTTGGAGTATGGGCCTTCTGTATCCTCAGTCACTCGGTGAAACACAGCGCGAGGCTCTCCTACGGTTAAATAAAGTTAATTTTTGAAAAATTCTTTCAGTGTTAGATAGCCAATTTATCGAGGAAGGCTATAGGCTATATATCATCACGCTAAAACCTACAGGAGCGGAGCACCAATGAAGAATGTTACAAAAACGGGGGAAAATTATCACGCTACGGGCAATAGGAGACGCAAACAAGGTTGCTGGATCGGCTAGTATGTAATATACATTAAAAAAATTGTGTCAGTAGTAACAACAAATTTGTAAAAAACCTTTTTTGTCATCTTTAGCGCAACTTAACACTGTTTCCCAAGATACAGACTTGGGCCTAGTTTGGGAATCAGTACTAGTACAGACACTATCTTAGTTATAATGATGTTCCTACTATTAAATCGTATTGTGGGAGAGCATCGCTTCGGCACGAATGGGCCGGCTCGACCGGAGTGATACCACGGCCTCACAGAAAACCAGTGTAAAATAGTGCTTGCGCTGTGTTTCACCGAGTGAGTGAGGATACCGGAGGCCCATAACCCAAACCCCCTCCTCCTATCTCCCCTCCCTATCCCCCAAAGGCCGCAACGCACTTGTGACGCCTCTGGTGTTTGCAGGTGTCCATGGGCGGCGGTAATCGTTTACCATCAGGTGATACATCTGCTCGTTTGTCGGCCTAATCCATATAAAAAACAGTATCTTGTATTTTTTTGAATAAAATAAAGTTTTTTTCTTCTAAGATTTCTAAACCAAATTCTCTCAATGAAACTAATAACTAAGGGCACCCCAAATACATAAATAATCCTACTTAATTCTATTTATAGAATTCTAGAGATAATCTTTCTCTGAAAAGGGTCTAGACCGACAGCTATACGATAAAAGTATACAATGTGATATGTGGATTGTATTTCCCCCTTTAAAGTATATACTTTTCAGAGTCTTTTACTACGAAAAGTAAAAAGATACGTACGAAAGGTACTTTAGGAAAGGTAAAGTTTACAGACTTGTGTACCTATGTACACAAGTCTGTAAACTTTTACAGCTACGTAGATAGGTCCTAGGTGCTGTACGTATTTACTGTTTAGGATAAATATTTCTTTGATTCTATACAAAATTAGGCAAGGTAGTAGAGCCACGCTGATTTCAGCACGAACGGGTCGGCTCGACCGGGGCGGTACTACCTTCGCACAGAAAATCAACGTAAAATGACAGCGATCATGCTGTCGTGTTTCGTTGGTGAGTGCGAGACCAAAGACCCAATGATGCAGAAGCATCACTAGCCAGTCATGGTGTGTCAACATGCTGCATTGTTGCATTTTCTGCATTGGATTCTGCTTATGCTTTCCATCAGGCAAAGTAGAGTCATATTGACAGGGTCAAACATAAAAAAACTACTAAAGAAACCATTTAAAAACATTCATATTCTCTTATAAACTCTTGCTCCATCTTGACAAACACTAGCGTAATTGTATAAGCGGTCATTCGTTGCTTTCACTGCGCTGTGTGTTGTGAGACGAAATCTCACATGGGATAAAATTTATGTGATCCACAAATATTGCTCTGAGTAACAAGAGGCAGTCCCGCAATACAGGCAAACTCCTAGTGCGAGAGTTGTCTGTTAAATTAAAGAAAAAAACTCTAATACTTAAACGTTTTTAGTTTACGAATGAACGCTATTCTAATGAAAACAAAAGGTTTGCCAAAGAATGAATGAAATTGGCTTAATTATTCCAATGTACTTTGCCTAACTTCTTAATCAATCCAATGATTTAAATTCGGAACACATATGTAAAGTTTTAGTATTATCGCGCCATTTTCGTTTCCTAATGAGATAATTTCAATATTAATATACTTTTTATGATTTTAAACAACGTCCTTTACAGTTCCTTTTGTATATAATCTCAAGATATTCCATTCGTGGAGGGTAGATGGCGTATAATCCACATTTAATTATATCTCGACTCGTGTGAGCTCTTTTTAACAAAAGCTTGAGACAAACATTGAACAACTTAATCAGTCCACCATAGCCAACTCTACTAACATACCCAAAACCTATTTTATAATTGTAATATGTGAGATATGATCCAGTAGTTCAGGTATATAAAGGTATCCTCCAACTAGTCGAGATAATTACACCTGCGGCTTAGTACCTATTTCAAAATGAAGTACTTAAAGCTATACAGGAGTACATACTGATCGAGGCGATGCTATTATTATGTAAAACAGGATTGGAAACTACTCCATGTCTTTGTAAGATAATAATACTTCAGATATCTGATACAAAACGATATCTAATCTCAAACTAAGCAATGGTTGTGTACGTAATCTACTTAGATAACATACAAACATTTGGTACGATCCGGAAATTGACTCCGGTACCTGAAGCATAGCAGTCGTCTACGCTACCACTGCACCACTGAAGCAGTCCCATGTTATTCTATTCCACATTTTATACGGTAGATACTTAAGTATAATTAAAAACACTTTAAATGGGTTGAAGTATAATGAGCGGTCTTATCACTAAAAGCAATGCCGGAATTACCCTTTCTAAGGAAATAACGGAATATTTGAGCGTTGAAAATATATAAAACTGTCGGTAGGCGGTAAAATAGCTTTTGCCCGCGGCTCCACCTGCGTTTATGACGGTATTAAAATTTTGAAAAATCTATAAGTTTTAAGTTATTATGTTATTCCGATGTCTAAACTATATTACTGCAAAGTCTCATGAAAATCCGTTCAGTAGTTTTTGTGTCAAAGAGCAACAAACACACATCCTTACAAACTTTATGTAGCATGTCCGCCCGCGTGTATGTCGATTATCGCAGCAAATAGTTGCCTATGTGTTATTCTGATGTATAAGCTATATTACTAAACATACACACTCACAAACTTTCGCCATTATATATTAGTGTGATGTGATAGTAGGATTAGAACGATAAAAAAATAAAATAAAAATATATTCAGAAATTTAATTTGGATAGTTTTTTTTACATGGCAACATTGCACACCACAGACACAGTCTAATTCAGCACTGCAATCTGCACGTCTAAATCATTCGGTCGGTTCACCCATCAGATACGCTTTAGTGGACACAGATCCTATAATAGAGTAGGCGTGGCGTAACATTTATGATCCTTATACCTCAGACCCTTTCAAACATTTTTAGGTCAGTATAGCCGAAATAATTTCCTGTAACCGATCCCTTTTATCGATGCCCTTGATTGAAGATAATACCGTAAGTGGGAATTGGAGGTGGCTTAATGTCGAGTTACTTTAGTTACGGCCGATGAGATTTCGCGTTGTTACATCTCTATTATTACTGTGTAGAATTCGGTTTCGAAGTAGGTGTATGGTGTCTGGATGACTTTTAGTTTTAGGGTTGGCTACCAAATTATAGGTACACTTTTGTTTATGTATGTGTATCTGTGTATGTGTCTATGTACGTATTTGTGTGTCTATATATGCGTCTCCACTCGCCGTCTAGTAAACAATAAGACCAGATTTTGCTCGGAAACAGAACTTCTTTGAATGGAAAATTTTGTTGGAAAACCTTCATAAGTTACCCATTTTTGGGGTCTCTCTTTCTTTTTTTCCCCAAAAAATATGAAGATAAGATCTTCATATTTTTTATGCCCGGTCATTATTGAGTAGACAATAGATTAATACTATATAAATTAACTAAACTGTGTGAACTCCGTTATATTTGATCTACTAAGTTTGATTTTTTAATTTAGATGGTAAGCTTTCTGTTTGATCCCGTCCGAATTTGAACAAAAATATAAATTTAATGTACATACTGTTGTTTAAGCTCACCTGAAATTAACCTTTTTGCTCTTTAAATAAAATGCACGATAAAGTAAAAAATGTATATTGTGATGTTATAAAAATATAGGTTAATGTTGTACAGTATAAACATTTACCAGTCATGCCATATTCACAGTTGAGCCATCAGCAGCTGTCATCACGCACACTCGTGCAAGCACTCTGCGCTGTCTTAGGTCAGGTTACGTGTCTTGACGCGTCAAGTGTCCTGACGCGAGTTTAACACTTTTTACCCATCCCAAAATAAATTTTGCTAAAGTGCACAACACCGCTAAAGAAGTTTTACATTTCAAACAGTGTCATGGAGAGTCAGCTCACTTAACAAGGCGACATATGGTGTGGAATATAATGTGTACCAATCTTGTGTCTCCCTACATGCTTATATGCTTATAGCCATGCGCATAGGGCCAATGTTAATTATTGTTAGTTACAAGTAGTTGAAAGATCTACAGCAGTCTTTTCCCAGAACTTCAATATCGCCTAATACTTGGGTTGTGGAGGTCTTCGACTGCACGGTTGGCCTATTGGTTTAAGCAGTTGCCACTGTTGTGGGTTCAAATCCCACATGGGACAACACTTTGTGTGATTCAAAGATTGTTGTTCTGAGTCTAGGTGTTCTTTGTGTACGTTTAATGCATGTTTGCGGGTCGCGGGAGTTGCCCTTAAAAAAAGTCGTGTGGTGTCGTGGGACATCAGATAGGAACGAAGTTCCTTATCAAAAAAAATATTAATTTCAAGTTCTTTTCAAGGTATAAAAAAATAACTATTCAGGTATACATTTTTTGTTATGATTTTTATTGATAAAAATAAAAATAACTAATAAGTTCACTTGTGCTGCCACCTAGTAATCTATACTGAAACAAGTTCTGTGTAAAGTAACGAAAAATTTTGCTTTAAGTTTACAGATGATTTTATACTAAATTTACAGTTCACGAAATAGTTAAATTAAATTAAAAAGGGTGAAGAAACTGTTAAATATTATTTTTTATTAATATTTTGTAAATACATACATATTATACATAGAAAACATCTAAATTCCGAAAAAAACAAATATTTGTAGGTCATAGAAACATTTGATCCGACCCGAGACCTCAAACACAGCATTCGCATTCGCAGCCATTGCGACACCGAGGCATCAATCTTACGTTACGGACGCTTTTTGCCGGCTAAGATACCCCTCCGCAACGCCCCATTAGGGATTTTGTTCCAGCTATAAAATTAAATGTCTGCACCAATGACTACACCAGGTCTGATTACAGTCGCTCTGTATAAAATCCAAGCTCGATAATATCTTAAAACCGATCTCAGCCTGTTTGGGGAAAAACGCTCGGAAGAAGAAAAGGTTTGAAAGTGTTAAGTCGTCGTTTGTAAAAGCTTTTATTTTTTCTTTTAAGTTTAATATCAATTAATTTGAAAGAATAATTCTTGAAATCGAATAAATATGCTGCAGTAAGATGTTTCAGCTAAAATTTTTGCAGCAAAAACTAAAATTAAATATTGCCATATACGTTTTTTAACATAACCTAATTTTCCGTAACATAACTTGCTTGCAGTGTGTTGTGTGCTTGCAACACACTTCAGTTGCGTTTCTGCGTTTTTACATTGTATCTATGTGTACACTGTTAAAGATATTGTATAACTATAAATAATATTTTTAAAGTTTAAATATCCCAGTTTAAATCACGGAATATCTCACTTAGGAATACTTAACTAACAATAGTTGAAATGTATGTCAACACCGACGTCATTTGGCGTTTCTCCATTGTTGCCAACAATAAACCTATTATCTTGCTAAATTGAATGAATAATTAAATCTCCACCATAATTCGCCTGTAGACCTACTATACGAAATGGTTGGTTAATCTCTTTAGAAATTTAATCTACATATTTGGATTTGAATATTGTATGTAAACTGGTAATGAACTGCTTGTTCTTTATCTATTAAAATGTTAAATTTATTTAAATTATGAGGTATTAAATAACAAAATAAATGAAGAAGCAATATTTATGATATTTACTACAACTAAGTATTGCCTATGGCTCCAGCCACGTGTAAAAAGCCTATCTCTTCATTAAGAATCTAAGTACCTCATGCCAAATTTCATTGAAACCGATGTAGCGGCTTAAAGGTAAAAGCGTAACAAGACAGACAAGGTTAATGTCAAATTATAATATTAGTATGGATTATTTTGAATGTCTAAATTCTAAATGAACACTGTTTTTCATAACATTCATTTTAAAAGATATCATCATCAACAGACTTTAACAGCAGTTCCCGGATCCCTCTCTTCTCAGGCGCAGAGTGACACACCGTATGGTTTGATTCCGACACACCGCCCTGCCGCTAACCCCGGTGGGATGACGACCCGTGGGGGTTTCCACACGTAAAAAAGGGTGTTTCTATTTTTCCTTTTCTTTGATTGATGATTCAGTGATGTTGTCCTGTGTAGTTTTTCTCCCTTAGTTGGCTCTTACGACACCCATGAGATGAGTAGGGGTGGTGATGGTGACACCCCGTATCCGTCACCACATGGACTTAAAAAGAAATGTCTGTGTGAAACTGCGAGTATGGATAAAAATCAAAATGATTACGAGCCAGACAACGATGCGATGGATCAATCAGGTGAAATTCGCTGAATAGACTTTCTAACTAGGCTTTACATCTTTAGGAGAGAAGGCGAGACATCGTACAATAGGCTTTGTCTGGCGTTACCATATACGTAGATGTATCAACGTGACGTGACGTTCTACTAAGAATGATACAACAGAAAAGAAGTAGAAGAAGAAATCTATCTATGTTTCTATTTGTTCCGTCAATATAATTTCCATATTTATCAAGAACTTCTACCTACACACCAGCATGGTGTAGTTGGCCAAAACCTCCTTGATAAGAAAGGCCTGTGCCCAACAATAAAATGTTGATGATTATTATAATATTTACCAACTCAGAATTATGTCATTCACAAACCGATTGAGAAGTTATAAATTTGCAAGGAGCCATTTTATATTCTACTAGCTGACCCGCGCCGTGCCGTGCCCGGAGCACTTTTTGGGCGGAAAACATTTATTTCTCCGACTTACTTTGTAAATCCGGCTGCCACAAATAAGTCTTTTCACTTTTCGGGTTATTATATATCCTAGTTTAGTCACTAAAAACGTAACCTTCTATTGGTAAAAGAATTATCAAAATCGGTTCAGTAGATCACAACCGTACAAATTTTATATCTTTATATAATAGTATAGATAAAAAATTTACCCTTACGAGTAAAGGAATGAACGATCCAGTGGATTATTCCAATCCACAACCTCCTTATTTTGTTTAGAAATTATCTCGATCTAAGACCAACATATTATACACATTGTGAGGTTATATAACCATCAGTAACACTACCTTTATTAACATAGTTTTACGAGGCACGTATCCCAAATATTGCTAACCGACTGCTAATGAAATAAGAACAAACAAACACGTCGAATGTCTGTGGGATTCTGGGAATCTTCGCTGCTTCAATTGAATTATTCAGTTCGCCGCACTCGTGTATAAATCTCCGTAAACAGTAATCAACGTGACAATGTCTCACTCCCACTCCCTACTAAAGCCACAAGCTTATTAAGTATACAACAGTTTTGCATGTATTCCGTTTTGTTAGCAGTTTTCCGCTTCAAGTCATTTATGAATTCAATGTTCTCCTATTATGTTAGCAGTTTTTCTTGAAGATTCATTTTTTCGTCAAGACTAGTTGTTATTTTGTTATTTTCTGGAACAAATAGAAAGACAGATAGACAATTATGGGGCTCTCTAAGTTGTTCTGTTATAATCCTACTAATATTATAAATGCGAAAGTTTGTAAGGATGGATGGGTGTTTGTATGGATGATTGTTACTCTTTCACGCAAAAACTACTGAACGGATTTGGATGAAACTTTACAGTAATATAGCTTATACATCAGAATAACACATAGGCTACTATTTGCCGCGATAACCGATATATACGCGGGCGGAGCCGCGGGCAACAACTAGTACTATATATATATATATATATATATATATATAATACAATAGTATACTTTAACAACTATCTCTGAAGTATAATATTGCGACGTGCATAATTTTAATTAAGTAATAAAATACATAACGTGGGAGAGCCACGCTTCGGCACACGGCCGGCTCGATCCGAGTGATACCACGGCCTCATAGAAAACTGGTGTGAAACAGCGCTTGCGCTGTGTTTCACCGAGCGAGTGAGGATACCGGAGGCCCATACCCTCCCTCCATTTCCTCCCCATCCTCGAAAGGCCGGCAACGCAATTGTGACGCATCTGGAGTTGTGGGTGTCCATGGGTGGCGGCAATCGCTTACCATCAGGTGATAGGTCAGCTAATTTGCCCCCTATTGCATAAAAAAAATCCGAAAGACTGTGTTGCATATCATTTCCACAACATTATAGCGAATATTTACACCAACAAACCATCTTAACTTAATTTGGTCAAGTAAGCAAAATTTATAAACGTACTCCAACAATTTTGAACCGGAACATTACGAAACCTTCAAAGTCAAACAAAGACCTCGTGAAAACAAAAGGCTTCAATTTATTAAACCTCAAATCTGAAGCTCAATACTCTGTAAATTAAATGAAATAACAAGCAAACGCAACGTTTTTACGGCGGGGCCACCATTAAACAGTGCCCGTCGACAGCGACTAATTGCAAACGATATAATACTCAAGGAAGGTCCTAAATAAGCTTGTTGGTTGGTGTTCCACTTTCACTGAAAGCGATAATATATGTTTTACAAATAGCAAACTATTGAAATAAATAAAAAAAATAAACATTTCGGACATCTAACACACAACGCCATCTAGTCCCAAGCTAAGCAGAGCTTGTGTTATGGGTCCTAGACAACTGATACAAATACATTTATTTTATACTTTTTTTTTGTAAATACATACAAATTATAGATAGAAAACACCCAAACTCCGAAACAAATATTTGTAGATCATACAAACATTTGGTCCGACCTGGGAATCGAACCCGAGACCTCATGATGAGCAGTCACAGACGCCAAACGCGAGACCAACGAGGCAGTCAAATAAAAAAAAATATAAATATATATATGAAAATATCTATATTATAGTTTTGATTACAACTATATTTTAGAACTACATTTCGGAATGAATTCATTGTCAAACAAGGGTACTCAGGATCAAAAAAAAATTGGGGATTCCCTATACTTACAACTGAAACTCAAAAATTTATTTTTCATCAAACCCATACGTGTGGGGTATCTATGGATAGGTCTTCAAAAATGATATTGAGGTTTCATTTTTTTTTAAACTGAATAGTTTTCGCTATAGATACTTTCCAAAGTAGGAAAATGTGTGTGTGTGTGTGTGTGTCCCCTGTAACTTCTAAAATAAGAGAATGATAAAACTAAAAAATATATTATGTACATTACCATGCAAACTTCCACCAAAAATTGGTTTGAACGAGATCTAGTAAGTAGTTTTCTTTAATACGTCATAAATCGTAAAACGCAATTTACCTTTCATTCAATCAACACAAATATAAAAATAAAACAAATTGTATCATGTTACTTGTTGCTACGGAACCTTTAATGGCCGAGTCCGACTCGCACTTGTCTGCTTTTTATATTTAATTTATTGCACTTCATTTGCGATATAACTGGCACGTATAGAATGAAAATTGGTGATAAAAAATAAATCATTTGTTCAAAGTTACTTCATCTGTTTTGTAGCTATGTGTGACTGAAATCAAGCTGTATTTTAAGGACTAGTTGAGGTGCTACTTATGTCAACTAACTAGCAGACCCACGCAACCTCGTTTGCGTCTTTTATTGCCCGTCGCGTGATAATTTTCCCCCGTTTTTGAAACATTTTTCATTGGTGCTCCTCTCCTATTGGTCTTAGCGTGATGATATATAGCCTATAGCCTTCCTCGATAATTGGGCTATCTAACACTGAAATCATTTTTCAAATCGGACCAGTAGTTCCTGAGATTAGCGTGTTCAAACAAACAAACAAACAATCAAACAAACAAACAAACTCTTCAGCTTTATATATTAGTATAGATTAATGAAAGGCGGTTATTCTGGTAACAAAAGTCGCAAACAGAATAGTTTATTTGAACCAGTAACTTTTAATGTTTTTTACAGCATAACTTTTACTGGTTGCAAAACTTTACTGAGTGAAAATTCTCTTCGAAGAAAAATTGTAACGATCTTAATGGTTTTAGGCACGAGTTTTTTTTGTTTGTCGCGTCAGTTTCAAATAAACCAGTTATTGAAAGTTTCGTCGAGTAGGGTAAGAGAAAATATTTTGATAAAGAAATCGTGTTATTCATTTATTTACATTAATATGGAGGGATTATAACCTGATTATAACTTATTTATAACCTGAAAACTTTATTTTAATATTGCAAAATTTTCATCTCGGGATACCTTTATCTATATCTATACTAATATTATAAACGCGAAAGTTTGTAAGTATGGATGGAGGGAATGATGTTTGTTACTCTTTTACGAAAAAACTACCCAACGGATTTGGATGAAACTTTACAGTAATATAGCTTATACATCAGAATACCACATAGCCTACTATTTGCTCCTATAACCGACATATTCGCGGGCAAAGCCGCGACAACAACTAGTGTGCTATTCTACCCTACTTAATATTATAAATGCGAAAGTTTTATAAGGATGTGTGTTTGTTGCTCTTTCACGCAAAAACTACTAAACGGATTTGGATGAAAGTTTACAATAATATAGCTTATTATACATCAGAATAACGTTTATACGTTTAGCTCGATTTTGGTATTCCATCATCGGCCTACATTAGTCCATAGCTATCCGCATGCCTTTCTAATAGCACGCCACTAGATTCAAATTACCTAGTGTGTATGTAGCCTGAACGAAATGATGCCTGATTGTTTAAGGCAATAACTATTTTACTCAACTATTTCACACCAACAGCCTTACTAGAAAACTGCTAGACATAATCATCTCCTTAGCAAGGAGGATTTGCCTTTTAACACGCTAGCTAAACGGACGCATCTGGGTTGTTTCAAGCTTGCCTTCTGTTTACTGTGCAAGTTGTGCAAAAGTACTGCCACACAAAAGAATACAACTAAGCAGTACAAAACTACTGCATGGTTAGCTCTTTGTCGACTCTAATCAACTTACTGGCGTTTTCAATGATCTTTTCTTTTAGAAGTTTTAGGTGTTAAAGCCTAAAATAAATGCTCTTTTAAGGTAAATTCAGATCGTTTATGGATACATACAAAGTCAACATAAATAAATATTGTCTTTTCAATCACCGGGACACGCAAACATACCAATAATATCCAACAAATATAAACGCATCAAGCAAGTAGCAAAATATATCTAACGTCACACGGCAGTATCGATATTGCTTAACCAGCCGAGCGGCAGACGATCAAAGAGGCTCATATTAAAACCATCATTCATTCAAGCCATGCGGTACAAATTAGGGTTCACACTTCCTTTGTAAATAACCGTTGACATTGTAGGGTTGGCAAAGATAGTGTTCTTCACAGCTTCATCTGAATGCGGCGATAAAATGAGTGTGCCAAACTTTGGGGAGAGAAATTCCTAACTTAGAGAAATTATGTCTTCTTCTCTGTGCGAATTATGTTTGAATCTTAAATATTGTTTAGGGTTCCGTACTTTAGAGTAAGAAAAAGGAATTTATAAAGAACCATTTCTGGTGTTTCTGTCTGTCTGTTTATCGCAACCAATTGGATAAGAATCCGATTCATTAAATTCATGATCTGAATCGGATTTTTTGAACACACAATTAAGTGAACTGTAAATGAATAAGTTGAAGGTTGTTTCACCTATGAATTTCTATAATCTAAATAAACATAGAGGTAGTAGAGTCACGCTGATTTCAGCACGGTTGGGCCGGCTCGACCGGGGCGGTACTACCTGAGCACACAAGATCAACGTAAAATGACAGCGTTCGTGCTGTCGTGTTTCTTTGGTGAGTGTAAGACCGGAGGCCTAATAATGCAGAAGGCTGCAATGGTGTTGGTCACCATGCAAGGCCATAAAAAAAGAAAAAATATAAGTGTAACGTAAGATATTACAGAAGGAATATGTTTTAGGCTTCTAAAATAACATGCTGAATTACTGAAAATTGTGGGTACCAATTTATTAATGGTATTCTGCAGAACCCACGCAAACTCAACTCATACTTGGCCGATATTTTCATATTACAAATCTTATGTATTTATTTTTCTATTTTGTTTAAACAGGTTCAGTAAATATCAATTATAATTACAGCTTTACCCAAAATTATTTTCCTTACAAAATTAAGCTCAAACATTATATGTAAATATTTTGAATGGGATTTTTTTTCTTTATTTGAATGTGTTCAGTAATTAATTAAAATATTATTTGTACAATTAAGTTCGCAAAAACGCAGTTGAGCTGTTGGTAACTAATTACTCCAGGCTCTAATCTTAAACATCAATTGCTGTTCGTTTGTCTCGCTAATACTTGAGAACGGCCGGGCCGATTTAGCTGATTTTTAAATATTAGTCGTAGTCCAGGGAAGGTGTAAACGGTGAAAAATTAAAAATAACGTGAAAGTCCAAATGTCCCGTACACGAAGTAGTGGGCACAGCTAGTCATTTTATATTAATCTTGAAAATATATTCCGATCATTAATTTCTTCACCTAAATTAAGTTTGTCACCAATTGGACTTATTGAATTCTTTGCTTTTATACCTACAACACCCTACAAAGGAAGTTATTGTAAATTTTTCTAGTCACTATTGTTCCTCAGTGCAACCACAACTAGCTACAGTGAAACGTAGCAGGCAATAGCTAGTTAGTACTAAAAACTACTATGATATGTTCGACATCCATGAAAATTTTACTAGAACATCGTACATCCTCATGAGATTTCAGAAATTGTTTTTGCTATAAAATGGAACCGGTTATAAAAAGCTTTTTCAAAACAAGCTTTTACTGAAATGCCTCGAGACGAATCAAACGAGGCCAAACTCGATGATGTTGCTACGTTTCTTTACATGGTTCTTATGGCTACCTTCTAGCTCCAGCATTAGATCAGCTCTATGTCATTATAATATTGTATTGTGGCGCTGTATACATATGCTTGCAAAATTTCAGATATCTGCTTCAATGAGTTGCAAGATTCCACCTAAACATACAAGCATACATAGCAAGTTAATAAAAAGCTTGTATAATATTGTAAGTCGTTAGGAGAATCCTTTATTTCATTAGCAGCCCTTATAATAAATAAATAAATATTTCGGACATCTATCACACAACGCCATCTAGTCCCAAGCTAAGCAGAGCTTGTGTTATGGGTACTAGACAACTGATACAAAGACATATATACTTTTTTTTTGTAAATACATACATATTATACATAGAGAACTCCCAAACTCCGAAACAAATATTTGTAGAACATACAAACATTTGGTCCAACCCGGGAATCGAACACGAAATCTCACGATTAGCAGTCGCATAAACCAACTGCAAGACCAACGAGGCAGTCCATCTTATAAATCAACTAAACATAAGCTTCTTCTTTGAAAGGAGGTTTTAGTATATTCTACCACGCTGGTCAAACGGTTTAGTAGATATCTATATCTATACTAATATATAAAGCTGAAGAGTTTGTTTGTTTGTTTGAACACGCTAATCTCAGGAACCGCTGGTCCGATTTGAAAAATTCTTTCGGTGTTGGATAGTCCATTTATCGAGGAAGGCTATAGGGTATATATCATCACGCTACTACTAATAGAAGCGGAGCAACAATGAAGAATGTTTCAAAAACGGGGGAAATTTTCACGCTACGGGCAATATAAGACGCAAACGACGTTGCGTGGGTCAGCTAGTAAACTATATGTCAAGTTTTTCTTCTTGCAATGCTGTGATCCTTGAAAGAGTCTTGTTAAAACACCCGTGGTAATAATAGCGATGGTGAATCTCCACTTTCTTAATTCAGCACCACTCGTACAGTTTTTTTGTTTCGCTAGTTAATATGCAAATAATTTCAAATCGGCCAACGGAACTATTAAAGCATCAAAGTAAAATTAAAATAATATACACATTACTATTTTAACCCCCGACGCAAAAATAGGGGTGTAATAAGTTTGACGTCGATGTCTATGTGTGTGTGACTGCCTGTGGCATCGTAGCTCTCAAATGTATGGACTGAGTTCGATGCGGTTTCTTTTCATTTGAAAGCCAGTTTCCTTGCGGTGGTTCTTAGTTATGTTTGGTTAATATCAGTCTAACAGTGTAAGTGTATTAGCTCTTTTCCAAAATAATCTTAAGCGTTTTTGTCGGCGTATGATTTCTTGATCAAGTGCTTGCGTAGGGGGTTTTTTTAATTTTGGAACAAAGTTCCTTATTAGTGTTATAGTTGCGGAGGGGTACCCTAGCCGGCAAAAAACGTCCGTAACGTTAAATCTAAAAAGAGTAAGATTTTTAAAATTTTGTATAGTGACATCTGTATATCCTAGCCGGCATCTGTAAGTTGCTTCTACGTTATGTGAAGGAACTTCGTTCCGTGTCCTGTCCGGTGTCCCACGATACCACATTACTGTTTTTTTTTAATTTTAGCTTGAACTATTTTTTTCCTCAAAACGTATAAAAAGGCCGTTCCATATCGTCCTTCAGAAAAATTCAAACAAGAACAAAGCACTTTGATGTATCAGATTTCACGCAACCTTTCCGATGCCTTTTCGTTACAATATAAGCAAAAAAACATAGCCTTTGTACTCTTGTATGGAATGAAAAAAATGCTGATATTAAATATTTATAGCTAGCCTAGTAAGTTTGATATTAGTCTAGTAATATTGGCTTTGATACACAACTGTAGGAGAAAATTTTTGTTTGTTCTTATAATAGAATATTTTTTTTACTAAAATTTGTAACAAGTTGCGAGAGAATAGCTGATAAAAATAATGATAGAACGCATTACTCTTCTTTTTATGTTTACTGCTGTAGTACCACGTTCAGCGTTCGCTAATTACGTTATAACCTAACCAAACACGAAGAAAAAATACCTGAAACTCGAGAGACTAGATTATCTTTAAATAAGTCACATACCCTTGAAATTTGCTATAGGTTCCATGATCAGTTTCCAAAGATGTACAGAAAACAAATTATGCCACAATCTTGGTCTTATTTTCTTTTGTTTCAGTTCCTATCAGGTTATTTTCCTCTCATGGTATACGTAGATTATAAGGAGCTCTAAGTTGCTTAGTGCATCTTCTGTAAGACGGAAAGTACATAATACTCCAATTATTCTTTATTGAAAATCATTTCTACTGTAAAACACAACTACACAATCCCACGAGCTCTCATTGCACGTTATGGCAATGCAAAATAAAAAAATATTTTCTGCAATTCCGATGCAAAACAGCTAAAATTAAACTGTAATGCAGGCTTAACACTTAATGACCTTTCTCATAGGAATTAACACTTCAAAATTGTTATAACAAAAACGTTTCTCGCATAATATTTCAATAACAATTAAGGAGAACTTTCCACGCGTTTTATTTGTTAGAGTAAAGCAATTTATGGGATGTCGGTTGTAACCCGCAGCAACGATGCTCGACGTAATGGAATCAACGCGCCCTGTGAATCAATTAACACTAGTATAGTAAGCACCTTTATGTTCCGATTAAGAGCTATTTGTCATTCGAGAGCGATCAATATTATATGCCTGTTTATATCGAGGACCTAGTATTAAATCGTTTACATCTAGATTTTACAAGAGTTTGAGTATCAGTAGGTGACATTATTCGATTCCCGGGTCGGACCAAATGTTTGTATGATCTACAAAATATATATGTTTCGGAGCTTGGATGTTTTCTATGTATAATATGTATGTATTTACAAAAAAAGTATATAAGTATTTATATCAGTTGTCTAGTACCCATAAAACAAGCTCTGCTTAGGTTGGGACTAGATGGCGTTATGTGTTAGATTTCCGAAAATATTTATGTATTATTATTATTCAAACTCTTAACTATTAAACACCCAAACTCCGAAACATATATTTTTAGATCATACATACATTTGGTCCGACCCGAGAATCGAACCCGAGACCTCATCATTAGCAGTCGCACACGCCAACTGCGAGACCAATGAGAATCCTAGCTAGATCGATTTATCGCCTTCGAAAACCCCTGCATACTAAATTTCATGAAGATCGTTAGAGACGTTTCTGAGATTCAGATTATATACATTGTATACTAGCTTTAACACGCGGCTTCGCTCATGCAGATTTTCATCCCCTGATTTACTGCCTTACTGCCTAGAATTTCAAAAAAATATTTCTTAGTGCTCACTTACGTTATACAAAGAACTTACATGCAAAATTTCAGGATTCTAGCTTTAGCGGATTAGTCTGTGCGTTGATCTCTGGGTATGTCAGTCAGTCACCTTACTCTTTTATACATATAGATGATATATATCGTTGTATATACAAGGATTGGTCGTTCAAAGATATTAGATAGATAAATAGATGCATTTACAAATTACTTACAATTGTAAAATATAATTATTTTTGTTATATAATATTTAAGCTTGTGATTCGATCCTTAAGTAAAGTCTGGAAAGTAAAATTGTTTACTTTACGAATTAATATAAAGTTTCTGTTATTTTTCAATTCATGAATATTTCAATTCAATCATGTCTGAGATAGATCATAATTCGAAAAAGCGCAAACATAAACAATTCTCTGGTAAATATTGGATAGATAAAATTTAAACTAACGTGATTGAAGTTTGTGCCTTGTGCCTAAGGTTATGCCTATCATCAACAGCCTTTTATAGTCCACTTCTGGTCAAGTAACTCCTATTAGCCTTTTTTTTTTAACGTGTGGAAATCCCCTCTGGCCGTCACCCCGCTGGGGTTTGCTATGGGGCGGTGTGTCGGAATCGAACCGACTAAAACCACACGGTGTGCCACTCTGCGCCTGAGAGAGGGAGAGATCCGGGAACTGCTGTAGTAAGACCTCCGAACCCCTCCCGGAACTCCTATTAGCCTATCATAACTAAAATACTATGTTATATCGTCCATTCAAACAAAAAAACTAAGCCCAACCCAACCAAGCCAAAACCAACCGCACTGGCCTAGTCTGTATACTAATATCACGCTTGCCAGGCGGGTTTTTATAAGAATTGTGTCAAGTTTTCCCACTATTTGCGGTGTTGTTGTCCTGTGTAGTAATAATAATAATAAATTCTTTATTGTAACAAATTACATTTAACATACAAGCCCTGACTCCCCAACTAGCGTGAGCTGTATATTGGGAGCCAGTATCTTCCCAAGTATAAATTTCACAGTTATAAATATGTGTTGGAAAGTGGTCCAAATATAAGCAGTAGATTCGTACATTAGATCTAACATTAACAACAATAACTATATAATAATACTGTGTGTTAAATTTACCTTCTGTGTGTCATATAAAAGTAAGCTCCCTTAGTCGATTCTTATCTATACTATGTTTGAACACGCTAATCTGAGGAATCGCTGGTCCGATTTGAAAAATTCTGTCGGTGTTGGATAGTCCATTTATCGAGGAAGGCTATGGGGTATATATCATCACGCTACTACTAATAGGAGCGGAGCAATAATGAAAAATGATTCAAAAACGGGGGAAATTTTCACGCTACGGGCAATATAAGGCGCAAACGACGCTGCGTGGGTCAGCTAGTGACATTCATATAAATGAATGAACGGGTAGAAACATACTGTATTCTTAATCTTTTATCATAAGCAGATTTAGTATTTAAACAAGGCATTTGATTTGACAATTCGGTAGTTCTACATTCTATTAAAAATTCATTTCGAGAGTTTTTAAAATTTGTTGTAAAACTTATATCAATCTACTGAATTCGGTTTTGTATCACGATTCAATTGGTCAGACCAAATGTTTGCATGATCTGCAAATGTTTGTTCGGAATTTAGGTGTTTTCTTTGTATAATATGTATGTAATTACAAAAAGGTGTATGTATTAATATCAGTTGTCTAGTAGTTAGTACCCATAACACAAGCTCTGCTTAGCTTGGGACTAGATGGCGTTGTGTGTAAAATGTCCGAAATCTTTATTTTTATTTATTTATTTTTATTAGGAAATTTAATCATGTTACTTCACCTTTCATAACATTGGTAGTATATCCCTTTTGTAGCCCTAAATTATGATTAATTACACTTCTAAGCTAATACTGACGCCTCACCAAACCTAAATGGAGATAGCTAGATTGACTGGACTCATTTCCTCGGGCATAAAGCCTGTGAAACGAACCAGTGAATAGTGATTAGTTTATATCCAAGGTTCGTTAAGGGTCAATCGTCCTAAATTAGTAATGCCACATGCCCTTAGCAACGTTATTGCTAATGAACTATTGTTTAGAAAATTGACTTTAGTGATACAACATACATATATGTATACACTAAATGCCGTTTTCTATAATCTATTTCTAGTTTTAACTTGATATAGTCTTTTTTTTAACATGCTTGAAAATATTCTAGATTTAAACCCAGGGTTAGTTGTTCCACCATTACTTTAATCAATTATTAAAAAGCGCCGGCTTTGCATGTGCTTTGCGGATAATAAAATATAGTCTATGTTACCCCAAGAAGATGTGCGATTTTTTTTCAACGTTTTCGACAAATATCGCTACATTTTAGCCGAAATACTCTAAAATTTAACAAATTATATACGAAAACCTTGCTCAAGAATCACTCTCTCTATTTGTAAAAACCGCATCAAAATCTACTACTGCGCGAGTAGCTTTTGAGTTTATCACGAACAGATAAACAGACAGACGCAGCGGTGGTGTTAAGGTTCTTTTCCATTTTAATTATTTAACACCGACACAAAAAATATATCAGGACACAAAATTATTTAATATTACACAAATTTATCAATTTAAGATGTGTGTTCTAATTCGTAAAATTATATCTGGTGACGTACACACACAATTAACATTCACGAAAAAATCGGAAACACAAAATCGTACTACAAGACGAGCCCATCATCTTGTTCTTCCAAAGCCCAGAACCAACAATTGAAAAAGAAATATTAGATATGAAGGAGCACAAATTTATAATTCACTACCTAAGAAAATTAAGGACACAGAATCTTTAAGTTTATTTAAAAAATATTTAAAATGTCACATCTTGAAAGACTATAAAAAGTAAAAAATGTTATAAATAAATTATATATATATAAAATAAAAAATTCAATGAGTGTGAATAGTCCCTAATTGGAGTGGCGCGTTCTGTGCCTCAATTTTTGTCGCCTACCTACAATGCATTTTATTATTGTAAACGAGCTCTGAACCATGTACCTCCTTTTTTAATTATGTTTATTTCTTATGTTAAGTGATTGGTTATCTTTGAGAAATAAATAATTCTAACCTTAAAAAGAGTTGGACGAGAATGGAAAGCAACGAATGGAAAATGATGTAGCTGTACGTTATCACATCAACAACATTTAACACTCCACTGCTGGACATAGACCTCTCCTTAGATAGGAGGTTTCTGACTACTAGGTACTGTTTAATTTTCTTTTAACTGACTGCAGTTTGTTTATTTATTTATATCAACTGCTCACTACACTCACAGTTACACAACACGTGTAGCGAGCCATTTGTGTGTCTTTTCGCCATAGTCTGCTAAGTTACCTAAGAATTGTTCCCGTATTTTTAACCGATTAATTAATTTAATGCTAAGAAAATTACACGATATAAAGGCTTTCAGCCCTGCCTCATCTGTAATGGGTAAAATGAATAAGTGTTTGATAATTACATGCAATTTTCGTGGCCCCGCTTTTTACTCGATTACGACGAGACAAAGGAAGGGTTGGATGTGATTTTTCGTCTGCGAGCTTTTAAGCAATGATGAGGGTTTCCTTCGAATGTTTTAAGACCCTTTCCCCAAATAAATGTGAGTCGATTTAATTTCAGTCAAATAATAATCAAATTTTTGTCGGACCTTTTTCATTTCGTAGTATTATTGATGATTATCTTTTTTCTTTCAAGAGTTTTTCTGTAAAAGTGTTTATTAATTATTATTCATTGAAATATTACTGAAACGGTTGCCACTGGAGACTGGGGACTAGAAAATGGAAAATAGGACAACGACCAGAAGGGGTGACGTCTCTTAAGAAGATCAGTTGGGACAGTCAGCCGTTGTCAACAATATTTTCGTTGCTTTTTACCCAGTGAATGAGGTCATCTGAGACATGCCACTCAGAAGGTGCTAACATACTACTATCTTTTGGAATGTAAATGACAAAATCAAAATCATTTTTGAAGTGAAAACTTTTTTAGCGGCGTTGTGCACTGAAGGAAAATTTATTTTGGATGGGTAACAAATGTTTAAAAAACACGACACGTGATCTGATTGTAAGACGGCGGTACAGGGCGCTTAAGCGAGTGTGCATGATTACAGCTGATGGTTGGACTGTCTAATATGACATGACTGGTAATATGTTTATACTTTATAGCATCGATCTATATTTTTATAACATCACAATAAGCATTTTTTACTTCTTTTTATCGCGCATTTTATTTAAAGGGCGAAGAAGTTTATATCAGATGAGCTTAAACAACTGTTTGTTTATAGTTTTGAGTTTTCACTTCTATCGGCGGTCCTCATGACTGCTTAATGTTTTTTTTTATTTAAAGTAGGGCTTAAGTTAAGACTTTTGAGTAACTTTCAAAAGTCACATCGATGACTTTAGTTGCACGGCTCCAAAAGGTCATTCTATGGAGAATAACTGGCAAAAAACTCAATAGTTTAATCTTGTCTATAGTTCTAGAATATGGAGTGTCATCTATAATACCTAACTCTATGGTGCCATCAGCCCTATTATCTCAGCACTACTACAGCAGCTGTACTAAACACAACAAAAAGTCCCACAGTCAGTTCACTGTGTAGTTGGAAAATCTGGACAGTTAATTTTTATTTTATATCACACGTATCTCCATAGTACTTGACACAAGCAGAATTGTCGACATCGGCACAGTTTGCCATTTATCAAGAAAAAGAAGAAGTACTACAGCAGCTACTGTTTTAAATTGATACATTATTTTAAAGTTGGATTGCTCATTTATCGAGATATAGAACACTAGCTTTTGCGCGTATGTCAGTGTCTGTAAAAAGTAGCCTATTCGCAATTATATTTAAACCAATGCAGCAGTTTAGTCGTGAAAATTCACCAGACAGACAGGGTTACTTACGTATCATCATCAAACCATAATGTCCCACTGCTGGGCATAGGTCTCCTCTCAGGAGAGGGTTCAGGCCATACGTCTCCACGCTGGCCAAGTGCGGGTTGGGGAATGGCAAGACAAAGTTGTGGCTACATAATCTGGCCGTTGGATGTTTTTAAACCGCCCAAATGCCACCAACTAAGTTTCACGACTGTTATTTTAAGATAACAACATGACCTCCGAATCACAGAGATGCTCATGGTATTATGCCACTAACGGTCACCCATCCAGGTACTGACCGCGCCGTCGTTGCTTAGCCTCGGTGATTGTTTCTAATCACCGAGCGCAACTGGGCTATGAGCCGCCAGTTATGAATACTACTGAATACTACATCACCGAGAAACATCACAAAAATAAAGAGAAAATTTATTGCTTTTGAGATATACAGACGAAGGTATATGGTTCAACTAGTTACATATAACATTTTAAAGGTAAGATTCAGGTTACACATGATAAACAGATTAAAGTACCTTTTTCGAACGAAAATACATTAGCTATAGAAATGTCCCTCGTCAAGTCCCTAGTCAGGTTCGTTTGTAGCAGGTGAGTTTTGGAAAATAATCCCCACTATTTGACATTTATTTTGTAATGGCTGCCACGTTTTCCCTCAAGCCTCTATATCATTTATAATAGCGCGTCGGGTCGTGGCTGTTCCATCTTTTTCTTTCATTTACTTAGTTTATAGAGCAGGATCATTTTTTTATTTATGTTGGGAAAGTTGATAGGGGTAGCTTTTTCATTTATTTCTTTTGTATATCATTTAGAGAGGAGGGTTACTTGATATAAAATGTTAAGATAAATATTTTGAAGTTCCATTCCTTTGTCTAATGATTTTCTTGGAGTACCGTAGTCTTGACAAGAGTTTTTTTTTATTTCCGCCATATCACTGTGGATGTATATATGTTCGTTCATAGCTTTACGAAATCTTATATCTTTAAACGATCAATTCTTCTACATATATGTAAATATAATCTGAATGTCGGAAACAGCTCCAACGATTTTCATGAAATTAAGTATGGAGAGGATTTCGGGGCGGAATATTAAATTAAGTTGGATTCATTTTAAAAAAATCTACCAAAATAGTACAAGAGCTAATACTCTTATCCTCCTGAACCGATATTATCCAAACATAGCTAAAAGACACCGCAAGGAAACTGGCTTTGAAATGAAAAAATCACGTTGAAAACGGTCCACCCGTTTGAGAGCTATGATGCCATAGATAGGCACACACACAGACAGACATTGACGTCAATCTTATAACACCCCTCTTTTTCGGCGGGGGTTAAAAATGCTGATCACGCCAAAGGTACGGTCATTGGCTAATACAGACCTGTCCCTTGCATTATATAAGTTACTAGCTGACCCACGCAACCTCGTTTGCGCCTTATATTGCCCGTAGCGTGAAAATTTCCCCCGTTTTTGAAACATTCTTCATTGTTGCTCCGCTCCTATTAGTTGTAGCGTGATGATATATACCCTATAGCCTTCCTCGATAAATGGACTATCCAACAACGAAATAATTTTTCAAATCGGACCAGCGGTTCCTGAGATTAGCGTGTTCAAACAAACAAACAAACTCTTCAGCTTTATATATTAAGTATAGACTATATATTATACTGTGTTTCAATTGTTTTTGAATAGAAGACATTCATTTTTATTTTAAACTATCTAAAAAAAAAATGCAAAGGTAGACTTGTTTATTAGATTGCTATTACTCGTATACAATAACATTGTCAATTTGACTAATTAAGAAATAGATACTTTGGTTAATAGGTTAAGTAGTTATGTGTGAGTTATAAATTAAGTTAAACGAAATATAATTGTACGAATATCGATAACATACACCTCTAGCTAAGCATAAACTATCGACATAGGTATATGATTCGTTGTATTGTCCACAGGCCGGTGCGGAGAGGGCAGTCCGTGCGAACAGTTGTGTCGAGAACTGCACGATGGCACTTATGAGTGCGGTTGCGGGCCAGGCTATGTGCTGCAGGTCGATGGATATGGCTGTTCAGGTAAGTGTAACCCAGAAAACAGATTTATATGTATAACAGTAGTATCTGGTACGTATATAAAATACTTCGTATAGCCTACAGTTGACTAGAATCGGATGTCAGTAATATTTACGATAGTTTATCTATTAATTAATTATGCAACTGATTGACGCTTATCGTGACCAGAAGACCGCCCTTTTTCTAGCACAGAGACTTAGCATTGCCATTCAACGTCGCAGTTTTGCCAGTCTTGGGAACGCTACCAGTAGGCGATGTATGTTAATACTGTAATTTTTATTTAATTATATTGTTTTTAAATCATAAAATTAAAAGAGAAGTAGGTCACAAAATGAAAACGGAACAATTTTTTTGGGATAGTTGCTAACGAATACAAAAAAGCCTCTGGCTAGATCTGTGTCAGATCATATTGTTGCATGTTGGATATATTATGTAATTGCTTCATCGTATGTGAAATTTTCGTCATATTCCCAAAATCTACCCTTTTTACAAACAAGCGAACGGGTTGCCTGATAGAAGGTTACAGCTGCCCATCACTCAGGAGATCTTTTTGACCATTTAACTCACTTTCATAAAGAGCTTTTGAGCATAAACACTTTATCTTCAGTCATAACCGTTACAAATCTTGTAAGATAAACGAGTTTGACTTCTTGAAAGACTCAGAAAGTACTTTGTATGATGTATCGATGCTATCGATATCATAAAGACAACCAATCCCATTCCTCAGATAAATCGATTTTGTTCCACTTGTTCTCTCGCCTTTAGAACAGTGATGAAATTGCTGCATTTTGCGGAACAACTTCGACTTCACTGGTTAAGAGCTTTTAGAACTGAGTGACGCTTAGCATTTATTTTCACACGTGTTATTTGAACGATAAATATGATTTTATGCGTGAATAGAGAGCGGTAAGGTATTGGTGATGATTTATGTAGGCTTTTGGGTCAAAACTTTCCGTATCTAATCACGTTTTACTAGGATCAAGTTATTTTGGAACTTTTTACTTCGCGAGGAAAATTAACATCTTAATATTATAAAATGTATGTAACAATGCCCAATATTTTTTTACTTAGACAGGGAGATGTATGATTGTAAATTCAAGAATTAAAGTTCCGTTTGAATGCTGTGTTTGTGTTTGATATGCACTCGGGGTTTTTTTTTTGCCTTTAAGTATTCACAATTTTATTGGTTTTAATTTTGTTTTCGGGTAATACAATTTTTTCTAAAATCAAAGTTGTCTTAGTAACACCTTATTATTGTCCATTATATGACATCTTTTCTTTATTATTTAGGAAAATATTTCTGTTATCATGTTCAATTTTGAAGTATTTTAACGTCCTGATAGATGGTTGAAGAAGCTCCTTCATCCTTTTCCCATTTCTTAACCACGACTTCAAGTTTAACATCTACTTTGAAATCTAACTTTACCTTAAATGGGGTCTAACTTTGTAATCTTCGGATAGATTTAGAGTCCCAAAGTCTCTGCCGTGACAGTTATCTTTATAAGTTTTGGAGTAAGGCTTATAGTTAAATCTGAACAGATAAAATAATTTTTAAACTTTCGCGCTTCATGATATAATAATTATTTTTACGGGAATTAACGCGATTACTTATTTAAAGGTATTACACACCTTACAGTCAGCCTGTGACCACGGCCAGTGCAACCTGGTCGAAACGTCAGGCAAATCAGAGGTATGTAATACCTTTTAATAAGTGATAGCGTTAATTCCCATAAACATAATTATGATAGAAAATGATTTTAAGGATGGTACCTGTCTTGAAATCTTACAAATCCTTTCCTAAACGAAAATTAATTGTTCTTAAGCGTGTATTCACATGCGGTAGGAGCACAATTATTTAGATAAAATCTGTCGACTGTGGGTCTATCAATGTTACTAGCAATATGTAATAGTAATCTAGATTTATACTTCTTATTGACGAGAAGCAGTGGCAAAAAAACATAACATACAAAACCAGCTAAAATAATTTCCAATGATTGACATTACGCTTACCTCCACTAAAATTTGGAGAAACAAAGGAACAAAATTCAATAAATACTTATTTTAATTATTTTTTCGCAGAACTAAACTCAACAAAATCAAGCGACACAGAAGACGAAGAAGAAGACGTTCTCTATCAAAAAGACGTTTCGTTTTCAGCTGAACTAGAAATAGCACCGTCCAATAGAATTAGTAAACCTAATCTAAGCGTAAAACATATCGACGAAGCAAAAAGACTTACGACAACACTGCCAATAGTAACTAAAACACCCAACTATACGTATACTGGAGAGAAGTATAAAAGAGTCGATGGGTTGAGGAGTTTAATAGAAGATGGAGTCAGTAAAATGGATTTGAATATCATAGAGGATGAGATAAAAGACGGTTATGCAGAAAGTGCGAGTGAGAAAGTCACTACGTTGGGGCCTAGCTTAGAGCAAAAAGTAAGTTTGAATTTATCGAAGCATTATTTTTATTACTTGGATTTATTAATGGTGATTACATATTTTTTATTTCTTTACTGTAATATATATATTTACATTAAAGAAAAGTTAATGTAATTGTTTGCAAGTCCAATGTAACCAAATATTGTTCGTTTTATTGTATTTTATGTTTCTTGTATTTTATGCGCTGCCGTAGCTTCATTCAATTTTTTATATTTAAAATGTATTAGGTCTTTACCTATGAAATTGCCGTTTTGTATGCAATAAGTGAAAGTACTTATTTTTTCAAACTTTTTTATTTCTGTTATTCGAAGTAATCACCCATACAATCGACGCATCTTTGCCAACGCATTGGCAGTTTATTGATGCCCTTCTTGTAAAAATCAGCTGGACGGGAGGCAACAAACTCTTCAAAGGCATTTTGTACTGCCTCTTGGGAATTGAATTTTTCACCACCCAGGTATAAAGAGGTGACATAGGAAATTTTTACGAATACAGTCGGATGAATGAAACTTGTGGTACTTATCTTTAATATCAAAAGTTAGTCACTATAAATTTATGTTCAAAAGTACGTGTAAACTTTTTAAAATCAAAACTTTATACTTTATGAAATTATTAAGGCAAGTACTTACATAGTTAAAAATAGGAGTAACAGCATGTTACAAGAAATTACCTAATAAAAGTACAAATTTATTGTTATTAGGTATTCTTATCACTAAAACATTTTTGGTATCATTAATAAATAAATGTTGTAATTGTTTGTTCTTCTTATCCAAGGTACCAGGTGCAACAGCGTCACCTCCGTGGACAGCTGCTGTAGAAGCATGCGACTGCGAAACTTGTGCTGAAGATCAATGTACCTGTGGAGGAAATACTTGTAAACCAGGTACGATAAATCAGTTGGCCTAATTTACATGTATACGAGTATATAAAAGAACAAAAAAAATGGTTCTTATAGACATCAACAGAGGGTTCAATTAATTCATGTGTGTATTCAAAATTATCTTTCTTGTTTATATGTGTGTAGATGGGTATGGATATCTGTGACTGTGTAGGTAGATGAAGTATTTTGTTTTTGATATTACTCCTTATATAAATAAGCCTTAAGATCAATATAATTGGTGGAAACTGAAGTCTATTTTAAAATAAATACCTGCACCAAATCACTTTAATTATGTCTTAAAATGATAAACCGTGATTAAACCTGTCTATATTTTGATATGTTTTTATATGTATATTTATTATCTCGTAGCTCCTTAGCTCATAGCTCCACAGCCAGTTGGCTCCGAAATTTATTGTGGTATACCTAAAATATATTTAATATATAAACAAATACATGTTCAGTAATTTGCAAATGAAGATGACTCAGCACAAACCAGTATCGAAATATACGCAAATTTGCATCCTTTACATCGTAACCAACACAACCCAGCAACTGTCAGTTCCAAGGTGAAGTGAAATTGATTTAACATGGAGCTGTGTGCGCCCCGGATGTACCAGGCCGCCATTACTAACGGACCGCTTCCGGCACAACTTCCCCTAACTTATCCCTGACAGTTGTTATTGAGTTCGCCCTCTCTCCCTTCATCCGATTATGTAGAATTCGCTCTAAAATTTTGCAAGTTCATGTGTATTACTATCTACTGATCTTATTGGTAAAATTACGTCTTGCTACAAAAAGGAAAGGTCAAAAACTAAAACCTCGCTGAAAAATCACGCTCTAAAGTGTATAAATCAAACTATTTGTGCAAGAAATTATTTGGTATTTTCTTATTTATTATTTCACAAACATCAAGTTCTGAAATGGCGGACCTGTTTCTACGGATATCTTTGAACTAGAGATGATGGCTATTTTAGAGTGGTGAAGAAGTGAAAAAAACGAGAGTATTAAATAATATATTCCTATTAAAGATGGTGTTAAAGAAAAGAAATGTTTATAAGACGATTAATGTTAAAACTTTGTATTGAATACTTGAGATGTTTCTAGAGATCATTAAAAAGACTCCAATATTCGGGTGGAGCAATTGTATATGTACAATTGGAATGTAACTTTCGTCTATGATATTAAAAAATGCCCTAAGGCTACAAAACTTGCCTTCACTTGAAATCACAAGTATACAAAAGTTTCCCTTAACCGGTGAGGTGAGCGACCTCGATTTTTCGATTACCATTCCTTCCCCACCTTAATCGACATCTCACGAAGAATGCAAGGCACTTGAATTATATTAAGTTATATCGAGGGTGCTTGATCTGCGGGACGAACACGCCAGGTATTGAGAGAGAATATTGGTAGAGAAAATAACTCTGTTATCCAGCCGCCATAATATGGCTGAATCGCGATTGATTTTCTACGCCACATTCCTTGCAGTTGGTGTATCTCGATATTTTGTTAGAAGGTGAAACTTTGGAATTTTAGATGTCAAAATGTCAGCTTTTTCCAAAATTTTATATAGAATTTATTTCAATTACAATCTTAAGTGGAGCAACAAGGGTTAGTTGTTTAAATAGAAGTTCTTCATTTTCAAAAGTAGTTGTGTAATAGGTATTACTGAATATAATTTTATCTTTCATTATAGTAACTGAGAGGAAATGAAGGACAAAATCCTGAGGAGTTCTTTAGTTCAGTGTAATACCGAAACATGACGTACCTTAGTGTTAATCTAAATAATCTTTAATCTGATTTTGGCCTTGAATTTAATCCCGGGGCATGGATTGTTATTTTATATTTTGTATGAAGTATATATATCTTATAGCGACCCCGTTAACAAGAAGTTTACGTTTAGAACCTAATCTTTCATCTACATTTTCAGGTGTAACTCAAAATGTTGCAATATGTCTGCCAGTTATTTTAGTATTGTTGTACGTCATTCACATCGGTTTTGATTTGTTTTATAATTATTGTACAATCTCAATATTAATATTGAGCTCAATCAGATGAAATTGATAAGGCGTATTTACCATTACAAATGGCACAAAATTAATACAACCGAGAAATGCAATACTACCATCTGATTTCAAATTAAGCAAATCCTGATATTATTCATAGTAATGTATTTCTAAATACATATGTATTTTATATTTGTTATATCAACACAAAAAGAACTATCAGTCAGGATGAACAGCCACCAGACCAAGAGGCCAGTCATAACATTTCCAAAAACCCGTAAAGAATCTACTTAGAATCTTGTCCTAAAATTTTTCCTTTTCCTCATTTCCATACATAAAAGTTCTAACAATGTTGGCTGGAGGTTGGAAGGCCGGCGCGAGTCCGAGACAAATTGCTTTCCAGAGAGCCGTTTATGTAAGCGTACAGTGTCTTTGTCATAATTAAGAGGTCTCATCTATCTTGATGATATTTCTCAATTTCTTACTATGTCACCGGTGCACGAAATGGGGTTGGGTTCTTTTTGTATTCAAATTTTCGTTATTTTTATAAATTTTTTGGTCCCTCATTTATTAGAAAAATAATTAATTATGTTGCACAAGTTATTCTGCTCAAAATTTTCATTTACCTACATTTCTATAAGTATGGAATTTTGTTCTCAAATTGACTTTCTATCTCGCCGGGACTGCAAACTAAAATTATTACACCTGATGCATTTCATGTGACAAGGACAATCAAAGATAGGATTTCTATCAGTACTCTTAAGGAGTTTGAAAAAGAATGAGTGTTTTTATGAAAGTTCGTCAATTTGAAAGTTGTAAATGAGGAAATAATTACGCAAGTGAAGCTGCAGCTAATAATATAGCTAATGTTACTCCTGGATTAAGAAGTTTTCTGTAGAGTAGTTTCAGAGTCAATCGAGTAACAACAATCAAAACTTTCCCTTAGTTATCTAGTCAAGTATTACTATCGACTAAGGAACGTCTACAGTTAGTCGACGGAATCCGCGTCAGTCTATTGTATATAAGTAACGATTCTCACTAACTATCAGCTGAATCGCACACAAATTTTTTTATCAAAAAAAATTAATGTTTAAGCAATAAAGTCACAGTTAAGCCAAATTGTTTGGAGATCGAGTAACGCTACGGATGGCTGAAGTATTCATTCCTGGAAGGGTTTTATTGGCATTGGAAATCACTTACCTGGGTTGATACCACTTTACTGGGTTGATATTAGTTGAAAGTATTTATGTTTACCCTAAACGGGACACGCCTAAGGTACACAACTTTTGTCCAAACATTTGTTTGCCCTTAATTTTGAGTATAGAGAGACTGTTAGGAGTTCATGACACAATTGGGTCTCGGTGTGAAAATTGGTGTCATATAAACCATCCGTCAGAATTAGTCCTGCTTCAGAACTTCAGGAGTTCATTACACTTCTGATCTAGTATATCAATTCAAATTTGTTCAATCTTTTAGTCACTCAACCTTATCATTTTTATTTTTTCTTATGTTTTTTTGTTGCTTTGTAATATTGTTTGTTTTGTTAAATGTTTGATTTATGGCTGAGTCTAGTTGAACGTATCTCTCTTTTTGTAAAATTATCTTTGGCTTGTATGTTGTATCTATACTGTCTTGTTTTATTGTTTTTTCTGTGTGCCTAGAATATAAATTGATTTCTTTCTTTCTCTCTTAAATAATTCAAACAACTTATCCAAAGTGTACCTAACTCTTTTGCTATCTCTTCGTTCGAATGGTGTGAATGTTAGTGCATACACGTATACCTATTATAATTTTCAATATAAAAACTTTAGGTTAAATCAAATCTACAAAGTTTGTGTTAAAGTATATTAACGCCATTCTGTTTTATTATAATGTTCAACTGGCATCTATTACATAAACATTAGCTACTCCTGGACAAATGTATTAATATTCAGGACTAAGCCAGGACTGCGAGTACAAACGGATCATGCAAATCCCCGTCAGCGTGTTATGTTTACTCAAAGCGTCACCCGACGTCTATGTACGTCATTATACGTCATATATGTATTACATTTACGTACAGCGCTTTTGTATAACACTTAAGCTTGTCGTGGTTAACTGACACTGTGACGGGTGTAGCGCACGACGTCGAAATGAATTGTTTTGTAATTTCGTCAACGACGTCTTTAGGCGTTCGCGAATGTTTCCATAACACTCAAATGTAATTTGAAGCGGCTGATTACGTAATTTTGTGCGCGAGGGTACTTCGTGGCGTCATAGTACAATTCTATTTAATACTGTTTAGGTATTTATTTTAATAATCCGAATTCTGAAATAAACTCAATAATCCTAGCTTAGGATTGTAAAATTTAAGTTGTGGATATACTTTTATTTTCTAGTCCAGTTGACTAAGATGCATAAAATAAAGGAAAGCTTGTTTGATTTGACGAGTTTAGGAGGTTTTGTCGTAATGTGAGTCCTATCAAATAAAAGTTAGTAACTAAATAGATATATATCTCATCATGTAATTTTAGGACCACAATATTTTGCCATAATTATTTGGCAGGGAATTGCGAACATGATACTTACACATAGACGGTTATGCACGTGCATTTACATAGTTATGTACGTGTGTGTGTTACTACACCATGACCTCCTTCTCTAAAACATATATGTAACAATCACAATACATAAATATTAATAAACTTAAATATTTAAAAAAAACAATTTAATTTAATATTTAAGTAGTAGAGCCACATTGATTTCAGCACGGTTGGGCCGGTTTGACCGGTGCGGTACTACCCTCGTACAGTAATCAACGTAACGTAAAATGACAGCGATCGTGTTGTCGTGTTTCATTGGCGAATGCGAGACCAGGGGCCCAATGATGCAGAAGCATCACATCACCATGGTGTGGGTTGTCGGCCGATCAGCGTGGCTCTACTTTTTTTATAATTACATGCCTTTTCAAAGTATAATTTTCTAAGTTAAAGTTAGGTTTTGACTCAGTGGCTTTAACCGAAAGACATAATATAATAGTACTAGCTAAATAAGTACAAAGTAACATTAAAGCGATAAAAATTGAGAGTTTCATTTAGTTGAGAGCACCAACATATTCAACTCACATGCAAATAAGGTTGTGTGAACTTATTTGTTTCTTCTAATATTATTATTTATTTCTTAATATAGTAATATTGTACTAGAATTATACGAATATGCTGGTAATGACATTCTTATAGAATGTTTGTAGTTAGGTATAACAGAATTAAATAAAACAAAGATTTTCATTAACATATTTACTGATAGTGACAGCTACGTTTATTGTCTACATTATCATTTTTAAGGCTCTGTACCCAAATGGTAAAAACGGGACCCTATTACTAAGACTCCGTTGTCCGTCTGTGTGTCTGTCCGTCAGTCTGACACGAAGCTATATCTCATGAACCGTGATAGCCAGACAGTTGCTATTTACACAGATTACTTATTTCTGTGGCCGCTATAACTATTAATACTAAAAACAAAAAATAAAATAAGGGTGGTTCGCACTTGGCCGATTTTACTATATTTTATCTCAGGTGTCGACACAATATATATATAAATATATATATAAGTAGATATAGATAACAAATATATAAGTATAGTATTAAATCAGGTGATGGAATAACACTAAGAAAGATAAAAGGAAGATGGAGTTCCATTTATTCATCAATCATACGAAATTATACAGAATATTTATTTTGCGACTCTTTAACCATCTAAGTGTAATATTGTATGCTTCAATAACATATGTTATTTTACCATTCAAATTGTCAAAGGAAAGGCCAAAAAGATCATCCAATGGAGTAAGTATTTTTATGCTGTCTGTATCAAATATACAGTCGTTGAAAATACAGCTTAAAGAAAACAAAACATACACACGAACGCCGTACACTTAACTCTGGCTAGAAATTCAAAGACAATATAATGTAGTAGGTAGACAGAGAGCATATTTTAACACGATAAATTTTGCTCAAGGACGAAAACGGGCGAAAATGGAACAATGAAACTTTTATAAGGAATGTTGTTGTTTTAATACGGGGGGCGAATGGGGACGTACGAATCGGCATTCAGCGACACTTACACTCTAACAAGTACTGGAGAACTCGTATAAGAATTGTGTAAATAATCTTCTGCCACGATCTGCTTACGACTTCGTGAAACTCGACGAAATGCGGGCCGTGGTATCTTTTTCTGTAATTCGACCGTTTTTATGCCATTGTTCTCTCTCCTCTGACATTTTAAAATATACATTTGTATTTAACTGAGACACAGACAAACGACGTATCTGTCTGTCCGTCTACAGACAAACGAGGGTCTGTGATATGTATTATTTTTGTTTTTATTTAACCTTTTATATACTACCATGTATTGACTGAAGTTGAAATAACTTATTCATACAAAGTTCTGAAAGCTTTCATGTATAGAATAATTTCGAAAGTTTTTATTTTTTCTTTCCATTTGTGGTTGACTGTGATATGCCTAGATTTTCTTTTTTTTCTCTATTTTAAAATATTTCGAGAGTACTTGTCTGATTTTCATTACCAAAAAGTGTTGATCTTTCTGTATTAAGGAAACTATATCTAAAAAATTTGAAACAGGTTATGTACCATGTGACTGAACTCCAATAAAACTAAATAAGGTCTCAATTTTGGGAATGCGTTTCATTGCACGTTACGTTGCGTGCTACGTCTTGTTGTATGACACTGCGTGCAACGATGCATAGACTGCAGCAGACATTGCTGTAGCGTACGCATCGTTGCACACAATGTTGCAAACAGGTTTCAGCTTGAACGCCTTATCGATAGCTATAAGTTCTGCTTGTAATAATCTATACTACTATAATAAATTCGAAAGTAACTCTATCTGTTTGTCACGCTTTCACGGCTAAACCACTGCATGAATTTCAATGAAATTTGCAATGGAGATACTTTGATTCCTGAGGAAGGACCTAGGCTGCTTTTGATCGCGGTAACTAATATACACGTAGGCAAAGCCGCGCTCAAAAGCTAGTTACTAATAATGGCAAATTAATCTGCATTATGTGTAAAATATGTATATGATACTGTTCATCCAGTAAAGTAGTATGGTTTTCAATACATACGAACATAAGATTGAATTTAAGTTCAAAAAATTTAAACTTCCTTTCTAGAAATGAGAGTTAAAAACTGTGAAAAATATAATAAATCTAATTGTACTACAAATTTGTCTGTTTTATAAATAACTTTTGGAAAATTTAAGAAGAAAGTATCCCGTTTGAGGCGTATTATAATTTCCTATTAAGAATTTACAATAATAATTTATCACACTGCAAATTTAATACAAAATTGAGGTTTAAGGAAAATCTCAAAACCAATTAGAAAACTTTGTTAACAACAACAGATTGTTTTATAAATATAAATTGTGAAGTTTTTACCATAAGTGATTTATGTAATATAGACTTTCAATGTTTTAGAAATAAAATTGGGTATAGGTATCAAATTTACTTCCACATTCTTTTATAAGAACAAGATTGTCTTAGAAAATAATGTAGTTAGTTAACCTTTAGCGAGCACTTTCTATATTTAAAAAAAAAAGTTATGATATCCAGTTTCTACGATACACTACTGTAGTAGCAAGCCTTTTTCTCAATCAAATTTGGGACCAATCAGACCATCTTGACTGTTGAACGTGTCCTTGGCAATCTTCACACAGAATTGTGTGAAGGTGAACATGCTATTACGTGTAGGTATTCGCGTATATCGTTGAAACTGTTTCCCAATTTATGTTTTCGTGATGTAGTCGTATGCAGTTAACGAGCAATACGGTAGGTATTAGTCATACGTAGGCGTTCCTCTCTGTCAAAGTATGAGCCCAAACAGACCTACGCGTTACACTGTTACGTTTAAGACACAGAACGTATTTTGTTTTGATTCTAAGTTCTTAGTGATAGGTGATTGTTTATATCTATATTAATATATAAAGCTGAAGAGTTTGTTTCTTTGTTTGAACACGCTAATCTCAGGAACTACTGGTCCGATTTGAAAAATTCTTTCAGTGTTAGATAGCCCATTTATCGAGGAAGGCTATAGGCTATATATAATCACGCTAAGACCAAAAGGAGAGGAGCACCAATGAAAAATGTTTCAAAAACGGGGGAAAATTATCACACGACGGGCAATAGAAGACGCAAACGAGGTTGCGTGGGTCTGCTAGTATGTATCTAAAATGTGTATATATGAAGATTTCCCCCTACAAAAAAATATGGACGGTTTTGTATCAAACAAGCTAAAATTATGTTTAAAAAACCTCTAAGCACTTAATCGAGTAATCATACGGCAAACATGGCTTACATCATTTTGGAAAAGAGCTAATCTATACTAATATATAAAGCTGAAGAGTTTGTTTGTTTGTTTGTTACTTTGTTTGTTTGTTTGTTTGTTCGAACACGCTAATCTCAGGAACTACTGGTCCGATTTGAAAAATTCTTTTAATGTTAGATAGCCCATTTATCGAGGAAGGCTATAGGCTAACAGGAGCGGAGCAACAATGAAAAATGTTTAAAATACGGGGGAAAATTATCACGCGACGGGCAATAGGAGACGCAAACGAGGTTGCGTGGGTCTGCTAGTACTCTTACATAGCTGGACCGATGTTAACTAAACATAGTTATTTAACCACCGCAAGAAAATTGGCTTACAAATGAAAAAAACCACATCCATCTGTTTGAGACCTAAGATGCCACAGACAGACAGACGTCGACGTCAAACTTATAATACCCCTCTTTTTGCACCGGGGGTTAAAAAAGACGATATGCCCCCCTCCCTCCTCTCCCTCCTTTGACTGCCTCGTTGGTCTAGCGGTTGACGTGTGTGACTGCTGATCATGAGGTCTCGAGTTCGATTCCCGGGTCGGACCAAATGTTTGTATATGATCTACAAATATTTGTTTCGGAGTTTGGGTGTTTTCTATGTATAATATGTACGTATTTACAAAAAAAAGTATATATGTATTTATATCAGTTGTCTTAGTACCCATAACACAAACTCTGCTTAACTTGGGACTAGATGGCGTTGTGTGTTCAAAATGTCCGAAATATTTATTTATTTATATATCCCTTCCGTTCCTTGGGCCGTGTTGATCTTTGTAATATATGCGATATACTCTAGTATTCATTTTTTTTGTTAACAGAATCAAAAGTAACAACACCTCGCTTCTCTGGATCTTCATGGCTGGCGCTGCGAGCGCTCCGAGGCGCGTACAAGCGTGTGCGGGTCAGGATACGCGTGCGTCCTGAGCGCGCAAGAGGCGTTTTGCTACTCACTGGGGAGCACGATGATCTCTCTGGAGATTATTTAGCTTTGATGCTGAGAAATGGCCATGTAGAATTGAGGTAAGTGTCTTCATATGAGAAGCTTTTTTATTGTATGACCCTGAAAAATGACTATTCTCTGCCTGATGGAAAGCAAAAGCTGAATCATAAAGTAGTAGTCTCCATATGCATTACGAATGCAGACAATGCAATAGTGCAGCATGGTGACTCACATCATAGCGGCCTTGTAAGCTTCTGCGTCATTGGGCCTTCAGTCTCGTACTTCCAACGAAACACGACAGCACAAATGCTGTCATTTTACATTGATCTTTTGTGCGAGGGTAGTACCTCCCCGGTCGACCGGCCTAACCATACTGAGATCAACGTGGCTCTACTATCTATCAGAATGCTAGTTAGTACTATTAGTTTTTTTTGCTATAAGTACCAAACTGTATCATATAATCCTACTTTCTCGATTCTGAGGAAGGTATTGAAATACCGGCAATGCACTTGAGAATTTACGAGGTGGCTATAGGTAGGTGGCGATATTCGCTTGCTGTCAAGCGAACCGTCTGCTCGTTTATGCGCTATTCCATTGAAAACATAATGGTAAAAATGTGCAAGATTTAAAAAAAAAGATGATATGCAGAGTTATCGCATACATAGTTTGGTAAAATTCATTTAACTAGTTCGTTTAGAAAATAAATTCATTTTAAAGATCATTTGGAAAAGAAAGAAATTGTAAAAATGTAAGTGTCTGCATATAATAGAGATCAAGAGTATTCTAATAATGAGTAATAAATACCTGTTCAGTCATATAAAAATCATCAGCTTTTTTCGCAAATTTTCAATTCCTTAACGGCATTATTCAATTCATTTGAATTTTTTCAAAGGAATTTTAATCGCATAACTTCTTTCTAGAACATTCCGTCATCACAGAGAGAGAGTAAATGAAAATTCTCTTACACTAATCTATTTATTAATCGATAGAATTCAAGCATTCCTTTGAAACTAACTAAAGATTAGTCATTTGTAAATTTCCTTAGCGAGATGTTATATTGAATCTTGAAAGGGTTAAATTCTTAGAACTTTATAAAAAATAGTGACTCTTCAATTGTTTTTATTTACCACAGTGATGTTTAAATCTTATATTTCTTGTAACATCAATATCAAAACAAACTCTGTGCCAACAAGTCTGACCTTGATTTGATCATAGGCTGTGGGTCTGATCTTCGTTCTAAGGCTCGCCGTAGAAAGAACTAGAACTTACCTATGTCTAGCAGTGGACTATATAAAGCTGTTGAGGTGATGATATGTATATCGGATATTTATATCAAAAACGATATTTTTAAATAGGTCAACACTATGCTAAAACCAGTATCAAATAAGGTTATGTAAGACCACTTTCAATATCGGTATTGATAACCGGTACTAAAACCGTTTTCTCGAAAACCCGTGACAATACTTCGCAATTAGTCCCTAATCCTTGTTTCTCTATTATTGAAGCGAATGGGGAGCGTAGCACTTTAGTGACAGCCATATACCTAAGTTCTGTTCATGTACTGTAAGTGGATAACGACACATCCAGCTCTCTTCAAAGTGCATGGGACGCAATATCATTACAATACCTTGTTTAGATACTGTGATCTGCAAATGAGGTAGTATTTTTGAAAGCTTTTAAATAAGTTCATTTTGTTTTCTGAATTCTATTATGTCTAACACATATTTAGAAAATAACTCAAATTTATAGAGAAGTTCAAATTAATGCGTGTCCAATCGTGATGTTGCCAATAAATAACAAAATTGGCTTAAATGTGGATGTGTAAGTGAAGTTAGGCTTTCTAACTTACATTTTCTGTAGGGAAATATTTTTGTGTTAAACGATTCCTTCGTTGTTACACTTCTATTGAATAAAGCTGCGGTTGAAGGTAGACTACTGTGAGGACCTAGTATGAGTTAATTTCACATCTAATCGACCGTAACAGCAGCCACTTTCGACGTAGCGATTGGCCCTCACTGATCTCTTCACCATTCTTAACGCCAAACCCTGCAATCGTGACCGAGTGGACACGATTTACTTATCTTTAATAAAAGACACACCAACACGGATTTTGTACTCGCAGCATATACACGTAATTTTATACCCAGAACCACATTCTCGATTTCCTATCTATGAACGTAGACTGCACATTTAACAGCGGTGAGGAAAGAACTCCCTCCCTCATAATATACCACAGACAATCGTAAGCTCTAAAGTAAACAAAGTAGTTCACTGACTCGTAGGCATCGCATTCAAAGTGGTTCTGTAGGTGTTTTCTCTACTTCTTATAGCCCCTCGATAGAAAAGGTTATTGACATTCAAAGCCGTCAAAGAAACTTTAGTGCTCTGTAAATGTACGATGAAATTAATCACAAACGATTGCTAGGAAAGTTCATCACTATGCTAGAAAATAAATATATTTTTAAGTTACGTAAACGTATTGATAAATATAGTCTGCATGAACTTAGAAATGTAACTAACATTAACCATCAAGTAAAAGACTCACTTATACAAAGAGATAATTTCTCTCAGCTACTTTAATCTCCGTTCCGTTCACCATTTTACCTTACAGTATACTTTAGGTTAGATAACCTAAAGTAACACATGCTAAACGTTTCTCCTTCCCCAATTATTGACCTTTGTACTTCATCCCCTTTGAAAACATTTACAATGCATAAAAGGTTGGAGTCCGGCTGGCGGCCGGCCACAAATGAAAACAGCCAAAACTTTTGGCCTTGTTACACATTGCGGCAACCCTAAATAAAACTGAGAAAAGGCCAGAACGATATAATAATCACCTACAATTAAAAAAGTGTTTTTTTTTTTAAACAAACTTTTAGTACTTGTTAAAAAAATACTTTAAGCCCTTTCATTTGATACCCATATTGGATAGGTTGTTCAGCCGTACGCATGCAGCATGTGTGCCGCCATTTTATTACGGCGGCATTTTGGATTAATAATAATACTTTAGGGTACAGTTAAAATTTTGGCTCATCGGGAAGTGAATCAAATTTAACTTGCAATGTTTGATTACAGACAAACATCGGGACAGTAAAAACTAAAATAAAATCTTGTAATATATCGAAGCGGTCGCTTACGTCTAATTCCCATAGCGTCTAGTAGGTTCAGTTTGTCTAATTGCCCGAACGTCTAATTCCCTATATCAATTTTAAAGAACTGTTCTTATAGCCTAGTGGTTTAAGCTATCACTTTACTAGTTCCTGCTTAGCTGAGTTTCGTAGGTTCGGTTAACGCATAGAAAAACACTGTGTGATCCACAACACGTTGTTTTAAGCTTGAGTGTTCTATGTTTTGTGTCCTCCATGGCATAGAATACTTGCCTAATACAGGAGTTGTAATTCTTACTAATAGTATAAATGCGAAACTCGGTCCATCGCGCTTTCACGCCAACACTAATGAACCGATTTTAATGAAATTTGGTACACAGTCTAGAGCCTGAGAAAGAACGTAGTTTACTTTTAAAAAAGGGTTTTGAGGGAAGGGATGAAATACTGTATAAATGCTACCCAAAGTCACTATTATACGCGGACGAAATTGCGATATGATGATTTGATTGATAAAAAGGTTATTGTTAAATTCTATTTTGAAAGTAATGTTAGTTAATGAACAGGCTTTAATGTCGTCTTAGAACATCAACCTGTCGTGAAGTTCCCACAAGACTTATAATACTGTGACTAAATCTTAATAAATTAGTCTATTACAGCGGAGTAATGAAAGCCATTAGGTTAGACAGCGGCCAAGAACTAGTTACTAACATTTTCACGCAGCTTTTAGAACATGGATTTAGACTAGTTATTGTCAAGAAGTTGGCATTTTACCGCAATTTATTGAATTAATTAATTAAGAATAGAATTAAGGAATTCTAAAGAATGCGAATCTTTTTTTTATGTTTGGCCCAGCCAAAATGATTCTACTCTGCCTGATGGAAAGCATAAGCATAATTCAAGAGTGGTGGTCACCATACTGCGCATGCAGACAATGCAACAATGCAGCATGGTGACCCACACCATAGCGGGCTAGGGATGTTTCTGCATCATTAGGCCTCCGGTCTCGCACTCGCCAATGAAACACGGCAGCATCATCGCTGTCATTTTACGTTGATTTTCTGTGCGAGAGTAGTACCGCCGCAAGAACTGTAAAGAAACATACATACATATATTGAAAAGAAACACATATAACATCGTTTAAGTATTAATAACAGCAAATAAAAGCTTTAAATGAATTAAATTTGTTTTTGGGCAGTCAATAACTTGTTAGTAAAAGGAATCCCATTCAACGGTTTGCTGTGTTTTAGCATGATAAACTAAACCACTGCTAGTTTTCAATACGATGAAATGTAAATAATAAAACACAAACGGTTTCTTAATTAAAAATATTCATTTAACTGGCGATCCTCCGATTTATCTGAATGATCGTAATTGAAGGGTCGAGGTTGAACGGTATTATCGAGAATTTATAATAACGTTAAAAGGTGGTAATATTGCATCTAGAAAGGTTGAATCCGGGTTTAATCGCGGTAATATTCATAAGGTAGCTATTTTGTTTAGCCAATATTACGATGCGATGGAAAGTCAACTTTTTTATTAAGGTTAGATTGAAAATGAGCTGTTATAAAAAGATTTCGGTTCAACCAGTATTTGAAACTATTTATTGATGAACACAAACTAAGTACAATATAAATAGCTTACAAAGAACGTGTTGGGTTGCGATTACTCCGGTCAAAAATGTGTACAAGCATTATAGAAACGTATAGGCAACTAGCTCACAGTACTTCGTACCTACAGCTTAACAAGGAGTCAGTACATTTTACCATTTGTATGCAGGATATGATCTCAAAATATGCGGGAATATTGTCAATTTTAAAATTTATTGTCATTAACATATTACTGTTAATTTACAAATACCTAACTAATTAAATAAGAAATAATTCTTCTGAATTATTAAAGTATTGTGTTTTTGTTGTACCGATATTGAAAGTGAGACTTCTAAATATCATGCTAAGTCCTTTTGTATATTTGTGTATTTTTACATTACAAATCGAGCAATAAATAATTAGTAGTTTAAATTAAAAACTGCTTCATGACCTACGTGAATGAATGAATTTATTGACCTTAAAAATTCAAGTATTTTTGAATTACTATTCGGCATCAAATTTATAACTTTTAACAACTTTTTTTCCCCGTGCGGATATCCCCTCGGATACCGGAGACCCATACTAATTTTGCTTCACCTACTAATATTTAGATAACCCGATTAGGTGATACTTTTTAAACTTTTTCTTGTTAATTTTTTAGGTATGATTGTGGCAGCGGCGCTGGTATCCTGCGGTCACCAGAACCAGTGCGCCTGGGTCATTGGAACACCGTCTCAGTGTACAGACACCGATGGGATGCGTGGCTGAGACTCAACAATGGGAAAAGAGTTCGCGGAAGATCCAAGGTAAGACATAAATCCATGAATGTAATAGAAGTCTTTAAGGGTAACTTGTTTAACAAAACCTTCTGGAAACAGCCGTTTACCGTGGGAGAGCCACGCTTCGGCTTGGTTTAACAAAACCTTTTGGCCTGGCCTGGCCCATAACTACATACATACAGACATACTAATAAGACCTGTTGTTGTAAATAAAATAAAAGTTCCTCTGACTACGCTGATAGCAAGTCACCAAGCATTTCTATTTAATTTCCAGGCATCTCTTTTCCAGCCTTAATTCCAGTCACAATATAGTTTTTCCAAAGCTCTTCACGATTTCTAATTCCTTTGATTCCTTAGAAAAGCTCTAGAGAAAGAAAAGCACAATCAATTTGTACTCAAGTTTTCTTTGTCTGACCTCGAGAGTCTCGGCTCGACGCAATTGAGCGAGTAATGCTTTCTTAAATGGAGTGCCCTGATTCTTTGGTCAATTGAACGTATACTATACAATACTATAGTAACTAAACAATACTATAGTAGAATTTGAAATGTGTGTTCAACAACGCATACTTTAAGTTCTTCTGACTAGTTTTTTTTTGTAAATGTGTATTTGCTGGTTAGTTAAGGGTATAGATTAAGACTCCAGATGATATTTACTACATTTAATGTTTTTACAAGCTTTTATTTACGGTGAAATATAGCCACATTCAGAAAAAGTCATGGAAATCTTCATGAAAAGCCTATGGCCCTCATCAGAGGTATCAGCCATTTGACGGATATTTAGTTCCATACTTAATCGTAACATGTCTTCTTTACCACCCAATAAAAAATCACAACTCTCTAAAGAAACGATTTTTATTTAAAACTAGCTGAACCCCGCGGTGTTACCCGCGGTTATTGTACCGCGAGTAACACCGCGGGACATAGTTAGTCTAAAAAAAGTAGCCTAAGTTACTCCCCGGACTCATCAGCTACCTGCCAGTGAAAGTCCCGTCAAAATCCGTCCAGCCGTTGTAGAGATTACCCGGAACAAACAAACAGACAGACAGACAGACTAACAAAAAAAATTTTAACTACATTTTTGGTATGTGTACCGTGTATACATACATATGCATTTTATGCATTTAGTAAAAAGCGGTTATTTGAAAATTACAAACAGACACTCCAATTTTATTTATTTGTATTTGTATAGATTAAAAAGTGCACTCTTACTGGGGCACCATTTATAAGGAATCTGAAATAATAAACTTATATATACTAATACCATTAATACTGTTAAGCTAAAGGGCTTGTTTCGTTGAACGCACTAATCTCAGGTATTGACGTGAATTCAAAAAATCTTTCTATGCTGGATAAGCCATTTTAATGCAGGTTAAAACATCTTGCTACGGTCAATAGGAGCCGAACAGCAATGAAATAATCGTAGCCTTTTAAATGACGCAGATGAAGTTAAACTAAACAGCTCGTTTTTGAGAACTTGTACCCCATATACTGAGGAGTGTTAAAACATTCACTTTTTATTGCGGCATCTTAGAACTAGTTGATCCTGACTTGACTTAAGGTTTTCACTTAACATTTTTTAAGACAAAAGAAAAATGGACGACCGCAGAAGGTTGACTAATAATGTGATTCAAAGGGTTCTCTTTACCCTTGGGAAAAAGCAAAACAAACTCCAACTTCAGTAATTATTTACAAAACCCCAGATTCAGTTTACCAGAATCTATGGCCGCCACAGTTGCTTTATTCACTCTCGCAATTTGGTACGGAAGCCAGTTTGAAAAATCGAGTATATAATTTAGTACAAACTGTTTTCATGTTGACCACACCGAGAGTTACACCACTGAATGTTTTATATTCAAAGTCAAAGTCGGCTGTTTCTGTCATAATATTGTTTTAAAAATTCTATGAAATCGTTTTTTTTATTAACAAATGGTTTACCACTAGCTTTCACCCGTGGCTTCGCTCACATCTATACAAATAAATAAAATTGGTTAAGTACGGTAATCTTTATCTTTATATATATAACTAGCAGACCCACGCAACCTCATTTGCGTCTCCTATTGCCCGTAGCGTGAAAATTTCCCCCGTTTTTGAATCATTCTTCATTGTTGCTCCGCTCCTATTAGTAGTAGCGTGATGATATATACCCTATAGCCTTCCTCGATAAATGGACTATCCAACACCGAAATAATTTTTCAAATCGGACCAGCGATTCCTGAGATTAGCGTGTTCAAACAAACAAACAACCAAACAAACTCTTCAGCTTTATATCTTTACTAGCCGACCCACGCAACCTCGTTTGCGCCTTATATTGCCCGTAGCGTGAAAATTTCTCCCGTTTTTGAAACATTCTTCTTTGTTGCTCCGCTCCTATTAGTAGTAGCGTGATGATATATACCCTATAGCCTTCCTCGATAAATGGACTATCCAACACCGAAAGAATTTTTCAAATCGGACCAGAGGTTCCTGAGATTAGCGTGTTCAAACAAACAAACAAACAAACAAACAAACAAACTCTTCAGCTTTATATATTAGTATAGATATATATAATTCTTCTGTGAGTGTGTATGTCACTGAACTACTCTCAAACGACTGGACCGATTTTGATGAAATTTTTTGTGTGTTGTTGTATGTTGTGTCAAGGGGATCTGGGAATGGTTTAGATTCACAATTTTGTCCGCTGGACAATGTTTTTTTAATTTATTTTTAATTTTATATTATTAGTAGTTATGGCAAAACGACGTTTGCTGGGACAGCTAGTATTAGTATAGATTCTTCTGTGAGTGTGTATGTCACTGAACTTCTCTCAAACGACTAGACCGATTTTGCTGAAATTTTTTGTGTGTGTTCAAGGGGATCTGGGAATGGTTTAGATTCACAATTTTGTCCGCTGGACAATGTTTTTATAATTAATTTTTATTTTATTAGTAGTTATGGCAAAACGACGTTTGCCGGGACAGCTAGTATACAATAAAGTATTTCTGTTACTTCTTATACCTCCAACAATATGTTTATAAGGCTTCATGAAGATCGATTAAGTAGTTTTCACGTGAAAGCGTAACAACACATTTATAATAATTACGATTATAATAAACTAGTTGAACCCCGCGGTGTTTCCGGCGGTTATTGTCGTACTGCGAGTAATGTCGCGAGACAAAGTTAGTCTAAAAAAAGTAGCCTAAGTTACTCCCTGGATAATCAAATACCTGCCAGTGAAAGTCCCGCCAAAATCCGTCCAGCCGTTTAAGAGATTACCCGAACAAACAGACAGACAGACAGACGGACAGATAGACAGACAGACAAGAAAATGTTTAACTACATTTTTGATATATGTACCGTGTATACATTCAAATTATTTAGTAAAAAGCGGTTATTTTAATATTACAAACAGACACTCCAATTTTATTAATTTGTATAGATTCCTTTGACCCTTTTTAATACTGTTATTAAAACTCTGTATTACAGATTTGCAAATTACAGACTAGTTAACATGTTCGTAATCACTTCATTTGTTGCTAATTCTTTATAAATTTGTTGCTAATTCTTTATAAATTTGTAGCTAATTCTTTATAAATTTTTAGCTAATTCTTTATAAATTTGTAGCTAATTTTTTAGAAATTTGTATAAAAATGATGTTATTCTCTCCTCAAACCTCAAATGTGTGGTTTGAAAATAAAACTAACATGTATGTAATGAATATAGGTTTTACAGTTTTAAACCATAGAATAATAAAATAATAAAAGTACACAAATACTGTAAGAAGTACAAAAGCTACAAATTTAAATTACTTTTAGTAAAATGGCTGAGTGACAGCAGCTACGATGACATTGAGAATATGATGTTAAAAAAGGAATAACTAGCTCAGTAGTCGGGTAATTGGTCTACACAAGCACACACATATAGAAACACTATACATGCTCACACAGATGCACGTACGTGCACACAAATATATACACGGGTCAGCTGTGTGGTTTCTGTAATACTTCTTTCTGCTTTGTTGTTTTTAATGTTAGTAGTGTTGATTGTCTTTCTTTTTTTTTTGTATTTGACATACAAGATCCTTTATGTATGAGCGAAGACAATGGTCCCTGAAATACAGTTTAAACTAGTTCAGGGGCCAGGGAATTCACATTTAGTGTAGTAATGATTTTTTGTGTGTCAATAAATAAATAAATAAAAATAAATAAATAACTTATTTCATTCATTCATTCAACTTTAGAAAACTAATCTACACTTTTGGAAAACGATCTAGGGGAAATAGGCACTTTCATAGTGGAGTATTACGCTTGTGGGCTACCTACTACACATATACTAAACACTCACTATATTTCACGATAGAATTATCTAATAAACTTAACATTAACTTAAATCTAAATCTTATAACTATTTATATATTTACACTTACATATATCTATACACACTATTTCATTATAATCAACTTATTACCTATACTTACATATTTACTTTTCTAATATAAAATATTCAATGTTAAATAATGATCAAAATACCGATGTCGATTATCGACAGCTGGGGTGCACTATGTCTTCTATACATAATAATATATACTGGACGCGCATCGCACGATCTTAGGAAGTGCGCGCGCGCCGGCCGGCAGACAGTCGTAACTTGTTATTGACGCAGAACACACGCTTGCTTACCTTAGTTTATGTACTAGTGCTAGCTCTTATATACCGCTTATATACTTTATGTTATCTGGTGTACAATTCTCTGACTATATCTATCATCCTGCTTTAAACCGTATTGTGCTGTGCTTGTGCTTATTTATATACATTTCCTTTCCTGCACCTTCTATTGTGTACTTGTGAGTGTTGGACAATAATACAGATTAACCGTGAGTTGAACTTTTTATTTTATACCTGCTACACACAAGTTGAGTGGTTACTAATCCAGTACCACACGCTTACTTATATTGATGTGTAAGGCCGTCTAAGTTCTGTTGAAGCTATGCTGGAATAGTATCATTAGTACTGTATAATCAAGCAAATGGCGTGTTGCTTTGACAAATTCTATGCAACATGCGAATAATATGCAAAATAGCGGCATTTCTGGTGTAAACTAACAGCGTCTGAGTGGAAAATAACTCTATAAACAAGCAGACGTATCGCCTGATGGTAAGCGATTACCGCCCCCCATGACACCAAACACCAAAGGCGTCACAAGTGCGCTGTCGGCCTTTGGGGAATGAGGGGAGGGAGTCGGGGTATGGGCATCAGGTGTCCTCACTCGGTGAAACACAGTGCAGGCGCTGTTTCACATCGGTTTTCTGTGAGGCCGTGGTATCACTCCGGTCAAGCCGGCCCATACATGCCGAAGTGTGGCTTTCGCGTAAAAAATTGTACCCAACACCAAATAAATTTGCAGATTAAATGTAAGCATTAACCCTCTTATTCCTAGGTGATTTTTAACTGTAAGAAACGGTTGTGTTATTTTCAACTTTAAAGCTTTAACTTTCATCATCTTCCTAGGCTTTATTATTCCCAAGATTTGGGGTCGGCTACTTGTTCAACCGGTTTTATCTGAATATCAGTTTTTACACGGAGCACTGGTATTGGACCTCTGCAACACTGAATTCGAAGATAGAGCTAGTTGTCAGTATATTTGAGGGCACTGACTTCCCAATAACCATTGCAACAACCGGGACCGACAGCTTAACGTGCTCTCCGAGTCACGGGCGGCAAACACCACCATCATCCATACTCCAGGCTGCTATTAAGAATTTCTTGTAAGAAAAAGCCAATAGCAGTCTGATTCGGAAATTGAACCCGAGACATCTTGATCAGCAGTAGCTTACGCTAACCACTAGACCAACGAGGCAGTTTTAGAGCTCTAAAGGTTAAATAATACAAAACCGCCTGCTTCAAATTTATAATTCCAATACTCAAATAAAATGCCTACGCAAATAAGTATTTTTAAGCTTCGGCCGTAATCCCATTTAAATTAAAATTAATTAAGGCGTAGAGTTTAATTTGAAACAATATTTTGCTAATTTCTTTAGATACCAAATTTATTTACGCTTATGCGGAGTTATAATCAAAGTGTTTTCCTTCTTAAAATCCTGTTTATAATTTTTTTGAGTATTTGAATTCAGTTTTCTTGAAACGGTTTTACCTATTAATCAAGTTTAACATTGTAAATTTAAAAACCTGAATTCGATTGTAACTAGTTATAGAATCCTTATTGTAAAGCGAACATAATATTGAAGAACAAAGTTTCCGTATTGACAGTAGAGGCCAGAAAGTTTAAACAGTTTAATACATTTTCTAGAAGTTTTGAAGACATCAATAGAAATCGCTTTTCAAATATAACAAGGGGAGTACAACTTAAGTCTTAAATCTGAGAGGACTGCTGGTTTAAATCTTATCGTCGATTAAGTTCGAACAGTGAGTCCATTAGCTCATTAAAATTTGTAACTTAATAAAATCAGAATAAAGTTGAAATCTCTTCATATAAATATACCAAGATAAAACAGTTTCATACTTTTTTTTGTGCTAAATTATTTTCCTTGTTCTTTTGTGTTAATAATAAATAACGAGGCTAAGTGGTATCAATAACAATACCTTGGGAACAGGTAGGTAAACTGTTGAATATTTGTTGTATATTTGGCTACCATGTGTAACTTGTGATATAAATTAAATACCCCCGTGTTTGATACATACTTAAGCAAAAACATCATATCGAGAAAATAATATTGTATTACTTTTTTTATGTTCTATCGCTAAACAAAATCAAGAATCTTCATAAGATGATTTTTGACATGACATTAAAATATCAATTTGAAATTCACATTATTATATTTGTGGTCCCATAAAACTGTAAAAATCAAGCTTTTAAAATTTAGAAGCTTGATTTTTAGAATTTAAATCAATCAAGATCTACAAAATCAAAAAAATGTGGCCGTTTGAAATCCATAATTCAGAACGAACTTTTTAGTCGAACTCGCAACTATCTGCGTTTTTAAATATATTTTATCTTTAGTATCATAGAATCGTCTTCTTAGAAATAACTTTAACTTATCTTTTAAAAGTATTAATACAGAGTTAATATAGAAACAGAATACAGAAATAATCTCCAACTTGCCAAATAACATTTGTATTCTGGTGATACTGCTCTGTTACAAATCGCAGCAACGCGAAGCAAATTGTCAGTTCATATTGTAGCAAGCAGCGACGAGTCGTTCCATTTAGAGATTGCATTGCCAGGATGCTGCATCTAATGTATACGAGAGTGCTAGACGACTCAATGATTTATCTCGTACAACCCAACTGTTCCAAATTGATGTTGCATTTTCATAGCAATGTTTTTCTATAATCTTTGTCTGCTTTTGTATTTTATTTTTACACGCTTTATATCAACTTGAAGTATATCAATCGATATTTGAGGTTGCCTGGCGGATGGAATTTTGTACATTTTGATTTAGATCAGTAAAAGTTGATTTTTTATTATATTCATTTGTATCCTAATAGGTTAAACCATATCGTTATTAAATATTGCCCTCCGCTGCTGAATGAAGGCCTTCCAGAAAAGAGCTATCAGAACTTCCGAAGATTATCCCCAAAACCATACAAACAAAGTTAGAAACTTCACCTCTTTGTAATATTAGTAAGGATATATGTACCTTTTGCGAAATGAAGCAGTTTGTCTATCTTCCTGTTTCATCTTTAACACCAATGGAATGATGGCAATATGTTCTAAGATTACAAAATGTACATTACGTCACTGCAGAGGCTAAAACATATACTTCATCAGAAGGTTAAGTTGAAGTATGTTTTCAAAGGACGCCAGATGTGATACATATTAGCTTGTTTTCTTTATCAAAACTCTCAAGATATTTTCGTTGGTATAATTCAATATTGTCTTGTTGTCTCTTATGTTTAGACCTTCTAATCTTTATTCGTCCCTATGACCAATAACTATACACATTCAATATAATAGACGCAAAAACTTTGGCGCAAATTGTTGACGTAATTTCAGCACGCCATTTAAAAAAATTGTTCTTTTAAAAAACTCTTAAATTTTTACATTTCCAAGTCATTCCCACCTCATTTAGAGGCATAAAATTGACGTACAGGTAAACATTACACGCATTTTATATGAGTACATTTCCCTGGCTGTTAATGAGACCGCGTTTCTTCACGTATCCTATTAATCTCGCACATAAATTGGCTCGCAAGCTGTAAAATAAGGCGCTAAAACATCTACATCGCTTACAGAAATCGTTTCACCAAAAACGGATTCTACTCATTAAGAACATTCGCGACTAAAAGGGTTAAAGAAGCAAATGAGCTTACATTTACACCTTCCTGTAATGCGAATGAGAAGCGTTAAAATTTTCCGTCATTATTTGCATTATTTGCGGTATCAATTTTAAAGAACCTGTAAAATTTTATGACTAAAGAAACCTGTTAAATGAAGGAAATTTTGGAATTCTAAATATGGGTTTCTGATAATGGTACATCTACATATACTTAAATCTATTTCCCTAAGGGGCGGATAGAAATAAACTAAAAGTGATTTTTGACCAAGCATATTTAAAAAATCTGGGCCTTTGGCATATCTTGGACATTGCAGCTCTCTTTTGGGTCGTTTTTTTTGATAAATATAAATATTTTGAACATAATTAAAGTTTTTTGGAGGATATAATGGTAAATAAGAAGGGACAGCATGTTGAGAAAGAGGTATTTAGAGGAAAGGTGACTGCACAGTTAGCCTAGAGGTTTAAGCGGTCGACACGCCACTTTCTACTACGCCAAGTGTTGAGAGTTCAAATCCCATATGGGAGAACACTTTGAGTAATTCACATATTGTTGTTCTGAGTTTTCTTTCCAAACTTGTATCTAAAAGTCCAAGCCCTTTTATTGAGATAGTAGTAATATTGACGATCTTAATTACTCAGCAGTAAATCACACTCAGGTATTTGGAAATGCTAATGGCTTGGAAACATTAAGATACGAAAACTTGCGTATCTTGAGGTTTACTGTAATATTTTCTTCTTCTCGTCTATCAAAAGTTTATAACTTGTAGACCGTCTAAGGGACCATTTCCAGTTTTACATAATTGCCTCAACACAGCGGAGGGTAATGTCTCAGAAGAATTGAAGGAATTCCTCCCGTTCAAACTGCCACCCAAAACTCCGTTCCGGATGAAAGTTATCCCGATAATGGTCAGTCAAACGTGGAATAGGGTTTGGCGATGTGAATCTTCAAATTCTGCATTAATTAAAAGTTTATTTGTTGTAATTAGTAGATAATTAAAACAACACGCTTGTCAGATTTGTTTGATGTTTGACTGAGACTAAAGTTTGCTATAGTCACGATTCTTAAAAAATACTTTTGTGCAAATTCGTCTTTAGATGACATTGATTTGTTCAGTTCAGTCGTGAATTTAATTTTAAGAGTTTGATCAAAGCTATGAAGATGAAAAGATAAGTCTTATGCTATCGTGATAACCACTGAAATGAGGTTGATGAATACAAAACTGAGCCTATCTGATATTCATTTGAAGTCACAACATTTATCTGAAAGTTCATTATGCCTATTGAATTAAAAACATAGGAAGAAAAAGGAGGGAAAATTCAAAGGGAGAAAGAAGGCCAAACAGGCAATATTATTGTTCAGTATGAGAATTCACAAAACATAATCTCAAGAGAAGAAGACGCGTAACTTTTAGATACGTAAATAACAGCCCATATAAATCCTGATAAATTCGATAAAGTTATAATTTATTTATACAATTTTCTACCTTCTATAATTTTATATACTTCTCAATAACTCTTGACGATCCTTTTTCGGTTCAGTAGTTCCTAAGATTAGCACGTTCAACTAAACAAACTCTTCAGCTTTTTAATATGACTAAATATTGTCTCATGTCATTTTTTTTCTGTTTTTCAAAACATTTAATAAGGTCACCTCACGAACACTGATTTTATTAGGTCTAGTATCTAATATCATCGTGGCGATCTTCATTTTACAGTCCCCTTAGGGCTAGATTTAAATCGAATGTTCTGGTGTAGCTGCGGGGTTGGATTAAAAACTTAAATATCTTAAGCTGAAGAGTTTGTTTGTTTGCTTGAACGTGTTAAACTCAGGAACTACGGGTCCAATTAAACAAAATCATTTAGTGTTGCAAAAACGGGGAAAAATTATTACGTTACAGGCAATAGGAGACGTAAACAAGGTTGTGTGAATCAGTTAGTAGGGTATAAATCCCGTTTATTCAGATAGACATTTTACACACAACATGCAGCGATGCAAGTTAAAGAGGTTAGTGACAGGTTACAAATCAATCAACGTCAGTGTCAAATATGAAGTAGCATTATAAATACATTCAGAAATAAAGAAGTCCAAGATAGTAGAGCCACGCTGATTTCAGCATGAACGGGCCGGCTTGACAAGGGCTACTTACGGTACTACTCTCGCACAGAAAATCAAACGTAAAATGACAGCGTTCGTGCTGTCGTGTTTCATTGGTGAGTGCGAGACCGGAGGCCCAATGATGAAGAAGCATCACTAGCCCATCATGGTGTGGGTCACCATGAAATGCTGCATTGTTGCATTGTCTGCATTTGCAGTATAGTGACAGGCCGGATCGACCGGTGCGGTACTACCCTCGTACAGTAATCAACCTAAAATGACAACGTTCGTGCTGTCGTGTTTCGTTGGTGAGTGCCAGACCAGAGACCCAATGATGCACAAGCATCACTAGCCAACCATGGTGTGGGTCATCGTGTTGCATTGTCTGCATTCGCAGTATGGTGACCACCACTCTTGGATTCTGCTTATGCTTTTCATCAGGCAGAGGAGACTTATTTTGAGAGGGACAAACAAAAAAGAAGTCATAATATTGAGCTTACATAGTACACAATTAATATTTTCAACAAGTTCGTTAACTAGACTTACCCGAGTCATTTTAGTAAAGAAGTAAAATAGTTCTCCTTGCTCTATATATATATTTTGTATTATGGAAATGATCTCTAAAACACTAATGTTTCTGCCAAAAACAGTGTCAGATCACGCATACATATATCTAACAAGTTCTAAATTATTCAGAAACCTAATATACACTTGAAGTATCCAAAAAACAACTTACTCAATTCTACTAGTGCTGTGAAACCATTCCTAACTGTTTGGTCTTTCGGTTTATTAAAGAGCCAGTTCTGTAACCAGATTATATTGTTGCAGGGATATCTCTTTAAAGATGTTTTACTTGACGCTTTCGACACTTCAGGACACATTCAAAACAGCTTTATTATAGCCACATATGCCAAGATGAAAATAAATGGATGGGTATAAAACGGTGTCCCATAACTCTGGAAATATAATTTGAGGGTAAATCATGTACAGTAGTAATGAGCGGTGTCGTAACCTGTCCTTTAGTAGGCTCTTGTCGTGTTATGACATCTTATATATGTCTCTTTTATCTCATAAAAAAGACAAGAGGAGAGAAAGAGAAAATAAACAGATTTTCTTCTATACTTTAAAATATGTATAGTTACAGTCATTTTAGGCATTTTAAACCCAATCTGCGTGAAACTCCTTTATCTATATCTATACTAATATATAAAGCTGAAGAGTTTGTTTGTTTGTTTGTTTGTTTGTTTGTTTGTTTGTTTGTTTGTTTGTTTGTTTGAACACGCTAATCTCAGGAACCGCTGGTCCGATTTGAAAAATTCTTTCGGTGTTGGATAGTCCATTTATCGAGGAAGGCTATAGGGTATATATCATCACGCTACTACTAATAGGAGCGGAGCAACAATGAAGAATGTTTCAAAAACGGGGGAAATTTTCACGCTACGGGCAATATAAGGCGCAAACGAGGTTGCGTGGGTCAGCTAGTACTAATATATAAAGCTGAAGAGTTTGTTTGTTTGTTTGTTTGTTTGTTTGTTTGAACACGCTAATCTCAGGAACCGTTGGTCCGATTTGAAAAATTCTTTCGGTGTTGGATAGTCCATTTATCGAGGAAGGCTATAGGGTATATATCATCACGCTACTACTAATAGGAGCGGAGCAACAATGAAGAATGTTTCAAAAACGGGGGAAATTTTCTCGCTACGGGCAATATAAGGCGCAAAAGAGGTTGCGTGAGTCAGCTAGTACTAATATATAAAGCTGAAGAGTTTGTTTCTTTGTATGTTTGAACGTGCTAATTTCAGGAACTACTGGTTCAATTTGAAAAATTATTTCAGGGTTAGATAGCCCATTTATCGAGGAAGGCTATAGGCTATATCTATACAAATAAATAAAATTGGAGTGTCTGTTTGTAATATTAAAATAACCGCTTTTTACTTAATGCATATGTATGTATACACGATACATATACCAAAAATGTAGTTAAAAAAAATTTTGTCTGTCTGTCTGTCTGTTGTTCCGGGTAATCTCTGGAACGGCTGGGCGGATTTTGACGGGACTTTCACTGGCAGGTAGCTGATGATCCAAGGAGTAACTTAGGCTACTTTTTTTAGACTAACTTTGTCCCGCGGCGTTACTCGCGGTACAACAATAACCGCGGGTAACACCGCGGGGTTCAGCTAGTCCTATATATATTCCTTTATTACAGCGTTGTGATGAAGATGTGTAAAGTCGACGTTTTTTTTTTTTTTTTTTTTTTTTTTGTTATCCCTAGGGATAACGCAGCATTCCCCCGTCCAAGATTTCGACAGGACCTTGGTGTTACATAGTCTTGCATTTGCCGTTTGTTGATGTGTCGCGCACCAAGTGCCTCCCTTCCTTCTCTCGACGATTTATTTCATAGCATTGTCATATTTTCTTTACTTAATACAGTATTTCTTTCAGACTGTAATTTCTAATTATTGTTATTTTAAGTGTATTTATTTTATCCTAATATTATATAATTTTGTGTGCTTGTTTTATTTATTTCTTGTTTCTATTTCTTTCAATTTTCGATTTTTATTTATGGGTTATTTCTATTCTATTTCTATTTTATCTATGTTTATGATTTCTAAGATTTTTAAAGTCTGACTATTGTATTAATTTCTTTATTTTACTTCTACTTGCTTTATTACTTCTTCTAAAATTATCTTTTAATTTTTTTTTTTTTTTTTTAGTTTTAGTTTCCTTTATGTTACAAATTTAATTTTAAGTTAGTTAACATTAATCTAGGCTTATAATTCAATCTTTTAATTTAATTTTTTGATATTAATTTCTTTTCTTCTGTTTGGTTTATCTAAATTTGTGTTTTCATTAAACGTCGTGATGGTATTACGTGGCCTCCCTATCTGCGAGGTCACGGCATTTGTGACTTGTGTGTTTTGTGTTTGAGTACTTGTTCAGTGTTTGTGTGTGTGTTTTTGTATTGTATAGTTTTTATATCTGTATGTGATGTTCGTGTCTGTGTGTGTTTTTTATTATTTGCATTAATTCCGCCTCCGTTATACAATATATATATATACTTAAATATATGTAATTAATATAATTTTGGTCGAGAATTATATGCGTGTCTTTTTGTAGTGTGTACTTGTCCAGTGTTTATGTGCATGTTGTGATATTTCATTATATATTTAATATATACTAATAATATCTGTGTGTGTATGTGCTTCTGTGTTGTACGTGTATGAGTGAGTGTGTCACGAGTATGCCGTGTTTGACCTCGCAAGATAGTCCCACTTCTGTCGGATGGGGCACTCGGGGCTGAACGCGTTGTGCCCCGTGCTGCTCAGCTTCTCCCCTTGGCAGTTACAGCATTTCGGTTCTGCACCACTGGCAGCGCCCTGGCATTCGGCCCTTTGATGGGGCCCGCCACAATGGCTGCACCTAGGTTCTGTGGTGGTGCAGAACTTCTTGCTGTGCCCGTATCCAAGACACAGGGAGCACTGCACTAAGGGTGACTGGTCCGCAACCCTATTCGGTTGCAGGTCAACGTGCAGTCTCCCCATGTCTAGGGCACGGGACCAAACAGCCGGGGAGACCCTGAGCACCACGTGGCACATGTGAGGGTTTTTGGCTCGCCTCCTATAGAGGACGGCCAGCCTGTCCTGGTCCGGTGTCAGGTCCCGGAATATCTCCCGGTTCCTGCACCGGACGGCCTTCACCAGGTCCTCGTCCGTCTGTTCTTTTTGGACGCTGTAAAGTATAAGCAGCGGATCCTTATTTTTTTACCTCTTCCACTACGAGATCCTTTCCCCTCTCCGCTATTCTTTCCTGTGCTTTTCTTCTGTCTGTTTCTGTTCTATATCCAATTACTATTTTTCTATCTTTTGCCTTACGCATTCTCTCCACCCTCACCCATCCTTCGTCTTCGTCCGCAACTTTTCGCAGCCGCTCTATCACCTGCTCCCCGGTGTCCATTTCATCTCTAGACGTAACGATCACCGAGTGCAGGGTTGCAAAGTCGACGTTAATATCGTGCCGGTTAAATAAGTTACTAAGGTCAAAAGTTCACGAAATTTTTCGGAAATGCCTCGCGACCAATTGCTCGGAGGTCAATAGAAGTCATTATAAAATTGTTTGTCGTGAAATTAGCTACAAAAATTGCCTGTAGTATGCCTCAAACATTTTTCTGTTAAATCACCCGCTTTCGGAGTAGAGCGCTGAGTAAACGAATAAAATACACACACATAAGGCATAGTATACTGCATCTGGCGACACGATCGTGCCCCCGCCAAGACGCACTACCCACCTTTTCTCGAAGTGTTTCGTCGATTTTTTGAACTCTCATAACTTTGGTTTCCGATATACCAGATAGTTCAAATTCTCAGTATGTAATGTCAATAATAAAATCATGTATAGTATGTAGTTAACATAATATTTCATATTGGAATTTGTTACCAGGGTCTTTTCTCGCGGATGACGTTCCGCGAGCCAGTGTGGGTCGGTGGAGCGGGCAACACGACCGGTCTCCAGAGCAAGCTGGGTCTCTCAGACGGCTTCCTCGGATGTGTTGACTTCTTAAGGATCAACGGCGATACGTACCAGCTGATGAAGGATGCGGTCGCTACTTTGGAAATTGGTAAGTACATTACTTTAATCATCTAATCTATTCTTTTATGAAAGCAATCACAATTTAGCCGGGCGTTCGGTGTAATCGATTTGCTTCTTTCTTTAGTTCATAGATATTGAAACAGAGATTCACTTTTGTTAAGTTATGTACAAAAGTTGATGTTCTCTGGTATATAAGTTTGCCCACTAATCCTTAAAAAAAACTCACTGAAATTTATTCTTCCATACGTACTTTTGTCTATATTTCAACTTGATCTTTCAATATCGGTCCCAAATCAAAAGGTCAATTGCATTACTTTAACGTTATACTTGCTCATGCCAAAGTAGGATCTTTTTTGAAACAAAAGTACCAATAAGATGATGCAGTTCTCAGCGGACCTAGTACGGAAAGGCAATGATATTGACACTTCCAATATCAGTAGCATGGTTTAACAGTGAAAATATTTTTTTTAACTGGTGTTAAGTTTTTTAACTTTATTTAAGACTAGCTGTTGCCCGCGGCTCCGCCAGCGTGTATCAGTTATCGCGACAAATAGTAGCCTACGTGTTATTCTGATGTATAAGCTGTGTTACTAAATGGTTTCAACCCAATCCGTTTAGTGGTTTTTGCGTGAAGAAGTAACAAACATACACACTCACAAACTTTCGCCTTTATATATTAGTGTGATATTATAATAATATAATCCTTAATTATCTTCAAATAGCTGCAAAAACTCAACGTTGAACCAAACCAAATGTTATAAGTAAATACTTACCTAAAATTTCAAACTTTCATGACTGTCTCATTTCATTTATTATTCATCCAACAATTATTTTTATTATAGCTAAAACTAACTGTTCACCAAGATTTCATTTATTTAAATGGACTTGTGAGATTAACTTTTGTTTAAAGCCAAGATGGCTTCTGATAATATGACGTAAGATGGGAATGAAATCTATTTCTTATATTAATGGGATCTGTTAGAATCTTTATGAAATTATTTTAAATTCCATCTGATGTTCAAAAGAACTTTATGGATTTAGACGCATGAAATAGTTAGTGTATTCGGTTCGTGTATCGGTTATAGTGTGGCATCGTTAGTGTCTTCTTTCTGATCTTAGCCGAACGTTTTGAAGTGAAAACTACTTTAGCGGTGTTGTGCACTTAAGCAAAGTTTTGGGATGGGTCAAAAATGATAAACTCGCGAGAGATTACGTCGCGACAGGACACGTCACCTAAAACATCGCAAGACGGCGCAGGGCGCTTGCATACTCGCATGCATGATGACGGCTGATGGCTCGAAATACGTGGCGGTTCACTCGTCACGCGCCTGCGCGGTACCTACGCTGGATGTCTTGACGACGAGTCAACAAGGCCGTCTCTTTCATTCAAAACATTATTGTTTCTTGGCAAAGACGTAAATTAGATATAAATAAATCCGTTTTGTATGTTCAATATATTTGTAAAATAAATGAGCTAAATTTATATACAGTGTTTCTTAAACTACTGAATCCTCTACAATTGTTTTTTTAAAGTTTTGAGTTTTTACTGCTGTCGGCAGACCTCATGACATGACATGAATTTTGTTTGAGGTTCGCGTAATGTGTAACATTACAAAAGATTTTTTCTGGTTTACTTATTCAACAGCCGACGTCCAAGCTGACGTCACTAAAGTTTCTAAAAACGTAATAAATTAACTGTGGCCAGTAGTTAAATACTGTCCCGCTATTATCATTGTCAACATAAATGCTCAATCAATACAACATACCAATACAATCATCATCAGCCCGTTTCAGTCCACTACCAGACATATGCTTTTCCTAAGCCACACTTTAGAGCCCAGTCTGCTGAAATTCTCATCCAGTCGACACCGGACCATCGCGTAAGAGAGCTCATAAGATATACTCGTATTTCAAAATAATGAAATATCCTAAAACTGTTTTTACGCACTTTTCAGCTTCACAAAATGGGGCACATTCTATTACTGAGATATTCAAGTTCACGGAGATATTTCAAAAAAAAAATTGAGGTTGTAAAACAAAAAATAACTTAATTAGAGAGGCCGAAACATCCCTAAGGGGTACACCTTAAGTCAGTAACGTCATTAACTAAATTGCCAAGAATAAAGCAAATTGCCATAACATAAATTAACTTGATCTCTTGGGTTGAGGTAAACATATGTTTTGTATTCCATGCATGACGGATACGAACCTTGTCCTCCACAATATAACATGTCTTCATATTTCAAGGACAATTGTGTTACTTCATTTTATTAATAATATTTCGCGTTAAGTATAACATTTTTAGATTGAACGACATAACGATAAGTTTTTAACCGACTTAAAAAAGAGCTGGTTATGGAAAGCAGGTGCTTCCCCTGTGATCCCATTTCAATTTAGTCCAGTGTTTGAAGTCTTTTTTTTTTGTTAAAATTTGTGATTATATTATTGAACTTTTTATATTGATTTAAATGGTTCAGCAACTTTACTTATCACTATATAATAATACTCGTATGTACAATGCGTTATTGAGCGAGACATTCTCCCATCCATGGTGATTCCTAAAAAGTTTTACAAAAATATAGACGGATTATTGCGTAAATAGTTCATAAAATGTGATAATAATCTTTTAAAAAGTAATCAATTGCTGTTTGTTTGCCTCGAGAACGGCTGGGCTGATTTTGGTTTTGAAATATTTGTCGTACTTCAGGGAAGGTTTAAAGGGTGAACAGTTGAAAATAACTTGAAAACCCAAACATCAAGTGTACGAAGTAGGGGGCACAGTTGATATCTTATAAAGAATAAACGAAGCCTCAAAAACGTATTAAACAAATTTTTGCATATCATCATCGCTAAATTCACCATGATTTATTTTTAATAATACTTACTAGTTATAGATAACTGTGTTTTAAACGACATGAAGGGCAAATAGGCAGATGGTTTACAAGATGTAATTGACTCCCTTGCTCTTGGACGCTTCAAACTCTGGAGTCATAATTAAGTCCTTTGAGGTGGGATACTATCCTTGTCTAACCCCAAATATCATAGGCGATAAGCACAAGCAACAGGGAGGTCATGTTTGTATTTTAATTAATGTTACAGAAATCGATAGGTATACGATCTCTTTACATTGTCCGACACGATTAACATGGTGATTGGTTTTAAAAATAGAAAAACTGGAGTAGTACGCAGGCGTTCGACGGCTATGATGAGCCTGTGCAACACACTGTTATGACACAAAATGTGTTTGTGTGAAATATTACTCTCGCACAGAAAATCAACGTTAAAGTAACAGCGACCATGCTGTCGTGTTTCGTTGGTGAGTGCGAGACCGGAGGCCCAATGATGCAGAAGCATCACTAGCCCGCCATGGTGTGGGTCACCATTCTGCATTGTTGCATTGTCTGGATTCGCAGTATGGTGATCACCACTCTTGGATTCTGCTTAAGCTTTCCATCAGGCAGAGTAGAGTCAAATAGGTAGGGCCAAACAAAAAAAAAGTTTTGTATTAATTGTTATGAGTGAGTTTGTAGTGCCATTGTTTTTGCAGTGTGCATTGAGTGAGCGCAAAATGTGTACAGTCCGGGATCCCCGGAGCTAATTTTACAAGTTATAACTATCAAAATAATTTTCCGTGATTGGTTTCATTTTGATCAGAGGCGGCCCCACCTTTCACTTTACAAAAATTATCAATTGCAATAGCTAAAAGGGGGTAGTAGGGACAACTTTTGAGCTTTAGACCGGGAAATCATACCACGCAATTTGTAGGACAATGTGGCTGTTAAATTATGTAATAGAACCAGAGACTTCAAGTATCGGATTCGATTCCAGGGTTGGACCAAATCCTTGTATGATCCGCAAACATTAGTTTCGAAATTTGGGTGTGTTCTATGTATGTACGTATTTACAAAAAAGACTAGACTATGTGGCGTTGTGTGTTAGAGTCCGAAATATTAATTTATACGTCATCAATTGCTGGACATAGGTCTCTCCTTAGAAAGGAAGTTTTGGCTTACTATTATCGTATCGTTTAATATAAATATGAGACATACGTTAAGTATGTCACCGGAATAATAAGAGGATTAAATCTCTTTTGAGGCGCGTGAACCCTTATAGGGGATCGCTTCACGCCTTTCGCTTTGCGTGACATTTTCCCGTTTGCTCATATTTCATCTCAATATTCAGGACCGGATGTTTATGATAGGAGTAACGTTAAATTTTCGTCCTCAATTTGAGCTTTAGCGCCGAGATTCGTCACACTTAATTTTTTTCCGACTTCTAAAAGGAGGAGGTTCTCAATTCGACTGTATTATTTGTTTGGTACTTCAGGACTTTCGACTGAGTAAACTGATTTTGATGATTATTTTTTTATTTGAAAGCTGGTGTTCGTCGTGTGGTCCCATTTCTATTTAGTCCAATTTTTTAAATCGTATTGTTTTTGATAAAGTTTTTGTTCATATACCAAACTATTTTCAACCAAACTTATAATAATATAGTAAAGAATTAGCCATGCCTAAATTATAAATGCGAAAGTAGTGAAAACAGGACAGACAGAGAGGCAGACAGACTGTCTGTCTGTCCTGTTTTCACGGCCAAACCCCTGCACAAATTTCAATGAAATTGGCATGGAGATGCTTTGAGGAAGGACATAGACTACTCTTTGCTGCGATATCTGATAAAACACGCGGGCGGAGCCGCACTCAAAAGCTAGTTTACAATAAAATAAACTTTATTGATTTATTGAGACACCTTTGCCAGTTTATCTTACTTTTAGTGTTGTGGCAGAAACTCAACTCAACTATACTATCTTTATTATAGTAAAGTAGGAAAAATACCAATAGAGTCAAGCTTCAGTGATAAATGATACAAAACCCGAAAACAAAAACCTTCGATAGACGCGGAAGGAGTTGCACGAGTCAGCTAGTACTAAATAAAGAAACCCACTTACAATCTAAATAATGACAATATCCTTTGTCTATTCTGTATCTATTCATTTTGTTCAATATCGCACAGCCATCCTGCACCCCAATTTGATGAAACAATATTGGCAAATGAGAGCTCACTAACTCAGTTATTAAACGGAGCTCCTATAGCACTCTGAGGTCGAATCAGAAGCTGCAATGTTTAAATTAGCCGCGTTTGAATTTATAGATTGGCATAATAGCTGTCACGTCTCACGACCCGTGAACAAGGAAGACATTTAACTTCCTATTATTTCATTACAGTCAACGTCTTGACATCACATGTATCATCAGATACGAATATTGACAAGTAAAAATAAAATTAAATGTCATATGTTGTTCATATATAATTTATACTCTCGATTGTCGGCACTTGATGGAACTTGTTATAATACATTCTAGAAATAAACTCACTTGTACTTATTCCACTATTTTAATTAAATAAATACATACGACCGGTTTCGGCTTATGGCATTCTCAAAGGTTCTAGAATGTATTATATCTTGTTCAATTACATAAAACATTATTAGGTTATTGATAGATTGCAATAACATACAGAATAGAGGATATATGGTGCTGAAATAAAATTACCTGTTACATTGAGCATACATTATAGTCTTTCAATTACATCTATAATTATTTTTAATTTCTTAGTTCTTTGTTAGCATTGATTGTGGTCGGTTCAACTTTTTTTATAAGGATTTTTTTTAAGGACCAACATTGTTTAACTTGTCATTATCGACATTACGGACTCCAATACGAAACGTAATATAGAAAGGATAATGAAGACGATTTACAAATATTAATAAACGACGCTGCCTTAGCAGTAAATGTAACAGAAACCGCTCTGTCAGTAAAACAAAATGTGTATAAATATTTTACACAATTCATGAATAGTATTCCTTTCATAGAGAGCTAATAAGCATAATACTATGGAACACAAAACGAAGCAACATCCTTGCATTGAATGATGATGAAAATGAATCCAATACAGTTGCTACCTAACGCAAACGCTGTTTCTATTGGACGAGAAACCTGAAACCCATAAGAATAGTAGTGTACGTTTTGATCTCAGGGGTACATTCGGTTAAAAGCTGACATAGCAATACTGACTAGTAATAAAGTTTGTTCTAAAGATATAATTAACACATTCTACTTTTTCCACTATTTTTTTCCAGACCGGTTTCGGCCTTATTATAGGTTACCTTTAATTTCAAAATGCCAAAGTTGAGAAATCGGTCATGATTAAAGTTCCTATAAAAGTGAAAATCCAGCAGAAAATTTGGGTCAAGATCGCGTCAGCAATCATCATAATACTTAAATCATTGGTTTAGTAAAAGTAAATACTTGAGGAGGCCTAAAACCCACTTTTAATTTCAAGTTATCAATAAGACACTGAAATTCACTGAAAACGTCGTAACAAAAAGTAATAAAAATTATACCTTAAAAGCTTTTAATAAATCTAAGTACATAAAAGACCACTACATAAGACAAGTGTACTTAAATACGGTTTTTAAGCGGCTACGTCAAACGTTTAATTTAAGGTAGATATACCTACATTATGAAAATACGGCCTCGTTGGTCTAGTGGTTAGCATAAGCGATTGCAGATCAAGAGGTCCCAGGTTCAATTCCCGGGTTGAAATGCTGTTGGGTATTTCTTACAAGAAATTCTTAATAGCAGCCTGGATGGAAGATGTCAATGTTTCCTGCCCGTGCCTCGAGAGCCCGTTAAGCCGTTGGTCCGGATTGTCATGAATATCTATGGCAATCGTTATTGGGAAGTCAGTGCCCTCAAATATACTGACAACTAGTTCAATCTTGGAATTTAGTTCACCCTCAGGGTTGCGGAGGTCCGATGCCAGTCGCTGAGTGGAAAAACTGATATTCAGGTGAAAGCGGTTGAACTAATAGCCAGCCCCAAATAATCTTCGAAATAATAAAGGCTAGGAAAATTATGAAACCTTCATTATGAAAATAACTCTGTTCTACTGTACTTAAAGTACATCTATATCAATATTATTAATTCGAAAGTAACTGTTGGCTGGCTGTTACGCTTCCAAGGCTAAACCGTAACACCGATTTCAATGAAATTTATCATGGAGATACTTTGATTACTAAGGAAGGACATAAGTTACCGCGATAAGTAGCAACACGGGTAAAAGCTTGTACTTATATAAAAACCGTAACGTTTGACTTACCTAATTATGCTTTACGTTGATTTATTTCTCTTTAAAAATCCTTTCTTTAACTTATAATATTTTCTCTCGCTCAACAATTCGTATAGTGTTGGGCTTGTCCTCTATTATACAACCTCTTTATAATAACACTCCACCCGTTAGCACCTTTCAAAAACAGCTGACAACACAGGTCCAATCGTACACCTTTTGTATTTGAAATTCGAACGCACTCGTAAGCGTGAATTGGTTCGTTTAAACAATTTTGGAGTAAATCTGTGAAACATTTGTGCCGCTATTGGATTTAAACCGTTCCATTTGACACAACAAACAGAATTGGCTGAGCGGAGTATTTGTGTTCTAAAATGTATTGTGACGCTAGAGAGTTCAAGATCGAATTCCTAGCAAATAGAGAGGATTTATCGTCGTTTCTGCAACTTCAGGCACAAGGGCTGTCATACGTTTGAGGTCGGTTGTCATTCTGCAGTCATTTCTTATATTGCCAACTCTTTGAAAAACTGATGGATAGAATTTTTATTTTTGAACTCGGAGAGACTTGTCTCTGTTATCATAATCTATTTTAGACATATTTATGTATTCATTTCTGACTCCAACATCTATCTGCACATTATTTTTATATATGAAGTAAACAGAGATCCTGGTGTAGATTTCCACTTAGTATTACTAATTTATCAATTTACTAAATAATTGCAGCATCTATCACTTCGTCAAAAAAATATTTCATGAGATTATATATACGATTTTCTCTATTTGACAACCCTATACATAAGACAATATGAAGTCTGCTCCCCCAAAAAGCTGAACTTTCATCCAATCGAATGCCTGAACATAATCTATTTAGGGAAGAACAGAACTTATCCATAAATCGTTGGACGGAAAACCTTTAGGTATAAATGGCATTAGGCCGGAATCCGTTTCCTTAATGTTTTAGTAAGTTAGTTTTAAGTCGATATCATATAAATTGTGCGCAATCATCCCTCATCTTGTGAATCGTTTGATGTAAATATGATCTCCTGTTAAATTTGCCGTATCAAAGATAATTTATGAAACTTGTGAAGTTTTTACGTCTCATCATACGTAATGAGGTCGGTATTTTTTTTCTAATTTTGAAACGTTCTTATTTGTAATCAATAGATAGATATGTTACATAATTTAAAGTACCTGGATGACCATTTTTTTATTGGTAAATTTTCTAAAAATGAATCCCATCTAGATCGATTTATCGCACATTAAAATTTCACGTAAATCATCGAGCCGTTTCTGAGATTCAGATAACAATATATATTCAAGAATTGCTTGTTCAAAGGATTAGAAGGTTAGATTATGAATAAGAGTAAAGAGGAATTACATTTGTGCGTATGAGGATGATATTATCATATACTATCTGTACCCACTACTTGGTACGCGTGACATTTGGATTTTCAAGTTATTTTTAATTTTTCATCGTTTAAACCTTTTCTGAACTACGACATACATTTTAAAACTAAAATCAACTAAATCGGCCCAGTCGTTCTCGAGTTTTAGCCAGACAAACGAACAGAAAATGATTTTTATGATAATTGTGAGGTAAAATAATTATGATCTCACTTATACTGATCGTGGTCACAAGATTATTCATGACAACTTATAGACTTGTAAAAATATATATCATTTGTAACGAAAATCAAATATCTGCCAACGAAGAAAAAAAAATCCAGAATTTTTCACTTCTTTTTAGTATAGTCAATTTAGTTTTTTAATGATGTAGGACTTAGATATTGAGTTGAGAATAGAAACTTAATACATGTCGTAACTAATACAATTTTAGAAGTAAACTCATCACTAGCTTCTGTCGTTAGTGTTGTTACTGCTAAAGTGGCATTAATCTATTTTCTAAGCAGACCGAGTTCTGGTAAACGAGCTTTGATACATTTAATAAGAAGAATCTCGACCATATGTTCCTGTTTATTTATTATATAAATTATAGCCTTCCAATATCTAGTGGTGCAATTTATAAGCGAAGCGATCGTGGTCAAATGGACACTTCTATAGGTAGGTTGCAAGGAGAGTCAATTCCCATAAGTTGTCATCGACGTTACAAGACGTGTTTATCCTTGAACCAACGGTAAATGTATTAATATATTGTAGACAAAATACAGGCCGATAATTTTTTATTTCAAATTAAATAATTGATTTATTAATCTTGAAAAAGTCGTGTGATGTCGTGGTACACCAAATAGGAACGAAGTTTCTTATCATTAAATATAATAATACATGCAACTTACAGATGGGTATACAGGGTATACAAATGGCGCTATACATTTTTTTTTAATTTTAAGTTTTTTTTTATTTAACGTTACGGACGTTTTTTGCCGGATAGGGTATCCCTCCGCAACGCCCCATAAGGAACTTCGTTCCAAAAATAAAAACTGCTTATTCAATTTAAAGTTTAAAAAATATAAAGTTAATATTATCATTAAATCCATGCTAATATTATCAATTCGAAAGTAAATCTGTCTGTAGGACTGTTACGTTAAATTGCTGCACCGATTTCAACGAAATTCGGCATGAAGATACTTTGATTATTGAGGAGGAAATAGGCTACACTTTAGCGTGATAACTGACAGACACGCGTGCAAAAACCTAGTAATGTCATAAACAGAGTTGTAAGCAAATCTGTGATTTTAAATTTTTCAGCTATGTGGGATAGTAATAGGTGGTAACAGTCACACAAGTACGCTATTATTCTCGACATATTGATGTACCCAATTATCTAGAAGCAATCGCTGAAATATGTAATTAAATGCAAAGTCTTTTTTTTTCTCTTGAACATACCCAGTACTGACTTTAACTGAAGAATCACCCTAAAGGTTTCGTTCAAATGAACGGGTCATCAATCCATAAACCTGATCTAATCACCCATCAAATAAAAATATAACTTGAATACATATCATTACGGTTCCTATTTCGTTACTCACAAAATTTCAATACAACATAAATATTGCACGCTATCACTCATCGCTTGTAAACAACAGCAACCCTTGTTATTAGTTCCGTTACGTGTGCAGAATTTCACTGATGAATGATCACAGACATTAGGGTTGGCAAACCTTGAATTTGGTTTTATTTGATTTATTTGTGTGTCATGTTTCATGGCTTGATGGGTAGAACTTGATGTAGGTATATCTATTGTACATTATTAGCCGCTTTGATATCAAACGTCATAATAAATTTATTGATCTTTGTTTATCATTTATCATATTATACTAAGATAAATTGATGTATATTTTTACTGTTTTCTTACTTAGATCAAGTATCGACAACTTGTACGATACTGACGAAAAGTAGCATAGTTTCTTAGTATGTGTGTGCGTTAAAGCGTGTATTTACTTGGAACTACGCCTTCGATCATAAATAGTACTAGATTTCCGATAAGCGCTTCAAAAACGGCCCGAAAAATAAGACCACAAATAATTTTGTGGTCTTATTTCAAATTAGTATGGTCCAATTACAGCCAACGTTAAGACGTCAAAATGCCGCAGTGCTCGTTCAAAAACTGTGTAAATAACCACCGTAACACCAAGGTTTTGAAAGGAATATCTTTTTTTCGGTAAGTTTATATTATTATTAAGTGTTTTTCATAAAATAATAAACATAATTATATATTATAGTAAATATAATTCAATAAACTAATATTGAAATTATTTGGCCAACGTTTACTACAACGCACCAACTATTGTATCAAACATCACCTATTCTTGAACAGGGAATGCATGGAGTAGTGTTATTATTTTATAATGTTATTTTTGTTTGTAGATTTCCTAGTGACCCATTTCGCTGTGCAGAATGGGTATCTATTGAAAGAAAGAGGAGAAGAAATATATAACCCTTACAAAAATTCTATAATATGTTCGATTCATTTTGACAGATTCGACATAACTGGAAATACGCAAAGGCGTAATATTATATTAAATAAATTAATAGATGGCGAAATTAATAGATGTAAGAGACATGGATGGTTTAAGTTATGCTTCAAACGATGTGTTTGACATATGCATGAAAACCGAACGTGTTATACGCAACTGTCTTCGCATGAGTGGTGGCAAATCAATGCAAAAAGAGTATGACAAAAACTTTATATGTGTAAATGTTTTAAACGCATATATTGAAAAGGATTTTTTTTCTAAGGGAAACGAACACAACCATAAAATAAGCCTAATTAAACTAATTATAGAAAAAATCATTAATGTAAGATTACATTATATTTGTAAAAAAGAAACCGCTCATATCAAAATTACTTCTAAAAGACAGCTTTATAACAAGCTGAATCTGTTTAAAGGTAATTAAACCTATATTACTATTTTAATTACTTCTGTATAAAGAATACGTCGAAAACATGTTTCTTGATTCCTTTCATATTTTTTACTTTATAGTTTTTTTTATTACCTATTTGTTGTAATAGCGGCAATGTAAAATAGTATCTATTACTTTTTTGAATCGGTCAAAAATATTTACCACCATACAAAACAAACCTAAAACAAATATATTCTGCCACTCTACGTCATTCAATACTTACTGTGTTCTGAGCATTGAAATGTAATACCAAGAACTACATCTAGTTCCACAATACAATAAGCACGAAATAGAAACAAAACGTTTTTAATCTTAGACATAGACTTTAAGTATCATTTTAGAATAAATATTTTTGTACTAATGACTTTTTATTTTTAAGCGACATTTTAAATTTATTCCATCGTATCGCTTCTCTGACGAAAGGACCTAAATAGATATATTTTGTAATAGTAATTAAACTTTATGTTTAAGCATAAAGGTTTATAATAAACTGAAGTCATTAACATTATTAAACTTTTTTCTAAGAATGAAAATGTTTTCGTGTCTGTAAACATGGCCACTTGAGAGTATTATTTTTGTTCCTGATCCTTAATCTAGTACTATTATTGATCGAAGAACTACGCTATTTTTTTTGTTTCAACAAGCACAAGGCCGTGCGCTATCTACCTTTTTTATTTGATCTAAGCTTTTTGATATGAAGTACAGTTAGATGTCTAAATCTGTGTATAATCTCAAACAGGTATACAATGCACTTCCAGCACACGTAGGTTCACTTCGCTGAATACATTTAAGGAAAAACTCAACAATCATATTTTAAAACTCTTATTGTCATACGACTTTGAACGCAGCCAACTCATAATCTCAGGATGCGTCGTATTACAATGTTTTTCTTTAAGTATATAGGTTAATAGTTTTATAATAATATTTTATTCTTGTGTAAGTGACAATGTTTGTCTCGTTGAGGAATAAAGATCTTTAAGGCCATAATAGATTCCATGGCAAAGGGCGTTCGACAAACCCCAAAGAAAGGCTGAGTACAATCCTGCGTTCTAAAGTAATTGGTAGGTATCTTGGGTGCATTGAATTTCACGTTCAATAACAAGCGAACTATGAGTCCAATTTGGGAATATTTTTAATCACGATACTAGATTTTCTGCCACTTGGACGATTCAAGATTAAATCTGATCATCTTTTAAAGACTTCTCACATAAATCGTTGTATAAATTAACCAACACATAAATAATACTAAAACACTTAATTACCATACTTTGTTACAGTATTAAATTATGTAGTGGCCGCCATCCGACAAGTAGGAATAATTTATGTGACTGTACTTATTAAACGTGGTATATGTCCGTGGCTTTATAGCTGCAGCTGTATATTCATGAGAAGCTAAGGAGTATTGTTTTTTAGTGATTTTAGTGATTTTTATCCCACTACTGCTAAGCCAAGAGTAATGGTAATTTTTTTCGTATTCTATGTGTGTATGTACGTTCCACCATAGCTTATAAATTACTGAATCGATTTTGATTAATGAAGTGTCAATAGGTTCGTAATACTATCCCGGGTGACAGAGATTACATAAGTTTCTAAAATATTTCATAATACTGAAAGAATATCAATGGAAAATAAATTACTCCATGAACGCACTTTAGTGACGAAACTGTTACAATAAATAAAAAAAAAGAAAATAACGGTAGTAGGCTTAGCGTAAACTGAGATAATTGGGTGGAAACACGGGCCCAATGATTTTATACTGAATATTTTTTTATAAATATTTTTTTTCAAGAAAACCTTTTTCTTCAAATTTTCAGTTTTTATTATGTAACATAGTATTCTCATCTGTGTTCTACTAGTCAGGCCCTTTCATTTGATGCCATTGCCTATATAGCGATGGTCGTTGACAAAATGTGTAAACCACCATTTAGTAGCGGCGGACATAGAGTTTAATGTTTCACAGTGAACTGTGTTCTACTAGTCAAGCACTTTCATTCGATACGCATATAGTGGTAGTCGTAGTAAATTGTGTATACCATCATTTTGTCAACGCGGCCATCTTGGGTTTACAATAAAAAAGAATTTACATAGTTGGATTGTCACCAGAACTCAAGGTGTGTACCAAATTTCAAATCAATCTGTCAACAGGAAAGGGGTCAAATTTCAATTACTAGATTTGAGGTAAACAAATAAATAAACACGCTGGGTAAGCTAAATAAAACAGTTTAATAAAGAAAATAGTGAACAGTAATTAATAGTATACGAGTATAATCTGTAAACTTTCATCAGTTGTTATTGACATTTGACCAAAGACTCCTGTATTGTTTAGTATGCTAATTTTAAAAGTTAAAACACTCACGTTAAAACAATAAACGTGGGACGGCTTTCAAAAAATTCACATTTTTGACTAACAAAAGAAAAAACAAAATAATATCTACATAAACAAAACAAAGCACGAAATAAAAATGTAAATTAGAGGTGTATTCGCCACAAAATTACATGCAAAAGTTATCAGACGAAACAGAATTTTTGTTATGAGGCGTTTCGTAAACAGATCGTAAATATTATGACCAACTGACGAATATTTTTTGAAAAATGTATATACAAAAAGTTTTTGAAAAAAAATGTATTTTTAATTTGATAATTTCGAGTAACATGTTTCTACATGGTGTGTTTTTTTGTGTATGGGCTTGCCAAAGTGAATCTACTCTTCCTGTTGGAAAGCATAAGCAGATTCCAAGAGGGGTGGCCACCATGCTCATTGCGAATGCAGACAATGCAACAATGCAGCATGGTGACCTGTGGGTTTAGTGAAGTTTCTACATCATTAGGCCTGCAGTCTCAGTCTGTCAGTCAGTGTTAGTCACTCTGTCACATTAGGTTGATCTTCTGTGTGAGAATAGTACCGCCCCGGTCGAGCCGGTCTAACCCTGCTGCTATCAGCGTGGCTCTTTACCTCTCTCGTGGCTCTTGACCTGTGTTCTCATATTAGACCAGAATCTTCTTCCTAAAGAGAAGCCTATATCTAACATTGAACTACTTAAGTCTGTTGATGAAGACGTTTGTGTACCTACACATCCAAATAACTCATTATGAGTTTTCCTGTCAATTTAAATTATTTTCAAAAATTGATTTTTTATTTGTAAAAATCTGCCAACAACCTGAATATGATGAGTTTCATAACTCAAAATAGTTAATCATATCGTTCTATTGTAAACTATAAAATATATTTGTCTTCAAAGTTATGTTTAACTCAGTCTGCTTGTCTTGAGTGTGACATCAACTTTCTAAAACACCTGTAACATATTCTTTAACAAATAAATCCTGCAAATCAGATCAAATAAAGCCATAAACCTAACGACTTTATCCACAAATATTGAATACAACCCTCATTCGAAGTAGGTCAGAACACGAATATCTTGCATCGAAAAAAGGTGAATTTCGCCAGTTGATGTTGTGAAGATTGGCGTAAAGATTTAGGGTAGATTGGCTCGAGTACTACCTCCGTGCCACCGAAAGGCACAATGGGGAAACGGCTTATACCTTACACTGCTTGGACAAAGGATAAAAACTCACTTTATTTGTAATTTACCGACAGATTGCTTCCATTCACGTCCATATTGGCTTTTTATTAAAGCTCCCTTTCTTGCTTAAATGTGCCTCATGATAAAGTGAATACATTTTTAAAAGATGCTTATTAAATTTCAGGGATGTAAATATAGTATTTATACATGAGTAAAATGGAAAAAACTGTGCTGGATGGTTTTCATTGTTGATACCATTGATACTATACCCCAACACTAAGTGACAAAATGTCCTGTGTCATGCACTGTCAGTACTATCTAGACCACTCAGACTTGAAATTATCGTTATTAATACTAGAGATTATATTTATCGATAAATCTTTTGCAATTTCAATCGTACTCTTTTATGATCGTGAAATTTATATACCAAAGCTCGCTGAGTACATAGAAACTGGTAAGTAATCATTTACTTACCATTTTCTATGTATTCAGCGAGAGTTCAAATTACTTTTAAAGTCTGGATAGTAGCAGGCCATAACTGCATGTTAGTTGAGATGAAGATAAACGAAGCTCATTATTATTGGCAGTTCCAGAAATAAAGTTTCATCCATAATTGCATTCGTCATTATTTAATTTGCGGTTAAGGTTATTAAATGATAGAATCATGAGAAGACTTAGAAAGAATTAAAGAAGGTTTATTTAAAACTAGCTGAACCCCGCGGTGTTACCCGCGGTCATTGTTGTACCGCGAGTAACGCCGCGGAACAAGTTAGTCTAAAAAAAGTAGCCTAAGTTACTCCCCGAATCATCAGCTACCTGCCAGTGAAAGTCCCGTCAAAATCCGTCCAGCCGTTCCGGAGATTACCCGGAATAAACAGACAGACAGACAGACAGACAAAATTTTTTTTTGCTTCATTTTTGGTATATGTACCGTGTATTCATACATATGCATTTAGTAAAAAGCGGTTATTTTAATATTACAAACAGACACTCCAATTTTATTTATTTGTATAGATTGAACGTAAAAAGAAAGTTATGTTTTAAGAATACGATGTACCAGCTTCGAATTTAACCTTTATTGCAGGACAACATTACTAAAAAGAGATGGAAATCTTGGAACAAATCCTATATAAAACCTTTCTGGTTAGCGTGGTATTGTATGCCAAAATCTCTTTTCTTAAGAGAGATCAAAGTCCTGCATTGAACTTCTAAATTCTGTTGATGATGATGATTCGCACTCAGTATTATAGTAGAGCAATAGTCTTTCAAATAAAGTGCCGAGTTAACAATAATAATAATAAATATTTCGGACATCAAACACACAATGCCGTCTAGTCCCAAGCTAAGCAGAGCTTGTGTTATGGGTACTAACAACTGATACAAATACATTTATACTGTTTTTTTTGTAAATACATACATATTATACATATAAAACACCCAAACTCCGAAACAAATATTTGTAGATCATACAAACATTTGGTCCGACCCGGGAATTGAACCCGAGACCTCATGATCAGCAGTCGCATACGGCAACCGCGAGACCAACGAGGTAGTCCTCATTATACATTTTAATTCTATGAGGAACGCAGTAGAATTGAACCTAATGTCATTATTCTACGCTCTATAAAGCCACGGAAGAGATTAATTCTGAGAAAATGACGTGGAAATAAACTTGGAATAAGTTCCCCCAGGATATGTAGTTAAAACTTCAATATCAAAGATTAAGTGGCTCGTATGCTGGAATGGTTCAATTTGAATATGACTTTTATTAACATTATATATTAAAGACTTATTTGAAATTATACGCTATAAACTGATATCCAGACAATAATTTTAGTCTACCACATTCTAAACATGTTATCTTGCCTAAGCACACCTTATATAACTAGAAAACTAACATAAATTAAATATATCCTTATTTTTTGTAAATACATACATGATAAGCTAAGAAACACCCAAATCAAATCAAACATTAAATATTGAATTGAACTAGATGCGATCTGCAACCGTTGGTGTAACAGTGTACAAGCCTCTCCCAGCATATGTGTGATTGCAAGGTATCAGTTAAAATATGGACCGGGTTAAACATGTTATAAAGTCTTCAAAGAAAAATTAATCCATACAAATAAATAAAATTGGAGTGTCTGTTTATAATATTAAAATAACCGCATGCATATGTATGTATACACGGTACACATGCCAAAAATGTAGTTAAAAAAATTTTTTGTCTGTTTGTTCCGGGTAATCTCTGGAACGGCTGGACGGATTTTGACGGGACTTTCACTAGCAGGTAGCTGATGATCCGGGGAGTAACTTAGACTACTTTTTTTAGACTAACTTTGTCCCGCGGCGTTACTCGCGGTACAACAATAGCCGCGGGTAACACCGCGGGGTTCAGCTAGTCATACAATAAATGGACACACCGTGCAAATTGATTAATAACAACAATTTGCGAATCGTTCAAATACAGATTTTGTGCCAGAATCCACTACAATTTGGCACTTAGCCAGTTAAACAATTATCAATTAAAGAGAACTGAGTAAAAAACATTGATAATCCAGTTTCAATCGAATACGAATCTAAATAGAAAACTAAATTAAATTGCAGAATTTAAATTTGATTACTGCTATGAAAAATTCTTAACATCATTCGACTAGTTACTCTAGGAATCCATATCAATAAAGTTGATACCCTGTGCGAGTAAAAGCTTCCTATTCTGAATAGTTAACTCGTTCTAACTCACTCAATCGGTCAATCGTTATTGCCACGAATCGTCCATCTCCATTAGATCGATAATTGGCACTCTGCCACTGCGTGTTTTTCACTTTTTCCTTGCACAAACAACCTGTGGAATAAATTGTTGTCTGTGTTATTCGAAACCTACAAATAAGAGCGAATACTCCTATCACAAAGACTGATAACATATTGGTGGGATTTAAAAATGAAACCCTACTACTAAAACTCTCTCAGATGCAGTATTCGTTATAATAATAGTGTTCACAATCATTTGTGTTCAAAAGATTAAAAAAAGAACAATGATTGTCCCACACAAAGTTATATTAAAATCAAAATTAATCGAATATCAAATTGAAGTATCCTCTACCTATGTTCCTATAAATCGTTGAGATAGTAAAGTTCACGCAAACAAAACTTATATTTGAACCTACAATTGTTTGCATAAGTTCAGACTCATCGCCCCGGGACAATCGATTAGTTCCGCGTTCCCATATATGTAGATGAACAGAAACTGGAGAAAACTCATTCGTTTTCGTGAGAACACCGATCGAATGCGACAGACAACTTAAAAGATTAAGTATTGTCGTGAGAAATGAGCTTTCTTTAGACACGTCCTAAAGCCTAAACACGTTTTACATTTTATGTCGGAGATTGACATTCTTGAAACTGCATTTTACAGAATGTGAAATCTTTTAAAAAGGCAGGTTGCCCTATGTCAAAAGATCCTCAATAAATTAATATGAATTTCATTTGTCCTTTGAATTAGTTTGGACTTAGCAAAAACTCTTTTAGGCTAAAATTTCAATATCACTGTGTCTCTCGACAAAGGATTGCACTTACGCAGATGAGGAATATAGCAGTGTAGAAATATATAGTGTGCTGCCATAATAGCTCTATCCATTAGGTAAACTGTACTCATCAACATTGCAAATTATATGTCCATTCCTTTGGTTGCAAAGGCAATCCCAAAACTTTAAACAAGGCTGTATAAAAGGCGGTAATTTTAGTACTGTTTGAACCAATTCTTTAGTGTCAGAGATCCCTAACTATGCCTCTTTTCTTTGGTTATCATGCATTTTTTTATTTCGCATAACAATTCATTAAGAATTAATGGATGAGATGGAGCAATTTTAAAAAGTTATATGTGTAATGTCTACCATTTTCCACTTACTGTTGTAATGCTTGTCGTATACTTATCTACGAGTATATATAAAGAAAGGAAGGTGACTGACTGACATACCCAGAGATCAACGCACAGCCCAAACCGCTGAACCTAGAGTCCTGAAATTTTGCATGTAGGTTCTTTATATAACGTAAGTGAGCACTAAGAAAGGAATTTCGGAAATTCCACCCCTAAGGGAGTAAATCAAGTGATGAAAGTCAAGTCAAATAATAAAAATAGACTCAATTCGTAAACACGACGTATAGACAATGACATTTACTATCGGCGACTCATTGATAACGAAATATAAAAGTAATTGATCCGTAAATCGGTAGAACAGTCAGCTACGCAAATATATCATACATGCATAAAAGGTTTTCTGCCCTTTATGTCTTCAGAGAAAGGTAGGGAACTTATGAACTTTCGAACTTAAAGAGGCTTCCGACTCCGACTTTTGATGCCAAACTGAAGTTTAGTACATAGTTGTTTACAAGGCTTCTAAAGCTAATTCTGGCTTTAATATTAAGGTGGGATACGACGGGCCTCGATCTGTAATAGTTAATCGGCTCAGGTCTAAGTGGATTGAGGTCTATGAACGTCTTTTATGTACGGTAATGTTCATTATTATTTACCTGATGTATGTTGTTTAATGCAGACTGCTACTTTAGGCTTTACACGTTTCATAGAAACTATATGTATATCTCTGTTATGAGTAGTTTTATTTTATTCACTAAGGTATAAAATGCTTTCAGTTTGATGTTCGAGAGATTTACGTGTGAATGGGTAGCAAAAAAGTGATAGTGGTATACACATAACTGCCTCGTTGGTCTCGCGGTTGGCGTGTGTGACTGCTGATCGTGAGGTCTCGGGTTCGATTCCCGGGTCAGACCAAATGTTTGTATGATCTACAAATATTTGTTTCGGAGTTTCGGTGTTTTCTATGTATAATATGTATGTATTTACAAAAAAAAAAGTATATATGTATTTGTATCAGTTGTCTAGTACTCATAACACAAGCTCTGCTTAGCTTGGGACTAGGTGGCGTTGTGTGATAGATGTCCGAAATATTTTATATACAGTAATACTGTTTAAGTTGGTTAAGTATAACAAGCTTTCACAGAAGCGTTTCACTTTCGCTTGAAGCGTATTTTGTGTAGAGAAAAAGTTAACAGTAAAATTAGATAATTAATGAGATATGAAAATATTGTTTCCGAAAAATACAGCGAAGAAAATATTCGTTTAAAATAAGAAAAACTGTATTCAAATATTACTAAGCAAGTTACTTTTTTTAAAGCTCAGTAAAATAAATAATCAAAATCTTTTAGGTGCTGAGTAACCCATAAACTGGTATATTCTGAAATAGTTATAAATACAAGAATCCTCTATAATTATAGACCTAGTTACTTTAATTAAATGAAAATCTTCACTTAATTTACGACTTAATTAACTAACCAAACAAGTAAGAGAAGGTTTGTGATTTACTAAGTCAATTAGATCTAAACCAACAAACTCCGTTTCTAGAGACAAAGTGTCTCAGTGTAATTCTATCGTGTTTCAATTCCAATACTATCACTAATATGCGTATATGGAAATGAGGAAATTCCTCCGTCTCGCGTTTTGAATGTGTAATCACTTGCCACGTAATACTTACATAATGGAATTTTGTGTTTGTATTTCAATGCAAAACATGTCAAATTAATTAAAGATATTATTCGATGGAAGTAGCTTAATGTTCAGCGAAGGTCAAAGATATTTTGATTGCAAAGATGTATTTTGTTTTATTGTAAAACAGTCAACCTTTAAACAGTAGGACTTTTTAAGAAGTAGGAACATCCTTTGAAGGTAGGATGATCGTCTACATAACTATGTTAGTGTAGGTACTAGTACTGATTCCCAAACTAAGACGAAGCCTGTATCTTATCTTCTAATTCTAAAGGTCAAAGTCAAAGATAGAATGTCTTCCTTGTCCAATGTAGTAGTCACGATTCCTAACCGGGACAAATAATTTTGTTACTAGTGCAATTGATTAATAATAATAAATAATAAATATTTCGGACATCTAACACACAACGCCATCTAGTCCCAAACTAAGCAGAGCTTGTATTATGCTGTATTATGCAGAGCTAGACAACTGATATGAATACTTATATACTTTTTTTTTTGTAAATACATACATATTATACATAGAAAACACCCAAACTCCGAAACAAATATTTGCAGATCATACAAACATTTGTTCCGACCCGGGAATCGAACCCGAGACCTCAAGAACAGCAGTCGCGTACGCTACCACTGCGCCACCGAGGCAGTTAAACTTGATCTAGATAAAAATGTTTCTTTTTTCTTATTTTTTTGTGGAAAGGCGGCGTAGTAATAAAGTAGGCGGGCAAACGAGCAGACATATCACCTGATGGTAAGTGATTACCGCCGCCCATGGACACCTGCAACACCAGAGGCGTCATAAGTGCATTACTGGCCTTTGAGGGATGGGGAGGGGAGATAAGAGGAAGGGGTTTGGGTTATGGGCCTCCAGTATCCTCACTCACGCGGTGAAAGACAGCGCAAGCACTATTTCACGCCGGTTTTCTGTAAGGCCGTGGTATCACTCCTGTCGAGCCAGCCCATTCATGCCGAAGCGTGTCTCGCTCATATATGATGTATTTAGTAATTTACAGGTCTATTTAGCAGTAGCCCTGCAACATTTTTACAGGTTTTGTTTTTATGGATATCTTATATTTATTTAGTTCTGTCTTGTTTAATACATTTTAATCTAATAATATATATTTTGTTACAGCTGAGTGTGCTCCAACCCTCGCACCGTGGAAGCCATTAAGTGAAGTAACAACCAGTGAAACAATCCAACACCAACACCCAAATGATGTTGACACACACGCAATCTACGATATTAATGATATCGTCCATTTTGAAGACAATGATCTCGTAATGCGAGATGCTAAGAGAATCAAGTTTCAAGACAACAATAAGTTAGACAATTCAGTTGAGCCTTTTAAAACTTATACATTCGATGATGTGCGAAGAGCACTGCAGAATGATACAAAATTTGGTACGTATGGCAATGAGTTAACTGAAGAAGTGAAAAAGGAAGATCCATGTGAATGCCAACATGGAGGCGGATGTGTGGCCAATGTTTGTCTTTGCCCGCTCGGGTATGCTGGAGTAAAGTGCGAGATTACTTTGGATTTAAAGGTGAGAATAGCCAATGATTAAGACAATATTATTTGAAAATAAATTTGAAAGACCTTGATATAAATTTGAAACTTACAGACGGATAATATTTACAAATTTAAACGAGACCATCAAGTATTTTTGTAATTGAATTATTTGAACATTAAGTACAAATAACTAAATTACAAAATTACTATTTTTATAGTTGCAGTACTTCTCATAATAAAAAATGTACCTACCTTTAAACAAAAGTGTCAAAATACTTATATCAAAAGCGTATGTCTCATTGAAATTCAAAATAAAACAGAAAATGTAACACTCTCTAATATTATTTACTTAAGTGCAGTATTTTTCATCATGTATACCAACATCATGCATAATGTCCATTGATCTTTCGATTGCGATTTATGAACATACGTGATAAAGATTACTGATGTAATATAAAGCTCTAGAAAATGATAAGTATAGTTCCAGTATGCAAATATTTACAAATTAATTACATTTCTTCAACATGGAAGTTTAAGTCCGCTATTACAAGTTCCAATATATCTTCATCGTAGCCAACAGGACCGAGGACTTTTTTTTTTATTTCCACTCCTTCTTCCTTTCCTTCATAAATCAAATGAGCCGGAGAGAAATGTTTTTGTCTCTTTACGAGTTCGCCTCAGAAATATTTCCAACTCAGTTTGCAGTTCTTTGAATATTTAGTTTGGAGTGTAATGTTCGTAGTCGTTTCTGTTTAAGACTTTCGTCAGTTTTTCTCGAGTTCTATTCTGCTGAATTTTATTTTATTTTTACTACGTTCCACATTTACTTTTTAGATTTATCGTTGATTGTTTCTTTGTTTTTATTTTGCACTGCCCTCGGGCAGTTGGTTTTTCTGGAATTATCAAACAGTAGATCACATGTCCACTGATTGTTGCCTATCGTGCCTTTCACTGGAACTCAGACCCAAAACATTATTAGATGTTTTTGTAGTTAACTGTACTTTTACTAATCAAATTTAGTCAACTAGCGTCTAGTCAAAATTCAACCTAAATTTTGCAATACTTTTGTGGGTCTGAAATCTGAGCGTATTTGCTTTTACACTTATGTATGTGTTATATAATGGTATTGTGTGTTAATATTCGTAAAAGTTTCAGTTATTAAGAAGTTACACAGGCTGCTCTATTACTGGCAACCCTTATATGTTATACTAGAAAAGAACCAGATAACTTATTCCATAAAATGATGATCAAATTATCTATTTCATCTTCTACTCATTTGATTATACTAATAACATAGCTTATTTAAAGGTATTGCTTACTTAAATATGTGGGTTTAAACATATTTTTCTATCATGAATTATATTTTTCCAGGTGCCTAGGTTTAATGGATCATCGTATCTGCGCTTGCCTGGGCTCGGCGGTTCTGCTGAGTCATGGCTCGATATACAAGTAAGAATAATATTTTAGTTATTATGTAACACGTTGAAAAAATGTGTGTTTGAAAAATATCAGTTCGAAAACCAGTAAGATCATATTTATGGATTATCGCTTCATTATCTCATAGCTAAAGTGAGGTGCGTACGTTATCTCCTAGTAAGACGCTTTATAATATATTTTGAGCATTTATGTTTTACTACTTAAAATATTCAGTGCGCGTTTACTAATGACGATGAAATTTAATGACGAAATTTAGTGTGACTGTATAAGAAAGTCAAAGAGGAAATCTCCATATATTCAAACCATTATGTTAAACCACTTTTATTTTTTAGTGTGGAACCCCCGCGGGCCGTCACCCCGCCGGGTATTATGTTAAACCACTAGACCAATCGTGCACTCAATTGTGCAATTAAACACACTTATAAAGTACTAGCTGACTCACGCAAGCCCATTTACGTCTTCTATTGCCCGTAGCGTGATAACTTTCCCCCGTTTTTGAAACATTCTTCATTGGTACTCCGAACTTATTGATCTCAGCGTGATGATATATAGCCTATGCCTATAGCCTTCCTCGATAAATCGGGTTATCTAACACTAAACGATTTTTCAAGTCGGACCAGTACTTTCTGAGATAAGCACATTCAAACAAACAAATAAACTCTTCAGCTTTATATTATTAGTATTGATATTTTTTACACATTCATGCACTTGTGGACATCGGCCCAGGGTTGTAGAGATCTGGTAAGGTAGGTGCATCGAGGTTAAAGTTGTTATCAGCAACAGGTATAGGCGCAATTGACATAAAGTTATAAAAATGGATATAAATATATAAATACAAATTAAAACAAACTAATATACATACACAATACATGTACTTAATTGACTGCCTCGTTGGTCTCGCGGTTGGCTTGTGCGACTGCTGATCAGAGGTCTCAGGTTCGATTCCCGAGTCGGACCAAGTATTTGTATAATCTAGAAATATTTGTTTCGGAGTTGGGTGTTTTCTATGTATAATATGAATGTATTTACGTAAAAAAAGTATACATGTATTTGTATCAATTGTCTTGGTCTCAAGCTCTGCTTAGCTTGGGACTAGATGGCATTGTGTGTTAGATATCAGAATTATTAAAAAAAAAAAAACATACGCTGTAGAAAGTAGACTATAAGTAGGAGTACTTATGACTTTTGTGGTCTGAAGAAGGCGATTGTTCAAGTTCTTTTTAACCGACTTCAAAAAAAAGGAGGAGGTTTCTCAATTCGACCGTATATATATATTTTTTTTTTACTTTTTTCTTATGTGTGTTCGCGGATAGCTTCGTCGTTTATGAACCGATTTTAATGATTCTTTTTTTAATGGAAAGGAGATGTCCCAACGGTGGTACGATGACAAGGAAACTAAGATCGGATGATGGCATCCCAGGGAAATCGAGGGGAACCCTCATTTTTTTTAGGGAACATTCTTTATTTTTCGTATAGTTTTTGAAAATAATCTTGTATTTGCGTCTGGTAGTCATCATTTAGTGATGATGAGCTGATGATGTAAGGTACAACTCCTTAACGGTTAGGAGTTGGAGGATAAATCTTTAAAAAAAAAAGAAAAAGAAAAGTGGATTATGCGATCGCTACGCCTTTTTCTACTGCGTCAAATGTTGTGAGTTCAAATCCCACATGGGACAGCACTTTTTATGATCCACATTTTTTTGTTCTAAGTTTGTATGCATGTCGGTTTTATGTATGTTTATAAAGTCCCCGTTGTATTTTTCAAAAAGAAAGGAAAAATAATTAAAAAGAAAAATATGTGCCCGGTAAAGGACAATAGACTTGCTTCCCATAGTTCTAGGGGAGAGGAATCCTGGGCACGCCGTTATTGCGGCGGTAAGACCCGTTATGGAGGATTGGCTCGAGAGGCATCACGGGAGCCTCTCATACCGGCTGACGCAGGTGATCACTGGAAAAGGATGTTTCGGAGATCACCTGTGTCTGATCCGCAAAGAGCCAACGTCTGAGTGCCACCACTGCGATGGCCAGACCGTGGACACGGCGCTCCACACGCTGGCAGAATGTCCGGCGTGGGACGAGTCGAGGCGTGATCTCGTGACGGCCATCGGAGTATGGGTTCTCTCGCTCGGTAACATGATTGCAGCCATGTTGCGGAGCGAGAGCGCGTGGAACTCTGCCGTCTCTTTCAGCGAGCAAGTTATGCTTACGAAGGAGACGGCGGAGCGGGACTGGGAGAGGTTAAGAACTCTCCCTGTCCGCCAGGCCCGCCAACGGGCCAGGTACCGCAGACGACTCAGACGCCGGAGATCGCAAAACGATATCCGTCCTCCATAAGTGCAAGCCTGAGGGTGACAGGTAAGGTCACCAGTCACCCTAGCAGAAGGCTGGGGCGGCAGCGCGAGCTTATAGAGCTCGCGCCTGAACAGAAGTGTAAGGGTTCCTACACAGGAGGGTCTCTCCTGTGTAGAGGTCTACATATATAGTGGGTGGCCCGAGGTACGCCGGGGTTCCAGGGATTTCCTTTCGAGGGTGCACCTGGCTCTCCGACTTTTAGTACCCGAGACGGTGTGCGGTTTTTAGTCGGTTCGAGTCCGACATAACCTCCAGCCGGTGGTATCCGAGGGGACTTCCGCACAAAAAAAAAAAAAAATGGGGAGAGGAATCTGAAATCCGGTAACGTATTCATCATACTGCTGGTTAAATAGCTTTTCTTAGAAACGAGGTTTATTATTATGATTTCACCTCGAGTTCCTTTTTAAGAGGCCATTCAGCTGATGAAAATAAATATAGGTAAACTTTTGACGCGCTTTTGAAAAGCTTTTAACGGAGGCGAAAGAACAAAATATAATTTAAACGCACGAAGGTCTCTTTAAAAGTTGTGCCATAAATTAATGTAAATCACAGGTACTTGGGAGAGTTTAAAATTAAAAGTATTTTCGTTATAAAATTTCATTTCTCTGATATTTGAAGTGAAACTGATGTAGGAATATAGCTGTCCTACGAAGAATTTATTCATTATATATTATACTGGCTGACCCACGCAACCCCGTTTGCGTCTCCTATTGTCCGTAGCGTGATAATTTTCCCCCGTTTTTAAAACATTCTCCATTGGTGCTCCGCTCCTATTGGTCTTAGCGTCATGATTTACTACCATCCAACACTGAAAGAGTTTTTCAAATCGGACCAGCGGTTCCTGAGATTAGCACATTCAAACAAAAAAACAAACTCTTCAGCTTTATAACATTAAGTATTAATAGATAGATGGTTACTTCAACAGCCGTTAACAGTTCACTGCTAGACTGCCTCTCCGTAGAAGGAATAGGTAGTAGAGCCACGCTGATTTAAACAGGAGCGGGCTGGGTCGACTGGGGCGGTACTACCCTCGCACAGAAGATCTACGTAAAATAACAGCGTTCGTGCTGTCGTGTTTCGTTGGTGAGTGCGAGACCGGAGGCCCAATGATGCAGAAGCATCACTGCCTAGTCGGCCGTGGTGTGGGTCACCATCCTGTATTGTTGTATTGTCTGCATTCGCAGTGGTGGTGACCACTACTCTTGGATTCTGCTTATGCTTTCCATCAGGCAGAGTAGTCATTTTGGCAGGACCAAACAAAAAAAGATATTGGCTTATTGTACCCCGATGACCAGAAAAGTTATGCTTGAATTTCAACCAAAAATGGATTTTGCAAAACTGTCTGTAAACTGACTTTACAGCTAAAACATTTTTATCGGCAAAATTAACCTAGCGAGTTTGATTATATATTCTAGACATTACATTCGAAAAATTTTAAAACAAATAAGGTAGCCATCAGGGACCAGTAGTGTTCGTGTTCCATTATACTATAAAATGTTGCCATAAATATGATTTCACACAAAGGTTTTAATGTTCGTGAACACACGCCGCGCCCTTCGCAAACTATATAAATATAATAAAAATTACGCGGTCACGCATCAAACAACACTGACGCTAATAGGATAGACGTCCTTCTACACGTTTTTATTCGCGCGAACTAAGCTGACGGACGACCTAGTTAAGATCGCAGGGACTCGCTGGATGCAGACCGCTACCGACCGGTCGCAATGGAAGTCAATGAGGGAGGCCTATGTTCAGCAGAGGACTTCTTACGGCTGATATGATGATGTTGAAGCTGAATAAATAAATTAACATTCTCTCATTCAAGCTGAATAAATAAAGTTCCAAGCTAAGCAGAGCTTGTGTTATGCGTATAAGACAAATAATATAAATACATATATACTTACCTTTTTTTGTAAATACAATAAACTCCGAAACAAATATTTGCAGATTATACAAACATTTGGTCCGACCCGGGAATTGAACTCGAGACCACAAGCACAGCAGTCGCATATAAAATAAATAGAACTATTAAATATAGTAAAACCTATTACCCTTAAAACAGGTTAAAATGACACTTTCACAATTCCGAACGTCTTATTAATTTAATCTTACAACGCTATAAATGTTTTTTTGAACTAGTTTTTGCATGCAACGAAAGGACTGATAACACAGCCTCACTGAAAACCGGTGTGAAACAGTGCTTGCGCTGTGTTTCACCGAGTGAGTAAGGATATCGGGGCCCATACTCCATCCCCTAAAGGCGCCAACGTAGTTGTGACGCCTCTGGCGTTGCGGGTGTCCATGGGCGATACATCTGCTCATGTGCACCTTATTACAAAAAAAACTGGCTACGGTAATATTAGTAGTTTTTCCTTTACGACATATTTGTCATTTATTTGTGCCCGATAATCTAGCCTTTATTAAAGTCAAATTCATGATTTAAGATCAATGAAAAATCTATCTTCTATAAATAGAAATATCTTTCTGGTTTCATTTGCATGTGATTTTAATACGCATTTTTCATGGTGTTGGTGTATAAGCTTGATGTTCACAGCACCAAATGTTGATCCACCTCGCCAAATAAATGAAATAACAAAACATTCAGAACATCCTCATAAATATTTGGATTCACCTGTCCGTTGAATAATATATACCTACTTGCTTGCTCAGCTTCCCTAACAAATAAATCTTCTTAGAGAACCGTTCATCTTAATTTGCAGGCCGATATCTGAGTTCACAGTAATCGTAATTTACTGGACTCTTTAGAATAGCTATAAAAGCAAAGTTGAGGTTTACTATTAAGGTTTCCTATTTGTTTATTATTGATGAGCACATTTATTTATAGACTAGCTGAACCCCGCGGTGTTACCCGCGGTCATTGTTGTACCGCGAGTAACGCCACGGGACAAAGTTAGCCTAAAAAAGTAGCCTAAGTTACTCCCTGGATCATCAGCTACCTGCCAGTGAAAGTCCCGTCAAAATCCGTCCAGCCGTTTCAGAGATTAGCCGGAACAAACAGACAGACAGACAGACAGACAGACAGACAGACAGACAGACAAAAATTTTTTTAACTACATTTTTGGTATATGTACCGTGTATACATACATATGCATTTAGTAAAAAGCGGTTATTTTAATATTACAAACAGACACTCCAATTTTATTTATTTGTATAGATAAGTGACTAGCTTTTGCCCACAACTCCGCCCGCGTAAGGTAGGTTATCACGACCAGAAGCGTTTCTAACACTTGAAGGGCCCGTGTGCAATCATTACTCAAGAGCCTTTCAGTAAGCGCGCAGATTCATTTCAGGTGCCGCGACCGGCGCCCCTATTCACCGCACACCCTGCACTATAGGCAAAGACGCCCATGATCATGACAAAAATCCTATGTCCTTTTCCAAGGTCCAATGAATCTCTATACAGATAGTTCTAGCGGTTTAGATGTGACAGACATACAGACGGATAAAATGGATAATGTAGAATTTGAGGGCAAATTCTGATAACTTTTCAGAGCACTTATATCTTTCTGGTGTTCTTTCAGGAAAAAAAAATTTTAAAAAGTCCTCCTGTAAATGGGTATGTACTCATTTGTAAAATACATAGGATTTTATAGTGATATGTTGTATAGTTAAGACATAGTAGGAGAATTATATTGTACTAGCCGACCCGTGCCCACTTCGTTCAGCGTTCACTGCCCGCTTTTCTTCAATTTGATTTACAAATACTATTATTTTTAACAATTTTTTTTGTTCAACCTTAATAAAATATGACCACTACTGAATAGTGTCGCTGTTCTGTTAGTGAAAGAATTTTGAGGATCGGAGCAGTACTTCCGAAGATTACGCCCCGCAACTACAAAAACAAAGTTTCGATATCAACAGGACGCGTCCTATATATTATGACTTACTTACCAGTGTGACAAATGTGTATTATCGTATAGTGGTGACTTTACAAATAATTGTACATTTAGTAACTTATGATATGAGTAGGTTTTTTTATAAATAACTGTGAGCTAGTCTCACAAAACATTCCCGTGTCGTAGAAGACTTTAGAAACATGTAAATAATAGACATAAAGAACACCCAAGCTATGATAGAACAACAATTTGTGAATCTCACAGAGTTTTTTCCCATGTCGAATTTGAACCCACAATTAATTTTTTTTTTTTTTAGACATCTCCCGCATTAGGAATAAACATCCTGTGTCGCGGGGACTTAACAAACATACATGAAACGGACACAAAGTACAGCCAGACTCAGTGCAGTGGGTGACCCCGCAAATCACTACGTCATCTCTTCAATTGATTAAGAACTGACGTTAACTGCTCTTCTATACATTTTAAATATCGAACAAAACTTTCAAAACAAATGCAATATGAAACTTAGTCTTTTCATCCATTCCAATCAATAATGAGTACAAATTTCCAGAACTTTCTTTGTTCATTAATTAAAGCTATCTATTGCGCGGTTTCAATGAGAACAAACTTTTGTAATGAAGGCTTGTTATTACTTATTCTGCACTTTGTAATTTAATCCATATAAATTCACTATAAAATATGAAATTTAATTGAAAAATATTTGGATTTAATGCACCGTTGATGCAATATTTCAGTCGCATCTTGAACCACTATCAAGTGTGTACTGTGTAGGTAATTTTGGCGATTTATACATGTCGTAGAATTTTAGAACTGTCTTTAATTTTTAATGTGTAACTTTCGTATAATAGAAGTTTTATTGATAAATTACAATAAGTTGTGCCCTTCAATGGACGCAATGACCAAAATCATGCCGTAACTACGCCGCTCATTCTTAGATGGAATGTAGTTGAAACAGTAATTGCCTCGTACCTAAACTAGGTATATTTTAGAATTTCTTTCCCCATACCTTCAACTTGCAATGTCAATAGAACGGTAAACTTTAAATCTAAATATGTCAATTTCAGATCACATTAAAGCCAACCAGTGGAGATGGATTGGTGTTGTACAATTCGGAGAGAGCTGACGGCGACGGGGACTTTTTCTCCCTTCATCTCAGGAACTACTACGTGGAGTTTGCGTTTGACCTCGGTGCGGGAATCGCGCTTGTGAGGTAACCGATTTTATTAGCGTACTAGCTGAACCCCGCGGTGTTACCCGCGGTTGTAGTACCGCGAGTAACGCCGCGGGACAAAGCTAGTTTAAAAAAAGTAGCATAAGTTACTCCCTGGATCATCAGCTACCTAGCAGTGAAAGCTCCCGTCAAAATCGTTCCCGCCGTTCCAGAGATCCGGAAGAAACAGACAGACAGACGGACAGACAGACAGTCAATTTTTTTTAACTTCATTTTTGGTATATGTACCGTGTATACATACATCTGCATTTAATAAAAAGCGGTTATTTTAATATTACAAACAGACACTCAAATTTTATTTATTTGTATAAATTGTCTTTGTCCCTTTAAAATCTTTTTTTGGGGTTTTTATATTTGGTCAAGGCCCTTCATCGGCCGGTGTTTTGTTTAGACACTGTTAGTACTAATCAGATATAAATATAAATAAATAATAAATATTTCGGACATCTAACACACAACGCCATCTAGTCCCAAGCTAAGCAGAGCTTGTGTTATGGGGACTAGACACAACTGATACAAATACATATATACTTTTTTTTTTTGTAAATACATATATATTATATATAGAAAACACCCAAACTCCGAAACAAATATTTGTAGATCATACAAACATTTGGTCCGACCCGGGAATCGAACCCGAAACCTCATGATCAGCAGTCGCACACGCCGACCGCGAGACTAACGAGGCAGTTAGATATGATTTCATATTTTTAAAAATATGGTCGATATAATATCTTGTAAATATATATAGGTTGCATTTTTTCTAATTCAGTCAATGAATGTTAGAATTTTTTTGGGGATTCTGATTTGCCATTCTATTCTAATTTTCATCCTCCTACAACCAATCCTCATTTTGGAAATAATTTGTGTGTCAAATTAATGTTTGCTAGGTCAGCTATGCCTTGAAAAATCCTTTCCCGGACTATTACTTATATTTTTTACAAATATCTTTTAGATCAGCATACCCTCTCGAAGCTGGGCAGTGGCACTGGGTATCAGTGTCGCGGTCAGGGCGGCGCGCCTGGTTGCGCGTGCGCGGTGGAGGCGCGCGGGCCGTCACCGCTCGGGGCACGCGCCGGAGACTTGCGCTTCGACAGCCGCTACTTCTGGGAGGTGCACCGCACCCGCTACCTAGGAGACTCGCACTGGATACGTCCTTTAGTGGATGTGTTTCTCAGGTAAATCCTACTTAATATTATAAATGCGAAAGTTTGTAAGGATGGATGGATGTTTGGATGGATGTTTGTTACTCTTTTACGCAAAAAATACGGAACGGATTTGGATGAAACTTTACAGTAACATTGCTTATACATCATAATAACACATAGGCTACTATTTGCCGCGATAACCGACATATACGCGGGCGGAGCCGCGGGCAAAAACTAGTTGATTGATATGTAAGCCACTATCATCATTGTCAAAATATACTAATAAATAAAGCTGAAGAGTTTGTTTGTTTGAACGCGCTAATCTCAGGAACCGCTGCTCCGATTTGAAAATTCTTTCAGTTTTGGATAGTACATTTATCGAGGAAGCCTATAGGTTCTATATCATCACGCTAAGACTAATAGGAGTGGAGAACCAATGAAAAATGTTTCAAAAACGGGGGAAAATCATCAATCGGCATTAGGAGACGTAAAGGAGGTTGCGTGGGTCTGCTAGTATGCTATAAACTGTTTTCTATGATTGTTTTATGTGTAAAATCCTAAATCAGCTGTAGGCACTTTAATCTCCGCATCCCACTTGCGCTCAATTTATGTCACGCTTTTATAAACTTCACTTGAATGTTTGGAATCGATATTTGTTTTTTTTTAAACAATGTATGTTTCAGATTTATCTTTCTTCGACTCTTATTATTTCTCGTCCTATAAATAAATGGCTATTAATTTACAACAAAATCCCTTGGCTATAATTTTTTAAATGGCTCTCATTGCCCATTGCTGCAGAAAAATAAACTCATCTTACGACTGCCTGTAATTCAATCTTTAATTTATTGATTTTGTCTACTGGGAAAACAATTTAACGAACTACCCAATCTTTATTTGAATTGTCCTATTTGCCTTGAAGTTTGCAAATATTTTTGTTATTTACTACGACCCTATTTTCCTCGAAAAAGTCTGTTAGCAATTAATTGTACATGTGTTAAAAAAAACTGTTTCAGCTAATAATAAACGACGAAGAACTGTCCGTGGTAGCCGCCGCTCTCGGCGGACTCAACGTTGACAATTGTGACGACACTCATGATAATTGCACGTAAGTGAAAAGTATTGGAAATAAGTTAGACAGTAGTAAGTACTCAAACAATTAGAACTTTGTTTGGTCTTCACAATTTCTTCTAGATTTTCAAACGAGAGATATAGTTTCAACAACTTATTTTGATTTTTTTTCAACAGTTCTAATAGACTGTTAGTTTTTAGTAATTATTGTTGAGAAGTATGAGCGCCTACTCTAACTTATATAGCAATACACATGACGCGTATGTCTGCCATAAAAAGCGCCAAGGCTTTAGTTCCTATAAACTTTAAACGAGTTTGGGGAGGCCTAATGCCCTTCAAATTGTGTCTGGCTGATTGGAAAATATTTTAATATATTATATATATTATATAAAAGTCAGACTTCCTAAAATGACGTAAGTTAGGATGTTTTTTTTTTCACCTTTGATACCTTCTAACTGTAAAACGACCCCACTTTCAGCTTAATGATTATCCATTCCTTTCTGAGTATATGTTAGACTACCGACACTTAAACTTTCATCTCTCCTAAAATGCCGTAAGTCTGGGCTGACTTGGACTATTTATTTATTTATTTATTTATGTGAGGAAAACATACAGTGATATATTTTAGATCGATTATAACTATATAAACAGCTAAACACCATTTAAACGTTTTCACATATAAATGTCTAAAGCTTATTTTAGGGATGTAATGAACTTGATAAATTAAATAACAAAACAATTTTTGAGTGAGCAGAAAGAAAAGAATAAAAACAAAAATCCGCTAATCCGTCGTAAAACCATTAAACCACGAGTGCGATAAGACATCTTTGAACTTGTTAGGTTTGGTTGTGAATAAGTCAAGGTTCGGGAAGTCAGTCAGCGCATTCAATTCGTTGGCAGATCTAATTAAAAATGAATTTTGTCTATAATTTGTTGAGCATTTAGGGATTGACAGATAAATTGGTTGCCTTAAAGTCCTGTTTGGCACATGTAACTTAATTTTGGAAAGTAGATAGGGTGAATCTAAATGGCTTTGAGCTATTTTGACTAAACACACAATATCCGCTATGTTCCGTCTCTTAATTAAAGGAAGTATATGGTGTCTCTGACATCTCTGTCCGTACAGTGGATCGCTGGAGTTACATTTATATTCGAGGAATCTCAGAAACCTACGTTGAATAGATTCCAGTTTATCAATATGGACTTGGTACCGCGGGTTCCACACTTGAGAGCAATACTCGAGAATACTACGCACAAAAGAACAATACAATATTTTGAAAACCTTTACACTCTTAAATTGTGAACTAGATCTTAATACAAACCCCAATGATTTGTTTGCTTTTTTAGCAATATAATTGATGTGCATGTCGTACAAGAGTTTGGAGTCGTGTATTACACCCAGGTCACGCACCTTGTCAACTCTTTTCAGTTGATGACCTTTGATAGAATAATTGAAATTTATTGGTTTAGGTTTCCGAGTGAAAGAGATGATATGACATTTAACAACATTGAGAACGAGCTTGTTAATTGAACAATAATGTTGGAAGGCATTTAGATCTTCCTGGAGCAGATAGCAGTCGCCCACGGATTTGATTGTTTTATATATCTTCATGTCGTCTGCGTACAAGCGAAATTTTGAATGTTTTATGCTTGTGGTTACATCGTTTATGAAGATATTAAACAATAAAGGCGCAAGCAGAGAGCCCTGGGGAACACCGGATGGCGCGATGCACCATGAGGAAGCATAGCCGTTGAGTACGACTGCCTGAGAACGATTCTCAATGTAAGACGTGAACCATCTGTACAAGTTTCCGTGGATTCCCGAGAGTAAAAGCTTATGTAATAATATGTCATGATCTATACGGTCGAAGGCTTTGCTGTAGTCAGTGAATATGGCATCCATTTGTCCTCCAGATTCCATACCCGAGGTCACGTACTCAGTGAATGTCAACAAATTCGTCATAGTGGATCTATCTTGGACTATAATTTCATTACTCTAACTCGAATAACGCGTACACAAAATAAACTTAACTAATTTAAGGGGCATACGTGAGAAATACAGGTGCCTGAAAGAACAACCAAAACCATTTGTAATATTACATCGAGCTTTCAAATATAATCTTGAAAATTTAAGAAAATTCATGTTTTCATGTGAATTTTTTTCATTCGTGTGAACTAAGCCTTTATTATTTTAAATCATTCTATTTCCAGAGATAAGAATCATTGCAAAGAAGTTCTAGAACCCAAACCGGTGTACCCTCAAAATATCTCAGAAACCGACGTACATCACACAATAGTAGCTAAGAAGGGTTTCAAGCCGAAGATCCACAAGAAGCTAAAGAAACACATACCGCACGCACACGTCGACAAATACAAGAAGAAGAAGTATTTCATCAGTAAGAAGCATCAGTTCCTGATGGAAGATTTGGAGAGGAGTAATGAGGTATATAAACATATAGTTATTTAGTTTTTCAGATAATTCAATATTTATGGTAATCTATCTGTAAGTACTATGCGAACTAGATAGCTTAGATTTCAAAATCTAAGTAACGCACAAACTGAATTTAGCAACCATATTATTGACGACAATTCGTATAACTGTAATTGATTCCATACCAGATGGTTTTTTTTATTGTTACCAGATTGTTGCTAAACATACTCATAAAGAATGTTTTTCATTATCTATATATGCCGTAATAAAATTGTGCAATAAAATTGGAGTGTCTGTTTGTAATATTAAAATAACCGCTTTTTACTAAATGCATATGTATGTATACACGGTACATATACCAAAACTGTAGTTAAAAAAATTTTTGTCTGTCTATCTGTCTGTTTGTTCCGGGTAATCTATGGAACGGCTAGACGGATTTTGACGGGACTTTCACTGGCAGGTAGCTGATGATCCGGGGAGTAACTTAGGCTACTTTTTTTAGACTAACTTTGTCGCGCGGCGTTACTCGCGGTACAACAATAACCGCGGGTAACACCTCGAGGTTCAGCTAGTCTACATTACAACAGTAAATTATCGCCTTTTAAAAAAAGCGATTCTAAAAGCGATTTCCTGATTGCCTGACGTTTCAACCAGGTTGCACTGGCCGTGGTCACAAGCTGTCTGAGATTTCATATTGTTTTTGCACGTATACATACCATTTGCATTCATCTAATATTTACTTACAGGTAGCAACAGATGGCCCAGTATACGATGGACAGACATACATGCAAGTGAAATATTTAAGTGAGAATGACGTGAATTGGAGCGATATGAACACATACCCTAGTTTCTCTGGAACAGATAGCTTTATACATATTGATGATGAGGAGACCATGAAAAGGCACGTGTATTATTTTCTTTTTTATATTTTTTTTTTTTTGATTAAGTTAGAATTCTACAGTTAAATCTTAAGTATGCAAATCAATATCTCTTAAAACACAGAGACAAGAAACATTTTATCTTTTATGTGTATCCAACAATTTAAAGTTTAACTAAAACGCACATATCAATAGAAAATCATAGTAAAACTTATCATAATACATTGTTACTTCGCTCAATTTGTACGATATGTCAAGAAATCAGTTATTAACAATTCAACTATCGTCTACCTCCAGAATCAAACCAACCCCAAGATTCTTAATTATAATATTGTCTTTCAAAATCGGTGAAAAGTAACGAAAGAATTACTTAACACTGATTGTCTCTGAGGCTATGGCATCGCTTTATTTGTACTGGCATTTCTCTCCCCCGGTAAACACCGTAAAACGTAGTTTCTTATTGCCCACATTGGAACGCGTTTTTCATACTTTTTATATAATTTACGTGCTTATTTAGAAAGTGTGTATTTTCCAGATTAGTATCATACTCCTTGGATATCAATATCCGGTTCAGGTCCGTGGTATCCCACGGTTTGCTCGTATGGAGCGGGGGCGCGCACTCTCCACCAGACTTCCTCTCGCTAGCCATCGAGAACTCTGTACTTGTGTTCAGGTAATTTTTAATCTTGTATGTCCATTTACTATTTTTGTCGTTTTCATTAGGGCTTTTCTAAGAATTTATTTCGATTCGGAAAATACATTTAGTAACCAAACAAAACATGTAAGAAACCAACTGTAGCGTACATTTGCAAATGTTTAAATGCCCAATAAAACCAAATGAGAAGGCTTAATATAAAAGTAAGTTTGATTTTAGTTCTAAAAGATTTTGACTCTAAAAGAAAAAGCTTATATAAAGCGATTAAGCCCAAAACCACACTAATATATAAAGGCGATACTTTTTGAGTGTGTACGTTTGTTACTTATTCACGCAAAAACTATTAGACGGATTTGGATGAAACTTTACAGTAATATAGTATACTAGCTGTCCCGGCAAACGTCGTTTTGCCATAACTACTAATAAATTAAAAATTAATTAAAAAAACATTGTCCAGCGGACAAAATTGTGAATCTAAACCATTCCCAGATCCCCTTGAACACACACAAAAAAATTCATCAAAATCGGTCCAGTCGTTTGAAAGTAGTTCAGTGACATACACACTCACAGAAGAGTTATATATATAAAAAGATATAATATATTTAATTTTTTATTAGTCTTAATTTGTCTGTTCTGAATTTATATTGATTTTATATTATATTCTATTACAACCAAATTACATACTTAACACACACATTTTGTATAAATACTCTATAAGTTAGAACTGCTGTCCTTGTCATAGTGATGATATGGTGCTAATTTCTGATTAATTCTAACTACAAACAATTTTTTTTAATCAGTCTTTTGAACATCACATTTTTTTTAGTTTCATTTCTGGTTTTGTTTGAAGAGATTTTGGAACATCAGAATTAGCACCAATCAATAATGAATGATCTGCTCTTGGTTGCCGCGACACAAGCCTTGAGCTTAGTGCGGAAACCGCCGATAAGTTTGAACCTGTAAATTGTTTCTGTACAAATAAATAATTAAATAAATAAATAAATGTAGCTTATACATCAGAATAACACATAGGCTACTATTTGCCGCGATAACCGACATAAACACGGGCGGAGCCGCGGGCTACAGCTAGTAAATAATAATTATTTTCTGTTAGGAACGTCTAGTCGCTAACAAAACTATTACATATATGCTATAGCTGACTATTTATTTCGTTCCGTTTTCAGGTACGACTTGGGTAGTGGTGAAGTGGTCATCATAGCCAATCATACCAAAGTGGATGATGGTCTTTGGCACAGAGCACGAGCCACCAGGTGAGCATGATTCTAGTGTCTCTCGGTCAAATTTAATCTGTATTTTAATACGAAATAAGAGAAAATTGTGAACAAAGTGATTAATTATAAGAAATGGTTTGATTTGATCTCAACTAGGCATTTAATCATAATCTTGTAATAAACCTGATTGTAGTTTGTTTAAGAATTCACACAAAGTCAATAAATCCAATTAAGACATACAAATTTCCTGATGGCTACTTTTAACAAAGAGCAGATTTCTAACGCAGCTTTCTGAACAGCTGATTTCCCACTCAAAATTTAATAGTTTTTACATCTATTAATAATACCCAGGTGTTCCCCAGGCCATTTCAATTATTTGCTCATCACATGCAAACATTAATGTTTTTTGTAATTAATCAACAAATTCAGAATTTCAGCTACTGCCACTTCCATACTAAATGTTATCAAATATGTAAAGAAGTCGCAAAAATAATAACGAACACACCACAAAATAATAATAAATAAATATTTCAGACATCTAACACACAACGCGATCTAGTCCCAAGCTAAGCAGAGCTTGTGTTATGGCTACTAGACAACTGATATGAATACATATACACTTTTTTTTTGTAAATACATACATATTATACATAGAAAACACCCAAACTCCGAAACAAATATCTGTAGATCATACAAACATTTGGTTCGACCCGGGAATTGAACCCGAGACCTCATAATCAGCAGTCGCACACGCCAACCGCTAGACCAACGAGGCAGTATTTACCCTTTGCAATTATTATTATTATTATTAGTGTAATGTGATATGATTATGTAAATCTGCTTTCAGAAACAGACAAGCGGGTGTACTAGAAGTGGACGGACTGGGTTCCGTCGGAAAAGTGTCACCCGGGAAACTGAAACAACTCAACACTGAGAACGGTTTATATATAGGTGAGACCAATTCGCTTTTTACCCGACTACGGCAAAGCCAAAGGAGGGTTATGATTTTGACAGGCTATGTATGTATGTATGTATGTATGTATGTATGTATGTATGTTCATTTATTCCCTCCTAGCTCCTTAACTACTCATTAGATTTGGACAAATGAGGTGTCTATAGAAGCGTCATGATCGTCTTCTGGTTATAGGCTATATGACGTGTCACTGAATCTAATGTGGCGCTCTCTAGCCGACATAAAGTTCTGTATTAAAAACTAAATTTGAAATAAATATGCCGTGTTTGGTATCATTGGAAAGGGCGTTACTTGTACATTTCAAAAATATATATATTATCAGCATTTGTTCGTGACTTTGTCCGTATTTATTCGATAAGTGTGATATTTCTATGGTACCTATTTAAAATAAACTTTGCACAAGAATAAGTATTATAAAGGTACCAAAACATTTTAAATAAAAAAAAGTAAAAACTAAAACCCAACTACGACAAAAAACGACGCTTAAAAAGTATGAAACAAGTTTTAAAAGCCGTAGTGACGCGTTGTTAAAGTTCAAGTTAGGAATGTTCCATAGTCCATAACACTTTAACAACGCGTGACTACGGCTTTTAAAACTTGTTTCATACTTTTTAAGCGTCGTTTTTTGTCGTAGTTGGGTTTTAGTTTTTACTTTTTTTTATATAGGATAATAGAAAGGAGTTTTTGGCATAATATACTACTGGTCTAAGCTGAGTTGGTAAAGAGTTTTATTTTAAGTTTTTCTTCTCTTGGAAGTGGTGTTATTCTGGGAAGTTTAAGTCGGTTCAAATGACACCCACAAGATCAATAGGGATGGTGTAACTCTGTATTTGAAAACATACAGATTAAAACACACAAGGTTATTACGTACCAAGGATACTATTAGCTATTTATTTTTACCCGACTACAGCAAAGCCATGGAGGGTTATGATTTTGACAGGCTATGTATGTATGTATGAATGTATGTATGTATGTTCATTTGTTCCCTCATAGCTCCTTAAGTACTCATTAGAACTGGACAAATGAGATGTCGTTAGAAGCGTCATGATTGTCTGCTGGTTATAGGCTATATGACGTGTCACTGAATCTAATGTGGCGCCTTCTAGCCGACATAACGTACTGTTTTAAAAAATAAATTTTAGATAAACATATTGTGTTTGGTATCATTGGAACGGGCGTTACTTGTACATTTCAAATATATATATATATATATTATTAGCATTTTTTCGTGACTTTGTAAGTATTTATTCGATAATTGTGATATTTCTATGGTACCTATTTAAAATATACTTTGCAAAGAAATTATTATTATAGAGGTACCATAAACATTTTAACTAAAAAAAGTAAATACTAAAACCCAACTACTAAACTAAACTAACTACATGGACTAAACTTAGTAATGTACCACAGTCCATAACACTTTAACAACAGCGTGACTACGGCTTTTGAAACTGGTTTCATGCTTTTTCATCGTCATTTTTTGTCGTAGTTGGGTTTTAGTTTTTACTTTTTTTATACTGTAGTATGTCAATTCATTTTGGTTTATCTTCAGCTGTAATTAGACTGCCAACCAAGAGGTGATATACTTTATTTTATTTTTTTATATTTACAGGTGGTATGCCATCAATAGAACTGAACACTCAGGGAAGATATAAAAGTGGTCTCATCGGCTGCGTCTCACAAATATCTCTCAGTGGAGATTTCGACATCCCTCTATCTCTTTCTAAACTCCCTCACACCATCACGAACAACGTCGGACGATGCGCACCATAAAACATGCCATTCATTTAAATGAACATTAGTTCATTTAGGTGAATCAACATTTGTTATACCAGCTCTGGATTGTTCATTTAAACTGATCAAAGTTTATTTAACTTGATCTTAAATGAAACGTCTAAGAGTAATAGTGTTACGTGTGTCGTTTAGATTTGTAACTTGATTTCTTTTCGTCTGGAGTCGCTTTATTTGTGATGAACAAACTCCGTATACATATCAATGTAAAAATAAATATCGGAGGCAATAAAAGTAACAATATGAATATACAAGACACAAATATATCTATGAACACCAAAGTTATAAATTCTTCTTTTTTATCTTAAGGAGCAGAGATAAGGAGGAAACATGCTATTAGGATTTACTTTTCAAAAAAATAAATTTTTAGTCTATGGTGTTTTTAGTTCTTAATTTAAATCTTAGTTCGAGTTTATTCGAGTGTAACATTTATAAGAACAAAATTCCAAAATATCGGTTTTTTGAGAAATATTGGACATGGGAGGCTCGTGTTTAATTCACATAGGTACATACTGTTTTAATTGGAAGTTCTTTATGATTTCTCCTTGGCTTTACCCTTCGTAAATGTATGTTAATACTCTAGTCAATTTAGATTATATACACCGCGAGTTTATTACTCTTGACACTTTATTTATTTTTCCTTATATTTTGATGATTTAGTTTCCATGTACGATGGAATAACTTTTCAAAGTGCTTTACTATCTAGTAGAAATATTAAAAAAAACTATTTGTAATGTTAAATTAAATAAATTATAGTCGTACGAGTGGTTTGCACGCAGTATTCATTTTGTATAACATTTCGTTTCATAGCTAAACACAATTTGTTACGACATGAGTGTATTTTATATAATAGTTGAATAAGTATACATACATACATAGCGTTTGTATATCGGAAAATAATATTTCATATGGACGTGGTTTTAGAAGATTTGTAAGTAGAAATACAATAGTTCGATTATTTATTAATATTTATTGCGCTATGAGTTTTGAGTTAGGAAACTATGATTCATTTGTGCTACAATAATAGGCCTTTACTTGTTATGTAAAGATTTTTCTTTTGAAGGAAATATATGGAAACATTTTTTAATGTTACCAGAGTTTAGACCTTTGGTTTTTGGAGACTAGCTATTAGGACACATTCCTGCAATACAAATATATCCAATTTTTTAATAACAAATTATATATTACTGTAAAAATGGCCGCGACTTACAGTTATCATAACAAGATTCACTATCTGACAAAGTAATGACTGAAACTAAATAAAAAAAACAACTCAAAAACATTCATTCTCATTTTTATTAATACACATGTTTTTCGTCAAAATCGACCAATAATAAGAAATTCTTCTGAGAATAATACTGCTTGTTACAATAAACCAAATTATCGCAACACTAACACTAATGCAGTATTTAAAATGTTTGTGCAGCTCTTAGTATCAACTGAATAATTAATAAATTTTACCAAAAATACCTTTAAGAATAAAATGATATTTTAACTTGAAACAGAACTCAGAACATTTCTCGTTATCTCGACCCGAAATGACTTTTAAAACATATTAAAAATAATTTTATTTAATCCTACAATGCGTGTTTCATTTATTTTACTGAGTAAACTGACGTTGAATTTAAAAAAAAATAGAACAAAAGACCAATAAAAAAGTGCTAGATAAATGGTTTCTTGATTTCTTGGAATTTATAAAAACTTTGATATTTCATTTGAACTTTCTCCGGTTGAATAAATTAACATACATTTTACTTATTTATAAATACTATAATTTATAGTGTATACATTCCGGTATTTCTTTTCCTTCACATTTATTGTATATTTACAGTGATTACAATTCTCTCATTATAGCAACCTAGTTACCCGATTGCTTTGCAGTCAGACATAGCACCGATTAGTTGTAATATAGCGATAGATATATTTATCGGTAGATTTAACGCGCTTTGTATGTATAAACGAATGTGTTGATGTCCTCAGCTTTTGTTTAATAGCGATGTAAATTATTATTTAAGTACAAAACAAAATTACGACCATTAATTTAAAGCAACTTAACAAAAAATTATTGCAACCAACTTAAAAGGCCTACTCTAAAACTTTATAGAGGATTAAAGACATTTGTCATGTTATTTTTTTATATTATTTATTTCAAGACTTTCTTATTCAATTCAATTTTGGTCACTGAATAATAATCTATTGTGGACGGCAAACTTTCAGTCAACATTTTTTTTTACTGAATCCTTAATGTAAAAATGTTAGGTATATGTATAATATAGATCTATAGGATTATTTCTATTGTTTTAGCTCCAAGCGTGAAAAACTAATCGCTATTAAACAAATGATGAGCTTTAACACGTACCCTAAGTACCCTTAACCGGGATTTGATTTACACCAATAATTTTTGTCAATTATAGTATTTCACAGGGTGTGAAAATTATTTACATAAATATATCTACATATCTTTATTGCGGTCTCCTTTATTATCGTTTCATATATTTGTGTGGCGCGGCACAAACATTAAATTCATTTTAATGTATCATCACATTAATCGAACTAAATGTAAACGTTGTAAATGAACTACGCAGTTTATACCTACTTCAAATGAACCAAACAACATAAAATAAACTTTTTTAATGCAAGCATATTTATATGCAAAAATAATAATAATAAATTATTATAATATTTGCTAATTTGATATGCTTGGCGCCATTCGAAAGAAATTTAGCTAACCACTGACAGCTTTTGATAAAAATGTTTGTAAATGAAAGTTTTTCAAATGAATATACATTATGTTGAGGGTTATTACAATACATACGTAGCTCTATTTGTGAAATAGCTTGATTAGTATTAGTTTTGTATGTGAGACCTGTCCGATGTATTATACGCCGTTATTTGTACAAAATTATATCAATAAAAATAAAATGAAAGCGTTTGTTTTAATTTGTACTTACATCATACTTACATGCACTTACACAGAAGGGCCGGTTCAGTCACACAGAAGGTACAGACAACCGGTCTTGGCTATTTTTCCATTGATATTAACTTCACCGGTGTAAGTGAAAAATGTTCTACAAAGTTTATTGAAATTTGATAAAAAGAAAAGCAAAGTCGAATTGAAACACTACTACTGTAATTTCATTAGGTACCTACTTAGTATTTCACCTTAAGAGATGATACTTTTGCTTCAAATTTATTTGGGAGAAAACGTGAAATCTGTTAATTAAAAATTTTTTTTTTTGATTTTGAAATAACAGTTCTGAGGTAAAATTATCCATTTTTGAACAATTATATTAATATTACAATTATAATAATTATAAACAACAATTTTAACATATTTAAGCTCGCCTTTTATTTTTAACCCCCAACGCAAGAGGGGTTGTTATAAGATCTATGTGTATGAGTATGTGTGTCGCATCATAGCTCTCAAACAGATGGACCGTTTTATATGCGGTTTTTCATTTGGAAGTCAGTTTCCTTGCGGTGGTCCTTAGCTATATTTGGTTAATATTGGTCTAGCAGTGTAAGAGTATCAGCTCTTCCAAAATGATGTAAAGCATTTTCGGCGTATGATTATTCGATTAAACGCTTGCGTAGGGGGTTTTAAATTTTTTTAATTTTAGCTTTTTAACAATGAAATCTTTACAGAAGGTTGACTCCACGGATGGCGTTTTGGTTTAAGTGGTCACCTCGCTGGTTTCTACGGCGCTGTGTTGGGTGTTCAAACCCTACAAGGGACAACACTGTGTGATCCACAAGTTGTTGTCCTAAGTTTGAATGTTCTTTGTGAACGTTTATGTATGTTAAAAAGGCCGTGTCACAGAACTTATTTCTAGAACCGGCGTTCAAATATAGACTGATAAACCTGTGTGTTATTTTAACAAAATAAAAAGAAAGTATGATGGCAAACATTTATTAAATATCAAAAAGATTATCTTCAAAAGACGTTGATTGGGACGAAGTCGTGTTTAATCCCCAGGCCTCTATCTGGAATCGGACGCCGTTGGTGGTCGCTATTACTGGTATCGAAACCTGCAATATAATAACTTCTTAATACAGCCATTATTTTAAAACAAGGTGGGCGCAAGAAGCTTGGTTTGATACGTGCTGACGGATTCATCCCGGAGGTATCGTACAAGCGTGTTTTAGGAAGCAACCTACGTAGGAGAACAGTGTTGTAAAGATATAGAAAACTTGACCCAAACCCGCTACAAACTCGTCTGACTAGCGTGGCATAAAGGACCAAAACCACCTTACTCAGGAAAGGCCAACGTATCCTACGCCTGATGGTAAGCGATTAAAGCATGGACAGCCGCAACACCAAAGGCATCACAAGTGCGTTGCCGACCCTCGGGGGTTGGGGAGGGGGATGGGAGAGACGGTCCGGACGTGTTAATAACAGCAGTTCCCGGATCCCTCCCGTCTCAGGCGCAGAGTGGCACACCGTGTGGTTTTAGTCGGTTCGATTCCGACACACCGCCCCGCCGCAAACCCCGGCGGGGTGACGGCCCGAGGGGGTTTCCACACGTAAAAAAAAAAAAAAAAAAAGGGGGATGGGAGAGAAGGGGAGGGGTTGGGGCCTCCTGGACCCTCACTCACTCGGTGATACACAGCGCAGGCGCTGTTCACACCGGTTTTCTGTGAGGTTGAGGTCGAGTCGGCCCATTCATGTCGAAGTGTGGCTCTCCCACGGTACTGGGAGCATCAGATTATTCGTGAAGTCGTAGTCGTGGTCAAAGTAACTCTGTCTGTAACGCTTTCACGGCTAAACTACTGCACTGATTTCAACAGGATATGGAATGGAGATACTTTGTCTTGAGGAAGGGCATATGCTAGTCTTTACCGCGATACCCGACAAAAAAATCACAGGCTAAGTTGCAGGCAAAAGCTAGTATCTTTATCGTATATAGTATCTATATATATATTCTAACAACAATTGTCAATTTCTCGTACCCTTGTTGAAGTTGTCCTCAGTTCATGTACTGTTGGAGTCGTTAACTGATACGGCATACCAACCTTCACGCAGACAATTATGGTAAGCGGTTCAGTGGTTATCTGTTTAAAAAAATAATCATTTTTCAAAACAATTAAATAATAATGCAAGCAGGGAATGATAAAGCATCTCAGTAGGCCGCCATGTAATACCTTTTGTTAAGTGATCGCGTTAATTCCCGTAAAAATAATTGTCAATGTAATATTTTTCTTAATGTTTAAGATTAAAATTATAAGTGGTTATGAAGGGATGTAGAACTCTCAATGTACAGAAACAGGTATTAGTATTAGGGAGATAACTTTATACTCACCTCTAAACCATAAGTTATAAAGTTATAGCCCTCAGTGTTCGCATTAATACTGAATATTTCGTGGTAAAACCTGAACATATCGTCAGCTGCAGTTCCTCTGTCGAAGCATCTGATCCCACCCATGTACCAATGACCCAACCAGTGATGTCCAAAACCTAGATGATCTAGACCCGTTCGGGCCATGACGAAACCTGTGCCAAAAGTACCAAATACTAAGATATATATACAATAAAATATATGTATGGCGGATATCGCGGCAAATAGTAGCCTTTGTGTTATTCTGATTTACAAGCTATATTACTATAAAGTTTCATCTCAATCGTAGTTTTTGCGTGAAAGAGTAACAAACATCCATCCATCCATACTTACAAAGTTTCGCGTTTATAATATTAGTAAGATTGTATAAAAGCTTGTCACTATTAAAATAAGGCCCGCAGAATCTGAAATAGCCGCGTGAGCGAAGCTACGATTAATACGCATGTCTGCTATATATCTTTTACCAGTCATACAATCGATTGCCAGTTATGAAACTATTGCAATTTATAACTAACAACACTAAACATATCAAAAGCATAAAATTTAAATACAATGTTACCGAAAGGATCATCCTTGGCGAAGGCGCCCATAGGTTTACCAGAGATGGCGGCAGTGATCCATGAGACGTACGGGTATATTATAATGTGGAGTGGTGGCGCCGAAGGACGATGAGCACGGAGAGGATCTGGGCATGGCGTACCTCCTGGATTCCGTATAAAATATTAAGATGACGATTTCTACTCGCTTCTCGAGATGTGTCAAATAAGAAGCATGTACTGTAGTAGTTAGAATTTAAGATGTCAGTTTTTGAAGATAGTTCCCTAAAGAGGGTTGTTGTGGTATTTTTTTGACTATGCTAACAAATGCTAGTTACGGTAGCAACACTTTATGGGTTTCTTTTTAATTTATTATTAAAAATAAACCCACGGTTATTTTCGTACCGCGAGTAACCCCGCGGGGCGTAGCTAGTCTAAAAAAAGTAGCTTAATTTACTCCCCATATCATCAGCTATCTGTCAGTGAAAATCCCGTCAAAATACGTCCAGCTGTTCCAGAGATTACCGAGACAAACAGATAGACAAAAAAAAATTAAATACATTTTTGGTATATTTACCGTGTATACATACATACATTTAGTAAAAAACCTTTATTATATTACAAACAGACACTCCAATTTTATTTATTTGTATAGATGCGTGTGCTTGCTATCTCTAGATACTATTTAAGCAATACTTTCCCAAATATGGGATTGGAATGATCCCACAGTCTCATGGAAAACCATTGTTTTACTTATTGTAGGAGACACCTATAACTACTAGTAGACTGGGACTATTCCCACCCACACGCCTACCACTGTAACTCCTGTACACCAGGATCAACAGCAGTGACCCACGAACACACCGAGTTATGACACTCGGGAAGTCCCAGGAAAAAAACATTAACTATCTTGGAACCCGCAACGAAATTAATCAGAAGAAAAACTGGAGGAGTTGGAAATATGATAAGTCCACTTCCCTCCTTAGCAAAGCGGGAGACAAAATGAAGTCAAAATAGGCAAACACCTTTTTTAAAACCGGGAAGCACCACGGATGAAATATTATGGGTCCTGAGTGAGCTATATTTGATTACTATAGTATGTATGGCAGAATCGCCTAAACGCACGGAACTACTAGTGGACTGTAAAAAACCTGTTGATATTCACTTGTGACCCGAGTTGCAATAGATTTGATTTACCATCTGATGACGTGGTCTCCTCGTTTGTCTCCAGTGACATAAAAAGGTGCCTAGGAAAATTTACTCCATGTTAGTGTTAGTAAAAATACTTTATCTAATGTAAGAATTGTTATTTAATAAGCTTTGTTAAAGTATTGACTATGTTATATGAGGTACGTACCTATGGCCATAGACACTATAGACCAATGACCTGTATGCTCATGAATGAGGGTCGGTGCTCCGGAGTGGAATCCGCAGCCTGTCGTACACATCATCCTATTGCGTGTAATTTTCGTGGAATTCTAAAAAAACATATTTCAGAAAACTGTAGAAATAAGTTAATATATAAATTGAAATTCATTGTTTCCTTCATAGAAATGAGTGATATAAGATTAACAACAAGAATAGATCTATAAGCTAGACGAGTTCTGTAAAAAGAAAAGTTTATCGCAAACCAGGATTGTTTTCTTAAAGATTTAAAACATTCTACAGAAATCATAATAAATCGATCAACCACTTATTTGCGGCAACAAATATTAGTTACAGATGTATAATCCTTATGTTAGAGGCACGCTTGGCGCGATGTGGTCTACCAGTACAAGCTAAAACGCGTTATCAGCTGTTTTCGTTCTATAAACGTTGGGACTTTAAAATAATTAGCTTCAATAATAACTTACCTCAGGTACTGAAGGGTTAAATGTAAAACACAGTTCTTTGGGTAGAAGATGAATTCTCTTTACTTCTTTCTCCTCTTCAGAAAAGTCTCTTGGCACATCTGAAAGGGGAACAGTGTTAGATTTAATAAAATATTTTTTTTGATTTGTTCCTCATTTCTCGTCAATGCAACCACAATATGCTCACAGGGTACAGCTAGTAGCATTAAAAATAATTACCAACAATATAATCGATATGTATCATCTTTTTTCTGGTCGGCCTTCCATGGTCATTAATCAAGTAGTTTTTGAACGGTAGACAAACTGGCAACATATACGCTGAAAAGAATTAAAAAATAAACATAAAATCGTTACTACTTCGAACTAAGCTGTCTCAATGAATACTCTATGCAGTAAATAAGTAAACATTTTAATGTCACTTGCCAGATTGAATCTAAAGATTACAGCCTTAAAAATATAATCAAAACAAAAACGATCAACTTTTACTAGAGTTCATTCGCGTTAAGCCAAAAGACAGACCAATCAAGTTCCGAGTTTTCAAAATAACGATAATATCTTGCAATCTAATTGGTCATTGGGTGGGGCTTGATTGATACGTCACTATTTTCTTAATGCGATCTGACTATAGTATAGAGCTACATATGGTACATTCTATTTGTTTTCAGTCGTAAAAACATACACATGTAATACGTTTCTGTCTATCCCTTATCAGCGGAAGTGTGTGAAACAGTGTAAGATTCATAGCTTTTACACACTATTAAAAAATGATTTTTTGACTGGTCAATATACTAAACAAATTGAAATGAGAAAATCAGTTGACAAGCAAAAGTCTCACATACCTATCATATATTCTACTCACATGATTTCACGGGCTTGATCAACTTTAGAAGCGCTAAACTATTTCTCGCATTGAAGTGTTTATACTCAGGGTGAAGCAATACATCTGCTATTGGTATTAGCAGGATGGCAGGGTCACACTCCTTGCCGTTTGCAACCATACGAACAGTTAGGCCGCACTCAACCTCATCCCGGTCGTAGTCACCGAAGGCTATGTTCCCACTGAAACCGTATTGAGAACTTAGGGTCATAAGACATTGCGAGTTGCCTCTCTTATCTTTGCTTTCGGAACCAATTTTAGATTGACAAAGTAGGTCCGTCGACGGATTTCAGCCTGAAGTCAGGAACTACTCGCCATACTAGGCATCCCTGATGAAGCGACTTCGTGTGTACCTGGATATTGCTTAGAGGTTATCCCTAAAAGTCCCATTGTCCCTTTATCCCCAAGTTAAAGTTAAATGTTTATTAAAAGCTAAACGTTTATTATAAGAGGTACTTACAGAGCATAGCCATCAGGTACTTCTGCTGCGTCTGCTGCAGTGGAAAGAACGAATTGACGGCTGATAAGAACCACTCGAGGCACTCGGAAGTAGTGCGGGTCACCGGTTTTAACTAAAATTAATTTCCATACGATACACAGTAATGCTATGACCTCGAAAGTTACTCTATTTGTCTGTCTGTCACGCTCTCACGGCTAATGAAATTTTGCAGGTAGATACTTTTATTCTTGGGAAAGGATATAGGAACATGTATATAAACGCGGGCGGAGCCGCAATCAACAGTTGGTTTTTGTACATGTAAATTTAAAAATTAATTTGTAGCAACCGAAAACAAAACACTTGTAGCGGAGTCACGCTGATTTCAGCACGGTTGCTGGGCCGGCTCGACCGGGGCGGTACTACCCTCGCACAGAAGATTAACGTAAAATGACAGCGTTTGCGCTGTCGTGTTTCGTTGGTGAGTGCGAGACCGGAGGCCCAATGATACAGAAGCATCACTAGCCCGCCATAGTGAGGGTCACTTTACTGCATTGTTGCATTGTCTGCATTCGCAAAGAAAGACTACTCTTGGTTTCTACTTATGCTTTCCATCAGGCAAATTAGAGACATTTTGGCAGGCCCATCCATAAAAAAAAATGAAATTGCCTTACCGTCAACGTACGTATCAGACCCGTGTAAACATGTTAATTTTAAATGTAATACATATTATATTACATGGATATTTATAAAGTTAACATTTTTCATTTCTCCGTAGTCCGTACGCTAAAATTCCTAAAGTTCTCACAAAGAATTTTGTTTACGTATATTTTTATCCATCTATATTACAACAAACAGATTTGAATTCGTACCATGTATGTATTGCAGTGCCCCCAACCATGAGAACTTAGGTTCATAAATTATTCCATTTGCAGGACTGTCTTCGGGGTCATTGTGGCACTCGTGAAATTGACTTTTTACTTTCATTTCTAGAAATATAATTATATCACTATAGTAAAAGATGATAGAAAAATACAGATACATGTTTTCTCTTAATACCACTAGTTTATCAGTGACATAATATATAAGACTAGCTGACCCACGCAACCTCGCTTGCGCCTTATATTGCCCGTCGCGTAAAAATTTTCCCCCGTTTTTGAAACATTTTTCATTGGTGCTCCTCTCCTATTGGTCTTAGCGTGTTGATATATAGCCTATAGCCTTCCTCGATAAATGGGCTATCTAACACTGAAAGAATTTTTCAAATCGGACCAGTAGTTCCTGAGATTAGCGTGTTCAAACAAACAAACAAACTCTTCAGCTTTATATATTAGTATAGATTTTTAAAGAATGTTCTATCATGCTTAAGACCTTAATGTCCTAAGAACTAATCTAAAATGTCTGAGAAAGGTGTAAGTTTTATTTTCTCCAATAATCGCAGCACCGACTGCCAATAAGCAGCGACAGACTATGAATTCAGATTTACGAGAAAACAAACGCGATTGATGCAAGCATTGTTATGTTACCACCAGCTAAAATAAAAAATTCTAAAAACCCTCTACGCAAGCACTTAATTAAGTAATCATACGCCAAAAATGCCTTGCATCGTTTCCGCATTTGAAATCGGTCCATCCATTTGAAAGGTACGATGCCACATGCATAGACACACACACACAGAGACAGACATCGACGTCAAACTTATAACACCCATCTTTTGGGACTGGGTTAAAAATAAAAAAAATCAGAACATTAATAAACTCAAGAATGCTCATTGTAATTTTAGAGTGGAAAACGAATAGGTACCTACATATTATTTACGACAAAAGAGAACCGATTTACTGGATGACATAGTTACTTAGTTCCGACCAAGAAGCAAATACAAAGTATTGTATTTGTATTTGCTTCGTGGTTTCGATTGCATGAGAGGTCATATTGTCGTACAATGGAACAGACCTGAATCCAGCAGTGGAATGCCATAGACTGATGATGATGATAGATCCTTAGTGTAAAGCTAAGTATACAGACTTTAATAACTACCACAAAAATGTTAAGAGTGAGTTGTCAATACTTACGGCAGATGACAATAAGAAGACCAGTTAATTTCAACGTCATATTGGGTCTTCAACAATTTCGATGTAACACGTACAAACAGTTATTCTGCAAGATATTTGTAAGTATTTATATCCAGACAAGACTTTCATCTCTTTACATAGGCAAAGGAGGCAAAAATGCGACCCGATTTTAATAAGATGGAGGTGCTGTGGTGTCTTGAATATTAAAAACCCTATGTTCTTTAGCTAAAGTTATAGTTAATGGGAGTAGCAGTTGACAGAAAATAATTAACAAAAAAGAATCGACTTCAAGAACTGGACCAAATTTAAATGGGACCACACGGGAAGCACCAGCTTTCGAATAAAAAAAGAATCATCAAAATCAGTTCACCCAGTCGAAAGTTATGAGGTAACAAACATAACAAAAAAAAAAAAAAAAAAAAAAAAAAAATAGTGTAGAATTGATAACCTCCTCCTTTTTTGAAGTCGGTTAAAATGGGATAGAGGCAGAGAACGAGAAATGATAAATGGTTGTTAAAAAGTAAACAAACAGAAGACAGGGTAAAAAATTACAATGTTATTAACATACTGGACATAATATAGTATTTTTTCTATCTAATTTGTAAAATATCATCTAAGATATTTTGACAATTGTTTAACGGGAATTTACCACGGCCAATGCAACCTGGTCGAAACGTCAGGCAAATCAGAGGTATGTTATACTTTTTAATAAGTAATCGCGTTAAATCGCGTAAAAATAATTGTTAATATAAATTATTTTGTATTTTAATTTAAAAAAAAAAATACGTTTTAACTATCAAAATTTTGAATTTGGAATCTTGTTATTTCATAAAAAATACACAGTCAAGATAAGTTTAGATTTGTATATTGTTTCTTTTATAATACTAAAATTAAACAAGTAGTGTTGACAAATTTTGAGATACCATAATTTCTCGATTTTCATTTCATATACCTACCCGCAGTTCCCAGAATCTTTGATAATGTTAAACCGATCAGGATTGAAGTAGATCAAAAAAGTGGAATATACACAAGCGAGTTAATAATATTCCAAAATTAAAAAGTCTTACTCTATTACAAAAAGATTAATGACTACTCTTGTATGATATCGAATGTGAAATGATAAAAAGTCTAAATCGATTACCTATTTATATGTCTGCTGTCGTTTATTTGACCGTTTACTAGGGATGTTTGTGTTTACGTATTCTGAGCTATGTACGTCCGACAAAAGTCAGGGAAGTTACTTCGCCGGTTCGTTTACGATTATTTCCGATTCAATGTTTAAAAAAACGAAAATCCGATTAAAGAAAAAGAACACCAGAAACGTCAAAGCCATCAAGCAGTTTAGTCTAACATCATCAATCATCATAAACAGCCTGTACCAGTCCACTGCTGGACGGGGCCTCTCCATAGAAAGGAGGTTTTGGTCTATTAAAACACGATTTTCAGACGGGTCAGAATAGGTTTTTTTTTGTTATAGAGGACAAACTAGTAGACGTATCACCTGATGATTACAACCGCCCATGGACACCCGAAACACCAGAGGCGTCACACGTGCGTTGTCGACCCTTGTGGGATGGGGAAAGGGATGTTGGGGTATGGGCCTCCGGTATCTCCCTTACTCGGTGAAACACAGCGCAAGCGATATTTCTCACCGGTTTTCTTTGAGGCCGTGGTATGACTCCGGTCGAGCCGGCTCATTCATGCCGAAGCGTGGCTCTCCCATGGTACGGTACGGCTTTGTTTCAAATTTTCTTTGCAGTGCTGTTGTCATGCGTGTCCCTTTAGTCGTATCTTACGATACCCGTATGATGGAACTGGTAATCTATACTAATATATACTAAAGAGTTTGTTTGAACGCGTCAATCTCAGAAACTACTCGTCCAATTTGAAAAATTATTTTAGTGTTAGATAGCCCATTTATCAAGAAAGGTTATAGGCTATATATCATCACACTAAGACCTACAGGAGCCGAGCACCAATGAAGAGTGTTACAAAAACGGGGGAAAATTATCATGCTACGGGCAAATGGGGGACCCAAACGAGGTTGCGTGGGTCGGCTAGTATTATAATATTATGTATTCTTTCTTAGTCCATCACCACTCAGAGGAAGGAAGTTTAGGCCTCAGAACTCGCCAAAAAATATACCTACATACATACGCTCGTAAAATACAGCCGTTCTTCGGGTGCAGTCCAATAGAAATGCTTCTTTTTATGCTACTTTCTAATAAAGTTATTAGAAAAGATAAACTGATAGCCGATTTACCTTATGGAAACTGGCTTTCAACACTCATGCGCGCCTGTAACTTAGGAGGAAAGATAAGAATCCTTAGAGCCTTACTATTCTTCCCAAAAATGGATAGTATATTTCCCATTCCACATACGTACGTCCTGTCATGACTACCGTTAGAAGTATTATCCCAAGTTTCCCTCTTATTTCGTAAGGTGCCCATTACAAAAGTTTAGCAAGAGTATAATTTGTGAATTTTGCGATATAAACTTCAATCTCTATACTAATATTATAAAGCTGAAGAGTTTGTTTGTTTGTTTGTTTGAACGCGCTAATCTCAGGAATGAAGCATCAATGAAGAATCTTTCAAAAGCGAGGGAAAATTATCAGCTACGGGCAATAGGAGACGCAAACGAGGTTGTGATGTCGGCTAGTCGTTTAAGAAATAGAACTCATAAAAGCAAGCGGCTGCAAGCTTTGCAGTCGCGAACTCGAGAGTGGTATTAAATTATCAATGTTACCTGATATACAACTCAATCTATACTTAATATATAAAGCTGAAGAGTTTGTTTGTTTGTTTGTTCGTTTGTTTGTTTGTTTGTTTGTTTGTTTGTTTGTTTGTTTGAACACGCTAATCTCAGGAACCGCTGGTCTGATTTGAAAAATTCTTTCGGTGTTGGATAGTCCATTTATCGAGGAAGGCTATAGGGTATATATCATCACGCTACTACTAATAGGAGCGGAGCAACAATGAAGAATGTTTCAAAAACGGGGGAAATTTTCACGCTACGGGCGCAAACGACGGGCTATATAAGGCGCAAACGACGTTGCGCGGGTCAGCTAGTTATGTATATTTTGTGATGGCATTTTATCAACATGAGTAGGACGTATGTACATGCGAAATTACTGGCTCCTTGCACAAATAGTTTGTGAGATATAGTGTTTATAGGCTAAAGGCAGGCAGGGCAGGACGTAGCTCAGTTTTAAACCATGGTACTAATTTTGATACCGTGACAAACCTAGACTTTGAAGTCCTGGTTTAAACCTAGTACTTTCTGGATTTTTTGTAATAAGACCGTAAAGTTTCAGTTACTGCCATTTTGGGTACGAAACCCTGACAAACCTTGAAATCCACGACAATAGAGCAACCTTTGCAGTGCATAATAAAACAAGAAACAGTTTAAAAAATCATAACCCGACTAAGTTAAAACTTGATAAAAATGTATCGTAAATAAATATAGTATCCTTTTGCCACTTCATATATTAAAATCAGTTCAGTAGTTTAGGCGTTACGGTGGAACACACTGTCACGTGACATAGCCGCTTCCCACTGCTGGACTACTGCTCTGCCCCCACCGAGACACCCTACCGCTCGGCGCACCACTATATAAGCCAGGACGCGTCTTCTTCTACGCACGCAGCAGTCAGCCAGTTAAGTCATTTTTTTTTTTTATGTTTGACCCTGCCAAAATGACTCTACTCTGCCTGATGGAAAGCATGAGTAGAATCCAAGAGTGGTGGTCACCATACTGCGAATGCAGACAATGCAGCAATGCAGCATGGTGACCCACACCATAGCGGGCTTTTCTCTGTCAAGGAAGGTCAAGGCCTCGTGGAATACTTCTTAGGATCTCGTTCTGAACTAATCTCATGTCTTCTATATATGCGTAATCTATTTACTTAATATAATGTGATTCTTATAACAATTAAAACTGTGAATTATCATAATCGAGCCAGTCTAATTTGTATCTCGCTATTTCAATATCAAGGCCTCCCCTTGAATATCCTTGGCCCCTTGGCATAATATAATAATGTTCTCCTAGCCGATTATGGTCTCAAACGAGACCGGCCAACTATGCAGCGCAGGAGATATTGTAGTGCACAAGTGTGTGCGCAAACACAGGTGCACTCTCAGTTCCCTCACTCTCATAATTCGATGGGACGGATCAGTATATACGAATCATTATCAATTGTCTAGTAGCTATAGTACAAGCTCGGTTTAGTTTAAGAATAGATGGCGTTGTGTGTCAGTCATGTCATGTCAAAAGAAGCATCACTAGGCCACCTTAGTGTTGGTCACTATACTGCATTGTTACATTGTCTGCAATGAGTATGATGATCACCACTCTTTCTTGCCTATGCTTTCCATCAGGCTGAGTAGTCATTTTGGTAGACCCATACATAAAAAAAAAACACAAAAAAGCACCAGAGGACTAAATCCCGTTTATCTATACAAATAAATAAAATTGAAGTGTCTGTTTGTAATATTAAAATAACCGCTTTTTACTAAATGAATATGTATGTATACACGGTACACATAACAAAAATGTAGTTAAAAAAATTTTTGTCTGTCTGTCTGTCTGTTTTCAGTAACGGAATTTTTACTCGTGCGAACCGAATAATCTATAGAAGTAAATAAAATTGGTGTGTCTGTTTGTAATACTAAAATAACCGATTTTTACTAAATGCATATACATGTAAACACGGTACATATACCAAAAATGTATTTAAATCTTATTTGTATGTCTGTCTGTTTGTTCGGGTAATCTCTAGAACACCGCGGGGTTCAGCTAGTGGTAAATATAGAGCTGGTTTTTATACTTTTATAATGACCAATACATGAATATAATGAGTCAATATCAACTGTGTAAAAACCCACAAAAGATAAGTAGGTTCGCGTCGGGTTTTCTGTACCAGATTTTATAATAAGGTAAAGTTATTTAGGTTCTAGTATGAGTCAAGCACAGCTGTCGAGCTGTTGTTTGGTACCGTTCATTCGTTTGCGACCGAATGAATACATTAGTGAGTGTAGATATACAACTCAGGTGCGCGCCGCGGCCACGCCGTATTTCATTCACTCCGTCTTACTTTTAAAACAAAATTAGTTGCGAAAGCTTGATCACCGTGGTCGTACGTATTTCTGGCCGCGTAAAAAACTATGTTCGAAATATAAAACTGTAAAAAAGTATCTTTTGAAATATCAAACAATTTTATATTGTGTAAAACATTTCCCGCCATTTTTAATAAAACGAACATATTTAAAAATTAAAAAAGTTTTTTTACCGTTATTTTGGCAAAAATAAACTACAGTGTTTCGTGTGAAATCATTGTTTTTCTTTTTGTGTGAATATACTGAATTGGTCCACGTTCAGTGTTTATTATTAGGATAATACGCATCGTTGGCTGCACTTCGGGTCTGTCATAGCCTTGCTTGACCGGTTCATTTGTAAGTATTGAAAGTAAAAGTACGGATTTGTGCGTACGCACACAGAACGTGTATAGACTTTTAGCTGTTTTTTACGAAGCTTAATGTTTTTTTATTTCATTTCTTTTGTTTATTTGAAACAATTTTATGTGTTCATTTTAGTTCAATTCAGGTAGGTACCTAAATATTTACCGAGGTCTCTTGCTTATACTTAACTCTGATAGAAATACGATTTTTCGATTATAACTAATTATGTCTAGTACCTACTGTTTCGAAATAGTTATTGTATAAAGATATTACTAGCTGAAGCCCGCGGTGTTACCCGCGAATATTGTTGTACCGCGAGTAGTCGCCGCGGGACTAAGTCAGTCTAAAAAAGTAGTCCAACTTACTCCCTGGATCATCAGCTACCTGCCTGTGAAAGTCCCGTCAAAATCGGTCCTGCCGTTCCAGAGATTACCCGGAACAAACAGACGGACAAACAACTTTTTTTAACTACATTTTAGGCATATGTACCGTGTATATATACATACGCATTTGGTAAAAAGTGGTTATTTTAATATTACAAACAGACACTCCAATTTTATTTATTTGTATAGATTATATTTATTTTTAAAGTAATTTGTAATTACCTAGTAGGTACCGGTTATTATTTTTCATTGCATTTTTTATTTATAATCCAACAGTCAGAGATGAAGATAGATAATAGACTTGAGGTTAAATTATTTGCGTATAGTTTTGATAACCCTTATCAAGTTAAACCGATTGTATCAAAGTCATGAGGTTTTTAAAAATAAAAATTTTCATACCTACCTACCAATTTATTGAGTAAATAATTAAAATTTTAATAGAAAAAGGCGACTTTAAGAACTGAACCAAATTGAAATGAATGAAATGACACGGGAAGCAACAGCTTTTAAAAAAAGGATCATCAAAATAGTAGTTCACTCAGTCGAAAGTTCTGAGGTAACAAACATAAAATAAAAAAAATACAGTTGAATTGAAAACCTCCTCCTTTTTTGGAAGTCGGTTAAAAAAGATACAAGTATAAAACTACCTACTACGAAAAAATATACAATAATTTGGTAATAACGAAATGCTTTAAAATAAATGTAAACATTTCACGTTGCGCTTTAATAGGTAGAGTAACTTTGTACAAAGACTACTACCACAGATGCAGAATAATAAAAACGTAGTTGTTTTTACTCTTCCGTGTTTTTTGGTGCGTTGCTTTTTAAAATTATTCAAGTGTATGTAACACTCAGACTCTGTCCGACTATCGGTCATTAAAAAGGTTATAACCACGTATAAACACGTAAAGCAACTAAGAAAAAAGAGTTTTCTGGTTTTGGCAGCAATATTATTAACCGACTTCAAAAAAAGGAGGAGGTTTCTCAATTCGACCGTATATACATATATATTTTTTTTTATGTGTGTTCGCGGATAACTTCGTCGTTTATAAATCGATTATGATAATTCTTTTTTAATGGAAAGGAGATATCCTGACCGTGGTACCATGATAAGGACACTAAGATCTGATGATGGCATCCAAGAGAAATCGAGTCAAACATTGAAGTCGGTTTTATTTTTGTTAAAATTTTTTTTTTCGACATTTTACAAATTTCCAAAAAAAAATAGGCGGCTCTAAAACGCACGTGATGTTACACTTCCCGTTACACATTTCCGTTTCGTTTCACGAATTCCCTACTACAGATTGTAAGAAAGGGATCAAATAATATCTAGTAATATTGTAGTTAAAGAAACTTAATTTTCATGACATTAAAGGCAAAGATAAATGAACAGTTTATCTGTCAGGCAGACTCCTATGGTATAACTAAAAGGATTATGGGATCAAATAAATAAAGGCTATTGCCACTTATCTACGCAACTATGAATAACAAATATATAAGAAGAACTTGTTAAAACATCAATACCAACCCTCCCGCCACTCCCGGCTTGACCGTGAGATTTGGTAATAGAATGGTTATACCTGATGATGAAACAACCGCAACTTTTGCCTGGACCTTACCTGGACCCCCATTACCTTCATGTTATGTTAGATTAGTTGAAATTCGGAATTTTACTTTAAAAGCTAATAAACGTCCCCTAACTAGTTCTTGTATATTTAAATTCGGTAAAGAATTTTGTTTAAACAGGTGTAACGTGAATCATTATTTATGTAACAGAATTTTAGAGGCGAAATATCGATTTTGGCACCACGTACATACTCTACTATTTCTTGTAGCTCTTACAAAATTTAAAACATGTTTCTTTTCCTTTTTCAGTTTGACCTCTGTGTAATCAATAATCTGGTTATAAGTGCTTTTTGTGAGCTACTAGCAAAGTCCTGCGATTATATTGTATGCACATACTCAATTCATCAATTCAGTGTTAATAAAATTGGAAATCCCCCTGTGCCTGATTATGGGATTGAGGGAAGGGAAGAACTCAAAAAGTGATAAAGCATTTGTGACTGTGACTAGCGATGTTTATGAGCCCATGTCTGGCCAACCTAGAGTTGTGATGATTATGATAATGTGCCCATGATTTACCGTTTCTCAGCTGACCCCTCTGTTCGTTTCCGGATGGTTTACGTAAAAAAATATATTGCGTTACAAACATTTAAAGTACAATAGTTGGACGATTTGCTCCTCCAACAGTATTTAGCACCTTAGTAAAATAAAAATTAGTTTAGTAAATAAACTCGAAACCTTATTTTAGAAGTATACATAAAGCAATTAAATCGAGAGAAACATTTTCAACATGACAACTGCTATGTATCATCTACCGTGGGCGATTAAGGGTTCTGGGAGTGTTAAGGATTTTTGTGTAAGATTTCGTGAACGAAAAAATTTGTATAGCGCCATCTGTAAGTTGTATGTAACAAGTACGGAGTAACTCTAGACAGAACTTGTTTCAGTAGAGATTACTAGATGGCTGCACAAGTGACAAGGTTAGTTATTTATAATAATTATTAATATTGCAGTTTGCTATCATTAAATATTTTATAAATCATTTTAATAAAATAAAGGTATCAAAAAAAATTTAGGGTTTTAAAGAGCGTGAACAAAACATTTAATATAGCGCCATCTGTAAGTTGTATGTATTATCTATTATATTTTATGATAATGAACTTCGTTCCTATCTGGTGTCCCACGACACCATACGACATTTTATTATTTCTAATTTACCTTTACAGGTTTTATGATTTTTACAACAGAACAGTTCTTTTAAGCTTTTTATTGAGTGCATGAGATTACCAGTGACCCTTTAGAACGCTTACGGGGAAAGGAGTAAAAATTATTCCATTGAGTACCCAAGCAGAATGTTAATCAACTAATTAAAGACTCAATAAAATACCATAATAATGTTGAATATTTTATATCCCTTTAAATATTTGTGTAGTTACAAAATTATAGTTAAGTATATGTATTAGAATCCATGACCTCTTTATTCATTGCGTAATTCAAACAGCTGATGAAGAAATTGTTTTATTTTATTACAATAAAAGAAACAGTCATATTCACAAACCGAAACGACAACTCTTTATTTATGCAATTTACCTTACGCTCTTTTTAACCGACTTCAATAAAGTAGGAGGTTTTCATTCAGACTGTATTTTTGAAGTTAAATCTTCTTTAGCGGCGTTACACTTGAGCAAAATTTATTTTGGGATGGGTCAAAAATGTTAACCTAGTCCCAAACTAAGCAGAGCATGTGTTATGGCTACGAGTACTAAACAGCTGAAATAAATACTTTTTTAAAATACATACGTATTGTACATAGAAAACACCCAAACTCCGAAATTAATATGTGCAGAACATACAAACGTTTGATCCGACCCGGGCATCGAACGCGAGACCTCAAACACAGCAGTCGCATACGCTACCACTGCGACAAAAGGGCAATCAATGCACAAACATCGTGAAAATTGTATTCTTCATTTTGACAACCAGGAACTCGATTTCTTCTTCAGAACTCAATTTCTCCTTCAAGAGACTGAAGAATGAATAGGATTAAGGATTGAAGGATGGAAATATTTCCCTTCGAGTAAAAAAGGTAATTTCCAAATCAATTCATAAATGACGAATTTCAAAAGTAACAAACATAAGTAAGTTGCAATTGCAAACCTCGTCATTATTTTGAAGTTTATTAAACAGAGTGTATTAATTACTTTGTGGTCAAGTGACAATTAAAAGACACAAATGTCACGTGAGCTATATTTAGTTGGTATGGTACAAAAATTTCATGTTTGCTTAGTAATTATCCTCGTAGCAGTCACGACCGACCTTATAAGTCATACATTTTAACACCTTATTATTTATAGTATGCTCAGTTTATGAGGAAACCGATATCGCTAAACAGTCACCACTATATAACTGCACTGTCATGACCATAAAGCAAGTGCTAAACTTCAAATTCAATAGATGTTGTAAACTAAAAATTTATTTCAAAGTTTTGAATTGAATATTTTTACTAGGAATGTTCGTATTCTAATAATCCGTGTGGTAACGGATATTCATCCTGTGGGTGTGATAAAAGGCCACTAAGGGAGTTGAGTACTTGCAACTACGCGGGACCACAGCACTGAGACTAGAAGAAAATCTTGACACAAACCCTACAACAATCCATTTAGTCAGAGCGTGGCATAGTAGAACAAACCCGCCTCTCTAAGAACAGGCCTATATCCAGAAGTTAACTTCTAAACACTGATGACGGTCGATAAGATGTTTTAACACAGAAATCTATTGAAAAACTATCAATCCAAGGTTTCAGATGTTATGTTAGTCGAGATGGTCCGATTTTACTGAGTACACTCTTAGACATATGCGACTATACGTACAGTGTACACTCTCTGGAGTATACCATATTCTTTATTGATATTTGTGTACGCTTCGATAGGTTAACTATATTTATATTTCACTCTCAATTTAAGAGATAGGCCCTTGTCGGTGTAGCAATCGCCACTCCTCTCTTTTCGCTACTATCTGTCTTACCTCTTGATAGGAGGCCCTTGTCGGTGTAGCAATCGCCACTCCTCTCTTTTTGCTACTATCTGTCTTACCTCTTGATAGGCTACGACTCCAACGTTCTCCTTCATTTGTTGGATGCATGTCAATCTGTGCCGTCCTCTTTTTCTTATGCCTTCTAGTTTTCCTTCCAGTAATTATTCAGAAGAAATTGTAGTGACTTATCTAGAGGCCAATCATTTTGCTTCTTCTGTCTTCAATGGCAATTAACAATTGCTTCACATAAACTAAACAAAAGCCAAGAGAAATAGGGTGTCTTATATTTATAGGTAGATACTAAAGCGAATGCAATATTAAAGGTTAAGACAATGTCGTCGGGTCGGCTAGTTATGTTATAATTTCTTAGTACAGAATCTGCTTACAAAACTCATTGCACATAATTTTAGTGCATCTCTTTCTTCTAAGAGTCATTGGCTAATCAGGTAGTTCAACTTTTTTATTATTACGTTAATGAAGATAATTTCAAGCTTTAATTACACTCGCGTGCTCGGTTCAGTGCCTACCTAATCACGATACACCATTTTAACACGACGCGAGAATACTTGTACTACACTTGTTGGGAGGTTTTATATACTCAGGTAATTTAGTTACGATAATCTGTGAAACGACAATCAACTTAAAATAAATTGAATTCAATGCGCCTATATTGCAACAAGCTTGTTTTCGTTCCCTACTTTCATTTATTTTGTCCTTTTAAGTTACTGCAATCTGTCTCATTCGTGGGACATTCCATCGTATCGTATTTGGGTCGGCGCTAATGCTGACGGGTTCAGTATGTGACCTGTTTTATATACTCATTGATTATATACTAAGTAGTTATTATTACTGTGATTAGATCAAATCTCGAGGTATTTTACTTGAGTATTTAAATTGTGGTTTTCCGTGAATAGCCTAGAGCATTTGCATGTTGTTTGATGCGTCTTGTTACAAGAGTAATAAAAAAAAATCTGCATCTATATTCTCATTGTCTAAAAAATCTAATAGCCAATACGTGTAATTACTGCACAAACACCGCAGCAAACCATTATAACCAAGAATTCCAAACAAGGTTGCCAATTTATTGTCCTTTAAAACATTAATAGAGAAGCATTCAAAACTCAAAATGGACACTATTGCAAAACACATAAAGTTCAAACTAGTGTGCACGATATAGTTATCATTGCTTAACTGCAAGAGCCAACACGGGCAGTGCACGATAATGTGTCGAAATATTACGCACGAGGTCCAAAACCACTGAGTCTTGCTCACCTAGTTGGTAAACTTGTCATATGATATACAAAACATGTCACGTGCACTTGACCAATTGAAGGGATGGGAATGTTACTTTTTAAGGCATAACAGGGCAAAGGAACATGCCCACTTATGCCGATGTATCACCTAATAGTAAATACTAAAGTCTAAGTAATGTTAGTACAGTATTAGGACTGCTACTCAAGATCCACCAGCGCCTTACCGCCTTTTGACTTTCCCCCTTCGTGTAAGGAGCTTTATGCTTCTGTAATCTCACTCACTATCCTGTCCTCAATAGCCAAATACGAGTTACAAGTATGAAGTGGCCCAGAAGTAGTGCTAAATCATCTACGTATTCATTAACTACGAAACGTTGATTTATGTATATGTGCACTGGTCTTTTTAATCAATCTATAATAATAATAATCCAAGTTCTTAAATACAGGATATTCGCCATTTTTAGTTTTGGAAATTAATTTTCGATATTTCAATGTTCGATTTCGGTATCGATGTTCATAGTGCCATGATCAAGAAAGAACTAAATTAAAAAATATTCTTTTCTTATTATAACTTATAGTTTCTAAGAATCTATTGTTAGTTGATTTATATTATTTGATTTTACAAAAAAATCTTAAGAAAATATCTGGTAAAATACACGGTAGGACCAAAATATTCCGAAATTAGAATACAATATGCCGAGTTCTTTATTTAATTGATGACGTAATGTAATGGTGGCTTCCGTTTCGTATATTTGTAAAACAGGTTACTGACTACCTGATAACTGAAATAAACTAAAACTGAAAACCTTGAAATTATTTATTGAATCTATTGTCGTGTAGTACCAAGTAATCTTAGAAAAGTATTAGCCGATGACACACGAGAATTTGGGCTTGAACAATTGCAGAAAGGAGAACGCTTGCAACTTGGCTAGGGGGCTGACCACACAAAGTCTCTACGCTCTATCTATTCTACTTCAAGTGATCTCAACAAAAAATGCACTATATAGATTCTATTTCTTTTGTCAAAGCTTCGAGTCGCGTCGCATGAAGGTCGCCATTGTCACGGTGCTTGCCTACAATTTAAAGTGTTAATGACATAGATAGTGGAACAATGCAAGTCTTTATCACTCACAAATAAATGATTTGACATTAGGTATCTATTGCTATTGTGATTGAAGTGCTATACGATTTAAATAATATCGTAACTTAATTATTACAGTAGCCTAATTGATTTATAGATGTATCTCCACAAGTAAGTTACGTCAGTTACGACTAGTCAGAACATGCTGTAATCTATATATATAAAAGAGGAAGGTGACTGACTGACATACCCAGAGATCAACGCACAGCCCAAACCGCTGAACCTAAAATCCTGAAATTTTGCAGTTAGGTTCTTTATATAACGTAAGTGAGCACTAAGCAAGGAATTTTCGAAATTCCTCCCCTAAGGAAGTAAATCAGAGAATGAAAGTTTGTATGAAACTTTTTATTCCTTTGATGAATTTGCTTCAAATTTTGTAAAAATATAATGGGGTTTAAGGAATGAAATACGTTTTTTAGTATCTTTCAAAATAAGGTACCCCTAAGGAGGTAAAAATCAGGGGATGAAAATCTGTGTGAGCGAAGCTTCTTTCGTCGAATAGAGAAGGAATAAAAAAGAATTTAGAAAAGTGAATACCAGACGGGTCTTCTTCGAAGTTCTCTTTTTGGCAGCTATGTCGGTGGCATGGTTTCTTAAAAATATTATCAAGAGACAATTTATATGTTTCAAATATTTATAATAAACACCTTCACCCACACAACATATCCTTTTCTAATCAAGTGAAGGCTGATTGCAGGATATTGCCATATTAAAATTCTGCGAGACAGATTTAAATGTAATATTTCAAAATTTGAAATCTTTTTCACACGTTATGGTAAAATTTGACAGGAAATCAATATAAAGTCTTGTGGTTTAATAACAAATCGTGTATGGAACTATTCAAAAAAGTTTTTAGGGTTCCATAGCCAAATGGCAAAAAACGGAACCCTTATGGATTCGTCATTACTGTCTGTCCTTCCGTATGTCACAGCCACTTTTTCCGAAACTATATTATATGTATTCTGTGATACGCATTAAAATTTTCGGACAAAAATAGAAAAACAAACAATAAATTTTAAGGGGTTCCCCATACTTAAAACTGAAACTCAAAAATGTTTTTTCATCAAACCCATACGTGTCTTGTATGGATACCAATACGTATCTATGGATAGGTCTTTAAAAATGATGTTAAGGTTTCTAATGTCATTTTTTCTGAACTGAATAGTTTGCGCGAGAAACAGTGGTAGAATGATGAAACTAAAAAAATATAGGATGTACACTATGCAAACTTTCACCGAAAATTGGTTTGAACGAGATCTAGTAAGTAGTTTTTTAATACGTCATAAATCGTAAACCGCAATATACCTTTCATTCAATCAACACAAATACAAAACTAAAAATATATTATGTTACTCGCTATTTTTTGTAAAAATTTAGTAAATTAACTGCAGTATCCCATAAAAAAATTACTTATTTCTAAATTGGGTCTTTAAGCAGAAAGAAGCCTTGGCCGTCTCTGTACTCCTGACGATGTGTAGAAAAAACTTCTTGAAGATCAGTAAAGTAATTAAAACGTCAAAACGCAACAACGACACTTACATTAAATTTGTTATACGACATTACAATTGAAATTAATGTGATAACGAGTAAGAAATGAAATGCCATCCTCGTGACGTGGTCAATTAGGCTATACAAATAGAATATTTGTAGTAATGAAATCGTTTACTTGATTTTACTCATCTCTATTTAAAGTGCACTGATGTAAGAAATATTTTTGACGTCTCACTATTACATGAAAGTTTTACGAGATCGTTATTTACAGATACGCTTAGTAATAGTTACTGTTGTTACTGGCTAGAAACACGTGCTTAGTCATAATTCAAGTTTAGTATATCTATTATACGTGTTTTTAGGACTTTTGACTATGTTATTATTACAGTACTAGTATTATAGTAAATTAAAAGCACTTGAAAGACATCTAAACAGTACTTTTTTATTTTTTATTTTGTTGGCCCTGCCCAAATGACTCTACTCTGCCTGATGCAAAGCATAATCAGAATCTAAGAGCGGTGATCATCATACTCACTGCAAATGCAGACAGTGCAACAATACAGCATAGTAACCCACAATATGGCGGCTTATTGAGATGCTTCTGCATCATTGGGCCTCCGGTCTCCCACTCACCCACGAAACACGACATTACGGACGCTGTCATTTTACGTTGATTTTCTTAACTTTAGATAATGCCACTTTCACTACTAGCTGATGATTAATTGTCTAATAATAACTTATCTGAAAAATCTAAACTAAATATTATAAAACTGAACAGTTTATTTGTTTGGTTGAACATGCTAATCTCAGGAAGTACCTACTGGTGGGACTTGAATAATTCTTGCGGTTGCGTAAACTACTGTTATAAAAATATACTTCACCAGCTATGGCATTCCGAGACACAAGCTGACGTCATCACGTCGACCGCAGGTTGGTTCATCTCGTGTTATATTGCTATAAAGTGGTAACTAGGTAGTAACGTCAGCTTATGTAACTCCCGGAATGCGAGACCATGTTTTCTTAGACCATGCGTAAACTGTAGTTTTACAAAAACTGAATTGTTCCCCTTTAAAGTTTTAAAGAAATGACCGCGCGGCTATTTGTCTATCTTTGTTATATCGTTATAACCTTTTTATGGTTAACAAATTAGCAACCTTTATCTATCAAATAGTGTTATGACAGATAACTATCTGAAACTATCAGGAACTAGTGAAATTAATAATCGGCATTGCCCCCAGTTACAGTAGTAAAAAATATAAGTATAAAGCCGACCGAATAAATAGGCATAATATCAAGAAATATATATGGGATAGACGGTAATACAGTTTCTTATACCTACTTAAATAAATAACACACAGGGTCATCTAAATAGTAACTTTGGGTTAAAGTAATGAATGACAATTAGTACAGTAAATATAAAATACCGGTCACGCGCTTCCCAACAAAGATACAGCGCAGAATGACTACAAAAGAGTTAAATTAGGCGCACTCGCACGCAGATGTCTACATAATTTCCAGGAAGCGATGGTACCCGGGTTTTTTTGTTGAATACAATTTATTTTGATTGGTGAAATCAAGTATTATCGCGTCTTTGATTATGGCCTATGTTCAGAAAATTGCACTGTATTCTTTTTAAACGGTTTTTATTAAACAAATTTATTTAGCTTGACCTTGTTGTTGTTTGGTTCAAATCTTGTAATTGAAATTGGTCTCCTTTCTTGTTGGAAGATTGATCAGAAATTTGGTACACACCTACACACACACCCTCAGTTCTGGTGATAATACAATTAAATGAATTCTGTTTCATTGTAAATGCAAGATGGTCGCCGCTACAAAATAGCGGTTAGCAAATTTTGTCACGACTAAATGTGAAATGAAATGAAAGGGCTGGCTGATAGAACACAGTTCACTATGAAAAACTGGCCGCCGCTACAAAATGGTGGTTTACACATTTTGTACTCACTCAAACACTACCACTATATGGATATAAAATGACAGGACTTCAATAGTAGAACACAGATGAGAATTACTATGTGTGTGTATATGTATTTGTGTAAAAAGTATACATGTATATTTATTTCAGTTGTCTAGTAGCCATAGTACAAGGTCTGCTTAGCTTGGGACTAGATGGCATTGTGTTAGATGTCCGAAATATTTAATCTAACATAGAGAAAAATAGTACTTAATTACAATTGCATGAAAGGTCATATTGCCCGGACATCTCGTGACGGCCACTAAACTTTGTATTAAATAACCATTACATAAAGAATTTCTCAAACTTTACGGAAATGTAATAAATACGCCGGAAACTCAAATAAATTCATAAATTTAAATCCAATTTACCTACATTTATGTGTTATAACGCTTAAAACTATTTATATAATTATGCCTACATTATATCTATATGTTTTACGGTAGATATTTTATGTAAGTACAGAAGACCAGAAGATACCCTCGCACAGAAGATCAACGTAAAATGACAGCGTTCATGCCGTCGTGTTTCGTTGGTGAGTGTGAGACCGGAGGCCCAATGCTGCAGAAGCATTACTAGGCCGCCATAGTGTGGCTCACCATGCTGCATTGTTGCGTTGTCCGTACGAGCTACTACTATGGTGACCACCATTCTTGGACTCTGCTTATGCTTTCCATCAGGTCATTTTGATTTCCATATATAAAAAAATGAACATTGCAACTACTATTAAATTGGAGCAGTAACTATTCTAAAATGAAACAGCTGACCACATCGGTGGAATTCCCATGTTCATACAAATAAGACACTACCGTCGTAAATAAACGTTATAGCCATTACGATATAATTGTTTTATGATATCGGTAAATAAACATCACAGACTGTATTAATTATCACACTCCTTAAAACAATGTTGCCATCTGATGTACTCCTCAACTTAAACAAATAATTGACAACCAGACGCTAATAGAACATAAACACGACTTTTGTTGCCATATTGTGATATTGGTAAATTCAATGATTTTATCTCAAATCTGAATGAAACTCCACCTTATGACTAAATAATATTAAAATAAGTTTTTGCTAAACTGCTGCATAAGAAAAACCACTTAATTTTTAGTATCAAGCAAGTTTTATTTGGAGTTAGTGACATCACTATTTTATGGTAGTGCATGGTAACAAGCTTAAATTAAAAATTTAAAAATCCCCCAGACTTAATCAAGTAATCATACGCCAAAAATTCCTTACATTATTTTGGAAAAGAGCTGATACTCTTAAAGTGCTAAACCGATTAACCAAACATAGCTAAGAACCACCGCAAGAAAACTGGCTTTCGAAAGAAAAAAAACCGCATCGAAATCGGTCCATCCGTTTGAGAGCTACGATGCCACAGACAGACACACACACACAGACAGCCAGACAGCATCGACATCAAACGCTTTTTGGTTCGGGGATTAATAAAAGATACCCGTTACACATAAGCAAGTGATGTCATAGATCCAGTATAGACCACAGTAAGATTAGATTGTTAACCAAATGGTAACAATGATTTCTAGCTAAACCGATTTATCGCCCCCGCAACCCTCTGTACACTAAATTTACGAAAATCGTTGGAGCCATTTCTGAGATTTAGATATATAGGGATATACAAGAATTCCTCGTTTAGAGGTATGCTCAAATCTATACTAATATATAAAGCTGAATAGTTTGTTTGTTTGAACGCGCTAATCTCAGGAACTACTGATCCAATTTGAAAAATTATTTCAGTGTTAGATAGCCCAATTATCCAAGAAGGCTATATATCATCACGCTAAGATCTACAGGAGCGGAGCACCAATGAAGAATGTTACAAAAATTAGAGAAAATTATCACGCTACGGGCAATAGGAAACGCAAACGAGGTTGCGTGGGTCGGTTAGTCTTTATATATTAGACTAGCTGCCCCGGCAAACGTCGTTTTGCCATAATTTTTTTTTAAGGATGGGTGACCCTTACCATTTAGGGGGATGAAAAATAGATGTTGTTCGATTCTCAGACCTACTCAATAGCTCACAAAATTTCATGAGAATCGGTCAAGCCGTTTCGGAGGAGTTTGGCAACTAAAACTGTGACACGAGAATTTTATATATTAGATAGATATAGATTTAGGCACCTTTAACCTTTATGTGTTGTTAGGAAAGTCGTAGCTTCAACAATTTAGTATAATAATATTCTACAAATATAATAATATTGCCTGATCTTATCTGATATTGCTAGAATTAGCATATTATGTTACAATAAATAGTATTATTGACAGTAGATAAGTAAGAGCCATACTGCATGAGGTTTTACAGCTGTAATAAAAGTTATGAAGATTTTCATAGGTAAATAAGTAATATCACGGTTGCCTGTAAGAGATTGCCTCAATTGCAATCGGCATTTTAATTCCGCCAATTGTACTATCCTAGTTTAAGTTTTACTATTTAAGTTAATCTATATTTATAAAAGCTAGCTGTTGCCCGCGGCTCCGCAATCGTGTATATCGGTTTTCGCAGCAAATAGTAGCCTATGTGTTAATCCAGGGTGTCAGCTTTCTGCATAGGTACTTACCAAATTTTATCAAAATTAGTCCAGTCCTTTGCGCGTGAAGAAGTAACAAATATACACACAAATATACATAATGTTAGTGTGATGAATTGCAGAAATGTATGTACGCGCATAACTTCCGATCATCATTATCATCAGCCTATCGCAGTCCACACTTTCTTTCTACTCCTGGTGGAGGTGCACCTCTTGACGTCCAACATCATCTGTTATCAAATACAACACTCCTACTATAGTACCGCGGTCAGGGCGGCTTCTCAAATCCTAATCAACCCGTTCGCGACCGACCGCACAACAATTACATTAAGTTTATACAATCAAAGCTTATCTAACCGACACACTGGCCACAACGTTATCACACTGGAAGTATCACAACACTCCCAAAGCGGAGGATTTAATCTTCTCCACAAATGTCACCACAAATTACATCTATCTTAGAAGATACAATTTTACTCATAGCAAGACATTTCCTTAGAACATATAATATGGAAGGGCATTTCCGAAGCCACCAAATAGACGGTTTGGTATCGAACAGATTCATTATTACTATTTCAGATAGAAAAACATACGTTGGTTGTGTCTTGATACTTTAGATCAATATCAATGATCCTGTATATTTCAGTTTAAATAAAAAAGTTGGATTGGTCATAAAAGTTAAGAGAACAACTTAAACTTAACTTGTTAGGTAATTATAGATAAATCCTGCAGGTAAAAGAATTTTAGTCTTGTAATCTATAACAAGAACAGTTCCCTAACGATGTGTTAATATGGGAAGCAGTAAATACTAGCGTGCGTGCGGAACTGTATTGTTTCTTGTACTCATTATTTGTTGCCATTATGTTATGTCGTTTCTGAGACAAAAAAAGGTGTGATTCGTTTTCCATTGTGGTAGGGTGTCGGTGGTACATCGACGGTTGAATTGGTTAAACAATTTAGCTTATCCTGAAGCTTTAATAATATGATACTTTCCTTCGTCTCTCTATTATTTATATGTTAATCGTATTGACACTACGAGCACACCTCTCCTGTGGTTTATTTTGCATAATAAATCGCATTTTACTTCTACATCACCTAGGAGAGACTGCCTCATGGCATTAAGTCCGCCTTTTTCAATAAGTTTTATTAATACATTATTAATTCATCAAAATGTTTTAATCTTAAAAAATATAAATTAACTAGCTGACCCGGCGAACTTCGTACCACCATATTTACATATATGTATGTCTCAGGTTCCCACAGGTTTCCACACGTTAAAAAAAAAAAATGGCAGTTTACAGTCGCGGACTTTTTCCGTTACCTTTTAATTTTTCTTGCACACAAACCTAGTCCTAACAATAAAGACCACATAGAAAAAATTATTATCCAACTTGGTGTAGCCGATATCAATTTATGCGTACATACATTTCGGTGATTCAATTTTATTCATATAGATAATGTATAGCCAGCTACATAAGTTACGGATATGTAAACCGAGTGTAATAACTTAAGTTGGTAGGAAATAAAATTAAATCTATACATACGTATTACAATAACAAATTAAAGTGTCTCTTTGTAATTTCAAATTAACTGCAATTGCAAATGCATATTAAAGTTTATATGGTACTGAAATAAAATATACTCATATGACCAAACTGATGATGTTTTGTATGATCTGCAAATAATTTGTTTCGAAGTTTCGGTTCGGAAATATTATAATTTAATATTTTTGGCCGTCTGTTTATTCCAGCTAATCTCTGGAACGGCTACACCCATTTTGACGGTAGTTTCACTGGCAGATAGCTAATGATTTATATAGTAACTTAGACTATTTTGTGTAGACCAACTTCGCCGAGTGCACCTTGAGTACACACTCAGCTATTTAGAGCATATAGAATAGAAGAATTTCATAAACAAATGGCGCTCTATTTTTGGAGGTCGTATCGCTCCGTAAATACCATAGGCAACAACTTATCCCACTGATTGATTTTCCAAGGCAAAAAGTTGCGAAAGAATTGCTTTCTAAACATTATATGAAAGCCGATTGACTGGGGAAAACCAACACAGGACCGTAATTAGAGATTGTAAGGTGTAAACCGGATCAAACTAGAATCATTGACGTCATTCAGACATTTGGGAATTCTTCATAACATTGTCCATTAGCTTCAAGAGTTCAGCTACAACAAAAGACCAAGGGACAAATATATATCGACTTATCTAAAACCAGTTTTACACAATGGAGTCATTTTATTACCATTACGTTGTTCTATGTAATTTCTTTGAAGCGTTTTTTGTTTTTGTGCCGAGACCTCGAAGTCACTCGCTATAGCAGATTGAACATGACGCGGTTGCTCATTCAAGGATAACCACCTTTGCACGACTCGATGATTAAAAGGTTGTAAATGACATAACAAATAGGCAGGCAAAGAAGAACCTTATGTCACTGATTAACTACAATCTGTCTCTCACATAGAATTTATATTCTATAAATTTTGTTGTCTTTAAATAGAAGTACAAAAAAATCGAGTGAATGAAAAAAAAGTCAATTTACTGCGTTGTAAAAAAATGTTTTATTTCATTGGGGTCTGTATGTCTTGTGGTTAGTAGTACTCCTGAGTGTTAACCCGAAGGTCGACGGTTCAAATCCCACTGAAGGACAATCATGTTTAATTCTGTTTCTGGATATAACATATAATCAATGAATAAAATATATTATTCTCGATAGGTTGTTGCTTACGATGGACTCCGAAAGTACAGAACCGATTTGCACGTTTTTCTAATGTGCGTTTACTTGACGTGCCTAATACAGGATTGTGATGTGAATAGGAATAGAAGCCAAACATTAAGATTATATTAAGATGCAGACGAATGTACATGGGTCAGCTAGAATGTACTTACTTATATTTTTAAACGACTTCAAAAAAAGGAGGAGGTTCTCAATTCGACCGTATATATATATATATTTATGTGTATTTGCGAATAACTTCGTCGTTTATGAACTGATTTTGATGATTCTTTTTTTAATGGAAAGGAGATATCCCAACGGTGGTACCAAGATAAGGGCACTAAGATCTGATGATGGCGTCCAAGAGAAATCGAGTCGAATCTTGGAGTCGGATATATTTTTCTTAAAATTTAACTTGTACTCGTATACTGTACTCGACGACTCAGCAATCGTTTACTAAATATTGAAGGTAGCACCTATATAGCAGATACCTTTTCCTATCTTAAGTGATATGAAACACGTTTTTATAAACAGACAATTCAGACATAGCATTGCGTGCTGTCAGTCGTATATCGATATATCTATTTGTTCACGGTTTGTGGTCAATAATGCTAAGTGATTCGACATACACAACTTTCTCTACGCTATGCGCATGCAAACATATTACTTACAAAAATATACCTAAGTGCAGAGTATAAGGTAGTAGAGCCACGCTGATTTCAGCACGAACGGGCCGGCTCGACCGGGCCGGCACTACCCTCGCACAGAAATCAACGTAAAATGACAGCGATCATGCTGTCGTGTTTCGTTGGTGAGTGCGAGACCGGAGGCTCGATGATGCAGAAGCATCACTAGCCCGCCATGGTTTGGCTCACTATGCGGCATTGTTGCATTGTCTGCATTCGCAGTATGGTGACCACCACTCTTGGATTCTGCTTATGCTTTCCATCAGGCAGAGTAGAGTCATTTTGGCAGGGACAAACATAAAAAAAGGTGAAAATACTCCTTCGTATAGTCGGATATAAGTTGAATTGTTGTTTTTTTTTATCTATGTACCTGCGAAAGTGACTCTACTCTGTCTAGAACTCTTAAGTAGAATCTAAGAGCAGTGGTCACCATACTCATTGCGAATGCCGACAATGCAAAAATACAGCTTAGTTCTGTTTCAATTATACTAAGAACATGTTTTCATTTAATTAGTGTAAGTAATTTATATAACCATTTTATTTGTTCTTTCTGCTTTATTTTGATTTAATTTATACTTGGTACTTATTTTTTGTATGACATTTTTTTTTTCTAAAATGCACAAAAGAGTTTGGTTGGTAGAATGCGGAACTCTTTCGATTTCCTAGTCGATTACAAGGATTACCAAGAATAGGCTGGACCTTGGACGAGTGAATGTCTTGATTTAATCCTTTCTATTTCATTGTCTACAATATTTTTTTGACAGAGACCGGAACAACACTAAACCTATTACTTATTATGAAAATGAAATTATCTGCCAGTGATAAAATAAACAAGATGAATCACATAGTAAAACTGTAGCCTTACTTATTGCTGAAAATAAATGTATTTTATTATGTTATTATGTATTTATTAATCTTAGGGAAACTTACAGCAATGCATTTAGCACAGAATATAAAAAAAAGTAAAAACTAACTACGATAAAAAATAAGGCCGAAAAGCATGAAACAAGTTTGAAAAACCGTAGTCACGCATTATATAGAAACGTACCATAGACTTTAACAATGCGTGACTACGGCTTTTTAAACTTGTTACATGATTTTTCAGCTTCGTTTTTTGTCGTAGTTGGGTTTAAGTTTTTACTTTTTATTATTTAAAATGTTTTGGTGCCTATATAATATTATGTCGTTGCAAAGTAAATTATAAATAGGTACCATAGAAATATCACAACTGTCGAATAAATATGGACAAAGTCATTAAAAGTCAAAAAAGCAAACGCTGATAATATATATATTCTTGAAATTGACAAGTAACGCCCTTTTCAATGATACCAAACACGGTATATTTATCTCAAATTTATTTTTTAATACAGTATTTTATGTCGGTTAGAGGTCGCCACATTAGATTCAGCGACACGTCATATAGCCTTTAACCAGCAGATTATCAAGACACTTCTAACGATACCTCATTTATCCAGTTCTAATAAGTAGTTAAGAAGCTATGAGGGAACAGATAAACATATTATCACAAATCATTAGCAGAAACATACCAAAGCTAATACCAGTATTAGTACTAATACTCGTATTAGCTTTGGTATGTTTCTGCTAACGATTATATGGCTGTAAATAAGGCTGACAATGAGTAATCCATTGGTGTAGCGAATCTTTCGAATTGTTGATAGGTGAATGACACTTGAGGCTCTATGAGTGTTTTTTTCTTTTGAGGCATCATTGTAACGGTAAATACCAAACAAGCCTTTTTGTTTGAACAAAGTATCTTCCGCTAGGCTCACAACGCAGTACACGAATATTTTTGTTTTCGTTTGCCATCTCTCAAGCGGTCAAAGGTTTTTTTTTGTATAAAATAGGGCTTAAACGAGCAGACGTATCGCCTGATGGTTAGCGATTACCGCCGCCTATGGACACCCGCAACACCAGAGGCGTCACAAGTGCGTTGCCTTTTAAGAAGGAATACGCTCTTTTCTTGAAGGTTTGAAGGTCGTATTATAGGGTTTGAAATAATTCTCATGATTGAAGCCCTTGAGCTCCAACTTGTTTGACAACAACAAAAATCATTGCGGAAAATCAAACGGAAGCGGAAACGCTCAGCAAAAACTAGTAATAATTTAATTGAGGGTCACCCCAATACGGTTACAACATTCGTACGGTCATAAAACTAATTTAGATTTGTAGCATACTCATAACGTTGTGTAAGTTTCGTCATGTTTCTAGCAAGAAATAATTTGGAGTAGGGTGACCATTTCGCGATACCGAAAAATGGTCTTAGGAAAAAACAAATGACAGTCATTAGAATGTTATTTGTTAAATTAATGTGTAAGATTAGAAATTAAATAATGTTTAAATTAAATCACTCATAAGGTATTTCCATACCAAAAAGTGCTGAACGCGGCCAAAGAAGTTTTGTGACGTCAGCAAATCGGTGACGCGGTGACGCGAACTCATAAGATTTCCCCCTACCAAAATGTGCTCAACGCGGCTAAAGGAGTTTTGACTTCAAAAAAGCTGAATAAGTACAATAAAACACCCTCTCTCTTAGTCAGTCTTAGTTATTAGTTGTTAATATATATAAATTCAATAACGTCGAAATTGATATTGTTTTTTCTTCTGTAAATTGATTAATTTTAAATTAGTAGTATAAGAAGCATTATTTTAGATCTGTTCCGCTAAAAAACTAATAATACAACATAGGTATACGTAAGTAATAGCATCATGTACCATCTGAAGAAATATTTATTTACCAAAAACACCAGCTTTCGGTTAATTAAATCTAAGATCAATCGCCGAACTAGCTTGTGTATATGCTTCATTCATACATTGCGAGAACACTTTTGGTATTAATCACATCACACTATCACACTAATATATAAAGACGAAAGTTTATTAGTGCGTATGTTTGTTACTTCTTCACGCAAGCTACTAAACGGATTTGGATAAAACTTTAAAGTAATATAACTTATATATCTGAACTAGCTGTTGCGCGCGGCTTTGCTCGCGTGGAAGTTGATTATATGTATTTAATTAAAACTGTGTAAAAGTATGTATCAGTACTTTATTCATGTTTTTGAACGTATTTATTTATTTTTGTTCAATAGCCCATTTAAAAGAACTTTCATACAAACATTCGACCCATATTTCATCCCCTTTAGGAACAGAATTCGCATAACTGCTGATATAAGTATTCATCTATTTCGAAAAATAACGGAATGCCAGAATAACCTATGTACGAAATGTCAACCCCTATTTCACCCCTTAGGGATAGAATATTCAGAAACGCTGCAATACGTATTTACTTATTTTTAATTAGCAACCCACAAGTAAAGTTTCACCTTTCTTATCTCTATGTATTCTTAAATAAGACGGATTGCTATAAAAAAAAATCAACCCCTATTTCACCCCCTTAGGGGTAAAATATGCAAAAACTCTAAATAGATATCTAGTCTTTTTAATCAATAGCCTAAAATTAAAGTTTTTTGGTTCTAATTTAAAAAAATACGGACTTCCATACAAACTTTCAACCCCATTTCAACCCTTTAGGGGTAGGTAAGAGTATCCAGAAACGCTTAAATACGTCTTTACTCTTTTTTTATCAGTAGTACATGAATAAAGTTTCATGGTTCTAACTTAAAAAATGACAGACTTCCATACAAACTTTCAACCCCTATTTCACCCCTTAGGGGTAGAATAGCCAGAAACGCTTAAATACGTATCTACTCTTTTTAATCAGTAGTACATGAATAAAGTTTCATGGTTCTAACTTAAAAAATGACAAACTTCCATACAAACTTTCAACCCCTATTTCACCCCTTAGCGATAGAATATCCAGAAACGCTTACATACGTATCTACTCATTTTTAATCTGTAGCCCAAAAACAAAGTTTCATGTTTGTAACTTCAAAAATGGCGAACTTACGTACAAACTTTCAACCCCTTTTTCATCCCCTTAGGGGTAGAATATCCAGAAACGCTTAAAAACGTATCCACTCACTTTTAATCAGTAGCCCAAAAATAAAGTTTCCTACTTCAAAAATAACGAACTTCCGTACAAACTTTCAACCTCTAGTTCACCCCCTTAGGGGTAGAATACCCAGAAACGCTCAAATACGTCTTTACTCTTTTTAAATCAGTAACACATAAATAAAGTTTCATGTTTCAGACTTCAAAAATGACGGACTTACAGACTAACCTATGTACGAAATGTCAACCCCTATTTCACCCCTTAGGGGTTGAATATTCAAAAACGCTGAAATACGTGTTTACTCATTTTTAATCAGCAGCCCAAAAGTAAAGTTTCAGGTTTCTAACTTAAAAAATGACGGACTTCCATACAAAGTTTCAACCCCTATTTCACCCCTTTAGGGGTAGAAATTCCAAAATTCCTTTCTTAGTGCGTGTCTACTCAATAAAAGGATCCTACTCACCAAATTTCATAGCCCTAACTATCATAGTTTACGCTCGGCGATGATGAATCAGTCAGTCAGTCAGTCAGTCAGTCAGGACTTATTATTTTATAAGTATAGATAACACATAGGCTAATATTTGCCGCGATAACCGACATATATGCGGGCGTAGTCGTGGGCAACAACTAGTTATTATCTAACTTGAAATATTGTCAACTTAAAAGAATCTTGAAAGTCATTTTATTTAAATTCTTACCAAAAAAAAAACGGTTTTGGATATAACCAGGTATATTAATTTGAAAAAATAAATTTTAAATAAGTTTACTAGTAGAAAGGATATCCCGTAAAAAATTAACCTTTCCTTGTTTTTTTGTCCAACTAGTAAAAAAACAAAGTAAGTTAAAATACTAAGCTGTTTAAAGTTAGTTAAATACCTATTTGTTTTTAGAGCAGCGCATAGCTTACCAATCAACGGTATTTAATTCTACTGAGTGAGATGCCTTAACATCTATTTTCGCTAAAATTATTGGTGTGTTATCAAACCTATGTTTACTATACTCAGTGTTATTCACCTATTGCCATTCAATCAACATCAAATTCAACAATGAGCCACACACGAGTGATTCTCGACGTGAGAGAGAGACCCACGCTAATGGGTCTGATGCTGAAGGTCAAACATGGATTTGTGGTCACAGTAGCTATAAGACCTCTATACTACCTTTTGACCTCGAAATTCTGAATCATAATGTAGCGTGGGAGTTTTTGGAGTCAACATTAATTGCTATTGTAATATTTGTGTTATTAAGAATCGCGTGTAACATCTTAGAATCATTTATATCGTCGTGCCCCCGCCAAGACTTGCCAAACCAAGCTCAAGGGCACTACCTACCTTTTCTCGAAGTGCTTCGTCATGTTTTTGAACCCTCATAACTCTTGTTGCCGATATATATACCAGATAGTTCAAATTCTCAGAATATGATGTCAATAATAGGCTAATGAAACATACAAAGTTTAAATTGCGTAGCTCTGATACTTTAGATTTGATCGATATCTAAAATACACCGATTTTGTCACTGACTGTTAGGTTAGTTCCTGAAGTGCTAGAAAGCTGAAATTTGATATGTAAACTAAGTTTACTATACAAACAACAATACATCATAAACCTATTACTTTTGTCTCCCAACCCCCAAAATTGGTGGAAATTTGTATGAGACATTCACTAATTTTATGCTAGAGGTTTTGATTTTTGGTATAAGGATTTTTTCGAAAAAAAAAAGATGTACTAGAAATACATCCTAAAAAAAGAAAAAAAAAACAATAAAAATTTTGCCATAAGCAACTTACAAAAAGAAATGAAATCACCAAAAACATTTTACATGAAAATGTTTGGTGGGATTATATTTCATTCAATGTATATAACAGTAGCTTCCTTAACTTCCTAACATATTCTAAACCCGAAAAATCCCTGTAAAAACTCTTCCGGCAGCGTGAGACCAAATAAACCAGAATAATACGAAATTCCAAGAGTTGGTATTCAATGGCGCGTCTTCGCGTACACAAAACATGTGAATCACTGATGTACAGTGTTTTGTTTGTTGTGTCATCAACAAACAATACCCCTTCCTTATTGATGCTACACCATGGGAACCGCTCGAGTAGCCAATGAGGAAAATTGATATGAATGAAATAAATGCGATAGTTGAGTTAATTTTCGATTAACGAGTTTTAATAAAATCTATACAAATAAATAAAATTGGAGTGTCTGTTTGTAATATTAAAATAACCGTTTTTTACTAAATGCATATGTATGTATATACACAAAAACGTAGTCAAAAAAATTTTTGTCTGTCTATCTGTCTGTTTGTTCCGGGTAATCTCTGGAACGGCTGGACGGATTTTGACGGGACTTTCACTGGCAGGTAGCTGAGGATCCAGAGAGTAACTTAGGCTACTTTTTTTTAGACTAACTTGGTCCGGCGTTACTCGCGATACGACATAATATAAGATATAAGATATAAGATAAACATAATTACAAAGCTAGGATCATTATGTGACACAAAAATTTTGACTACATTATTCGTTGCACAGGTCTATATCAAGCAGTAGACGTCTTTTGGCTAAAGTGCTGATGATGATGTTTCGTTTAAACGCCGCCTTAATCCGAACATGTTCGGAAAATTCCTTTCATTTGTTTTATAGGTGCCGGTAGCTTACTTGGCCATGCGCGGAAAGTCGTTTTTAAGGTCCCTTTGGTGATAGAGGGACGCGGGAATTGTAGTGGCACCGTTCCGAACAAGCGATTGGACGTTCCGAGCAAGCGATTGGTGCGTAAGTTGACTACACTTCAATTTCCTTTGTTTTGATTTGTTGCATTAGTGAACTATGCGCGAACTTACCCCCACTACGCCGAAGCTTGGCCAAGTTAGATGCCGGCACCTATTTTAACATGAGAGAACCACACTTCTGCACATTTAGACCTATTCATTGCACGGTTTTACAGACAACTGGTGTTAAAGCATTAACATTTCTATATTCTCACAGTCTTTAATAGTCCATTGCTAGACAAACACTTAAGAAAAGAGGTTTTATCCTACTACTAACTGACCCACGCATCCTCGTTTACGGCTCCTATTGTCCGTAGCGTGATAATTTTCCCCCGTTTTTGTAACATCGTGTTCCACTCCTATTGGTCTTAGCATGATAATATATAGCCTCCTCGATAAATGGACTATCTAATACTGAAAGGATTTTTCAAATCGGACTAGTAGTTCCTGAGATAAGCGCGTTCAAACAAACAAACTCTTCCGCTTTATATATTAACCACGCTGGCCACCTGGATGGTAAACAGTTAGTTTCAAGTTTGCCTCCATAACTTAAAATGTAAGTTGTGAAGTACTTATTAAAATGTATGCAAAATTTGTAGATAACAAAATATGATGAAAATGTATTGAAATCCTAATGCAATTACTTTAAATAATCATCATTAAACTTATTAAACTCATTTCGTGAGTCAAAGTACCTAATGATTTAATTTATACTGAATTCGGTGAATACATTTAATTTGCTAAATCGGTACCTATGTTTCTTATGAAACTGAGATTCCTATCCGCTGTTTCCATTTATTAGCTTGACTACTACTTCAAGGAGTCTGATTAACTTGAAACTTTGTACAGGGGTCAAGGGCCGATGACAATACAATAATTTGAAAAAAAAAACAAAAAAAAGTTTAAAAAAAAAACAATAGTTAGTTTAAAAAATAAACAACACGCTTTTATAAATATACCAAACAAAAACGTAGAAAATAAATTATAGTTTAAAAAACTAAAAAACACGCTTTATTAGCAATCGAACTAAAAATTAGAAAATAATTTTAATGTAAAAAAGCGTGTCGCGACATTTACATTAAAATTATTTTCTACTTTTTAGTTCGATTGCTATGATAGCGTGTTTTTTTAGGGTTTTTAAACTATAATTTATTCTTTAATAAACATGTTTAGGTTTATTACTAAGCAGTTTTATGACTGTTGGGATTTAGGCTTGATTTATTGATTTCTTGTTTCCCTTCATATTAAACACGTAAACAAGTTTATAAGTATCTATCAGTTTGATTTTCTTGGTCAACTTGTAATTCAAATCATACTTCCTGCTTTAGTTACCTCGCACCTTGGGTATATCTTAAATTAATTATGTACCTACCTACATTTATTTTAGTTTTATGAGTAACATTTATTTAAACAATACGGTGACAAATAAGTACTGTCAAGAGGGTTTTGTAAATTATCCTAATACCTCACCTCACGTTCTGAAACATGTTAACAAAAATAAAACCGACTTCAAGGTTCGACTTGATTTCTCTCAGATGTCTTAATCAGATCTTACTTACTTACTCTGTGTTTCTATCTTGGTACCACCACTAGGATCTACTTTCCTTTTAAAAAAGAATCATCGAAATCGGTTCATAAACGACGAAGTTATTCGCAAACAAACCTAAAAAATATATATACGGTCGAATTGAGAACCTCCTCCTTTTTTTGAAGTCGGTTAAAAATACATCTTGCTGAGTGTAAATATTATTGTTGTACATGTATTTTTATTGTGATCCTAGTGACACTAGCTGACCCACGCAAACTCCTCCGTTTGCGTCTCCTATTGTCCGTAGCGTGATAATATTCCCCTGTTTTTCAAACATTCTTCATTGATGCTCCGCTTCTATTGGTATTAGTGTGATTATATAGCCTACATCCTTCGTCGATAAATGGGCTAACACTGAAATCATTTTCCAAATCGGACCAGTACTGCCTGAGATTAGTGCGTTCAAGCAAACAAACAAACTCTTCAGATTTGTCAGGGTTGCATAGCCAAACGGCAAAAAACGGAATCCTTATAGATTCGTCACGTCTGTCTGTCTGTCTGCCCAAAAAAGTAATCTAAGTAGTAAGTTAGGCTACTTGTTTTGGACTAGCCTTGCCCACTTTATAAGGAGTACCTTATATCATCAGCTACCTATCAGTGAAAATCGGTCTAGCCGTTCCAGAGATTAGCCGGAACAAACAGATACACAAACAAAAATTGTAAAAAAAATTATTTTGGTACTAGCTGAACCCCGTGGTGTTACCAGCGTTTAACATGTATCGTGTATATACATAGATATGCATTTATTTAAAAGCGTATATTTTAATATTACAAACAGACACTCCAATTTTATTTATTTGTATAGATAATTTTAAATGTACCTACGTAAATTACATCCAAACAGAACAACGAATCGTACTGTGTGTGTTATTTATTTATCAAATTCTAGAATCGGTGTCGGAATCCAAACCGGATTCAGAATACAAAAGAAATGTTTTCTAATTATAAAAATTAAAACTTAACATTTAAACCAGCTTTACACGAACACTAAAATGGCATAGTTCTGAAAAAAAAGCTTAGAGACAACCTTGTGCGGTTCCGCATCCGAAAAAAATCCCCATTTTTGTTTATTAATATACAAATTAAGTAAAAACAAAAAAAAAATAACAAATATATTTCCATGCAGATATTCATTTAGCTGTGTTTTTAAAAAATATGCACGTTAGTACATAAAAGTAATGTTAAGATCAAATAAAGGCTGTCTGTGGGTATATCTATACATACTCTATACAAATAAATAAAATTGGAGTGTCTGTTTGTAACATTAAAATAACAGCTTTTTAATCAATGCATATGTATGTATACACGATACATATAACAAAAATGTAGTTAAAAAAATTTTGTCTGTCTGTCTGTCTGTTTGTTCCGGGTAATCTCTGGAACGGCTGGACGGATTTTGACGGGACTTTCACTGGCAGGTAGCTGATGATCCGGGGAGTAACTTAGGCTACTTTTTTTAGACTAACTTTGTCCCGCGGCGTTACTCGCGGTACAACAATAACCGCGGGTGACTCGCTAAAACTAGAGAATGGCTGTACCGATTTAGCTCATTATGATTTTGAAATATTTGTGGAATTTCAAGGAAAGTTTAGAGCGCTGAAAAAATTTAAATCTCCTGTTGAAAAACGACCTCTACCATTAGTAGTAGGTACTAGGTACGCCACTTTAATCGGTTTTGGGCTTCTGAAACCGAAATCTATTTTTCCAAATACCTGATAATCAATCAATCAATCATAAATCTATACTAATTTTATAATGTTTAAAGTAACTCTGTCTGTCTGTAACGTTTTCACGGCTAAACTGCTGCACCGATTTCAATGTAATTTGGAGATACTTTCATTCTAGCTGAAAGCTCTTCCAACTGGTCCCCCCCCCCCCTCCCCCTTCCTCTACAGAACAACACGTGCCGGCCTTGGAAGTCACCGGTTCAGAGTGGTAGACATTCGATCTCGTACTCATCGCTTCGGTTCCTCCTTTCTGTGCCGAGCGGTCAAAGCCTGGAACTCACTTCCAGCGCACGTGTTTCCCTCCCACTATGATCCCGGGTCCTTTAAGCGGGGCGTAAAAAAGCATCTCACTAGGCGGCCATAGTGTGGGTCACCATGCTGCAATGTCCTTATTCACATTGAGGATGGTGACCACCACTCTAGGAATCTGCTCATGCTTTCCATCAGGCAGAGCAGAGTCATTTTGGCTCAGCCAAAATATAAAAAAAAAAAAAAAACTATAGGCAGGGCATAGACTACTCGTTACCGCGATAACCGATGTACACGCGGGTGGACCCGCGGGCAAAAGCTAGTGATATTACATAGTAATTTAAATGATTACAGTTAAACAATAAAAATAGATATACATCAATATGCGGTAAGGAAGTCTACATACTGTTAGAATATAATAACTGGTATCGCTCACGTAATTATATGGCAATTACGTGACCACAACCAGTTATTGTTGTTTATAAAAAATTTAACTAAAATCATTCATACACAAAATTAATTGCGTTCGAAGGATTTTAATCAATAAGCTTAAACAAAACGATTAAGTACACTAAAACATGAAGCGCTTCGTGTTTTAATTAGCTTGGATAAGACTCCTGTAAATTATCCCGTATAAAATAAAAATCCCGTAAAATAAGATAAGTCCCGCGGTTTTACGCTAGTCTAAAAAAAGAAGCCTAGGTTACTCCCTGGATAGGTACCTGCCAGTGAAAGTCCCGTCAAAATCGGTCCAGCCGTTCCAGAGATTACCCGGAACAAACAGACAGACAAACAAAAATATTTTGACACATGTATCGTGTATATATACAAATGCATTTAATTAAAAGCGATTATTTAATATTACAAACAAACACTCCAATTTTATTTATTTGTATAGATGATAGCTAGGTACTATTTGATGAAATTGTCTGTGTGGTAAGGTAACGGTGTAAGAAGACGGACTGTCACTACTCCTATGGATCCCGTGGGTCGTAAGAGACGACAATGATGACGGACCCGACAAACTAAACATAACAATATCATTTCAAGGAGAAGGAAAACACGAAATAAACCCCATAACAACATATCTGGCCAGCTTGGTATACCTTGTAGGTTGAAAATTCTTTTTTTATGGAATAACTTTTTTTTTTTTTTTTTTTTTTTTTTTTAACGTGTGGAAACCCCCTCGGGCCGTCACCCCGCCGGGGTTTGCGGCGGGGCGGTGTGTCGGAATCGAACCGACTAAAACCACACGGTGTGCCACTCTGCGCCTGAGACGGGAGGGATCCGGGAACTGCTGTTATTAACACATCCGGACCCCTCCCAGCGCTTGCCCGCACAGAAGCGGGCACCGTCAGCTGTTAACTCTCTATTTAGGCGACGTACGGCACACGCGTAACGTCGCCCCCTCGCGGGTGACCACTAAAGCGGATGGAGGGGAAAACCCGTCCCCACCATCCGCGGCCACACTCAGGGCGGCATGAGGCGCTGGTAGGCGCGCCTCCGCCGCCCGGTTCGCCGGCGGCGGATCGGGTCCGAGTGGATATCATCCTCCCGGGCCTTCTCCGCCGCCTCCTTCTGCGACATTACGTCTTCGCAGAAGGCTGCGACCGCGGTAAAACTGCTGTCGCTACCGGCCATGCAGCGAATGATGGCCGGTAGCGAGAGATCTCCTCCGATGACTGCAGTGAGGGCCCGGCGCTGCGACGCCCAAGCGGGGCAAATCGCCAGCGTATGCTGGGCCGAGTCCTCACTGCAGTCGCAGTGGTGGCAGGCGGGACTCAGTTCCCTCCTGGCGACCGAGTGCAGGTACTTTCCGAAGCATCCGTGCCCGGAAAGAACCTGCGTCAGTCGGAAGGAAAGGGTCCCGTGCTGCCGCCCTGCCCACTCGAGGATGACCGGCTGGAGAGCCTCCACGGCGGCAAAGCCAGCGCGTGGAGTCTCCAGCCGGAACGACCAGCGAGCCATCGTGGCTCGACGGGCGGCTTCACGCCACTCGCGTACCTCTTCGGGCGGAGGGCGAATGCCTCTCTCCGCCCGGAACTCAGCCACCCGTCGATAAACTTCGGCGAGCACTTCCGCCTCCAAATCCCACGGAGGTGTTCCGGCCAAGGCGCACGCCGCCTCGGTGGACACCGTGCGGTATCCGCGTATGGCTCTGACCGCCAATACCCTCTGAGGCCGCCAAAGGCGGGCCTTATTGAGGGCAGTCAGAGCCGCCACCCACACCGGTGCCCCATACAGCGCCATCGACCGGACCACCCCCGTGTAGAGGAGTCGCGTTGCGACGCTGGCTCCGCCCAAGTTGGGCAAAAGTCGCCCAAGGGCAGAGGCAGCGCCGACCAGCTTGGGACCAAGCTGTCGGAAGTGCTCGTCGAAGAGCCACCTACCGTCGAGGATCAGGCCCAGATACCTCATCTGGGCCCGAACCGGTACGAGGACCGAGTTGACCACTATGGAGGCGCCGGGGGGCGGCCCACGACGGGGCCCATGGAATAACAGGGCCTCCGTCTTGTCCAGGGCCACCCGTAAGCCCAGCGCCTCGATGCGCCCGACCACCAGAGAAACACCAAGGGTGGCCAGGCGCGCCGCCTCCTGGAAGTTCGCCCCCCGGGCTGTGACAAGGGTGTCATCGGCGTAACAAATTACGCCCAGCCCGGGGGGGAGACGACCTCTTAGGACCCAGTCGTATCCCACGTTCCACAGGAGTGGTCCAAGGACAGACCGACAGGCCGCACGACGTGGGTCGCCGTCTCAAGGCGCCATCTCGATCCTCGTACACGACGGTACGCTCCTGCAAATAGTCTGCCACCAGCCGCCTCAGGTACTCTGGCACTCCGTGGTATTGGAGTGCTTCCCCGATGCAGCTGAATGGCAGACTATTAAAGGCGTTGGCGATGTCCAGGGACACCGCCAACACCACGCCGCCACAGCTCACTGCCTCCTCGGTCACGGCCCTAAGGCGCATCACGGCATCGACCGTCGAACGCCCCTCTCGGAATCCGAATTGGGCGTCCGACAGGTCGGGCCCCACCTCGCAGAGGTGCCGGACGATGCGGGCAGAGAGTATCCTCTCAAAAAGTTTACCCGCCTCGTCCAGCAACACGATGGGCCTATAGGCCGCGACCGAATCGGCAGGCCGTCCCGGCTTCTGAAGTAGGACCAGCTTCCCGCATTTCCAGCACTCAGGGAAGCGTCCGGACGCCAGGCTAGCGTCCAACACCTCCCTGAGGCGGTCCGACATATGGTCGAGGGCTCGGGCCATCACTCGGGCTGGAACCCCGTCCGGCCCGGGGGCGGTGTTCTTGGAACGAATCCGCAGAACAGCCGCCCCAACCTCCGATTCCCTAACGGGCGGCACGTCGTCCTCTCGACCCCCGTCGTCTCTGACCGCATAGGCCATCGACGGGGGTGTGTGCTCCGCCCGCTGCGGGAAAAGGCCCTCGACCACTTCCTGCAGGAAGCTGGGCTGGAGAGTCTCGGTAAGGGGGGGGCCCGCCGTGCGGAGCTTCTGTCGCACCGCACGATATGGGCGACCCCAGGGGTCACGGTCGAGACTCTCCAGCATATCCTTTCTCTTCGCATCTTTGGCGCGGCATATGGCCAGCTTCAGAGTTTTCCGCGTCTCGCGGTACTCCTCGTGAAGCTGGTCCCCGCCACCGTCTCCACGGTGACGTCGCCGGCTGCGGGTGTAGGACCTCCGGGCACGGGTGCACGCCGCACGGAGGTCCGCCAACTCCTGGGACCACCAGTAGACCTCCTTCCGAGGAGGCCGACGACCTTGGACGCGGGGCATGGCCGAATCGCATATCTGCGTAATCGCATCGCGAAAACGGCCAGCCCCTACATCCACGCCGACCTCCTCGGTCGGGGCCTGCGGAGACAGCCAAGATTGAACAATGGCCGCCTCCTCTAGTAGGTCCCTGTCGAGCTTGGCAACAGCCCACCGCGGAAAGCGTGATGTATGCCGCGCCGTGTGACCCCTACTGGGGCCCTGGGACCGGGAGAGCTCAAATCGGATATAGAGATGATCCGAGAGCGTCTCGACCTCTTCCAGGACACACCAGTTCCTTACTCGTGCGGCGACAGCAGGGGTAGCGAACGAAAGGTCCACTATCGACCCCCCCTGCTGTCGCACGCACGTGTTGGTGGCGCCTCTGTTCAGCAAACAGAGGCCCACCGAAGCCGCCCACTCCTCTACGGCTTCGCCCTTGGCGTCCGTCCTGGGGGACCCCCACGCAATGGACTTTGCGTTGAAGTCCCCCAGCACGAGGACGTGCCCAGACGCTAAACGCCGCATCGAGGTCTCCAAGCTGTTAAGGAAGACCTCGAAGTCGCTCAAACTCCGGTTGGGGGAGAAGTAAACACCGTAAACGGTGATCCCCCCCCACTCGGCGGCAACATATCCAGAGCCCTTGTCTCTAAGCGACAAGGGCGGGGAATGAGCCGCCCCGGAGCCGACGACTGCCACGGAGCCGTCCCAGTCACCCATCCAGTTTGGACGGGGAGGAACGTAATAGGGCTCCGCGACTACGGCAACACCGATCGACCACTGCGCCATGCTTTGCAGGAAGAGATCCTGCGCTGCGGCGCAGTGGTTGAGGTTCGTCTGGACAAGGAGGTTGGAGACGTGGTCCATTACTGAACCGTCTCTACAACCTCCTCCATGGGCGACGATGTAGACGCACTAATGACTTCGGAGGCAGCCTGGGTCGCCAGGCTAGCCCCCGAAGTCTGCCGAGAAGCTCGGGAAGGCTTGCAGCCCCCCTGCCCCATCTGGTGATTGGCGGGCTTGTTGCCCGCCGCACACATAGGGCAGTGAGGGGCGGCAGAACATTCTGCCGCCTTGTGCCCCGGTCGACCGCAGCGGAAACAGAGACCGCTGCAGTCGAAACAGTTTTCGCACTTGGCGCGTGTGTGCCCCGATGCCAGGCATTTGTAACATCTCATCGGCCTCGCCGCCAGGATTGTGATCCTGGCGCTGACGAAGCCGACGAGAAGCCTGCCGGCGTCACCCAATGTTTTGGCCGACGCCACGGGACAGCTAACCCACACTGCGCCAAGTCCCCCCGGACCGGGGCGGATGGTGCCAATCTTGATGTTGTCCGCGTTGCACTTCGTCCTTTCTTGGACTGCAACGCGGACATCATCGACAGTGACGGAATCGTCCAGGCCCGAGATGCGCAGTTCTGCACACTTCGTGGGCCTGGCGATCCTGATACCATCCGTCGCTGCGAAAACTCCCCTGAGCTTCTCGGCGAAGGAGTCCGCCGTCTTTGCGCCATCGGCCCCAGGGAACTCGAGGACTCGAGCTCCCGTTTGGGCGAGGCGCAAGCGGACTCCTGCCGTCGCAAAATCGCCGGCGAGACAGTCTCGGGCCGTCTTGAAGACGGCCGCGTAGGACAGCCCGCCGGCAGTCGCCTCCGGTGACACCGTTACCACCACAGCCGCGGTCTTAGGCGGCTGCAACTTCCGCGGCTTCTTTGGGGTGGCCCCTGCCACCGGTGACGACTGCGGGCCAGAGGCCGCCTTTTGGGCAGCCTTCTTGGCCCGCTTCTTGGCCTTCTTCGACTGCCGGGCTCCCCCGACTACCTGCCATCCCTCGTTGGAGGGGGCAGATGTGGAGGAGCCAGGCAGAGGCAGAGGTGTTGGAGTGGGGAGCGGAGGGAACTCCGCTCCTGCCCCTTTGACCGTCTTGGGCCCCGTATTCCTCGCCGCAGCCGTCCCGGCCGTAGTCCCCCGCCGCGCCTTTCGAGCAGTGGCAGGGCCCGGCGCCGATGTAGCCGCCGCGTACGACACGCGACCCCCCACCACGGGGAGCGGGGTCGGTGCCGACGCGACCTTCGGCCTCGGCGCCGCTAGAGGCGGCCGAATAATGGGGGCGGGAGGCAGCCTCGCCTCCAGGCCGGCCAGACGACCGTCCACCAGATTCCCCACCGAGGTGAGGATCTGCTGCAGCATCTGCTGCAGGACGGCGTCTGGTACCCCGGGGATGGTAGGGGCCGGCTGGGACGTAGACGGGGCCGGCTGGGAGGCAGACGTGGCCGGCCGGGACGTAGACGGAGCCGGCTGGGAGGCAGACGGGGCCGGCCGGGACGCAGACGGGGCCGGCTGGGAGGCAGACGGGACCGGCCGGGACGTAGCCGGGGCCGGCCGGGACGCAGACGGGGCCGGCCGGGATGCAGACGGGGCCGGCCGGGACGCAGACGGGGCCGACTGGGACGCAGATGGGACAGGGACCCTACGCTCAGGGCGCTCCGCCCGAAATTGGGCGAACTGAGCGCCCAGGTCCGCCACCTGCTCCGTCAGTCGGTCATTGGCCGCCTGTAGGCGCGCCACGTCTCCAGCCAGGGTCTCCACAACCTCAGCTACGGCGGAAGAGGAGTCCTTGAGGGCCCTCACGAAAGGGCCCTTCAGGTTCACGGATTTGGTGGCCACCTTGTGGATGATGGCCACCGCCGCTTCCGCTCTCTCCTGCAGGGAGCACGGTGTTTGGGGCACTGAGTCCCCATCCACCGGCTCCCCGATCTTCAGCAGGAGACCAGCGATCTCCTCTTCCGCCTGCAGTTCGCCGTCAGCCCTGGCCCGTTTGTACGACTCCGCCTTAGAGAAGACGGAGTTTGACGGGCCCGAGACTGGGGTCCGTGACCTCCCTCTGTGGCTGCTCGAAAGCTTTGGAGGCAACATCTCCAGGGATGTGTCTCTTTCGTCATCCCTGAAGAGTCCGCGTTTGCGACTGTCCGTTGTCTCAGTTTCCATCGGCTCCAGTGCGTCCGTCTTAGCACTGGAACAACTACCGCTGGCGCCATCCACGGCGGATCTGGAACGCACGCGTTCCGATCGTCTTCGGCTCCCAGCAGTCAGAACGACTTCTGGGAGCCCGACCGGTATAGGCGTTCCAGCCGCAACAAGATCCTCGCTGGACGAATGAACGTCCGCCTTCCGGAATTGGCCTCTGCTGTTCCGCGTCGGCCTTTTCCGCTCCGTGTCCAAATTAAGATTTAGGTTTAGGTTTAGATTAGTGTTAGGGTTAGGTTTCGCGACCTCCGCGTTATTTTCGGTGCCGGATTTGACGCTCGGCAACGGGCGTGTGAGACAGTGAATGCCCCCCCCATAATACGATTGGGGGCTGCCGGAGCCGACTGGCTCCGGGAGGGATTCCCCAGACGCGTCGCGTCTAGGACCCTCCTGGGTAGGTTTTTCCCTATTATTGTCCATTGTCATGTTTTGTAGTTTATTGTCCTTCGACAGGACGCCCTTGGCACTGGACTCCCTCCAGCGATTCAGCTCCTTGCCAGGCGTCAGAGCGTGAGCTTAGGGTATTTTTATAGAGGTTTACGTCCTCTCGGCTTCGAAGAGCCACCGGTCCTGTCCGTTCAGGATTACGGCTGGGCCGGACGGGGTCTGCACCAGACCTGATCCGTCCGCCCCCTGTCCCTCTCGGAACTACTGGCACTCTAATACGCCCTCTGCTAGAGCAGAGGGACGTTTAGAGTGCCCCACGCGGCAGTCTTTACAGACTCCGTCTCGTATCCCATTTAGTCTGGAGTCTCCTTCTGGGCCTATCCGGCATGAGTGGCTCTACCGGCATAGCCCCAGAAATCATCGACCCACGCAAGCCCCACCACGACGACAACGTAGGGATACATTGGGGGGTTTTTATGGAATAACTAGCTGAACCCCGCGGTGTTACCCGCGGTTATTGTTGTACCGCGAGTAACGCCGCGGGACAAAGTAAGTCTAAAAAAAGTAGCCTAAGTTACTCCCTGGATCATCAGCTACCTGCCAGTGAAAGTCCCGTCAAAATCCGTCCAGCCGTTCCAGAGATTACCCGGAACAAACAGACAGACAGACAGACAAAAATTTTTTCAACTACATTTTTCTTATATGTATCGTGTATACATACATATGCATTGATTAAAAAGCTGTTATTTTAATATTACAAACAGACACTCCAATTTTATTTATTTGTATAGATTACCGCCGCCCATGGACACCTGCAACACCAGAGGCGTCACATGTACGTTGCCGGCCTTTTAGAAGAGTACACTCTATTCTTGATGGTTTGAAGTTTATTCCACAGTTTTGTTATACGAGACAGAAAGTTTCTGGAAAAGAGCACAGTTGTGGACTGCCAGCTATCTAAATGATGGAGATTTCTAAGGAGAGACCTATGTCCAGCTCTGAACTATGGGAGGTAGTAGAGCCACGCTGATTTCAGCACGGTTGGGACTTTGGCTTGACCGGGGCGATACTACCCTCGCACAGAAAATCACCGAAAAATGACAGCGATGATGATGGAGGCCCAATGATGCAGAAGCATCACTAGCTCGCCATGTTGTGGGTCACCGTGCTACATTGTTGCTACATATTTGCAGTACGGTGACCACCACTCTTAAATTCTGCTTATGCTTTCCATCAGGCCGAGTAGTCATTGTGGCAGGGCCAAACATAGGATAATAAACATAGGAATGTTGAGAAAATAAGTTTTGGAATACATTAAAATGTATACAGAATTTGCAGATAACAAAATATGGTGAAAATGTACTGCAATCCAACTGTAATTAGTTTGAATAACTAAAATAATTGATGACACAGGGCATTAATTAATGATTTCATTTATACTGAATTCGGTGAATTATAAAAATTCGGCGAATCTAGAATTTGGGCCGCTGATTAATAAAGGAATTTACTTAAAAAGGTTGTATATGTTTTTAGAGTATTTTGAAGCACATAAAAATTATTCAGGTGTTACCATAATTCATCTCATTTTCCTATAACTTACTAGCTGTTGCCCGCGGCTTTGCTCGCGTGGAAGTTGATCATATGCATTTAATTAAAACTGTGTAAAAGAATGTATCAGTAATTTATTCATGTTTTAAACGTATTTATTTATTTATTTTTGATCATTATTCCATTTGAAAGAACTTTCATACAAACATTCGACCCAAATTTCAACCCTTTTAGGAGCAGAATTCGCATAAATACTGATATAAGTATTCATTTATTTGTAATCAGAAACATGAAAACGAAAGTTGTTAGGCTGCTAAATTTAAAAAAATGACGGATTTCCAAACTTACCAATACATGAAATGCCAATGATTATTTCTCCCCTTAGGGGTAGAATATCCAGAAACGCCTTAATATGCATATTCTCGTTTTTAATTAGTAACCAAATATAATATTTTATGTTTCTAACTCAAAAAATGACAGACTTCCATGCAATCTTGCAACCCCTATTTCACCCCTTAAGGGTAGAATATCCAGAAACCTTTAACAGGTATCTACTCATTTTTAATCAGTAGCCCAAAAATATAGCTTCATGTTTCTAACTTAAAAAATGATGAACTTCCATACAAACTTTCAATCCCTATTTCACCCCCTTAAGGGTAGAATAACCAAAAACGCTTAAATACGTCTCTACACTTTTTTAATCAGTAGCATATAAATAAAGTTTTATGTTTCAAACTTCAAAAATGACAGAATTCCAGACTAACCTATGCATGAAATGTCAACCCCTATTTCACCCCTTAGGGATAGAATATTCAGACACGCTGAAATACGTATTTACTCATTTTCAATCAGCAACCCAAAAGTAAAGTTTCAGGTTTCTAAGTTAAATATGACGGATTTTCATGAAAAAAAATATTTTTCATCAGTAGCCCAAAAATAAAGTTTCAAGCTTCTTACTTAAAAAATGCCGAACTTCCATACAAACTTTCAACCCCTATTTCACCCCCTTAGGGGTAGAATACGAAGAAATGCTTAAATACGTATTAACTCATTTTTAGTCCTAAGCATATGAATAAAGTTACATGTTTCTAACTTAAAAAATGACGAACTTCCATACAAACTTTCAACCCCTATTTCACCCCTTAGGGGTAGAATATTCAGAAACGCTCAAATACGTCTCTACTCTTTTTAAATTAGTAACACATAAATAAAGTTTCATGTTTCAGACTTCAAAAATGACGTACTTCCAGACTAACCTATGTACGAAATGTCAAACCCTATTTCACCCCTTAGGGGTTGAATAACCAAAAACGCTTAAATACGTCTCTACACTTTTTTAATCAGTAGCATATAAATAAAGTTTTATGTTTCAAACTTCAAAAATGACTGAATTCCAGACTAACCTATGCATGAAATGTCAACCCCTATTTCACCCCTTAGGGATAGAATATTCAGACACGCTGAAATACGTATTTACTCATTTTCAATCAGCAACCCAAAAGTAAAGTTTCAGGTTTCTAAGTTAAATATGACGGATTTTCATAAAAAAAATTAACCCCTATTTCACCCTCTTGTTGGTAAAATATGCAGAAACGCTAAATAGATATCTAGTTACTTTTAATCAGTAGCCCAAAATTAAATTTTCATGGTATTAATTTAAAAAATAACGGACTTCCATACAAACTTTCAACCCCTATTTCACCACTTTAGGGGTAGAATATCCAGAAACGCTTAAATACGTCTTTACTCTTTTTTAATCAGTAGTACATGAATAAAGTTTCATGTTTTTAATTTAAAAAATGACAAAATTCCATACAAACTTTCAACCCCTATTTCATCCCTTAGGGGTAGAATATCCAGAAACGCTTAAATACGTATCTACTCATTTTTAATCAGTAGCCCAAACACAAAGTTTCATGTTTCGAACTTCAAAAATGACAGACTTCCAGACTAACCTATATGCGAAATGTCAACCCCTATTTCACCCATTAGGGGTAGAATAATCATAAACGCTTAAATAAGTATCTACTCATTTTTAAACAGTAGCCCAAAAATAAAGTTTCATGCTTCTTACTTAAAAAATGACGAACTTCCATACAAACTTTCAACCCCTATTTCACCCCCTTAGGGGTAGAATACCAAGAAACGCTTAAATACGTCTTTACTTTTTTTTAATCAGTAGTACATGAATAAAGTTTCATGTTTTTAATTTAAAAAATGTCAAAATTCCATACAAACTTTCAACCCCTATTTCATCCCTTAGTGGTAGAATATCCAGAAACGCTTAAATACGTATCTACTCATTTTTAATCAGTAGCCCAAACACAAAGTTTCATGTTTCGAAATTCAAAAATTACAGACTTCCGGACTAACCTATATGCGAAATGTCAACCCCTATTTCACCCATTAGGGGTAGAATAATCATAAACGCTTAAATAGGTAGCTACTTATTTTTAAACAGTAGCCCAAAAATAAAGTTTCATGCTTCTTACTTAAAAAATGACGAACTTCCATACAAACTTTCAACCCCTATTTCCCCCCCTTAGGGGTAGAATACCAAGAAACGCTTAAATACGTATTAACTCATTTTTAGTTCTTAGCACGTGAATAAAGCAACATGTTTCTAACTTAAAAAATGGCGAACTTCCATACAAACTTTTAACCCCTATTTCACCCCTTAGGGGTTGAATATCAAGAAACGCTTAAATACGTATTAACTCATTTTTAGTCAGTAGCCCGAACACAAAGTTTCATGTTTCGAACCTCAAAAATGACAGACTTCCAGACTAACCTATATGCGAAATGTCAACCCCTATTTCACCCCCTACGGGTAGAATATTCATAAACGCTTAAATAGGTATCTACTCATTTTTCTTCAGTAGCCCAAAAATAAAGTTTCATGCTTCTTACTTAAAAAATGCCGAACTTCCATACAAACTTTCAACCCCTATTTCACCCCCTTAGGGGTAGAATACGAAGAAATGCTTAAATACGTATTAACTCATTTTTAGTCCTAAGCATATGAATAAAGTTACATGTTTCTAACTTAAAAAATGACGAACTTCCATACAAACTTTCAACCCCTATTTCACCCCTTAGGGGTAGAATATTCAGAAACGCTCAAATACGTCTCTACTCTTTTTAAATTAGTAACACATAAATAAAGTTTCATGTTTCAGACTTCAAAAATGACGTACTTCCAGACTAACCTATGTACGAAATGTCAAACCCTATTTCACCCCTTAGGGGTTGAATATTCAAAAACGCTGAAATACGTGTTTACTCATTTTTAATCAGCAGCCCAAAAGTAAAGTTTCAGGTTTCTAACTTAAAAAATGACGGACTTCCATACAAACTTTCAACCCCTATTTCACCCCCTTAGGGGTTGAAATTCCAAAATTCCTTTCTTAGTGCGTGTCTACTCAATAAAAGGATCCTACTCACCAAATTTCATAGCCCTAACTATCATAGTTTACGCTCGGCGATGATGAATCAGTCAGTCAGTCAGTCAGTCAGTCAGGACTTACTATTTTATAAGTATAGATGGGGTATTTTTTCTAAATAAAAGTTTTTTTTGTCCCTCTGAGAAAGTTTATGCAATATTATCGTCGTAGTCAGGTATCAATCTAAAAAGCATGCTTTTACTTCTGCGAAACGTGTGATGTCAAATTGACAATTGTACCCAAACACAAAAAACTGCATTTTCTATTACCTTGCATGTTAATCGATGCTACATACGTATGTCATTTAGAGAGTGTGTGGTGTGAGGGTGTTGAACCTGTGACCCAGACACGATCGATGCATCGACAGGAATTAAAAATAAATCGCAGTATTAAAAAACAACTCAATTTATTTCAATACTAGCTGAACCCCGTGGTGTTACCCGCGGTTATCGTCGTACCGCGAGTAAAGCCGTGTGACACAGTTAGTCTAAAAAAGTAGCCTGAGTTACTCCCTGGATCATCAGCTACCTACCAGTAAAAGTCCCGTCAAAATCGGTCCAGCCGTTCCAGAGGTTACCCGGAACAAACAGACAGACAGACAGACAAAACATTTTTAACTTCATTTTTGGTATAAGTAGCGTGTATACTTACATTTGCGTTTAGCAAAAAGCAGTTATTTTAATATTACAAACAGACACTCCAATTTTATTTATTTGTATAGATGTTAACGCGACGGGAATACCTGTCTACGTAATTTCTGGAACTGCATTGCAAAATACATAAGATTTGATATTATTATACATTGTTCACACTGAAAGTTTAGCACGAATGTTTGAATTTCGAATGTTATATTTTTTCTACACGAAAAACATGAAAACTAAACCTTTAGAGACCAATAGTCCCCGTGTTTAAAAAATGGTTTGAACGAATGAAAAAGTGTTTAAATGTTACGGAGAATACTTTGAAAAGTAGTAAATATATTATTTTACAAACAAATTGTTTTATTTATAAATTACGCAAAACTTTCAGTTTCACCCACGTAAAATACCAAAACTCTTGTCAAAGGCTAAAATTTTCGTAACACCACATAAGTGTGAAAGCCTAAGAGACCTTTTTTCCATTTGGGCTCACTCTGGAACTAGAAATTTAGATTAGAGGTATACTGTTCTATGATTGAAAGAATTACTTAAAACCATTTTTCTATCAAAGTGCCTGGTGAGCTGGCACAGAATAGGAAAGAATAGCGCTTTCTACATTCTTTTGCCGGAGGCGAAGTAAATAACTATTTTTTATAAGACCATGATTTGAATAAAGCTAAGCCGATATTTACCGAACCATGACTCTTCTACGATTAGATTGTTACTTTTTCATTTAATACTTCAATCCTTGATAAAACTTCAATTGTAAACGGCTAGTAATCTGTAACAATCTTTAATTCACAACGTAACAAAGTTGTGGTACCTATAGCTACCCATAGAAAGCTAGTGCGCCCCAAATATGTCAGTTAATTATTCCTTTCTAACAAGAATAATTATTGCCCTTTAAGTCGTACTTTCAATGGGTTTCTTGCCCTACATAACATAACGAAAAAGCCTTTCAGGTCACGCGAACGACACACTTCCCTTATAAATTATAGGGTTGTTTAACAATCAAATGAGTTAACACTTGGATGTAAAGATAAGTATGAAGTAGCATATTCAACGTAGGTTTTTCAAGGTAGTAGAGCCACGCTGATTTCAGCACGAACGGGCCGGCTCGACCGGGGCGGTACTACCCTCGCACAGAAAATCAACGGAAAATGACAGCGATCATGCGGTCGTGTTTCGTTGGTGAGCGCGAGACCGGAGGCCAAATGATGCAGAAGCATCACTAGCCCGCCATGGTGTGGGTCACCATGCTGCATTGTTGCATTGTCTGCATTCGCAGTATGGTGACCACCACTTTTGGATTCTACTCATGCTTTCCATCAGGCAGAGTAGAGTCATTATGGCAGGGTCAAACATAAAAAAAAAAAAAAGGTACCTTTAGTTAGAAAAGTATAGGTTTTTCGAAAAAGTGTTATCGTATTTACCGACTGTCTTAGTGGCGCAGTGGTAGCGTATGTGACTGTTGTGCTTGAGGTCTCGGGGTCGGATCAAATGTTTGTATGATCTGCAAATATTTATTTAGGAGTTTGGGTCTTTTCTATGTATAATATGTATGTATTTTCAAAAAGAGATCAGGCGCAGGACCGACAGCTTTAGGTTAATCGTCCCTTCAGATTATGAGAGAGAAGGAACAGAGAGTGCACCTGTATTTGCGCACACACTTGTGTACTATAATATCTCCTGCGTAGTTGGCTGGTCTCCGTTGAGACTGGGCACCGTGGTCGTAATCGGCTAGGAGAACGTCATCATCATCATCACTTACAAAAAAAAGATACGGTCACTTTGATCGCGCCGCATTAAACTGAAAGAAAAACAAAATCAAAGGGCTCGCCTGCGGCCTACAACCACAACCAAGTATGGTTGCTCAGTTTACGCCGTTGTATGAATAAATATTTTCGTATTTTACAACAATAACCACGATTGCGTGCGGGTGCATCGACACTATCTAAACGAATGGACTATACATACTATGCTTAGTTTAGGACTAGATGGTGTTGTGTTAGATGTCCAAAATATTTTATTGTGTAATATAATATTTGAATTATTTGGTTGTTAAATAATATACTTTTTACTATAAATATGTATCACATATTATAAATGTACATATTAAGAGTATATTTTTAAAATGTCTGCAGTTTCGACCCGATTGCCGTGGCCATAGGCCAAGGCTGCAGTGAAGTCATTACTTCCAAAGTACCTTTATGTTCTCCTCTCTATCATATCAAATTGACAGGTTTTCCATAACAATAAAATGTTGGGAAATGAGTTATATTATTATAATGAGAATTATACATATTCGTATATATAAAAATATTAATCATCTGTCATTTTGTCTTACTTGTGTTGGTATTTACTACCAACACAAGTAAGACAATGCATACCAGGAAAAATATTAATTGAAATATGATCATACTAGTTAGACAACTCACTTAATTAATCATTTCGAGGTAATGAACAATTAATTCTAAACATGTTTGCAACTATCTGATATCTGAGGTGTTACCAGTATTAAAGTAGCCTAAGTTACCCCTTATGTCGTCAGCTATCTGTCAGCCATCCCGTCAAAATCGGTTCAGTCGTTCCAGAGATAAGCCGGAACAGACAGACAGGCAAATGTTTAAAAAATACTTTATTAATATTAGCACAGTATATACTTTCATATAAATTTAGTAAAAAAACTGTTAATTTGTAATTACAAACAGACACTTCGGTTTTATTTATTTGTATAGACTTGCTAACCGTTTGCGTCTGCATTGCTCGTAGCGTGATGTTATGCGAAGAAAACAAAGTGTAAGCCAATCTTTAAAGATACATATTATATTATACTCTCGTGAACTCCCCGTTTCTTGCTATATTTTTCCTTGACCCTCCGCTCTTTTTGATAGAAATCTAACTCTGAAAGAATTTTTCAAGTCGGACCAGTAGTTCTTGAGATTGGCGTGTTCAACTAAACAAATATTGGGATATTTCTTTTCATTAAAAAAATAAACATCAAAATCTGTTCATAAACGACGAAGATATCCCTGAACACACATAAAAAAATATATATACAGTTGAATTGAAAACCACCTCCTTTTTTGAAGTCTGTTAAAAAGAAAGAATCCAATTTGGTTGAGTAGATCGAAATTCGGTGATTCATTTTCATTCAAATATATATTTTAGGATAATTAATTACCTGATAACTAAAATAATATTTGTGCAGAAACAATGACTCAAATAATAAAGAAATAAAAAGAAGGAAAACTCAAAGTGACCGTGAGTTTGTTTATTAGATTTCTTCTCACCAAACTCGACACAGATTCGGTATTTTTATATTCATTGTTTAATATAAAATATATAATATACTGAATGTAAATCTTACCGCGGATATGACTCAATGCAACACGGTATTAAATAAAAATTATGTAGTAAGATTTAATTTGAAGTCTCAAAAAACTAACGAAGTGAATGGTATTATTATTCCTATCAGTAAACTAAATAATATTTTTTGTGTTTTGTGTGAATACTAATTAGTTAAGAGAATGTAAGTTTAAAAAAATATAAAAAAACCGACTTCAAGAACGACCAAATTGCCATCATCATATCTTAGCGTCCCTATTATGCTACCTGCTACCACCGTTGGGTGGGATATCTCCTTTCCATTAAAAAAAGAATCATCAAAATGAGTTCATAAACGACGAAGTTATCCGCGAACACACAAAAACATTATATATATACGGTCGAATTGAGATCCTCCTCCTTTTTTGAAGTCAGTTAGTAACAGAACAAACGTAGCCGTGATTATTTTCCTTTACAAAGTAACTTACTTATTACAGTTACAGAACAAAAGGGTTTATTTTATTTGTCTAAATACGCTACATTCAGGTACTCATGGTCCAATTAAAAAAATCCTGTATTGTGTGATAGGGTGGTTGAATCTTATAAAACGGGAAAATTCATTTCTAGTCGCTACGTAGATGCTTATCTGTTCAATGCTATTTAATATTTTAATAATTTGTCCATGTTACTTGTTAAAAACTTACACTTAATTTATGATAGACTTTGACTTTTATGGCCGGAGCTGTGAGGATGCGGAGGTATGTAAATCCTTTAGACTGAAGGTAAACGACTTTTTTACAATTTACCTTGTAGTTATATCTCTTGATCCGGCCTCAGAAATATGGTTAATATTCCTATTACTCTTTATAATTATCATACTAATGTTGTAATAATTTTGAAGATTTTGTTTAAAGAATTCGAATTGAAACCGAACTTAAGACAGTAGTTAAGCTCTGAGAATCGAATTTTGAGTCAAATTGAACAGATTCAGCTGAGTAATAGTAATAATTAATATAATATCAATACATTTATGATATAGCTGGTACAATGGGTACTTACTACCACTGATACAAATATATACACACTTTTTTGTAAAAACATACATATTAAACATAGAAAACACCCAAACTCCGAAGCAAATATTTGCAGATCATACAAAGTACCTATACAAACATATAGTCCGACCCGAGAATAGAACCCGAGACATCATGTATAGCAGTGGAGTACGCTACCACTGAGCCAAAGAGGCAGTACAACAAAACAATACATGAACAGTAAATACATACATATACATTGAAAACATCTAAACTCCGAAACAAATATTTACAGATAATACAAAAATTTGGTCCGATTCGGGAATCAAAACGGAGACCTCAAGCACCGTAGTAGAGTACCACTGCGCCACTAAGGTAGTCATGTCTGTGAGTGGCATTTAAAAAAAAACATGCTCTTAAGTATTTCTGTATTCGAAGAATTGAAATTGAAACTGTACATAAGATAGTAGTAGAACACCGGTAGTCGAATTCTGAGCAAAACTGAACTAGATTTAAGTCAGGCCTTAAACCGATGACGTCACACCAATTTCACCTTCACTGGGCTTACTGACCTCACTTCCTTTCTGCACGACCGATCCTCTGTCCTTGTTAAACCTATTTCTGATAAATAGCTCGGTCCCTTTCTTTCAGTTTAATGCCTGATACGAATCACTGTTATGGTTTGCCATTATTGCCATAACATGGTAGTCACGCGCATTGTAAGGTTAACGTGTACTATGGTGGCTCAATTTAACGTTTAAAGAATAAATATAAATTTAATAAAAAAATCCAATACTAAGGTAAGTGACAAACGAGACTTGTTGAACCTGCCAGAAGTGGTTCGTATGTTACTTCACAGAAGTTAATTTAAAAGTTGTTCGGAAGGTTAAGCAATGAAGTTTGTGGAGATTCATCTGTCAAACAGTTAGCTTGAGGCGGGAATTTACTTTACACAATGACAGTTTTTTTTAATGTTTTTCGTTTATGTTCATTAACAGAAAAAAGTCTAGGATGGTTTTAAAATTTTATCACAGTACAATAACGAATGTTTTTCTTTAATTTCAGAAGCAAACACAATGTTGCCACGGAAAAGGAGTATGATATTAACGCTCACAGTACTGGCGCTGGTGAATTATTCTGAGGAGTACAGCTCTGGAGCTCCGTCTATTGTGAGTGAAATTTGTATGTTTTGATTTCTGATTGAATTGTCTATACAACAATTAATGAAGTAAATACATAATTAGACCACATTATTGACCGGATATTTTGTGGGTCTTACACAGGCAAAATCAAAAAACAAAAGTATGGTACATTATACTACATGCACTACGGCTTTTGAAACTTAGTAATGTACCATAGTCCATTTTACCAACGCTTTACCAACGCGTGACTACGGCTTTTGAAACTTGTTTCATGCTTTTTCAGCGTCGTTTTTTGTCGTAGTTGGGTATTAGTTTTTACTTTATTTTTGCAATGTTTTAGTGCCTCTATAATATTAATTTCTTTGCAAAGTATATTTTAAATAGGTACCATAGAAATATCACAACTATCGAATAAATACGGACAGTCACGAAAAATGCTAATCTATACATCTATACTCTATACAACTAAATAAAATTGGAGTGTCTGTTTGTAATATTAAAATAACCGCGTTTTACTAAATGCATATGTATGTATACACGGTACATATACCAAAAATGTAGTTAAAAAATTTTTTGTCTGTCTGTCTGTCTGTCTGTCTGTCTGTCTGTCTGTTTGTTCCGGGTAATCTCTGGAACGGCTGGACGGATTTTGACGGGACTTTCACAGGCAGGTAGCTGATGATCCGGGGAGTAACTTAGGCTACTTTTTTTAGACTAACTTTGTCCCGCGGCGTTACTCGCGGTACAACAATAGCCGCGGGTAACACCGCGGGGTTCAGCTAGTTATATATATATTTGAAATGTACAAGTAACGCCCTTTCGTCACACGGCCTATTTATTTCAATTTTTTTTTAATACAGTACTTTACGTCGGCTAGGGGCGCCACATAAGATTCAGTGACACGGCATATAGCCTATAACTAGTGGACAATCAAGATGCTTCTAATGATAGCTCATTTCTCTTATTCTGACTAGCAGTTTTGGAAAGGAGGGAACAACCAAGCATACCATAGAAATACCATACTTATCGAATAAATACGGACAAAGTCACGAGCAAATGCTAATAATATATGCATTTTGAAAATGTGCAAGTAACGCCCTTTCCAATGATACTAAACACGACATATTTATCTGAAATTTATTTCTTTATACAGTACTTTATTTCGGCTAGAGGGCGCCATATTAGAATCAGTGACACGTCATATAGCCTATAACCAGCAGACAATCATGACGCTTCTAACGACACCTCATTTGTCTAGTTCTAATGAGTAGTTAAGGAATTATGAGAGAACAAATGAACATACTGCCTCGGTGGCGCAGTGGTAGCGTACGCGACTGCTGTTCTTGAGGTCTCGGGTTCGATTCCCGGGTCGGAACAAATGTTTGTATGATCTGCAAATATTTGTTTCGGAGTTTGGATGTTTTCTATGTATAATATGTATGTATTTACAAAAAAAAAGTATATAAGTATGCATATCAGTTGTCTAGTACCCATAATACAAGCTCTGCTTAGTTTGGGACTAGATGGCGTTGTGTGTTAGATGTCCGAAATATTTATTTATTTATTTATTTATTTATTTATACATACATACATAGCCTGTCAAAATCATAACCCTCCTTTGGCTTTGCCGTAGTCGGGTAAAAATACAAGTCACAAATTGTCTTAAAGAATTATGATACAGTAAAAAATCCTTGCACAGGAGACGTATAAAAAAATCACTCCACAGTATCAGTGTCGCCTTCCACACTTTCCAGGATCATCGTCAGTACCTTAAGATCCAACTTATACTTTTAGCCTTTGCGGCAGAGCAATATCTATACTAATACTAGCTGTTGCCCGCGGCTTTGCTCGCGTGGAAGTTGATCATATGCATTTAATTAAAACTGTGTAAAAGAATGTATCAGTAAAATTACTTTCATGTATGTAAATTCATGTTTTAAACGTATTTATTTATTTATTTTTGATCATTATCCCATTTAAAAGAACTTTCATACAAACAGTCGACCCATATTTCAACCCCTTTAGGAGCAGAATTCGCATAAATACTGATATAAGTATTCATCTATTTGTAATCAGAAACATGAAAACGAAACTTGTTAGACTGCTAAATTAAAAAAAATTACGGATTTCCAAACTAATCAATACATGAAATGCCAATGACTATTTCTCCCCTTAGGGGCAGAATATCCAGAAACGCTTAAATATGCATATTCTCGTTTTTAATTAGTAACCCAAAAATAATATTTTATGTTTCTAACTCAAAAAATGACAGACTTCCATGCAATCTTGCAACCCCTATTTCACCCCTTAAGGGTAGAATATCCAGAAACCTTTAACAGGTATCTACTCATTTTTAATCGGTAGCCCAAAAATATAGTTTAATGTTTCTAACTTAAAAAATGATGAGCTTCCATGCAAACTTTCAATCCCTATTTCACCCCCTTAAGGGTAGAATAACCAAAAATGCTTAAATACGTCTCTACACTTTTTTAATCAGTAGCATATAAATAAAGTTTTATGTTTCAAACTTCAAAAATGTCAGAATTCCAGACTAACCTATGCACGAAATGTCAACCCCTATTTCACCCCTTAGGGATAGAATATTCAGACACGCTGAAATACGTATTTACTCATTTTCAATCAGCAACCCAAAAGTAAAGTTTCAGGTTTCTAAGTTAAATATGACGGATTTTCATAAAAAAATTAACCCCTATTTCACCCTCTTATTGGTAAAATATGCAGAAACGCTAAATAGATATCTAGAAATTAAATTTTCATGGTACTAATTTAAAAAATAACGGACTTCCATACAAACTTTCAACCCCTATTTCACCCCTTTAGGGGTAGAATATCCAGAAACGCTTAAATACGTCTTTAATATTTTTTAATCAGTAGTACATGAATAAAGTTTCATGTTTTTAACTTAAAAAATGACAAACTTCCATACAAACTTTCAACCCCTATTTCATCCCTTAGGGGTAGAATATCCAGAAACGCTTAAATACGTATCTACCCATTTTTAATCAGTAGCCCAAACACAAAGTTTCATGTTTCGATCTTCAAAAATGAAAGACTTCCAGACCAACCTATATGCGAAATGTCAACCCCTATTTCACCCCCTTAGGGGTAGAATACCAAGAAACGCTTAAATACGTATTAACTCATTTTTAGTCCTTAGCATATGAATAAAGTTACATGTTTCTAACTTAAAAATTGACGAACTTCCATACAAACTTTCAACCCCTATTTCACCCCTTAGGGGTAGAATATTCAGAAACGCTCAAATATGTCTCTACTCTTTTTAAATTAGTAACACATAAATGAAGTTTCATGTTTCAGACTTCAAAAATGACGGACTTCCAGACTAACCTATGTACGAAATGTCAACCCCTAGTTCACCCTTAGGGGTTGAATTTTCTAAAACGCTGAAATACGTGTTTACTCATTTTTAATTAGCAGCCCAAAAGTAAAGTTTCAGGTTTCTAACTTAAAAAATGACGGACTTCCATACAAACTTTCAACCCCTATTTCACCCCCTTAGGGGTAGAAATTCCAAAATTCCTTTCTTAGTGCGTGTCTACTCAATAAAAGGATCCTACTCACCAAATTTCATAGCCCTAACTATCATACTTTACGCTCGGCGATGATGAATCAGTCAGTCAGTCAGTCAGTCAGTCAGTCAGTCAGGACTTACTATTTTATAAGTATAGATATAAAGCTGAAGAGTTTGTTTGTTTGTTTGTTTGAACACGCTAATCTCAGGAACCGCTGGTCCGATTTAAAAAATTCTTTCGGAGTTGGATAGTCCATTTATCGAGGAAGGCTATAGGGTATATATCATCAGGCTACTACTAATAGGAGCGGAGCAACAATAAAGAATGTTTCACAAACGAGGGAAATTTTCACGCTACGGGCAATATAAAGCGCAAACAAGGTTGCGTGGGTCAACTAGTAGTCTATAATGCGAAATCCTCTACACATTATAGTATACTCATCATAAAACAAAAATTGACCGTACCGTATGGATACAATTCACGATCTAAAACACGTTTATTTACCAACATGCTAATTAGGCACGATAAAAAATATGTTGTTTTGTGTATGTCACCGTAAGATTGTAAAAACTGTTAGATTATAATCTACCCTGCGAGATTGCAAACTATGGATAGATTGTCAACTGTGATATACTGCTTACGGGTGTCATATTATCAACTGTCCCTGATTGGTTCGTTCTATAGTAGGCCATTCAGTGGTCATAGAGTTAGGTTAGAACTTCTTTGCTGTGAGGTTTTTGTTTTCAACATGAAATCAATTCACAATCACAAAAATACTTTACATTCGGCAACAAAGATGAATTAACAAACAAATATGACGGCGCGGGACATAAGCTGTTCAACCAATCAGCGCGCGACTTGCGATTCATAGATACCATTTCACAATTATTTTTGCAATCTCGCGATATAGATTACAATGTAACGGTTTTGACAATCTTGCGGTAACATTACAACAAACCTGTTTTTTAATCTAAATTTATTGATTTTAGCGAATGCTAAAACCACTACTTTACAGTTCATGATTATACTCGTAGATTAGCATAAGGTCAATGACAGACTTCTAATAGATATTTTCTTCATATTGTTTTATTTTTTATGGTTTTTTTATGTGTTAGCTGCCAAATTGACCCTGCCCTGCCTGGTGGAAAGCATGAGCAGAATCCAAGAGAAGTGGTCACCATGTTCAGTACGAATAAGGACAATGCAATATACGTCCCGCTTAAAGGACCCGGGATCATAGTGGGAAGAAAACACGCATGCTAGTAGTGAGTTCCAGGTTTTGACTGCTCGGCACAGGAAGGAAGAACCGAGCGATACCTTCCAAGGCCAACACGTGTTAGAGAGAGAGAGGGCCAGTTGGAAGAGCTCTTCAGAACACTCTCCATGATAAAAGCGATAGAGGACTGCCATGGAGGCGATATCTCTACGCAACTGCATAGGCTCAAGGGGACTCGATGGCTTCGGGGCTGTTAACAATACAGTTTGCTCGCCTCTGCAACCGGTCGAGAACGTCAAACAGGTGCTGTGCGGCACCATCGCAAAGATGAGAACCGTACTCCTCGCACGAACGAACCTGGGTCTGGTAAGGAAAACACAGATGCTCGGGCGAGAAGAACTGTCACACCTAGTTTCCGCGAGGCCGCTTTAGTGGCACTCAACGTATTCGCGTGGGTTGAGCTCGCGTAGGTTGTATTTCGGCAGATATCGATATCTTGTAATGGCTTTTGAGTGTTCTGAAAAGTGGGAAGGGGAAGGAATGGAGACATTTTGGGAGAGAAAGCGCAACCCTGTGTTTTCTTGGCCTTGAACTCGACCAGATTGTGAACTCGAACAGCCCCGTTGAGAAATGCGGCCCAGAACATGGTCGAGATGAACGACAAGCTCCTGTCGTTTTTCCTCAATATCTGCTAGCTTGGCTGTAGGGTGTCCAAAATATCGCACATAAACTGTGCTGTCGTCTGCATAGCAATTAATGTTACCCAGGGCTAACATATCATTGATATGCAGAAGAAACAGTGTGAGCGACAGGACGGAGCCCTGCGCTACTCCGGCGTTAATCTACTGGAAATCGAAGACCGCAACGTCGCAAAGGATTCTGATGCAGCGCTGGTGCAGAAATGCGGCAGCCCAGTTGCAGAGTTTGGGGGGCAAACCGAAAGCCGGTAGCTCAGAGAGAAGTGAACGGTGCCAAACCCTATCAAAAGCCTTGGCCATGTCAAGGCTTATAGCCAAGGATTCCCCATGCCTGTCAATAGCCTCACCCCAAAGGTGTGTGACGTACGCTAGAAGATCACCCGTGGATCGGTTCGGTCTAAAATCATACTGACGATCATTTAGTAGGGAGTGACCTTCCAGGTTTGTTTACTATCTGCTCAAATTTTTTACCAATATGCTAATTAGGCACGATTAAAAATAAGTTATCTTGTATTCAAGAAACCTGTTTTTTAATCAAAATTTATTGATTTATACGATTGCTAAAAACCACTAGTTATAGTTCATTATCATAGTCGTAGATTAGCATAAGGTCAATGACATACTTGTAGTACTTACTGCGTCTTATCGTATCCATGTTACGCTTAAACAGGAGCTGGACGAAACCATTTTTCCTTAACTCTTGTTTGAATTAGGTCGTCAAGCGTATATAATTCTGGGTCCTGGACACAGAAAGTGTAATATATTTATACAAAGCCATATACATGACTCAGTCTACTTTTCCAACCACAAACCGAAATAAAAATATGATTTCTTTTCAGGCCTGCATAGATCAGACTCCACGCCATGAAAAAATCCAACCCCAATCTTCAACTCCACCGTACTTCATCCAGACATCAGCGGCTCAAGTGCGTCAGGGAGATATCTTGAACGTGACTGTTGGCAGCCCGGCAGGTGCACCTTTGCCCATCGGTGGGTTTATTATTCAAGCTAGGCAAATACAGGTAAGAGCTACCACCTATATACATTAGCTATCATGCTTAGCTGATACTGGTATTTCTAATACAAATACTTACCATATAAATGCTACGAATCATATTTGGTCCCATATTACTTCTAAATTTGTAATTACATTTAGTTAACTAGCTAATTAAATAATCATTTATATTTGTCATCAGAATTTGTAGATTTTAGAAATATTTATTACCAGGCTATATATAAATTGTTGCTTAATTCCTAAGCAAGGTTTATTCATGGTCCAACAAATTGATATCTATCCTTACTCGTTTCAGAATCCAGATATAATAGTTGGCAAGTTTGTTAGACTCCCGGACTCTTCATTAGTACACATGACGACATGTACGAGTCCAAACGATACAGTGACTCACTCCTCGCCTGAAGACAAGCCTGCCATGACCTTCCAGTGGCTAGCTCCTATCGATTTCCTTGGAGGAATTGAGTTCAGGTAAAAATAATTCCCAGTATCATGCATGATAAGTATGATAGTAACTCGTATTTAAATTACTAGCTGGTATGTCAGTCACCTTCCTTTTATATATATATGGATAGTTGATGTTCGCTTAGCCGATTACGGCACAGCTGCCCGTCTCAACGGAAACCAGCCAATTACGCAGGAGATATGATAGTGCACAAGTGTGTGCGCTTACACAAGTGCACTTTCTGTTCCTTCTCTTTCTCATAATCCGATGGGAGGGTTAATTGACACGATCGGGGAGTGATTAGGCGCAGGACCGACAGCTTTACGAGCTCTCTGAGGCATGGGGGTTCAGACTCCAAATTCCAAACTCCTAGCTGTTATTAAGTATTGGCCCGACCTGGGATTCGAAACCGAGGCCTCTTGATCGGCAGTCGCATACGTCAACCGCTAGACCAACGGGGCAGTTAAATGAAGGTCATGTATGAAGACAATAGTGGAAGGTTTTATATTTTTTTAAATACTGAACTCTTTCAAGTCAACTCTTTGATACTTGGATTATTTTAGTCGGGGAATTCAGGTTTCTCTTAATCAATTTCTTCTTTTTCTCCAAATTGGATATTTATCTTATTGATAAGGACGGATTGCTACTAATAAAAGCGTTTAAAGTAAATATTTAGCAACCAACTCAAAGCAACATTAAACAGTTTCAACACAGCTACGTGTTTAAATAACAATTGCGGGAAATATTTAAAGTTTATAAGAAAAATCTGAGCCGATACTGGCTTTATGCTTAATCTAAACATTATCTTAATTTCTCAGATGACCTTTCTTAGTCTGTATTGTTCGTTGAACCATATTAGAGGCCTTAGGCCGTTAGGTATTAATGGCTATCCGTATATAATGCTTTATTTCAATAATGCTTTTAACCTTCAAGTTCTCTAAGGTCAGAAAAAAAGCTAACATAGAAAGTATAGAAACCCCCTTAACTAAAAAAAAATCACCCACAGTACAGTACAGTACATGTTTTTTTTTATTCACACAGATTGTAAACTTACAAGTACAATTTTAACAAAAATAAAACCGACTTCAAGGTTCGACTCGATTTCTCTTGGATGCCAGGATCAGATATTAGGAGACAGGCCTAGTGGTTAGTGATCCTGAATGCTTAGTAGGTTGTGGGTTCCATACCATACCCAGGACAATGATATTCTCCTACTCGATTTCGGCTACGACAGCCAGTCTCAACTACTACGCAAGAGATATTAATCAGCGAACTATAGTGCACAAGTGTGTGCGCTAACACAAGTGCACTCTCCGTACTCCCACTCTAACAATAGGGTAGATGACTGTTTCGTAAATAAATGCCGATGTCTCCTTCATTAAAACGAGTATAATAAAACATTTCAAAAAATATCATTATTACTGCTTTTCATTGCTATGAAAAAAAAATAATCAAATAAATTTAAAATAAGTTGCGCAATTGAGTAGTCTAAAACCTTAGAGTATACATAAGCTTGCTTATGTATACTCTAATTCTAAAACAGTGACGTCACAAGTATATATTTAGTACATTTTTCATACAAAGTTATCGTTTTGACAGATGATAAAAAGTAACTAATTTGACTAAAGTGTCATCTACCCCACGGCTATTCGCCACAACGGTCGGGAGATCAGGCGTAGGTCCGACGGCTTTACATGATCTCCGAGGTAGTGGTGTGAAGACCTCAACTTCCAAATTCCGGGCTATTATTAACTAACACACGAAACACTATCTGTTATTGTCCGCTCCGCCTAGTTTGAGATCTGATGGTCGTATGCGATATATGTTTATGTAACGTATTAATAACTATTTTGTCTTTATAGTGTAAATGTTCAAGTACTGTAATTAATTTTATTTAATATTAAAGACAATAAATGTCGCCGCCGAATCTAGTTAAGGTATATTGACGGCAGTTATAGTTTTGATCAGAATAAAAACCGTGTCGAACGGTTAGTGTCTCATGGCATGCGGTATATATATAGGTAGGTAGGTAGGAGGTAATATTGAGAAATATATTTCGAATTTCAAATTTCTAACTTTATTAATCTGCGAGTTATGAATTTTTGAAATGGTTTTTTGGGTTAAGTGTAAAGCCGGATATTTCGAGATACGACATTTTCGCTTTTTGCCGTCGATATATACAAGAATATTGTTGGAAAATATTAGATTAAAAAACAAGGGGTTAAATGTTAGTCTTTGTCTACAGAGCAACAGTGGCACAAAGCTATGCTACCTTCTGGCTGAACATAGAGTCGCCGCTAGTGGAAGTAGTCACAGCAGACACGATGATCAGCCCTGCACCGCCCGCGGCGCCATCCAGGACCGTCACTACGGCAGCTCCACCCGTTATTTTGGAGACTAAGGTATAGTGAAACTATTATGTTTCTAAGTATCATAGAAATAGTACTAGGTAATGAAACTAAAAGTATGGGTTGTGCCACTGCTAGTTCAGCGCCTACCTATAGGTGATTCTATCTTTCTTAAACATTTAGAGCATGCTAAAAATTCGCGTCTTGTCCGTAAAGTTACTATTTTACCCTTTGAACACAAACATTACTAAGTATCAGTAAAGTAAATAGTAAAAAAGTATCCTAACCCCTATTTCTATTATTTCAGCCAATAATGGAAGCCGCTCCTCTCGACGTAATCTATCAAGGTTGCGCTGATACTAAATTGTGTTTTGGAGTTCCACAAAACTGTATCGCTAGAGGTGACTGCAAAGCTGTTGTAGCAATCTTTGTCGCCGGTGACAGATATACATTTGAACTTCAAGCTCCAGGGAACCCTAAATACGTAGCCGCTGGTTTGAGCATGGACAATAAAATGGGAGATGACAGTGCCATGGAATGTGTCAGAAATGACAATGGGGGAGTGAACCTCTTTGCTTCATGGACTTATCCGAAGAAAGAACCGTATGTCAGCCGATCTGACTCTCCCCAAGACATTGTGCAGCTCTTAGAGTCCTCTATCATTGATGGAAAACTGTACTGCAAGTTTAATAGGAACACGGTGTCAATGGTGAAGGGGCAGACCTTCGATTTGGCGAATAATGTGTATAATCTGATGGTGGTAGCTGGCAGCTCAATGAAAGGTGCGTGAAATCATACCATTCGTAAAATATGTATAAATTGTTTTATACGCCTTACATGGAACACTGGCTATTATAGTATTAGTCTAGTTACTGTCTAATATTTGTTAAAAATGCAATTTAGTAACTCGTGAGTTTACAGACATGCGAAACTCGAGGGTATCGATAAAAGTCATAGAATGCCAACATTACTAGAACAATGTGGAATATTAATTTAGAACAAAAATTACTGTGTAGAATACGGAGTGAAATTTAGTCGCCTATCAATCACTTTTTCCGATACAAAAAAGACAGAAACACATCAAAAAATACAGAAACATGTTAGAAATTTACATTCAGTATAGAAGAATGGGTCTCACGGCCCTCCAACACAAAGGGAGGAAGCTCCGACCAGGCGAGGTGATCACGCCAGGCGGGCCACTGCTCAATGGTTTATGTTGGAAAGTTGTATATATGCTAATCGTCACGAGAACTTCTATTGTGCGGTTCAGGATTAGTAGTGTTGTACAGTACGTCACTCCGTAGTTCTGTGTATCTTAGGTAGATGGCGCTGTCATATATTTTCTTATTGCACTGTACGTGGAAGTCGCCACATTCAGTAATGGACTATTAAAGCCTATTGATAATGATGATGACATCTATTGTTATATAATTCCCAGATACCAACCGAGTAGGGTTCCACGACATAGCGTACGAGGCGACAGGTGCAGCTCAGGCGCTGGCGGCCGTGGGAACTGCTGCGGGCGGCTCCAAGCTGCTGCTTAAACTGCATGGCTGCTGCATGTTGCTCGCCTGGCTCGGGACTGCCTCGCTTGGGATACTGCTCGCTAGGTAACTACTCTAAAACAGCTTGAAACGTCACGTGAAGGTCATGAGGTAAAAGGAAAATTTTGTAAATAAAGGAAGTACTTTTTTTGAGATTCACAATGTCTAAGGCGTTTCGTAAAATTAACAAATAAATAGATTTAGGACGAGAGTGAGAGGTACAAAGTGTATAAAATACGGGCTGGTCTTACTCGAATACGGCCCGCTTCATCAATAAGTATCATACTTACTTCTTGCTTCTGGACTATAAGGATAGGAGCAGTCGATTCAATGCAATTTTAGACTTTAATGGCGTTCAATCAGAGTTGACACTAACAGATTGTCAATTAAACTCATAAGTTGACTGCACACTCGAGAAAAATGAAAAATCCTAAGATTGCAGTAGAAATTGTCAACTACATATACATTAATTTTCCAAGTAATAATAGTAATAATAGTACCAAGCATCAAGAAAATTCTAAAAAAGATCTTAATATTACAGATACTTCAGGCAAACTTGGGTCGGCAAACAATTAGGCGGAAAAGACATTTGGTTCGCTGTAAGTATATTAGTTTTATGTGCTCAATGATGCAGAAGCATCTCAATAAGCCGCCATTGTGTGGGTCACCATGCTGCATTGTTGCATTGTCTGCATTCGCAATGAGTATAGTGACCACCACTCTTTAATTCTGCTCATGCTTTTCATCAGACAGAGTACATTTATTTGCAATTATTAAAAAAAATTGGTTATAGTTAAATATTGTAAAGTAGAACATATAGAAATACTGTTTATCTATTAAATAGTTTTATTATTGTTCTTAAGAGAAACCTAAAATGAAGTGCTAACTGACAATTCATTATGAATTGTCATGGGAATACTTTTACCATAGACAAAAGTTGTCTGTCAATTATGTGACCGAAATACCATAGACAACAATTGATACTTTTTTGTAAAAGTAACTAGCTAACCCAGCGTATCACCATATTTACATATCTGTCTCAGCTTCCCACAGGCTGGTACAGTCGCAGACAAAAAAAGGCTTTTCCCGTTAACTTAAAATTTTTCTTGTGTACAAACCTTGTCATAACAATAACAAATACATGAAAAAATAATTATTTAATTTAGTGCAGCAGATCGGAAGTTATGCGCGTACATACATTTCGACGAAACATTTATCTATACTTATAAAATAGTAAGTCCTGACTGACTGACTGACTGACTGACTGACTGACTGACTGACTGACTGACTGACAGACTGACTGACTGATTCATCATCGCCGAGCGTAAACTATGATAGTTAGGGCTATGAAATTTGGTGAGTAGGATCCTTTTATTGAGTAGACACGTACTAAGAAAGGAATTTTGGAATTTCTACCACTAAGGGGGTGAAATAGGGGTTGAAAGTTTGTATGGAAGTTCGTCATTTTTTAAGTAAGAAGCATGAAACTTTATTTTTGGGCTACTGTTTAAAAATGAGTAGATACCTATTTAAGCGTTTATGAATATTCTACCCCTAATGGGTGAAATAGGGGTTGACATTTCGCATATAGGTTAGTCTGGAAGTCTGTCATTTTTGAAGTTCGAAACATGAAACTTTGTGTTTGGGCTACTGATTAAAAATGAGTAGATACGTATTTAAGCGTTTCTGGATATTCTACCCCTAAGGGATGAAATAGGGGTTGAAAGTTTGTATGGAAGTTTGTCATTTTTTAAGTTAAAAACATGAAACTTTATTCATGTACTACTGATTAAAAAAGAGTAAAGACGTATTTAAGCGTTTCTGGATATTGTACCCCTAAAGGGGTGAAATAGGGGTTGAAAGTTTGTATGGAAGTCCGTTATTTTTTAAATTAGTATCACGAAAATTTAATTTTGGGCTACTGATTAAAAGTAACTAGATATCTATTTAGCGTTTCTGCATATTTTACCAATAAGAGGGTGAAATAGGGGTTAATTTTTTTTATGAAAATCCGTCATATTTAACTTAGAAACCTGAAACTTTACTTTTGGGTTGCTGATTGAAAATGAGTAAATACGTATTTCAGCGTGTCTGAATATTCTATCCCTAAGGGGTGAAATAGGGGTTGACATTTCGTGCATAGGTTAGTCTGGAATTCCGTCATTTTTGAAGTTTGAAACATAAAACTTTATTTATATGCTACTGATTAAAAAAGTGTAGAGACGTATATAAGCGTTTTTGGTTATTCTACCCTTAAGGGGGTGAAATAGGGATTGAAAGTTTGTATGGAAGCTCATCATTTTTTAAGTTAGAAACATTAAACTATATTTTTGGGCTACTGATTAAAAATGAGTAGATACCTGTTAAATGTTTCTGGATATTCTACCCTTAAGGGGTGAAATAGGGGTTGCAAGATTGCATGGAAGTCTGTCATTTTTTGAGTTAGAAACATAAAATATTATTTTTGGATTACTAATTAAAAACGAGAATGTGCATATTTAAGCGTTTCTGGATATTCTACCCCTAAGGGGAGAAATAGTCATTGGCATTTCATGTATTGGTTAGTTTGGAAATCCGTCATTTTTTTTTAATTTAGCAGCCTAACAACTTTCGTTTTTATGTTTCTGATTACAAATAGATGAATACTTATATCAGTATTTATGCGAATTCTGCTCCTAAAGGGGTTGAAATATGGGTCGAATGTTTGTATGAAAGTTCTTTTAAATGGGATAGTGATCAAAAATAAATAAATAAAAACGTTTAAAACATGAATAAATTACTGCTACATTCTTTTACACAGTTTTAATTAAAAGCATATGATCAACTTCCACGCGAGCAAAGCCGCGGGCAACAGCTAGTATATATATATATAGATTAATTATAGAACGAGTAAAACTTTATCTTATTTTTTTTTATTTTCAGTACCATCGTATATTCATGGTGGCCACATTGGTGTTGACAATTATCGGCTTCATACTAATTCTGGTGGAAGTGGGAGGATGGTCTACTACGGGCAGCAACCCACACGCCATCACCGGCCTTGTCACTGTCATACTATGCTTCTTACAACCCATTGGTGAGTTCTATTTATAGTTTAATTGCCTCGGTCGTGCAGAGGTAGCGTATGCGACTGCTGTGCTTAAGGTCTCAGGTTCGATTCCCGGGTCGGACCAAATGTTAATATGATCTGCAAACTTTTTGTCAATGTATAATATGTATCTATTTATAAAAAAAGGTGTATATGTATTTATATTAGTTGTCTAGTACCTATAACACAAGCTCTGCTTAGCTCGAGACTAGATGGCGTTGTGTTAGATGTCCGCATATAATACCTACATAATATATTTATTATTAAGTTGACCAATACGTCTGGCAAACGTGACACCAACCATAACCGCATTGTCCATAAAGTATTAACAAACTGCGTTAACCTGATCATTAACGTTAATATTTTTCACAAGCGGTCTGCTTATGAAAAATATTGACGTTCAACACAAATTAAACTTTATTGTGTTATGACGAGAGTTGCTATTTATTTAAGTGTCTTGATCAACTTAGTCTTCTATACTTGTCTATTTATTAGTAACAATTGTCATAGGTCTATTTTCGATGCCTACATTAGGTCAGATGGAGAAGCGTTAGAGTTCGAACAATTAGTAAAATAAACCTTATGAAAACTAAAAGAGACTTAATTATAATCCACAGAATAATCGTCCTTAATGATCACCAGGGTCGTTTTATTAATCACGTATATCATTCAAAATTTTGTCATTTTGCAGCTAAAAGTGAAATAAACTGCGGTCCTCAAGATGCCTTTTTATATTAGACGTCATTATTTCTAGTCCATTCTCGAAAGTTCAAGGGCCTGCGAAATTATCTTTCCCGAGAAAACGCTATCGAATTTAAACAAGCCAACGGCGCGTCAAGCAATCCATATTTGACGTTATTTACGTTGTCATAAGGTTCATTGTTCTGTCCCGGAGGTCTTACACCCGTAGCCGGCGACGTCACCGCGGAGACGGTGGCGGGGACCAGCTTCATGAGGAGTACCGCGAGACGCGGAAAACTCTGAAGCTGGCCATTGGCCGCGCCAAAGACGTAAAGAGAAAGGAGATGCTGGAGAGTCTCGACCGTGACCCCTGGGGTCGCCCATATCGTGCGGTGCGGCAGAAGCTCCGCACGGCGGGCCCCCCCCTTACCGAGACTCTCCAGCCCAGCTTCCTGCAGGAAGTGGTCGAGGGCCTTTTCCCGCAGTGGACGGAGCACGCTCCCCCGTCGATGGCCTATCCGGTCAGAGACGACGGGGGCGTTATTCCGCCCGTTAGGGAATCGGAGGTTGGGGCGGCTGTTCTGCGGATCCGTTCCAAGAACACCGCCCCCGGGCCGGACGGGGTTCCAGCCCGAGTGATGGCCCGAGCCCTCGACCATATGTCGGACCGCCTCAGGGAAGTGTTGGACGCTAGCCTGGCGTCCGGACGCTTCCCTGAGTGCTGGAAATGCGGGAAGCTGGTCCTTCTAAAGAAGCCGGGACGGCCTGCCGATTTGGTCGCGGCCTATAGGCCCATCGTTTTGCTGGACGAGGCGGGCAAGTTGTTTGAGAGGATACTCTCTGCCCGCATCGTCCGGCACCTCAGCGAGGTGGGCCCCGACCTGTCGGACGCCCAATTCGGGTTCCGAGAAGGGCCCTGCCGTGATGCGCCTTAGGGCCGTGACCGAAGAGGCAGTGACCTGTGGCGGCGTGGTGTTGGCGGTGTCCCTGGACATCGCCAACGCCTTTAATAGTCTGCCATTCAGCTGCATCAGGGAAGCACTCCAATACCATGGGGTGCCAGAGTACCTGAGGCGGCTGGTGGCAGACTATTTGCAGGAGCGTACCGTCGTGTACGAGGACCGAGAGGGCGCCTTGAGACGGCGACCCATGTCGTGCGGCGTTCCGCAGGGGTCTGTCCTAGGACCACTCCTGTGGAACGTGGGATACGACTGGGTCCTACGAGGTCGTCTCCCCTCCGGGCTGGGCGTAATTTGTTACGCCGATGACACATTGGTCACAGCCCGGGGGGCGAACTTCCAGGAGGCGGCGCTCCTGGCCACCATTGGTGTTTCTCTGGTGGTCGGGCGCATCGAGGCGCTGGGCTTACGGGTGGCCCTGGACAAGACGGAGGCCCTATTGTTCCACGGGCCCCGTCGTGGGCCGCCCCCCGGCGCCTCCATAGTCGTCAACTCGGTCCTCGTACCGGTTCGGGCCCAGATAAGGTATCTGGGCCTGATCCTCGACGGTAGGTGGCTCTTCGACGAGCACTTCCGACAGCTTGGTCCCAAGCTGGTCGACGCTGCCTCTGCCCTTGGGCGACTTTTGCCCAACTTGGGTGGAGCCAGCGTCGCAACGCGACACCTCTACACGGGGGTAGTCCGGTCGATGGCGCTGTATGGGTTTTGTTGAAATAAACTAGATAACTAGGATATGAAAGCAAAAAACGTTGTTTGCACAGGGAAAATTTTTATATAATTAAATCAAGCCAGATGACATTTGTCAATATAAAAAAACTCTTGTTCGAATATCAAAAGAAAGAATGTCGTAACTAAAAAGTTTCCACACTTCCCCTCAAACAACATCCATCATCAGATATCCTCACATCACACCATACCACACACACCCAAACTCAGATCGCGCACACATTTGGTAAATGCCACACGACCTAGTGGTTTCGTAAGCACATCTGCTGGATTATCCTGCGTACACACATAGTCCAGACGTACAACATTTTTAGCAATGCAATCTCCGACATAGTGAGCTCTTATGTCTATATGTTTCGTCCTTCTATGCGCTACAGGATTGTACGCAAGTTTCATAGCACTCTGATTATCTACAAAAATGCAAATAGACCTAAGAGATTCACCTCTAATAAATGCATTCAGCTGCCGCAAGTGAACTGCCTCCTTGGTAGCCTCCGAAAGTGCAATATATTCGGCTTCCGTTGATGACAGTGCCACACAAGCTTGTTTCCGGCATTCCCAGTTAATCAACGAGTTCCCACATCTAAAAATAAATCCAGAATAAGATTTTCTATCTTTGATGTTCCCTCCCCAGTCAGCATCTACGAATCCCGTGATGTCCTGCACTAGCGACTTGGGAAATATCAAACATAGATCCCTTGTACCCCTAAGGTACCTTAAGATATGCTTAGCTGCTTTCCAGTGGCGTTCTTCACAACAGGAATTATATTGTGCCAAGAAATTAACTGCAGCCGCAATATCCGGGCGTGTGTTACAGGCTAAATAGTTCAGCGACCCTATGAGCGCCTGATAACGACGACAGTCTTGGCAGGACAAGATCTTACCTTCTTCCCCTTCCGCCATGACTTTATGGAAATCCATTTCCATCGGAGTTTTCACCGGTTTGCAATCGCTCATACCATATTCATCCAAGATCTTTGAAATAAGCCTCTCTTGACTCAAATATATTGCGGTATCCGTCCTATACAAAAGCATCCCCAAAACTTGCCTAGCTTCCCCTAAATCCTTCATCTTGAAATGCTTGCGAAGGTTGTTCAACAACTCTTCCTTCTGCGCTCTGTCTTTGTAAAATAAAATAAAATCATCAACGTGCAAAGCGATATAAAAATTATTATTTTTGTAAAGACAGCTATCAAAGTCACAGCGCTTGAAGTTCAAAGACAATAACACTTCATTCACTTTTTCATTCCACGAACGAGAAGCTTGTTTGAGACCGTATATCGCTTTTTCTAATAAGCAAACTTTTTCTTTCGAGTCATTGTCTATGCAACCCTCCGGTTGTCGCATATAAACTCTTTCATGTAAATCACCGTTCAAAAAGGCGGTGTTCACATCGAAGTGGCTAATGAAAAAGTCCTTTTCAATAGCCAACGATAGCAGCAGTCTGACTGTTGATCTTCTCACGACCGGTGAATAAGTTTCAAAGTAGTCGACCCCGTAGGACTGACAGAAACCCTTCGCTACAAGTCGAGCCTTATAGGTCCTGTTACCATCTGCATCATACTTGTACTTGAAGATCCACTTGTTCCCCACGATCTTACTTTCAGGTGGCTTGTCAACGAGCTTCCAGACTTTGTTCTCGTACATAGAGTCCATCTCTTTCTTCATGGCTTCCTTCCAGCTATCCTTGTCTTCCCGACTCAAGGCTTCCTTAACTGTCAAAGGCTCCTGCTCATCAGTACAGCATGCAAGTCCATGAAGATTTCTGTCTCGCATTCTATTACGTAGAGGATAGCGATACTCAACCTCGTTTGATTCTCCTCTATCAACAGTCTGCTCTTCATCTTCAACATTTTCTGCTCTGCTATCTGCCGTTTCTCCTACTTCCACTTCCGCGTCTTCATACACCTCAGCTTCATCTGTAGGACTCGACCCTTGAGAAGCTTCTGCAGTATCAGGTGACATACCTGACTGGTCTTCTACCCTTGCGAATTCCCAGATAACTTCAGCACCTTTGTCACCGTTGTCTACCAGTTGACTAGGATTCTCTGAAATCGCTGCTGTAGAGTCTTCCAAGAAAACTACATCCCTTGCTCTAACTGTAACGCGTGGATTACTAAGATTAATGAAACGGTATCCCTTGGTTTCTTCACAGTAACCAACAAAGATATGTTCTTCCGCTTTAGGGCTCCATTTCTTCCGAGTTTCTTTTGGTACGTGCACAAATGCCTTAGATCCAAAAACTCTGAAATGATCGAATGACTGAGCCTTTCCTGTCCACAACTCTTCATTTGATGTTTAATCCCCTTTTTGCGTAGAAACCCATCAAACTTATTGTTCACAAACTCTGTTCCGTTGTCCGTGCGTATGCACTTCAGCTTCAACACGGTCTCAACCTCTACAGATGCTAGAAAAACTTTAAAATGATCCAAAACCTGATCTTTTGATTTAAGGAAAAATGCAAAAGTTTTACGTGTAAAATCATCTACAATTACTAGCATGTATCGAGATCCACCGTACGACGGTTCAGACATTGGACCGCAGATATCTGCATGAACCAGTTGCAGTCTCTCAACTGCCTTCTCAGCCTCACCAACTGGAAAAGGTAAACGATGTGCCTTTCCCTTAATACAGGCGACACAAGGCTCCATTACGCTCTTTCCAAAATCCATACCCGGAAGCTTATGTAAATCTCGCTCATTTACGTGCCCAAGCCGCCGGTGCCATAACATCAAAGGATTACCTGCTTTCACTGACGCCAACGCAGTCTCATCTACAACCGCCTGACAACCTTCAAGCTTGTAGATACCAGAGACTTCACTTGCGGTAGCCAGAAGCTTTCCATTGAAATGGCCTGGAACCAAATGGTGAATTAGCTTGCACCCATCCCTGTCAAAAATCACCTTCCATCCTCTCTCTACTAACTGTGAAACAGATAACAGATTAACACGCAAACCAGGTACATACATGACATCCCTCACGGCAAACATTCTACCTTTCATACTCACCATGATGTCACCCTTACCCGTGCATTCCATCTTATCACTATTCGCACATGTCACGTTACCGATATTCATAACCAAATCTTTAAACCAATGTTTCTGGAAAGACATATGTGAAGATGCCCCGCTGTCGATGTACCACTCCGTCGGATTGAACGAGTCTCCGATACTGGACGAAGACAGGCTCACGACATCCTGCCTTTTGGAGGTGGAAACATCTGCTTTTCTTCCTTCTTGACAGTCTGGCTTCTTATGCCCATGCTTTCCACATTTATAGCATTTCACTTTGGTCATATTCTTGTCCTTGTTCCCATTCTGTTTCCGACTCTTACTCACTGCTAATGCCGAGTCTGTTGAAGACGATGTACTGCAACTTTGACGTGAATCCTCCTGTAGTAACTTCTGTCGTACGTTCTCTGAAGTCAACTTCATCCCAGAGTGTTCCAGTGCCATACGCATAGGTCTGTACTCTTCAGGTAGTCCTCTCAGCAACACAACAGCTACAAGGTCATCGTCAAATCCGGTGGCAATATCCTTCAACTTTTGAGATAGAGACATAACAGCAGCAACATAATCATGCATCGACGAGTGTCTCTCCAGCTTTTCATCCAGCAAAGCGTTCATCAGGGTAATCCTTCGATTCACACCTTTATCCTCAAACACTTTCGCTAAGCTATCCCAAGCGTCTTTGGCATGCTTTGAATCCTGTACATACGCGTAGAGTGAGGTATCCACATGCAGACGACACCACGACAGAGTCCTTCTCGATGCTTATGGAGTCATTGGAATCCGGGTACTTTGACGTATACGTGAACAATTTTTCTCTTATCAGAATCATTTTCATTGCGAATTTCCACGTAGAGTAGTCATCTAGTCCGCAGAGGTTTTTAATGGCAACTTTCGTGGATAGGCCCATAACCTTTTGTTGAAATAAACTAGATAACTAGGATATGAAAGCAAAAAACGTTGTTTGCACAGGGAAAATTTTTATATAATTAAATCAAGCCAGATGACATTTGTCAATATAAAAAAACTCTTGTTCGAATATCAAAAGAAAGAATGTCGTAACTAAAAAGTTTCCACAATGGGGCACCGGTGTGGGTGGCGGCTCTGACCGCCCTCAATAAGGCCCGCCTCTGGCGGCCTCAGAGGGTATTGGCGGTCAGAGCCATACGCGGATACCGCACGGTGTCCACCGAGGCGGCGTGCGCCTTGGCCGGAACACCTCCGTGGGATTTGGAGGCGGAAGTGCTCGCCGAAGTTTATCGACGGGTGGCTGAATTCCGGGCGGAGAGAGGCATTCGCCCTCCGCCCGAAGAGGTACGCGAGTGGCGTGAAGCCGCCCGTCGAGCCACGATGGCTCGCTGGTCGTTCCGGCTGGAGACCCCACGCGCTGGCTTTGCCGCCGTGGAGGCTCTCCAGCCGGTCATCCGCGAGTGGGCAGGGCGGCAGCACGGGACCCTTTCCTTCCGACTGACGCAGGTTCTTTCCGGGCACGGATGCTTCGGAAAGTACCTGCACTCGGTCGCCAGGAGGGAATTGAGTCCCGCCTGCCACCACTGCGACTGCAGTGAGGACTCGGCCCAGCATACGCTGGCGATTTGCCCCGCATGGGCGTCGCAGCGTCGGGCCCTCACTGCAGTAATCGGAGGAGATCTGTCGCTACCGGCGGTCATATGCTCCATGGCCGGTAGCGACAGCAGTTTTACCGCGGTCGCAGCCTTCTGCGAAGACGTAATTTCGCAGAAGGAGGCGGCGGAGAAGGCCCGGGAGGATGATATCCACTCGGACCCGATCCGTCGCCGGCGAACCGGGCGGCGGAGGCGCGCCTATCAGCGCCTCATGCCGCCCTGAGTGTGGCCGCGGATGGTCGGGATGGGTTTTCCCCACCATCCGCTTTAGTGGCCGCCCGCGAGGGGGCGACGTTACGCGTGTGCCGTACGTCGCCTAATTAGAGAGGTTACCAGCAGACGGTGCCCGCTTCAGTGCGGGCAGGCGCTGGGAGGGGTCCGGATGTGTTAATAACAGCAGTTCCCGGATCCCTCCCGTCTCAGGCGCAGAGTGGCACACCGTGTGGTTTTAGTCGGTTCGATTCCGACACACCGCCCCGCCACAAACCCCGGCGGGGTGACGGCCCGAGAGGGTTTCCAAACGTTAAAAAAAAAAAAAAAAATAGGTTCATTGTTCTGTGCCGTAATGTATCATTACTTGAGCTTTTCTAGACCTTGTACGGCTAAACCGAGTGTCGAGTCTTTTCCTGTATATTCCTCAATATTTTTCTTTAATATTAATCATCAGCGTCCTTTCAATCCATCGACATTAATATATTAATGTAATAAACCCTCTGTTACAGGTGCATACTTCAGACCACACCCCGGTACTGAATACAGACCTATCTTCAACTGGCTTCACTGGGGAGCTGGAAATGCGGCTCACATACTTGGAAGTAAGTTATATATAATACTTTCTGACCCACGCAACTTCGTTTGCGTCTCTTTTCAATCATGTTTGGCGCTTGTCGGTCTAAGCGGAGAACAGTTTATGTACTACTCGAAAATTAACCATATCACAAGGCAGTTAATGTTTTTTTTACCTTGGTAAAGTTATTTGCCAGAAAGGATATCATCATTGTAATGATAACATTTTTGTGACAACTCAGCCTGATGGCAAGCAAAAGCAAAATCCAAGAGTGGTACAACCATACTCATTGTGAATGCAGAAAATACATCATGATGACCCACACTATGGCGACCTATCGAGATGCTTCTGCAACATTAGTTTTCTTACTTTCGTGTTATACAATTATGTCCCCTTTTTCCCTTGATTCCCAACATATTCTTCCTTTTTGCTAATTGACCCTTTTGGACAATCAGAAAAAAGGAAGAACATGATTGTTATGTACTTCTGCTGACCTAGCTGGTCGGTCTTATCTATAATATAAATTCTATTGATTTAATAATATATGACGTAGGAATATTACGTTAAAAAGAAAATCAATAATAAAATAGACCCTATTTTCTTTCCCATAAAGTAGGTTTTAATATAAAGTTATAACTTTTCAGTTGTGACGATATTCTTCGCGGTTTACCTACAAAAGACGGAGTTGCCACCTTGGACAGTGTACATCCTTGCAGCTTTCGTAGCCTTCCACGTGATCATGCATTTAGTACTATCGGTGAGTTTTTTTAACTTAATACAAGCCTAAGTTAATCCTTATATCATCAGCTATCTGCAAGTGAAAGTCCCGTCGAAATCGGTCAAACCGTTCCAGAGATAGTCCGTCGAAGTTAGGGCTCACAGAGTTAAATAACTACGCAGTAGTTAAAAGGAACACAGTTTTTGTTTTTATTCACACAGCTCATTTAGTTACATCACACACACCGATTACCATATAAGAGTTGTTACCCATACACAATATAGAGGGGAGCATGGACTAATCTAAATAGTGTTGTATTTATATTGATCCCCCAACAGGCCGGAACAAACAGACAGTCAGATTGACAGACGGACAGATAGACGGACAAAAATTTAAAAAAAGTTTGATATATGCACCGTGTATACACACATACGCATGAGGTAAAAGGCGGTTATTTTAATATTACAAAAAGCCACTCCATATTTATTTGTACAGATTAGAATTACTGGACATTAAGCATAGATTTGGGACTGTTATACTGCACTGAATATATTATTATACTAGCTGAACCCCGCGGTGTTACCCGCGGTTATTGTTGTACCGCGAGTAACGCCGCGGGACAAAGTTAGTCTAAAAAAGTAGCCTAAGTTACTCCCTGGATAATCAGCTACCTGCCAGTGAAAGTCCCGTCAAAATCCGTCCAGCCGTTCCAGAGATTACCCAGAACAAACAGACAGACGGACAGACAGACAGACCGACAGACAGACAGACAAAAAAAATTTAAAATACATATTTGCCATATGTACCGTGTATACATACATATGTATTTAGTAAAAAGTGGTTATTTTAATATTACAAACAGACACTTCAATTTTATTTATTTGTATAGATGAAATTAAATCAACAATAATTTATAAAATAAATGGAAGTAGGTAGAGGTATAGTATTTTTTTATTTGAGGTTTTGTATAGGAAGGAAGGACGGATTACAGTATAAAATGGGCCTCCGGTACCCTCACTCACTCGGTGAAACACAGCGCAAACGCTATTTCACACCGGTTTTCTGTGACTCAGGCCCCTCCTTAGAAAGAAGGCTTTCGCCTACCATACTACTGGTGATACAGGATTTGTGTCAATGTTTTCTTCTCTTTGCAGTAAGATTGCTCCCTTAGCCGCCTCTTACGACGTTCCCGTGATGAAGAGAGTCTTAATCCGTCACCATACAAACAGACGCATGCTGTTAAAGATGTTTAACTATTGTTTACTAGCTGACCCGCTCAACTTCGTTTGCGTCTCTCCACAATAAATATTTTTTCCCATTTTTCTAACATTTTCGGTCGATACCCGGCTCCTATTGATCGTAGTGATGTTAGATAGCCTAAAACCTACTTCGCTAAATAAGCTATCTAACAAAAAAAGAATTAACAAAAGCGGTTTAGCCGGTTCACGGGAAATGTCGTGACCAAGGCAAATAGGGATTCATTTATATATATATATAGATAAATCGGTTTTTGTATCACAATGACAGCAGAACACTGACTTCTCTAAGTCACAGGATTACTTTAAGATCAGGGTTTACTTTCTGTATCGTAGTTTTTAACAATTTCAAAAGATTATGTATCAGTATTTTTTTTAACCAACTTCAAAAAGATGTTCTCAATTCGACTGTATTTATTTTTATGTTTATTACCTCAGAACTTTCGATTTTTTTTTATTTGAAAGCTGGTGCTTCCCTTGTGGTCCCATTTCAATTTGGTCCAGTTCTTGAAGTCGGTTTTATTTTGTAAATTATTTTGTTATTATGATATGCTGTTGTATTCGTTCCAGTTGACGGTGTGTGTGTCGGACGGTCGCATCAGTAACGGTCGCATCAACGCGTTCCCAATGAAGGACATGCACGGACACACGCGACAGACAACACAAGTCGACAGGAGTACCGACGCACCGGTTAGTACACTCAGCATCATATTCGTTTGTGTTTTCAAAGTGCTCAAAATTTTGTTTCTATCTCTTTAGCGTTAGTAAAAGAGTTTTTTATTAAGATGACTCCTGCACTGGGAGTGATTCTTGTGTCGCGGGGAACTTTACAAATATACCTAGAACAGACCTAGAACAACAACTTGTGGATCACACAAAGTGTTGGGTCATGTGGGATTTGAACCCACAAAACTTGGCGAAATAGGGAGCGGCGGGCGTAGCGACCGCTTAACCACTACACCAAACGTTGAAACAATTGTAAATACAACCTCTGCTTTTTAAAAACGCCTTTCATTAAGTTTCAATCCATTGAAGTTGGTCCCTCATTTGAAACGCTTATCATAAAAAAAAGACAATTTACAAAACATTTTTAAAATACATTCATACTGCAGTAGGTATATCTTTTAGTAGTATTTTTTATTAAAGATTACTTGCTAAAAAGTTTCTAACAATGTGCAGTGTCGTTTCAAAATAGTAATCAAATTACCCGCTACCCACTGTTCATCCGCACATTCCACTGTTTTTGACGCATATACTATGTGTGGCCAGCTTCAGTTCTTAAGAACTTGACTTGTAGCCATCCCTTATGAAAATGACTTTTGACTCGTATGGATGCCATTGATACCATTGAAAAACCTATTTGATAACATTAATATGAAAACTTTATCAACCAACATAATATTTATAGCCAAGATATTTTGACCACTTTGAACGCGTTTGAGTGCCGTGTCTGCCTAAATAATAATTGAAATAATGTTTGTCACATAATTTTGAGCACTTTGAGAGCACAAATCAATATGATGCTGACTGTACACTATAACACTTCTTTATCATGATCATAAACAAATGGCCCAATGATGAATCAAGGATTTTTCACGAGAATCTGTCAGCGAAAAAAGGGCTAAGAATCCGTTTTCAGTTATATTTTAGTATCTTATACCTTTACAAAATATTTTTACGTTTGTAATCCCAGTTTTCAAAATATTCTCTCTCTCTATATTCTCTCTTTTAAGATTTTGGTAAACGCGATGTATTACTTCGATCAGGTCATAGTAATTTAAGGACAAAAATTAAAATTAGGTTTGCAAATGCAAAAATATTTCGTATTTGTGCCGAGGATATGTATAGGTATAACATACTAAAATATACCTAACTGAAATCGGAATTTTAATTCTTTTTTCGCTGTCCGTTTCAAGTGAAATGCCCCAGAAGCATCAAATAGGCCACCATAGTGTGGGTTACCATGCTGCATTGTCTACATTCGCGATGAGTATGATGACCACCACTCTTGGATTCTGCTCATGCTTTCCATCAGGCAGAGTAGAGTCACTTTGGCAAGCTAAGTTTTACCATTTCGCTACTGGACATGGGCCTCTCCATAGATAAGAAATTTTGGCTTAATGGCCTACTAGTTCAGCTTATCTACCCAAGACGTTCTACTCATTAACAAATGTATAGCAATAACGTCTTTCAATATACGAAGGCGTCAGCTATTTTAGAAAGAGTATCGAGGCAAATCACTTGCATCTTGGCCATGGGAACTGTCCCCCTAGCCACTTGGCTTTTTTCCTTGAAGGAAAAATGCTTGCAACTTGGCTAGGGCCATTGGTTCGAATGGAGAACATGGTACGGTTAATACCACGCTAACAGACGAGTGGGTCTATACCAACCAATCTTAATAGACTTATCGAGGACCGATTACAATACAATAATTTGAAAAAAAAATTGTTTAAAAAAACACGTTTTTATAAACAAACCAAACTGCGCTTTCTGAAAATATTTTAATAATGTGAAAATCTAGTGCAACCTGGTCGAAACGTCAGGCAATTCAGAGGTATGTAATACCTTTTAATAGGGATCGCGTAAATTCCCGTAAAAATAATTGTTAAACTACTTTTTAATTTGGTTTATTTCTAAAAGCGTGTTTTTTTGGTTTTCTTAACTATTATTTCTTTTAATATTTTTTGTCAAGTATTTTTTCTTTGTTTACTATCAGTGGACTTCTTATTATTTTCAACTCCTCCAGTTTTCTTCTGATCAATCTCGTTGCGGGTTCCAAGACGGTTTAATTTTTCCTGGGACTTCCCGAGTGTCATAACTCGGTGTGTTCGTAGTTCACTGCGGTTGATCCTGGTATACAGGAGTTACAGTGGTTTAGTCCCAATAAAAAAAGTATTTCTTCTCTTTACAATATAGTGTCTTACTCTTTTCTTATGAGAGTCTTACGTCTAGCAGTGGACTATCAAAATCTATCGATGATTGATATGAATACCTTAATACACATTTAGTATTGCCAGACTTGAAATTATTAATATCAATAAATTTTCTTTATTGTTATTATTTGACTGCCTCGGTGGCCCAGTGGTAGCGTATGCGACATGCGACTGCTGCGTTTAAGGTCTCGGTATCGATTCCCGGGCCGAATCAAATGTTTGTATGATCTGCTAATATTTATTTCGGAGTTTGGGTATTTTGTATTATGTATGTACGTATTTACAAAAAAAATAATATAATATGTATTTATGACAGTTGTCTAGAACCCGTAGCATAATCTCTGCTTAGTTTGAGACTAGATGGCGTTGTGTGTTAGATGTCTAAAATATTTATTTGATATTTTTATTTTCAGTTCTCAAGTTTCCGTCGGCTCCTGCTAGGTGTGTACGCGCCCATCATCTTGCTGTTTTGCATCGCCATGATTTGTCTCGTTGCGCTCGCCGAGACTTACAACACCGTCTAAGGCTCTTAATTTAATAGTTGGTTAATAACTTCTTGAACTATTCGCACCCCACTTGAGCTTACTACTACATTTATTATCTGTAGAAAGTACTGCCATGTTTTTTCTAATACAGTTATAACTAGCACAGATAAGATATTTTTTAGGCTTTTACTCCGGGGATGTCCCGCTAGTCCTATTCTGAATAGCTTAATAGGACTTCTGGTACTGAAATACTGGTGTACAAAAAATGCCAACTGTCCCATCATGGGACACACCATGGGACTAGTGGGAAAGACCCTTTACTCCACTGGTTGCAATATTTTATGTTTACACAAGTATTTTTGTTAATTTTATTTTTCTAAAAAACGTATCACCGAACGCCATTGTCATGAATACGCGACAGTGTTTGGAATGTAACATATTGCTGTCAATTTATCACAATTTTTAGGTCCAATGTCATCATTTCCTGCTATCTGTACAACCCTAAAAGTTGTTGAAAACTATATTTAAATCTGGCATATTATATCTTGTAGCCAAAACTTTTGTGGTGTCATGAAACATGACTCTGATAGATTAAAGTTCCTGATAGACTCTATCAAGAACTTTATCAGCGAGTGGTAACACTGGTCCTTAGTATTGTAATAAAAATACTGCTCACAGACCTACAAACCTATACAAACTTGTTAAGCCTTATTATTATAAAGGTATTAGGCTTTATAATGAACAAAGAAAGTGCTTTTGTTTCATTTAAATATGCCGTTTTCGATATTTCAGTTTATTTTTGTAGTAACGAGTGCAGGAACATGTACATAATATTAATTTATTCAGACGAGTGCTATTTTTAATTTATTTATTTATAAATTTATGCACTTTTGTACATCGGCGGACTTAATGCCCAGGGCAGTCTCTACCAGTCAACTTTAGAGTGGTGTAGACATCTTGTGAGGAAGGCGCACATACGTTATTTAGCTACGGATTTAAATTATACCTACATTATACACACATAAATAAGCAACATAATTATATATATATATATATTAAACATACTGCACTTACATTTATATTTATATATCAAATAATTCTTCCTAATAAAAATAAAAAATATTTATTTCACGTTATTATTGCAAATTAACCTGCTCTACAAGCTTACGTAATAACAATATTTAATTTTTTCATATCTTTTTGTTATAAATTATTTTGTATTACTTAGCATATGTAAGTATACTTACCATTTGACAGTGTCAAAGTAAATCCCAAAAAATATTTTATCTGCCCGGAAAAAAAATTTACAATTGAACTGATAAATTTTAAAACAGTGCTAACGTATGCGACTGCTAAGCTCAGCTCTCGGGCTCGTTTCCCGTGTCCTCGTACATAATCTTAAAATTTTGGTTGCGGAAATTCAGTATTTTATTTTATTTATGCATTTACAAAAAATATAGAAGTATTTTATCAGCCAAACTAGCTTTCATACTAAAAACTTTTCTTAGTTTGATGCTAGATGGCGGTGTCCGTCATTTGTTCAAAATGTTTATTATTATTATAGAAATTATAAATCTCAAGCATTCTTTTTATTTCTACTATTATAAAAAGTAATGTTAATGCATAGCATATTAATTTGAAAGAGAAAAAATATTCGTCCCAAGCACTCAAAGAGCTTAGTTATTAAGTTTATACCTACTATAATATATGTACGAGTATATAAAATTATTAAATATTATATGTGCAATTCTGGCGATAAGATTTTAGTCGTCTACCCACATAATTATGTATTTTAATTATTATCAATGCATGGTTTGTTTCGGGGATTTCCCATTAGTATCAGACTGGATGGGGAATCCCTAGGTTTTTTTACATTACGAGTAGTGTCCTGTGTCAGGACGATGTTAGTCGCCTTAGACATTGTATTGCTGTATTGTTATTATATGTAAAACTCTGTATAGTTTAAAACTTAATACCGCTTATATAAGCTTTTATTCTTACAATAAATATTTTCTTAATAATTATTATTTTTACGGGAATTAATGCGATCACTTATTTAAAAGTATTACATACCTCTAAATAATTGTTAGGAGTTTATTTAAGTATGTACTAAAAGAAAAGTTGATAGTATACCTATTGACTTGCATAGGTATACTTGTACTCTTATAATTATTCGTATAGAGGAAAAAGGGCACAAGACGCCTGTTCTATACTCTAAGAAAAAATATAATTTATTAAGAAGTGTATGGTAGAATTAAATATGCAGAAGTTGACATCTCATTATCAATTTATAATTAATCAAGATACATCATTGACTTTTATAATGCAATCAATTTACATGTTCTGTTTCTCGTTTATAACAAAATTTAATACTTATACATTTTGTACTTTAAAAATATTATTTAAAAACAATAGTTTACTGTATAATGCTGTAAAGTCTTTAATGAATAATTTTTCGCCGTCCACTGCTGGACAAAAGACTCCCACAAGGAATGCCAACTATTCCGGTCTTGTAAAGTCCTTACTACAATTACGTAATTTAATCCAAATGCAGCCATATCTTTGTATGAAATGACATCACCATTTATAATATATTGTTTTCTATGTAAGCTTTTTGCCGATTGCACTTCTAATTGCACATAAATATAAGTTCAAATAATAAATAAGCAAGTTAATGAGATCAAGTTATTCAAATAATGTTAGTAATATAAAAATAATGTAAATATAGTTGTAAGAAAATAAACTAATATAAGTATATGGTGTTTCTTTTATTTACCTTTTACATATAAGGTTATACATAGACGATTGTATCATAAAAAATTAATTCATACAATTTTTAGTATACCAAATTTTCCCACTGCACCTTCTGTATTGAGCTATATGGGAAAACGGAACAGTCTACAATATAAAAAAATAAGTGTAAAGTTACTTTTAAGAATCTTTTTACATAAAATGGTCAAGTTTAAAATACATAGCAGAATTAATTTAAATTTTATACAAAGTATTTAAAAACCAGGTTAATGTTTAGAAATTTTCAGTTTTAACCACTTCTGAAAAATCTCAGGTAGGTCACTCATTTACTGAATAGATAGAACCTTAAATAGTACATTGCTGAAACTAAACAGGAAACACTATTCCATTTACTCAAATCTGTTAAAAATAAACAAAATTGAATTATTTGTTTAATATTCAAATTAACAGCTTTTCATAACATACAAATGAAGCATATACGTTACTTGCGTAAAGGCGCGTCTTCACCGAAATAGTTGTAAATTTCAGTGTTTCCAACTGTTGGCATCTCTGAAATAGTTGGAAATTTCATTGTTTCCAACTGTTGGCATCTCTCAAATTGCTGGCAATTTCAGTGTTTCAAACTGTTGGAAACTTTAAAAAAATTCGCCAACATTTGTTTCCATTGTGTCTATACCGAGTATATATAATTTGAAAAACATTTCAACTAGGTGTCTCCACCATAGAGGTATTATAGAAAATATAATATATATCTATATGGTCTCTACGGGGTCAATAATATCTGCAACAAGTATATTCTTTTAATGTTGACCGCCAAAAACAGAAACACGGTTGCCAATATTTGTTAACGATTTTTGTTGCCAACTTATGTTTAGTGGAGATTCGGCTACTTTTTCAATTTATACTGCTGTTGGTCTGTACTCACGCGACCACCGCAAGTTGAATTAGTGAAGAATTTAATATAAAAAAAAGCAAGTATTTTAATTATCAGGCTATGCTTAGTGAACTGAACAAATAAATGAACTCTAGCACTATATTGCTATTAGTTTATAGCAATCAGAAATTGGAGTCTAACTGATTATATTATCAATTTCATTTCTCTTATTAATAATAATTTAGACGAGTCTTTCTTTTATGAATTCAAACTTTATCCCTAAATACTATCACTGTACCTTCATGACTCATCTTTTGGTATCTGGGAATCTTCTACAGTCCGTGTAGCCGGCACATAGACTTTAAATGAGAATTCTGTACGTGGGAACGATCCAGGATTAATAACATGACAGCCTTTATAACTGCGAGTAAAGGGTTGAAAATGGTCTGCAATTACAACCAGATCTGGCAACGGGTACAGATTTAAGGCACTCGCATGTCTCCAGTATACTGGTTGTACTCGCAATGTTGTTGGCATTAAACAGCACTGACTTAGAAGCGTTTTAGTCAGGTGATCTGGTATATCACCGGTTTCTGGGAACCGAAGCGTATTTCTACACAGTTTCATCACCAAATCTTGTCTGAATAATACAAATTCTTGCGTACAATATTGTATACGGCACGGGTTTGATGTAAATACTATGTTTTTGTCTAGTTTCTTTTTTATAACATCTGTTAGATGATCAGGTATTGGTGGCCGAGGTAGTACATCTGCTGTAGCTGGATCCGTTTTTCCCGGTACAAATATAAATTGACACTTTTCACGTAAGTTTTTAAACTGGCAAATAAGGTCAGCTAAATCATTTAGAGCACTCATAAATTCTTGTTTATGTAAGTAAGTATATGTATAGGATAGAAATTCACCCATAAACACAATAGCTATCGGAGGATAGTCTTCAAACCCTGCAAAGAGTTTCTTTAAGCTTTCCATAACCTTTGCTAAATCTAACCAAACCTCAGACAAGAAAACGAAAACACCATCTTGGTTATCTTGTTCAATTTTCAAAAGAGCTTTTGAGTTTTTTAATGATGATTTAGATTTGCCACCAAACATGTTCAAATTACCGAAATATGGTGATGATTCTTCTCTACTTTCAATGGGAGGCTGTACAAGACCAGTGACGTACAGAGTTTTATCTTCGTAATAACCTTCTGCTAGTACGAAACTATTCTCAGTAAATAAGCCAGAGTGATACCTCGCTTGAGACAGATCTAGGAGTACTGAACCAGATGGGTCTTCTAAGTGATACTTTCTTTCAACTACCTGTGATATTAGGCCTAGAACTACAACTTCATCAATTTTGCTCGAACAACTTAATAAATACTCCACTTTACGCAATTGAAAACATTTCTCAGTATCGGAGGACAATGGGTCTACTGTAAATAGTTTGTTACGAAGTGTTCTCTGCCAAATTGTAGTATATCTATCCAACATATATTGAGCCTTCCATTTCGGTTCTGGATATAAACACATATTACTACTCAGGTCTTTTACGAATTTCTTTAGCTCTTGGTCGTAGCAAAGTTTCGGTATAGTAAATCCGTCGATCACATTTAGAATAGTTTCGTTCTCCTCGAGACCTTCCGAACAACATTCTTTGTAAGCAGTTTCTAAGTGTTCTTTTTCTAAAATCGGTTGAGACAGGCACTGGTGGAGTAAGTGAGCCGTAAGTTTGTCCAACATACCCCGTCTTTCATCAGGAGGCAGGAGCAATAACTGTTCTGCAACAAAAGTACTGGCTTCTCTTCGTATAGTAAAACCACTTAATTTAAAAGCCGTGTTAACTTCTGAACGCACTTTTTGAAGGTCTGCCATGGTTCATGTGTTTACTTTTACATATAAACTGTAAATGAGGGGCAACTTAGACCACTAAAACTTTAAAGTTCACAAAAACTCAAAAAGGCGCCAAAACATAAGATCAGCTGTAATGTGACATAACATGAATGTCACGAATTGTCAATTGTTTGTCTGTCTACGACATTGTGGTTCTATTTCTTGTAAAAAAATATAATGTAAGTTGAAATTGAAATGACTACAATATTTTTTTTAATCTTTCCTAAATTCGTTAATTCTATATAATTAATGGTAATTATTGGTGCGTAGTCATACTACACCCATTATAATAAAGGAATTAATTTAAAGCATTTTTAAGAAAATCGTAACAAAACGCAGCGCAAATGTGTCAAATGTCAGGATCCTGATCTTTCTTCTGTGGTGGTCAATCAAGTGTCAAAACAATTGTATGAATGGAAAGTCCGGTCGGTGATTCATCTTAATTTATAATATAAAATCGGGTCGAATATATTTTCCTTTAGTGTTTTATATGTTATTACGTAGATTGGTTGTACCTTTTGTTGTAACTATCAGACGCCAGACTTCGGTAAGTTTATTTCTCATAAATTTCACCATTTCTTATGATGTTAATTTCATCAATATTTATATTAAATTGTGCGAAGATTTTCACAAGTTTTTTATCTTATGACTGATTTTGAGTGTCTTTTGAAACTCATACTTGTAGTTTATTAAATTGTTTACAATGAAATGCGATCAGTTAGTGTCAATTGAAAGTGTGTTGTGCAATGACCAACATATTTTTATTTTAGAATTTTGAATTGCATGTTCTCTATTCAAATAACATGTGTAAATAATCAAGTATGTGGAGGCCTAATCTCTAGTTATCTTTGCATACCTATATTCTATTGATTACAAACAGAACTTAAATCAAACAATGAGTATGATGAATGTGATGAAGATGAGAATATTAGAATTCTTTTTTTCATTTTCAGGGAAAGCAGAGTAATATGGATCTATCAAAACAATTTCAAAGTTATGCTTGGTAAGATTTTCTCTATTTATCTATACAAATAAATAAAATTGGAGTGTCTGTTTGTAATATTAAAATAACCGCTTTTTACTAAATGCATATGTATGTATACACGGTACATATGCCAAAAATGTAATTAAAAAAAATTTTGTCTGTCTGTCTGTCTGTTTGTTCCCGGTAATCTCTGGAACGGCTGGACCGATTTTGACGGGACTTTCACTGGCAGGTAGCTGATGATCCGGGGAGTAACTTAGGCTACTTTTTTAAGACTAACCTTGTTCCGTGGCATTACTCGCGGTACAACAATAGACGCGGGTAACACCGCAGAGTTCAGCTAGTTATTAATAAATTAGTCTCTTTACAAATAAGTAAAACTGAAGTATCTGTTTTTAATGGTTAATCTCTGGTATGACTGGGCTGGTTTTGACAGGACATTCAATGGCAAATAGCTGATGATATAAAGAGTACCTTAGGCTACTTTTTCACAGTTGATATTGTAAAGATACAACAACAACCACCGCTGATTGCTAGTGTATGTTTTGAATGTGCTCACCGTTTCTTGGGTGATCACAGGTAATATTGAGTAAGATTATAGTAACTTATGACTAATATGTACAAGGAAACTCATATGTGAGTAATATAAACATACAAGAATTGACTACTTGACAATTCTTTTAAAAGTGTTTTATCAATTTCAGCTCATTATTTTAGACATCTCACATTTATCTTTCCCTCATATTAATGCCATTTTCATATGCGAAATCATGTTTTTTATAAATATTTTCAATTTTGACCGATGATGTCGTATTTATATGTATATAACAACATTTTACTGTTGTGGACATCTAGTAATGCATTGTTTGTTACAGTTAATTTTTTTTATTATTATTTTTATATATATTATTTATTTAGATTTTTTTGTTTGTAAAATGTGATGTCACATTCTACAGACAATATGGCAGGCGCGTTTCTGCCTTTAAAATCGACAGATAAAAAATCACAAAAATATTTTATAGACATAAAATACAAGCATTACACAATTTTTGAAAATATTTAAACATATTTATTTATATACTAGCTGAACCCCGCAGTGCTACCTGCGGCTATTGTTGTACCGCGAGTAACGCCGCGGGACAAAGTTAGTCTAAAAAAAGTAGCCTAAGGGATCATCAGCTATCTGCCAGTGAAAGTCCCTTCTAAATCCGTACAGCCGTTCCAGAGATTACCCGGAACAAACAGACAGACAGACAAAAAATTTCTTAACTACATTTTTGTTATATGTATCGTGTATACATACATATGCATTGATTAAAAAGCTGTTATTTTAATGTTACAAACAGACACTCCAATTTTATTTATTTGTATAGAGTATAATCATTGTTTACTTATAGGCTACCATAATCAAGTCATTTCATACTTTATTGCCAATTATGTTAGGAGGATTCTACAAAGGAGGAAGGAACAAGAGGAATGGAGAACAGAGTATATCTCAGTTATAATTTGGTACTAAGTTCTCTATAACTAATTACAATGAAAAATGACACCAACAAAACACTCACTCTCACTCAATTAGACAGAACTTTCCGTTCATCATCGTCTTTCAAATAGCTACATCATCATAAACAACCTTAAATAGTTTACTATTGTATAATACTAGCCGACCCACGCAACCTCGTTTGCGTCTCCTATTGCCCGACGCGTGAAAATTTCCCCCGTTTTTGAAACATTCTTCATTGTTGCTCCGCTCCTATTAGTAGTAGCGTGATGATATATACCCTATAGCCTTCCTCGATAAATGGACTATCCAACACCGAAAGAATTTTTCAAATCCGACCAGCGGTTCCTGAGATTAGCGTGTTCAAACAAACAAACAAACTCTTCTGCTTTATATATTAGTATAGATTAATTTAAATTTGAGATTTTAGTGTACTATATCATGCTGGTTAGAAAGGATGGTATAAAACAGGATTAGGTTTTTCTTCTCTTTGCTCAGCTGTTATCCTGCTTAGTTTGCTTTCTTAGTCGATTTTTGCGACTATTTACAAAACCCTCGCGATGAATAGTTGGTGTCACTCAGTACATCAGCATGACAAATATTAGTATGATCCACAAATATACAATAACATACAGTTTTGGGTTTTTAACTGACTTCAAAAAAGGAGGAGGTTATCAATTCGACTGTTTTCTTTTAATGTTTGTTACCTCATAACTTTCGACTCGGTGAACCGATTTTGATGATTTTCTTTTTATTTTAAAGCTGGTTCTTCCCGTGTGGCCCCATTTAAATTTGGTCCAGTTCTTGAAGTGCTTTTTTACGTCGGTAGTTGTTGGGATATTTTTTTTGGGAAGTCCTCTTACCTTGTTTAATGACGCTAGATGGCATTTTGAACTTCATCAAAAACCCATAACGCCCCACTGCTGGGGCAAACCGCCATGTTGTATTCACGTTACGAGTGATTTTTGATTTTAACCCACCTGAGAAGACTCGGGTCTCCTCTTACGTGAATGACGTGAATACAATATACACAATACAATATAGACAACTGCCTCGTTGGTCTAGCGGTTGGCGTGTGCGACTGCTGATCATAAGGTCTCGGGTTCGATTCCCGGGTCGGACCAAATGTTTGTATGATCTACAAATATTTGTTTCGGAGTTTGGTTGTTTTCTATGTATAATATGTATGTATTTACAAAAAAAAAGTATATATGTATTTATATCAGTTGTCTAGTACCCATAACACAAGCTCTGCTTACCTTGGGACTAAATGGCGTTGTGTTTTAGATGTCAGAACAAAAAAAAAAAAAAAAAATGGCGGTTTGTCAAACACTGGCACGAGATTGTATTTGCTTTTTAATTCATATTTACTTCGTTAGATTCATTGTCGAAATGAAATCGAAATGAAATGAAATCATTTATTCCGCAATTAGGTTATATAAACACTTTTGCAAGTTAAACTTTTTTTGAGGAGATGAGTTCGGCCTTTCCTAACAGGACTAACCCTGAGAAGAAAAGACGAAACAAACTCTGGGATCAATGTCTCTTTTAAGATCTAGATAATTTTCATATATGCAAAATACTTTATTTCAATAAAAAAAGCGATAATTACAATTTGAGTTACAATTATAATAACCAGCAAAGATAATAATTTAAAAAAATTACAACTATAACAATAGTTTAGGATGAATTTATTTCAAAGTATAAATTACTAGTTGTTGCCCGCGGCTCCGCTCGCGTATATGTCGGTTATCGCGGCAAATAGTAGCCTATGTGTTATTCTGATGTATAAGCTATATTACTGTAAAGTTTCATCCAAGTCCGTTCAGTAGTTTTTGCGTGAAAGAGTAACAAACATCCATCCAAACATCTATCCATCCTTACAAACTTTCGCATTTATAATATTAGTAGGTCAGTCACATTAAAATAAATTTAAACATTTAAAATAAACAGCATGTGCAGAATGGGCAGCTTAATCCCAGGCAGTTTTATAATCAAGATATTCTGCTATGGTATAATACCCCTTTGCGGATAACTTCGATTTAATGGTATTCTTAAATTGCCTTAATGGCAAATTGTTAATAGTACTAGGGAGCTTATTATAAAAGCGTACCTATACATTGTCCTATTGAATAAATGTACATTAACTCAATTAAATAACATTGTTACGACGACCGATGATAACATGTTCGCAGCTTATGTATTAATCGGTTGTTTACACACACACTTCTAGATAGAACCTTGCTTTTATCTGCGTAGTGTATGCTAATTTCACATCGACCAGCTCTCGTTGGAAAGGAATCTCTAAATAGAATGTTATTTTTATCAGGTTTGGGGTACTGTCTTCAGCAATGCCTTAAGCTGTAGCCTCTTTTGATAACAGATTATTATTTGATGGAAAGAGCATTTCGTATGTGGAGGAACGTGTGTCATGTCCCTCCAACACAAAGGGAGGATGTTCCGACCAGGCGAGGTGCTCATGCCTGGTAGGCCACAGCCCAAGGATGTTTGGATGTTGTGTATATGTTAATCGGAGCAAGAACTTCTATTGCGCGATTCAGGATTGGTAGTTTCTTGTTCTCTTTCTAGTTCAGTGTAACTTCGGTAGATGGCGCTGTAGTATATTTCTGTTGCACTGTATGTGGAAGTCGCCACCCGTATAAACTTGTACTTCAATAACTAACGCCAGTTTCTTGAATGTTTAGGTACCTTATGGTACAGCTTACATGACATATCACTGACTGGACAGAAGATAATATAATAACCATAGATAAAAATATATAAGTTATTTTGGCACGTGGAACGAAAAATATTTATCCTCTAATCAGATTAAGATATTTTTTGATAAAAGAATCAAAGCAGACACACCGACCTATCTTCTTTGATTATGTTTTAGAAAGATATAAAAGACTAGCTGAACCCCGCGGTGTTACCCGCGGTCATTGTTGTACCGCGAGTAACGCCGCGGGACAAAGTTAGTCTAAAAAAAGTAGCCTAAGTTACTCTCCGGATCATCAGCTACCTGCCAGTGAAAGTCCCGTCAAAATCCGTCCAGCTGTTCCAGAGATTACCCGGAACAAACAGACAGACAGACAGACAAAAAAGTATATGTACCGTGTATACATATACATGCATTTAGTAAAAAGCGGTTATTTTAATATTACAAACAGACACTCCAATTTAATTTATTTGTATAGATGTATAGATATGTAGGTATATAACTCAAAAATTAAAAAGATGTCATCAATAGCCTTTATTAGCCCATTTGACATAGACATGTTAGTCTACTATACCACGATTGCCATTGGTATTGTTGTCCCAAGTTTTTTTTACAAGCTTTTTATTAACTTGCAATGTATGTATGTTAGGGTGAAATCTTGCATCTCAATTTTGAAGCTGATATCTTCATCCGATTTTGCAAAAATTTTGCAATTACATGTATACAGGGTGACAATGCAATATTATGATCACATGGAGCTGATCTCATGCTGGAGCTCGAAGTTGGGCATAGAAACTCTGTAAAGAAAAGTCGCAATACCATCAAGTTTGGACTCGTTTGATTCGTCTTGACGAGTAGTTTATGAGGGCATTCCAAGAAAAGCTTGTTTTTGAAAAGATTTTTAAATTAAATTTATTCTCTATGCATTGCTGTTGTCCTGCTTTTTATTACTGTTGCTAAGTAGTTTTCTCCCTTAGTTGGCTCTTGCAACACCCATGGGGTGATTAGGGCTGGTAACACTCCATACTCTTAAATAGAAAGGTGTCTGCAGTTAATAATAATACAAAATTATAACAAGTACAATTTTAACAAAAATAAAACCGACTTCAAGTTTCGACTCGATTTCTCGTGGATGCCATCATCAGATATTAATGTCCTTATCATGGTACCACCGTCGGGACATCTCCTTTCCATTAAAAAAAGAATCATCAAAATCGGTTCATAAATAACGAAGTTATCCACGAACATACATAAAAAAAACGGTCGAATTGAGAAACCTCCTCTTTTTTTTGAAGTCGGTTAACAAAAAATAACGACTTCAAGAACTGGACCAAATCGAAATGGGCCCAGACGGGAAGCACCAGCTTTCAAATAAAAAAAGAATCATTGAAGTCGGTTCACCCAATCGATAGTTATGATGTAACAAACATAAAAAAAAGTACTTGATAACCTCCTCCTTTTTTTGAAGTCGGCTAAAAACACGACTTAAGAGTAATTACTTTAGCGTATTATAATCAAACGCAAGAAACTGGGTTTATATGTAGGTATACAAAGCCAGCATTGTTTATTTCCTTATTGTGAAAATAATTTGTGTTCTCGCTTGACAATTGGAGTTCCCATATTTAGAAAGTACCAGACGTCTCTTCAAATAACTCTTGGCACAATGAGGTCATAATGTCTATACTTTACAATCTGACTAGAACTACTTTTTATTTTTTTAAAGAGGAAGAATTCTGCAATATAAATTATATATTATACTAGCTGAACCCCGCGGTGTTACCCGCGGTTATCGTCGTATCGCGAGTAACACCGCGGGACATAGTTAGTATAAAAAAGGTAGCCTAAGTTACTCCCGGGATCATCAGCTACCTGTCAGTGAAAGTCCCGTCAAAATCGGTCCAGCAGTTCCAAAGATTACCCGGAACAAACAGACAGACAGACAGACCGACAGACAGACAGACAAAAATTTTTTTAGCTACATTTTTGGTATGTGCACCGTGTATACATATGCATTTAGTAAAAATCGGTTATTTTAATATTACAAACAGACACTCCAATTTTATTTATTTGTATAGATATAGATAAATTTTACCTATTGACACAGAGCATACAATGGAATCCCTAAAAGAATAATATTCCCCCGTTATTGCAACATTATTCGTTGATGGCGCTCATAGCTCAGTTGCACTCGACGATTGTTTGCAATGTCGAGGGTAAGCAACGATGGTACGGTCGGTTCCTGGATGGGTGACCGCTAGTGGCATGTTACCATGAGCGTCTCCGTGATTCGGAGGTCACGTTAAGCAGTCGGCCCCGCTGTTAACGTATTATAACAGTCGTGAAGCTTAGTAGAAATGAAGATGACGTAGCCACAATGTTGTGTTGCCATTCTCCAACCCGGACTTGGCCAGCGTGGGGACGTATGGCCTTAATCCTCTCTTGAAAGGAGACCCGAGCCCAGCAGTGGGACGTTATGGGTTGTTGATGATGATTCGTTGATACTCGATTCCTATTTGTCCTATCGTTGTATCATCCGAAACCGAAATCCCAATGATGCAGAAGCATCTCAATAGGCCGCCATAGTGTGGGTCACCATGCTGCATTGTTGTATTGTCTGGATTTGCTATGAGTAGGGTGCCCACTACTCTTGGTGTCTACTCATTTTTTCCATAGACTATAGCCTATAGACCTCCTCAATAAATCAGATATCCAACAATAAATTAATTTTTCAATTCAAACCAATGGTTTTTGAGATTAACGCGTTTAAACAAACGAACAAACTCTTCACATAGAAAGTTAAACAATTGCTTGTAGCGATAAGATAGATAATGATTCATTCGATTGATTGGGTAATACTCTTATACGGTACGATAGCTGTTCACTTGTTTCAACTTGTTGGAACATGTTTCACTCACTTAATAAACAGTGTTTTTGCTAACGAGATTCCATAACAAGGAGGATCTCAATTGTATATATGTGATACAAACCTGCTTATTTAAATTTAACATTTACAGCTTTCTAATTCAAATAAACAGAATATCTTCAAAATAAATATAATAAATGCAAAGTTATGACGTCTTTTTTTATCTGTCTCAGGTACTGTTATGTCTAAACCGCAGAACTGTTTTCATGAAATTTAGCATGGAGATACCTTGAATCTTGATAGACTACCCTAACACACACAGTTGCCAGACGTTTTTTTTAGTTTCTCATACACTCATGTGTCGTAAAGGTTCTATACGTTTTTCACTTTATACTGTTTTCGACGAAAGATTCCCCTTTTTGTTTCACTAAAAGTTTCAAAAGCCCGATTTGAAAAAAAAACTGGCAACGCTGACACAGAGCCCAGGCAAAAACTAGTTATTAATAAACATAGCTCCAACCCGTTAAAGCAAATCGTATGAACACAAACTTAAGGGGAGTGAAACACTGTTAAATAAATATGAGTTTATATTCATTGTCTCTTAACGAAGGTCTACATCTCATTCATCTCATTTCGATCTACGTAGTAACAACTATTCCTGCATCACGTAATTAAAGTTCTCGATCCTTGGGCCGCGACTGTTGCTCATGATTTTACGACTCAACCTGGTTAAAAGAACCCTTTCTTTGCATGGGAAGGATACAACACCATTTCCTCCAACAACATTCTCCTGAAGAAGATTTCAGGACAGTCAAGTGGTCAGAATCGAAGTTTAATCCATATTCGTTTTATTTATTCAGGTGCAAACCAGACTGGTGCTTCCCAAGTATGAGTAAGGAAACCAATGAGCTTCTGAAACAGTGTGCCAGTAGTGAGCACGAAGATGTGTTCGATGACGTCGATGAAGTTATTGCGAGGAGTAAGGCCTTTCCGATACCGTTTCCAATTGAAACTGTCAGGTAAGTTCTCAATCCATTCGAAATGTTTATTGCTTGCTACCTTGCGTACGTGTGACATGTTGTTTGTATGTGTGCGTTTGGACCTACATGTGTGTTTTTTGGTAATTTCTGCTGAATTGAGAAGTTTATCAGACTACTAGTTTTTTATTATTATTATTTGAAACCCTGCCAAAGTGGCTCTGCTGATCCTGATGGAAAGTTTGAGTAGAATCCAACAGTGGCGGCTACCATACTCACTGCGAACGCAGACAATGCAGTATGGCGTCCCACACTAAGGCGGCTTAGTGAGATGTTTTTTCACGCTCAAAGGACCCGGGTTCCCGGGAGGGAAACATGTGTGCTGGTAGTGAGTTCCAGTTTTTAACTGCTCGGCACAGGAAAGAAAAATTAATCAGTTTACTTCAATAGCGTATTTCTACGACTCTTGAGGCGGTGACTTCCAAGGTCAGCGTAGTTCTGTAGAGGAAGGGTCAACATAATAATGTTGTGTGACCTAATAACAGACCAGACTAACTCGGAATCGCCATAGCAGAATTCCACTATTTTTATGGTATATGGGGTAAACAGTCAGTCGACTTATTTGATGTTAAGTGACTGGACACCGACCTTAGATACCTGCAACTCAATAGTCAAAAGTGCCTTTGTTCAATATTAATGTGAGTGCATCTTGATTCGATAGATGGCGTTGTGCCTCTGGGCTGAATCGCGGTTAGTTATGATTCGATTTATATTAAGACAACTATAATATTTTTGTTGAACACGTTTTTTACTGTAATGTGTGCTAACTTTGTAGTAATAAATTCAGTGGTACCGTGCAGTTTGTGTTTCACTTGAGAACCCAGAGGAAGTGCCTATTACAGTCTTGCTCTCATTACTGCAAGTTCTGAGTTACAGAGTTTGAATACTTGTCTTTTACCAACTGAAATATAGACTTGAGTAGCTAGTACAAAAAAAAAATGTATTTATTTTTATTGTTGACAGGTTAGAAAAGCTTAAGGTACGACGGCCTATAGAGAAATTAAAAAAGAATATTGTGTCCACATACCCCCTGATACATGAAAGAGTGGTGCTTCTAATGACACATTTCCTGATTTATAAGAGGTAAGTTAATCCGGCTGGTGAACAGTGTACATAATAATTTTATAGGTCTCTAAAGTTCGTGACAATATTTGGTCCTGTGCTGCCTGTATCTAACAGCTACCGGCAACTTTCACCAGGTCGTCGGCCCACTTGGGGCTTACCTACACTCCGTCCTTCGGTATGTGGTCCTCACTCGAGAGAGTATTGACCTCATCGGCAATCGTACTCCGCCCACTGCCACTTAAGTTTGACAATTCTGCGAATAATGTCAGTGGCCTTGGTTCGACTGCGAATCTACTCATTCAATAAGTTCTTCGGGGCTAAATCGGGAGTGTTTGCAATATTAAACATTGATGCTAATAGGGTAGTTGACTTTATCGTAATTAAATACACTGGTCTCCTTCCTTAAAACGAATATTACAAAATTTCTCGAAAATACATTTTGTATTTAGTAGACAGATGATAAAAAGTTACTTATTTGACTAAAGTGTCAACCGCCCCATTCTTTCGTTGTGTCACTAATCTAAAATTATATACTATTCTCATAATTTTGTGATGCGTTTTGCAAGTTGCTAGTTTTAATATACGAGTATATATGTAGGTATTATGGTAAGGTCTACTTTAGTGTGTATCTAATTTTAGTCAATCTTTGACACTTGGTATCGTGGCAACCTTTCACTCAAATTTTAACATTTGACGTCATAATACAAAAACGTCGTGGGACAGGACAAAGTTAATGTTTTCGTTCCCCGTATGTAATTGGAGCCAAGTTTGTTGGAGAAAAGAGATTAGAAATAGACATATTACAAGGAAAAAGAAATAAGAGGAGAAAGGGAATTCCTCGTTTAGAAATGCGCAACAACGGAATCGTGTTTGTTTTCCTCGTGGAAACATATGTTATGGGAAAAGGGAATAAATGTTCCCATAAGTGACATCAGGGATAAATCAATTGTTTGAATGTATCGATAACCGCTTATCATAAACACGGCTTGTGTATCCATATATATTTATTACTAGCCGACCCACGCAACCTCGTTTGCGTCTCCTATTGCCCGTAGCGTGATAATTTTCCCCCGATTTTGTAACATTCTTCATTGTTGCTCCGCTCCTGTAGGTCTTAGCGTGATGATATATAGCCTATAGCCTTCCTCGATAAATGGGCTATCTAACACTGAAAGAATTTTTCAAGTCGGACCAGCGGTTCCTGAGATTAGCGTGTTCAAACAAACAAAGAAACAAACAGACTCTTCAGCTTTATATATTAGTATAGATAAAATTATTTCACACTACCACAGGGACTGGGATTATTTAATACAATATATTTATTTGTATGATTATGGTACAAAGTTCTTCAAACATACATCAGGTATCACAGCATATTCTGCCACAATTGGCGTGAATCTTAAAGAAAAAAATGGCAGTCATAAGGACTGTCGATAGAAGTGAAAACTTATAACTTTGAATGTTATTTGTAAAATGATAGTGTAAAATTATAAATTTCATAAAAATAAAATAATCAACATCAAACATTAGCATGTCGGTGACGGGAACCCATAAGATTTTCCCCTACCAAAAAGTGCTCAACGCGGCCAAAGAAGTTTTCACTTGCAAAATGTCATGTCAGCATGTCGGTGACGCGAACTCATACGATTTTCTCCTACCACAAAGTGTTCAACGCGGCTAAAAAAGTTTTCACTTCAATATTGAAATCAAGAAAAACTAAACCAATCATTTAATCAAAATAAAGAACTACCTATGTACTGGGAAGTTGGGCAACTAACGCTTTTTTATGTTCTAAGCACCCATTAAGAAAAGATTGCTGGAAATTTCACCCTTAAAAAAGGAATGAACGATTTTAAGGGAACTCATATCATTATCACGAAGGGCCTATTTAGTCCTCTGCTCGACAAAAACCTCTCATTAGAAGGGAAGTTTTGGTCTACCACACCTCGCTGACTAGACTTCTTAGTATAGTGATTTGTAGTTTGTTTGGTTTAGTAAACTATATTTTTCATATTTCAGGGAGTTCGGCAGTATTATAGAGAAGGAGTTCTACAAAGATATGGGGGTTGCAGACTTGATTGACAGGATTCTGAAGAAGCGAGCCATCTCCTTTGTGGGTGCAAAAGATGCGTATATGCTTATGTCAGGAGAAGAAGGGTTAGTATTATTATTAGATGTAAAATAGAGTAGATAGAGACCTTAGAGCTTTATGTATTGAAAAAGAGCTTGTGATTGCCTCATTTTTGACTGATTGATTAATCTTCCTGGTTTGATGAAAATTGACATTTTAGGTTATATAGGAGTATAAAGTTTAAATCATAATAGCTTTGAGAGCAATGAGAGGAGTGTTTATAAAACTGATACCCACTTAAGCGAAGTATGAAACGTATTTTTTTGTATTAGCTGCTGGATAAAATAATATAGCAAGTACCATGGTAGTGTTTTTAGTGTTTTGCAAAGTAAGAACTAACATTTTTCTTACGTCATAGTTCACATATGAAAACTCAGTGGAAAAAAAAATAAGAAATATAAAACCGTAGTCTTCTGAACCGATCATGCGTACCATCCGACGGTCTCCGGTCACCGACTGCCTCTCATTGTCGCATGGTTAGCAGATACACGAATTTTTGAACTCACACACACACACGCACACGCACACGCACACATGCATACAAACACGCGCACTCAGGAACACACATCCTAGCTAGCGTCAAGCTCACCACATAATATTCACGTAACTGTACTAGTTTTATTTAACACTAGCTGAACGTCGCGGTGTTACCCGCGGTTGTTGTCGTACCAGTAAGTCTCGTGTAAAACGGGTCATTCGTTCCAGAGATTACCCGAAACAAATAGACAGACAAAAATAAAAATATTTTTTTTTTGGTACGTGTACCTACTGTGTATACATACATATGCGTTTATTAAAAAGAGGTTATTTTAATATTACAAACAGACTCCAATTTTATATATTTTTTAGATTTCTCAGGTCTCATTTCCACCTGGTTACGCTTAATGGAGTAATTCAAAACAGTAATTTCTCGGAGTCTTAGAGGCTGATGACAGGTCCTCCAAGTGCAAGTAGATACCAGTCTCTCACATTTGAGACAGAACAATTTTAGCTACTCTATGTAAGAGATAAATAAATTAGGTGCAATTATTATTATAAAAAAAAAAAACACAGTATGCAGGTCCAACACTATGTCAACATATATGTTATGCGACTGCTCAGAAATCTAAATAGTCTAACTATATAAATAACTAGCTGAACCCCGCGGTGTTACCCGCGGTTATTGTTGTACTGCGAGTAACGCCGCGGGACAAAGTTAGTCTAAAAAAAGTAGCCTAAGTTACTCCCCGGATCATCAGCTACCTGCCAGTGAAAGTCCCGTCAAAATCCGTCCAGCCGTTCCAGAGATTACCCGGAACAAACAGACAGACAGACAGACAAAAAATTTTTTAACTACATTTTTGGTATATGTATCGTGCATGCATACATATGCATTAAGTAAAAAGCGGTTATTTTAATATTACAAACAGACACTCCAATTTTATTTATTTGTATAGATAAACTAGCTGAACCCCGCGGTGTTACCCGCGGCTATTGTTGTACCGCGAGTAACGCCGCGGGACAAAGTTAGTCTAAAAAAAGTAGCCTATGTTACTCCCCGGATCATCAGCTACCTGCTAGTGAAAGTCCCGTCAAAATCCGTCCAGCCGTTCCAGAGATTACCCGGAACAAACAGACAGACAGACAGACAGACAGACAGACAAAAATTTTTTAACTACATTTTTGGCATGTGTACCGCGTATACATACATATGCATTTAGTAAAAAGCGGTTATTTTAATATTACAAACAGACACTCCAATTTTATTTATTTGTATAGATATTGCGGACATCTAACACATAACCCCATCTAGTCCCAAGCTAAGCAGAGCTTGTTTTATGGGTACTAGACAACTGATATAAACACTTTTTTTTTGTAAATAGATACATATTATAGATAGAAAACACCCAAACTCCGATACAAATATTTACAGATCATACAAACATTTGGTCCGACCCGGGAATCGAACCCGAATCTCAAGCACAGCAGTCGTATATACTACCACTGCGCCATTATATAGATAAATTACACCCACACGGTTAAATTATCGTGTTCACCACACAATACCTAACTATGAAATGTAAAAAGGTATGGTCACATCAAGCCAGGCAGCGCTCAGGCTGCCAAGCGGCGTTATTCGAGAACTCCTAGGGCTGACCGGGGCGGCCGGGGCGACCGGGGTGGACGGGCAGGTCGGGGCAGAGGCAGATTTCACCGTGACACCTCAAACTTCATTTGGTAGATACTTGTCATTCAATATTTGTATGTGAGTGAAAATATTTATTAACAATACAAAAGAAAACAAAAAAAAACCGACTTCAAGAACTGTACCAAATTCAAATGCGACCGCGCGGCAAGCACCAGCTTCGGAATAAAAAAAGAACCATCATAATCGGTTAACCCAGTCGAAAGTTCTGACGTAAAAAAAAACAGTCGAACACAACGTGTATTTTGAAAATATATATCATATTTTGTACAATCTCAAAACACCTCTGCAGAAAACTTTAAAATGGTGGTATGCCACTTGTCACACATATGGCAGACGAGTTTACTATTGGTCACCCAGTGGTCGAAATTCGTCCTTATTAGGGTAGTTGACGCCTTAGTCAAATCAGTTACTTTTTATCATCTGTCAAAACGATAACTTTGTATGAAAAATGTACTAAATACAAACTTGTGACGGCACTGTTTTATACTACTCAATTGAGTAATATATTTCAATGTTTATTAGATTACAATTTGTAATAGAAATTAAAAGCTGTAATAATTATATTTGCCGAGATGTTTTGCAGTCTTCGTTTTAATGAAGGAGACATCTGTATTTATTTACGATACAGTCTACTACCCTATTCATGTATTTTTTATTTTCTTTCACTCTTCCTCCATGTAAACCTCAACTGTACCAAATTTTATATTCCTCTGTGCACATTTTTTTTTCTTACAAAGTAGTACAAAGCTTTTGCTTCAGGTATTAACATATCCTTAATAATTGTCAAAATCATAAGGTAAGTTTTAAAACAGGATCATTAAAAAAAAATAAGAATTCATATTTATTTTTTGATTTATCGAAATAAACAATAACTATTTAAAGATTGATAGATAATTTTTTTTTTCGGACATCTAACACACAACGCCATCTAGTCCCAAGCTAAGCAGAGCTTGTGTTATGGATACTAGACAACTGATATAATTACATATATATACTTTTTTCTTGTAAATACGTACATATTAAACATAGAAAACACCCAAGATAATACTGTGTCGCATTAAGTCCACTTCGTTGTAAAAGAAAGTGTAAAAAATAAATATCAAATACAATTGTGAGTGCAAAACACAAAAATCGAGCTTTTTATTTGTGCTTTTGTGATGTGAATATTTTGTAAAAGACAGCACATTTTTTTGCCTCTCGAAGTCGCTTATAAAATGCTGGCAATGTCAAATGCTGATCAGTCTAAATCACTTGTCAAACTACGGTAACATTTCATTTATGCCCGTTGATCTTGAACTTGAAAATCTCTTCAAAGAAGAATTTATAATGAACCATGTATTATTTAAATAGTCCCCTTTAAATCAGGGATACTTTGAGCACTGAATCGGTAAAAAGCAACGTAAGAAATGCTTATCACTGGTTTTCTGTGAGGCTATGACGTCACCCCAGTCAAGCCGGCTCATTTGCCCCAAGCTTGGATTCCCACGAAAAATTTTATTTACATTTTTAGTCCAAGTCAAGAAGTTTGTACCTCTACCAATTCTATGATTAAACCAAAAAGTACAAAACTTAATTTTATTATCTACTTCACCTGTTACGTCAAAAGTCAATGACATTTTTTGACAGCTACCATAAAGTACGCGATTTTTTTTTATTTATAGTGCTGGTGGCTGGGAGACCATCGGCACAATGCAACAGAAACCACCCTTAGTGTTAGAAGATTTGCTAAGTTATGATGAAATAAAGTTAGCCGCCTACGTATTTGTGAGTGGTCACACTGAGTGCATTAATGATGGCGAGAGGAAAAACGCTGGGGTTGTCAGCGAAGAAAATGCTGAGAAAAGTGCTGTTATTATCGGTAAGTGCTATATGAGTTTCAATGGATAAATTCATTTGAAGTTGTCTTGATAGCATAATGATGCGATACAACGAAATGAATCACTCTATAAACAAGTCTTTATTTTTTTTCTCGGAGTACATACATAAGTAAATCAGTACAAAATCCAGCACAACACCTGATGATGACCCCTGAGTCCTTTCTTCTTAGGGCTAGTCCAGTTAGGAACTGCTTAAAAAAGGTTGCTGTTAATACTACAGGTCTGGTATGGTAGTAACCGGTCAGGATTAAAGTCAAATAGTGCAATAAGCGCAAATGAATATAATTCTAGAATGTATTTCAAGAAATCCTATCTAGTGTATCGACACTAGCGAATGTCGCGTTTAATTTAACTTTTTTTGACTGCTTCTATGGCGTAGTGGTAGCGTATGCGACTGCTGTGCTTGAGGTCTCGGGTTCGATTCCCGGGTCGGACCAAATGTTTGTACGATCTGCAAATATTTGTTTCGGAGTTTAGTACAAGTATATGTAGAATTACATATTTATATCAGTTGTCTAGTACACATAACACAAGCTCTGCTTAGTTTGGGACTAGATGGCGTTGTGTATTAGATGTTCTAAATATTTATTTATTCCATGAGTTATAATTATCGCTCAGATAAGGCCGCCAGTAGTCCTGACCTAGCATGAATTTACTTATTTAATTTTCTTTTCTTCTAATTCATGTTTATTTTTGTACAGGCGCCATAGGACCTCGATTCCAGCGACCAGGCCGCATGGACTATGAAGATATCCTCATCACAGAAGAACAGAATTGTCCAGAGAACGGGTATGGCGAGGAAGTCACACCTACCACTTGTCTTAACGTCCTCAAGACTACTTACGTGAGGAACAACCAGTCGGCCAAACATATGTGGAGACAAATGTGGTCAGAATTCTTTCAGGTATGGTTTTTCTTCAAGTACGTAGTACTTAATACTGTGGGAGAGCCCCGGTTCGGCATGAATGGGCCGGCTCGACCGGACTGAAATAGCGCTATGTTTCACCGAGTGAGTGTGGATACCGGAGGATAAATTTATATCTTGTTTCAGGTACCCAGTTATACGTATCAAGAACTGTCTTCCTACGTGAATTCATCAGAACCGAACCCAGAAAAGCTGTATACAGACAGATTTGTCAAATTGAACTTAAAGAATCAGGACTATATATTCGACAACGAAGTGTATTACAAAAGGATAGCTGTTCTTGCTGAGACTGTGTTGTTGGAAGCTGATTGGAGGGCCAGGGAGGAGGGGAAACCTGCATACCTTAATGTTATTGGGTGTGGTAGGTATACAAGCAACTTTGACTGTCTCGCAAAAGGAACACATTCTCCTCTTTTCCGCAACATTTTTCCCTTCAAATTATTCCACCCTTTTGCTCGGGTTCAATAATAATAATAACATTTATTGCACGAAAAAAGTACATTAATTATGCTCTACTTAAAACTGAGTTAAGTTACAAATCGAACATGTCATAGCAAGTGTTAGTAATTTACATTATACTTACATTAACATTATACTTTTGATGTGTGTGAGTGCGTGTGCGCATGCATGCGTGTACGTATATGTCGGAATGAGAGTATCCAAATAATAACATTTTGTTGGTTAATTCTCCCAGGCTAATATGTAGCCTATGTACTTATCTGATATAATAACTTTACAAATACTATTTTGAAGTCGGTTAAAAATAATCAGGCTATATCCTGGCTCTCAAACTAGGTTTATCACTTGTGAATTGGAAGAAAATTGGGCATTTGGGGCAGCTCTTAAACCGAAAAACTGTCATTAAAAGCATTTGCCCCTAATCCTAGCAGACAGTACATCTTTTTTCGTTTTCTAATAACCCTAGCAGGTCTAATATGAATATAGCACCCTCAAAAAATAGACTTTTAATAGTACAGCTGTATCTCACATAAATACAATATATTTTTGTTTGTTTTCCAGGTCTAGGCGTTTGGATGATATCACCCCATCAAGAAGACGTTTATGTGTTAACTTTTGTGGAGCGAGTCAAGTATTTACTCCGCAAGGAATTGTTGCAGAACGTTTCTGATGTCAACTTCTGTTATATTAAACCTACTGCAAAAATATTAGGTAATTAGAACATTATAATTTCAATGTTTGTGAGTGCCTGTGAGTATGCGTGCGTGTGCGTATACGTGCATGTGTGTGCATGTGTATGAGCGTACCTGGTTGTGTTTTAGTGTATTACTGCTGATTTTATAGTGTTTTAAGCAGTGACCGCGTTGCGTCCTACTGCTTTGCGTAAGACTGTCTCGTTGGTCTAGCGGTTAGTCTAGATCTAGATGTCTCGGGTTCGATTCCTGGGTTTTGCCCTAAGGTTTGCTGGAGTACACCGGGGTGTATGAAAGTTTGGCAGTTTTTCACGCCCATGGATCAAAAAAGATGTTAAGCTGTCGATTCCTGTTGTCATGAACATCTGTAGCAATCGTTAATGAGAAGTCAGTACCTTCAAATATACTGACAACTACTTCAATCTTCGAATTCCGGATCAAGGTCCGATGCCAGTCGATCCCTGGAAAATTGATAACATCGGTAATACCGGTTGAACTAGTAGCCGACCACAAATAATCTTGGGAAAAGAAAAGACTGGGAATATGATGATGTGAGTGTTAGTTTACGAGCATGATTGTGCATATTCATATAACATATTTCATTATTATAACATTGTGTATTTTTTATTTTCAGCAATGTTTAGTGAAACAGGGTCTGGTAAAAATAAAGAGAGGAAACTGTTCTTTGAAAGTAAAAAGCACCCACGAGGTTAGTTCTAAATCAATATTTTAAAACGAATATAATAAATAGGGTATTGTAATGTATGTGAGAAAAATGTAAAAAATATTATTAAGAAACCTAGCGAAAAAAGCAGTCAGAAAATGTTAGTTTAGTTCATAAAATAATAAAATATTTTTTATAAATTATTTCTAAGTTTTCAGTTTTTTTAATTTGTTCTTTAACACCATGAAACAGTAGCCACTATGTTATTACGTCATACCGCTTTGTAAGCTAAAGTGTCAAATGTCAACTATTCAGCGTATGCTCACTAATTTTTTTTTGTTTACAAAGCGAATTGACGTCAGAACCATAGAGCAATATGGCGTCCACTGCGTCTAGCGTTTTGACAAATTACGCGCGAAATTTGAAAATGTAAAATTTAAATGCATTTTATGGCACTTATCGATTGAATAACAATTTTGTGTTTTTTACTGTGGTTTAATAGCACTATAGATTCTAATAGATATATAAGAATTAATACTTCGAAAATGGGTGTAATACCCTTATATGTTAAACCTTATTCTATTAATCTGAGTGAGATCTAGTGTACAACAGACTCATAAAAAATACTCCTTCGTGGTAAAATTATTTAAAGGGCCAGGGATATCTTCGATTTCCCGACTTCTATAAAACAATCGTGATGTTTCACATTGTAATGGCTCATTTTAATATTTAGGGATTTTTCTTATTGATATATTTACATAGAAATATTTATTTTACTATTTGCACTTCTACAGGTGGGATCAATGTGCAAATTCTCCAGCGACAGCCTTCGTCGATGTTAACAGGAGAACACGAAGGAAAACTATTAGTTATGACCTACCCATGGGATGGAAATGCACAGCCAGGGAATGAATTCTGGTGAGATTTTTATTTGTATCTATAGTTTTCTATAGTGTTATCTATAGTTCCTTCTTGATTATTTCCATTATTAGATTTGTTATATAATATAGAAACCTATGTACATAACCATGATTAAAAAGAACAATAACAATATTTACATACAAGCGTCAAAAAACTCCACATCTTCGCCTACTGGTGGCATTATTCTCAAGATGGTAGAGTCACGCTGATTTCAGCACGGTTGGGCCGGCTCTCGCGGGGCGGTACCACACGAGCACAGATAATCTACGTAAAATGACAGCGAACATGCTGTTGTGATTCGTTGGTGAGTGCGAGACCGGAGGCCCAATGACGTAGAAGCATCACTAGCCCGCCATGGTGTGGGTCACCATGCTGCATTGTTGTATTGTCTGCATTCGCAGTATGGTGACCACCACTCTTGGATTCTGCTTATGCTTTCCACCAGGCAGAGTAGAGTCGTTTTGGCAGGGCCAAACATAAAAAAAAAACAAGTTTTTAAATACAAAGTGTATCGAACTTAATCAAAAAGATGATGTGCGTTAAAAACTTGAACGAATTGTATTCAGTAGTTTAGTAACAATACAAAATAACACAATTCATGCGGTTTAAAAAACTTTGATAAGTATAACATAATTGAGTGACGTACGTCTTATCACGACATCGCCAATTGATGTGCTTACAGCGAAGGCCGTTGCAGAATCGCTTGCGCATGTACTTTGCACAGAATGGAAAGGTTCATTGAAAAAAAAACAAAGTAGTTATAAAGACTGCAGACAGAAGTGACAACTCAAAACTATAAACAAACAGTTGTTTAAGCTCACCTGCAATGAACCTCTTTGCTCTTTAAATTAAATGCGCGATATAAATAAGTAAAAAATGCTTATTGTGATGTTATAAAAATATAGGTTAATGCTATACAGTATAAACATATTAATAATCATGTCATATTATACAGTCGAGCCATCAGCTGTCACCATGCACAAGCGCCTTCGGCCATCTTACGGTGTTTTAAGTCACGTGTCCTGTCGCGACGTAATCTGACGCGAGTTTAACATATTTGACTCATCCCAAAGTAATTTCTCCACTAAAGAAGTTTTCACTTCAAAAGTATTAATTTAAATGCGATTGTAACAAACTTTTATCTTTATATTCTAAATTCTGATTTTTTTTTTAATATAATAAAATTAATGTAAACATGCGTGTGATGTAACATGTATTATTTTAGATGTGTAGTTGTATAATCTATGTGCGTCTGCCTCACAAGATTTCTACACCACCCAGTGGTTGACTGCCAAGAAATTCCTCTTTTGCAATAAGTCTATACTAATATTATAAACGCGAAAGTTTGTAAATATGGATGGATGTTTGTTACTCTTTCATGCAAAAACTACTGAACGGGTTTAGATGAAAATTTACAGTAATATAGTTTATACATCAGTCAGAATAACACATAGGCTACTATTTGTCAGGATAACCGAAATATACGGGGGCGGTGCCGCAGACATCAACCTAGTTACTATATATATTTGTATAAATAAAGTCAAATAGGCTAACGTAATAAAACCACTATCATTCTTGAATTAAAAGAATCGCTTGCGATTCTTTTAATTGCTTTTCAAAAAGTGTGAAAAGCAATTGATATAATCGCTTTAAACTTATAAATAAATAGATAAGGATTCTTATAGTATGATGCTGACAATATGATAACTTTAGGTACGGCAGTGTAACATCGTCAGGCGACCCCGCAGCGGCCTGCTCCACCCAAGTGTCGGAACTGCACAACGCTCACATCAACCGCGCCGTACGAGCCGCCACCGCCCGGGTAGCGCACGCGCGTGGACTGCTGCCACTCAGAGACTACTGCCGGCAACAGCCTGCATAGCGGGTGAGACCATATACCTTATACCTCTCCTCTCACCTCTCCTTAGAATAGATTTCCTGCAGTGTTGTGGGTGCAAAACCCACACGGGACAACACTTTGTGTTCCACAAATTGTTGTACTGAGTCTGAGGTTGAATGTATGTCTGTAAAATCCCCCGCGAGACAGGATTTATTTCTAATGTAAGATTGTATTAAAAAAAAAGACTGGTTATACCACGCTGGTAAATTAGATTGGGATAGTCCGAACCAAACTTGCGCAGAATATAGTTTTAGGTATTAGCGGGATGTATAGCAGTGCGGGGGAAGTACACATGCACGCATAATCTTGTCTGCATATAATCCATTCGCTTAGATACGGTCATTTTGATCGCGCCGCTGTCAATGTGCGGCTTTTTCTCAAAGCAAAGCCGCCTTACCACGAAACGACTGGCATCGGACCTCCGCAACCCTGAGGGTGAACTGAATTTGAAGTTTGAACTAGTTGTCAGTATATTTGAGGGCACTGACTTCCCAATAACCATATGACAACCGGGACCGACAGCTTGCTTAACGTGATATTTGCCAAAAACATCTCAGAAACATTGTTAGGCACCTACTCATAATTTTATTTAATACTAGCTGCTGCCCGCGGCTCCGCCCGCGTGTATGTCGGTTATCGTGGCAAATAGTAGTCTATGTGTTATTCTGATGTATAAGTTTAATTCCTGTAGTGTCATTCAAATCCGTTCAGTAGTTTTTGCGTGCAATTTCACTGATATGTCCACATATTGTGACAGTGTGTTACCTGTATTTAAAGAGCTTCGCTGTATACTACGTTATGTGTAATGCCATTGGAACAATATACGAAGATATTAGCATTGTCGCTCACCCTCGACAGAGCCACATAGAGCTTTCCGTTGCTGAAACAGTTCGTCTATGCCTGCGGTGCGCAACGTCTGACCTTATGTCTTGTTTATCGTCATCGCAAAGCATAGACTCACAGACTCACCAAAAACTGCACGCGTTTAAAGCGGAAAGGGAAATAAACTATGGATTGGGGTCATCCTTTAAGATAATAGTCTAAAAAGACATATTTCACTATAAATCAAACAAAATAATTTAAGTTTCTCGCAGATTGCACGAAATAAAACTAACAATTTTTTTGAAATTTTGTCTTCGACATAAACGTCTTGTGATTGGTTGCAACTCTGGTGACGTCACATGCTAATAAACGAAAGATTCCTCTATTGAATATTGTTTGCGTTTTATTTTTTCGGACTGGTAATAATCGATCTGTGAGCTATTTCTGCAGGACTTTTTTTAATAAACTATTTAATAAGTGGTTCGAAACAAAAAGGAACCAAATTTTGTGCGTGCCGATAACATCAACCTACATAAGATAGACGCTTTTATGGTTGCACTTTTCTATCTATACAAATAAATAAAATTGGAGTGTGTTTGAATATTAAAATAACCGCTTTTTACTAAATGCCTATGTATATATATACACAGTACATATACCAAAAATGTAGTTAAAAATGTTTTTGTCTGTCTGTTTGCTTCTTCCGGGTAATCTCTGGAACAGCTGGACGGATTTTGACGGAACTTTCACTGGCAGGTAGCTGATGATCCAGGAAGTAACTTAGGCTACTTTTTTTAGACTAACTTTATCCCGCGGCGTTACTCGTGGTACAACAATAACTGCGGGTAACACCGCGGGGTTCAGCTAGTACATAATAATAACATTGATAACTATGCTGCAGAACTGAAAAATGTTAAAGCAGCTATGTTGCACTTGCATAAGTTGTTTCTGTAATAACCTCTGGAAAAAATTAATTCATTATTTTTGTAAAATCTAATTTACTTTATGTAGGTAGGTATATCTCAATGCTTTTAGGTTACATTTTGAAATAGTACAAAGCGTGGTATTTAAAGATGTTATCTGACCCGACGAACTTCGTACCACCATATTTTTCTTTCGTTACCAGCTACCCATGAGTAAGGTGTAGTCACGGACAAAAAAACTTTTTCCTTCATTTTTTATTTTTTCTTGTACACAAACCTTGTCCTAAGAATAACTTACACATAAAAAAAAAATATTTGGTGTAGCCGATCGAAAGTTACGCGCATACATACATTTCGGCGTAACGCCGCGGGACAAAGTTAGTCTAAAAAAATTGGCCTAAGTTACTCCCTGGATCATCAGCTACCTGCCAGTGAAAGTCCCGTCAAAATCGGTCCAGCCGTTCCAGAGAATACCCGGAACAAACAGACAAACAGACAGACTGACAAAAAAAATTTTAACTACATTTTTGGTATATGTACCGTGTATACATACATATGCATTTAGTAAAAAGCGGTTATTTTGATATTACAAAGAGACACTCCAGTTTTATTTATTTGTACCTATAGATGTATAGATTTGTTCACTGTGGCACTACAAACCATTTATTCGACATTTTAATTAATATAAAATTGGAGAAAACTGATAAAATTAACTTAAACGCGCTGTTTTGTTTTGTTGTGGCTAGAGTGTGACGTCACGCGTTTCATGTGACCAGCGCCTTAACAGAAATATCGTTTTTGGTTGTCAAGCTTGAACTTTATCTTAAATTTAAATTCATAATTAATCATAATACAGTAGAAATTCTGCAAAAAATTTGATTCGGTAAGTAGTCGTTTCACCACCCGATGAATGAAGCAATATTCTGTACTTTGACCAGGCAGGCATGCGACATAATATCTTATTGTTTAAAGCTGTGCCGTCCGCGTGGATCTCCTTTTACAATAATGTTTTTTTTTAACTATAGACTATTAAAGTACAATTTGTGGAATTGTGGTTTGATTTGTGGAACTACTGACCCAGGAAAAAGCGACGTACAACTGCCCACGTGAAAAACATCTGAGACTAAGATCTACTCCAGCAACACGGGAAGTCTGAAGATGAGATTTATTAATTGTCATTGCATAAATTTACTTATTTGAAATTATACTTATGAATTTTACAACTATAAATATAAAGAAAAGAAGGAGAAACAAACAAAAACACTAAACAAACTAATTATATTATTATCTAATACCTACTTTAAACTGATATCTAAAAACTACGTATTATATATTTTTTAAATCTAAAACGCGCTTATTCTCAGTCAATAAGAACCACGTTTGTTCGCATTAACAGTGACATTTCGAGTGAAGTCAGCGCGTGAGCGGCGTGAGCGCTCCCGCCTTTTTGTAGATCCAGCGTCCATCAGTTTCGCATGTTAAAGAAAAATCAACCGTAATGTCGTACTTATACTGGTGCGGCGAGATTTGGCAGTTTTATTTCATCTATATCTTGTGTGTTTATTAATTATAATTTTATAATTCTATATTTTATTAAAAAAGATATTAAAGTGTATAGTGATACGGATATATCCATGTGAAATACAATATATTTAAGTATTTAATACACCTTGAAGAAATGCCTAACGCTTGAACACGTTATTGTGGCTAATTAATAAAAGATAGAAATATACTATTGAGGACTTTTTTGTAGATCTTTTGAAGACCATCATCTTTGTAATACATATTTTTGGTGTATGATCAACGTATGCGAGGATAAGAGCTCGAAAGCGAAAATTTTCATCCGACTTGCTTCAAATTTATCGTCACTGCTCAGCTCCTATGCATCTTAGCGTTATGTTATATAGCCTATAACCTGCCCAGGAGTATGGACTATAATCGTACCAAGTTTGGTTAAAATCCCTTCAGTAGTTTTTGATCCATGCGTGCACATACAGACAGACAGACAGACAGACAGACAGACAGACAGACAGACAAAAAACTTACTGATTACATTTTTGGCATCAGTATCGATAACCATTCATCCCCCAATAATAATTTTTAATATATATTCAATGTACAGAATTGACCTCTCTACAGTTTTATTATAAGTATATAGACTAGCTGAACCCCGCGATGTTACCCGCGGTTATTGTCGTACCGCGGGTAACGCCACGGGACAAATTTAGTCTAAAAAAGTACCCTAAGTTACTACCTTGATCATCAGCTACCTGTCAATCAAAGTCCCGTCGAAATCGGTCCAGCCGTTCCAGAGATAACCCGGAACAAACAGACAGACAGACAGACAAAAATTAACTAAATTTTTGTTGTATGTACCGTGTATACATGCATATTTCATATTAATCGTATTGTCTGATCTAATTTATTTTCGCCTTAACTGTAACTGTGTATACCTGCTTTCGCAGCTAACTTCAGAACCGCCATAAAGTTTGCTTCGGACTATATAAGATTTGTTTCATGTTGTCTTCTCTTTCCAGCGATGTTATGCTGCGTAGTTTGTTTACTTAGTCGCCGCTTCCGTCACCCATTGTGGTGATGAGACACCGCAATCACCACACGGAGGATCCCCATCATCATCATCAACAACAACTGGTACTTCTCGAATCCAACCATTATCAGGTCTCCGGGCTACCTGCGTCTTCCGTTGAAATAAAATGTTCTAAAATATTTATTCTCGTTTAGAAATATGCTGCAACTAGTTCTGCCCGCGACGCGGTCGTATTTACTAAAAGTTAGAAAATGATACTACCGAAAGTAGTTTCATATAAATCTCCAATATAATTACGGTCACAAAAATTACAGTAGTGATTAATCAATAAAAATAACATCGTTAATCTATACATACAAATAAATAAAATTGGAGTGTCTGTTTGTAATATTACAATAACGGCTTTTTACTAAATGCATATGTATGTATACACGGTACATATACCAAAAATGTAGTTAAAAATTTTTTTGTCTGTCTATCTCTCTGTCTGTCTGTTTGTTCCGGGTAATCTCTGGAACGGCTGGACGGATTTTGACGGGACTTACACTGGCAGGTAGCTGATGATCCAGGGAGTAACTTAGGCTACTTTTTTTAGACGAACTTTGTCCCGCGGCGTTACTCGCGGTACGACGATAACCGCGGGTAACACCGCGGGGTTCAGCTAGTCTCCAATATAATTACGGTCACAAAAATCACAGTAGTGATTAATCACTAAAAATAACATCGCTAATCTATACAACTAAATAAAATTGGAGTGTCTGTTTGTAATATTAAAATAACCGATTTTTACTAAATGCATATGTATGTATACACGGTACATATACCAAAAATGTAATTAATATTTTTTTTGTCTGCCTGTCTTTCTGTCTGTCTCTCTGTCTGTCTGTCTGTTTGTTCCGGGTAATGTCTGGAACGGCTAGACGGATTTTGACGGGGCTTTGACTGGCAGATAACTGATTAGGCTGACTGACTTAGGCTACTTTTTTTAGACTAACTTTGTCCCGCGGCGTTACTCGCGGTACGACGATAACCGCGGGTAAAACCGCGGGGTTCAGCTAATCGTTACTAAAATCGTTTATTCACATGATGATTATTTAAAAGTAGCACTTACATCCAACGCTACTAGTGACCGCACCTCCTAGACTAATTATGGTGGCTGGTTTGCCACAGTTGCGGTTGAATTATTACGCCTTTGTAGTTAATTATATATGTATATAGTTATTAGTGACTCTACCGAAAGAGAAGTAATATAAGATAAATTTGAACTCCATTAATTGCAATAAATAATGGCCTTTATTATATTGTTCAACCAAACTAAAAGACTTGTGATGTGTGTGCGTGATAGAAATTAAAATATACGCCTCTCTCTTTCTAATTCGTCTCTACTGTATGTCTCTCTGTCTCTCTCTCTCTCTCTCTCTCTCTCTCTCTCTCTCTCTCTCTCTCTCTCTCTCTCTCTCTCTCTCCCTCTCTCTCTCTCTCTCTCTATCATATAAAGAGTTATGCCTAAAAGCGGGAGGTCTCCGATTTGTACATTCTAAGTAATAAACCAAATGTAAGCATATGCACTTAAAAACCTTTTATATGAGATGTGTCCAGTTATTTATTAATACCAAAATGTCAAGAATTCTGTTTACTAATATTATAATAACATAAAGAATCAAAAAGGCAATAGTAAATATGAAAACTTTGAAACCAAATATAAACAGTGCTTAAAAAAGATAGACCAATCCAGAACCAAGAAATATAACCAACCCACATGACAAATGGTTTAGGAAGTTATGCGATGTTATGTCTTATCACCAAAGTTCAGGGTCGCTTTTACTTTGATCGCGATATATGTTTACCAGTTAGGTTGCAATTAGAAATATATAGGTGAGTAGTGAGATTGGCCTATACTCATAGTTATTAAGAAACATCAGTTAAAACTTTAATAATAATAATTTGGCTTTTAGAAAATTTACTTGTACAAAACACTATTTGTACTAAGTAGTTTTTTTTTTATCTATACTAATATATAAAGCTGAAGAATTTGTTTGTTTGAACGCGCTAATCTCAGAAATTACTGGTCCGATTTGAAAATTATATCAATGTTAGATAGCCCATTTATCGAGGAAGGCTATAGGCTATATATCATCACGCTAAGACCTACAGGAGCGGAGCACCAATGAAGAAGGTTACAAACAAAATTATCACACTACGGGCAATAGAAGACGCAAACGAGGTTGCGTGGGTCAGCTAGTTATTTTTACATATGGGCCTACCACCATACTCATTGCCTATACAGAATGCAACAATGCAGCATGGTGACCCACACGGCCCACTGAGATGCTTCTGCATCATTAGTAGTAGAAATTAAACGTATGTGTACAGATGTTACATGTTTTTTTTATTTATTACGATTAAAAGATGAAAAATTGAATGAATTGTATTTAATCTTTAAAAATAACAACAGCCTGTATTCTAGATTCTGTTTTTAGAAACATAGATTTAAATTAATCCGTGCGTTCGATGCCAAATTGAACTTATTTTTAAGTTTCATATATCCACAGCCGTTCCTCTGCTGAATATAGGGACATAGGGTTTATAACCTATTTAAATACCTTCAATATCTATAAATTACTTTGATGAACATAATGCTACATGGCTAGCAAACAGTCTGTCATTTTTTGTCGGAAGGGCTTTTTCCCTTCCATTTAAAAATTATGTTTAAAGCTATGCCTACAAAGTAAGCTCGGAGTTGCCTTGAATTACTTTGACATAAAGCAATACTTAATAATCATATATTAAGTATAATTTGACATAGTTTTATACTGTTAAAGTTAAGTAAGTTAAGTAGTCTAAATGTATTAGTCAATTAAAAAATAATATAGCATTAACTACTTATACTTCACTTTAACAGAAAAACAGTAAAAAAATTATACCTTTAGATTTTAAAGAAGGTTAAAAAAAGTTACTATTTCAAATATCTCACTGCCAAAGTAAACTGTATAAATAAAAAAAATGTCTGTAAAGTTTATTTACGTACAATAATTTTACGTGATAACGTCATAATATTGATGAAAAATATTCGTCACAAGCCGAACGCTTATTCCCATCGTGCCTCTCTATCGCTTGTTCCGCGCTCTCGCTCGCACGTTCAGCTCAGGCGGAACGGTACAATGAGTCATGCTTTTCGTGCGTGCAGCCGGCGTTCATCGACTTAAAGGACATTATCACGTCAAAAAAATAAATGTTATCTTAGCCTCGGTGATCGCATATTATAAAGCGATCCGTACATTTATTTGCCATCTTAGTGGTGTAGAATGAATTATTTCATAATAAATGTTGTGTAATTTAAAATGGCCTTATTTTGTACGGCATTGAGTTACGACGACTCATGACGGCTTGTACATTTGTATAAAAATGTATTAAAAGTAATAAAATGTATAATATATTCTATATAACATGTGAATGTTATTTTTAATATTATATTTTTATTCCCTCGCCTCTGTTTTCTTGTTTGGATTTTTATTTTATCTAAATTTTAGAAAAACAGTATTTTTGATGTACAATTATGTAGTATTAAAATGTAAAGGAAATTGAATGTAGAAGACTCGAACATATAAATCTGTCTGTTACTTTATTATGCCTGAATCAATTTTAATAAACCTTTGGTATTGCAATGGACTTTAGTACAAAAATAAAACAAAAGATATCCTTGGAGTCTACTTACGTAATCTTGCCTATCTATATAAAAATTAATTTCTGTTCCTTTGTCCCGCTTAAACTCGAGAACGGTTAGACCGTTATTAATTTTGATTTTAAAATATTTGTGGACGTTCAGTGAAAATTTAAACATTGCGAAACATTAATAAATATAATAATACTAAAAATGGTAATTAAGTTTCCAATACAAACTTTTCTAGCCGTGAAAGATTTTATGGCTTCTGTGTTTTGACAAATAAAGGATTGACAATAGATTATATGTAGACTAGCTGTCCCGGCAAACGTCGTTTTGCCATAACTACTAATAAATTAAAAATTAATTAAAAAAACATTGTCCAGCGGACAAAATTGTGAATCTAAACACACACAAAAAAATTCATCAAAATCGGTCCAGTCGTTTGAGAGTAGTTCAGTGACATACACACTCACAGAACAAGAAGAATTATATATATAAAGATGATACAAAGTTCACCGGATCATTTAGTAGCCAAATAAAAAGTGACAAAGAGTTTTATATATTCGAATATTTTGAGATAGCAATATGTATTTGGTTATGTTAAATTTTATAACTGGCAATACTATAAGACTGTACCTTGTATTTATACTACGATACTATATTCTTGATTCATTAACCTCGTGGTTACTTGTTAAACAGTTGTTGATACTTTATATAGATTGCGATTGTAGTGATATCAATAATGTAGTTTGTGGCTAAAAGGGCTTAACTACGTTATCTGAGACATGGACCTTATTGTGAGACAACGTAAGTCTCATTTCTTTCGAATAAGTTCTTGGGCCTTTTTAGCACAGATTACCTAAAGCTTAGTTTATTTATAATTGTATGAGGCTGTTTATTATATTTTATTATTATGTTAAAATATTATAATGAATAAAGACTTTGTTTTCTTTTTATACTGTTATTATTTCCTGTTACTCGTGTTTATGTGGACACCGAGGAGGTCAAGACGTTGATGGATAAGCAATCCTAGTCAGGTCAGCGTATGGAGACGTATCCATCTACACTAATATTATAACGAGAAAAGATTTGATTGTTCGTTTGAACTGATAGGCTCCAAAACTACTTGACAACTGCGATAGGCTGATGATGAAGATGATGATTAGAATCCTGTATTATCCCTGATGAACATATTCTATAGAATAAAAAAAAAGTTAGTGTTCCTTCTGAAAACTACGATAATATAACTTAAGGTGTGAAAAATAACAAAAATAAATCGGAAGACTATTGACAATAGAACAATAAGATGTCCTCTAATTTTATAGAGGACATCAACATCAACTAAAAAGTCCGCGATACCATATGTTACAATAACATCTTTTTCAGGTTAAAATGTGCAAAAGTAATATCGATACAAACTGAGATACAAAGACGTATCCAATCTTAGTACCTAAATAAATATTCCGAACATCTAACAAATAGATAAACACTCAACGCAATCTAGTCCCAAGCTAAGCAGAGCTTGTGTTATGGGTACTAGACAACTGATACAAATACGTATATACTTTTTTTTGTAAATACATACATAGATAGAAAACCCAAACTCCGAAACAAATATTTGCAGATCATACAAACATATACCCAGGAATCGAACCCGAGACCTCAAGTACAGCTTGTCATAATACAGTGTACAGTGAGTCATAATACGTGACTCGGGTACGTTAAGTCGTCGGTCCCGGTTGCCATGCGAACATCTAGTAATTGTCTTGTCTCATATAGTAATAATTAGTTTGTGGAGTTCTGCGGATACTCCACGGTAGTAGTTCGACACGACATCAACCAAGTTCGGGAAAAGGCTCGGAGAAAGGAAGATGAAAGAGACCCAGGTCTTATATCCCAGGTCCCTAGAATGTATTGCGTTGCTCTGCTAGTAGGAATATACAAAAACAAGAATGTTAAAAATAATATATTTCTTATAACATGAATTAACATTAGTATAATGAAATAGATGTTTCAAACAGACTACGTTGTATATATTCCGTTGCATTTTATTATTTGTACACTCTTTTGCTTTATTAAATTTTTCTCATTGATCCTCCCTTCTTCCTGTCGTACACGTCTGTCCGGTGCGGCCATGGTACATTTATCGACTAAAGTTTTTAACAGCAAATAACTGCTCCGTAGCCAAGTTTACATTCCACAAACGTAAACGTTTATAGAAAATAAACACAACTTATGGAAATTTGAAATTACGCCTCTCAACGCTAAGCCACGTGGTAAAAAAAAAAAACAAAATATTAGCCAATAATACAAGAGAATACAGACGTTAGCGATTATTGAATTGACGATGCGAAAGAGAATCGACGCGAAACACTTGCATCTTGGCTAAGGGGGCTGATTTGATTTTAATAAAGTTTACAGAGACTGATAGGTTTTATTTAAATTGGGTTTCGTTAGTAGTAAGTAACATTCGATCCACTCAGTCCCATAGAGAATGTGAAACCAAACGGAAACCATTCTGAGCTAAATACTATGGTTACGTTGAAACCGCCCACCCCGTCAACCGTAGGCTTGAGATCTCTGTTCGGGAGTGTCAAACGACAGCACATTATTCTGCACTCATAACCAGCATACACCTGGAAAATAAACATATATATACAATACAATACATTTGTCGCTTAATAATAATAATAAGCGAGCGAGCGAAGCGAAGCGAAGAGCAACGCCGCTCTCTACTCCGCCAAGTGTTGTGGATTGAAATCCCACATGGGATAGCACTTTGTGTGATCCAAGAACTGTTGTTCTGAATCTGGATGTTCTTTGTGACCGGTTCATGTATGTTTGTAGAGTCCCCCGCTACACAGAATTTTATACATAAATAATAATTATTGCGGACATCTAACACAAAGCCATTTAGTCCCAATTAAGCAGAGCTTGTTTTATGGGTACTAGACAACTGATATAAATACTTTTTTGTAAATATATAGATACATATTATAGATAGAAAACATCCAAACTAAGAAACAAATATTTACAGATCATACAAACATTTGGTCCGACTATGGAAACGAATCCGAGACCTCAAGCACAGCAATTGCATACACTATCACTACGCCACTGAGACAGTTAAAAAAATACATGAATGGTAAATAAAAACCTCTTACATTTAGAACAATATGAACCTGCGCAGCAGTTGCAGCAATCATTTCAAATCTCTCTGCATAGAAGAAAGCTGCTCTCCTTTGTGCTTTGCGATTAGCAAAGCATAAATTCCCCACAGCAAAAGTCCGACCCTTCCAATCAGACATTTGTAAATACCCTCTCGATCTTAATCCTTTTTTAATGCCTATACCTGAAAGAAAACACCCTTCTTTGTAAACTGAAATTTGAAAAAAAAGGTGTAGAAATAATGGGTATAAAAACGTGTCGCCATAAGACTACATTTTTTTAAAGACAACTCCCACGCTAGGAGTGTCCTGTCACAAACATACATGATACGGGCACAAAGAACACCCAGGCTCAGAAAAAAATAATCCGATAATCACGCAAAGTGTTATCCAATGTGGGATTTTACGCCACGACACTTGGCGCAGTAGAAAGCGGGGTGTAGACCGCTTAAACTAACAACCAAATCCTACACGGGACAACACTATGTGATCTACAAATTGTTGTCCTGAACCTGGGTGTTCTTTGTGTCCTTTAAATGTATGTATGTCCCTCCTAATGCGCTTGTTGTCTTTTAAAATAAACTTACGTGATCCTCCATCTGTCAGTTGGAAAGTTTCAGGATACGCTTTAGGAATCTTATGAGCACTGATGACGTTGACGATCCATGAGGCATAAGGAAACACGTCTATATATAAAGGTGGTTCATCGTTGAGGCGACGCCGCATGGAACGGTGGGAGCAGGGAGCCCCTCCCGCCGCCAAACCCATCAACTCGAAGCGTCCTTCCATGGTGTGAGTGATAATTGGAGCTCCTGGACGTACACCACAACCTGAGCTACATAGGACATGTGTGACCCCTTCGCTGCTGAGTTTCTGAGAACATAGACATATATGTTTTTTAAATAGGTACGTTTTTTATGATATACTAGCTGAACCCCGCGGTGTTACCCGCGTTTATTGTTGTACCGCGCATAACGCCGCGCGACAAAGTTAGTCTAAAAAAATAGCCAAAGTAGTAGTATTCCTTAGATCATCAGCTACCTGCCAGTGAAAAAAATAATTATATTGATCGTATGAAGTCTGTTTTCGCCAGCAGATTGGTCTCAAATTTATCAAAACTATAATAACAATATACTTTGAATACGTTACCGATTTCAGACGATGTCGTTTACATTCCCTATGGGTGTACAATTTTACCGTTTTCTTTCCCATTCTTTCAAAGTCGAAATCCCTTGGCACAGCTGTGGAAAGAGTGATTTCAATTTTAGAAAATCTCGTTTGTCACATTAAAGATGCTACTAAGAAGAGACCTACACATGAAGAACGTCAGCGATGACATGATTCATATGATAATATCGAAACATAGGATATCGTCAACGTCAGACTGAACAGCTTATAGAGTATACTTAAGTAGCATCGTCTTGGAGTAAAACATTCCGTTGTTCACTGTCTGCTTGATATAGAGGTTAGCGTATGCAACTGCCAGCCAAGAGGTCTCGGATTCGCTTCAAGGGTTGAACCAAAAACTATTATTGTGTTTTTAAGATTATAAAAATGTATAAGAACAGCGATGAATAACTTTGGGAGCAGTCTTTATTATGCAGGAACCACGGCTCCATAATACTCTGATTGTTACATGGTGACGTATGTGTTTCTATACCCTTACAGCTAATTATATTTACTTAAATATATCGATACACTGCATTTAATCAAGGCTTATTCTCGACGAGATAATGAATGTCTAACTACTACGTAACGATAATATACTGATATCTGAAATATGCTGACAGTTAGTCAGGCTTAGATATGTAGGTATAAATTCTATTAATTTAACATTATATGACGTAGGAATAAAATGCTTAATAATAGTTCGGAGTTTGGCAGTTGGGGTCAAGGGTCTAAGTCCATTGCTTCAAAAAGTACGTAAAGCCGTACCCACATGTGCACTATGATTTCTCCTGCTTAGTTGGCTACTGCTGCGTAATACAAGTATGCTACTCACTAGACCAAGATAGGTTTGGGAGAGGTCTACCTCAGATGGTCACAACAACGCGGTAGAAAGTTAATAGAATTAATAGCTTATAACTGAGTTATAGCGGAATATATAATTAAATTTAATTTACTTATTTAAATCTTTCATAAATAATAATTTTATTAAAAGCATTTAGGTACTTACAGCTGATGTAATCAACTAGGTACACGAACTTGTTAACTTTTTTTCTGGTGCGCTCTGATATACTTGGAAGACAGATCGGCACCATATAATCTAGAAGACAGATACCCACTGTTAAACAATACACATAAATAAAATTATCAGTAGGAGTAGCAAATTCTTCTACATTTCGAATTTACAAATATTAGATATACTTTTTTTTAAATTAATTTTTGGAACGAAGTTCCTTATGGCGCTTTGCGAAAGGGGGCTAGATGGAAAAAGTGTAACGACACTTTTTTGCACATTGAGTTGACGTCATAGTGCTATCCAGCACTATGACGTCAACTCAATGTGCAAAAAAGTATACTCAACGTTAAATATAACTAACTGATTGCCAACGTCCATACCATGTTGAATACACCGGTTCTCGTCCGATCACCGAAGTTAAGCAACATCGGGCGTGGTTAGTACTTGGATGGGTGACCGCCTGGGAATACCACGTGATGTTGGCTTTTTGTATTTATTTACAGAAAATATATTGTTTTATAGTATAATTTGTACAGTCTGATTATTTCTAAAATAATTTGAATATTTTATGCGCATTTTTATTTAAATAAATGCTAATTACTTGAGTACCTACCCGATATATATTTAGAAGCACTCTTTTCTTTACTCACGTGATTTGACAGGTCGTAGTAGTTTGATTAAAGCTAGACTGTTTCCCACACCGAATCTATAAATAAATTACAATTAATAATAATCAGTCAAAAATAACACATTGTAGAAACTTAATCCGACATAGAAATGTTGCCAAAACTGTTACCGAGTTTCATAAAAAGGTTTTGATAGCTTATACCTATGTTTTAACATAACCATAACGTACATGGCCGTGGCAAGGTCGGGTTAGAGGGTGGGGGTGGGGGGGGTATTTAAAAAAAATCGACTCTATTGGTATATTTTACACTTCTCATTTTTTTCATAATAACGGTTAAAATCTCCCTGAAACTAAAACCTGGCTACCAACCGTGACTGACCGTGACAACGTAATATACCACACATATCCACCTATTGGGCAAACTCTGAATTCTATCGTTCATACAAGCATCTATCGACATCAATTCAGGGTATGCCTCGATGTGATCAGATGAACTGTCACGTTGGTCAATCATACATTATATGAAAAGAAATACCTGGAAAACTCAGGATGCGGTGTGATGTCCAGAGGCGGCACCTCAAGATATGCCCGTGGACACTTCATGCCATCCCTGATCTCCTTATGTGTCAATCCACATTCTTCCTCGTCACGTTCGTAATCACCAAACACGACGTTACCCCTGCAATAGAATATAAAAAATGAGTGTATATTTTCGTATAAGTCGATATGGATCGCTTGCTTATAATTGTGCTATCTATACACAAGAAGAACTCAGTGAATGTGTACTAGATGTATGCTTCAGTTGAATGCAGAGTTGAAGAATTTGTTAGTAAGTACACTGCGGGTGGGCGAGACAAGTTTGGCAGGGGATAGAGGGAGATGCTTCCGTCCCCCACCTCAGGCCATGCTCTAACCAAGTATTCTAAAATACAGGCATATATGTGTTACACGAATCTGCATAGAGCTTTGAAATTGTCCTTTAAGCCCGTATTTCAACTGTTGTATGGTATTTACTAACCATCAAGAAATACGTCACCCACTTAGCCTCTTTAAAAAATAAGAAAGAAGAAGCTAAGAGAATCCAGATACATTTATATATTTTGTAGGTGTTAAAATGTTTTTCTCCGAGAATCGAACCATCTAGCATGTAATTGGAGAGACCCATGATGATGATGAAAATGTAGGTTTAAAAATAAATAACTAAATGGCAAACAACTTCATATTACATTTTGTAGTTTTTGGGCAAATGCATCAAATCTGTGGCTGTTCCAACGGCAAATTGTTTCTGGACAAGAATCACACGCGGTGCCTTACTGTGGTGGGGAAGTCCCGTAGTCACTGCAATTAAAATTAATGATAGATATTTAAAAAGTCAAATTCCAACGCATCATTGCCTACTGCAACATTCTTAGGAGACTGACAGTGTTGTCACATTGACTGGCAGTACTCTGTGCCAGAAAATGACCGCGCTTCTAATTCAGATTAACTTTTAAAATCTTGTGGATATTTCGGACATCTGGCTAAGCAGAGCCTGCGCTATAACAGCTAGATTGGCTGATAGAATTCTAATTCTTTATTTGTATATGTAGATACTATGTATACATAGACAAGACCCGAACAGCGAAACAAATATTTGCAGATCATACAAACGAATGGTCAAAGCCAATGTTGCAGAAGCATCTCAATAGCCCGCTATAGTGTTGGTCACCAATCTGCATTGTTACATTGACTGCACTTGCATGAGTATGGTGACCAACACCTTTGTATTCTGCTCATGCTTTCCATCAGGTAGAGTAGAGTCTTTGGCTAGCTAATACATTAAAATAACTTGAGAATCAAACCAGAGCCTTAAAGCACAGCAGTTGTATACGCTACCACTACACGGCACAGAGTTTTTAATTTATGCTGATACTTTTGCATAAAGTTATCTATACAAATAAATAAAATTGAAGTGTCTGTTTGTAATATTAAAATAACCGCTTTTTACTAAAAGCATATGTGTGTACACATGGTACATATACCAAAAATGTAATTAATTTTTTTTATCTGTCTGTCTGTCTGGGTGTTCCGGGTAATTTCTGGAACGCCGGGACCGATTTTGACGGGACTTTCACTGGCAGGTAGCTGATGATACAGGAAGTACTACTATTACTACTTTTTTTTAGACTAACTTTTTCCCGCGATATTACTCGCGGTATAACAGTCACCACGGGTAACACCGCGGAGTTCAGCTATTTTAGTAATAAAATATAAATAAATCGTGTTAGCTAGTAGTCAAGTAAAGTATCTATACTAATATATAAAGCTGAAGAGTTTGTTTGTTTGGTTGTTTGTTTGTTTGTTTATTTGTTTGTTTGAACACGCTAATCTCAGGAACCGCTGCTCCGATTTGAAAAATTCTTTCGGTGTTGGATAGTCCATTTATCGAGGAAGGCTATAGGGTATATATCATCACGCTACTACTAATAGGAGCGGAGCAACAATGAAGAATGTTTCAAAAACGGGGGAAATTTTCACGCTACGGGCAATATAAGGCGCAAACGACGTTGCGTGGGTCAGCTAGTAAAATATAAAATCAAACCATGTATGTACTGCACAAAACCCAGCCATGGGAAGGTATGCTCCTTGACAACTCCATCTGCAGGCTTCAGGGTGAAATCGTCGTGGCAGATATAGAAATCTCGCATTTCGCACTTCGTTGGACGAAAACATACTAAACACAAAAAATAACCATACATTAAAGAAAGATAAAGTAGAATTTAATACTGACACAATGTTTGAGGATGCACTCATTCGAATAGATTCAACCAAATTTTATGATTTTTGTTCAATCCGTATGTATATTATAGATACGAGTAAATCTTTATATATATAATTCTTCTGTGAGTGTGTATGTCACTGAACTACTCTCAAATAACTGGACCGATTTTGATGAAATTTTTTGTGTGTGTTCAAGGGGATCTGGGAATGGTTTAGATTTACAATTTTGTCCGATGGACAATGTTTTTTTAATTAATTTTAAATTTATTAGTGGTTATGGCAAAACGACGTTTGCCGGGACAGCTAGTATTATATATATATAGTCTCTCTGTCTTTGATTCTAGGGAAAGGCCACAGCCTATTCTTTGCCGAAAATGTAGTGTTTAAAATGAAATCAGCTCAGTACCATAACAGTGGGCTCTTCGGTACTTTAACTCTTTTCTTGACCTCACTAAACTAAAATTCACTAAAATTTGTTGTTGGATTACATACTTTATTTTTGACTGTCCATTTTTAGGGACTAATAAACAAGTGTGACCTCTGCTCAACTTGATTTTGGTACTGAACTAAATATATAGTGAAAGCTACGATGTGAGATATCGAAAAATGGACTGTAAACGAGTGAAATTAAAGTATATAATCCAACAACATATTTAAGTAAATTTTAGTTTAGTGATGTCAACAACAGAATTATCAACAATAGTGAACAAACAAAGTAATTTTTTATATTTGTTATTATAAATACATATAGTGTAGGCCTGTCCATAATCTATACTTAATATATAAAGCTAAAGAGCTTGTTTGTTTGTTTGAACGCTCAGGAAGTACTGGTCCGATTTGAAAAAATATTTCAGTGTTAGATAGCCCATTTATCGAGGAAGGCTATAGGCTATGTATCATCACGCTTAGACGAATAGCAGTGGAGCGCCAATGACGAATGTTGCGAAAACGGGGGAAATTATTACGCTACGGGCAATAGGAGACGTAAACGAAGTTGCGTAGGTCAGCTAGTTGCTTATAAGGTGCCGTAGCAAAAGAATGCCAGTGGAATCCTATTACCTGAAAAATCAGTGTTTGTCCAATGGTAACAATAGTTATCACCATGAAAGAAATGTTTTAAGCGTTTTGGTGAAACCCATCTTTTGATCGCACTTGAGCATTTTTTTTCTACTTTTCGATCCTGTATCTCAAATACCACAAAGGACTCTCAATGCTTATTGTCATCTAAATAGTATAAATTAGTAAATTCAAATAAAATAAATTAGTATACTAACATGTACAAGTGGTATACACAGCGACGATCGTTCTCACGTACATCTTGCAGCCTCTCGATCAACTTACTAAACTTCATTGTTAGTTCATCTCAAAGATTCTACTCATTAGTTTGTTGAAAGAAATGGAATGTCATAACATTGTTTGTTTGAAAATAGATTCTTACACCAATCATTGGCGCATTAACACAGACTATGCAACGGATTTGCTGTAACAGATACGACATTCTGGAAATACTGACTTTATTAGAGTGTAGACTAATTACCCTACATAGTAGGTACACTTCTTCACAGTCCTTTTAAGGGTTTTGTACCTCAAAGGGTGCAAAGCGCAAAAGCACTTGGTCGCTTTTTTTTGTGAATGGGGCGCAAGAGTGATTATTCTACCTGATGGAAAGCATGAGCAGAATCCAAGAGTAGGGGTCACCATACTCACTGCGAATGCAGACAATGTAGCAATGAAGTGTGGTGACTGACACTACGGCGGTCTATCTCCGGTCTCGTACAAACCAACGAAACAAGACAGCACGAATGCTGTCATTTAAGGTTGATCTTCTGTGAGAGATTACACTAGATACTAAAATTACCGTGGCTTTACTACCTAGACAAAAAATTTCGTTTGTGAAAACCGATTTCAAAAACTAAAAAGTATAAAATAACTTGATAAAGGTTTAATTAAATACACCTCATATGCAAACCTTTAATACTTTACGACTTTTGCAACTGATTGTAAGTAGATGTGCACCTTGAATGATTTCTATGTTTAATAGACTAAAACCTTTAACGTTATCAATGAGTGATTTTTCTTTCCTTTTTTTTGTTTGAGCGTTAGATTTTGGAGCACTTTAATAAAAGGAAATTCAGGTGGCAACAGCTTGCATACTGTTTACCTTACATGTAATACTAACACTATTGTACCTGAAAATCTGACTTTGAAAAGAGTGGCCATGAGTTTCTTTGCCAGTATTCTTCTCATGAGGCTCTACGCATTTTGAAAACTGGAAGTTATGGATCGACGCAGGCAGTAGATTTTGGTGTTTTCGCCTAATTTACCGATGTCGATCTATGATTCTTAACTACAGCTTCAATTTAACGTTCATAAATGTCACTTAGTGTCTTAATTGAATAAATGATTTTGAATTTGAATTTGAATACATTTTGGCTTAGCACCGACTTCAAATCTATGAGTAGATAACAAAAAAAAAGTACCGATCAACTTGAGAACGGAGGAGGTCGGTTAAAAAGTGATTAAGCGATTACCACTCTTATAGTTATATAGTCAGTGTGATGATGGATTAAGAAAACGGAGTGCCGTTACCCTTGTTCATCCCATGGTTGTCGTAAGACCTGACTAAGGACAAACCCTATGCCAGACTCCTTACCAGTGCAGCGTGGTATAATGAGCCAATAACTAATTTAATTACAAAGAGAACCTTATGTCCAAAAATGAACTTTTAAAGGCTGTTGATTTGTTATAATCTATGTTCTATATATATAAAGCTGAAGAGTTAGTTTTTTGGTGTTGTTGTTTGTTTCATCAATGTCAGGAACTACTGGTCCGATTTGAAAAATTCTTTCAGAGTTAGATAGCCCATTTATCGAGGAAGGCTATAAGCTATATATCATCACTCTAAGACCTGCAAGAGCGGAGCTGAATGTTTCAAAAACGGGGGAAAATTATCACGCTACGGGCAATAGGAGACGCAAACGAGGTTGCGTGGGTCGGCTAGTATAATATATATATTTATTGAAGAATTGGAAAAAAAAAACAGAAAGCCTATTCGATGACAGGTAATGTTTTCGGTTTATATAAGAAATTGTTCTATCCATCTTAATACATTTATTTCATGATTTTGCGCTTGAATGAGTAACAAAAATAAGAACTAGAAAAGTTGAACTCTGCTCCAAAAACTTAAGCTGTTGACTTGTCAGAAAAAAAGAAAAAAAAATGGTCACAATTATTATTTTTAAATATAGGTTTGCAGCGAAGTGTGTGAGATCGAACCAAGTAAAAAAACTTTGTGCCTGAATTAAGGATAATCTGGGAATAGCTGTTATTTACATATCCCTTTTCCTCTATATTTAAAGTGCAGAATTCGTAATCTCAATAATAATATAATTTACTTCATTTTGACAGAGTTGAGTTCGATTACCACCCAGGATCAATACAGGTGTGTGACAGATAGACACGATCGATTATGAACACGATTAGTTATTCTGTATCAGGGCGTGTATTTGGACTGTATTTAGACATAATATGTTTGTATACTTATAAGTTTTGGAGTCAGGATTTATTCCGAGTACGGTAATTGTCTTTTACTAAAGATGTCAATCCACCTCTAATTAAAGTAATAATCTGCCCAAATATTTGTATGACCTGCAAATATTTTTTTTGGAGTTTGAGTGTTTTCTATATATTAAATATGTATAGTATATATTTACAAAATAAAAATATATATTATGTATTCATTTCAGTTATCTAATACTTATATTGCAAGGTCTGTTTAGTTTGGGAGTAGATGGCGTTGTATATTGAATATCCAAAAATAATATCTATTATATATAACTATCTTGTCACGTTCACTAAAACTTCGACTATCGTTTTTATTGAATAGGTGGCAAACGAGCAGCGTGTCACCTAATTGTAAGCGATTACCGCCGCTACCCATGGACACCCGCCACACTAGAGGCGTCACAGGTGCATTGCCGGCCTTTTAAGAAGGAGTACGTTCTTTTCTTGAAGGTTTGAAGGTCGTATGTTTGTTTTGCTGGCGTGCGTTAACCATCACGCCGAGACGAATAAGAGCTGAGTAAGATAGAAAAGAGACACAGACTAAGTTGGTGAGGCAGTTTATTTATATTTATGTGATTTAATAATAGAAACCATCGTCATTTTCTGATGAAGAAGTGGAGTTGTATCCCCAGGCTTCAACTTGGAACCGGTACTGACTCTTGATGAGAAGTAATGGAATAATAACCTGTAACAACACGAACAGTTAACATACAAATTAACAGCTTTTGAACAGTCCACTGTTGGACAAAGATCTGTCCTTAGCAAGGAGGATTTGGTGTACATAACTAGTATCTATGGCTGGGTTAAAATATGTTATCCATACAAAAAAAAAGTTTAATTGTTTCTTTGTTATTTAAAATTAAAAGTTTTTTTAAACCGACTTAAAAATAAGAGGAGGTTTCACAATTCGACCGTATATATATATATTTTTTACTTTTTTTTATGTGTGTTCGCGGATAACTTCGTCGTTTATGAACCGATTTTAATGATTCTTTTTTTAATGGAAAGGAGATGTCCCAACGGTGGTACCATGATAAGGACATTAATATCTGATGATGGCATCCAAGAGAAATCGAGTCGAACCTTGAAGTCGGTTTTATTTTTGTTAAAATTGTACTTGTCAGAGTATTGCAAACATCATAAAAGCATTATTTAAAATTTTTGTCTGTCAAATTGTTACAGCTAATCTCTGGAAAAGCTAGAACGGTTATGACGAGACTTTCACTGGCAGATAGCTGATAATATAAGGAGTAATTTAGGCTATTTTTAACCGATTTCAAAAAAGGAGATGGTTATCAATACGAGATTTTTTATGTTTGTTATCTCATAACTTTCAACTCTGAGTGAACCGATTGTGATGACTCTTTTTTATTTGAAAGCTGGTGCTTCCCGTGCGGTCCCATTTAAATTTGGCCCAGTTCTTGAAGTCTGTTCTTTTTTTGTTAAAATTTGAAATTATGAATGTACAACGCGCGACCCCACACTGCGCAACAGACAGTCTCCAAGCTGCAAGAGCTGGGGTGGGAAGCTCTCCCTCGTCCGCCATACTCGCAAGGCCTTGCACCTACCGACTATTACTTTTTCCAAAATGTAGACAACCTTCTAGTGGGTTAAAAATTCAATTCCTGAGAGGCAGTACAAAATGCCTTTGAAGAGTTTGTTGCCTCCCGTCCAGCTGATTTTTACAAGAAGGGCATCAATAAACTGCCAATGCGTTGGCAAAGATGCGTCGATTGCATGGGTGATTACTTCGAATAACATAAATAACAAAGTTTGAAAAAATAAGTACTTTCACTTATTGCATACAAAACGGCAATTTCATAGGTAAAGACCTAATATATACATATAGATTTCATACCCTTGATGCTGGTCTGTTAAGATCCAAGACTTTAGGACTGGTAAATTGATACGGCATGCCCACCTTTACGCAGACAATAGAAGTTAGCGGCTCTGCATGTATCTGCGAAGAAAGATAAAACAATTCTCTATGAAATAAGCGGTAAACGTGCAAATTTCGACTCTGTGTTGTCAGAATAAACCTTAAAGTTACGACTTAAAAAAAAAAGGTTACATAGAAACGTACCATAGCACTTTAACAACGCGTGACTACGGCTTTTCAAACTTGTTTCATACTTTTTCAACCTCGTTTTTTCCCGTAGTTGAGTTTTAGTTTTTACTTTTTTATTTAAAATGTTTTGGTGTCAATCTCTTATTAATTTCTTTGCAAAGTATATTTTAAATAGGTACTATAGAAATATCACAATAATAATTATTGAATCAATACGGACAAAGTCACGAGCAAATGCTAATAATATATATATTTAGGGTTCCGTAGCCAAATGGCTTAAAACGGAATCCTTATGGAATCGTCATGTCTGTTATGTCTGTCTGTCCGTCCGTGTGTAACAGCCACTTTTTTCCGAAACTATAAGAACTACACTGTCAAAACTTGGTAAGTAGATGTATTCTGTAAACCGCATTAAGATTTTTACACAAAAATAGAAAAAAAAACAATAAACTTTGGGGGTTCCCATACTTAGAACTGAAACTTAATTTTTTTTTTCATCAAGCACATACGTGTGCGGTATCTATAGATAGGTCTTCAAAAATAATATTGAGGTTTCTACTACCATTTTTTTCTAAACTGAATAGTTTGCGCGAGAGGCCAACTGCGAGTCGGACTCCCGCAAGGAGGGTTCCATACCGTTATTTATAAATTTTAAGCATCTACCGTTGTTGCTGTCATAAAAATCTAGCAAAAACGAGCAAAAAAATTACATATTTACTTCATTCTGTTTTTTAGTATTTGTTGTTATAGCGTCAACAGAAATACACCATCTCTGAAAATTTCAACTGTCTAACTATCAGGTTTAATGAGAGACAGCCTGGTGACAGACGGAGGGACAGACAGACGGACATCGATGTCCGTCTTAGTCTTAGTAATATGGTCCCCTTTTACCCTTTGCAAACACTTTTACAAACCTTTACGGCACTCTGCAAACACCCAATTTTTGCAGAGCTTCGTTTATTCCCTAAGGGAACTCTTACAACGCCCAAGGAATGACACTTCGTATTCTAATACGTACCTCTAAATAATAAGACGTGTAAGAAAAAAAATCTGTAGTCGGTTTAAGGGAGAAGATCTCGTGGTAGAACTTGAACATGTCTTCGGCTTTAACTCCTCGATCGAAGCACCGGATCCCACCCATATACCAATGGCCCAACCAATGATGCCCAAAACCTTTAAAGCCACCGTAGTCGTTTTCCGTACGCGGCATTACGTATCCTGTGGATTTAATTTACTAATTATACTAATGAATTTCTTCATGGAAAGTTAGTAGGGCGCCCACATATAACTGCGATGACCATATAACGAGTCGCAAATATCTGCGAGCTCACACTAATGCACCGCAAGAACTTCCGATCTAATTCGCATCGTGTAGTCCTGCGATATTACATGACACTTGATGACAATATTTTAGTCCGCCCTGGGACAGCGTAAGGGAAAGGCGCAAAAAACGAAATGAACAATCATCAAACGCATGGGAATATCAAATTAATTCACCTTCTACTAAAGAAAATTAATTTCACCTATAGCGCAAGTTTAATGTTACCATTTAAAATATGAAAAAAATATTTCAATATATTTTAATTGACCTAATAGTCAGTCCCAGCATTTCCAAAGGTGCCCGATACCGATTGTAGTAAATGTAGTTTGTAATGACAGCACTGGGTTTTTGTCGCAGTTAAGTTATGAAGTTATGATTATCTAGAAAAATCTAATTCATAGACTTACCGAAGGGGTCATCTTTAGCGAAGGCACCAATCGGTTTGCCAGTGATGGCAGCAGTAATCCATGGCACATAGGGATAGATCACGATGTGCTGCGGAGGGGTTGGAGGGCGGTGACTACGGAGAGGGTCTGGGCATTGAGATCCTCCTGTACTTGACAGAAATAGATAAAGGACTCTAACTGTACCCTGTCACGCTTTGCTGTAGCATACTGTGGTTGCATTTATGAGAATTAAGGAACAAAAATAAAACACAATATTTAATCATTCTACTACTATAGTTTTTCCTTCTTATTTATCTGTTTACACAGCAAGCACTACCCTGTACCACAGAATAATTAATAGTACTGTACTTTCTCCTAACATTCTCCGTCCCGTGGTTGCCTGTTCTTACAGCTTATTTTAGCAGCAGTTTACAGGCTATCTCTTGGTAGCCTTCGAGCAACAAGGCAACACTACTTGCACCTACATACCTTTTAAGTTCATTTTATAATTGTCTGGTGTTTAATAAATATATTATTATTATTTAATGAGTCTGACATGTCGTATCGAAATTTGAGCTAAACATAGGCAGAACTTTTTGAGTTTTGCAGCGTAGGTAAATCAATTTATCGTTTCTATATTATGTGAAGAAATCATTTTACACTTGTACAATCACTAGCTGTTGCCCGCGGCTACACCCGCGTGTATGTCGTTTATCACGGTAAATAGTAACCTTATAATGATTATGTGTTATTCTTATGTATAAGCTATACTACTGTATAGTTTCATCCAAATTCTTTTAGTAAAGATCATTTTTGCGTAAAGATGTAACAAACATACACAGTCACAAACTTTTGCCTTTATATATTAGTGTGATAGTGTGATTAAAACCAATCTTTAAATGTTTACTTTAACAATATAAAACGTAAACTCGATCACTATCATCATCCGGTACAATCATATCCTCAATTTGAACCGTGGTTGCGCAGTGTGCAGTGCAGATAATTTATATATCAACAACCATTTAATTGTCCATTGCTGCATATAGGCAGTGGCCTTTTCTAAAGAGAGACTTAGAAAAGAGAAATGACTTATTAGATCACGCGGGCCACATGGGTTTGTATCGAGTTTGTGTCAACTTTACTTCCACTATGCAGTACTGTCATCCTGCGTTTGCTCCGGTAGTCGTTCCTACGACATCTAGAGTAGAAGGTCTAGAAGTTATATACCTGTGGCAAGTGACACTATTGACCAGTGTCCTGTATGCTCATGGACGAGGGTTGGAGCACCCGAATGAAATCCACAACCAGTTGTACACATCATACGGTTTCGAATCATCAATGTTGCATTCTAAGGAGAAAAAAAAATACATTAGTTTGGGCTACGCTAAGATTGTTCAAGAGTTATGAAGCAGTAAGTGACTACAACTATTGACCAGGAATGCTATCAGTTCTGAAATTTGTTAAGCATGTTCGATGTCCTTTATAAAACAAGTCTTGCAGTTGGATTAAATCCGGTGTCGCGAAAAATACTTGAAACGTACACAAAGAATAGCCATACTCAAAACCACAATTTAGGACGGCACAAAGTGTTGTCCGAAGTGGCAAACGAATTTATAACTTTCAACGCAGTAGTAATGGCTAAGAAATAGCAAGATTTTTTTTGTTATATTTACCTGTGGAGCTTGAGGATCAAACAGATAACAAATTTCTTTAGGCAGAAGAAGTATTCTTTTAATTTCTTTCTCTTCTTCTGAAAAGTCTCGTGGAACATCTGGAAACAAAAAAAAAACTGCTGGGTAAGTACTGTTTTAACATCTTTTGTATATACTGCGAACTATATTAAGCGAAAGTATTAAGCAGGCGATTTTGCAAGCAGTTGAAAAAAAAGTTTAAAGCGATTATTTCCATTGCTTTAAATTTTTTAGTTTTGTTATTTATAATTTTATGCACGAATATGATTCATGGGCTGACTTAATGCCTGAGGCATTTTCTGCCAGGCGACCGATTGGGCCATACATAAAAAAAAAGAAAATACCTATACGTGCGGTCCATAGCATACTCTAAGCCATGTTTAGCTTAATGAAAATATTTCAGTAGTTAAAATTTATGCGTTCTAGTATATGTTAGGAGAGTCAGCCTATAAAAGCCCAATACCAGCTCATCCCTCTGGACCGCATTCAACGCAGAGCGATTCGAATCGCCGATTGCCAAGAACTTGCAATTCGGCTGGCTAGACTCTCTGGCGCTGCGTAGAGATGTGGCTTCGCTGTGCATCCTCAACCGCGTTTACTATGGGGAGTGCTCCGAGGAATTGTTCGGACTGATCCCTGCCGCCTCTTTCCGCAAGTTTCATCCCCATTAGGCCATGCGTCCGCTTGTTTGCCCCGCATTTAGTAAAAAAAATATATAAATCAGTAGGTACTATTTACCAGTGGTGAAATCGATATGAATTAGCCTGGACTTGGTTGGTCGTCCTTGGTTATCAATCAAATAGTTCTTGAATGGCAAGCAAGCTGGTAACATGTAGGCTGGAAAAAAGTAAAGATATACTTAATTCTTTTTTTGTTGTGGGAGTGTAAAATTTCTTAGGAAATTCTACACCTTGCAGCCAGTGGTCATTCTACTAAAACCACTGGCGGGGAGAACCCGGATCATATAAGTTTAGGTCTTCAATGAGGCGAAATCAGGGTGTACCTATGTTTCATGTTTCGTTTGTTTCAACTTTTGATATATACGAGTGGGAAAACTGCATGGCTTTTTATAAATGGATAGTATAGGATGACAGTTTTTTGATAAATTTTCTAAAAATAGTTCCAGATTTATCAAATCAAATCAAATTAAATTATTTGCATAAAACAGGTAGGTACAAAGATAGCATGATATACATAATAGTTGCGCTGATTTATTACCTTTCTCAGGTGTGCAAATTTTAACGTCGAATTGAGTATAAATAGAAATAAATTTTAGGTTGTTATGCATAGGTATTATGTCAAGGTTACATTAGTCAAATTGTTATTAGAGAAAAGATGTCAATTGAAAACAAAATTAAAATCAAGAAAATGTCAGGAATCACAAATTAATTAATTTAGAACTAATATGTCAAGAGCATCATAATTATATTTTATCCGACAAAAAATCATCAACACTATAATAACATTTCTGAAATAGCAACTTTCTCAGTATTATTTTGAATTTGATCACATTTAACTCTTTTATGTCTCTTGGCATTTATTATAAATTTTTGGTGCCATGGCGAATACGCTTTTGTGCATTAGTGTGGTATTAGATTTATAAATGCATAGTCTATTTTTGTCTCTTTGGATTCTACCATTTGCGTCTGAAGCTAAAACAAATAGGTGCAAGTTACATTTTACAAATAAAGCCACTTCAAGTATATATAGACAGGGCAAGGTTAAAATTTCATACTTCTTAAAGTATGGTTTACAGCTGTCTGTCTGATTCAAAGAAAACATTGCCCTTATGCATCGTTTTTGTGCCTTAAATATAAATTCTTTATGGACAGAGACACAGATCGATTTATTGCTTCCAAACTAAATTTTATGAAATAATTGGCGCCGTGCCCGTAGTTCTCTTGTCGCTGTGTTTGTTATGAAACTCTTCCGAAACGGTTGCACCGATTTTTATGAAATTATGTGGGTAGGTCTGAGAATCGACCAACATCTATTTTTTATACCCCTAAATAATTAGGGTGACCCACACCTGAATATTTTTTTATGGCTATACAACGTTTGCCGGATCAGCTAGTAGATTATATAATATTATTTTTTATAAAGTTATTAGTTATTGTAGTTTTGGCGACTTCAGTTCACAGATCAGGTTAAAAGATCCTACTTACGAACTAATGAACTTACAGGATCTTATTGGTTTAATCAATTTGAGCAATGCCAGACTGTTTTTCGCCTTGAAATGTTTATACTCTGGATGGATCAATACATCTGCAATAGGCATCACTAAGATAGCGGAGTCGCACTCCTGTCCATCGAGAGCCAGCTGAGGGGTGATACCGCATTCTATCTCGTCTCGTTCATAATCACCAAAAGCTACGTTCCCTCTGAAACCATTAAATTTATTTGATAGTACCGTTGGTCCATTGGTTATTGATCTCGACTGCTAACTCAGACCTTGGGGGTCACACAGGTGGAATATAATGTGATGAGGATGATCATCTGTTCAGTAACTGAGTGTAGTTTATTTTGCTGAAACGGCAGTGGACAGTTAAAGGTTGTTGATGATAACAAAATATCTAAATGATATTCAATCAATGATGGAAGTACTACGGATTTTCTTCAGACATCACTATTCAAATAAAATAGCCTTTATTACTGATAAGTATTAAATACATTTCAACTTGTTCAATATATAATTATACAATTCAATACAATACTAAACAATTCGACTCATACCCATTAGAATACAATAAAATTTCACGTATTTTTAATAATTAATAACATTTCTAATATTCATAAGACATTGGCAACAGAATTATCAGTTTGTCATTTGGCATAGGCCTCCCCTAGGCTTTTCTACGCCTCTCGGAGCGGCTTTTCTTTGCCATGTTGTTCCAGCTACCTTTCTATGACATCACTATTACGAATTATTAAAATAAACTGGATTCTTGCCGAATCCCGGTCGAATAGTTGGCGCTTCTTGTTTGAAACCTGCGTTGAGCAATGAATTTCGAAAAGTGATGATGAGACCTGCGTTCAGCAGAGAATTCCGAAAGGTTATGATGAGACCTGCGTTCAGCAGAGAATTTCGAAAGGTCCTAATGAAACCTGCGTTCAGCAGTGAATTTCGAAAGGTGATGATGATGAAGGTTTATGTTGTATTAAAGTGATTATCCGTGTATTAAAGTAAGCACTATTCGCTGTCGTAGAAGGCGACTAAGGGACAAACTACGCAGAACAACATCACTACAAGGAAACACTTAAAACAAATCTTATACTAACCTGTCTGCCAGCTTGATATACTAAGCCAAAATCTCCTTGCTAAGGAGAGACTAATGTCCAGGACTATTTAAGGTTGTCAATGAAAGCGTGTACTCACAGTGCATAGTTCATAGGTATTTCTGCTGCATCTACAGCAGTGCACATACAGAACTGACGACTGATGAGAACGGCACGTGGTACCCTGAAGTAGTGCGGGGCGCCTGTTTTGACTAAACCAAATAAAATTCATTATTTTTTCGACGCCTTTTCTTAAAAGAAGTAAGTAGAATTTTAGCAAAGAATAATAATGGAATACTTTATTACAGTTTAAATCATATTATTTCTTTTTAAACGCTAAAAAAATATATAATAACTATGTACTAGCGAACGGTGTGCGTTGTTTTATTTATAAAACAATTCGCGCACTATGGAATATTCCTGCACCGCAGGAGACTTTCCAAGTATATGTCTGTTTCATGTATGCTTGTAAAGTTTATTAGAGGATCTATTTTCAACGCGGGCGTAGTATTGTTAAAAAGGGATAGAAACATACTTAAAATAGACGCAAAGTACACCCAGTCTCAGATCAACAATTTGTGGATCACACAGAGTATTGTTCCATGTGGTGTTTGTACCCACAACAACACGTAGCAGAAAGCAAAGTGATCACTTAAACCACTAAGCCATTCGTACCGTCAGTCATTGATAAAATATTTACTATCGGGTAAAAGCTGGCTTGCCTTACTGTAGAGTGAGGCCCGTGAACTCCTGGAACTAAGGAGTCATAAGCGCGTTGCCAGCTTTTGAGATAAGAGTACGCTCTTTTCTTGAAGTTCTTTTAATACTAAATGGAACTACTTACTCAAAATAGTGTAAAAATGAAATATGGCACCTACCATGTATGTATTGAAGAGCTCCCAGCCATGCGAACTTGGGTTCATTCAGCGGTCCACTCTCAGGAGTGTCTTCCGGATCATCGAGGCATTCGTGAAACTGACATATTACCTTTGTACCTGTAACTTATACATTATCTAACAAAATAATAATAATAACAAGTACTAATATTGTAAACCAAATTGCCGATAGACCACGTCCATCAACTTATGAATTGCCTCATTTCACCTTGCAAGTATTTCGCCTAGTGCGTGATATCACTCGGGTGAACAAAGTGGAATATATTATAGACTAGTTGTGGTCCACGGCTTCACAGCCGTGTTTATCGGTTATCGCGGCAAATAGTTGCCCGTGTATTATTCTGATACATAAACTATATTACTGTAAAGTTTCATCCAAATCCGTTCAGTAGTTTTTGCGTGAAAGAGTAACCAACATTCATCCATCCACACTTACAAACTTTCGCGTTTATAATATTAGTAGGATTTATTTTACCCAGAAATGGACCAAATGCTTGTGATAGTGACAGGAAAAGTTGAAAGAAAAAAGATCCAGACGATTCGTCTTCTAAGATCGGAGAAGATGGTTTATGGACAGCAAGAAATGCTATTAACAATTGCATTTAACCTAGTGACTGATCGTAACTGATAGATACAGTTGGTTTTCAAGATGCAAAGGAATCTAGACCCACAGCAGTGAGGGATGCTAGAAACTATAAATTATTATGTACACAACACTTACAAAAGCTGAAGATAGCTGTTATTACTAAACTTTTCCTCATTTGCTCCTTCGTGAAATTGATAGAACACAGTTAAAACGTTTAAAGCCCTGCAACAAAAATGCGTCTGTTAGAATATATTATTGAGTAGCTTGTGTGTGATTCGTTGCCATTATTTATAATTCTAACTCTATAAATGATTATTTTACGCTCTTAGGGATCAACTTTCTTAAATTTTAGTAGTTGCTAACGGTAATAAAAATCATGAAAATAGGTAAAGTACTTAGAATCGATTGTATCATCCTCCAGTCAAAAATTCATCGTTAAACAATTTATTGAATGTTTTTTGATCTATGGGTATCATTAGAATCAGGAGGAAAACGGTTTCCCCTCAAGGGTCATACCTCTTGACTCTTGAAAAACTTTACTTAAGCTCCGATAGTTATTTGTTATTAGACGATATGTCTGCTCGTTTGGCTCCCTTATTATTATAAATGCTCCTACACAATATGCAGTCAGCTTCGTAAGACAGCCGACACAGGCCGTAGAGCATCATTTCAGTAGTGAATACACTCGCATATCAGGGCTGGTGGCCATGCCAGCGGCTTGTTTCATGTCATCATCATCAACAACCCATATTGTCCCACTGCTGGGCTCGAATCTTCTCTCAGGAGTTAGTCTCAGGGTTAAGGCCATACGACTGGCAAGACAACGTTGTGGCTACGTCATCTTGCCCTTGGATCTTTTTAAGCTGCCTAAAGGCCTCGAACTAAGCTTCACGACTGTTATCCTACGACAACAGCCGCGACCGACTGCTTAACGTGGCCTCCGAATCACGGAGACGCGCATGCGCTCATGCCACCAGCAGTCGCCCATCCAGATACTTACCCTCGGTGATTGTTTCTAATCACCTGGTATGTAGGACACACCAGGAAAACAATAAATTTAATAATTACAATGATGATGAGAAGACACAAGATACCCACTAAGAAATTTTAGGCTAAAAATACACAGTACTGCTATAAGTTTTGGTTTTTGAAAATCAGTAATTTTTAAGAAAACACTGAAGTATTCGTAACTTCTTCATAAATATTCTCTTCTTGGTGATTTCAAACGATTATACTGAAAATGTGACTACTCTTTTCGAAAGTGGTTATAAAACGAACTGAAGTTTGAACCTATTGAAGAATGTTCTGTTTGCCTTTAAGATGTTGACACAGATTCAAGTTGTGACCTGAGTATTTCTAAACGAGATTTCGATTGAACATTGTTACGTATTAAAATTGTTTGTAAATAATCTTGTTTACGAATGTTCAGGTCAAATTGTCTTACATACCTAATGTTTGTATGCCTCTTTGGTCATTTAGTAGTGACTGTTTACATTACAGCGTCGTTTCAGGTAAGTCTGGTGAAAACTGTATAAATTTGCTTTCGTATGTAAGTACAAAAAGGTTTTTATAATTTAGGTATCAAATTTTCTGCTGTCATTGTCTGTGTACGTCTTCTATTGTGTAACAATCCCATTTGATCTCTAAGACCCTGAGACTACAAACATTTTTATAGGCCGTTAGTTTGATTGGGTTGACTTTTGGCTTATTTGTCGGCCGATACCGAATCATATTATCTTCATACTGATTAAAAAACCAACCAAACTATTAGGTTACTTTAAAGCGACATCTAGTATCAAGTGGTAGCACTATAATTAAATAATTTATAAAAAGTTCGATAGATGTCACTAAGATGCTATATTTTGACAAAGCTTTTGTAAGTATATGTTCAATATTGCAGCTTGAATTTAACGTACAATTCCTCATTTTTTAAATAATAATTTCTTTAGGTATTGTACATCGGAAGATTATAAAATGGACTTTAAACTAGGTATGTAGGTACAAGTGGCGGCCGAGCAGCATCGAAGGCAACTATGGGATGGAGAGAAAAATATAATTAGGAGAAAGTAAAAAGTTTGATAAGAAGGAAATATTATAGTATATAATTTAAAATGATGGTAATAGATAGTCGGGGTAAATAAACACCAACAAGGTATGAGTTAAATATCAACACTAAGTGGCATAGTGTGATCTAATTGACTAAAAAAAAAAAAACGGTTTAAGGACATTGGTGTTTCGCAGGTAATGGTCATTTACCAGTCTCTTGAGTGTAGTTAGTGTTTGTGCACGCTTATAGTGATTGGTAGGGCGTTTCATTGCTTTTTAACCCTACTGCGAAAGAAGGAGGGTAATGTTTTTACCCTACTACGGCAAAGTCAAAGGGTGGTTATCACGTGTATGTATGTATATTTCTTTAGCACGTCCTAGAACCTAAACGGCTTGTCGTATTTTTATGTGAGTGGTGTCAATAGATTTGTCTTAGTTGCGATAGTGATACTGGATATATATAAAAAATAAGGTTTTTAAAACCATACGTACATCTATGGATAGGTCTTCAAAAATGATATTGAGGTTTCTAATTATTTTTTTTCATACTGAGTAATTTGCGCTAGAGCCACTTCCAAAGTGGTAAAATGTAAAAGGTGGTAAAATGTGCCCCTCCTTTACAGGAGGGGGACATTTTACCAGAAGTTACCTTCTAAAATAAGAGAATGATAAAATTTTAAAAAATATGTTATGTACATTACCATGCAAATTTTCACCGGAAATTGGTTTGGACGAGATCTAGTTAGTAGTTTTTTTAATACGTGATAAATCGTAAACCGCAATGTACCTATCAATCAACTCAAGTATAAAAAAAAAAAATATGTAAATTGCTGTTACGGAACCCCTCATGGGCGAGTCCGACTCGCGCTTGGCCGCTTTTTATTTAACAGATAACTTCCTCGCTAGAAATTTTCCTTTATCGCGGGAGACTTTACAAGACTTTACGAGTGTCGTTATAAGGTATTAAGTTTTGGAAATATTTTTTGGTTAAAAAGTGACCAACTATAACATTGCGAATCATGTTGTGTTTAGGTATCGTGTAATGTTTGATTGCAAACAAACCTCTATGTAAGTTCACAATCAGCGTTATCAGCTTTTACTCATCCACTGCTGACCTTAGCCACATGTCTCTTTAGAAATGAGGTTGTGGCCTATTATACTGTGGGGGACAGTTGTGTCATGTTCCACCAACACAAAGAGAGGATCCTCCGACCAAGCGAGGTGATCAGGCCTGGCGAACCACTGGCCAACGGTTGATGTTGAGATGTTTGTTTATATGTTAATCGGTGCGAGAACTTCTATTGCGCAATTCAGTATTAGTAGTTACTCCACGTTGTGCGTTACTACGTAGTTCAATGTATCTTCGATAGATGGCGCTGTCATATGTTTTTGTTTTCGAAGACGCCACAATACCACGCTGGCGAGACTGGTTGAAGTTTTTTCGAGTTTTTCTCCTCTCCAATAATGTTGTCATGCGTAGCTTCTACCCTGGGTCACCTCTTACAACACCCATGAGATGAATAGGGATAGTGACACTGTATTCTTAATCTGTCACCACAAGGACTTCACAATGTATACAAACAAAAATAAAAGTCAAAGTCAAAAATATGCTGTACTAGTTTTTGCTAGTGGCTCCGTTCGCGTGCATGTAGGTTATCGCGACAAATAGTAGCCTATGTGTTATTTTGATGTATAAGCTATATTACTGTAAAGTTTCATCCAAATCCGTTTAGTTTTTGCGTGAAAGAGTATCAAACAAACATCCATCAATACTTACAAAGTTTCGCGTTTATATGTTAGTAGGATTTGTATATTTATTTTTCTAATCTTTACAAATAAATAAAATTAGAGTGTCTGTTTGTAATATTAAAATAACCGCTTTTTACTTAATGCCTATGTATGTATACACGATACATATAACAAAAGTGTAGTTAAAAAAATTTTTGTCTGTCTGTCTGTCTGTTTGTTCCGGGTAATCTCTGGAACGGCTGGACGGATTTTGACGGGACTTTCACTGGCAGGTAGCTGATGATCCGGAGAGTAACTTAGGCTACTTTTTTTATACTAACTTTGTCCCGCGGCGTTACTCGCGGTACAACAATATCCGCGGGTAACGCCGCGGGGTTCAGCTAGTTATTATTATATAATTTTTATAGCCGTAACGCATATTTAAAAGAAACATGAACTACCCGCACTTTATTGTAATTTTTTTTTCTTCAAATACCTATAATAGAATCTACAGGTATAGAAATAACTATGATGGCGGACATTATACATCGCAAGAAAAAGTGACGCCAGGCATCTGCTTCTTAGCTTCCTATACGAAACAAAGTAAATTGTAAGTATAGGGTGATCATTGCCCTCACATCGAACTGTGGTGGATACTACAAGGTATTGAGTGGTTAATGGCTTGATCCATTATCGCGAGTCGCGCACTTTTCTCCGTATCCACCTACGGAACGACAGAATAATGGGGCTTATACACAGTTACTGTTTTTTTTTTTTGAACACTAGTTGTTGCCCGCGGCTCCGCCCGCGTATATGTTGGTTATCGCGGCAAATAGTAGCCTATGTGTTATTCTGATGTATAAGCTATATTACTGTAAAGTTTCATCCAAATCCGTTCAGTAGTTCTTGCGTGAAAGAGTAACAAACATCCATCCAAACATCCATCCATCCTTACAAACTTTCGCATTTATAATATTAGTAGTATCATAAATTTGGTGCATTTATGGACTTAATGTATTCATAATAATTATCCGTGTAAGATTTAGAAAACGAAGTGTTTTTCACGTTGGGTTTTCACAGCTTAACATTAAAGCAAAGCAAAGAGAAGGAAAAGTTGAAATAAGTCCCACACCAACCCGCCTGGTCAGCATGATATAGTTTTTTTTTATGTAGTAGGGGGCAAACGAACAGACGTATCGCCTGATGCTAAGCGATTAACGCCACCCATGGACACTCAAACACCAGAGGGGTCGCAAGTGCGTTGCTGGCCTTTGGGGGATGAGGAAGGGAATGGGCCTCCGGAATTCTCACTTACTCGGTGAAACCCAGCGCAAGCGCTGTTTCACACCGGTTTTCTGTGAGGCCGTGGTATCACTCCGGTCGGGCCGGCCTATGCATGCCGAAGCGTGGCTGTCCCACGTTAAAGAAAAATTAGGCCGAAACTTTCTTTTAAGGAGAGACGCATGATCAGCAATGGACTGTAAAAGCTATCAATTTGTGTGATAAGGTGCGATGTCATAAAATTCCTAAAAACTGTTTGAAATAATCTCGCCTGTTCTTTTTCCAGTATGAAGGTATCCTAAAAACACAACAGAATTCCTTAAATGCCTGCGTGTTGTGCACAGTGTTTATTGTGTACAAAGACCGGAGCCAAGCATTCTGTCGAATGTCGCCACCATTTACCGCGAAGAGCTATCGGGATCGTAACGGTTTAATGCAAAACCACTTAGCACAAAACATTCGAAGAGGTATAACTCTCTTGAGCATAGATTTTAAACAATGAGTACAATGGATCCATTAATGCTGTATTACGGAATGACGATTTTAAACGCCTTGAGTATAAACCGCACTTGAGTATCGAGTATTACGTCCCTTATTCGTTTTCTTCGATATTGTTATATTTTTATCGATACGTAGTTGACTTGTTATTTAGAATATCTAATTTACCATATCCATGTCCTAATGCTTGAGAAATTTAGGTGTTTTTTTTTAATTAGTAGCCGCCAAAATGACTCTATTTTGCCTGATGGAAAGCATGAGTAGAATCCAAGAGTGGTGGTCACCATGATCATTGCAAATGTGTGCAGTACAGCATGGTGATCCACACTATGGCAATAGGTCACTAGGCGTAAGATGCTTTTTACGCCCCGCTTAAAGAACCTGGGATTATAGTGGGAGGGAGTGTCTACCAATCTAAAATCAGGTGCCTTCCAAGACCAGCATGTTATAGAAGGAGTGATAAAAATGCCGCTTGTTGTCCAAAACTAAGAGATGAAAGAACGGATTTGTGAAATTCACAATTTGATGCTCTTTGTCTGGGTGTACTTTGAATCCGTTACATGTATCTTTGTAAAGTCATAAGCTGTCTGTATATTAAAAAAGGTTTTCCAAAGGCAGAAACATCTTATAAATTGTAAAACGTGGTTCCGATATTTAAGCAATTAACATTAGGTAGACACCACTGATGAAATATATGAGTACATAAGTAAATTAATAAATAAATAAATATTTTGGACATCTAACACAATGCCATAGAGTCTCAAGCTCTCTTTAGTCTGTTTTAGTCTTAGTTTCAAGTCTGTTATGGGTACTAGACAATTAATATATTTTTTTGTAAATACATACATAGGAAACACCCAAACTCCGAAACAAATATTTGTGATCATACAATCATTTGGTCCGGCCCGGGAATCGAACCCGAGACTTCAAGCACAGCAGTCGCATACGCTACTACTTCGCCACGGAGGCAGGCATATTTTTGTGTCATTGGTAGTACCTACAAAATAAATTCAAAATTACACCTTTAACCAACCCAGTTAAGGAACTCCAGTAAATTAAAGACTATCCATCCAACCAATATCATTCAAAGCCGTATATCACAATTACATCAAGTGAATTCTTTGCACTGAATTATGGCAATTTGGCGAACGCCGGAAAATAAAATAATAGCTCTTCCCATTAGGCTTGGAGCTCAAAGACGGAGCTTCTAAACGTCGGAAATAAATTTCTCCATTCCTCCCGAGTAATCACTTTGAGAGTGTTCCGTTCCATTTAACGCGCGAACGTCGGGTATCAAACTCGTTAGATAATCTGTGTATTGCTCAGAATTGAGACACATTGGGGCTTGACGAAGTGGTAGAATTTATTTCTTAACACGCTCACGGACAGTATGCAAGGAGCTTGTGGTCTTTGGTAGATAAATGGGTTAACATATTGCGAAGTTAAACTGTCCTGGTCAGGTTACTTTAGGAATGGATGGCGATTTTTAATACCCCTCCGTATCTAGGCAAGCACGTTAAGTTGTTGATTTAGATGGCAATGCGAATATATTTAGCAATCACACACAGTTAAAACTTTAAGCGTGCGATAATGGTATAATATGGTATTCTCGTCTAGTATTTAGGTTGTGGAGGTCCGTTGAAGTCGCTCCATATAAAAAATCGAAGTTAAAGTCGACTTAAAACCGACTCCACCCTAGGTTCGGAGAACCATTTCAATACGTTAGATACATAATATATGCAAAAGATGACGTCATATAATGGTTTTCATTCTATAAATCACTGGTTTTCTTTTTTTTCCCGTGCGGATATCCCCTTGCATACTTCCTCCTGGTGACATGTCAGACTCGAACCGACTAAAACCGCACGCCGTCTCGGGTACTAAGAGCCGAGGAACCAGGTACACCCTAGGAAGGAAAACCCTAAAACCCCAAAGTACCTTGGGCCTGCTTCTGCTAGGGTGACAGATGGCTTCATTTGTCACCCTAACTCACAAATCACTGCTGGTATCCTGCAAAGCAATTATTAGTATATAAAATAATGAATACGTGGGTTACGATATTGGCGCCATTAGAGAACCGATCGATGTATTGCCCCCGAAACCCCCTGCATACCACTCAGATTTCTGTGTTTACGATCAAACGCCTGTATGTGAAATGAGTGTATGTCAGTTATCGTGGCAATAGTAACTTATCTGTTATTCTGATGTGCAAGCTGTATTACTGTAAAGTTTTTTTTTTGTGAAAAAGTGTAACAAACATCCATCCATACTTACAAACTTTTTTATTATTTATAATAATATTTTTTATATTAGTAGGATAATTTTGTAAATCCACGGCTTTGTATTTTACATTCTAAAAATATATCAAGTATTAAATTACAAATATTAGTCACTACCAGTTTCTCCTGACAACGAATGAGCAAATCCGGGAGTCGAGCTCCTATTTCTAAATTACAAGATATGACGTTACATAAGACGGAACGGAACACGGCGATTAAATCACTGACGGTGGCGCCCTCTACCGCCGGAAGGAAGCACCCGCCAAATTAGAGTCGCAGTTCTGATCCGACTGCTGGCGGGGGAAGACGCCTGACGTCATTGTTTGCCCCCATTACGAGCTGCTTTGAACTTTAAGTTGTAGAGCTGTTAAGTATGGCCAGTATTTAGAATTACTCTCTTGTTTAACTCCTCTGATTATAAAAGAAGCATCTTTATAAGTAATAACACTTAAACCAAACTGTGTACCTTTGTTACGAAAATTGCGAATGGAAGAGTATGATATTTGACACAGTTAAAGTTGATATGGAGGAGGCTTAAAAATAAATATTTATTATGGCCGAATTTCGACCGCTACGCGACCACAAGCCGTATGTAAGTGTCTAGTAAACTAGTTTTATTTAAGGTCCAGGGGAAAAGGGGCTTGGAGAAGGCCTGGCCAAAATAGTAATCTTTAGGTACACATAAAATTACTTGACTGTCTGATTCATCAACATAGAGTTAACATGAAATTCTTTAGTTGTCCTTCAAGTTTTACCTATTAAAATAGTGTAAAAATCGGTACGGTAGTTTCGGAGTTCATCTTAAGTAACAGCATGCCATCACAATTACTATTCCACTTATGAACCAATTTAGATTTATTAAAAAAATAAATCAATGTAGTACTGTTTGTTCGTTACTAAATAATTTAAATAACAAATTACGATATACAGCACTTAGATGTTCACATTTCGACAAACGAAAGGCAAAGAGCCCCCAGAGCGCGCGCGCCACGTCTTTTATAAACACACAATGTCGGTTTGTCAAGATGGCGTCATTATAGATGTCGCTCTGAGCGCGGGCAACGCCTGCTATAGACGTATTATCTATTACAATATATATTAATGGAATTTTCAAATTTTTAATACTTTTAAATTACATGCCTCATTTTTAACCCCCGACGCAAAAAGAGGGGTGCAATAAATTTGATCGATATCTGTCTGTCTCTCTCTGTGTGTGTCTGTCTGTGGCATTGTGGCTCTCAGACGGATTGATTTATTTTAATGCAGTTTTTTTTCATTTGAAAGCCAGTTTCCTTACGGTGTTTCTTAGCTATGTTTGGTTAATACCGGTCCAGCAGTGTTATGCTAAGTACTCACATACGGTTTTACTCGATCGAGCAAACATGTCGAGTAAAAACCGCGACATGGGCTTTCGTTCACACATTCAGCATTTATCGATCGAGTGACGCATCTTTTAGCTCGCCGTTCAGTATTCACCGAACCTTTCGAGCCAAAAGATGTTTGTTCAACAAAGGAGACGGTGGCTGCATTTAGCAAGTCTAGCAATTCTTAATTATATCGAGCCGGCTCGATGCGAGCCTTCGAGTCGTTAGTTTTGCGGTTCACACGTAAATTTTTACTCGTTTTGAAGTAAAACTATCGAGTAACACCGGATGTGAGTACGGACCATAAGAGTATCAGCTTAGGCGTATGATTACTCTAGTAAGTGCTTCACGAGTGCCAGTATAATCGTTAAATGACAACTACTTGATAACTTCGACCTGATGCTGCGTAGGGGGTTTTTTAAATGTTAATGTAATGTTTTATGTCAAATAAAAATCCAATTCTAAGCAGAACTTGTGATATGGGTATGGACAACTGATATAAATACATATAATACTTTACTTTTTGTGGTAAATACATACATATTATACATAGAAAATACCCAAACTCCGAAACAATTTTTTGCAGATCATACAAATATTTGGTCAGACTTGGGAATCGAACCCGAGACCTCAAGCACAGCAACTGCATGCGCAACCATTGCGCCACAGAGGCAGTCATCGGTCCATCGTGCCGCCTGGCGTCCTTTAGTAGTATGGTATAGGATTTGTGTCAATTTCTGTTTCTCTTTGTGGTTGTCGTGCAGTGATTGCTTCCTTAGACGGCTCTTACGACACGCACGGAATGGATACGGGTAGTGACTCAGTGTTACTAATCTGTCACCACACTACTCAACTACTTATAAATAATGATATTTTTTAAAGCCTACCTGTTACCTGTGCCACAGAGCATACTTCCAAGAAAAATCAACACGTTAATCCCAACTAAACTTAAGATTAAACCCTTGCAAACTAAAGGGTTTCTTTTCAAAAGATTTGTACAACTTTGTAAGCGGCTTAAAGAGACCAGTTAATTTTCTATATAAGTGTTTGTATTAAGTACTATTGTGCCACTTACAATGCAAACACTTATTAAAAAAAAAATACTTTCAAGATATTGACAAGATAAAAATTAATGATACGAATTATGTATTGTATTATTATAGTAAGTTACTGAGGGGAAAATTAGTTTTTTAAAATTCATGCATGGATTGGTGAACTTCCATGCGTAAGAATATTGTGTCCAGTAGTTAAGTCATTTAAAAGAAAAAAGAGAAGTAGAGTTTCCAGGAAAAATACCAAAACTGTCAATTCATGCATGGCTAAGAGTATTTCAATGCTGAAGATTGTGCCCAGTAGCTAAGTCATTACTTTGAGCTTATTGTTTTTTTAGTATTTTTATAAAATTACAATTACTAATGCAAATTACTTACTTAGCTACTGGGCACAATTTTCTGTTCCATGAATTAAAAGTTTTGATGTTTTTTCAAGAGACTCCAATGCCTTTTCCATCTCTTACATAGTATTGCATTGCTTTTAAACTTTTGTATTATACCGTGTACAATTATGTATCAACTATTTGTGGCTACAGCGAGAGTATTGAAATCGGAACGTCTGACTATTGAAAGATATGGACTGAACAGGTACATATAACGTAAATTGGTTAATTATCATATTTATGTATAAGAAACTGTCTGTTCAGTGGGACATGTAGTCATATTCGGGCAGGCAAGTCCCGGTTTTTTTGGCTCTCCGTCTCTGTATTTCGCTTTCGCAAACTTATAAACAAAATGATAACTTGATTTTTGTATCCTAAAACACTAACTAGAAGTTAGCCACTTAGGCTTGGTAATTGCTATACAGCTTGTGTGTTAATAAGTACATATTGGTTATTTAATTTTGTATTATTTAAATTATTGACTTTCTTTAATAAAATTAAGAAAAATTACACGAAAGTTTAGTAACATAATTCATCAGTAGACCTTCCGCCCTGAAAAAAAAGGTCACGATATACCAGTATACCTACGTGTTGTATAAATACTTTTTCAAAACACTTGCTCATAAAGTGGCTCTAATTTCACTACAATTTGGCACATAATGACACCTATATCAAGCTGTAACTTTTTCATTGCTATTATTTACAAGTCAGTTTATTTTTATTTTATTGGTTGAGTTGCTTTGTTCTTAAAAGAGTTTCGATACAAAAAAGATCGTGTTTAATAGTACAATTTATAAATTAATGTACTTATTGCACGCTCACTTTATGTGACTTCGTATAGATAATTTTAACTGGTACGTGTTTAATAACTAAAATTTTCACTCAAATATAACTTTTATTTTTCCTGTAATAAAGAAAACTTGAAATTCCCCATTTTGTACGAAGCTAAAACGCTATCCGCGAAAAGCAAAATAAAAAGAAACATCATTCGTATTGTCTATGGCCGATCGCCATTGTAAGATGCGCACGCATACGAAAACTGATAAATTTTTCGCGCCATTGTGAAAAAATTTTTTTTCTTCACAAGTGTTTTTGTGTTCATTTTTTAAATTAAGAACATAATTTGAAAAGAGTTTTCATTTGTTTTTGTGCTAGTGTAACAATGGGCTTAACACATAAGTGTCAATGTTATGCATAGGGCAATGGTGTTTTTTAAAATATGTCTTATGGTTATTTTTGTATTATACGTATTGTATTGTATTGTATTTGTAAATATGTTTTGAAGTGAAAACTTTTTTATTTGCATTGAAAACTTTTTTCCATGAGCTTTCCATGAGCTACATCACTCTACTCGTTTTTATCGCGTATTTATTTTAAAGAGCAAAGAGGTTCATTTCAGGTAGTTTTGAGTTATTATTTGTTTTTATTGTCGGCAGTTCTCATTTTACTTCGTAAATTTTTAATAAATTAGTCAGTCTCAAGCAAATTGAGAATCATGAATAGAGAAAATAATCCTGATTTCTAATATATATTAGCTGACCCATGTAGCATCGACTCCGTGTATTTTAAATCATTCCTTAATTATCATATTCTAAGTATACCAGCAAAATATTCCTACATTTAAAAGAAAATTTGATAATCGTACAGATAGTTTCGGAGTTCATCCGGAGCAACAGAATGACACGAGAATAGTAAGTAGGTATCAAGATAAATTAGCAACGCATATGATATGATTAGACATAAACATAAGTTACAGTTACTGACCTTACCTTACCTTAACCGACCATTTTTCGTGGAACTGATGGGATTGAATGAAGGTACACGTTAAAATTCAAATCCAGTTAATCATTCAACCAAAACATTGTAGTGAATGAAACACAAATCAAAGCCAGTATGAGGTTGTGAAGGGTAAACGAGAACTATTTTCAATATATGTCAGAATGTAGTCGTAATTAAGATAAATAAATATTTTTAAACATCTAACACACAACGCCATCTAGTCCCAAACCATGCAGAGCTTGTATAACCTATGGGTACTAACTAGATAATTGATATATGTAAATACATATTTATACTTTTTTGTTTACGTAGTAAACACCCAAAATCCGAAACAAATATTTGCAGATCATACAAAGATTTGGTACGACCCGGGAGTCGAACCCGAGACCTTAAGCACCAGCAGTCGATTACGCTATCACTGCACCCACCGAGGTAGTCAATATGTTAGCTATACCAGCTTTAACTTTAGTGAGAACTTTTAACTAAATGTTGACTTATAATATGTAATCTATAATTAACTGTCACTTAATTGTTAAGTTATCACATCACATCAACAGCCTATATAGCCTGGCGAGAAGCCCAGGATCGAACTAAGCGGCGTGCAACTGGTGAAGAAGCCTACGGCTGATGATAATGATAATAGATTTTTTGTAACAATAAACAAAAATTGTAACAATAACAAACCGACTTCAAGAACTGGACCAAGTTTAAATAGGACCACACGGTAAGCACCAGCTTTCAAATAAAAAAAACATCAAAATCGGTTCACCCAGTCGAAAGTTCTGAGCTAACAAACATAAAAAATACAGTTGAATTGAAAACCTCCTCGTTTTTTGAAGTGGGTTAAAAGAGCATTCAAATTCAAATTTTGTATTATGAAAACAGTCGATACCATGGAAGGGTTACGTATACCATTTCACAAAGCTGATATTATGTACTTCCTTATTAAATTATTTTGTAACTATAGGAATAGATGTAAGATGGTCATAAAAATGAGAGCAACGATTTTGCGTTTATCTTACTTTCAGTTGAAGGTTTGAACGATAGCTTTATTTACAGCCAGTCAACAATCTTTCTTTTTTATAGATAACTAGCTGACCCACGCAACTTCGTTTACGTCTCTTATTGCCCGTAGCGTGATAATTTTCCCCGTTTTTGAAACATTTTTCACTGGTGCTCCGCTCCTATTGGTCTTAGCGTGATGATATATAGCCTATAGCCTTCCTCGATAAAAGAATTTTTCAAATCGGACCAGCGGTTCCTGAGATTAGCGTGTTCAAACTAACAAACAAACTCTTCAGCTTTATATATTAGTATAGATTTTATATTATTTTAGGAAAAAACATTGGGATTAATAAGGAGTGCCGATAGAAGTGTAAACTTGTATCTTAGAATGTTATTTGTAAAATTAATGTGTAAAATTAGAAATTTCATAATGTTTAAATTAAATCCCCTTACCAAAAGTGCTCAACGCAGTTTTTTTTTCGAAGTTTTCACTTCGAAATAAATGCTTGCAGTTTCGTTGTATAAGCAAGTTTTCTGTAACAAAATTCAACATGACACAATCTTAAAAGTAAACTGTTTAATCTTCATGCTAAATATCAATTGCTACTGTGATTTAACAATTACGATATTGTTTCCCTTATACATTTTTGATAAGGTACATATCTAAAACCTCATGAGAGTTCCTTCTATATTGGTTTTTGCGTTTTTCATTTACGTAATTCCATCATCATCAATTGTCTATAAATAAATAAATAAATAATAAGTAAATATTTCGGCCATCTAACACACAACGCCATCTAGTCCCAAGCTAATCAAAGCTTGTGTTATGGGTACTAGATAACTGATTCCGGCAAACGTCGTTTTGCCATAACTACTAATAAATTAAAAATTAATTAAAAAAACATTGTCCAGCGGACAAAATTGTAAATCTAAACCATTCCCAGATCCCCTTGAACACACACAAAAAATTTCATCAAAATCGGTCCAGTCGTTTGAGAGTAGTTCAGTGACATACACACTCACAGAAGAATTATATATATAAAGATATGTTTTTATGTCAATGTGCAAAGTGAAAGTTTGGTTTTCATTTTTAATACAGTGCTATCGTGGCAGAGTTCGTTTATACCAGACGTGACATAAGTATGACGTGACATAGGTAGGTATGTCTTCTTCTAGTTCTATTAGTGACTAGGTACTTACGAGTCAATTTTCACGACATATCTGATGTTAAGACAGCAAAAAGCATGAAAAACAGAACAGTTTTTACGACAGAACAAAGAGTGGTTAGATGCGACATTTTAAATAAGCTTGGATAATCCTACTTATAGCTCCGAACCCACCACGTCAACGGGGCGGGATTATCACATCAAGGTTGATTTATAACACTTACTTCTACTATAGAAGTAATATGCTTTTATTTATTATTTAGGCGTAATACATAGGTACAACATCCTCAAATTATAATTATCTACCAATAAACAAATAATGATAAGTACCTACTTCGTCTATTTGACAATAAATAATATGACAGGACATTTTTTTAACGGTTGTAAATTTGAACAAAACGATTTTTTTAATAAGCGCTATAGAATGTAAACTGTAAACGATGACAGTGAACACAAGCTATAGAACCATACAATTTGAACAACCGCGTGACACTCGCGGACCTAATCCATTCATCGCCCTTAACTTCACTCGCCAACCAATCCGGGTAGTAAGGCGGGGCGAGTAACAAAGAGATACACACGCAAAATATAGTAAGAGTGACAGAGACAAATGTACAAATAAGGGTACGTCTATCACCGAGCGGTAATAGGGACTCACTTTTCACCAAGTCTTCAAATCGTCAGTCAAAGTTTGCAATTTGAGTCACAGAGTCGTAGCTGTGGAGGGTTAACTATTTACGCGAACGGAATCGAATATACGAAATTAATTAATTTTATTAAAATAATTAGTGGACACAAGTGTTTTAGTATTTTTAAAAGTTTTGTTTTTATAATGTCAGATTTTTAATTATTTAAAAAACCAACATTTTTTTTTTTGTACTAAAGTGCATGTGTAGTGTTTTTCGGTTACAATGTCGGAAGCGGGACGCCGGGGTGCTGCTTACACTATTGATAATATTTTGGGACATACAGATAGACAACCTGGTAGGTACTAAAACAGTTATACCATGAGACGTTTATTGTAAACATAAGTATTTTCTTACTTTTTAAAAAGTCAACTTCCACGTTAATTACGGGGGCTTTTATAAATACACACAAACATATGAAACGGATGAAAAAAGAAAATACCCTGACTCTAAACAACGATTTTACATCATAAACCTGTGACGCTTCAGGTGTTGCAGGCGTCTATGGACGTCGGTAATCGCTTACCATCAGACGATACGTCTTCTAGTTTGCCCCCTATTCTATATGTATAAAAAAGATACACGTTAGCATCGAACCAAAAAAACTCACGACAGTAGAAAGCAGCGAGGTAACTGCTCAAACCAGTACGCCATTCAAGCAATTATTTTAACAACTTAAAAAGCGTATGTTAAAATGTAATGCTAACTTATTATGGTAAATGAGAATGCAATTTTGTTTTTCATTTTCCTTTTATCTGTTAACTAGGCATGTGATCTAAGTTAAGACAGTTTATACATAATTTTATATAGATATATAATAATAGACCTTTTATTTATTTATTTATTTACATCTTTATGCACAAATTCATGCATCGGCGGACTTAATGCTTAGGGCATTTTCTGCCAGTCAACCGATTGGGAAATGCAGAGAAAACACTTTTCAGCCGCAATGCCTAAAAAAAATCTTTGTACAAGTAAAATACAAAAATTATCCTTAATATAATGAATATTAAGTAAATAATCACATCAAATCGCACCAATAGCTTTTAACAGTCCACTGCTAGACATACACCTCTCCTTACAAATTAGGTTATGGTTGGCTAACCAGACAGGTTGGTATAGTACTTGGTTTTGTTTCAAGCTTTCCTTCTTTTAGCAGTGATGTTGTCCTGCATAATTCGTTCCATTAGTCGCCTCCATAGGACACCTTTAGGGTGAATAGGGGTTGATCTTAACCCGTCACCTCAAGGAACAGAAGTATATAATAATATCACATACCTCTTCTGCACGAGGCTTCTTCCCGATTCCTTTGTCACAAGCTGACAAATCTTAACATCAGCTGGTTGAAATGTATATAATACTAGCTGACCCCGGCAAACGTCGTTTTGCCATAATTTTTTTTAAGGATGGGTGACCCTTACCATTTAGCGTGATGAAGAATAGATGTTGGCCGATTCTCAGACCTACATAATATGCTCACAAAGTTTCATGAGAATCGGTCAAGCCGTTTCGGAGGAGTATGGCAACGAAAACTGTGACACGAGAATTTCATATATTAGATATTCCTATTACGTTATTGAATAAGAGTCTTTCCCAAGACTATTTGGGGTTAACATATCAGTTTTTCTACGGAGCGACTCATCGCACCGCCGCAACTCTGAGGGTGAACTGGACTCGAAGATTAAACCATGTAGTTGGCAGTATATTTGAGGGCACTGACTTCTCAATAATATTTGTCATAGATGTTCATGTCAAACGGGACCGATGGCTTTACGTGCTCTCCAAAGCACGGGCGTGGAACATCGCCAAGCTTCAAGAAATTATTAATAAGAGTACTCCAAGCTGTTATTAATAATTTCTTGTAAGAAAATCCCAACAACAGTATTGGCCCAACCGGAGAATCAAACCCGACACGTCTTAATCGGCAGTCACATTCGCTAATACGGACGACGAGTTATCACTGCGATAACGTTAATGCCCGTGTACATATTGCATAATGAATTATAATCAAGTGAAAGTTTGAAAACTACTAAAATAAATTTTACTACTTGTGATTTTAAGATACTGGCGAGTCCTTAACAGACCGTTATTAAGCCTTGTCCGTAGTTTTTATTACATAAGTTCTATACCAATTTATAGAATAAATATTTGAAGTTTTCTTTAAGGCAATAAAACATAGTTTAAGGTAAATATTACTTTTGTACTAGGATTAGTTTTTGTATTGTCTTTAATTACTAGCTACCAGGGCACAAAAGACTCCTGTGGCCATTTACAGGTTAAGTGTTTGAGATTAAAATTACTACTAAATGGACCGTCAGGTAACATGTTTCTTAATGACTATTAGGTACTATTTTATATGATAACGAGTTTTAATTTTTTTTTAGTTAATTAAAACATACCTATACCTTTCGGTAGAGCTATATTTGGATTAAATAGTATATAACTGTTTGTGTGATACTTATTAAGGGTATGACAGTATTTATTTATTTATTTATTTATTTAAGCTTAATGCACATTTTGTACATAGGCGGACTTAATGCCATAGGGCATTCTCTGCCAGTCAACCTTTGGGTGATGTAAAATGTGATGCGGTAGGTGCAAAAATATAATTTAATCTAAATATAATGAATACAAACATAGAACTCAAGGTACATAAATAATACATACACAATACATAAACATACATATAAATGAATTTAGTATAAATATAATCTATAAGTACTGAGTCGGATACTATTGTTGAGACCCTTCTGCCAATTCACCCCGAAGTAGATCGCGTACTTTCGTCTTGAATGTGAGGCGGTTTGTGGACATCCTGATTTCGGCAGGGAGCGCGTTCCAAAGAAGAACCGACTGCACAAAGTAGGAAGAATTTATAAAATTGGAGGTGTGGGGGGGGCAAAGAAGAAGCATGTTGTTTCTTGATCGAAGGTTTCGATCATGACTGGAGCATAAGAGACGAAAATGGGGTGCAAGGTATTCCGGTAACGATGGGGAGTTGAGGAAAGAAAAAAGAGAAGTGAGTGCACGCAAACAACGGCGCTGACGAATTGGGAGCCACTGTAGCTGGGAACGAAAAGCAGACACATGGTCATACTTGCGAAGATTGAACACGAATCGAATGCAGTTATTGAGAAGGCGGTCAAGTTTATTGAGGAGGTCTGCATTCAGGTCAAAATAACACACATCACCATAATCGATTAAGGGAACGATAAGGGACTGCATAAGCGTAGCTTTGGTTTTAGTGGGAAGGAAGTTTTTAAGTCGATATAAAGCGCGGAGGCACGAGGTGACTTTCTGGCTAACGTGTGTAACTTGCGCCCGCCAATCAAGTGTTGAGTCTATATATAGCCCCAGGTTCTTTACTACTGTACTCAGAGGTATAGTCAGGTTGTTGTAGACGACCGGTGGGATACCCGACACATCCAACCTGTTTAGCATTTGTTTGCTTCCCACGACGATCACCTGACATTTGGTTGGGTTTACCGATATGCCAAACCTCGTTGACCAATTCCTTAAAAATTCTAAGTCTTCGTTGACTTTCTCAATTGCATATGATATGTCCTCAACACTTGACTGCGTGTATAGTTGTAAGTCATCAGCGTACAGGTGATACGCACACCGAAGGTGTTGGGTTACGAGATTTATAAATATTGAGAACAGTAAAGGAGATAATATGCCGCCTTGAGGGACGCCAGTGTGAAGATCACACCAACTCGACGTCAAGTCTTCAGTATGCACACACTGTCGGCGTCCCTGAAGATACGAGGAGAACCATTCCAGAGCTTCAGAGGAGATCATAAGATAGGAAAGGATGGCCAGTAGGACGTCATGACATACGGTATCGAAGGCATTGGAGAAATCGATCAAAGCCAGCACTGTGACTTTGGTGTCCTCCATACTAAGTATATACAGTATTTATACTAACATTATAAATTCGGCAGTAACCGCTATACCGATTTTAATCAAATTTGATATGAAGATACTTTGGTTCTTAAGGAAGGTCATAGGATAATCTTTACCACGGTAACCGATATACACGCGGGCAGTACCATATGATTTTCAAAATTAATATCTTAAAAAAAACATAAATATAAATTATATTTTTCCCACTCGTGGGAATAATATAATTTATATTTGAGTGGGAAAAATATAATTTATATTTGAGTGGGAAAAATATAATTTATATTTATGTTTTTTTTAAGAAATCAATTTTGTAAAACATATGGTACTGTTATTTTGAAAATCAACAATCAATTATTTTTCTAAACTTAATAGTTTGCGTGAGAGACACTTCCAAAGTGGTAAAATGTGTGTTCCCGTAACTTCAAAAATAAGAGAATGATAAAACTGAAGTAGTAGTAAGTAAGTAGTTTTTTAATACGTCATAAATCGTAAACTACAATTTATCGATCAAAGTTACAACAAACTGATGAACAATTATAGGATTGATGAAAAAAAAAATGTTGAGTTTCAGTTTTAAGTATGGGCGACCCCATTTATATTTGTGTGAAAATCTTAATGCGGTTCACAGAATACATCTACTTACCAAGTTTCAACAGTGTAATTCTTATAGTTTCGGCAATACGGACCGACAGACAGACAGACAGACGGGCAAACATGACGAATCTATAAGGGTTCCGTTTTTTACCTTTGACACGGAACCCTAAAAATAACAAAAACTTGTGTGAAAAAGTGAAATATCTCTTCGGATCTCCGGCTCCTCGGAGACCTAGAAGACAGGAGTATAAGGATAGTAACCTACTTTGTACCCTGATTTAAAATTAGAATTTGTAATTTTCTGTACCTAAAGTTAAAGTAAAATTTAACGATACTCAGAAGAGTTAGAGCCTCCCAAACGGCAGATTTTCGATCAGCCGGTAGTTTAGTGGGTTCTGAATCAGTATGAAGATGTATGGGAGTGCGCTCGGTATCGGCCAACAAATAAGCCAACCCAATCAAACTACCGGCCTATTAAAAAGTTTGTAGTCCATTGAGGCCCAGAGGATGTGGGTTCAATTCGTTCGATTTGGGGAAAATGTGGTATGAGCATAATCATTTGTTTTTCTTTAGGTTATCTATATTATGTTTTCAGAAATACATAAGTAAATAAATAAATAAACAAATACCTAAGTGCCATAGGATAACTCTATAAATGCATAAAAAAACATTTCATTTATTTAATGAAATTTTAGAAAGAGTTAATTTAGCGTAACTGTAAAATATATTTTTTCAATTTTAGAAACTAAGATACTAATAAAAAAAACAATAACAATATTGACAAATAAGCATCAAAAAATTCCTCCACATCATCGTCTACTGATAGCGTTCCCAAAAGCCTGGCAGCGTTGCCATGTTGGATGCCAACGCTAATTCTCTGTGCTAGTGAAAGGCCGGCCTTCTGGTCACGAGAAACGTCAATCAGTTGCTTAAAAATAAATCTATACCAATAAATAAAGATGTAGTGTCTGTTTGTAATATTAAAATAACCGCTATTTACTAAATGCATATATATGTGTCCACGGTACATATACCAAAAATGTATTTTAAAAACTATTGTCTGTCTGTCTGTCTGTTTGTTCCGGGTAATCTCTGGAACGGCTGGACGGATTTTGACAGGACTTACACTGGCAGGTAGCTGATGATCCAGGGGGTAACTAAGGCTACTTTTTTAGACTAACTTTGTCCCGCCTCGTTACTCGCGGCACGACGATAACCGCGGTGTTCAGTTAGTTGTAAATATATTTTAAAGTGAAATTAAAAGTGAAAAAAAAAATTACTTCACTGTATAATAATAATAACTACACAAGTCTCACTTATAACCCAAACTAGACGGACTTTGTACTATGTTAAAAAATTGCTTTTAAACCATTAAACATATCTATTTCTAAATACGAGTACATTAAAGATAAATATGTAACAGGATTTTTAACCGCATAAACATTTCAAACCTCTATATCAGTTTTTGAATATGTTTCTGTGAATCTAACAAAAAGATCTCAACAGATAAAAAAGGATTGAGTGATTAAAACAAGAAAGGAAAAGCTTCAAAAAAAGATAGATTACAAGGTTAAATAAAAAGATGGTTAGCTTAAATTTAATTATTTCTACAGTGTTAAAAGCCCTTTTTGACAATTATCTGTTTAATGTTATCTTAATCCATTGAAAGAGCTTCGATTATTCTTCTTCGATTTATTTAGGACGTCATCCATCATGGGATTTTGACTTGATGACAATGGGATTAACTAGAACGTTAATTTTTAAACAAAAAAAAAACCGGCCAAGTGCGCATCGAACTGGCGCACGAAGGATTCCGTAACATTATCTTACCGTTTTTTGTATATTTTGTTTTTTAGTATTGTTTGACTGACAGACGGACATACAGACGAACAGGCATTGAAGTCTTAGTAATAGGGTTCCGTTTTACGCTTTATGTTTGTTCTTGCAACCTGAGGTTTTTAATATGGCTTTATAATACAAAATATGTAGTGCATCCGTGTGGTAATGCATTAAGAACACGGAATGTCGCCACCTTGATTTATACCGTAGGTGACGTAAGAGTGGAGTAAAACCTGTTTTTAAGGTAGTAGAGTGGCGCTGATTTCAGCACGAACGCACCGACTGTACCGGGACGGAACCTCGCATAGAAGATCAACGTAAAATGACAGCGATCATGCTGTCGTGTTTCGTTGGTGAGTGCGAGACCGAAGGCCCAATGATGCGAAAGCATCACTAGCCCGCCATGGTGTGGGACACCATGCTGCATTGTTGTATTGTCTGCATTCGCAGTATAGTGACCACCACTCTTGGATTCTGCTTATGCTTTCCATCAGGCAATGTAGTCATTTTGGCAGAGTCATGCATAATATGAATTTTTAGATTCAAGTTTGGGCCCAACCGTCTTTTCCGTAAATATGGTAGTCAAGACAATTAAGTTTTATAAAACTCAAATAATCATTCTGATAATAGTGGCCTCTACCACTAGATTCTGCTTATGCTTTCCATCGGGCAGATTAAAGTCACTTTGGCAGGTTTTAAAGTAAAAGATAAAATTGTACCTAACACATTTTTAATTGAAACTAAATCTTCTAATATATAAAGTTTTCGCACCTCGTCTCGTTTCTTACCAAACAAACTCCTCCGAAACGGCTGGACCGATTTTTGATCGTATATGAAATTGTGTGTGTGCATATCGGGTAGATCGGAGAATTGGCCAACATATATTTTTCATACCCCTAAATGAAAAGGGTTACCCACCCCAAAGTATTTTTTTAATTTTATACCAAAACAACGTTTGCTATGTCAGCTAGTATAATTTTATTAATCTATACTAATATATAAAGCTGAAGAGTTTGTTTGTTTGTTTGTTTGAACGCGCTAATCTCAGGAACCGCTGGTCCGATTTGAAAAATTCTTTCTGCGTTGGATAGTACATTTATCGATAAAGGCTATATATCATCACGCTCGGACCAATAGGAGCGGAGCAGCAATGAAAAACGTTTCAAAAACGGGGGAAAATTATCACGCTACGGGCAATAGAAGACGCAAACGAGGTTGCGTGGGTCGGCTAGTATACTCTATTTCTGTGACTGGATGGACTGCAGAAAGTAAAAAACCGGGCTCTGTGGTATTCCTTGGGATATGCCTATGTCCAGCGCTGGACTTCAACGCGCTGAAGATGATCATGATAATTTTAATGCTTTAGGTACCTACCATGATTTTTATTAATTGGACAACAACGTAATAGTTTAGAAAATCCGTTAGTGTGTAAAATAAGTAGGTATATTAGTCAAGCTACCCACTTACAAACATTAATGTGATGATTCTAACTGTAAGTGTGTAACTGCCTCGGTGGCGCAGTGGTAGCGTACGCGACACCTGTTCTTGAGGTCTCGGGTTCGATTCCCGGGTCGGACCAAATGTTTGTATGATTTGCAAATATTTGTTTCGGAGTTTGGGTGTTTTCTATATATAATATGTATGTATTTACAAAAAAAAACGTAATAAGTATTCATATCAGTTGTCTAGTACCCATAATACAAGCTCTGCTTAGTTTGGGACTAGATGGCGTTGTGTGTTAGATGGCCGAAATATTATGTTTACAAAATACAGAAAAACAAGCTCAGCCCCTGTGTTTATCGGATAACGCAGTAAAAAGACGTATATGTAATATTCTGACGTAAAGTTCCAAAACCCATCCTACATACTCACAAACGACGAGAAGAAATTACGAAGTTGCCTGAATATGCTAAAACTATCTTCAAAGTCTGTTAAAAAAGGATACCTTATCTAATATCACTGATGTTTGTGTTCATATACATTTATTAAAATTCGGGCTGTGTTATGCATCCTTTTGCTGTGCCATATTTAATACTAGCTGAACACCAGCGGAAATTGGAGTGTCTGTTTGTAATATTAAAATAACAGCTTTTTAATCAGTGCATATGTATATATACAGGATACATATACCAAAAATGTGGTTAAAAAAAATTGTCTTTCTGTCTGTCTGTTTGTTTCGGGTAATCTCTGAAACGGCTGGACCGATTTTGACCGGACTTTCAATGGTAAGTAACTGACGATCCAGGGAGTAACTTAGGCTACTTTGTTTAGACTAACTTTGTCTGATTAACCCCGTGGTGTGGCTAAGGGCGTAACCGTTCAGAATTATAGTTAATAAATATAGTGGAATAAGCACAAGTGGGTTTAATTCTAGAATCTCTGGTAGTGGTTAAACTGTGAAAATTAAGCTCAATCGCCATGGAATTTGTTATATAGGTTATAAAGTTACAAATCAACTTGAGAACTACATATTTACAGAAAACTCATAGCTATCTTATACTCTTTATTAAATAAAAAAAAAACCCTTGCAACAACGAAACAAAACGAAACGGACCCACAGAACATTCAGACTCACAATAACAACTTGTAGATCACGCAATATGTTGGCTCATTTCACTTTTGAAGCACACATATCAACTTTTTATATATTTATTTAAACCAAACTTATGGTTTTCTTAGATACGTTACGCTATTACATTTTAATATCTTTCAAATCTTTCACACACGTCACAACAATTTCGAAGCCACATGTAACATTATCGAGTATTCATAATTACACTATTACAATAACATTGAGTTAATCCTCAAAGAGTCATCGAAGCGTGATAATAACGTACACAAAGCACCACACTATGTGGGTATTGTGTAAAATATTATACTGCTTTATGATTTTTTCTCTCTCTTGTTGTATGGAGAAGGCTCAACGGGGGGCAGTAATAATATTGCCTACTTATATTATGGATTTATCAGTTTAGTTGATTGCGGGCTTCGGAATTAACTGTTAATGATGATGTAAGCTTTTTGTTGGGTTCAAAGTAATCTTTGAGAATGTGATTTTAATATTTAAGGGTATAATAATAATGATCATAATTGAATGAAAATGAATTACTGTCTGGGCTTCTTCTACAAGTAGTGGTCGCTCAGTTATCTAAATTCAACCATTATTAAGATACTTTTTAGTTTACTGCAATCATCCTCCATATAAAGAATTGGTTTTGATTTTACCACCCTATTCTTTTTTAAATTAGGTATCATAAAAGAAGTTACCAGTCTCTTATAGGCTGCGAGTTCCAAGTCAACTTTTAAGATACGTGACATGTTTCTAGGTGCTATCTTCATCTCCAGAGATAAAGTCTTTTGCGTTCGGACAAGATTTCTTCGAATTCTTTCCCTTACTGCTTTGGACAGCCAGATCTATTTCTGTCACAGACAGAGGAGGTTTCATTGTAGTTATCAATAGCCCCGTATACAAACATTTGACTAATACCAAGTGTATGGAGGATTTCAAAATTGTATTTGGTTCCATACCTACTTTATGTAATGCAATCACAATGATTCGTTTCTCTTTATCACCCTTCTCCATTTTAATATCACAAAATGGTTTACAATAATTGGCGCGAAAATAAAAAAAAACACAATAAACATTCCTATCAAAATGACAGATTCCAAATTCAAAAGTAATATTTCGTTTATTTTTAATTGTAACAATATTTATGGCCAGACTAAGTGTTTTATTCTATTTTTTTAGTATTTGATGTTATAGCGGCAACAGAAATACATACATATACTAGCTGTCCCGGGAGACGTCGTTTTGCCATAACTACTAATAAATTAAAAATTAATTAAAAAAACATTGTCCAGCGGACAAAATTGTGAATCTAAACCATTCCCAGATCCCCTTGAACACACACAAAAAATTTCATCAAAATCGGTCCAGTCGTTTGAGAGTAGTTCAGTGACATACACACTCACAGAAGAATTATATATATAAAGATACCTCTGAAAATTAAAACTGTCGAACTATCACGGTTCATGAGATACAGCCTGATGACAGACCCACTTACAGACAGACAACGAAGTCATAGTAATAGGATCCCGTTTTACCCTTTGGGTACGGAATCCTAAAAATGGTAAAGAATTTGTAATTGCTTCGGCTGTGCAGTGGTAGCATATGCAACTGCTGTGCTTAAGGTCTCGGATTTGATTCAAATCTTGCATTGGATTGAATTGCAATCAAACAAATGTTGTATAATCTGAAAATATTTGTTTCGGAGGTTGGATATTGGGTATTTTCTACGAATGACATGCACCTATTTATATACAAAATAAGTTTATAATTATGTATTTATACCAGTTGTCTAGTACCTATAGTAAGCTCCGCTTAGTTCGGAACTAGATGGCGTTGTGTGTTAGTGCTCTGCCTCATTAAGACGCCATGGCGACGTCGCCAGCGACGCAGGCCTGGCTACTTCTGGCATCCGAAGGTCGCCAAGTCGAGTGGCCATGGCGTCTCGACAGTCAGTTCGTTTACGTCGTCAGGAATGGATGTAGAAGAAATCGCACTTCTTCGTTAGATACGTCGTTAAAAAATAGAGTTAGATTTAAAAAAAATAGGTTTGTCATTTCGTCTTTTTCTTTAAATATGTTTACTATTTCGTCCCAACCTTTAATTTTTAAGTTACGATCGGAATACTCATTAGATGAACTATCCCATATACAAGGACGGTTTTGAATTTCTATTATAAATTTTTCAGTACGAAACTCATTATTTACAACATCAACTACTCATTTAACATTACTATATTTCGAGTGAGCGTCCAAAATGGCGGCTGACTGGCTACTGAGTGAGCGAGGTCCTGTTTACCGTGTACATTATAGTGGCAACGTCGCCAAACTGCCAGAGTATCCAGAAGCCACGCAAAGAACTGTAGCTCGTGGCCACGCTTCCAATTTGGCGGCGCTGCCAAACCGTCGCCAAGTGAGTTAGGTACCATACATTTCAATATTAACTGTTTGGATACGTAGCCAGCGACGTCGCCATGGCGTCTTAATGAGGCAGAGCACTTAGAAGTCAAAATAATAAATTAAATAAATAGTGGTTACTGTCAGCTAATTGGCAACTCAAAAACCATGTGTGTTGCTAGCCTTTCAGGGGTATGGCAGGATATTAGGGTGAGACAGGTAATATAACGAAATAATTGTTTGACACCAATATTCAGTAATACTATGGTATCACGCCTTTTATTGTCGGAAATTTCTGTGAATATATAAATAATACATTACATCACACATGAACAGCCCTTAACAGTCCACTGCTGGACATAAGTCTCTCTTTAGAAAGTAGGCTTTGGCCTCCTCCTACCGTAGGAGAGCCACGCTTCGACATGCATGAACCGGCTCGACCGGAATGATACTATGTCCTCACAGAAAACCGGTGTGTTTCACCAAGTAAGTGAAGATACCAGAGACCCATACCCCTACCCTTCTCCGTATCCCCCTCCCTATCCCTAAAGGCCGTCAACGCAAATGTGACGTCACTGGTGTTGCGTGTGTCCATGGGCGGCGGTAATTACTTACCATCAACGTCATACGTCAGCTTCTTTGCCTCCTTTTCCATAATAAATAAGAAGGTTTTGGTTTACTATAACCACGCTGGCCGGAATAAAAAAAAAGGTATTTTGTTTCAACTTTTATTTTCTTTTTACGGTGATATTGTTCTGTGTGGTTAATTGCACTCGACTTTTATGACACCCATTGAATGAATAGCGGTGGTTACGCTCCGTATCCATAATAAATAACAAAACATTGACTTTACAAATGCACATATCAGTCTAGCTGGCCTTAATGCAAACCTAAGTGGTTTAATTATTTCCGATTTATAGAATACTCTTCCAAAGAGACACAAACAAAATGCCATGAATGCATATTCGCTGATCCTCTCAAACGAATTGCAATCAAATTTATATTTCATTTCAATGGGTAGAAAGTTCAAAATACAAGGAAATTTTTATCTCGTGTGTTAGGAAAGGGATGTGAAGTGGCAATTTGACAGGATTACTTTGAATGTTACGGATCGGAACGATTGGAGGTGCATTTACCAATAGCGACATGTATTTATATCTCTTTGTAGCAAATCATGTTTGAACTGGTATTACAGCTGAAGGATCATTTGTGTAGCAAATCAGAAGTAGTACGTACATCGCTTGTTTTGTACTTGATTCGTAATAAACACGGTAATGAAAACCTGCAATGCAAGTGATACTTATAACTTTGTACTTCATTCACGCGCGAGACGCTGTGCCGAGCGCTTGTATCTATCCGCTTTACACGTATCGCGTGCGGTTTAATTATTTGTTATTTATTAATAATAGTATAACAGTATGATCGACAATAGTATGGATGAAGAGGATTCGGAAGAAAGTGATTCTATAGTTATTAATAATTGTGAAAGGGAGTTGCAAAATATGTCAAAGACGGATAGTACTTTGTTACTGAGTAATCCAAGTTTAAGTACTGAGAAAAGGCAACGGGACAAGAGTGAAGAGAGTAGCGAAGAGGGATTTAAAACGGTTACGAAGAGGAAATCAAAGAGATTCTTAAGGAGTGATTCACTTGATATGCCTGATACAAATTCTACGCGTATTAGACAAGAAAGTGCAGAACCTGAGGGTAGTTTTGAAATAATTTTAACCTCACTAAAAATATTACCAAAACAAATGGCCCTGGCAAAATTATTGTACAGTGAAAAAATTGAAGGAATAATAAACGTTAAATTCAAAAACCCATTTAAGGTATCTATTTGCTTAAATAACAAGGAGCAGGCAGAAAGGGTAATTAGTAGTCAGAAACTTAAAGATTTAGATATTCGAGTGAACTTCGCAGATGAAAGTATGGTATCTTATGGCATTATTAGAGGGGTGGATTTAGAAATGAGCGAAGAAGAAATCCTAGGATCTTTAAGCAGTTCAGTTGAAATATTGTCTGTTAAAAGAATGAGAAGAATAAATTTGGAAAGTAAATGGATTGACAGCGAGACTATTCGAATATGCTTTAAAAGCGCGGTGATTCCACCTTATATATATGCCTTTGGCTGCAGATTCGGAGTTGAAAAGTATATGTTTTCTGTTATGCAGTGTTCTGCATGTTGGAAATTTGGTCATATCAGGAAATATTGTCCATATAATAAAATACTTTGCCCTAAATGTGGAAAAGAGCATATCAATTGTGAAACTCAGACATTTAAGTGTCTTAACTGTAAGGGCCCGCATATGTCACTTGACAAGACATGTCCTATGTTCTTGAAAGAGAAGAAAATACGTTATATAATGACTGAAGAAAATTTAAATTATAAGAGCGCCTTGGATTTACTACTAAAAACTAATGGGCCATCCAAATATAGGAACGTAAAGAAAATATTTAATTTAAATAATAACATGGAGAAGTCGTTCCCCCCGCTTAGGCAAAACAGATTTAGTAACTTAGAATATACAGTAGAAAACTCACAAGCCGACCTGATAGAAGATTTTTGCGAAAGAGAAGAAGACGAAGGGAATATGAGCCTTAGATCGAAATCCACTAATAAAAAGAGTAAGAAAAATCAAAATACCGAACCGTGTCCCATACATATGATACAAGAAAGTATGAGTAATGAACCTCTACAAAGATGTGAAACTGGCAATAATGAAGAGAAATTGCAAAAAGGGTTTAAAATAAGATATATATTTGTTAAAATAAAGGAGATATTTTTTTCAAAAGCTAAATTAGAAGATAAGATTGTATCAATATTTGAAATGGTAGTCCACGAGTTAAAATCATATATTTGTAACTTCCTTAACTGCGAGCAATTACTTAAAAATTTTTTCACATTATTTGATGGATAGCTCATTTAAAGATTTTGTTGTAAATATAATTCAATGGAATTCACAAAGTCTTAAGCCTAAATTAGCTGATTTTGAACTGCTTCTTAATAGGGAAAAAATACACATCGCTGCAATATGTGAGACTTGGCTGGATTCAAATACGGATTTTGTTAACATAAGTGGATATAATATCTATAGAAATGATAGACATGATGGATATGGAGGAGTGGCCATTATAATTCATAAGTCCTTTAACATTCAGGTATGTCCCATTATCTTTAATAATACCGGGATAGAAGCTATTCAAATTAAATTATTAAACTGTAAAGTTTTAGAGAATATTATCTGTGTTTATTGTCCATCATCAATACGTACGGATCCGGGTGACTGGGATAGTTTGTTCTCACGAATATCAAGAAAAGTTCTGATTCTAGGGGACTTTAACGGACATCATACAAATTGGTCGTATAGAAATGACAACAGGGGCACGCAGTTATTAGATTCATCACTGGATAGTAATTTCATCTCTCTCAATAACGGTGATCCTACCAGGATTAAATTAGTCAATGGAACAATACAAAAAACCTCTCCCGATATTAGTTTTGCATCCTCAGATATAGCGTTGATGACTAAGTGGCACGTATTAAATGAAAATCTCGGCAGTGACCATCTTCTAATTAAAATATCATTAAATTATCGAGACGTGCCGAGTTTTACCAAAAAACTAAATTTTAAACTGGCCAATTGGAAATCATATAAATCAGATCTAGATACGACATTCTCAACTTTTTACAGTAATTATTTTCCTACAACAAACATTCAAACTATGTATGATTATTTGGAAAATCAAATTAACCTAGCCGCTGAACGTAATATTCCATTCAAAAAACTATGTACAAATTCCACAAGCAAATTTAGGCCTAAAGAATATTGGAATCCATCACTATCTGAAGCAGTTGCTGAACGTAGATTGGCGCTGAGTTCTTTCAGGAGGAACCCTTCGCCGGATAACTTATTGAAGTTTCAAAATAAAGCTGAAAAAGCTCGTCTATTAATAAAACAAGCCAAATCTAGGCATTTTAAATTATTTTGTAGTAATATCGAAAGCACTACTTCTGTCTCAGATATGTGGCAAAAGATGAGATGGAGCAAGGGATATTGTCAACCATCTCGCTCTATTCCATCTGAGGATAAGCAAAAGGAGTTATTATACAACCTTGCGCCTGATTCAGTCAGGAATAAATCACCATCTTTTGCATCAAGTAATGCTATACTGGAATCGCCTTTTACATTACAAGAGGTTAAGAAATGCATAAAAAGAAAAGACACTGCTCCGGGTAGTGATGGGATCACCTATTCAATGATTTATAATCTTCCCCTAGCTGCTCTAAGATATTTACTTAATGTATATAATGCAATCTTCCAATCGGGATACATACCTAAACAATGGCGAACCATATTAATTGTTCCAATTCCGAAAGCTATGAATAATACCAGCGGTGAGGGAAAGCTCCGTCCAATATCGCTTTTAACGTGCCTGTGTAAAATTTTCCACAATATGTTGGTAGCTAGACTAGAATGGTTTATTGAAAACAAAAAAATCCTATCCCCGTATACATCTGGATTCAGAAAAGCTCACTCCTGTTTAGACTGTGTCACAAGATTTGTTACTTCCGTGCAACAAGGTTTCTCGAAGCATATACCTACAGTCGCTTGTTTTCTCGATATAACAGATGCCTATAATAATATTTTAGTTGACAAGTTGACTAGCACTCTCGATGACTTGTCTGTAGGAAAAAGCATATGCAGATATATTTGGTCCTTTTTGAGTGACAGACAGTTAACATTAAAAAGTATAAATTTAGATCAGAGTGAGATACAAACTCATTATACAAGATACACACACAGGGGTTTAGCTCAAGGGGATCCTTTGGCCCCTTTATTATTTAATATTGCTACATACAAGGTTTGCCAACAAATTAATGAGGTGCTGTTTACTCAATATGCTGATGATTTTGCTATTTTTGTTAGCAGTAAAGACATACATGTATGCCAGGCAAAATTACAATCAGCTTTAAACTCAATGGTATCTGGTCTAGACAACATTGGATTAGAGATATCAGCTGTAAAATCTAAAATTTGTATTTTTAGTCGCGGACGCATTAAAAGGCAAATTTCCTTAGAAATTGATAAGAAACCTTTGATGTCTGTGGAATGCTTTAAATATCTAGGCTTTTGGCTTGACAGATCTCTTCTATGGCAAATGCATATCAATGAAATATCTCAGAAAACTTCAAAATTTCTAAACTTGCTTAAAGTTTTGGCGGGACCTACCTGGGGAATTCACACTAAACATTTACGAACTATTTATATTTCCCTAATACGAAGCAGATTTGACTACGGATGTTTCCTTTATGGTAGTTGTGCTAGGACCCATCTGTATAAAATTGACAAAATACAAAACCAAGCCTTAAGAATCATAGGTGGTTTTATTAAAAGTACGCCAGTATATGCTATGGAAAGTGAATTATTCATACAACCGCTTTTCGTGCGAAGAACATTTTTATCTTTTAAATACTATTCGAAAGCAATATCTTGTACTGATAACCCAACTATTGAGCTATTGAACGATCTTCACTTGATATCAAATAGTAGATACTGGCGAACTAAAAAGAAACCCTTACTTCTATCTGCTCATACTGATGTTAAAGATATTGAAATAAGCTCATCCTATCCACTTGAAATGTTTTGTCTTGATACCTGGATGTCTTATATAGATTTAGATGATATTATTAGTATTAATTTGAATTGTATTGAAAAATCAAAGCGTGATTACGAATCTAATTCATTAAGATTAGACGTAGTGCATGAACTAAATGTTAAGTACGAAGGATGGCTACATTTTTATACAGATGGCTCTAAAAGTTCTAATGGTATTGGAGCAGCTTATCACTATCCGAATGGCTCAGCTATGTACAAAATTTGCTCACATGTCTCAATTATGACGACGGAATTAGTTGCAATTTCAGAAGCGCTAAATCGGATAAATGATTCAAGTGGCCAAAACTTTGTAATTTTTACAGACAGTAAAAGTGCCTTACAGCATTTGGCTCGATGCGCCTCTGGGTACAGAGGTGTATCGATAGCCTATGTTATAATTAAAAAGGTACGTGATATCAGTGCGTCAAAAAATCTGAAATTGCAATGGATACCATCGCACATCAATATAAAGGGCAACGAGGAGGCGGACCGATTAGCCAAATTAGCAATTAAAGAAGGGGATAATATTAACATTAAACCACATTACTCCGAGCTATTATATAAATTCAAAGTTAGGTGCTACAATGAATGGAAAGAATATTTTGATGAACAGTCTAAAATAAAAGGAATTTGGTACAAGACTATTCAGTCCGAACCTCCTCATATACCGTGGTTCGGTAACTTAGAAATAAGTAGATCGTGTGTTACAATAGCTCATAGATTGCGTTCGGGACACGTTCCATCTAAGAAATTTGAATATTTAATGCGTAGAGCTAACTCACCAAAGTGTGACATATGTAACATTGTGGACGATGTTCAGCATTTGTTGATGGAATGTGTCAAGAATCAATCTTTAAGAGATGTAGTAATGACACAGTTAAACCTGAATTGTTTGGATGTCGGTATAATTCAAAGTGTTTTGGCTATACCGACATCAAAAAAAGCTATTAAATTGTACAGTCTAGCATATAATATGTAAATTGATATTTAATTAAGTTAAGGCCTTATGGGACTGGCATACCCTAATGGGGTAAAAGACCCTTAAAAAAAATAAAGAGAAAAAAAAAAAAAAAAAAAAAAAAAACTTTGTACTTTTGAAATACTTTATAAGTTTTTCTTCTATCTTTGTAACTATTATAGAAAACTATCTCTAAGAATGTGTTGAGCCGTGGTCCCGTTTGGCATACTCAAGCCAATAGCAATTACTTCGGGTAGTTGATAACTTCTATCTACAGACATTGGATATCCTAGTCGATATCGAAGTCGAAGTTCTATACTTTAATTATAGTGGTCAAACAGCGAAAAATCCATGGTCATGCATATCGTAGGTAGACTAAAGGCTGATTCCAAAATTAATTTGAGAGGTTCGGAGAAGAAAGATGAAAATATTGAATCAAGGCGGTCAACCTAATGATGCATGGCATCAGAACATGTATACTAAAGCTATTTACTCTCTATGAGTAAACTTGGTATGTCTGTACTGGTTCACTGTACGGATGACTTAGTTGTTAAAGCGGCCACTTCGCTAATTTATTCGCCACGTTATTGGTTCCAACTCCACATTGGAGAACACTTGTGTGATTCATAAACTGTTGTTCTAAATCTGGGTGTTTTTGTTTCCGTTTCAGGTATGTTTGTAACGTCATCCGCAACACGGTTCCTTAATCTAGACCGGGATGTATAAAAAAAATCTAATACAAAATCATTTATTCAATTAAGACACTAAGTGACATTTATGAAAGTTAAATTGAAGCTACAGTTAAAAATTATAGATCGATACTAACAGACGCTACAGCATGTGCTGTATTGTTGAGGTAAATTAGGTGAAAACACCTAAATCTACTGCCTGCTTGTGTCGATCCATAACTTCCAGTTTCCAAAAAGCGTAGAGCCTTATGAGAAGAATACTGGCAAAGAAACTCATAGCCACCCTTCTTATTAACCGACTTCAAAAAAGGAGAACTTTTTTTATATGTGTGTTCGCTGATAACTTTGTCGTTTATACACCGATTTTGATAATACTTTTTTTAATGGAAAGGGGATATCCCAACGGTGGTACCATGATAAGAACACCAGTCGTTCTTGAAGTCGGTTTTTCATTTTGCATTGCATGCATGCATTGTCCCAGATATCCCAGAATACGAGATTAACTCAGTTTGGGAACCTGTGTGCCACGATTACACTTTGCGATTGTATAACAATTGTATGTTTGCCTAAAATCATTATTGTAACAACATTTGCATGCTCAAACATTTTGTTCTGTTTTCTTTTATGTATATGTATAGGCGATATGTGTATATTTCCTGCAGCCCATTGTACTTACTCAGACAATATGTAATGTTGTACTATTTATGGAAAAAATAAAAAACATTATTATTATATTATTATTATTGTACCTATTTGCATTAAGGATGGTGACCATCATTCCTGGACTCTACTCATGCTTTCCATCAGGCAGAACAGAGTCATTTTGGTAGCTAAAATATAAACGAAAAAAAAGTAAGTTATTCAGGTACAATAGTGCTAGTATTACATGAAAGTTAAACAGTATGCAAGCTTTTGCCATATGAATTTCATATTATTGAAATGCTCCAAAATCTAACATACCAACAAAAAAACACTTAGTTATACCGTCGTTGAAAGTTTTAGTCTAAAAGAAAGAAACCTTCAAGTTTAGGTTTGTAGGATTTGCACAAACCCTAAATCAACAAATTTGTCTGGCGTAGTAAAATAGACCAAAATCTCCTTTGTTGTTGTTGCAGTGTTGATGAATGAATGAATGAATGAATGAATGAATGAATGAATGAAACATTTATTGGACACACACATTTTACAAGCTTCAACAAAAAATAATAATAATAATAAAAGTAACATAGAAACAGATCTAAACTTAAATTATAACATATTACAAAAAGGTCAGTGCGTCCAAAAGGCCCCAGCTCAGCTGTCGCTGCGGTCTCCAAGAGAGACCATAGCGCTGATTTTCAGCTGAAGCCCACAGGTGTCTCACGGAGCAGTGTACGGAGATAAAATTAATTACTGTATTAATTAATATTGATGATTGATTACTGTATTATTTAATGTACAATAAAGATTATTCTATTCTATTCTATTCTATTGATGATTATTCTTACGTCATATATTATTAAATCAATATAATTTATATATAGATAAGACCGACCAGTCAGCTGACCTAGTCAGCAGATTACAGATGTGAGATGTTATCGATCACGTAGTATTAAGGCACGACTTATCTCGTCGAGAATAAGACGTGATCACATGGTAATGGACCGATAGAATTTAGGTTATATAATGTCACTGTAAGTAAAAGTCAAGTATGTAAGAAGACAGACGTCACCGTGTAATCGTAGAGTATTACTTAATAAATACTACTTACACCGTCGCTTACCGTTGTTATATCCTTCGTACACAAAGGTTTGCTATAATGATGATGATGCTTTGAAATGTCTCTAACATTAATAAATTTACCTGCATTAAAATTAAACAAACGTAAATTTAAGTCCAATAACGCACTTTCCCACCGCTCAACGTGTGATTGACATGACATCGATCTGTTAATCCGGCTACCGTTCCGGACTAGTTGCATAATACCTCCAGTACCCCACTAAAACTAATATACAACAAAAAACGAAAAATCAACCTTAACTACTAACATCAAGATCCCTTTTACCCTACAATGAACTTTGACCCTCGTTTGAATTTCGCAGTTTAACAAAACAGGAGTATTGTGAAACACTTAACATCGGATGGTACACTATTTATTTGTACTAATTCTATTTTTATACAATTGTACAGTACAATGCGACGAACGAATACAGAGATTATAAGGATGTTCATTATGTTATACTTAGCAGTGTTTATAATCGTAGTTTAAATGGAAGGGTGCGTATGAAAGCACCTTAAAAAAATACTAACAATTTAATTTTGCTTTTGATTTTTTGAGATGGCCGTATTCAAAGATTTTAAAAAGTTACTGTTGGAATATACAATTACTAGGCAGAGTAAACCGTATTAGATACTTAGTTTAATAACTACTTGGGGCTCTCTCTCACTGTATATTGTACCTATTTAATTTTGTGTTGTCCTATAAATCTTAGAATAAACTAGCTGACCCGGCTAACTTTGTATCGCCATATTTATTATATCTGTCTCAGCTTTCTATAGACAGTGTGCAGTCGCGGACAAAAAATTTACCTATCCCGTTATCTTTAATTTTTTCTTGTACACAAACCTTGTTCTATCATTAACAAACACAATAAAAAAATTGGTTTCTCTCAAAGATTTAGTAAACAAACTCATTCACGAACATTTATACACTTCATTTCTTATAACTTTAAGAAATGAAATGTATAAATTAGTAAAGACGCATTTAAGTAATAGTAAAACTCACCCTTATTCTCTCTTCTACCAGATCGAATAGAACTGAAGAGCGAGAGCGTGGTACACTCAGACTCCGATCATGATCAAGAACAAGAGCACGAGCACGCCGAGCACAGCGAGCACGGCCATGAGCACACCGATCATGGAGAGCATCTTGAAGCTTTAGACGCTGGCAGACCACGCAAGGTAACTTGTTTGAACTGATGGATTTTATTAGTTGAGTATCTGGATGACTGAGCTTTGCTCGGTATTTTGGGAATCCCCTGCATAATAAAAATGATGATGATGGTCGTTCGTAGCCATTTCCGAGATTCATAATACGTAATGTATACATATATGTATATATATATACATATATGTATATATATATACATATATGTATATATATACAAGCATCCCTCTTTTAAAGGTATTAGATAGGTAAATAATTTATCATTCTAAAAATTATTCTTCATTTTATGAAAGTGTGTTTTCTTGAGCGTATCGTGGTTGAATGTGATTAGAAATAAAGGTCAAAAAGAACCCTAATTCAATTTAATTTCAGTTCATGAGTAAGAGTGAGCGAGAGTTCAAATGTGCAAAAAATACTATACCTACCCGATAACAAATTTAAAAAAAATCTGTCCGTCCAGAACTGTACAGTCTACATGTCTGTTACAAGAACTCTCAAATCGAATTGTATCTTTCGTGCAAGCAGGTGCGCCGCAGCCGTACAACCTTCACCACGTATCAGCTTCATGAACTGGAGAGAGCCTTCGACAAGACACAGTACCCTGATGTGTTCACCAGAGAAGAGTTGGCGATGAGACTAGATCTCAGCGAGGCTAGAGTTCAAGTAAGCACAATATTCGTTTTTCAATTAATACGTTTATAATTTGACTTGATTTTGTTCTTGTCCGAATTGAGCAGAGATGATAGAGTTCCATTTGAATTTGAGAGAAAAGATGTTACGTCTAAACATCAAAAGATTTTCTATATTCTTATTACTGCAGATTTCTTTCACGAACTCTTTAATTATTATGATACAGAAGCATCTCAATAGGGCGCCATAGTGTGGGTTACTTTGCTATATTATTTGCGTATTTATAAGCATCTAGCTTTTGCATGTGGTTTCGCTCGCGCAGACTTTCATTCCCTGATTTACCCCCCTTAGGGATGGAATTTCAAAAATTCCTTTCTTAGTGCTTACTTACGTTATATAAAGAACCTACATGCAAAATTTTAGGATTCTAGGTTCAGCGGTTTGGGCTGTGCTTTGATCTCTGGGTATGTCAGTCAGTCAGTCACCTTCCTCTTTTCTATATATAGATAAGTATGGTGACAACTAGTTATTAATTCTGCTCATGCTTTCCATCAGGCACAGTAGAGTCACTATAGCAGCTCCCATTTTTGAAAAAAAAGATATCGAATTAACTTCAGACTGTCTCTGCAAACTGAGCTGTTACTATTGTTATCTGTTGAATTATTATCTCATACAGCCGATTTAGTCTATCGTCCTTTTTAAATCAATGGTATTGATAATCGATATCAAATGTTGCAAATCATCTTTATTCTCCAGATATAATCGGACTGTAATCCTCTTGTCCCATTTCTTTTCATAGCTTTTTTCAACTTGAAAAAAATACAATATACTGTGCACTTTCTACTGTATCTCTCTTAAAGCATTCTCTTCGAATGAACGAACGGAGAACGGGGTCTTTTGTTTTAGCTCATTCCTCTACTTATTCCGGTTTATCTTTTGGTGCTTAGAGGACTTATTCTCAAAGGCCACCACTATAAATGTCACTACTGGTGGTTACTGGGACAGTTTTTTTTTTTTCTGAGCAGTTCTAAAACTTTGTTCCAATGAGCACTTTTGTTCCCAACAGCTTTCGGTGGTGGAAGTGGTTGGGCAAAAACTTCCCACGACAACCAGCTTAGACAGTTAGTGGTAGTAGTTGGGAAGTTACAGCTCAAAGCTGTAACTACTTAAATTGAGATAAAAGGAAAATGAATGTGATTCATCTTATATTATTATATGGTCTTACTACCGTAGCGTGAATTCCTTACTTGGAAGACTAGTCATTCTTCGATTTTCGGTATAGTACAGTCGAACATTAAAAACATGCCAAACTTAAAATAATTAAAACGAAAGGGCCGAAACACGACCACTTATCGTCTTGCATTTGATAGCAGCTCCTATCTTCTATCGTCTATTTCGGACAACCTACAAGTAATCTCGTAAACGTAAGACTATAATTTAATTGTATATTAATATACCTACCTCAATTTTCATCATGATCATTTACTACATTAATTATTCGTAATTATTAATTAATATTCTCGTTACTGCCGAATTTATCACTTCACTATAAATTATTCATTATTAAATCGTAATACGTTAGTGTGGTTTCGTTACGACTTTAATGAATAGATTATATAGTAGTATAATTATGATTTATTCAAAACATATGTATGTAATTAATTAAATAAAACAATTCTTTTTCTTATTTGCTTTTGAGATCCCGAGATCACTTTGAAAATAAAAGAAATTAAAAAGACCACGAAGTCAACACAACATTAACCACAGCATCTGTCCACAGAAATTTAGATTTTTGCACCTCTAACCGATGTATAAGACAAAATACCATATCTGTGGTTGGATCTTACGATTAATATTTGTGTCCTACTATATTTGATAAATTTTAAGCTACAGTTGTGTAATACAATAGTCAACAACACTCATGAAATTTATGCGTTCACGAGGCATCTGTTTAACATTCATACAAATGTAGAGGCGAGTGTCGGCCGCTAGAGGTGCGATTGTAATTAAAATTAGTTCCATTCTGATCGCGACACAATGTGCGGCAAATTGTCGCTCTTCCCTTTTGCAGCATACCGCAATAGCTCCTCATTCCTCACCCCCTTTATAATTTAACTTGTACCTATTAGAAGCAGCACAGTTTAGTCGTAAATCTATATACTAATCTATACTAATATATAAAGCTAAAGAGTTTGTTTGTTTGTTTACCCATGCAACCTCGTTTGCGTCTCATAATTTTCCCCCGTTTTTGTAACATTCTTCATTGTTGCTCCGCTCCTGTAGGTCGTAGCGTGATAATATATAGTCTTTCTCGATGAATGGGCTATCTAACACTGAAAGAATTTTTCACATCGGGCCAGTGGTTCCTGAGATTAGCGTATTCAAACAAACAAACAAACAAATTGTTCAGCTTTGTATATTAGTATAGATAAGCAAATCAATTTCATCTGCTTTCTGCTTCTGTACTAAGTGCTTAAGACACACTTACACATGTCTATGTGTAAGTTAACTGTGTCTATAAAAATAATAATAATCGTATGATGTGCTCTGAATAAACGACGAATATTTCTCAAAAAAAGTAACAGTAAAATTACACCATTTATCCTAAAAGACAAGCTCAAAATCTGTGCTCAGTTAATCGCATTTGTGTTCGCGTCATTCGGTCGCACAATGCGCGCTAATTCTTCTGTCATTATGTTCTTATGGCGAGTGCGCTAATGTTTGCAGCGTCGCCACGCGCATTACCGTCCGACTAGCCGCTAATTGTTGCAGATATTGTAATCAAGGTTCTTAGTGCGACTCGTTTTTGCACTTGTATTGCTTTCATTTAAATAAGTAGGTACTGGTCTGACTCGCGCAAATTTAAAACTCTCTTAGCGCGTCTTAGACCTAAACAGTGCACATTTGCGTGTAGAAAATTAATCATCACTTCTCAAGGGTTCTCAAGGGGATCTCAAGATTCTCCACAAGATTATTTCTCGTGAGTTAAGTCGTAAAGTTTTGAATTCATTTTTTACCTAAAATATAAGTCCTAAATTGTTTTTCGAGAAATCTTTATGCTATAAAATTTTACTTCCAAGCATAGATATCGAATACGTCTTCTTCCGTACTTTAGTTCAAAATATCTTAAGGGACACTCCTCAAAACTACCTACTATATTTAGGGGATATAAAAGATTTTCAAAATTTTAATAGACAGTTTTAATAACATTAAAATTAAAATTTTAAAACAGCCCCTACGCAGCATCATGTCAAGTAATTGTCATTTAACGATTATACTGGCACTCAAAAGCACTTAATCAAATAATCATACGCCAAAAATGCCTCACATCAGGATAAGAGCTGATATTCCTACACTGCTGAGCCGATATTAACCAAACATACCTAAGAACCACAGCCAGGAAACTTGCTTTCAAATGAAAAAAAACCGCATCGAAATCGGTCCATCCATTTGAGAGCTACGATGCCCAGACAGACATACTTATGACACCACTCTTTTTGCGTCGGGGATTAAAAACAGGTAGTTTAACTTTAATCAACTATAATATGAAAATGCAGACATAAAATAAATAAATAAATATTTCGGACATCTATCACACAACGCCATCTAGTCCCAAGCTAAACAGAGCTTGTGTTATGGGTACTAGACAACTGATACAAATACATATATACTTTTTTTTTGAAAATACATACATATTATACAAAGAAAACACCCAAACTCCGAAACAAACATTTGTAGATCATACAAACATTTGGTTCGACCCGGGAATCGAACCCGAGACCTCACGATCAGCAGTCGCATACGCCAACCGCAAGACCAACGAGGCAGTCAAAATGATATCGAAAACTGTCAAATTAACCATATTTTGTGGTGAAAACAAAGGCAGTAATGTTAATCGCATGCCGCAGACGAATGAATAGGTCTAACGAGGTACGTCAGGTGAGGATTAACGACAAGAGTACACTCGGCAACTGACGAGCAATCATTTGTGTCTGTGACAGCAACAAATGAAATTTCTACCACCTTTAATTTCATCATCATCCTCAACAGATTTTAATATACTTCTGCTGAGCATAGAAATAGGTACTTCTACCATCTACCACCACTTCGTAACCTAGTTATGATGTAATGATACTTTTAGGTCAAGACTTTATTGTTGAAATTGCAAAAATTCCGGTTCTTTGTAGTGTTTGTAGTGCTAAATATGTTCCTCTTTACTCCGCTCCTATTAGTATTAGCGTGGTGATATATACCCTATAGCCTTCCTCGATAAATGGGCTATCTAACACTGAAAGATTTTTTCAAATCGGACCAGCGGTTCCTGAGATTAGCGTGTTCAAACAAACAAACTCTTCAGCTTTATATATTAGTACTAGCCGACCCACGCAACCTCGATTGCGCCTTATATTGCCCGTAGCGTGAAAATTTCCCCCGTTTTTGAAACATGCTTCATTGTTGTTCCGCTCCTATTAGTAGTAGTGTGATGATATATACCCTATAGCCTTCCTCGATAAATGGACTATCCAACACCAAAATATTTTTTTAAATCGGACCAGCGGTTCCTGAGATTAGCGTGTTCAAACAAACAAACAAACAAACAAACAAACAAACTCTTCAGCTTTATATATTAGTATAGATAGATGTGGTAATCATGCTTTGAATTTCTACCTATATTATGTTTAAATTACTGAAACTTTGCACGCGTCCGTGAGGTGTTACGTTGGGTTATAGCTGAAAATCAGCGCTGTGGTCACTCTTAGGACCGTATCATAAGCTGTGCTGTGGTCTTTTAGTTCTACCCAGATATGTATTTTACTGTTTTTATTTTGATTCTTTTGTTTTATGTTAGTTTGTTGTTTAGTATTGGTTAAATATCTCTTTTTTTTCTATTTCTTATTTTTATTTTATGTGAGTGTGACTGATAAATGTATTTCTTTCTCTTTATTTCTTATTTAGTCTACTACATCACGCTCCCTGGACAGCTTGTTATTGTTTGTTTCAAGTTTATCTTCCCCTTGCAGTAGTATTGTCCTAATTAGTTTTACTCCCTTAGTCGATTCTTACGACATTTACTCTATGAATAGAGGTGGTCGCTCGGTATTTTTATTACTCTTAAATCACACGGAAAATCCTACTAATATTATAAATGCGAAAGTTTGTAAGGATGGATGGATGCTTGGATGGATGTTTGTTACTCTTTCACGCAAAAACTAATGAACGGATTTGGATGAAACTTTACAGTAATATAGCTTATACATCAGAATAACACATAGGGTACTATTTGCCGCGATAACCGACATATACGCGGGCGGAGCCGCTGGCAACAACTAGTCTGAAATATAGCTTTAAAATATTTTCACTGATATAATTTTAATTTTCCGGAATTAAGACGTCTTATTATAGAAATATTTTAGTAATTAATTCGGGTCTAAAATCTACATAACAAAAATGTTTGTTTAGAACATAAAAAAAGGAAGGTACTAACATGTACTTTAAGCAACTGCACATACACGGTAAACTAACCTGTAGTTTATAGATATTATATCAAAGTACCTGGATTTTATCTTTTATTATTTTTCTTTTGGAAAAAATTCTAAAAATGAATCCCAGCTAGATCCATTTGCAGCCTTCGAAACCTAGTAAATGTCATGAAAATCGTTATAGCTGTTTGGAGATTCAAATTATACAATACATACAAGAATCGCTCGTTTCAAGGTATTATATATATAGATATACCTAAAACCAAGATCCAACCTAATGAAATCACCACAGTTAATCTGTATCACAAATACAAATGCTTTAATTAAGCACCATTTGTGCTAAGTGGTGGTACTTTGGTTAAAGCGAGGACCACGCAATTTGGTAATTACCGACTCGACTTGCGGCGAAGGAGGTTGGAGGGGGGTGGAAGTTGAGAGTGGGAGGGTAATATCTTGCACTAGACAACACACTTGAGGAATCAGCGACATTCTTTAGGATTTACATGCAGTCGTTGAAAACGATTATAGAGTTATACTGTCTTCAAACATGTTGAGGGTTCTTAGAATGAATGGAGGTTCTAATGTCGTTTGAATTGAAATTGTCACTGAGAGTTTGAAACGACGTGATAATGTATTATGGAATGAAAATGAAATAAAAATGATTTATTGAAAAATTCACCAAAAAATCAAAGAAATGACGATTTTACTGTCATTGATAGAATATGCTCGAAAAAAGAACAACTTCGTAATCTTTTTATACTGTAAGAATTTATATTCATTTTAAAAAAGTAGGTATATAAAGGTGATAATTCTGTTGTTGCGTCACTGTACTAGAAGTTTCTCTAAAATTATTCGAAATATAATTTTTATGTATGAATTTAGAAAACGTTTATTTTTAACATGACATTTAAAATTTTAGGCAATATTTGACATTTAAAAAATCGCTTGACAGCACAAACCTCGTTTTCGGTAAATAATAGTTTAGTTTAGCTTAGTCCAAGTGTTTCTTTTTGAAATTTTATGCTAAAATTACATTCCAGAATTCTTATGGCAGATATTGCAAAAGATGTCTCCACCCTTCGTCTGTTAGACTTACTTTCTCAGGATCTGGACTATATTGAAACATATTTCTTGCATCTAAGTTGTTCTACACGCACTTGGAATCCTGTGAAGAGGATCTATTGGTTTTCAAAGTACTGGCACGTAGGGGCCGCCACCCACGCTTCTTAAATCACACTCGAAGGCTGCAAATTGCTTTTAATCCACTTCATAGATGGCATTCGCCGACAAACGACCTCGTTTCACTTTTACACATTTTTGCCTCTACTCCTCATGTTATAGAATTCAATCTTGATTGTAAATACAGAATTTTAGAATGCAATTCAGACGGTCTGAATGAAATGTGGAGTGATTGCTCTCTGTAATCGACACGCGGTCTTTTATTCATTGCAAGTGCTCTTCAGAGGTAGTCGTGGAATTAAATCTATGTTTAATTGATGAATTTTATATGACAAGTGGATTCAAACAAGGCATTGCATGTTTGGGGTCATGGGGTAACATACAGGAATTGAAAGTATTACGTAAATTTATTATATGATAGAGAAAAAGTAGTTTTATTTTGTAAATGACTACTTTGAATATTCTGAAGTATCAAATATAAAAAAATAGAACCGATTTCAAAACTAGTTCTTTTTGCGTAAATTATTTCTGTATCACTAGTTATATACCTAAAACTTGTAGTATAACTAAGTTCATATTGTTTTACGCAAGCACTTTTTTCACTTATTAAGAATTGCCTTTCAAGCGTCAATACAAAGAATTTTTATATTATATTTAATAGTTCTAGTAATTAAGCGTTAACTTGTTTCCCAGTTAAGTAATAAGATTAGAGCAATTTGCGAAAACGCTCAGCCATTTAGACGACATAATTGTCGTCATTCCCGAGCGAAGCCATTGTACGAATGCAGCGAATCAGTGAAACGTTCTCATTTGAAAATTATGAAATTACACCAATTTTTTTATTCTTCTACAATGTCTTTTTATTAGCGCAATGTGCCTCGACTAGCTCAATTTGTTTCTATTCTCCACTGAACATTCAATTCAAAATTGAACTCTATCACAATGTCACAGAGATGGTGTTAGCGTTGGTGTATAGGAATGGAGACCACGTATGCGTAATTGCTTTTCATTACTGTTCCATTGTAGTCGAGAGGTGCGGACAAGTGGGGGTGAGAGTGGAGGGCGAAAGGGGGGGTGTTCAAATTGCTAACAATTACACAATAAAAAAAATTAAAGTTGGCCACAACTCACAGTCCGATTGCGCCAATTATTGGCCAGGAGTCTACTGCGTTCTCTTATTGTTGCTATGTGGACGTTATAATAAGGGAAAATAGACTTGTTTTCATTTTTTGGTTCAGTAATGGTCGAACTTATGTTTACTGAGCTTTTTTGTGCCCACGGTTAATCCAAAGTGGTCGAAGCGTTGTTTAAAGGTAAATTTTACCGAAAATTCAAATTATAATTGCCTTTATATATTTTAACGCAATTAAAAGTTGGATCTCATTTTCACCTTTTGGCTAGTATCCCTAAATGGAAAGAAAGAATTTAAGCGGTAAACTTACATGTAAGACAATAGAAGAAGATTATTATTTTTTTTGGCCATAAATACAAATGAGTATAAAATTATGTCGAAGATTTCGATTTATTATCAAAGTGTTTGTTAAGTTTGTTACCTCAGAACTGTTGAGTGAGTGAATCGATTTTGATGATTCTTTTTTTATTTGTAAGCTGGTGCTTCCCGTGTGGTTCCGTTTCAATTTGGTCCATTTCTTGAACATTTTTTGTTAAAATTTTAGTTATTATCTTTTACGACCGTTTTATTCCACATGTCTCATCAATGTATCCAGAATATGTCTTGTTTGGGACCAGTGGTCCAAACTAGTTAAAAACATTATTGACAAAAAGAAATGTTGTTAACAGGTGTGGTTTCAAAATCGACGTGCTAAATGGCGCAAACGGGAGAAGGCACTGGGCAGAGACCACGCTCCGTTCATGCATCATGAGCATGGTAAGTCCTCCTTCATTCTAATGTTATAAACTAGCTGAGCCCCGCATTTGACTTTGGCTACCCCTTTGTTAAATAGGCATGATTAGTTATGTATGTATTTGGAGTTTAAACGAGTATGACATGAATAAGGCTTTGGTTAAAACTGTTAAATAACAAGACATCTTATTCACAAGTCCTCTCAACAAAAAATGTTCACAAAAAAAATTTAACCAAAAAAAAACTTTAATTTTCGGAAGGTAATAGAAAATCCATTACGCTTAAGGTACAGTCATAACAAAAACTGCTAAATTATATATTTCATATAATCGGTGCTCGTTTACCGAATGCAAGGCACCGGTAATGAAATACGAACATGATTGCTGACGATGTTTACCGATCATTTACCGATTGTTATCACCTGTATGAGTAGCAATACGGACATAAAGTAGGGTTGGTAATATTTTTAAAACTATGTCTATTGGAAACATTTAAAATGGGTTTATATTTGTGATCGATTGTATATTTTATGAGCTTGAAGAAAAATTGCTTAGAAAAATAAATTAATAGTCTTATAGTTTATATAGTTCGGTTAATAATATTTGTTATTGAGCTTTTCGAATACAGAACTAATAAGAAATAGATGAGCCTTGTTTGTGCAGGAATCCATAGATTTTAAAATACCTCATTGAAGAATAAGCAGTAACCGCATGTGCTTTAATAATAAATTTTCAAAAACATATTACATAAATTAACAAAGAAGTTAATGAGTTCTATTTGCACTAAGCTCATGTTAAAATCAGTGATGTAAATCTTCTAATATAAAAAATTCTCGTGTCACAGTTTTCGTTGCCATACTCCTCCGAAACGGCTTGACCGATTCTCATGAAACTTTGTGAACATATTGAGTAGGTCTGAGAATCGGCCTACATCTATTTTTCATCCCCCTAAATGGTAAGGGTCACCCATCCTTAAAAAAAAATTATGGCAAAACGACGTTTGCCGGGGCAGCTAGTATTATATAGGTTCAGTCCTGGCGACGTTTTTAGCTACATGACGAATACATGATTGCGAGTTTACGGCTTTAAAAAGCTATGTCCCTTATTGCAGTTCTCTCAATTTAAAAAATATTACATCCACCATATACAGTGCGTGACAACCCTAAAAATAATTACGACAGTTCGGGTGTCAGTCACACAAAAATCGACGGCAATTAGTAGCAATTGCGATGTAATCACTCGTCACCCTTTCAAACCACCCCGTGATTTAAAATACTTGGACGCTCCCTTCTATCATTAGATCACGATTACCACATATTTTGGAACTGATTACTGAATGTTTTTTCAAAGTTATTACAAAACTATAACTTAAAACATCATTAATGGTTTATTGTATATATTTTGTTCTAAGTTCGACAGAGTAGTTCAGCTCAATTATAGCACAGAACCATTAACTTTAAAGTATGATATAAATACAAACTACTTTCATAAGCTTCGCTCGCGTTGACAATTTTTTTTTATCAATTTGGGTAGAGGACTTTGGAACAGGTCTTTTTCCTACATAAATTGCACAATGTTAATTCACAGTTTGTTAATGAAACGAATATAAACCTTTGTATTTGAGTTGATACATAAAAGTTTTCAGGAAAGCATCAATTTTGATACTTATATTGCATTTATTCTGTTATTTGTGTAGTTTAACTGCTACCTGTAGGTACAACTCAAGTACCTGCATATTATCTGAACAGTGTAACCGACCCATCATCCTAACTTAAGGCAGGACTCATTTCTAAAAACTAAACTCTCCCTCAAAAAATCAAATCCTGCCTTCGTTTTTTATTACATAATATTTCTTACTAAAATACCATAAAAGTATAAATTTTACTTACATAATTATACTAAATAATTGTCCCTCAATAAATGTCGAATCGACACCTTTAATTTTAATTGTATTGGAAATATTTGGTTTTTCGTGTGGGGAGCTATCATTAGCCCACTAATGCCCTAATAATGACTGCCAGCGAGATCCCTTGATAACGACAATTATTGAGAATTTGTTTACCGAATGATATATTGGGTATTATTAGTTGAAAGCTTGTGTGAAAGACTGTCCTCATCATTTATTGTGAATGACTGCGTGTGTGTCTTTGTATGAGTATGTGTGTGTGTGTGTGTGTGTGTGTGTGTGCGAGGGTGTGTGTGAAGATCGTTATGAGCTCGGCACGCGACAAACGCGATAATTGCTTATGATTTGTATAGATACGTATTTCTTTGTGATTTTAATATTTATTGATCTTTGTAAGTTTTTATGGGATATTTATGGCGCTTTATAATAATGATTGCTTCATCTTTTATTGTAAGAATATATTTTTTTGGGAGAGGAATTCAGAAGTATTTACTGAAGCCTGCGGACACTTCTTTCTCAGTAGTACATTGATTCTTCGTTCTCAAAAAGACGATTGACTCAGACTAACTAATTGTCATTGGCATGGGTAGTCTCATACGCCAATAACTATACTAATGTGTAGTCTAAATAATAAAATGAATTTAAAGACTGTTTTTAATATACTTTTATTAACTTACTTCTATGTAAAGAAATCTTGACAGTCAATTTTCTACTTTTATTGTTGTAAATGATCACAATTTCTGTATTGAGTTTGGTAACTTAAGACTGATCTGTGGAACAAGGAAGTAGATTTCAAGGTTTCTTTGTAAGCCTAAATATATTTATAGCCTTTTATTTAAATATTTCAGACATCTAACACACAACGCCATCTAGTCCCAAGCTAAGCAAAATTTGTGTTATGGGTACTAAGACAACTGATACAAATCATATATACTTTTTTTGTCAATACATACATATTATACATAGAAAACACCCAAACTCCGAAATAAGTACTCGTATTTGTAGATCATACCAACATTTGGTCCGAAGCGGGAATCGAACCCGAGACCTCATGATCAGCAGTCGCACAAGCCAACCGCGAGACCACCAAGGCAGTGAGCTTTTATTAGTCTACTATTTGACATGGACCTCTCGGTTTGATTATGTATAGGTTTTGTTTTAAAGTTTTTTTTATCATCGCAGTACTGCTGTCCTGCTTAGTTTGCTACCTTCATAAAACCACGATTATTCACTTCTTTTAACGTTTTTTTAGAACTATTAGTAAGATCTGAAAAAGTAGTGCAATCATAATCGACCAATCACACATATGCTTACCGCTTTCCTATTTCACTTTAAAAATAAGATAGTTATAATATTCGAAAATCAAATGTTCACGTTCCATATTTGAATATAATGACCGTTTATTTATTGAGGCTAAAGGTGTCCACACTCTCAGCAGGTGTCGGTGTACAAGGGTGTATTGTCACCGCTATCACTAACCGATCACCTGCATTCGGTAATGCGTATACAAACAATCGATTAAACGTTTCTGATTTTGAAAAATAGTTTGTGATATTTTTTAATCGAATAAAGATATTATTCGATCGTGTTTTATAGTAGCTGACCCCTTTCAAGGACATGTTGCCGTTTGTTTATTTTAAAATTAAATGGGTAAGAATTTCATAACTTTTCTTTTTTGCAGTGGTTGGTGAATGGGGTGGCGGTGGTCCCCCTGGTGGTGACTGGTGGGCTCTTGGCTTGGGGGCAGGTTTGGGAGCACTCGGAGTACCAGCGCCAATATGGCACGAAGCAGAACCCGCTGCAGCCTTCAGAGCGTTATTGCATAGGTAATTGGGATTACCTAATATTTGTAAAGTGAATTTTTTGTCCAGAATATACTATGAGTTCTGACGTCAACAAGATGTTTGTCGAAAAAAAAAGTAAGTAATCTTTGTTTTCAGTAAAAACAAACTACAAAATGTCAGAGAAATCGTCATGCAAATGTCAGAGACTGACTAAATTTGGTTGTAACACACAAAGAATTTCATTTCGGAAATCGCTTCACTAAAATAAGAGAATAGAAATTTTAATTTAGTGATGCAACGACAGAATTAGAAAGAAGGCCTGTAAAACTTCGGCCTTTCTTTCCTAAAATATAAATTTTTGATTTTTAATTATTCAGGAGTCTTTTCCCACTATCTGACAAATAATGATAGCAGCTGTCATCAGTGTTAAATTCAACTCAAGCATACATCTATACTAATATATAAAGCTGAAGAGTTTGTTTGTTTGTTTGAACACGCTAACCTCAGGAACTACTGGTCCGATTTGAAAAATTCTTTCAGTGTTAGATAGCTTATTTATCGAGGAAGGCTATAGGCTATATATCATCACGCTAAGACCAATAGGAGAGGAGCACCAATGAAAAATGTTTCAAAAACGGGGGAAAATCGTCACGCGACGGGCAATAAGAGACGCAAACGAGGTTGCGTGGGTCTGCTAGTCTTGTATAAACAGAATTATTTAGAATTTATTTCCTGCAGAATTATTTAAAGGGGCTTTTACTCAGAACAGTTACAAAGGCTGCCTTGTTGACCTAGTGGTTAGCGTACGCGGCTGCTGATCAAGGGGACTCGGGTTCGATTCCCGGGTCGGACCATATATTTGTGTGATCCACAGATATTTGTTTCGGAGTCTGGGTGTTTTCTATGTATAATATGTATGTATTTACAAAAAAAAAAAAACTATGTGTATGTATTTACATCAGTTGTCTTGTACCCATAATACAAGCTCTGCTTAGTTTGGGACTAGATGATGTTGTGTGTAAGTTGTCCTAAATATTTATTTATATTTATATAGTCTGCATTATTGTGAGCCGCTATTGTAATTATGAAATGTGATTAGTTACTATTGCCCGTTTATTAAAGCCTCTCCGTATTTTCAACATTCATTTCACTACTCCAACAGGTACGTTTTAGCACTGCCACCTCCAGCTCTACGTCCGCCAGAACCCGAACCCTCGTCGTCATCACCTCCCTCCCCGCCATCCCCTTCCTCATCCCTCGCTCGTCTGGCAAGCGTCGAGGCTCTTCGTCTACGAGCACACGACGCGTTACTCCAAGACCGAGTCGTGTTACAACATAACAATAAGGTTCACACGTAACCTGAAGTGGAAGGGGCAACGGAAGAACCTCTGTACTCGTCTGTACATCATCTTGGACATTTGTAAAGATGCGTCGTGTTCAATCGGCTAATAATAACGAGGTACAGTCGTGGACAAAAGTGTTTATATTTTACTTTCGACATTCCTGAAATATTTTATTTACTTATTTTATGTTGAAGATATATTTTATGTGCATCATCTGTTCTTTAATAAAACAACTTCTAATAATGTTTCTGTTAAAAAAAATGTGCATATGCAATGTCGTCCAAAATACATATAGTCCTTTTTTTTTGAGAAATCATTTCATTGCATTACAAATACTAGTAACTGCCTATTTGTATAAAAATACATTCATCTACCTATCATAATGTTAGAACGTAATACATATCAAAACAATTTTAAAATATTATCTCGATTTAAATTTTTTGGCAGTTTATTCCATTAAATTTTAATACATAAACATAAATTAGTGTACATAGTGAAATCATACTTTTAGTATTATAACATAATATGACGACTTGTAAAATAATAATACGAAAAATAATAATAATAGGAAAAAAATAAGTTTTTTCATGATAATAATTTTTAACATTAAAAAGAAATCGATCAAGTTATTATGAGGTGTGCCTTAATGTTCGTTGTAACAACATACTGTATACTGTCAAAACTTTCAAACCAGTATTCGAAATCTCTCAAATTGTCTGTAACATTAACATAAGAAATACATAGAACATTCTGAATAATATAGTATTTACTATCCATTTCTAGTCATATTTGAATAGGTTCATTTTTTTTTACTCAATTTTACAATGAGTCACTGAAAGAAAAAATCTTAAAGGTTTTTATGGAGACGATTGAAGATTTTAACATATAAATTTTTCTTTCAAAAGGTACAGATTCAATTTATCAATAGTTTCACTTGTAGAAATCTGATTGTCTTTTGTATTTACAAAGTACAACTTTTTTTTCTTTTCCTCGGACAACTATTTCTTAAAGTTTTCAAATTATAAGTAATCTGAAAGAAAATATCCTATGCCATCTTTAATTTGGTCCTTTACAATATGTAAAATACAATAATAATGAAATATCAAGAATCAACTTTCCTAAAAGTTTTACATTTATTTCAAATTAAAAGTTTTTTTCCATATGATTTTTTTTCTCCTTATTTAACAAATATATATTACTTTCAGCTTCATGTAATATTTAAATTTATGTTTTAATTTTCTTTTATTATTATGTACAATCATTTATATTAAGAATGCTGGCTAAATTAATTTTGTGACCACAAAGTTTGTAGATATAGTGATTATTAAGTTATAAAATTAAGTTTGTATATTTTAAAATTAATTACCTACTAAGTTTTAAAAACGAGTCTTTGAAACTAATTTTTTATTTCTTATCAATTTGAGTTATAAAATGAGATTTAATTTATTTACATACACTCATGTAAAACGGCCCAAAATAACTTGGGTTTACTTTCATGAATAATTTATGTATCAACAACTAATATCGAGGATTATTCTAAAAAATGTTACTTTTTTACTACATGTTTACTACATGTTTACATGAAAATAAAGTTGAAATATGTAACAATTTAAACCAAACTTACATTCAACTGCTAATGTATTCCAAACCAAATCTACGCGTTAGTTTAGTATGTGTTTACTTCTTGTTTAGTAAACGTAAACATTTGTAAACAAAATGATCAATTGTAAATACATTTTGTAATGTATATATTGTAAATTATTATTAAGCATAGATTATATTACGTTTGTTAGTATATCTACAATAGAAACGCACTCATGACAAACGTCTGTTACCTACCGAGTAATTCAAATGTCATAATAATGGTAAATTATTAATAATATTTATTGGAAATATTAGAATGTAGAGAGTTTGCAATAATGTGTCAGTGTAGTCGTGTTCATTAAATAATTGACAACCAATTTTTGTATTATTATTTAAGCGCATCCCTCTAAATAGTAAATATGTTTGTGAGAAAGATAAAAAGTACTCCTTTTTTGGGATTCCGTAGCCAATAAGGCAAAAACGGAACCGTTGTAGTTTCGTCATGTTCCGAATTCGTCTTATTCTGATAGCTTACTACGTAAGTGTCATAAAAGCCGACTATAGGAGAAAAACACAATATGACAGTCTAGAAAACTAGACACAAATCAAACCGTCCAACGTAAAGATCAAATCGACAGGCCAGCGCAGTAAAATAAGCCAGGACTGTTTCCTAATTAGAGGTCTTTATCCAGCTGCAGGCTAATAAAGACTGTAGAAGTGTCGATAATTTTCTTCAAATTTGAATGGGACCAGACTAGAGCTCCGTGGAAGAACCACGCTTCGGCATGCATGGACCGGCTCGACCGGAGTGATACCACGACCTCACAGCAAATAGTGCCTGCGATATGTTTCACCGAGCGAATGAGTATACCGGAGGCTCATACCTCAACCTCTCCCCCATCCCCCAAAGGACGGGAACGCACTTGTGACGCCTCTGGTGATGGGGGTATCCATAGGTGGCGACAATCGCTTACCATTAGGCGATACGTCTGCTCATTTGCACCCAATTCCATAATTAAAACTAATTTAAAAATCCCAACCTTGGTTTTCTAAGTCGATTAACCTATGCATAAACAAAAACCTTTCAAATCGGTTCACAAATTACAAAGTTTTGAAGTAAATAACATTTTTTTTTTATGTTTGGCCTGTGGTATAAGAAAAGTATTACTCACAAAAAGTTCCAGAAATAAAATATGTGTTGAAGGTAGTAAGCACAAGTTTAATCACACTCACAAATAGAAGGCGAAATATAGTTCACAACAATCAGTACAGAAAAGTTTAGAGAGAAGAGAAATAAACATGTAGAAAATACACAAATTAACACACACGATAATTAGCGGATTAAGCTAAGATAATATCTTTACAATTGCCAAGCAACACATTAGGTTTCGCGCGACCGAGGGCAGTTCGATACTAAATCATAGATGCATTTGCACCGGCCGAATACAATAGGCCTGGTAAGAAAAGCTGTATTCCAAATACGGCGAATGAAATATCAATAAATATTATTTGATTTACTTAAATAATTTATATGAAGTAAAAGTATAAATAGTAGGTTAGTCTCTGTAAATAGTAATTGTTTTTGTTTATTAATAATAATAATAAGAAAGAAGTAATCGTATAGTTTATATGTTTGTGTTTATGTATGTTTGTATGTATACCTCCTACAGGCCCTTCCAAAATGACTATACTCTGCCTGATGGAAGGCATAAGCAGAATCCAAGAGTGGTGGTCACCATACTGCGAATGCAGACAATGCAACATGGTGACCCACACCATGGCGGGCTAGTGATGCTTCTGCATCATTGGGCCGCCGGTCTCGCACTCACCAACGAAACACAACAGCATGATCGCTGTCATTTTACGTTGATTTTCTGTGCGAGGGTAGTACCGCCCCGGTCGAGGCGGCCCAACCGTGCTCAAATCAGCGTGGCTCTACTACCTTGAAAGTACATAAAAACAAACTAATATAAAAAAACCAGTCTCGGTTTTCTAAGTCGGTTAACCTATGAATGTCTTCAAGGAGGTCTAATATTTAACACACAATGACCAGTATTTCTTAAAACCGTAATAAGTTTTTCATATATTTACAAAGCTGTTAAAACCTGCTTAGCTGTATAAGCATGCACACAAAGCTTTTAATATAAAATTTACCCCTTACCCCACACATTATGTACTGTCAAGTACAGCGGGTATAGATCGTGGAGCAAGATTAAATTTTCTCCTCGATTGTACAAAGAACTTGGATTGTTTGAAGACAGATTAATTTGGTAAAAATTTGTGCGTCTACCGGGGTATTAAGCCCTCTACACATCGCAATATACGGGCTGTGTTTGACTGTACTTGCTTGTTTTTACTATGGCTATGGCAAAAATTCACCATGACTATATAGAATGGTGTTTTCGGACGGCGAAGCCAATAAGAAGGGTTTTGGTAGAAAATCTATACTAATCTATACTAATATATAAAGTTGAAGAGTTTGTTTGTTTGTTTGAACGCACAAATCTCAGGAACTGCTGGCCCGATTTAAAAAATCCTTTCAGTGTTAGATAGCCCATTTATCGGAGAAGGCTATAGGCTATTTATCATCACGCTAAGACCTACGGGAGCGGAGCACCAATGAAAAATGTTTACGAAAACGGGGGAAAATTATCAGGCTGCGGGCAATAGCCAAACAGGTTGCGTGGGTCAGCTAGTGTAAGTATATGTATGTTCCACGGTAGCATTTAAATTACTAAACCGATTCTAATGAATAAGTTATAACGACCCAGGTGACTACATAAATGAAAGCTATTAAAAGTACGTATGTAATTTTACGTAATCGAGTTACAGTTTGTTTGAACTTTTTCTTGTAGTTAACAGAGTTTTTAAAAACTAATAATATAATGCTAATAGCAGGAATTACTCCAAGAACTCGTTTCAGATGATAAGGTACCTACAGTATATTTTTACCGAAATGGAGATGCCCGTTTGAGACTAGATAGAGTTATAAGTGGCATGTGAGCTTAAATCTTTTTTTTTCATTAGTACTATGAATACTTTTATTTATTTATTTATTTATTGAATACATTATGCACTTGTGGTGCATTGGCGGACTTAATGCCTGAGGCATTCTCTACCAGTCAACCATTATTAAAGTGGTTATAATACGAGTAATAATGCACTTGTGATGCGTTTGATGTAAGATTTGTTATAAATAAGTGTCATATTAAAACCATTGTTAACCATTTTATCAGTATCGGTAAAAGTTTAATAATACACAAACCACTTACCATACAAATGAAGTTTAAAAAGTACACTAAAATTACTGCCTCGTTGGTCTCGCGGTTGGCGTGTGCGACTGCTGGTCATGAGGTCTCGGGTTCGATTCCCGGGTCGGACCAAATGTTTCTATGATCTACAAATATTTGTTTCGGAGTTTGGATGTTTTTTATGTATAATATGTATGTATTTACAGAAAAAAGTATATATGTATTTGTATCCGTTGTCTAGTTCCCATAACACAAGCTCTGCTTAGCTTAGGACTAGATGGCCTTGTGTGTTAGATGTCCGAAATATTAAAAAAAAAGCTCTACCTAGCTAACACATAAGTCTATCATTACCTCATATCATGCCAAATGCAATTAAATCGAATATTTTATACCCCCATTCCTTTCCTATCCAACAAAACATAACTTGTCTTACGTGTTAATACACGAACTCAATAACAATGTTTAGTAGATTTCAAAGTTTGTAATTAAATTCTCGATACAATACATAATTCCTTAACTTATACTGAACATTGACATACAAATTGTATAATACCGAATAACTTCGATAGATAATATCTTCGTATGAAATTTAATAATATTTGGCGTAAAATCAGCGCGCTGACTTTATGTAAATACGAACTATATGTAAAAAGATGTACCTACGATTACTGAATCCTTTAGATTTAGTATTGTCTTTAGTTTTTACGTAATTTGTACATGAGTACAGATAGATAAACGGAGTGGTTAAAATACGAGTAATAATGCACTTGATGCGTTTGATGTAAGATTTGTTATAAATAAGTATCACATTTTCTATTCCTACACTTCAATGATTTGAACAGTAAAAATATTATACTTCTACTACTACTTTTAGTTTTCTTTGCTATTCAGATATTTTTTATTATATAAAAAATATTTGAATAGCAAAGAAAACTAAAAGTGGACGACAATTTTTAATGGTAAACACCATGACATTTTACAAGAATCCATACCGTGATTCATTAGAAGGCACTCTCACGAAATTAATTAGCATCTATAACTTTAAAACAGAATACATCTTAAGTTAAAAGTCAGTAAAAAACTTAAGCCCTTCTTCATGTGAAAAGATAGGCAATTTTTATTATAAACTGTGGATAATAAACATGCAATCTATACAAATAAATAAAATTGGAATGTCTGTTTGTAATAGTAAAATAACCGCTTTGTACTTAATGCATATGTCTGTATACACGATACATATACCAAAAATGTAGTTAGATTTTTTTTTGTCTGTCTGTCTGTCTGTCTGTCTGTTTGTTCCGGGTACGGTTGACGGGACTTTCACTGGCAGGTGAAATGGCTGGCTGATGATCCAGGGAGTAACTTAGGCTACTTTTTTTAGACTAACTATGTCCCGCGGCGTTACTCGCGGTACAATAATGACGGGTAACACCGCGGAGTTCAGTTCCAAATAAAACGAAAAGTATGCTGCAAAGTCTACGTTAGATGCAAACTGTACCTAACGTAATACCTATTCTTCTCGGATCTACTTATCGCTGCTGAGTCGCTCGTAATCTCCTTAAACTGTTACTTATTGTTCCCGCGAGAGGGAGTGGGGGTGTCCCCCACTCCTTAATTCACGCCCACCACACCGACAAGCTTGTAATTGGTGAATATCTGAGGTGTCAGACTTACTACTTTGTTCCTCACGAATATAAATGAATTGAGGCTTTTGATTGAGAAAACTGATGAGATTTTTAATAAAAAAAATTATTTGTTTTTTCTCTCTTTCTTTCTTATACGTCACGCAATGTTTGGTCGTCTGCTTATAAACATATTTGTTGATCGAAGTTTTTATAACAATAATATTTTGAATAAACATACTGACTGTCTCGTTGGTCTCGCGGTTGGCGTGAGCGACTGCTGATCATGAGATCTCGGGTTCGATTCCCGGGTCGGATCATACTTGGATACTTTGTATGATTTACAAATATTTCTTTCGGAGTTTGGGTGTTTTATGTATGTATTTACAAATAAAAACAATGTATGTATTTATATCAGTCTAGTACCCATAACACAAGCTCTGCTTAGCTTGGGACTAGATGGCGTTGTGTTAGATGTCCGAAATATTTATGTCATATTTATTTATTTATACTTATAAGTTAATAGTTCATGCCCGCGACTCTGTCCGTGTATATAAGACGTACACACGGTAAAAAGTAGTGTATGGGCCCATGTCACTTGGGTCAATAATACACCCCATGCATTAAAAGCGGACAGTAATTCAGGCGTTATGGTGGAACATATAAAAATAAAATACATAGATTGTAAAAAATACTACCCTACCTTTTGGCTTCGTGATAGACAGATATACCTAATGATTTAATCTTTCTATTCTACTAAAGGCCGCTGTTAGTATAAGATATTCCTACCTCAAGCAGGACTTTAGTCATATTTTCAAATTCTCAATAAATAAATAAAACAAATAAATAAATAAAATTTTATTCCAGACTCGATGTAATAAATGGAATACGACATAAGAAAATTGTGCCGTCGTCGATACGACGTAAAATGACTGCTTATTAGATTAATATTCATTTTTATTAAATACTAGCTGAACCCCGCGGTGTTACCCACGGTTATTGTTGTACCGCGAGTAACGCCGCGCGACAAAGTTAGTCTAAAAAAAAAGTAGCCTAAGTTACTCCTCGGATCATCAGCTACCTGCCAGTGAAAGTCCCGTCAAAATCCGTCCAGCCGTTCCAGAGATTACCCGGAACAAACAGACAGACAGACAGACAGACAAAAAATTTTTAACTACAGTTTTGGTATATGTACCGTGTATACATACATATGCATTTAGTAAAAAGCGGTTATTTTAATATTACAAACAGACACTCCAATTTTATTTAGTTGTATAGACAAAACACAAAAATTCAAAATTTTTAAATTTTATTTGAAGTCTTTGGTTGTTTCACATCAAAAAAATACAGCTTTCCACCGCCACAGACTATGAAAATACAAGACTGGCTCTATAAAACCCAAGCAACGTATATTAGCGTGCGTGATCCACCCATCGCCGGCGGGCCTTGTTACCAGCCCGCCCACAAACTTTATTATATCCTAACTCAGTTAACTTTATTATACAGTATTAATGTTTGTATGTACAGTGGATCTCATAAAACGCTGATCTCTTACTAAAAAGCTTACGGCTTCTTTTATATTAACCGGAGTCAGGATTGTGGAGGTAAAGTTGGTACTTTGAATTGAATAGGATGGGCTTTATTAGGGTTTAAAAGTGAATTATAGCTTACTGATTTTTGCCTGCGGTTCCTTCCGCGTTTATGTCGGGCATCGTAGTTTAGTGATGGATATCTTTCTTAAATAATCAATGGCATGCAGTGTCTAAATGCCAAATTTCATTGAATTCGGTGCAGCTGTTTAGCTGAAATGGATGTAAATTTCCATTGATGAAAGAATTTTCAAAATCTGCTTTGCTGCCTTGCCGCGCAAACTGCGCAAACGCAAGTAGAGCGAGACAGACAGGTACCGCGATCGTTTCTCTCTTTCTAACCCAAAGACAGCTGTAGGCCTGGCTCACCTGCTCTATGTATAATAACTCTATGAACGAAAATGATTAATTATCACTAATCAAACTCTAAAACTTTGTCGTTCCCATTTAAAAAGTGTATCCCTTTTTTTCTCTATCATTCTAAACAGCGGTAACAAACAAGATGCTGAGTCATTAATTCAAAAGTTCATAGAGAATATAACTCATTTGGTTTCATGAACAGCTGTTGTAATTGACCGCACTGAGTAGAGCACAATGCGCTGCAAGACATCGGGGCTCAAGAGCCGCGGAGAGGCATATGACAGATTACAGTCAGAAGATTAACTGCGATTATACAATAGGGTTCTAAGTAAAAGTAGGTGGTTTCTTATTTATTAAGAAGATGGTAAATAAATTCTTATTTGGAAGATGGTTAAGGTTACCAAAAAAATATACATTTGCAGTACTTTGTATAACAGACATACATGTGAAGCTAATAAAAAATTATTACTACATTACAAAAACACACTACAAAGAAAATGAGAAAACTAGGTTACAAACAATTGTTTCTACGCATGTTATATAGTTTTTTTTACTCTATTTATTATTTATTGTTATGTTTTTTAACGTATTTATTTCAACTCCATTTTTATTCTAATCACAATATATTTTTTTAATGGAATCTAGGATTCAGCATTGCAATTTTTACTGTATTCCAAACATTCCAGTGTATAAAAATCTTTTGCTTCCAAGAGTTTATCATTCTTAAGATTATTTTGGTGCACCTATGAAAATATCATCAGCATTACAATTGTGTTTTTCTTTTATCACTAAACCTTCTGTCAATTGCCTGTTCTGTGACATTATGCCATTCTACGATAATAATACTCCCTGTTACCGCTGTTTCTGGCTATGACGTGTACATTGTCTTCCATTTTAATTACATCCAATAGACATAAATAATTGCAAAACTCTTTTTAAATGCACCTGATTTTTGTACACTGCAGTGGAAAACTTTTACAAGCATTAAAATAACGAATCATATTACATTTTACTAACTATTCCCAAGGTGCTACCCGCAATAGGGTAGATGACATCTTTGTTGAATTACAAATTTTTTATCATTTGTAAATACGATAACTTTGTATGAGAAATGTACTAAATACAAACTTGTGACGTCACTGTTTTTTTGACAACTCAATTGAGCAATTTATTTCTATAAATCTTATATATTAAAATCAATTGCTGTTCGTTTGTCTCGCTAAAACTCGAGAACGACTGGGCCGATTTAAGTGATTTCGGAAGGTTTAAACGGTGAAAAAAAATTAAAATAACTTGAAAATCCAAATATCACGTGTACGAAGTAGCGGGCAGAGCTAGTAATAAATAAATATTGCTGACATCTAACACGCAACGCCAACTAGTCCTAGGCAGAACTTGTGTTATGGGTACTAGACAATTGATATAAATAGGTACATATATACTTTTTTTGTACAAACATACATATTATACATAGCAAACACCCAAAGTCCGAAACAAATATTTGCAAATCATACAAACATTTGATCCAACCCGGGTATCGAACCCGAGACCTCGCATACGCTACCACTACGCCACCGAGGCACATGAAATGGACAAAACAGACCCAGCCTAAGAACAACAATTTTTGGATTACACAAGATAACAATAATTGCATACGAGTATTGCTACTGACTACGAACGAAGTACTTGAAAAACATTTTTTGAATGTGATTATCGAAGTAAATAGCCTCATTTTGTTATGTCTTTAGATTTGTTATACGTTTTATGTTATTGACTTTCTTCTACCGCTCACAAACACACCGAATAATCGTTGTCGCAGTACTAATTAATGTTTTTAAGCTACCCCAATGTAAATAACGTCTGTACAATCTCATTGGAAGGGGATCATTACAGATTCTGTTTCTTTCAACTTACTTTACAACGTTTCCAATTTGATAAAAGTTTATTAAAGTTCTATCTATACAAATAAATAAAATTGGAGTGTCTGTTTGTAATATTAAAATAACCGCTTTTAAATAAATGCATATGTATGTATACACGGAACATATACGAAAAATGTAGTGAAATTTTTTTTTGTCTGTCTGTCTGTCTGTCTATCTTTTTCTTCCGGGTAATCTCTGGAACGGCTGAACGGATTTTGACGGGACTTTCACTGGCAGGTAGCTGAGGATTTAGTAAAAAGTGGTTATTTTAATATTACAAACAGGCACTCCAATTTTATATACTTGTATAGATTAAAGTTTCTAAAGTAAGTAATATTATATTTAGAATTACCTACGTAGATATATGTGCCAATAATGAAACGAGGTAAAATTTGTGAGTTTGTGATGTTGTTAATATCTTGGGGTTAATATCTTTATCTACTAAATAGATTTTTAAAAGTCTTTTAAAAACAGATAGACAAATTCAAATTCAAAATCATTTATTTAATGACACAAAGTGACACTTATGAACTTTAAATAGATGTTTCAGTTAAAAATTATAAATCGACACAAACAGACGCCACAGCATGTACTAGATTCTCAAGGAAAGAAATTGTCAAGAAACGGGACACATTCTTAGTGAGAGTCATTAACCTGAAAATGACCACCGCAATATCCCGCATACACGCGGACAAAGCCGCATGCAAAAGCTAGTATTTTATAAGAGGTTATCTTTACCAACTTACGTGCTTAGTATAACAAGAATAATAATCCATTACTTCCTAGACAGTATATAAAAAAAAAGGTTTTTTTTTATCAAGGACTCCGACAAAGTTTTTCTTAAAACATCTTCGAGGGACCGACGAGCATACTTTTCATTTGATGAAAAGTGATAAACGTTAGGATGTATGAATCCTTCTAAATCAAGATTTCCAGATCACGGGCGCATGAGGCGATGAAAAGCAAGAAACCACGGGTCACAAATTGTGTAACTCACAACACTACTAATACCTATATTTGTGGGCTTGGTTCGAACTCAAAACCGCTAACACTGATGTTATTTTTGTTATGAGTTTCATAGCAATACTCATTTTGTTAGAACATACCCGGCTACTGAAAACCGGAAGACACGGATAAAAGGCCAAACCACTCAATATCCACATCAGATGAAATTATCCTTGTAACATCGGCTTATGACCGGAATCAATACGCTATGATCGCAATAAAAGCTAGATGTTTGTACACACACCCCCCCGCTCCCCGCGCCCTCCCGCCCCGCGGCGCCCGGCAATTTAGCCGATATTAAGTTTATACAGCGATTTGTACCCTTCTTTACACCGGCCTAGGGTAAGGGTGCGCGGACAGAGAATGACAAAAACGCGCATATTGGCTTGACTTTTTATTGTGTACTCTGGAGCTTCGTAGGGCATGAAAAACTTAGTTACGTAAAGTTACAGTGCGTAGCCATAATGCTGATATGACTTTCCTCTGCTTGTGTATGAAATTATAATAAAATGTTTATTAAATATTGTAATGTGAAAGCAAGTCACCTGTAATTAAATTATATTGGACACCTGCAATTTAAGTGACATAAGTTTGTTACCGCGCTTTAAACGTACTTTTCCTTCTGAATATGGTGTGTATTCCAAGAGGTAGGTAAGAGAAAGTGAAAGTATTGTTTAGCACTGGTTTTCTGTATAACGCCGTAGTATCGTTGCCACCAAAACCTATGCGACTACATCACATTATTTGAAGTAAACTGATTTTTTTTTTCATTAATATGAGAATACATTTTTCTTAAAGTAAAAAAAATTCTGATTATTAATTTATAAATGACATTAACAATTATTCAAACCAAATGCATCTAAATTGTGAATCTTTCTATTCGAAGTCAGTAGCATTTTCACATCTAACTGTGCGTCATTCCTTAGGGCTCAGTTGGTGAACGTTATTATTGGGTCAATTGCCCCTCCCCGCGCCGATATTAGTTCAGCCGGCTTTAGGCTCATCGGCTACCAGTCTAACCAACCCCCTCCCAACTTTCTACCACTCACCTCATGTTCATTAAATCGGTATTATATTAAATATATTTTTATATGTATTTAGCGGTACCTTGGAAAATTTATTTGGATTTTAGATTTTGTGGGAGGAATTTGTAAGGTTCTGGTGAGGGCGATGTTATTACAGTTTATTGAAGAAACCTTTGGAAGGCTATGGGGAATTTTTGTTTATTTTACTAAGGGATATTAGGTCGAAGTTTTTTTAATTTAAAGCTTAAAAATATTTAAACTCAATATCGAAATATTGTATGATCATTCTGGTAGCAAAGTTATCTATACTAATATATAAAGCTAAAGTGTTTGTTTGTTTGAACACGCTAATCTCAGGAACCGCTAGTCCGATTTGAAAAATTCTTTCAGTGTTAGATAGCCCTTTTATCGAGGAAGGCTATAGGCTATATATCATCACGCTAGGACCAATAGGAGCGGAGCACCAATAAAAAATTTTCGAAAACGGGGGAAAATTATCAATCTACGGGCAACAGAAGATGCAAACGAGGTTGCGTGGGTCGGTTAGTAGTTTTATATATTGTTTGATCTTGATTCCACGGAATGCATAGTAACTTAAGAGGTCTGCACATCGCTTTCTACTGCGTTGAGGTGTTGTGGGTTCAAATCCCACATGGGACAACACTTTGTGTGATGCACAAATTGTTGTTCTGAGTCTGGGTGTTATTTGTGTCCGTTTCATTTATGTTTGTATAGTTCCTCGCCATAGAATTATTAAAAATGCAGGAATTACCTTTTTAAATAGTTTGTGTATCAGCTCCTTCTTCTTTTCTTTTGCCCCTTCCCACGTTAGGTGGGGTCGGCTCTCCTTATCTTTCGGCGCCAGGATAGTCTGTCTTGGGTTGTCGGGTCAGGTAATTGGGTCTTCTTTATGAGATTGGCCATACTAGTCCACCAGGTCAAGGGCGGCCGTCCTCTTCCTTTCTTGCCTTCCGAGTTTGTGTATCAGCTCCTACAGGATTAATTCTATACTTAAAGAAAAAGAAATATCAGAGTGGTTTTAGTGGTCATTTCAAGAGAAAACCAAGAGGTATGAGAAGATGTATGTTGTTGCAAAACAACATACAAAATGCCACAGTACAAGCTATCCTTAGTTTGATGGTGTAGTGTGCTACATTTGGGCCTTAATTCCAAGATCAGAGGGCTTCGATTCCAGTAACTTTACTTGTACAATGAAATAACTGCTAATCGTTTTCCGTAAAGCCATGTTCTTCGGTCGAGCCTTCCCATATTCTATAACTTCATCATCATCAGCCTATCGCAGTCCACTACTGAGCATAGGCCTCTCCACTTACACGCCACTAGGTTCGATCCTCAGCTTCTCTTTTCTTCTATAACAGTTGAGATTTAATTTCATCATAATTATTAACAGTCTTTAGTAATCCATGGGTAGATATAGAGTATTAGTTTTTATGTATAACGTCAATAATTGTCAGTTAAGTAGTTTGGGTATACTACTGTCACTTGGGCCCAATTGAAAATCAGCGTCAGGTTTTTGCGTGACACAATGCTGAATTGGGTCCATTTTTGGTACAGTTTTTTTTTATGTATTTTTATTGTTATTTTTATAGTGTGTGCCAAAATAAATATTTTTCATTTCATTTCATTTACTATCCTTAGAAAAGAGGGTAGGCCTCCACCACATTGGCCAGACGGATTGGTATAAAGATTGTGTTAAGTTATCCTTTTCTTTGTAGATACCTTATCCCGTGTAACAATTATCTATTCTCCAAGCCAATTTCGTGCATGGCGGCCCACTACGTAGGACATTTTATAGTCCACAAGTGTTAAGGCAAACACTGGTGCACTCTCTAAACCCTCGCTCCTATCTGATGGGATGGTAATGCGACAAGACCTAGGTGAGATCAGGCGCAATATCGACGCCTTCACTTGACGAGGCACGGATGCCAAGACCCCAACTGCCAAACTCCGAGCATGTTACTAAGCATTTCTTTAATCAGAAAAACTAAATGGAACTTTTTGGCTCATCCCGCGATTCGAACCGGAGACCATTCAATTAGACAAGTGAGGCAGTGTTCGTCACCACACGAGTAAACAGACTCGAAGCTTATTTAACACTAGCTTTTGCACGCGGCTTCGCTCACGCAGACTTTCATCCCCTGATTTACCCCCTTAGGGGTAAAATTTAAAAAAATCCTTTATTAGTGCTCACTTACGTTATATAAACAACCTACATGTAAAATTTCAGGATTCTAGGTTCAGCAGTTCGGGCTGTGCGTTGATCTCTGGGTATATCAGTCAGTCACCTTCCTCTTTTATATATATAGATTATACTTAAGTAAATGAAAAAATCTTTCTAATTAATAAATATGCGAGAAAAAGTTCTTATGAATAATTTTATTATTCACGGTTCAAATGTCACCACTACTAGTAATAAATAACTTCATTACTCGACAATGGTTCACTTAGCAAGTCTTCCGAGAAACAATTATACTAATTCATTCGTATTACAATTAAATTAAATTAGTGCCAATTCTCACGAGAGTCAATATTCACTGGTTTGCAGTTAATATGTGCAAATATGTCACCGTGACCATTGTTCCGGCCAATTCGCGAATTACTTGGCCAAAGTAAACCCTCTCTTATTTATTTAGTTTATTGTTCGGACGCGTGGGAACGAATCAGTGTTAGTTTTCAATGCAGTTTGATTGTAAATAGTTTTAATTTGTGCGATTTTTTGTTGTTCGATTAACTGAAATATGAGGTATTTGGTTTTAGGATTGATTTTCTATATTTGTAATTAATGTGATAAAGAAAATAAATTGATAAGTAAATAAATATTTCGAACTTTTGACACATGACGTCATCTAGCCTCAAACTAAGTAAAGCTTGTTCTATAAAGTCATTCTATGACTGATAGAACACTTATTTACTTTTTTGTAAAAAAAGTACGTACATCTATCTATACTCGTATAATATAAAATTAATCGCCGAAATGTATGTACGCGCATAACTTCCGATCAGCTGCACCAAATTAAATAAATCTTTTTTTATGTGTTCTTTGTGTATGTATGTATGTTAGGACAAGGTTTGTGTACAAGAAAAAATTTAAAGATAACGGGAAGGTCAATTTTTGGACGCGGCTGCACTGTCTGTGGGTAGCTGAGACAAAGATGTAAATATGGCGGTACGAAGTTCGCCGGGTCAGCTAGAATCTTATATAGGAAACACTCAAACACTAGAACAAATATTTGCAGATCAAACAAATATTTGGTCCGACTCGGGGTGCTTGAACCCGAGACTTTAAGCACAGCAGTCGCATACGCTCCCACTGCGCCACCGAGGCACTCAAGCAGGGTATAAAGACTTATTAATTTATCTCGTTGATTACTTACCTTATGTTTTCAGTAAAAAAATTAATTAACCAGAGATTTTTTTTTAAAACTACGTATAACAAACTATACTAAAATTTACGTTAGTTTCGAAACAATATGAATGGTAAAACATATATTACACTAGCAGACCCACGCAACCTCGTTTGCGTCTCCTATTGCCTGTGGCGTAATAATTTTCCCCAGTTTTTGTAACATTCCTCATCGTTGCTCCGCTCCTGTCGATTTTAGCGTGATGATATATAGCCTATTGCCTTCCTCGATAAATGGGCTATCTAACACTGAAAGGATTTTTCAAATCGTTCCAGTGGTTTCTAAGATTAGCACGTTGAAACAAACAAACTCTTCAGCTTTATATATTAGTATAGATAGATATAGATTTTTAAGTTGTTTTATGCTGTGTAATATGTAGTGATTAATATCCGCAGATCGTTTCCCATGAACTCAGAAATCACAAATGGATTGCTGTTTGCTGCTCAAAACATATAAGGGTGTATGTATGTAACAAGCCTAGGTATGCGGTGTGTAAGTTGTACAATACGTAGGCGGACAAGTGAGCGCTATTTTAATTGACCAATGAGGGATCGCAGAGCAGTGTCAGGTTTCAAATGGTACAAAGCATTTGCAACTTTTGTTAAACTCAACCGTTTTTCATTAAATTGATGTTGTTAAGGTCTTATTTCATTTAAATTTGAAGAAACTATTTAACTCTGAAAGGCAAATTAAAGGATGTGTATACCACGTAGGTTTTGTTTCAACTTTGTCAGCACTTCACTACACTGTCTAGCTCTTACGTCACGTCTAATGAATAGTGCAGGTGACATTTCATATCCATAATCCCTTACTACATGGACAGTCTCACAGATAAAAAGTTAATTACATCAATAATAACATGCAACAAACTTTTAATAACCAACTCATTCGTTTCCCAGGAAACCTCATTACCTTATTCAAGACCGATTACACTAAGGCCTGAGTCATATCGTAAAACAATAAACCTAATACACGTTTAGTTCATATCAAAGTCGTTATCAGTTAGGGAATAATGAGCTTCATTTACTGATAATTCATGACAAAGTATTACAAATTTAATATTGTGATAATGATTATAATACGAAAGTTATTAAACGATCGATCATGCTGAGGGAATGGACATCTGACGGGGAACGATTAGACTGTGGCCTGGATTACTTCTGGCCATTTGAATCTGCATGGAGGTTTCACCCTAGCAATGGAAATTACACAGGATTTTTTAAATTCTTACCTGACAGTTGCTATCGAAATGTGGGAGAGATAAATGCTACGGTTACAATTCTAAATTATAAACATTTAAAAAACCCCTTTACGCAAGCACTTAACGAGTAACGATACGCCAAAAATGCCTTACCTCATTTTGGAAAAGAACTGATACACTGTTGGACCGATATTAACCAAACATAGCTAAGAACCACCGCAAGAAAACTGGCTTTCATATTCAAAAGAACCGCATCGAAATCGATCATCCGTTTGAAAGCTACGATACCACAGACAGACACACAGTGTTTCAACGCAGTAAAACAAACCATCCCTTGCCGTCATTTTATTGCGCCCTGGGGGCCAGGTCGAAATTCGACCCTGGGGTCAAAATTCTATCTAATGAGTCGCCCAGGCGACCACTAGTTCAATAATGACACAAGAGTAAAGAAAATAAAACTATGAAAGAGCGCATACATATAATCCCTTTATCAATAAAACTCTCCGTCGGATAATTTCATAGCATAAATATACAGAGATCTGAACTCGCAGAACTGATTGGTGCACCAGCCGCTGTGGCCGTCAGTGCAGCGGCAAGAGTCACACTCATCCATATACTTTTCGCCTGGAATGCACTTGAAGAACGGGTTCTTTATTACTGGAACAGAAAATATATAGGTAGTAGAGCCACCTTGATTTAATCACGAACCGGCTGTTTCGACTGGGGCGGTACTATATTCTTACAGAAGATCTACCTAAATTGACAGTATTTGTGCTGTCGTGTGCGAGACTGGAGGCCCAATATGCAGAAGCATCTCAATAGTCCGCCATAGCGTAGGTCACCATGCTGCATTATTGCATTGTCTGCAATGAATATGAGACCACTACTATTGGATTTTGCTCCTTTCTATTGGAAAGCATAAGCAGAATCCATTAGTGATGGTCACTATATTCATTGCAGACAATGCAACTTTCGCGTTGTCAGCAAGGTGACCAACACTATGGTGGCCTAGTGATTCTTCGGCATCATTGGGCCTTGGATATATAAATCATCGTTCAACTATCCACAATCATCAGCGTCAGTCAAGCAGTCAGTCATAAAAGAAACAATTAAAGTCATTTTAGAAACGTGTTAAAGAGTGTGATAGAAAATATCAGGTGGTAAAGAATAATTTACTGCAACGGCTCGACCGATGACGGAATTAAATATGAAGATGATGAATATTGATAACGGTGAGCAGGAAAAAAACAACCAAAGCTAGCCTTTAATAGCCTTTTAAAATAAAAATAGATTTCATATTGCTTATCTTTACAATAAATTGATACTTTAAATTCTACAGGTAGGTTTGCTCGAAGCTTTCACGCAGGCGTTTAATGAGACTCAAATGTTTAAATTTTAAACTTCATATATGATCTGATTATTCCTGATACAGTATTCATATATTTAATCAATTTACGTGGTCGAGGATTACAGTAATAAATGCCGTTATAACATAAAATGAGAGCCATTGTTTTATATTAATGCTCATTATATTAATTTATTGAAACGTGTTTAACTTTTGATTTTACTAAAAGCTAGGTATTTTGCTTACATTTGTAAAGCGAATCTAACTAATTTATCTTTAACAGTTGGTACTAATATAGTAAAACTGATTATGATATTTTTATTTATGTTTATTTGTTGAAACGCATTCTGGAATCTTGTCATATTTTAATAATTAGTTTCAGTATGACAAATGTATTTATTAGCACGGTACAATCCTGAGCAGTGTTTTTAAATCTACTATATTGAGTTTTTGGCCTACTCAACATCGAGCTGAAAAGGCGAGTATGTATATTTCAAGTTTTCCTTCTGTTGCTGTGCAGTTGTTTTGTTTAGTTTGCTTCCTTTAGTCAGCTCTTGTGACATCCATAGGATGAATAATAAAGCTGACATTCTGTATTCTGAATTCATTACCATACGAATTTGGCTATAGGCTTCGAAATCCAATGTATTTCTGATATTATAAATATACAGTATCTTTATGAGTAGTTCGTGAACTTACCAGTGCACCGAAGACACGGTGTACTTCTCTCACAGAGGGCCGTGACCGTGGGTTCACAATACACACAAGAGGGCATTGCCCTACAAGCCCCAGAGTCCTGGGCCTCACACAACAGACAGTTCTTGTTCTCCGGTATTAAATCCAAACTGGTCTCCTCCTCCCAATATTGGTGCGGAGGTTTTGGTTTCACGAATTGTGATACGACATACCTGTAAGAACGAACTGATTCAGATTGGTAGCCATCATGATGACATGATTGATGATATCATGACTTGGAAGAGTCGTCGTAATCATTAATCATTCCATCAACAACACTTTGTATTCTTTAGCGGATAATATAAAAAATGTCGACTATAACATACAAAAATATTTGGAAGAAATTTATGTATTACATAAATATTTAGAACATTTTTAAGCATTTACTGGTCATGGCGAGTAAAGACTGTTAAGACAAAATTCAAACACCCTGTTGTAAGCTGTGGTAAGTTGTTACTATTAAGACAAAAACTTGGTATTTATAGGTCACTATTTCTAAATCTTCAGTATTCTTACGCCTGCGATCCTGGTCTGTAGATTGGTGGAGATTCTTCACCAGCACCGCCTACAGAGCTTAAAGTTCCAGGCATGGGAGCACCACGGCCACGTCCAAGGCGAGGATCTGCAGATAAAGTACTACTTACTAAAATTGATTCTGGTTTAACTAGTTAGAAAAAAAGTCACAGTCGAAGAAGGAAAAAGAAGACAATCATGTTCATCATCATCATCAACCTTTAACAGGCCACTTCTGGATATAAGACTCTCTTTAGACCAATACTTCCTAAGGGTCTACTGTACCATGATGGCCAGACGAATTGCCAAAGGGTTGGTATCAAATAAATAAGGATCTTAACACTCCGTCTTCTTCGTCCGTTGACTGACTGTATAGAGTAAGGCGTTAATTAGTGCGACCCGGACGGCGGATGTCCGCGACGGATGGTATAATGTATGAAGCCTATACAGCGCGTTCAGTGAGTGCTATGTGGAGTTATTCGCAACGCGGTCTAACTCAATAACGAGAGACTAATTGGTTGAGTCAATTTTTCCCTCTCTTTGCTGTGATGTTATACATCAAGATTGCTAAGTATTAAATGAAAAGGTCAATCAAGAAATATATAATTTATTTTACGCTGGTTAATTCGCTGAACAACTCCGCCTCGCTGAGGGGACCGGATTATTTCGGATGTTTTAATAATCAGTTCAGTGTTCATTTCAGTAGCAAATCGTGTGGTTTTAGTAGATATTATTCCGACACACCACCCTATTTTCTTTGTCTTTCTTTTTCTTATTATTTTATTTTATTTATTAACAACAAAACAATACTGAGTTACATAATTGTCTTTGCATGGCTGTTGTCCTGTGTAGTTTAATTTGTGAATGACGTAGTATATTAATGGACGTGTAGAAGGCGGCGTGGTGACTGCTGTACCACTTCTTTGTTAAAGTGTGGTAACCCCCTCGGGCCTCCACCCCACCGAGATTTGCGGCGGGGTGGTCTGTCGGAATCGAACCGAAAAAAATCAAACGGTGTGCCACTCTACGTCTGAGACGGGAGGGATCCGGGAACTGCTGTTATTAACACATCCGGACCCCTGCTAAAACCACTAGGCCGACCGTGCACTCATATAAATATTTAATGACTAGTTGTTGCCCGCGGCTCGGCCCGCATAAATGTCGGTTATCGTGGCAAATAAGCTATATTACTGTAAAGTTTCATCAAGATTCCTTCAGTAATTTTTGCGTGAAAGAGTAACAAACATCCGTCTATCCATCCATCCATACTTACAAACTTTCGCATTTATAATATTAGTACAGATTAAATAAAACGTTATCTCACCATCGGCGCCAGTGAATCCACTTACAGTAACAGCAGAACCCAAAATACAGGCCACTATGTGCAAGATCATGGTGATGCCCGATGGTACAGGGTTCTACATACATCAAGTGTAAGCAGTTACAGTGCGATTTTTGCCCTAATTGGCCGTATCTGACCAATTATTGCGATATCCTTTTTGAACGTACAGGTTGATGTTAAAAAAAAATATATATTATCGAATTATATATTACAAATATGTTTTATACATTTTAATTTCATTTAAATAAATCAGCATCATCATCAACAGTCTTTAATTGTCCACTGCCGGTAACAGACCTCTTCTTAGAGAGGAGACTTTGACCTACAGAAGCGCCTTTGGACTGTGAAGCGCCCGTGTGCCAACATTACTCTAGTGCCCTTTACTAAATTAAGCGAGCGTCACTAATATTAAGTTTTTTTTTTATGTGATATGCGGGCAAACGAGCAGACGTATCGCCTGATGGTAAGCGATTACCGCCGCCCATAGACACCTGCAAACACCACAGGCGTCTCAAGTGCGTTGCTGGCCTTTGGGGGATAGGGAGGGGAGATAGGGGGAGGAGGTTTGGGAGGCCCATAAGCCTCCGGTATCTTCACTCACTCGGTGAAATACAGCGCAAGCACTAGTTCATACCGGTTTTCTGTGGAGCCGTGGTATCATTCTGGTCGAGCCCATTTATGCCGAAGCGTGGCTTTCCCACGGTAGACAAGACATTAAATGTGCCTCTAACATTAATGCGCCTGGGTGTACTGTATACCTTGCACGCTGGCTAGAGGCGTTGGTATGTTTCAAGTTGTCCTGCGTACTTTGCTCACTTATTCGGTTCTTACGACACCAACGGAATGAATAAAGGTAGTGACAGTCTGTATTCTTAATCTAACAGCACACTGAAGAATTAAATACGTAAACTTATAATATTTTAACCAAAAAAAGAATGTGATCAAATTAACGTTCTATATGTTTGAGTGTCTTTCTACGAGTACGTTTTTGTAATGAAAATGATACACTGAATTGTGGTTAGTTGAAGTCTAGTAAACAAAATAAATATTTTATTTTATAAAATGTGATTGCGAATTGAGAATCCAGAATGTCATATATTTTGGGTAATTGTCTATTTCTTTTTATGAATAAAAGTATACCAAAGGGGTATTTGATCAATGACACTGTAATTATACTTTAGCCTTTTACAAATACTATTTTCTCTTATCTTATTCTCTCTGTGTAAGAATTAACTACCTGACTGATCTAAATGCTGTATAGGTCGCACTACGTCTTCGCCTGCATTAATTTAGCTATTCATATTTTTTAACCGACAACTGTTTTTTTTATTTATTACTTTAAAAAAATAACCACAGCCTGTATATGTTGATCGGGCCTGGCCAATTAACTGCACTAGTGTATCGTTCTCGTTAAAATAACAGATTAACTGCACACGTGTTTTTTTCTAGCTTTAACCAACTATAAAATAGTAGTATACAGTTTAAGAAAGTATAAAATTAGTATAAATATAATTATTGTAAGAAAATTCGAATATGTAACGTACGTGATACGACTACACGAATGGCGGAGTGGATAAAAACGGTCACCTGAGTGCTTTATCAGTGTTATCGTTTTAAACCCAACATGACACAACTATTGTAGGGATCCACCAATTGTTGTTCCAAGTTTGGGTCTTCTTTGTTTCTATTTTATGAACGTGTGTAATCTGGGACAAAATCGGTTCACCTAGTCGTAAGTTCTGAGGTAACAAATATAAGATCTCTCCCCGATCGTGTCGGTTAACCGTCCCATCGGATTATGAGAGAGAGGGAACAGAGAGGTCACTTGTATTTGCGCACACACTTGTGCACTATAATATCTCCTGCGTAGTTGGCTGGTCTCCTTTGAGACTGGCCGTTATCGGCTAGGCTATCGTTATAGGCTATTTTACAATTCGGTCGGGTCGGGGACCCGGTTGAAGTACTCAACCGGTTTTACCTTAATATAAGTTTTTCCACGAACCGACTGGCGGTAGTAGTTCAACCGGTTTTACCTGAATATAAGTTTTTCCACGAACCGACTGGCATCGGACCTCCGCAATTCAGAGTAAACTAAATTCGACTAACTAGTTTTCAGTATATTTGACGGCACTGACTATATAAGTATGAATCATAATTATATCTCTAAAATTACATCGTTTCTTACAAAGTCAACGACAAACTTGTTAACAAAACCACCATACAATAATATTAGCTGCATAAAATGGAAATTGATTAATAAAGTTAGCCTTTATCTTCTCAATAAACAGGTATTATCGAGCACGTGGACACTTGAGGGTTGAGAACCGACACGTGTCGTGATATGACATTGTTTATACACCTGAATTGTTTTTTTGGTGATTACAATGTGTTTATATAAACTACAACGCGCATAGATAATTTCCTAGTAAGTAAGTTACCGGCAGAAAACCAAAGGTCATCGACATAGCCCACAAAACTAGCATGCTGAAATGGCATTGGACTGATCATATGTACGGCTGCCATTCATCCAGATTTTCACAGATTTGTCCTAGTTTAAAGAGGGTCTGGACGGGGTTACATTCGCAATCTGGGTTAAACCTGGTATTTTGCGATCCGGGTTAAACCCGGATTGTATAAAGTGGTCCAGCAACCTGGTAAATGTGGTGGGATGGCGTTCGATAAGGGCAGCACAGGGCAGATTGTTGTCCCTTGGGAGAGGCCATGTCCATGTGGACGCTGGGGTGATGATGACGCTCTGGAGTGTAAGAGTAAAAGTGTATTTGTTTTTCACTTGCATTAATAGTAGAAATAAATCATCACTTCTGGGCTCGTGTGTCCTGTCAGGAGAGGGTTAAGGCCATAACGTCCCCACGCGGGGCGAGTGCGGGTTGGGTTGGACTGGCAAGACAACATTGCGGCTACGTAATCATGCCGTTGGATGTTTTTAAGCCGCCCAAAGACTTCCAACTAGGCTCACGACTGTTATTATATGATAACAACCGAAACTGACTGCTTAACGTGACCTCCGAATCACAGAGGCGCTCATGATATCATGCCACCAGCGGTCACCCATACAGGTACTGATCGCACGATCGTTGCTTATCCTCGATGATTGTTTCGAAACACCGAGTGGAACTGGGCTATGAGTGCTCTCAGAGAAATAAGTACATAGTTATAATTTTCAAAGGCAACCCTGCTTTTAAGGCAATTCGGCACGTATATCATAAGGGGTTGTCGAAGTTCTGGTTCTTTGTTCTTTGCTATGTTCATGGGTTGTCATAGAGACCTTTTTGAGACTCGGCCTCCCAAAACTTTATTTATTTACCACTTTATTTTCGATACACTTTTATTACCTGCACCTATGTATGTCCGTTAGTTTGTAGTCGACTTTTGTGTATTTTTTAGGTTTTTAAGACTACATTTTTTTATGTTATTATGGCGAAGCCATAGTATTATAATAGTTTAAATCTGTACGCGGCAACGTGCTACATTAATTGTTTTACTACGTGCCGTCAAGCAACAAAATAATATAAGGAAGTAGAAATAAGATATTGTCAATTTAGCAATTTAAGTAAACAGTAGTTCATAGTTACCCCCACCTAAACCTATCCATATTATTGTATATAAACTTTAGTTTAAGTTAAACAAATGTGTCATAATTAAATATTACAATCAACGTGTCGTCTAATTGTCTCCCTGGGTAAACACGCAATAATTGGTGACCCCGACGTGATCTATTGGTTTCTAGTGCTGATATAATACCGGGACGACCGGAACCCTATTAGGTGTTCAGCAGTGAATCTAGAGAACAATAGCATTACGAAATTATCATATCCCAAAAATGGCTCCAACAACAACAACAACTCCTTCAAGAGGCGACACTGGGTGCGAATCAGTTGCTGCTATCACGGTCACAGACAAACTACCTCAATTTTGGACAGACTCCCCACGTTTATGGTTCGCCCAGTTTGAAGCAATAATAGCACCACAAAAACAGGGCGAAGATTACAAATATAACATGGTAATATCCAAACTACCAAAAGAGGTCGTCCATCAAGTTAGTGACATTTTAACTAACCCGCCCAGCGAAAATAAGTACTCCACAGTCAAGGAACGTCTAATAAACTGCTACGAAGAGAGCGAACACCGACGTTTCCACAGACTACTATCAGAAATGGACCTTGGAGACCAGAAGCCTTCCCAGCTCTGGAGAAAAATGAAGGAAGCTGGATGTGGAAAAATAAACGACGACACTATTCGCCTGCTGTGGCTAAGGCAACTCCCCGCTTCGCTAACAGCGATATTATCAGTTACAAACAATATATCGTTAGAAAACTTGAGCGAGTTAGCCGATAAAATATACGAAAACTTGACCTACAACAAGAAAAATACTCAAGAGACAGCGGTTGACATTAACCTAGTTACAAACATATCGTCACAACTTGAAGCCATGCGAATAGAAATAAATGCATTACGCAGCATACGCGAGAAACAACCTATGCAACGCAGCAAATACCAAACACGACATACGTCACATTCACGGTCAAGGTCGCGCCACAGAAACTCACATAATGGATTATGTTATTTCCATAATCGTTTCAAGCAGGATGCATATAAATGCAATAAGCCTTGTTCATGGAATATAGTTAAAAATAACAGGCTATCGGAAAACTAAATTTAGCACAGAATACGACGGGCCTCTATGCTATCCACCCAGCAAACCGTCTAACTATAACTGACTCAAACAGTGGTTATAGATTTTTAGTCGACACGGGTGCTAACATTTCGGTCATAAATAGCACAAATAATAAGAGCCAAGCATGCGAATACCAATTATTCGCCGCGAACGGGACCCCTATAAATACATACGGGGAACGCGTTTTAACGCTTAACCTAGGACTGCGCCGAAGCTTTAAATGGACATTTACCATTGCCGACGTCAAGATGCCAATCCTGGGAGCTGATTTTTTGGAGCATTATCAATTATTAGTGGATATACACGGAAAAAAACTGATCGATAAAAAAACAGGTCTGGAAACGCCTGCCGAAATAGTGAGAGCAAAAAATTTGCATCCGTTCGATCGTTAAACGCTCCTCTCCAGGAACCAATAAAGGGATTATTAGAGAAATATGAAGATATTAAAAAGCCTAGATCAATGAATCTACATACAAAGCACCGAGTACAGCATCAAATAATAACAAAGGGTTTCCCAGTATTTACTCGAGCGCGTCCATTACCTCCTGACAAATACAGGATGGCAAAACAAGAAAAATAAGTTTAAGGAACATTATGAACACTTAGAGGAGGTGTTTAAGCGCCTACATAAAAACGGCATAACAATAAATACAAACAAATGCGAATTTCGCCAAGTCGGAGATTGATTTCCTCGGTTATCATACAACGAGCCAAGGGTTGACTCCTACTATGGAAAAGATTCAAGCTATAAACAATTACCCTAAACCACAAACGATAAATGAGTTAAGACGTTTTTTGGGTATGATTAATTTCTACAGAAGCAGTATTCCACATGCAGCAAAGCATCAAACACCGTTAAATAAATATTTAATTAATTGTAAGAAAAATGATAAGACGGTTATCCAGTGGAATACTGAATCAAACTACGAGTTTGAACGCTGCAAGCTGATAAGCAAACAGAAACAAGGACACGTTCTGGTAGAGTCTCCCACCAGACGGTTAGATTCCAATTATAATATATAAACTAGAATTATACAACTATATGCATTCACCTAGCCAGCGTCGAAACAACACAACCATGGGATCAAACGCGAGCCACGAAAAGGAACAAGTCAACATGGTGCAGAACAATGCACCAATACCAGAAGACTTGTTAAATCTGCACTCCCAAGTAGTCACGGAAGTGCAAGGAATTCGAACCTGGTTATATGTCATGGCGATAACAGGGATCATCATATATGGTATCGCTACATTTGTCATCGTTCGCAGATCCGTAGCCAAGAAAATCGAGAAGAGGCTTACGACTATAATTAGAGATGCAAACCTGGTTTAAAGTCACACCATATTTTATTACAAGGGATAATGATATTTTTTTCTCTTCAGAGGGGGAATATCTATGGCGAAGCCATAGTATTATAATAGTTTAAATCTGTACGCGGCAACGTGCTACATTAATTGTTTTACTACGTGCCGTCAAGCAACAAAATAATATAAGGAAGTAGAAATAAGATATTGTCAATTTAGCAATTTAAGTAAACAGTAGTTCATAGTTACCCCCACCTAAACCTATCCATATTATTGTATATAAACTTTAGTTTAAGTTAAACAAATGAGTCATAATTAAATATTACAATCAACGTGTCGTCTAATTGTCTCCCTGGGTAAACACGCAATATTATCATGATCATCGAAAATCTATTATATATATTATTATTTATTAACAGCATTTCATATTTTTTTTGTGTCTCAAACGTCTCTCTTATCAGCACAAAACGTCGTGTTGACCTTCCATTCTTTTTTAGACTGGAGAACATTCAGGTCTTAATATCCTATAATATTCAATTGTACTTTTCTGACCATAGGTACCCCTCTCAGCAATAGATTCTACTCTGACGGAACCATGTAGTATTATATTAGTGGTTGGGTATTAATATATAATATTAATAGGTTCCATTTCCACACGGCACTTCTTTAGCTCTGGTAAACCATGTAACCGTTATAATCCAGGTAGATTTTGATTCACAAACAAAACATAAAAGTTCACAGCTATTTATTTCATTCAAGGTCATTACTATCACAGAATATTAAGATATGGGTTTCCAGGTTGCTGGTCCGAAGAAAACAGCCACTTTCTGACACACAAAGTGTCAATAAAATCTCGTGTATACACAATCTGACAATATTTTCCTACAACAAATGCAATGGAGTAGAATTTCGCATTGGAACATCAAAGAAAGACGTGGGAGTTCCGACTGTGTAGTACGTAGAGAAAAATCCCGGAAATGAGTATAAGATTTACGTAAAATAAGTTTTAATAAATAAAATTATACTCCAGCGATCTCTTTTTAATGAATGCACCAATTTAACGTTTATAGTGTCATATTAAATGAAGCATCTACCAACTTTAGAAATATAAACATAAGTATATGCTTTTGAACATGGTTTAAATTCGAATAGACATAATTAGTTTTTTCCTACCATTCCGAATAGCATTATAAACTTATGCATTGAAAAAATAAACCTTAAAATCCAAATGCAAGATTAAGGTTTCAATAACAATAATAGATTTCACTTTCTTTTATTTTTTTCGTAGTTTTGCAGTCAACAGTTTCAATGACGAGTGAATTTATGTTAAAAGTCTTGACGGAACCACGACTGATTACACTTCTGCTAATAGACATAAATATTTGGTTCCTTGTGAGTGTTCCGACTGCACTTTCCACAACATACCCATCTTTATACCAATAGGCATAAAGTTCTAAATTGTATAAAATAATTAAAGAAAAGCTAGGTGGGTGGTAAAGAAGGGATTAAGTGACAAATTTTGCTACTGTGGTCAGTTTTGTTGTAAAAAAATTGGATAACACAAAAACGTTTTTGTTACATTTGGGTTTTGTGTTACAAAGAATTGTATTTAAAAATTAATTATTACTGGCATTCATAAAAGATTACGGAAGATAAAAGATAAGTGATAAACCTAGGATTATTTTTTAACTTCATTCATTTTGGTAGCCGATACTTGCTTCTATGTGATGTACCTATATATAAATAAGTACGTGAAACTTGAGATGTGTGAGTGAAGAAAAGATGAAAAAAAATCGTAGTAGGTTTTGTAATAACCACGTGCCAGATTTATAAACAAATTATAATGACCTGGTATGATATGATCATATGGTAATGACCTTTGTACCTTGTGCATTTTTTTATTTGGTAAAATTTGTACAAGTTAATAACCCTTGAGAACGGTATAAAATATATCTGAATTTCGGAAACAGCTCCAACGACTTTCATGAAATTTAGTATGCAAGGGATACTAAATTTCATGAAAGTCGTTGGAGCTGTTTCCGAAATTCAGATATATTTTATACAAGAATTGCTCGTTTAATAATACCTAGTTTTTATCAAATAGGAAACTTAAAAAAAAAAAAATTAAAGGTGATTTCGTAACGAGCGTTGAAAAGGCTTATATTACTATCACCGTGGAAGAGCCACGCTTCGGCATGAATGGGCCGGCTCGACCGGAGTGATACCTCGGCCTCACAGAAAACCGGTGTGAAATAGCTCTTGCGCTGTGTTTCACCGAGTGAGTGAGAATGCCGGAGGCTCATACCCCATACCTCTCCACATCTCCTCCTCATCCCTCAAAGGCCGGCAACGCACTTGTGACGCCTCTGTTAAGCAGTAACTTTTTTTCAATTAAGTATGCAGGGTCAAGCTCCACCTTTGATTAAATCTTCAGACTGTAACTTCTCAATACCTTTTAATCTCTTTTGCTAATTCAAATTCAAAATCATTTATTCAATTAAGACACTAAGTGACATTTATGAACGGTAAATTGAAGCTGCAGTTAAAAATCATAGATCGACACAAACGGACGCCACAGCATGTGCTGTATTGTCGAGGTAAATTAGGCGAAAACACCAAAATCTACTGCCTGCCTATGTCGATCCATAGCTTCCAGTTTCCAAAATGCCTAGAGCCTCATGAGAAGAATACTGCCAAAGAAACTCATGGCCACTCATTTTAAAGTCAGATTTTCAGGTACAATAGTGTTAGTATTATATGTAAGGTAAACAGTATGCAAGCTGTTGTCACCTGAATTTCCTTTTATTAAAATGCTCCAAAATCTAACGCTCAAACAAAAAAAAAGAAAAGAAAAATCACTCATTGATAACGTTAAAGGTTTTAGTCTATTAAACATAGAAATCATTCAAGGTGCACATCTACTTACAATCAGTTGCAAAATCAGCTGTTGAAAATAATTCTCGACTAGATTAAAAGGCTACAGTTGCAGTTGAACGAACCAAAATAATAGTATATCTAAAGCATCGCTGACTAGGCCGATCAATCACCCCAAGGAGCACCCGTTCACGAGTATGACGCATGGACCAGCCATCATCCTCTTCGCCCGACGACCCGCCCCACGACAACACCGCAAGCAATTATATTTTAGTGAGCATGACAAACCATGGTCAAGATACTGATAAAAATCACTACTAATTAAATTACCATGTTAATCACCACGCATTACCTTCAACTAACAATTGTTTGTTAATATTTAGCTCAGTTATATGACAAAGAAGTTTGTTTGTGTATCTATCTAATGACACCTTAAGCCCATGACTGTTTGTCGTTTAGATAATCGTTGATCGTATAGTAGGCTTTCCTAATAAGGTGATTTTTTATAATTAGCTTGAATTTATTTACAGGAAGGTCGATTATATGTATAGGAATTCTATTATAAAAACGTATACCAAGACCTTCGAATAAGTTGTGTACCTTATGTTAACGATGATAGGTACCAACGAGTTTAGATTTGTTTCTTGTATTAATATTATGTACATCACTGTTTTTCTTATAGTCATTAATGTTGTGCCTAACAAACATAATATTTGCAAATATATACTGTGATGCAACAGTTGAAATACCTATTTCTTTAAACAACTCTCGAAGACAGACTCTAGCACCTAAATTGTACATTGAGCGGATGGCTCGTTTTTGTAGAATAAAAATCGTTTCAATTTCAGCCGCCTTGCCCCAGAGTAGTATGCCATAGGACATGACGCTGTGAAAGTAGCTAAAATAATCTAACCTAGCTGTGTCCGTATCAGTGAGCTGACGTACCTTCCAAACCGCATTAGCTGCCGAACTATAAAAGCATGTTTTTATATCAGTTTTAAACTCTAATTAATTTTTCAAAGCTCTTCAGTTATCGTAACGTAAAGGTGTATTAATCATGTGTTCATATAACATAATTTAAGTCGTACCTATGTCTGTCTGTGTATTGTGGTGTAGTCCGGATACGATAACAATGTAATGTAACAGGGTTGTTTTCTTCAGTTGTTGGGTGAGAAGTTAAGATGTAGAGCCACTAGATGTGGCATTTGCCTGTCCCTAATCCTTTTAGGCCAATGTATATGTCTTAGTTGAACCTTATGAAATTGAAATAGAGTTCAAACTCGTACGTTCTTTTCCATTATTTCTGCTCATAATTTGTCTTTTATGTGAAATATGGAGGCTTGAAATAAGTATTCTGCTTTTCGGCCGACTTGTGTGACAAGAGAAAATCTTGTGAAAGCAGAAGATTTTCTATAATGAAATATTATCCAAGACTAGCTTTTACACGCGGCTTCGCTCACAGACTTTCATCCCCTGATTTATCGCCTTAAGTTCCTTAATTTCCAAAATTCCTTTCTTAGTGCTCAGTTACATTGTATAAAGAACCTACAAAATTTCAAAAATTGCCAAATTTCAGGATTCTAGGTTTAACGGTTTGGGCTGTGCGTTGATCTCTGGGTATGTCAGTCCGTCAGTCACCTTCCTCTTTTATATATAAGTATAGAAGATTTGAGAAGCTATCTAATTTTATTGCTTGCCTCACCTAACACTGATGAAAAAATGTTTAAACTTTTCTGACGTAATTTAATAATTATTTTTACTTTCCCTTCTAGTAGTTACTCTATCACTTTTACCCAAAACCAACTTATAGAGTTGTTAATGGCGCACAAATTGACTGGGGTATTATGCGCATACAAAGACCGCCCGCTGTCTCGCTTTGTATGCGCCGGCGCAGGCACTCATCCTTCTGTAATTATTTACTCTGTGGTTTAAAAAAAATGTAGTTATGAACACGTATAATGATGCTTGTGGCAACATACATATCAATAAGCGAAGGGATTGTTGGTTATTGTATTATTTAATGTGTAAGATTTTAAGTGGAGGTATAAAAATATTAATAACTATAGTCCACGGTATGAAATCTTTGTACCCACGGGGTTAATTTTAACAATAAAGTAGCTATAAGGCATGAGCACTTTGAATTGATAATGATTTTTATCCGTTTAGTCCCATAATAAGAATTATTCTTATATGTATGTAAATATGTACACAATAGAAGGTTTTCTCTTCTTCGTGTCAGGTGAACACCTTTCTTGTCTGTTTTGTAAGTCCATGTTTTCGCCACAGCCACGACATTGTCCTTTGCCCCTTCAGCTCTTCTACTGTGAAGCTGGAGAGGCACAGTGGAAAAGAAAGCAAACAACAGATGTTTTCCCTCTCCAACTCTACTCTCTCCTGTCTATCTCGTAATAAAAATTGTTAAAAATGCAATTCGTCAACGATTTATTGCTCTGTTCGTATTATAAACTTCACTTTCTTAACTAGCAATTGGGATCAACTTTCATCGCTTTGGTTTATTCATTTAGGTAAGTAAATAAAAAAAAAATTACCACTATTGTCAATATGGTTTGACAATGGTGATCAGCATGTGGTGAATAGAATCAAGCAGATGACATTTATAAGGTCGGAAGTAGATTTAGTTTTAGAACTTGGTGTTAAAATAATTTTAATGATACTTAAACACAAGAACGACTCAAGCTATGAAGAACTATTTGTGGAACATTTACATTTGGCCTCTTTAAAGCAATTTTTTTTTTTTGTTATTGAAATAAGCGGCAAACGAGCAGACGTATCACTTGATGGTAAGCGATTACCGCCGCCCATGGACACCCGCAACACCAGAGGCGTCACAGGTGCGTTGCCGGCCTTTTAAGAAGGAGTACGCTCGTTTCTTGAAGGTTTGAAGGTCGTATTGGTCCGGGAATACCGCAGGCGACAGTTCATTCCACAGTTTTGTTGTGCGAGGCAGAAAGTTTCTTGAGAAGCGCACCGTTGTGGACTGCCAACCATCTACATGATGGGGATGAAAGTTTTGTCGCGTAGGGCGATGGCGGAAGGCATCAATTCGAACTGAACTTATAGCACTTGGTGCTGGCTGTAGGCAAGTCAGCCACTTAAGCGCATTTTTTTTATTTGCATCTATGTTATACACGTTAATAAAATTGATGTAAGAAATTTCGTCATCATTATCATTCGCAGTACTTTACTTATCTTACCACTATTTAGATAAAAATCTGTCCCATTTAATCTAAAGAATGAATTAGAAGCCGTGAATAGATATTATAGGTATATCAATCGATGCTCATAATCACGCTTCAGAGACTTCCAATACACATTTAGTTATTGTATCAGTATGCACATTTAGGTAATTCTGCAAAAAAAGAAATTGGACTGTCGTCTACAAAAGTGTTTATTCCACAAAATGGAGTAGTTGACTGTATCGTTAATAAATACTGATGTCTCCTTCATTAAAACAAACATTACAAAACATCTCGGAAAATAAAATTATAACAGCTTTTTATTTCGATTACAAATTTTAATCTAATAAACATTGAAATATATTGCTCAATTGAGTAGTCTAAAACAGTGACGTCACAAGTATGTATTTAGTACATTTTTCATACAAAGTTATCGTTTTGACAGATGATAAGAAGGGTACTAGTTTGCCAGTCAATGTGAGTCCGTATGTTCTACCGTATCGCCTAAATTGGCGAACGTCATCCATTACCTGTTTTTTTTTAAATGAATGACGTGTCAATAGAGTCGAAGAAACACCCGAGTGAGAAAAAAATATTTTTGATTCTAGAAAATGATTGTTTAAATAAAGTTATATTAAACTAAGTCGCTTTTAGTAAGGAAATCTTTAAATTTCTAATACTTCTGCTGATCACACCTGGTTATACCTTTGAATGTTTACCCAATACTTTCTCTACAAGTAATTGGTACATACATTATAAACAAAAGTTATATGTTACACGAAATGTTTAACTTTAATCACGCTAGTATAGGTTTATAAAATCTTTTTATCATTGTCTAACTCCTTGTTTCTCTATATACAGGAGAGGACTGTTAAAGACTGTTCATCTAATGTGATATTTGAGCAAAAATTGACATGATACATAATTAAAATTTACTTCAAAATATAATAGCGTAGTCCCCTAACGAATGTTGAGCGCAATCTCAGTCGGCTGCATAATGGTGGCATTCTGCCGTCTCCTCATTCAGATTTAGATACTTACCAAAGTAACTATGCTATCCCGTGACGCGAAGTGTTTCTCTACCTACCTGTATTACCATACCTATACCTCACAATAATTACCATTCGTTAGGAAAATAACAAACTGAAATTATTCTCAAATTATATCCAACACTTTTGTGCAGAAATGTACGCCTACATAACCTACAAACCGCATTCACACGGGCAAACAAAAAATATCCGACAAATAAACGCATATCAATATCACCCGCTGAGTCGTTTTGCGACAAATCTTTAGACAAATTGCCGGTGTCGCCCACAACTCAATGTAACAATATTGACGGTGTGTAGTTACTCGCCCGGTACGTATTATGCGATTTTTTTTCACGACTTTTTGTTGCATTTTGCGGTCTTGTCAAGAATGCTCGATTGCCAGTTGACATTATTATTAGGCGTATTGTAGTTAAATGCTTTTACCCGAGGCGAAGGAGCAATAAATGGAATTTAATATGTCATGTATCAAACGAGAAACGGAACGGAAATAGTGTTGTATGGGCGTATTATTACGGTCACAATAGATGAAAAAGAATTGAAAATGATTTTATGTTTTTTTTTGTAAACATTTTATCGTAATGATCTAAAAAGTGGGTGGATATTTATACTGGTGCTTTTTAAACATGATACCTAAGTCTTTTTATTACAAAAATAAAGATTTTGAAGTCTGAAGTTCTTTTATCTATTGCCAATACTTAGGTACATTATACAATTATTTTAAAATGAGAATGGTAACGGATGATACACTTTTAACTGTATTCGCAGCTTAAAATATTCAACACAACAAAATCGGTACCATGCGAAAAATTACGAACCGATACTAGAAATACACGCCGAAACTAACACACCGCAAAAATACTCACGTTACACGTGTACCGAAATACTTTATCACCTATAAAATAACTAGCTTATTCAGGTGGCTTCGCTTAAGCAGACTTTCACCCCTTGATTTACCCCGTTAGGGGTGGAATTTAAAAAATATTTTCTTAGTGCTCACTTACGTTATATAAAGAGCCTACATGCAAAATTTCAGGATTCTAGGTTCAGCGGTTTGGTCTGTGCGTTGATCTCTGGGTATGTCAGTCAGTCAGTCACCTTCCTCTTTTATTAATATAGAGAATATACCTACCCATACGCACACAATTATATTTACTAACACTCAATACTATGTCCATTAGTGGTTTAATAGATCACTGTTGAACATAAGCACCTCTTTATAAAGAAGATTTTGGCAGCCATACTGCAACAAGCTAAACTTTAAAATTTAAAAACCCTCTACACAGTCACTTAATCCAGTAATCATACACCAAAAATGCCTTACATCTTTTTGGAACTGTTGGACCGATATTAACCAAACATAGCTAAGAACCACCGCAAGAAAACTGGCATTCAAATTAAAAAAAAACCGCAACGAAATCGGTCCAGCCGTTTGAGAGCTATGATGCCACAGACAGACACATACATACAGACAGATATCTTCGTCAAATTTATAACGCTCCTATTTCTGCTTAGGGGGTTAAAAAGCTGCAGAACTAAGACCACAGTATTGCAGTTATTTGCAGGATGGCTGTCAAAATGTTCGCTCATGCCAAAAATGCGTAATTTATTATAATATTAATATAACACATGTCACACGCGATGACCCACACTACCACCCATCTCAAACCAGACAGAGCCTCCACAAACATAAGATACATTTCCAAATATATACACATACATACATAGAAAAAACAAACGAGTTCATCACACATGTTTTTGTCGTTTTTTATGTATGAGCCTGCTAAATTGACTCTACATTGCCTGACAGATAGCCTGATCAAAATCCAAAAGTTGTGGTCACCATACTCATTGCAAATGCAAGCAATGCAACAAAGCAGCATAGTGACCAACACTATGGCGGCCTAGTGATGCTTCTGTATCATTGGGCCTCCGGTCTCGCACTCACCAACGAAACACGACAGTACTAATGCTGTCATTTTATGTAGGTCTCCTTCTTAAGAATTAATCACAGAATTGACACAAAGTCTTCAAAATCAAATTTGGTCTCGTTGCATCAAAACTGAATCTCTAATCGTATTTTTAAACGAAACGTTAACGACAGTAGATAATATATCCAATAAACCAATATTCCTCTGATGAATTTTGAAATCGCATTGGCTGAATCATTTTAATAATAAATACTAAGCTGAATTTGATAGAATCAGAAACAGTATGCGAGTTTATATGGAAAGCAGCACATTGGTGTCCAACTTAAATGACAGATGAGTCCAATTGTATGCAAATCCACTTGAAGCTCCAAAGTTATTCCTAAGAGTCACAGGCTGTCTCTCAAGTATACTATACACATTATAATCAGAAAAAAACTAAGAACAAAATTTATCCCACAATCCATAAATAGTGCATTAGCCATTTTTACGTTTTTACGAAGAGTCCGGTTAGAAATTATATCCGAGAAACTAAATTCAATGCAAAACGAAATTATGAAAGAAATGTTTTACACTAAAAACCAAAATTAGAACGATCTGTACAGAATCACACAGTTTTACCAGTTTCCTGACAGAAATACTTTCTAACAGCTGTCTCCAGGGTCGAAAAGCTATCTAATTTAGTTTCGTGAAAAAATTAAATTTAGTAAATAGAGTCGTAGGCTAACGTGCAAACAGCTTCAGAATTGAAGCGGTACTGAATCTTTCGGACTCAGAAACATGCGCGGGAGTCAATTTGACGTCATCGAAAGGGTGATTTCACGATACTTCGTTAACTATAGTTTATAATCGCTTTTATTTCAATAACGCCGAAACCGTCGTCCATGAACACCCGCAACACCAGAGGATCACAAGTGCGTTGCCGGCCTTTTAAAAGGAGTACGCTCTTTTCTTGAAAGTTTGAAGGTCGTATTGGTCTGGAAATATCCATTTAATAAAAAAGGCTTTTGGAGAAAATTACTTCTCTGAGATTGGAAGCTAATGAAAAACTTGCTTAAGCTTATGATTTTGACAGGCTATGTATGTATGTATTTATAATTAAAACTACAGCCATTTTCTTGGTAAAACGAATGTGAGCATAAGAGATTTGCCGCATTGAGAGTTTTTTAATTATTAACATTATTACATTGTATAGTAGACTTGTTTTTACCCGACTACGGCAAAGCCAAAGCAGGGTTATGATTTTGACAGGCTATGTATGTATGTATGTATGTATGTATGTATGTATGTATGTATGTATGTATGTATGTATGTATGTTCATTTGTTCCCTCATAGCTCCTTAACTACTCATTAGAACCGGACAAATGAGGTGCCGTTAGAAGCGTCATGATTGTCTGCTGGTTATAGGCTATGTGACGTGTCACTGAATCTTATGTGGTGCCCTCTAGACAACATAAAGTACTGTATAAAAAAAATTGGTTAAAATGTCGTTTTTCGTATCATTGGAAAGGGTGTTACTTGTACATTTCAAAAATATATACATTATCAGCATTTGCTCGTGACTTTGTCCGTATTTATTCGATAATTGTGATATTTCTATGGTATCTATTTAAATATACTTTGTAAAGAAATTAATATTATAGAAGCACCAAAACATTTTAAATAAAAAAAAAGTAAAAGGTAAAACCCAACTACGACAAAAAACGACGCTGAAAAAGCATGAAATAAGTTTCAAAAGCCGTAGTCTAGCGTTGTTAAAGTGTTATGGACTACAGCTTTGAAACTTAGTAATGTACCATAGTCCGTAACACTTTAACAACGCGTGACTACGGCTTTTGAAACTTGTTTCAAGCTTTTTCAGCGTCGTTTTTTGTCGTAGTTGTGTTTTAGTTTTTACTTTTTTTTATTAAATCTTTACACAGTATAAAATGAAGTCACTTCCGCTGATTGTTCGGTTAGATCTGTTAAACTACTCAATAGATTTTATTGCAGTTTTTAGCACCAGATAGTGATGATTCAAGGGATTAATATCATAGTAGAGAAACTCCGCTAGTTAAAGATAAATGATTGAAGAAGTTTCTACTTATAGCTCTTAGCTGCAACTGTCACTACAATTATCGCTACTTGTGCAGTCGTTTCTCAAAGGCACGCGGATATCAGATTGAAGTGATGGTATAGGGAGTCAAGGATAATCCAAAATCATCTTCACTTAGCCCTGATAAGATAAAGTGCGTCTAAGAGGTGACCGTAAAACCGATTTAGCACTGTATTTTTTAATAAACTAATGGTACCTTATGGTCCAGTATAATAATAATATTTCAGAGATTTGACACACGACGCCATCGAGTTCCAAGCTAAGCAGACCATGGGTACTAGACAATTTATATAAATACATATATAAAATACTCTAGCTTTCCCAGCGGCTTCGCCCGCGTAAATGTCGTATATCGGGATGATTCTTCAAACTGACATAACTTTTTAACACGCTCTTATTAGCCTGACCTGTATGTATGTGACGGAATCTTTTAGCTTCATTTTCATCTACTTTTTGGAGTCTGATTAACATAAAAATTTTACAGAGGTAAAGAGCCGATGATAATAAAATAATTTGAAAAAAAAAACTAAAAACAATGGTTTTAAAAAGAATAGTTTTAAAAAACTAAACAAACACGCTTTTTTAAATATACTTTACTTTACTATAATTTATAAACTAAAAAGTAGAAAATACATAAAAGTTTAAAAATTCATTAACACTCTCAATTCGTTTCTTGACATGTTGTTCATAATATGATTTCAACTGTAGATTTCAGTCAGATCAGTCTAAAAATATATCTATGTAAAATAATTTGATCCCATAGGAATGTAACTGACTTAAATTCTTCTATAACTTAACCAGAAAACTAAGCTGGATCTTTAGATCTATATCTATAACCATTTGCAATCACTGTTAACGAAAGATTAATCATACTTAAAACAAAAGTGGTACAACTCGACATTACTCACACTAACAACACAATTCTACCTACACATACTTACGACACGCAACACACGTGGGGATTGCCCACGCGCGTCTGTTATCGAACACATCATCCAGAAAGACAAGACCTCCTTCACTCCTTTATAGAGGAACAAATCTAAAGTTATCAGAGATCAATCTATGCTGGATATTACTTGCCTTCAGGAGCCCTGTAGTAAAGTCGCGTACGCACCTTATTTAGTGGTCTTGCACGAACTTTCAGTGGCTCGCGGTGTAGTGCTGAAGTAATTCGTTACTATTTTTAATTAAATTTAATTCATACCTTTCAATGACTAACCTATAAACCGTTTAAATTGTATATTTACTTAATGTAGTAAAAGAGTATGCTGAGAAAGAAAAAAAAATCTCACTATGAAAAAGAGAAAATAATAATTAATTTTCCTTACATTTGCAAATTAATGAAATTAAATTACAAGTTTAAAACATTTAAAATCTAAATCTTTATAATGAATGCTTCGAAATAAGGAAAAATGCAAATAAACAAAATTGAAATGTCTGCTAATATAAAATTAAAACTGCTTTTTACTATTAGGCATAAAGGGTACATAAAAATCGTTTTGTTTTGATTATTGTCTGTTTGTTTGTTCAGGCTAATCTTTCAACGGCCTGACCGATTTTAACGGCAATTTCACTGGCAGATAGATGACGATACAAAGAGTAACTTATGCTACTTTCTTTTTTACCGCGGGTAGCTTTTTGTTACGCTAAAATAGGAATCCATTAGCTCTATTACATTTAACATTCTTTAGAATGATAAAACCGGTGAAGTGCGAGTTGGACTCGCGCACCGAGGGTTTCGTACAAATCTATAGGTATATGTTAGTTTTCTGCAGTTTTCAGAATTTTTCTGTTACCAGTGCTGTAAGCTATTGCAGCTAATTAAATTTTAATTTTTTATGTCAGCAGCAACAGTAGTTGCTAGTTTCAAAATATACCTTCTTATGTATAATATATTTATATTATGTATAGTAATAATAAATTATTATTATTATTATACATAAATGTAAAATAATACTAATAATTTACAACCTTTGTGTTTAGCGTTTTTTTTTAAATTCAATTGGACCTAAGTATATAAATATGTAAAAAAAGGGATATAACTATAAATTTTAAGTTTTCGATATTTTTCCTTTGTGTGTACTATAAAACGTTGCTTTGTACCAGCCAGGTTTTGTTACAGCTTAAAGGTATTTAGTCTTGAATATTTGATATTAATTTTAATTTAATACCTAAAGGAAAGGGGTAGTAAGTTTAAAATAATTTAAAATAATTTTATTACATGATGCAACTAAAAATTTATGTTCTTCGCATTTTTTTCTTAAATTGTGCTATAAGAAGTTGCTTCGTATCAAATTTCAAGATTCAACTCAGAAGTTCACGAGAAGTACCCTGTAGGTTTTGATTGCCTTGTGAGTTTCAAAAATTTGAGCGTAAACGGCTGTATCTTTTGATTGCTCCAGAAACATTAAACCTGAGTATTTGATATGAATTTGAAGTTGATACCTCCATACGTTCCTAACAAAAAGGGTCTTAAGAGACAGACAGACCGACAACAAAGTGATCCTACAAGGGTTCCCTTTTTTTCCTTTTGAGGTACGGAACCCTAAAAATTATGCATAGGTTGTATAAGCTGAAAGAGCTGGATCCATAAGTCTGTTAAATATCCTAACTTGTTTAATAATGAACCGTTCATTTGTGGGTTTTCTTTGGAAGTATGAGCGGCGACCGACTCACAAAATTAATTTGTAGGATCTGAGAGTCGACACGTATTGTCCAGGGGGCCTAGTGTGAGTTTAACTTACATCTATACGTTCAGTGCAGCCAATCATAATGACAAACCCGATAACAATGATGAGTCGATATGAAATAATCTCACACTAGACCTTCAGTATACTGTAAATGTGCTTCTCGAGAAGTAGGTACATTTGACAACGTTCGTACGTTTGATATCCGGACGGTGTATGTTTGTCACTATGGAAACGTGATGTAAGTTATGTTCATAGTTATGTGTGTTTTATGGAGATGTTATACGTTCATTTCATTCTTTATTTGTACTTCCAGTTATTTCAGAATCATTGATTAACTAGATGAACAGAAATGAAGCTCAAATTAAAGCCAATAACCCTAATGACTTCATCTTCGCGGTTTTTTCAATCATAGGACTAACATAAAAACTTCTCTACTACACCGCGAGCCCGTTTTTACTCTCTCACCAAATAAGACGGTCCTCGCGCGCATTCTGCAATATTCTATTAATATCTTCCTGTACTTACTCCAACAAGCTATAAACAATTTTAACAACATACTTTAGAGACTATTTCAGCTTGCATGTTAAATCAAAATTTTCTTTTTACCTGGCGTGTTATTATAAATTTAATCTCAGGCATAAGTGTGTTTTCCAACTAGAATTTGTGTGTGGCATTGCATAAGGATATGTCATACACTGTGTCGTCCTGAAACCTGTTGTGGACGTTACAGAACGGGTTTAAATTGTGAATACAGCCACTGAATATAGCGAGTCCCGCTTTTACCGCTGCAGTATTTATATTGCACTTTAAACTTTCGGCGGTTGAAATGAAATTTGTTCAACGGTGCTGTGTAAATCCAGAAATAACTCAATGAAACTCGTTCATTCTAAAACAGTCCTCAACCCAAAAGTTTAAAATACAAAATGCATTACACAATTCATGTGAACTTACGTCGTTTTCAGGTTCCTGGAGATGTGAGTTTCGCCTGAAATGGTGTCGCGATGCAACAGTCCTATCTCTTTCATGCGTATAAGAAGTTATGTTGTATAATATATCTGTCTCTTTCCAGTTAAATTGGTTTGCAGGCACGTGTATGTTTTAGTCAATAGAATATTTCGAGAGTGCGTACCGCGGATAAGTTGATGTTTACGTTTTTGGAGAACTGCTCATAGCCGTTAAACATCTGACTAATTTATTTATACTACTCAGGTGATAATAAGCATTACAGTATTTTTACCAACGCGGGTTTAGAAAATAGATCCGTTGGTATTACAGCCTCTCCTGATTAAATTCCGATGTACGGATATCCGGAAATAGTCAACACACCTCGTTTTGTTTCCGGATATGAAGTCACATAAATACACTTAATTTAAAACATTTAGAATATTTTACAGCTTAGTATGGCAGCGAATGGATGCGGATTGACCAAGACTGGTAAAGTTGATTTTGAGAAGACCTTTGACTAGCACTGAACGTTGATAGGTTCACAGATAGTATGGGTCATCATCATTGTCGGTGTCACAATGAGTATGTTTACCAACATTTTTGGATTTTAATAATTTTTTTCACCAGGCAGAATGGAACCACTTTGACAGACTCTATCATCATCTTCTTAGCCTTTATTATTCCTAAGATTAATTGGGGTCAGCTACTAGTTCAACCAGTTTTACCTGAATATATTTTCTGCCACGAAACGGCTGATATGGGACCACCGCACTGAGGGCGAACTGAATTATCAGTATACTAGCTGACCCACGCAACCTCGTTTGCGCCTTATATTGCCCGTAGCGTGAAAATTTCCCCCGTTTTTGAAACATTCCTCGTTGTTGCTCCGCTCCTATTAGTAGTAGCATGATGATATATACCCTATAGCCTTCCTCGATAAATGGACTATCCAACACCGAAAGAAATTTTCAAATCGGACCAGCGGTTCCTGAGATTAGCGTGTTCAAATAAACAACCAAACAAACAAACTCTTCAGCTTTATATATTAAGTATAGATTTGAGGGCACATACTTTCAAATAACGATTGTCATGGATGTTCTTGACAACCGAGACGAACTGCTTAACGTGCTCTCCGAGGCACGGGCATGGAACATCGCCAAACTTCCATACTTAGACTACTTAGGCTACTATTAAGAATTTCTTGTAAGTAAAACCCAACAACACTTGGCCCGATTCAGGAATCGAACCCTAGACCTCTTGATTAGCAATTGCAGATACTAAGCGCTACACTAACGAGGCAGTTTGACAACAAACTAGAAAGTAGCCGCTGTCCTTTACCAACCCGTCCAGAGGCAAATTGCTGACCAGATGTTTTTAGTACTATTGTCCTACATAGTTTACTCCCTTTACTGCCTCTTACTATACCCATGGGATGAATATAGATGGTTTCACATCGTATTCTTAATCTGCCAGTACACTGGGAGCCAGCGACCGTGGGAGAGCCACGCTTTGGCATGAATGGGCCGGCTCGACCGGAGTGATACCACGGCCTTACAGAAAACCAGTCTGAAATAGCACTTGCGCTGTGTCCATACCCCGACCACTTGTGACCCCTCTAGTGTTGCGGGTGTCTATGGGCGGCGGTAATCAGGTGATACGTCTGCTCGTTTGCCACCTATACCATAAAAAAAGCACCAACCCACATAATGAAACTAAAAATAATAAAACATCTAACTAACTTATAAAACTTCATAGTAACTAAGTAACTGTTGTAAGTGAATCATATTTATTTCGCCAACTACACAAAGACTGAGTTAAAATAACTGATCACTTGGAACTACTAACACTGGTGACAAAAACTATTGTTGCAGTTCTTCTGTGACCAATCAATATGATAAAATTCGGATATTCCAAAGAAATAGAACAATTAAGTGAACGATATAGCGTACTTTTTCTAAAATAATTTATTTATTCATCATTAGATTATTGTCCTTCCCTACTGAACGGGGCACCATCCTAGTTCTAAGCAGTCTGAATCCAACTATCAATCATTATAGCGAGCTCATACAGTAAATTGAAGATGAAGAAATATAAACAAAAGCACACATTTACGGAAACACATCCTAATACACATATACTCGCTAAACTCCCACCCATTATTATTTATCATGCAGATACGTTCATTGGTTCTTTCGACTATACATTCACTAGATCAGAGTTTGCAGAAACTGGAAATCTGTATTACACTTCAAGCGTACCATCTTACAATTTATACGTTTACTAAAGTTGATAATGTTCCCATTTCTTGTTATCTACATGAACCTTCTACGCTACTAAGAGGCAAAGTTTGAAAAATGTGTGAGGCTTTAGGGGTAATCTCTAAATCTACTGAACCGATTTTGAAATTCTTTAACCAACAGAAAGCCACATTATTTGTGAGTACCATAGGCATACGTTTATTATTTACCTAAAAATGATTCCAGCGATATCCGATGCATATTCATATATATGCAGGGCGGGTATCAAAAACTAGATACTAAAGTTATGTAACCTCTGTCGTAACCTATAACAGAAACTAAACTTAAGTACCTACTTTATAGAACACTAGTTGTTGCCCGCGGCTCCGCCCGCGTATATGTCGGTTATCGCGGCAAATAGTAGCCTATGTGTTATTCTGATGTATAAGCTATATTACTGTAAAGTTTCATGCAAATCCGTTCAGTAGTTTTTGCGTGAAAGAGTAACAAACATCCAAACATCCATCCATTCTTACAAACTTTCGCATTTATAATATTAGTAGGATCCGTGCCTCCTACTTAAGTAGGAAATTTCTACATCATCTTAACGTTAACTGGAAGTCACTAAATCTACAATCTATCATAAAAGTAACTCTATCAGTTAAAGCTATAATCGACAGGCCATACTTAAAAATTCTGAATTTATAGTCATCCAGCAAATTACATGCAATGACGAACACAACAGGTGTCTGGCAGTGACAATGTAAAAGACACAAGCAAATCACTGCCACAGTGACCGTAATTATCACTGTTGTAAATCACTTTTTAAACATACTGCATCTGTGCGTGATCCAATCGAACAGCGGCAAAGACTGGCAAAGAACATTAATCGCAAGCAACATGCCAAGTGAAAGGCCTAGATGTTTTATCAATATTATTAATGACTAGCTGAACCCCGCGGTGTTACCCGCGGTTTTTGTTGTACCGCGAGTATCGCCGCGGGACAAAGTTAGTCTAAAAAAAAGTAGTCTAAGTTACCCCCCGGGTCATCAGCTACCTGCCAGTGAAAGTCCCGTCAAAATCCGTCCAGCCGTTCCAGAGATTACCCGGAACAAACAGACAGACAGACAGACAGACAGACAGACAGACAGACAAAAACATTTTTAACTAAATTTTTGGTATATGTATCGTGTATACATACATATGCATTAAGTAAAATGCGGTTATTTTAATATTACAAACAGACACTCCAATTTTATTTATTTGTATAGACTAGCTGAACCCCGCGGTGTTACCCGCGGTTATTGTTGTACCGCGAGTAACGCCGCGGGACAAAGTTAGTCTAAAAAAAGTAGAATGAAGACGAAATGAATAAAATTGGAGTGTCTGTTTGTAATATTATAATATCCGCTTTTTACTCAATGCATATTTATGTATACACGGTAAAATATAAAAAAAAATGTCTGTCTGTCTGTTTGTTCCGGGTAATATCTGATTCATGCTTTTTCAGCGTCGTTTTTTGTCGTAGTTGAGTTTTAGTTGTTACTTTTTTTTTTTTAGTTTTGTTTTCAAACGAGAGAAGTCGCAAATGCATCTAGTGTAACATATACACATTTAATATTACGTCTGAAATATTTTCCCACGAACATGAGTGGGCGCGTGACTCACTGGCACACTGATCTCAAACGGTATTCTTCCTAAATATACCCAAATAGTTGGTAATCAATACTTTCAGGCCAAGTGAGAAAATATTTGCTTTTTTAAACGTTATTTTTAACTACTAAAAAGTAGCCTAAGTTACTCCCTGGATCATCAGCTACCTGCCAGTGAAAGTTCCGTCAAAATCGTCAAATCTAAATTTTGGTATATGTACCGTGTATACATACATTTGCATTTAGTAAAAAGCGGTTATTTTAATATTACAAACAGACACTCCAATTTAATTTATTTGTTTAAAATATATAGATGTAATGTAGTTGTAATTTAAGTCGAATTGTAACTTGTAACTCTTTCTCTCTCTCGGTGAGAAACCTCTGAAAAGTGCTTCATAGTACCTGGTAGTACTTATAATAACTAGAAACTTAAATAAACACTAACAGATAAATTGATTGGAAGAAACTTACAAAACAATGTCTTTGTACCTATACCGTTGATCTGATTGTTTTTAAAGTTATCTAGAATGCATATTGAATGTGCAAAATGGAACTTACAACCATAATAATTATAAGATACATTTTTCTTTGTTGGTTATCCGAGGTTTTAATATAATTTCACCACCTATTACTCTGAAATATCTTATATAATAAGTCCTAAGCCATTTTAATTATTTGTCAATAAGGGCACAATTTTGGTAACTATGACTATTCTCATAAGGTTCAAATTCTTATTAACTTTGATCTACAAAATAGACCATTCTCACCTAAAATAACCAATGTATTAGTTTCTACACTGTTCACACCATCACAAGTCCTTAACTTAATAAATTTGACATCAATAACAAAACACGACAATTTACCATACGACTGCATTGACACATTACACAATAGGCCCAATAAACCCAATACGTCAAATCAATTGGCGTATAATGTTAAATCTGTCAAATGTAAATCTACATTAGAGAAGTCCCAAAGGAAATATAGTCTAATATAGGCAATTAATAGGCCAAACGAGGCGAGAACGATCGCCTATTACGGAGAAGGGGATGGTCTGGATCAACACAATAAAGACAAATTAAGTACACAGCCCCCGCGATCAGCGTGCCGGATAAATGACGTGTGTGCATATTACAGTGCGGGACACAATATGTGGAACAACGAAATTAATTTTTACTAATTGAAAAAAAATATTCACACTACGTGTGCTACCCGACAGGTAATTTTTTCTACACGGTGGTCCGTTATAAAATCACCTCCACCTTGGTAATGAGCTCTGTGCAGTTATCTCTCTCTCTCAATACTTTTAGGGTTTGGTAAACAATGACACGAGATTAAAAATATCTTTTAAAATACAATCGAAACACAGACATTGTTTCGATGTATCTATACTAATATATAAAGCTGAAGAGTTTGTTGGTTTGTTTCAACGCGCTAAACTCAGGAACTACTGGTCTGATTTGGAAAATTCTTTTATTATTAGATAGCCCATTTATTGAGGAAGGCTATAGGCTATATATCATCACACTAAAACTAATAACAGTGGAGCACCAATGATGAATGTAACAAAAACGGGGTAAAATTATCACGCTACGGGCAATAAAAGACACAAACAAGTTTGCGTGGGTCCGCTAGCAAATAATAAAAATAAATAACATAAATTATCATATCTTACTGTACTAATCGTATTACGAAACATCGTAAAACTGTTTCAACGTGTATAAATTGATAGTTTTAAAAGAGTTATGTCGATTTTTACAAGTAAAAATGGATTTATGTGTTTTTATAGTAGTGTAATTAATTTTATGAAAAAGATTTGTCAATTGTAAAAACAAAAGATATAATACTAAAAAATTAATATGAGTAATTTTATAACAAACATGGCCCATATATGTTTGGTCTGTAGTGTACGGTGGGTAGCAAATCGTCAATTAGCGCTATGATTGCAGCGCGGCACGCGACTGGCGATGTGCACTTTGTGCCGCCCTCTTGTGGGTACACATGTCAAAGACCAAATGACATCACAAATGGGATAGTTAGAACAGTATTATACCTATTTTGGAAAACGATGCAGCTTTCTTGAAGCGATAGTTTAAAATTGGGAATCGGACTAGAAAACCAAGTAAAAAAAATAATAGAGTTGCAATAATACAAAGCAATTTAAAAAAATGATTATCATCTATGTTCTAGTATCTAAAAACGTACATATAAGACCGTATAAAATAACTCAAAATTAACATTTATCTGCGTTTTCTGAATATTATATTAAATGTATCAATATCAATATGCCGGTGATAGTTTTCAATTTAACATTAAGAATCAAATGTAAACTGTGAGAAACTATTACTCATAACACAAGGCCAGACTGTGCTCGTAAATATTCAATCCAAAGAGATAGAAAATCCTTATTATTTAAAACTATCCAGTTTTTTGTGTAATATTTTTTTATTTGTTCTAAAATGTATGTTGTCGTTATCTTCAAAATAACATAACGATACGAGATTCACAAACAAGTCAGTATACGAGCAATTTTCATTCGAGCGTACCCTCTGCATCAAATATACGTTTTAATCTATGACTATAATCAGGCGTGTGACTCAACTTATGATTTAATACACTCCTATTTGATCTGTCCTCTCGAAAAAATCTCAGTTTATTAAATTTGTTATACCGCTTCATATAATTTATCCCCTAATAAAGTAATAAGAATGTAAGAATTATCAATAAGGAATTAAGTTTTGGTATGCTTTTAATCTGTACTAATAAAGCCAAAATGTTTGTTTGAACGCGCTTATCTCAAAAAGTACTGGTCGGATTAAAAAACATCTTGCAGGATTAGATAGCCCAGTTATCGTTATCATCACAATATCGGTAACTAGCTGACCCACGCAACCTCGTTTGCGCCTTATATTGCCCGTGGCGTGAAAATTTCCCCCGTTTTTGAAACATTCTTCATTGTTGCTCCGCTCCTATTAGTAGTAGCCTGATGATATATACCCTATAGCCTTCCTCGATAAATGGACTATCCAACACCGAAAGAATTTTTCAAATCGGACCACCGGTTCCTGAGATTAGCATGTTCAAACAAACAAACAAACAAACAAACTCTTCAGCTTTATATATTAGTAGGTATAGATAGTCCACTGCTGGACATAGGTAGGATGGACAGGGATAGTGAACATCTGTATTCTTAATCGGTCACTAAATAAAAAAAAAAAACGATCAAATATTAATAAAACTCTACAAATGGAATTATTAGAAATTCTCACGTTACTTATATTATATTGATGAAAAAGAACAATTAGTGAAACCGAATCTTCAACCATATTTGGTTGCTACAATTATTCACCACTTTTATCTATTTAATCGTAAACCATTATAACGACCAATTTCTAAACATAAAGCTGACAACCCTAATTACGTGATGCATCCACACGCACACAGAGATCGTAATCAAAACCCTTGCAATCGAAATTTAACGTTATGGTCATTGGTATAGAGTTGAACATCACATGTCTTGGTGGAGGAAGTTGCAATATATCACAAAAAGATTATCAGATAGGGTTGGTACTACACGTGACCCCAGAATATTGTAGATTATTCTTTTTGCGATTCAATTTTTACGCCAATTAAGGGGATGACGCGTACCATTTTATCACGGCCGGTTTTCCTTATGCTATATTTATATATAGATAAATATAGATTTTATGAATTTATTTTCTATCTTTTATTATAAAAATGATGACAATTTAGATATAAACTGTTTTGAACTCCAACTAGAGACTTTTAACTATTGCATAATAGACCTATTACGTTTTTTAAGTAGAAAATAGACACTACTTTATCGCCACTTTTTCTTTTTTCCTAGTTTGATTGAAATTTGTATTCTGTTAGCAATACAGCGACAGCCCTCATAGTTCACCTAATATTTTTATTGCCTATCACCTAGTAATGCTATTGTGTATCAACTAATATTGGCGGGAACCTGTATGTTGTCTATATAGACAGGCCAACTCAAAATTATGGTCCTTTCTTCAAAAAGCTTAATCAACGTCCACACGCACAAAGGACACCACAGTGTTTTTTTTTTTATCTTATTTTAGAGAGGTAATAGGCTGGCAGAATTGCTACTAAAATCGCTTTTTGTACATCAATGCTAAAATCCTAAAATGTTATTCATAATTAGTTTTGGAGAAATTTAGAGATATGTCTATAGAAATCAAAAAAGTACTTCATCTGCATAATTAAGCATTTATTCAAGTGAATGAATTCCTCTCATCTGCTCAAAAAAAGTTTAACTTGCAAATGTGTTTATGTAACCTAATTGCAGAATAAATGATTTCATTTCATTTCATTTCAATGTATGCAATATACAACACATTTAGATGTATTTCAGGCATACACATACATTATTTAAAATAATTTCAAAATAAAACTATTTCGGACGTACAATGTGTTTTTTCTATCATTTGGTTTTTTTGATAGGCATCTCGTTACAGCCGTTTTTTTAAATGCCAGCTCAAAAAAAACAGGTACGTGAAACATTAAAAGTCAACTTGACTTCTTAATAGATATTTGATCAAAGTCTGAATGCTTAAATGCCTTCTGATTTATATTGTTTTCATTGTCTTTCTTCGTGAATATGTTTAGCGCCACGGTAGCTTACCTGGTAACGCAGGAAACAGCTGTCATCTAACAGTGTGTGTTTTTCAAGCAGAATTATTTGTATTTATGGAGCCTGACGAGTCCCATTCTCTACCTTAGCAGAGCCTGACCTGCTCATCTTAAATAGACTTAAAAAGAGCCCTTTAGGCCTTGATACTAAAGAAATGTATACCTAACTGTGAAATACGTAAATTACAATGATTTAATACTAAAAATAATCTCACAATTAAAGTATTGTGAGAAGATAAGACAGCAATAGGGCTTTCTGACTGGTGAAATTGAGTCATTCCAAAACTTTAAATTAATAAAGAACGATTTAACTATGTGTAATTACTTTATGCTCACGACCATTTTTCACAATTCACTTCAAAATATTTCAATAAAAACATAGTCACAGTCAGACATATAGCCTACTATTGTTTTTAGACTTTTGCGACTATACATAATATTCGACTGTAAATCGGTATCTTTCTACCCGTTACCACGATCGGTGCAATTCGATCGAATCGTTGGGTAACCAAAAAATGTATCGTACCTTGAAGATATCGCGATATAATTCGACTTACAGTCGAATTATATCGCCTACCGGCTTTAACTCGTGGCTTCGCTCACGCAGACTTTCACCCCCTGATTTACCCCTTACGGTTGAAATTTCAAAAATTCTTTCTTAGTTCTCACTTACGTTATTTAAAGAACCTATACGCAAAATTTCAGGATTCGACGTTCAGTGGATTGGGCTGTGAGTTGATCTCTGGGTATGTCGTCAGTCACCTACCTCTTTTATGTATATAATTTAGATTTAATTTACTTAATAGGTATATAGTATTTTTTTTTTTTTTTTATGTTTGACCCTGCCAAAATGACTCTACTCTGCCTGATGGAAAGCATGAGTAGAATCCAAGAGTGGTGGTCACCATACTGCGAATGCAGACAATGCAACAATGCAGCAAGGTGACCCACACCATGGCGGGCTAGTGATGCTTCCGCATCATTGGGCCTCCGGTCTCGCACTCACCAACGAACACGACAGCATGATCGCTGTCATTTTACGCTGATTTTCTGTGCGAGGGTAGTACCGCCCCGGTCGAGCCGGCCCGTTCGTGCTGAAATCAGCGTGGCTCTACTACCTTGAATATCTAAAGTATCTAAAGCATCTATACATTTACTTTCTTTGACGTATTATATATTATATTATTTATATTTTTATTACCATAAATTTGTATTACCATAGAAAATTATAAAAAAACTTAGAAATGTTGTATTGATAACTGAAGTCGTGTATGACAGTTTTCTTTTTAATAGAATGTTTCATGACTGGATTGTACCAATTTTGTTGCTAAAAAAATGTGACAATCCCATTGATTTTTTGTTCCTGAAAGTTATAAAATATTTCTTCTGTTCTTCAATAGTTGGTTGGTTGTTCAAATATTTTTGATAAAGTTCATGGACCTTGCAATAATACATCATAGTTTCAATATTATAAAATTTATTTAAAATCGTATTTTGATTTATTAATAATATTATAGACTAGCTTTTGCACGCGGCTTCACTCACGCAGACTTTCATCCCCTGATTTACCCCCTTAGGGGTGGAATTTAAAAAATCCTTTCTTAGTGCTCACTCACGTTATATAAAGAACCTATATGCAAAATTTCATGATTCTAGATTCAGCGGTTTGGGCTGTGCGTTGATCTCTGGGTATGTCAGTCAGTCACCTTCCTCTTTTATGTATATAGATTATTTCTTTGTAATTATACGGTAAAATAAGGACAACAGAATTGAAGTGGAATAATATACCTACCTACTGTGCTCTGTAATTTGTTTCGACATTTCTTCCCAGAGTGAGTCTTATGAAATGGCTGCGTCTTCTAGCTGTAAAGTCCGACTTGTAAAAATATATGTAAAAGATTTACTTTCAAAAATAAATATTATTTATACTATTTCAAACTTACTAAATAATAACATTACTTATGAGGGTGCTGGTACAATTCTGGTCAGTCTTACAACATCGAATTTTAAAATTTTAGTCTGTCCGTCTGTCTATCAGTCTGTTTGTTCCGGCTAATATCTCGAACGACTGGACCAATTTTAACGCGATTTTACACTGGCGGGTAACTGCACTCTATTAATAAGATTGTGAATAAATAGGTAATTAAATGTATAAGTATATATATCTAAGTGTGTATGTTGCGTATCAGAACAGATGGTGCTACGCGTTGGCATATCTATACACAGCCGGTCTGGCAATCCGCTCAGTGTTAGCTCGAATTTTATGTGCGGCCATAAAAACTGCGAGATATTGGCGGTCATAAAAACCAGGTTAACTATGTAAAAGTTTAAATAAATGATTCACTTTATTTAAAAAAATAAATAGAATATCTATACAAATAAATAAAATTGAAGTGTTTGTTTGTAATATTAAAATAACCGCTTTTTAATTAATGCAGATGTTTTTTTATTTTTAAATATGTCGGTCTGTCTGTCTGTTGTTTTGTTCCGGGTAATCTCTGGAACGGCTGGACCGATTTTGACAGGATTTTCTCTGACAGATAGCTGATGATCCAAGGAGTAACTTATGCTACTTTTTTTAAACTAACTTTGTCCTGCAGCGTTAACCGCGTTACGAAAATGACAGCGGGTTATATAATATTATATTATATATAAAATTAATTTTGCTATCGGCATGCGTATCCATTGGCAATTTATTTTTTTACCTACTCAATAGCCAGTCTAAAGATTAAATCAGCAAAAAAACAACATTTTTTTACTAGAGATTCATTTCCTAGTGTGAAAATTATTAAAACAAAAAAAAACTCTTAGACTTTTTCTTCTTCAAATTTCAATTACATTGTATCATATGTAACCCATAATAAAATTATATATATGTATGTAAAGTATGTGTGGTGACGATTTAAAAATACTGACTTTTACCATCTCTATTCATCTCGTGGGTGTTGAACCGACTAGGTGAGCTAACTATAACAGTACCACTAAGAGAAAGAAAACTTAAAGTCTAAGTAGAATACCTGTTATAAGACGGGTTGGCCGTCTGAAAAGCGTGGTATTACACAAAACCTTCTTTATAATTAGAGGCCTGTGTCTTATAGAAGATTGTTAGAAACTGTTGACGAATAGCTTATCACGTCACAACACAATTGTTTGTAACGAATTTCTTCTCAGCTTGAGTGAAAATTGTATTTGTTTACGACGATCAATTAATTGTACCTCGATAGATGGCGTATACCTTAACTTACATAGCGATATTGTAGGATTCAAAACAGTTGTATTTAGTAGTAAGTGAAATTTGTAAAAATCATATCAATAAACAAACTAGTAAAGATAACAGATAGTATTTGCTTCAACCCACTACCTCTAGTAAATCTTATTAGGGCAGAAGTTCAACATTAGTTAGGCAACAGTATTCAACCCATGACCAATTGCGCGGTTGATCTTGAGGTTTAAGAGGTCGTCACGTTAATCCCATACGGAATAATATTTTGGGGGATCAACAAATTGTGGTCGGAGTCAGGATGTTTTTGTGTCCGTTTCATATAAAATAAAAATTATTTATTGCCAAATGAAACATTCAGTAACTGTTGTACCCAGTGGCCCCACACTAGGCAAGCCTGTCCTGTGGGTGCCTGTACCGATTAACATTATGGTTACATAAATGCTCGGTCGACATCACAAAACTTATGATTAAAAAAATATTAATATAAATAACAATAAGGTAAAAAAATAATAACAGTAAAAAGATTTTTAACTATAGTTTAGTTAGTATTGGGGTTTAATTTTACAGTTTGTTGTTTTGAAAAGTTCTATCACTCTCACATCAGGGTATGTCATTCCGAATCAATCAGATCATCATGTTACGTGCACCATAGAATTTTCCGTCCGATATATGTTTGTAAAATCCCCCGCAATCCAGGATATATATTTCTACCGCAGGGCTTGTTTAAAAAGTCTGTCTATCTACGGTAACAGCGGGTACATTATCACTGAAGTCTCTCCAAAGCAGTTTTAATGGCCCGCCCCTGCACTGATCGGCAGTGAACTTGCCTCGCTATATATAATCTAGCCCTACTCGCTTAAAATAAAACATTGTACACTATCGACACTTATCGAATTTAGTACTGAACTAAACACTACAATGTACTATATGTTTGTCGTTTGTGTTGTCTACGTTTCATTGATGTGGACACTCTTGTTTGAATTGTAGTGACAGTACATATTCGTTGATCAGATATGTTGGGCAACTAGTTGGCTATTGTTTACAGAAGGGTAACACAAGATAAAATTAAAAATTAAAAAAAAACCCTACGCAAGCACTTAATCGAATAATCATACGGCAAAAATGCCTTGCATCATTTCGGAAAAGAACTGATACTCTTACACTGCTTGACTGATATTAACCAAACGTAACTAAGAACCACCGAAAGAAAACTGGCTTTCAAATGATATAAACCGCATCGAAATCGGTCCATCCGTTTGAGAGCTACGATGCCACAGACACACACACACACACACAGACATTGACGTGAAATTTATAACAGTCCTCTTTTTACGACGGCGGTTACAAAAGAAAAATCGTGAAATTATTAGCTTTTTACGTATTCGAGTGTCAAACAAATTAATACAATATTGTTTTCATAAAAATTAATGAAAATATTTTATTTGAACGCGGAAATAAGAAGTCGCTTATAATATAATTGCCTTTTAATATTTGTTTGGATAGTCATGAAGATAATATAAACTAAACGATTAAAGTCAGTAAAAGCGAGTAAAACGAGTCTTTTGATTTTCCCTTCCTTCCTTCCTTTTCGGCGCATACATAGTATTTGCAATACTAATAACATAAATTGAATGCTAATGTAGGCATCGTAAACCATAGCGAAGTAAAAAACACTGATAGGCTATTGCTACCTAAAGTATATTTTGTTATTAAATTTCACTATACAAATAATATACTATATCATACGAATTTATTGTACGTGGTATAACAAAGTAATCTTGCCAAGCCAAACACAAGCGCACAGCAGATTACTGCCCGATTAGGAGACACCCGAAATTTAACGTAGTGTAGGACGTCCGCAGGCCAGGTGGAGTGATGATTTGCGCAAGACGGCTGGCAGGAGCTGGATGCGAGAAGCCGAAGATCGAGCTAAGTGGCGGGAAATTGGAGAGGCCTATGTCCAGCAGTGGACTGCGATAGGCTGATGATGATGATGGTGAACTTTAAAGTACCTTATGCCTGCAAAACACACTTGCCCTAGTTTCGTCACATCAGGAATACTTCAAAAATTATTTGTTCAAGTAAGTTACATGGAATAAAACCATTGTGGGTTCCTTATTAATTCCCCATTTATTGTAATCTTTTGCAAATGGACTAAAAAGAGAGAGTTGACACGCCAATTCTTCATCAACATCTTCAACCCACAACAGTCCACTGCTAGACATAGGATTTTCCTCTCACTGATTGCCTAAGTCCAATATAGTTTGCTGTAAAGTATTATTCTTAACCGTTGTGATTATCAACAACCCATAACGTCCCACTGCTGGGCTGGGGTCTCCTCTCAAGAGAGAGTTAAGGCCATACGTCCCCACGCTGGCCGAGTGCGGGTTGGAGACTGGCAACACAACGTCATCTTGCCGTTGGATGATTCTAAGCCGCCCAAAGGCCTCCAACTAAGCTTCACGACTGTTATCATTCGATACCAGCCGGGAGCGACTGTTTAACGTGAGCTTCGAATCACGGAGACGCTCATGGTAACATGCCACTAGCCAGTCCGATGCCAGTCACTCCGTGGAAGAATTACTGATATTCAGGTAAAACCGGTTGAACTAGTAGCTGACCCCAAAATATCTTGGGAATAATAAAATATAGGAAGAAGAATTATAATAATCATTCCTGTATTGTTATAGAAGACCCCATATTTAGTAATGGGACGAATGTAAACTCTCTTTGTAATGTGGGCGGTTGTGTAGTAAATGTTTTATGCAAAATGTCGTTGTCTTACGTCACGAGTAAAAAGACGAAACTAATGCCAGTGATTTTTGTATCTCTCCATTGAGTCATACATCATCATATGTATATGTTTAAAAATAATACACGAACAAAACATCTTATATGGTAGTGGAAATAAAACTTTATATCTTCAAAAAAATTAGTGGACCTTTATCAAAATACACAATTAAATCTATTGTAATGTGTGTGTTTTCATTACATGTTTCGTTTAAAAATAGTACAAAAAACCCACACCCAATTATTGCTGAAATCCATTCAAAATATGAAATATCTGACATCTTTGAATAGTCCATAAGCAGAATAGGTAATATTGGAACTCATTCTAAGGATTTGGAACTTCGATCATTTATATTATCTGAACTTATTTACTATGCGCGAAATGCATATAACTGTAACTACTCGTACTCAATCTCAGCGCAAGCTGTGCCAAAATATGTAGCTACTCGAGACAGTCTTTTAAGACTTGAATCGCAATTGAAACTGAAATTTCTAATCACATGTCCTCCGGTGTCGGCGTACAGAGTAATGAGGAAGATCGAAATAGATTATACAATCACACAAGTCATGACGGGACACGGTGGATTCTCGGAGTATCTGGAGCGTTTCAGATGCAAAGGGAGTTCATCTTGTACCTGCGATCCGGCCGAAAAAGAATCCGTCCCCCACATACTATGTCACTGCCCTGTATTTGCGCTGGAACGACACAACTGCGAGAATATACTGGATATAGAAATCAAGGAACAAAATTTTAGCAGTATAATAAAAAGCAAAGATAGGCATAAGTTCTTAGACTACTGTATTAAGATAGCTAAAATTGTAATAGAGCGAAATAAAACTAGAGCTTAAGAAACTATGTTTACACAATATTGTATGTTATATTAGTGTTAATCATAAATCGTAAAATGTAAATAGAAATAAAAAAGTAGTCGTAGAAAAATACTCAATAATGTATTAGCAGATAAGAAAATAATATGTAAACCTTGCATTAGAAATAAACAAATAGATGTTAAGGAAATAACATTAATAAAGCAAATAAACAAATGTTAGAATATAATACAGTAAGCAGTGTGTCGTGTATAAACATAAATAGAAATAAGAAAATAGTCGTAGAAAAATACTTAATAATGTATTAGCAGATAAGAAAAATCATGTGTAAAACCTAGCATTAGAAATAAACTAATAGATGTTAAAGAAATAATATTAATAAAGCAAATGTTAGAATATAAGCAATATGTCATGTATAAGCATAAATAGAAATAAGACTGTAAATGTTAAAAATAATAAAATGAAGTTGAGTGCCTCATTTCCCAGTAGAAACAAGATAAAACAATAAAGCAATAAAGATAGAAAGATATAATAGATAGAATAGGCTAGTAGACGGGAGTCCCACCCGTAAGAGTGAACAGATGAATGATAGAAGAAACAGGTATGCTGAATGAAAGTGCGAGAAGCATAACAGTGAGAACTGGCATGAAAGTAAATAAGCAGAATATAGGCAAAAATCACATGTCCTCAATCATCACAGTCTAATCCTGGACATGGGTCTCTCCATCTCTCCTTAAAAAAAAGGTTTTGGCCTAATTTAAGACGAGTTGGTACATTGTTTGTGTCAAGTATACCTACCTATGCCTACCTATTTTCTTTTACACCTAATTTCATACAAAACTGTTTCTAATCATAGAGATCGACATTCAAACAGGGTTATTCTCGAATTTATAATAATATTAGTATGGATTTGCTGTCTATTAACTGCTATTTAAAAAAACAAGATACAGTTCAAATGGACCTACTTATGCAAAAAGGGACCAATCCACACACATGCGAAAATCGAGTTAAGCACTCTATTTAAAGGGAGATAAGTAGACTTGTTAGACATTGGCATGAGTGTGGTATAGTATCTTGTTGTAAAAGTAGGTCCAAATAATCTCAGACATAATAAAATATCTAACAGAGTAGGGGTCTGGTTAACCTTCAAAATTAACTACGATGCCTAGCTAATACCTACATAGAGCTATTTAACCACATCTCGCCATTGCAGCATAACCAGCGATCAGATACGATGCACCTGCCACCACAAATAGCACGGCCAATGCACCCTGAAATACACTTATGTCACAGCCTTCATTAACACACCACTATTCAATCTATAGAAAAAACATTTTAACATACATTGCGTTTTAACATGGGAACTATTCGACGTCTTAAAGAGTATAGTCGTCAATGGATGTCGAAGTGAATTCTCTGTCGTAAAATTTGAAAGTTTGATGGCTGAAGTATTGGTATGCAATTGACTGAAATCAATGAATGAGTGTTGTCACAGTTGTCTTGTAGTTATATTAATAGCTTGTTCCGTTAAACTTGACTAGTAAATTAGTACGAGGGCTATACGACACAATTAACTATCAGTTAAATTGAAACTTTCGCGAGCAATGTCAGGTTAATTTTAACAAATAAATGTGAAACATAAATTGCCTTTTAACTACTACATTAAACTCAAAGACATACTTTAAAAGAATGTTGTTTTCAGGACACACGCTTTTTAACTATATGATGGGTCTATCTAACTATATGTTTAAACCAATCTATATTACATACTATAGAAACCTATATATATTACATACTTATTTACACACAAGCGTCAAAAATTCCTCCGCATCCTCGCCTACTGGTAGCGTCCCCAAAAGGCTGGCAGCATTGCCACGTTGAATGGCAATGCTCATTCTCTGTGCTAGAAAAAGGCCGACCTTCTGATCACGAGAAGCGTCGATCAGTTGCTTAGCATCTCGACCCCAAACGGTTCAAAGATGTAAATACCAATAAGATGTTGGTATTGAGGCTTTCCATAGATGCAGCAGCAGCGCGGCATAACCAGCTGTACTTGGAAGATGAGATGTCGCGAGGGTGTCGACGCAAGTTGCGTACCACACCAAAGTGCGTACTCATCTTCTATGGCAGTAACGACAAACCATCCGGTCTCTTGCCATCGTCTCGTACCAGACCATTTTTCCATTCACGTACAGCTGGAATACCGGCGGTAATAAGAGCACGACAGATAATGTCGTTAATATTGGCATGTCGAGATATTCGGCCAGCGCTTCTGCTACGAGAAAGGCTATGATGTCCGAGACTGTCAACAGCTTCTCCACAGTGATAAAAATGCAGAAAAACACAAAGCGCTACTAAACGAAGGCAAGTGGCAATGCGAAATGTAGTATCGTCCAAAAACGTACCTATGTTGGGCGAAGGAAGTGCCTGAATCCATAAAATATATGTTTGTGTGGACAGTGCCTTAGCAGAGTTACAAGTGTTTCGCGTCGATTCTTTTTCTAAATCACTTATGCTTCAACACTCTTGTCTTATTGGCTAATATAATTTTGTTTTGATCACGTTGGTTAGACCATTTCTTGGTTTTCTATTAACTATTACGTTAATAGAATATAATTTAGCTACGAAAGCTCTAATTTGATTATCTGATCTTATATCTGATTTGATATGGTATAAACCAGACCTAGGCCATGGAGTCCCTTCTATAATCTAACCAGGATCCGCTCTGAGTTTTAAGGAAATTTGACGGGCCGAGTCAACTTTTTTTCTGATGAAAGTTGTGCAAAAACTTGTATTACATGCGTGATATAACGATATTACGACGTAACACTTTGTTACATTTTTAATTAACTATGAAAACACTTTGAAAATTCAAATGAATGTAATTTTTCAACTTTTTAATGAAAAATTTAATTTATTTCAATAACAGGCGGCCTTCGTTGTAAAAATAACTCCCTATTATGTTTATACACTGACCACGAGTACATTCAAATAATAAAATGTTTCAGTTCAGTTCAGAATTATGTAGAATGCAAAACTAGTGATGCAAAAGTACACGAAGGAGAGGGAATATTAAAAAAAAACATTGTGACAGTTAAATTTTATCATTCTAAATTCAAAAATTAAAATAACATTTCGCGGTATAAAGAGGTTAGACACACGGAATAGTGCGATTAGATTTTTTATTACTGATTACGACAACTTGTCTAAGAATGCGATGTGTTGTCATGCAACATTTATGTAATTTTAGCTTTAACCGATATTGTCTTTATCTTGGAAATCTTAAAAAAATGTAGATACTGGGTAAATACAATATTATATTTCATCTATACAATTATACAGGTAGCAGATTGTCGAGCAGTGGAAGTCTTTCGACTGAGATGATGTTGATAGCGTTATAAAGATGAAGAGTTTGTTTGTTTGCACCCGCTTGTTTCAAGAACTAGATAGGGTATATAACGAGTGACAAGTTTTCGAAAAGGCTATAGTTTATATAACGTCACTCTACGGCAAATAGAAGCCGTGAAAAATGTTCCAAGAACGTTGAAAAATTATTTGTTTTGAGAGAGACACGTGAAGTTGTATTTATAAGCTAGTCCTTAATCATATTTAATGAATATAGAATTATTGCGATTAACTGCACTGATGACGTCGTGGATGCGAGAAGCCGAGGATCGAACTAAGTGGCGTGCAATTGGAGATACCTATGACCAGAAGTGGACTTCGATAGGCTGATGATAATGATAACGACGTAGTGATTGAAGCAGTCGTCCAACTGTGCTGAGTGTTGTTGGTTTAATCTCTACATGGGACAATACTTGGGCCTGATATGGACATTACTTCGACTTTAGAATGATAAATATTTTTAAACTGTTTAATGTAATTCGTTTTTTTATGTATGGCCTGCCAAAATGACTCTACTCTGCCTGATGTAAAGCGTAAACAGAATCCAAGAGTGGTGGTCACTATACTCATTGCGAATGCAGATAATGCAACAATGCAGCATGGCGTCCGACACCATGGCGGCCTAGTGATGCTTCTGCGTCATTGGGCCTCCGGTCTCTCTCACTCACTCACCAACGAAACACGACAGCACGAACGCTGCCGTTTTACGTTGATTTTCTATGCGAGGGTAGTACCGCCCCGGTCAAACCATCCCGTTCGTGCTGAAATCAGCGTGGCGCTACTATCTTGATATCTGAAGATCTTTCTAGATCTTTAGATATACAGAAAATGCATAGTTATAAATACGGCAAAAACTGATAAAACCACAATCACCAGGTTGGTATACGGAGGGATTTCCGCACAGAAATGAAAAAGGATGCAATCTGTGGTAAAAAAAATACCTTTATTAGAAGTGGGACAATTGCAATACAAAACACGCAATAATTAACAACTTACAGCTTTGAAGAATCACCTACATCATGACTAAAGATCTCAAGATTATTTCTTGTTCTGAACAAGACTTCCAGGTCTTTGGAGGGGCGAAGTACGCTGTCATGTTTTCCGAATAGCAGAGTAGTAGGTATAGTAGAAAAAATAGTAGTATTTTTTTGGGAAAAGCTACCAAAGCTATTCTATTCTGCCTCATGAAAAGCATGAGTAAAATCCAAGAGGGTTTATTATCATCTTCATTATAAATGTGGACAATACAGCACGGCGTTCTACTAAGATGCTTTTATACTCCTGTAGAACCCGGATGAATTTGACAATGGGAGGGAAACACGCATATTTATAACTATTTATTATCATGGATTCCGTTAAGTTTTACCCATGTTTAAACATAGTGTGACAGGGACACATCTAATACTGGCCTCTTAATTAATTTGGGTCGTTCTCCGAATACCTGTGGTGGCAGTTTGTGTAAGGGATGTTTTACTAATGACATCACAACTGTTGGTTGTCACTTGGAATTGGAGGAATTTAGTCTAATGTCCTCGAATGTAGTTGTTTATACGAAATTAGTAGTTAATGTTATATTTTGCGGTTCATTACAGTCTAATTGTCAGCACTGTTTTCTTTCTACATGTAGAAACTTTAAAATGGCATATAGAGAAGCAATAGTATATGTACATTGTAAATTTAGCTGTTAACTCCCCGAATAAAATAAAATTAAAGAAAAAAAATATTGTTAAAGAACTAAGATCGAAGTTTAATACGAGTATATTGTGCTTTTTGAGTGTTTTTTTACCCGACTACATTCATTTTTCATTTTCATTTATCAACAACTTATTACGTTCCATTGCTGGGGTCGGGTCTCCTCACAGCCTATCCGACTACGGCAAAGCAAAAAAGAAGGGTTAATCGTTATGGCAGTCTATAATATATGTTTTACTAGTTGTTGCCCGCGGCTCCGCCCGCGTATATGTCGGTTATCGCGGCAAATATTAGCCTATGTGTTATTCTGATGTATAAGCTATATTACTGTTAAGTTTCATCCAAATCCGTTCAGTAGTTTTTGCGTGAAAGAGTAACAAACATCCAAACATCCATCCATCCTTACAAACTTTCGCATTTATAATATTAGTTTTAAAGTTTCATCCAAATCCGTTCAGTAGTTTTTGCGTGAAAGAGTAACAAACATCCAAACATCTATCCATCCTTACAAACTTTCGCATTTATAATATTAGTAGGATAGAAGCGCTTAAACTGCTGAACCGATTTTAATTCATGAGGCGGCAATAGATTCATATAATAGACCAGACGATCCACGTAACCTCGTTTGCGTCTTCTATTGCCCGTAAGGTGATAATTTTCCCCCGTTTTTGTTACATTCTTTATTGGTGCTCCGCTCCTGTAGTTCTAAGCGTGATGATATATATCCTATATCCTTCCTCGATAAATGAGCTATCTAACACTGAAAACAATTGTTCAAATCGGACCAGTAGTTCCTGAGATTAGCGCGTTCAAATAAACAAACACTTCAGCTTTATATATTAGTATAGATAGATGTCATAGGCTATACAAATATTATCAAAAACTTTTACGTAGATGGGTTATAGTTTTCTTTTTAAACTGTTTCTTGTTTAAATTACATCTTGTGAATTTGAGTTAGTAAGTAAATTTGATTGTTTTTACCGAGTAAGGTTATTAAAAGAACTCTAGTCCCTCTTAACCCCATTGCACTCGTTTTAATTTTGATGCACTAAAAGAGAAAGTAGTACTCACGTATTATCAGAAGATTTATCTGCTTATTTGATATCTATAAAATAAAACAAAAGTTTATTAAATATATACTTTAATTTCAATTTTAACCTTATTTATTTCATTGAAACCTAAATCGAAATCAAACTAATGAGGTGTTTATATCTGTACAAATAAATGAAATTGGTAATATTAAAATAATCGCTTTTTACTAAATGCATATGTATGTATACACGGTATATATACCAAAATTTTTTGTCTGTCTGTCTGTTTGTTTCGGGTAATCTCTGGAACGGCTGGACCGAATTTATATAGCATGCAAATATTGAGTTGAAGTCTTTCGTACAATAGTTACTCAAAACCAATAAAACTAAATAAATAAAAATATTTCGGGTAGACACACAACGCCGTCTAGTTCCAAGCTAAGCAGAGTTTGTTTTATGGGTACTAGACAACTGATACAAATACATTTATACTTTTTTTGTACATAATATACATAGAAAACACCCAAATCCCCAAACAAATATTTGCAGATCATACAAACATTTGGTCCGACCCGAGAATCGAACCCGTTACCTCAAGCACTGCAGTCGCATACACTTCCACTACGCCACTGAGGCAGTTTAGTCAATTCGTCGATCAAGATCAATTATTAAATTAAATAATAACTAATCAAGTAAATCGAAATCAGTTTAAAAATATAAGAGTAAGTATCTATCATTTTTTTTATGTTATAGTGGGCAAACGAGCAGGCGTATCACCTGATGGCAAGCGATTACCGCCATCCATGGACACCCGCAACACCAGAGGCGAGTGCGTTGCCGGCCTTTGGGGGATGGGAGGGGGATGGGGGAGGGGTTGGGATTTTGGACTGCGGTATCCTCACTTACTCGGTGAAACACAGCGCAAGCGCTGTTTCACACCGATTTTCTGTGAGACCGTGGTATCACTCCGGTCGAGCCAGCAAGTTCATGCCGAAGTGTGGCTCTCATCATTTTAAAAACACGTACAAAAACTACTATATAATACAATACATATCTACTACGCATTATATTAGCTTAGGCCAATAGGAGCGGAGCACCAATGTTGAATGTTTCAAAAACGGGGGAAATTTATCACGCTACGGGCAATAGGAGACGCAAACGAGGTTGCTTGGGTCAGCTAGTTAATAACTAAAATGATTGTCTGTTTGCAATTTCAAATTAAGAGCTTTTCACTAAATGCATACAAAAGTATATACAATACTTATATCAAAAAATCAATTATTAAAATGTTTGTCTGTTTGCCTGTTTGTTCCGGCTAATCTCTGGAACGGCTGGACGAATTATAACGTTACTTTTAATGTTAAACATGATGTTATAAGGAATAACTTAGGCTACTTCACTATGAAACAGTTTTTAAAAGATTATCGTTTTTAGTTTTTACCGTTATACTAACTACTACCTACTACAAAATGTCTCATCGAGACTTCGATATGAGATACCATAGACAAAAGCAGTAAAATTATTCTACGAGTAAAATAAGAACCAAGTTCTCGAAACAGGTGAGACATAGACACAGGTGGGCTTTTAACACAGATATTTATTTTTATCTAGAAATCGTGCGTACCTTTAATTCTCTGCAGTTTCAACCTCACTTATGAATGCTACTCCACTCATAAGTTTTGCGTGATAATATATCTTATCTTACTAATATTATAAACGCGAAAGTTTGAAAGTGTGGATGGATGGATCTTTGTTACTCTTTCACGCAAAAACTACTGAACGGATTGAATGAAACTTTACAGTAATTTAGCTAATAGCACATAAGCTACTATTTGCTGCAATAACTGCCATATACAAGGGCGGAGCCGCGGGCAACAACTAGTAGTCCAAAACCTTTCTCAATAAATAGTCTATCCTATCTGAAATTAATTTTTCCATTCCAACTGATAATTTTTAATATTATCGGGTTTAAAAGTCTTACGAGTAAGCGCATTTTTTATCAAATTTATATTTACTCACACTCTTACTGACAGTTGGATATCACTAGAGCAATCTCCATTTTTCAGAGTGGAGTGCCAATTCTTCTCCATAGGAATGACATTTTGGAACCGCACAACTAGCTAGATACATCAACGTGACGTTTAGAAAGTACTTGAAATAAAACCAGTTTTTTTATATATGGCCTTGCCAAAATAACTCTACACTGCCAGCAGGAAAGCATAAGCAGTATCTAAGAATGGTGGTCACCATACTCATTGCAAGTGCAGAAGATGCAACAATGCAGCATGGTAGCTTAGTGATGCTTCTGCATCATTGGGCCTCTTTTGTTTGATTGGGATTTGATAAAAGCTATTTGATTTGATTATAGAAACATCATTTAACAGTTAAAGTAGCAAGCAAGCATATTGTGTTACCTATACCTACACGCAAAGGTTGTAACTCGGTCCTTGCCGGAATTCGGTTTTAGTCACAAGAGGAAATATAAAGGGCTTCCCCAGTCCTTAGTGTTCTAAGAAGCTAGTTATTCTATCACTTTTTTACCTTGAGAAATATATCTTTCATTAATTCATAATTTTCATTTGTCAAGTATAACATTTAGTCTATGGGCGTGTATTAAATACTCTGCCCTAAAAACTAAAACACACATACCCCAGTTGCAGAGTAATAACAGAGTAATAATCGTCATGAATTTTAAACAAAAACAATAGTGTGAACAAAACAAAATAACATCTATCCATATCTTATCGACTAAGAGAATAACTATGTATATTTCATTTCATCATCTTCCTAGCCTTTATTATTCTAAGATTATTTCAAGTCGCCTAATGACTAAATATTTTTGTTAAAGAAACCAGTGCGAAAAGTCTTTTCAAAAAGCCCAGCATATACCCGTAGGCAAACTTGAAACAAGTCCCATATTAATCCATCAAACGTGGTGCAATAGGTCAAAATATCTTTACTAAGGAGAGACTTATAGAATCTAACAATGTAATGCTAAAGCCTGTTGATGTGACACCTATAGGAATTTGATTATTTTACAGGACAATGCCTTGTATACCTATTTTCTTCTAAAATTCATGCTATATATTACTGTAACAAAATGATTAAAATTGAAAATATATCAATGTCTAATTTCTGGTTATTTTGTTTGAATAATACCTACGTTTGTTTACCAAAAGTAATAACATTAATTAAACCAATTTTATAATAGGATTTTAATTCCTAAAACTATTTCCTTTTAACTTTACAGATTAGAAATTGTCTAAAATTGTTTTCTGCCAAAGAATTAAAACAATCATTCAAATTTTAAAAATGTTTTGAGGAGTTTTACAAAATTAACTAATTAAAGTAAATATACAATTAAATCTAAAAAGTGCTAAATGCATATAAATTTATTTTTTAAAATTATTACAATAAGTGATAATGAACATTGATCCTAATCAATACACTGATAAGAGCTTTTGAACACTGCAGTCTAATGTAAACTTTTTGCAAATAGCATAGGATTCATTCTTACACATCTTTTGACGTACAATATACTAGTAGAAAAGATTTCTTTTAATTTAAAAAGTTGTAAGAAAATGTTGATAGACCAAATATAAATACAAGTATAGTTATATACTTAAACTTTACGCTTCAGGTACGATTATAAAGTCTCACGTATTCAAATAGTAAATAAATTGTATTCTTAGTTAATGAAAAAACGCCCGCCCAACGCCTGAAATGGTGAATCTTGCGAGCTCCGTGGAGCTTACGCCGCGCCACAAATCGATCAAAATATAAGTGAAACATGTTATACAATGTCTATTAAACATACAAGGGTTAATATCAGGGGTTATAGTTTATCATACGACATGAAAATAGTGAAAATTATCGGGGGAGTCGCGGCGTGCGGGGGCTGGCGCGCTCGCCTTGTATGGCTCGCGGGCCGATCTCGCGCGTTCCCTATAAAAGATTCACGCCCCGCTGATCGGCGCACTCGCAGTCTCGCTGCCGTAGAGTCAACATCCACCGCGTCCCAAACCAAACACACACGCCAAAATGTGCGACGACGATGTTGCTGCGCTTGTAGTCGACAATGGCTCCGGCATGTGCAAGGCCGGTTTCGCCGGCGACGACGCGCCCCGCGCCGTCTTCCCGTCCATCGTTGGTCGCCCACGTCACCAGGGTGTCATGGTCGGTATGGGCCAGAAAGACTCCTACGTAGGCGATGAGGCCCAGAGCAAGAGAGGTATCCTCACCCTGAAGTACCCCATCGAGCACGGTATCATCACCAACTGGGATGACATGGAGAAGATCTGGCACCACACCTTCTACAACGAGCTGCGCGTCGCCCCTGAGGAACACCCAGTCCTCCTGACTGAGGCTCCCCTGAACCCTAAAGCCAACAGGGAGAAGATGACCCAGATCATGTTTGAGACCTTCAACTCCCCGGCTATGTACGTCGCCATCCAGGCTGTACTCTCCCTGTACGCCTCTGGTCGTACCACCGGTATCGTTCTTGACTCCGGTGATGGTGTCTCTCACACCGTCCCCATCTACGAAGGTTACGCCCTGCCCCACGCCATCCTCCGTCTGGACTTGGCTGGTCGCGACTTGACCGACTACCTCATGAAGATCCTCACCGAGAGGGGCTACTCGTTCACCACCACCGCTGAGAGGGAAATCGTGCGTGACATCAAGGAGAAGCTGTGCTATGTCGCCCTTGACTTCGAGCAGGAGATGGCCACCGCCGCCGCCTCCACCTCCCTCGAGAAGTCCTACGAACTTCCCGACGGTCAGGTCATCACCATCGGTAACGAGAGGTTCCGTTGCCCTGAGGCTCTCTTCCAACCTTCCTTCTTGGGTATGGAATCGTGCGGTATCCATGAGACCGTGTACAACTCCATCATGAAGTGCGACGTCGACATCCGTAAGGACCTGTACGCCAACACCGTCATGTCCGGTGGTACCACCATGTACCCCGGTATCGCCGACAGGATGCAGAAGGAAATCACCGCCCTCGCTCCCTCCACCATCAAGATCAAGATCATCGCTCCCCCTGAAAGGAAGTACTCCGTATGGATCGGTGGATCCATCCTGGCTTCCCTGTCCACCTTCCAGCAGATGTGGATCTCCAAGGAGGAATACGACGAGTCCGGCCCTGGCATCGTCCACCGCAAGTGCTTCTAAGCGCAACGCCACTCGGTGCTGTTGCTGCGTGAGTCAAGTGCAGTGTGTTGTGGTGCTCTCGTTTACGACGGGGGTGCAAGCATTTGTACGAGTACGTTTACGTTGTACGTAGTGATACCTGACAGAACTGAACATCTAATGTAACGCCATCTATTGTAATGTAATTTATTGTAAAATTTATATAAATTTAATTTTCTTTTTTTTATTTTTATTATATACACGGGATCGTTATGGATCTCACGCCAAATGTAATTAATAAATAAACGGTTAATTTATTTATTTTAATTACATTATTTCTTTTTATACAACCGTTGACTTTGGTTTTTGTTAAGTTATCCACAACCTGCATCCCACCCTGTGGTGTAATATTACATAGAAACGTTTATAAAGTATATATAAAGTATTGAAGTCAGTGGACCGAACTTGTTTCTAAGTGGGTCACACTCATTGCCAACATTCCTCAATCAATCGCCACAAACAGCCGCGACTTTTTTACATTCCCACTGAACAGTGACAAACTTCAGTGAATTACGAAAGAGAGCTGGGCAGTACAAAATTAGAGTGCGAGGGTGCCCCACACGCGTCAGAATAAACCACCGCGTGCACTACCATAAATAGTAAAGACAACTCCCGCGGCCAAAAGCATTTTCTAATTTTATCATGTAATCGTGGGGCGGCCGGCTGACGCGTACCAATCGAGCATAGACCTTATGCGGTAGTGGGAAGATAAGGTTTCGTTTACGCCACACGTTTCCGTAAATATCTCGAGAGACGCCTGGAGTTAAAGAAGCCATCGGTTCGGCAGGTCTAATAATACCGTGACTCCCGGAGCGCTAGTTTACATCTGTAGTCGAATATTAGACGCAATACGTCGATATGACGTTGGGAGCTTGTTTACGTGCCTGTGATTAGGAATGGTTAATAATAGGTCCGAGTGGCGTCTGAAAACGCATTACGATAGGAATCTAATTCGTTAGTTGCTTGAATTTTTATATGTTGACAACTGTTACGATGTTTTGAAATCTTGTTTTTTGAACACCTGTTTTGTTTTTGTAGCAGCCGTTCTAATCGTGTTCTAATTAACTCTCAACTCTGTATCAAAATGTAACTTGTTCTATTGTTTCAGTTTCTGTGTTTCGCTTCTCGTTTCGTTTTGTTGAATCTTTGGATATTATTAGCTTGAAGTTCTTAGGTGTTAACAGAGGGGTGCTGTTTAATGCTATTAATACGTTGTATTTTGTTTTATGAAGTTAGTTGTTGACAATTTCGAAACTCGATATAGGTGTTGCAGGTGTCACTTACCGTCGGGTGATACGTATGCTCGTTTGCCCGCCTATTCCATAAAAAAAGGTACTTGACATTCATTTGATTTTCTCGTTGTCAATCAATCATTAATTTCAAGAATCTTTAGTTTTCGTACAGTATCTTATTATGCCTCTTTTCCTGTAAAGATGACCACGCCTTCATTAAACATGTGTTTCAGTGAAACCCAGGCATGTTACGTCATGTTAATTTAATTTTAACCTCTATCAGCAACGGGATCGGGCGTTTTTTAAAGAGCTTCTATCTTCGCCGGATGTATTAGTTTACTTTCAAGACTTGGCATCTTTCGCTTTCTTCAATTGTTTGAATTGATTCTTATATAACGTATGGTACAGTGCATTGTATAAAATTAACGTGGAGTATACCTACATATGGGTTCATGCCAATACACCTGACCAGCATGGCATAGAAGGCCAAACCATTTTTTTATGTAGGGCCTGCCAAAATGACTCTACTCTGCCTGACGGAAAACATAAGCAGAATCCAAGAGTGGTGGTCACCATACTCATTGCGAATGCAGACGATGCAACGTGACTAACACCATGACGGCATAGTGATGCTTTGGCATCATTAAACTTCTCTTTTGGGCGATCTGGGCGAGGATCTGGGACATTTCCTTAGTAAGGAGAGATCTATGTTCAGAAGTGGACTGTTAAAGTCTTTTGATATAATGATGATGCTTACAAATTTTTATATATGTATTTATTGCTTCAATATAGAAATTGAAAAATAAAGAAATTTGATATGATATCATTTCGTAATAGACGTTTAGTTTGTTTGCTTTTTTATTTGAACGCGCTAGTCTCAGGAACCGGAACTAAGTTGCGTGGGTTAGCTAGTTTCTCTCATAATAGATTAATGAATTAATTCCTCCATTAATTAATCCTTCCCAGTTTGCCTCTTAACGAGAATTGAGTTGAGTCTCCATATCCAACGAGATTAAAACGTAAGTTACCTTTAATGCACATGTGGGCAAGCGCACGTTTTATTTTTATTGATCATGATTCACACAATGTAGCCATAAGCGTCTTCCTGCCGCGTGATTCATTTGTAATCGCCGTAAGTTTCAACGGCGGAACTAACCCGGCCTAGTAGCACTAAGAACAACAGATATTTGATATTCTTAATTACTAGCTGACGGGGCAAAAGTTGTATTGCCATAAAAAAAAATTGGGTGGGTCACCTTTGTCATTTAAGGGAATGAAAAATAGATGTTGGCTGTTATATATAGAGTAGAGGAGCCAAGCCTCCAATCGTCCCACGGTTAGAAAGAGAGAGACGATCGCGGTACCCATCTGTCTCTCTCTACTCGCGCATACGCATAGCAGAACGATTAGACGGTTAATTGTTGTTATTGAATTACCATTATTAGTCCTTTACTGCGCATGCGTCAATAGAGAAACACAGACGGGGTACCGCGATCGGCTCTCTCTTTCTAACCGTTGGATGTTTCCACTTACTGTCAGCCGTATGTCTTCCTCACTCTATCTATAATAACTCTATGAAATCAAGACATATTCCAACGGCCTATGGGCCATGGGAATTCTCAAGTTTTCCTCACTTAACGTATCAAAAATTAATAGTGTAAGAAATTTGGCATCATTTTATGTTTTACTAGCCGACCCACGCAACCTCGTTTGCGTCTTCTATTGCCCGTAGCGTGATAATTTTCCCCCGTTTTCGAAACATTTTTCATTGGTGCTCCGCTCCTATTGGTCCTAGCGTGATGATATATAGCCTATAGCCTTTCTCGATAAATGGGCTATCTAACACTGAAAGAATTTTTCAAATCGGACCAGTAGTTCCTAAGACTAGAGTGTTCAAACAAACAAACAAACTATTCAGCTTTATATATTAGTATAGATTGTAAAACAATTTCATAATATTTACATAAAACCGTCAAACAACTCCACATCTTCGCCTACTGGTAGCGTTCCCAAAAGACTGGCAGCATTACCACGTTGAATGGCAATGCTGGTTCTCTGTGCTAGAAAAAGGCCGGCCTTCTGGTCGCGAGAAGCGTCAATCAGTTGCTTAGCTAGTTGCTTAAACATAGCGCGAGCACCCGGACCCTATGAACCTAGCGTCTCTGCCCCAAACGGTTGAAAAATGTAATTACCTATTAATTTTTGGTACTTTTGCCGTTTGAGACTAAGCAAGTAAATAGTGTAAGTAAATCAGATAAAGATAGATACTTTTTATTTTTTTATTTTTTTATTTATTTATCTTTATTGCATACATGTAATGACATAAAACATAGAAAGAGTTACAGTAAAAATATAAATGTAACAATCGGCGGTCTTATCGCTCACGGCGATTTCTTACAGACAACCTTAACACGGATATTAGGTATTTGAAATTTAACGGTAGGTAGTTTAATATATTTGGAATATATCACAAAAGAATGATAAGTAAAACATAAACACAGAAATACATACTTATACTCATGACACATGTACAAATACATTTATTATATACACTTAAACAGTACTTATATAGTCCATATAAACACATACACAAATAAATACACTAAGCAATAAGATTCATTTTTTATGGTCAAGATGTTCCTTCTGCAACTTTACTTGATCTGCATCATTGTTTTTCAACCCAGTGCCATTTGAAACTAACATCAATGATCTAGGTCTAATTTAATCGATAGCTAAACAAAGTCTATTTCAGTCACACCTGCGCATAAATAACTCAATGGACATTGTGAACTCGATGCATCGAACAGCTCTATGAATATACACCGGTGATTCAATATCATTATCATTATCAATGACACAGCTTTTGGCATCACTCTTACTTCTATAAAAGTACTTGTGAACTGAAATTATTTGGGACTGTGTCAGTGCTCTGATCACTGGCCAATTGTTTATGTTTAATCTCTGTCAATGACTGAAGTGTTTGTAAACTTTTAATGACGTAGCGGAGACTGACGGATTACCTAATGGTAGAATATAGATATGTCATCATTTTTATTCATTTTTCTAGCCTTCATCTATACAAATAAATAAAATTGGAGTGTCTGTTTGTAATGTTAAAATAACCACTTTTTACTAAATGCATATGTATACACGATACATATACCAAAAATGTAGTTAAAAAATTTTTTGTCTGTCTGTCTGTCTGTCTGTTTGTTCCGGCTAATCTCTGGAACGGCTGGACGCATTTAGACGGGACTTTCACTGGCAGGTAGCTGATGATCCAGGGAGTAACTAAGGCTACTTTTTTTAGACCAACTTTGCCCCGCGGCGTTACTCGCGGTACAACAATAACCGCGGGGTTCAGCTAGTTCCCTATAGTATTTGAGGGCGGTTACTAGTTTAACCGGTTTTACCTGAATATCGGAGGGACTGGCCTCGGGCATCAGCAATCCTGAGTCTGACTGACAAATATATTGATGCAATAGCAAAATTGATGCCAGTGTTCTGTGAGACATCAGTCAAGTCGAACTACTCGAACTGACGTAGCATAAAGGTGCATTTCAAATGTTTAAAATGTTTAAATGTACATATGAAATCCGTTGGTTACTTTTCACTTCTTTTGTTATTTGATAATACGTTTCGACTACAAGTTCAAGCGGTTTTGCACTGAATTCGAAGATTGAACTAGTTATCAGTATATTTGAGGACAATGACTTCCGAATAACGATTACCATACAAGCTCATGACAACCGGGACCGACGGTTTAACGTGTCGAAACACAGAGCTGGTATCATAAGAAATCTGGATGGAATGAAATACATATATACGTACTATGAAATTTTAACTTGATCCACAAGATCCTTGATTATTTCGGTCCTTTTTTAATTAAAACCAAATTCAATCGGATGATCAATTTTGAACTCCAACAAAACCATTGTCCCGTCTAAGTACAGCCGACGTCAAATCAATAAAACATTAACAATAGCAATAATAAAATAACATCAAAGTGTTCAATCCATTGTGACGCCATGAAAAACTTCACAGCGACGAATATCTCTGCAAAAGTTATTAAGTGAGAAATTAATAAAAAGCAGTCGCGCCGTATCGGTTCATCGAATATGAAAGAGTAACAAAACTGTTACTGAATAATAGACCTTATTCAATGCGCGACAATTAAATTCGTCTATCCTTTGACAGATAGATTCCAACAATGGAACGATCCACTCCGCTTCACCCCCTGGAATTCTTCCCCCTCGTATTCACCCCGGACGTCAGTCGGCAGGTTAATAATGATTATTAATATAGTTTAGTGTTGTTAGGTCTAAATGAAGCGGCCGCGACAACTTGTCTAATATCGAGACGCGCAAATACTCGTGGTTAGTTGTAGGTCGGGCGCTGGAAACTGTAAAGGATTCGAGTGTAGATAGTTTGGGCAAAGCAAGCAGCTTGTAGCTTTTTTAACCGATTTTAAAAAAAGGAGGAGGTTTCTTAATTCGACCGCATATATACATTTTTTTTTTTCGTATGTGAGTTCGCGGGTAACTTCGTCATTTATGAACCAATTTCGTTGATTATTCTTTTAATAAAAAGGAGATGCCCTAACGATGGTACCATGATAAGGACATTAATACCTGATGATGGCATCCAAGAGAATCGAGTCGAACCTTGAAGTCGGTTTTATTTTTGTTAAAATTGTACTTGTTATTCATGTACAGTCAACCAAATTGAATCATGACCCACTTTGCCAATTATTCCTTTGTGATCATAAATATATTTAGGTTTTCTTCGCTATTTGCACATAGTACGTTTTAGATATAAACAAAAATGCGTCATTACGGGTTAGATGTCAATGCAATTTAAACCTTTGTCATCACTGAACAAGATACATTTTTGATACAGCAGTCTTATTTGAATTTCAAATAATATAATCGTTTATAATCAAAACTCTTTTCATTGCGGAGAAAAAGTATTATAATTTTTAAAATGAAATGACATTATGTGTGAGATGTCAAGTAGTAGTCAATCTGAAAATATTAAAATAAAAATCTAAGAATATATTTATATACTTGGATGCCATCATCAGATCTTTGTGTCCTTATCATGGTACAACCGTTGGAACATCCCATTGCCATTAAAAAAAAATCATCAAAATCGGTTCATAAACGACGGAGTTTTCCTCCTCCTGTTTTTGAAGTCGGTTAGAAACATAGATACATCTCAGCCAAGGAGGCAAAACTATATGTGGATAAAAGAGTTCACTTGAGCAGTGGCCAACAGAATTTTATCCTTTCGGGGTGACTGGACAACCGGTGAGGTGATTATATCGAACTTGAACTGACTAGAAACCGCCATCTCTTAAAACTAAATGTACTCTAGAACAGAAATGCCTAATACTGCCGACGTAGCCCGCAAATTCGAAATAGGGCCGTCAGCTCCTCATCTATATAAGGGAGTGTAGTCTCAAAGTGAATATGAAATGTTTCGAAGCTGTTTCAATGAGAACTCGGCACTCTTCGAATCTGATTACGACTGATGTGTCGTAATAGACTCGGCTGTAATGAACTTTCATGTTTGATTGTAGGTTTGTATTATACTATTCTTATTGTAATCTCTTTCACTATGACGGTAAATAGATTTTAATTAGAAATAAGCTTCAGTAGAGGAATAATGAAGATCAGGGAATAGTGATATTAAACAATGTACAATAAATCTATTAATTTGACTATCTCGTTGGCGCAGTGGTAGCAAATTCGACTGCTGTGCTTGAGGTCTCGGGTTTGATTTCCGAGTGAGACCAAATGTTTTTATGATCTGCAAGTATTTCTACCGGAGTATGGGTGTTTTCTATGCATAATATGTACATATGTATTTACAAAAAAATATATTTATGTATTTATATCAGTTGTCTAGTACCCATTATACAAGTTCTGCTTAGTTTGGGACTAGATGGCGTTGTGTGAAAAAAAAAATGCGGACTGTCAAAACCTGGGTTCGATGGCATTCCTTAGTTGAGATCTTCACTCAGCATTGAACAGCTTACAGATTGATAGAAATGTTTGGAACTTTCTAATCAAATCAAATCACACTAATATTATAAAGTTGAAAGTTTGTGAGTGTGTATGTTTGTAACTTCTTCATGCGCAAAGGCCTCGACCAATTTTAATGAAATTTTGTATGCAGGAAGCTGACAACCTGGATTAACTCATAGGATACTATTTTCCGCGAAAACCAATACAAACGCGGGCGGAGCCGCGGGCAACAGCTAGTCACATCACGCTAATATATAAAAATTTTTGTTACTTCTTCACGCAAAGACTACTGAACGGTTTTGGATGAAACTTTACAGTAATATAGCTTATACATCAGAATAACACATAGGCTATCATTTGCCGTGATAACCGACCTACACGCGGGTGGAGCCGCGAACGACAGTTAGTAATATATAAATACTTTATGTAAACAGTTTAGACGTGAAAATTCCTAGAGAGACAATATGACAATATATGAAATTCTTATATGTAATGAGTGAGCTAGCGAATCCCAGCGAAACATAAGACGTTATATTATTTTCTCTTGCCTTCACCTATCTACTTTTAGTTTTTTTATCTAATTCTTTAACAACACGCGTCCAATTGGCCGAATGCCAGGACTCATGCGAACTGTCCGATATAGTCGTAGCTACATACTTCTTGTCAACAAACATCTTTAAAAGTAACTGTCTCCCGCATTGTCACTAGTATTTATGCTCTGTCTGCATTCTAAGGGTTGTAGTATGATGACTAGGGACCGGATTATATGCATTTGCATATTTAAGCCATCCTCAGCGTTAATAGGTTATCCTAAGATCTAGTTATGATCCGGGCTGGGCGTAATTTGTTACGCCGATGACACTCTTGTCACAGCCCGGGGGGCGAACTTCCAGGAGGCGGCGCGCCTGGCCACCATTGGTGTTTCTCTGGTGGTCGGGCGCATCGAGGCGCTGGGCTTACGGGTGGCCCTGGACAAGACGGAGGCCCTGCTATTCCATGGGCCCCGTCGTTGGCCGCCCCCCGGCGCCTCCATAGTGGTCAACTCGGTCCTCGTACCGGTTCGGGCCCAGATGAGGTATCTGGGCCTGATTTTATATCTGGGACTGAGGCGGCGTGCGCCTCGGTGGACATCGTCACCGACACAGGCATTCGCCCTCCGCCCGAAGAGGTACGCGAGTGGCGTGAAGCCGCCCGTCGAGCCACGATGGCTCGCTGGTCGTTCCGGCTGGAGACTCCACGCGCTGGCTTTACCGCCGTGGAGGCTCTCCAGCCGGTCATCCACGAGTGGGCAGGGCGGCAGCACGGGACTCTTTCCTTCCGACTGACGCAGGTGCTTTCCGGGCATGGATGCTTCGGGAAGTTCCTGCACTTGGTCGCCAGGAGGGAACTGAGTCCCACCTGCCACCACTGCGACTGCAGTGAGGACTCGGCCCAGCATACGCTGGCGATCTGCCCCGCTTGGGCGTCGCAGCGCCGGGCTCTCACTGCAGTCATCGGAGGGGATCTCTCGCTACCGGCCATCATTCGCTCCATGGCCGGTAGCGACAGCAGTTTTACCGCGGTCGCAGCCTTCTGCGAAGACGTAATTTCGCAGAAGGAGGCGGCGGAGAAGGCCCGGGGGGAAGACCTCCACTCGGACCCGATCCGCCGCCGGCGAACCGGGCGGCGGAGGCGCGCATACCAGCGCCTCATGCCGCCCTGAGTGTGGCCGCGGATGGTGGGGACGGGTTTTCCCCTCCATCCGCTTTAGTGGTCACCCGCGAGGGGGCGACGTTACGCGTGTGCCGTACGTCGCCTAAATATGAGAGTTTTACCAGCAGACGGTGCCCGCTTCAGTGCGGGCAGGCGCTGGGAGGGGTCCGGATGTGTTAATAACAGCGCAGCGCAGAGTGGCACACCGTGTGGTTTTAGTCGGTTCGATTCCGACACACCGCCCCGCCGCAAGCCCCGGCGGGGTGACGGCCCGAGGGGGTTTCCACACGCAAAAAAAAAAAAAAAACAAAAAAAAAAAAAAATCTAGTTATGATGCATATTTTCGGTACATTTTCAAGATTTTTTCCACGTGCGATACACTTATTCTACATTCCGAAATACGATAAAAGCGAAAAATGAAATATAGCTTGTCAAAATCATAACCCTCCTTTGACTTTGCCGTAGTCGGGTAAAAAGAGCTTAACAGAGAAGAGACAAATTACAAAATATACCTAAGGGTTTTTGAGTAACAAATTGTGACTGGGCGAATTTGCAGCGCATCGGATCGCATCGGTCTTGCGTATGTCTTTTGTTTTGAAGGAATGATCGAAAACACAATCTTACGACTGAATATTTGGAACAATACTTCATTGTTTACGTTTACAATAATATTAAACAGTTTTAATGTCATGTAATATTACTGTACCTATTATCGCCTTTCAAAGGATAATTTACTAATTGTATGCTGATTTGGTAATAAAAAATTAAAAACTAGGTATTCTTCTTTTTTGATTCCTGAAATTAGGCAGTTACTTTTGCATATTTTGTCAATTTTCATGTATATAACAAGCTTTTTATCTATACAAATAAATAAAATTGGACTGTCTGTTTGTAATATTAAAATAACTGCTTTTAAATAAATGCATATGTACGTAAACACGTATTGTTTGTTGTATGTACCAAATTAGTTTTTTTTAACGTCTGTCTGTCTGTCTGTTTGATCCGGGTAATCTTTGGAACTAGCTTTGTCCCGCGGCGTTACCCGCGGTACAACAATAACAACAGGTAACATAAAATGTTGCATATAATCCGGTTTCTAGTGATGACTAAAAATCCATAACTGTCTTGAAATGCAAATGGTTTTATCTAAATCAGACTGGTAATTCTATCAGCTAACTGTCTGTCAATCAGCTAACATGGACTTCTCCGAATATTATAAACTATCTGTGAGGTGATGAGGATGAGGAATATAGAGTATCACCATCCCTATTTATCAGGTGTGGTATAGGAGTGGATGCAATGTGACTAATGGAACAAACTATGCAGGACCACAGCATTGTGAAGGAATACCTACTTGAAACTCACAGAAAACCGGTGTGAAACAGCGCCTGCGCTGAGTTTCTGCGAGTGAGTGAGGATGAAAATAGAAAAAATAACAAAAAATATTGTGGATCCTCATATTTAGAACTGAATTTTTTTTTTCATCAACCCTATACCTGTTGGGTATCAATGGAGAGGTCTACAAAAATGATATTGAAGTTTCTAATATTATTTTGTTCTAAACTGAATAGTTTGCGCAATAGACGATTTGAAAGTGGTAAAATGTGTGTCCTCTGGAACTTCTAAAATAAGGGAATGATAAAACTAAAAAAAATATACGATGCACATTACCATGTAAACTTCCACCGAAAATTGATTCGAACGAGATCTAGTAAGTAGTGTTTTTTTAATACCTACGTCATAAATCTTAAACACCAAAAAAATACACTATTGTTAAACATCGATCAAAGCCATGACACATGATCAGTGTTACAACAAACTACAAAAACTTTTATATTATGTTACTTGCTGCTATGGAACCCTTCATGGGCGAGTCCGACTCGCACTTGGCCGCTTTTTTTCATAAGTCGTTTACTGTACAGGCTGCCCGACTGTGGAATCATTTGCCAATGACTAAGGCATGCTAAATCGTTGCCCATATTAAAAAAATGGTTATAGAACATTGCCTACCACCATTATTCAGATTTTTCTGAAAATACTTCATTTTTTTCTATTCATTTATACCAGAAGTGTAGATATTGTGCATATTTATATATGTACATATATATATTTATTTGTTTGTATTAATGTGTATGTTATCCTAATTCTTTTAATTAATTTATTTATTTTACATCAAAACAACCCATAATTTCAACTTTCCACAGTCAATTTGTCCATTCAAAGGTTGCCTGTGAGAAATTGCTTTTTAGCAATAAGGCCGCCATTTTTACATGGTTTTAAGTTGATAAGTTTCCGAATGTAAACTGTTTTAACTTGTGTACAATAAAGATTATTCTATTCTATTCAATATTCAAAAGCAATATATCGGGACGCAACTAACATATAATAAAAACCTTTAATTATAACTAGCTTTTGCACGCGGCTTTGCTCACGCAGACTTTCATCCCCTGATTTACCCCTTAAGGGTGGAATTTCAAAAATTCCTTTCTTAGTGCTTACTTACGTTATATTAAGAACCTACATGAAAAAAATTCAGGATTCTAGGATCAGCGGTTTGGGCTGTGCGTTGATCTCTGGGTATGTCAGTCAGTCAGTCACCTTCCTCTTTTATATATATAAAGATTTCTTTTTTATGTATGGCCTGCAAATTGACTCTTCTCTGCCTGATGGAAAACATAAGCAGAGTCCAAGAGTGGTGGTCACCATACTCATTGCTCGTACAGACAATGCAACAATGCAGCATGGTGCCCCACACTATGGCCTAGTGATGCTTCTGCATCATTGGGCCTTCGGTCTCACACACACCAACGAAAAACGACAGCATGAACGCTGTCATTTTACGCTGATCTTCTGTGTGAGGGTAGTACCTATGTAGTAACATAGAAGATGCCTAATGTAATTTGTTCCAACCAATAATTTTATACATAAGACAGTACTTACTCCTAACGAATGAAATCTCAACGTTCATATAATGTAATTTGAACAGCAATGGAGGGTTGGGTCGAGACCTAGGCGCGGGGAGGGGGTGCAGAATTTAATATTGGCAGCGCGCGCGGGTTAAGGCGACGTGCAAATAAAACTCTATGAAACCGCACCCCAGTGCTGTTAAGGGGTATATTGCGTTTTATTTTGTTTCGTATTTATTAATTAGCTGGCTGAGCCTCGTAGTGTTGTACCTTTACAACAATAATTGCGGGAAGTGCCGCGGGGTAAAGCTAGTCTAAATAAATTAAAAAGCTTTTACTGGAATGCCTCGAGACGAGAACATGTCCAAACTCGATGATATTGCGACGTTCCAATGGCCACCTTCCAGCTCCAGCATCAGATCAGCTCCATGTCATTATAATATTGTATTGTCACGCTGTATACATATGCTTGCAAAATTTCAGCAAAATCGCTTGAAGATATCTGCTTCAAAATTGAGTTGCAAGATTTCACCCGAACATACATACATTGTAAGTTAATAAAACGCTTGCAAAATTAGTCTAAGTTACTCATATGCATATCATCCAAGCCAGTGAAAGTTCCGTCAACATCGGTCCAGCTGTTCCAGATGTTGATGAAAGTACCGGATATATTTTCTTATGCATTTAAAGAAGAGCTGTTAATTTAATATTACAAACAGACACTACAATTTTATTTCTTTGTATAAATGTATATACTTAAAACCCCATAAAGGCGTATTTTACTGCAAGGCTTTTTTATTCATAAGAGTCTATTAAAATGATTCCATTCTGTGTGATGGAAAGCATGAGTGGGATTAAGGAGCACTCCTCTTTAATTCCACTCATGCTTTCACCATACTCATTGCGAATACAGACAATGCAGCATGGTAACCCACACTATGACAGCCTAGTGAGACCTCAACCACAGCAGTCGCATACCCTACCACTGCGCCACTGAGCCAGTTAAAGTTCGTTAGTTGTACATTAATCCGTGTAAGTCTTCGCCTTAACAGTGTGTCTGCGGATATTTTTACAAACGTTATTACTGTGCGGCGTACGCTTTAGCTTTCTTTATTAAATTGTCGTTAGGGGTCGCCGCATTAGCTCGGCTTTCGGCTCTCGGCATTCGGCATTCGGCAAACCCCCGCGGACATGATGACAAACCGAGTGTGACAATATTGGGAGTATCCAAGAATATCAATTGTAATTTTTATTTTTGTTTGTAGTTTAGTAATATATTTTTTATATGAGTGGTTCAAAGGTGATGGTATAGTGGGTTCCATTCCCACCCAGTTGTTGTAAGTAATTGTAAAAGAAAAAGTCTGTGAGTTTGCTTGTTCGAAGTTATCTTAGAAACTACAGGTTTGATTTAATAAAAGATTTTGGTATTGTATGACCCGTGTATTAAGGAAGACTATAGGCTACATAACATCACGCTATGTCCGATAGGAGGTTTTATAAAAAATGTGCGAAAACCGGAAAAGAAATTATTTTTTAGAGAAGCAAACAAAGTTACGTTTTTTAACTAGTCTATAAGAAATTATGCATTTAGAAGCTTTTGCTGGTTTACGACAAGATAGTCTTTTAAGATACTATCTAAACCCCGCGGTGTTATCCGTTGTTAACAAACTCGGGCAATCTCTGAAACGCCAGGACTGGTTTTGAAAAGATTTTCACTGGCATGTAGCGGCTATTATAACGAGTTGTTAGGATACTTTGAGTGTAAATATTTTGTAAACTCGTTTTTTCGTTCGTATCAGAGCGAGTAATAAGTAGTATATAATGGAATCAAATCTTTTATTTTGCAATTACGTTACAAGAACAATTTTGCAGGTTATACTTTTTTTTGTGAGCAGATGTGTTTGGCCTTGTCTAACTGTCCTGAAACGAAATGACAAAACAAACCCAGGGTTCATTATCTCTTTTAAAGTCCAGACAATCTTCTTATAATGCAAAAAACATTCCCACAGTAAACAAAAAAATCTTTAAAAATAAAAATTAACAACAAAATATTTAAAAATCATAAATTTGTGGCCGCAAAGTGAGTTTTCTTCAATGATAAATACGTGTTTTTAAAGTACTAGATAGAGACCCGATGATAGAAATTCGTTCACAATTTAATACGATTGCGGGCTTACGAGCAGACGTATCGTCTGATGGTAAGCCCGCGACGTATCGTCGGCCATGGACATACGCAACACCAGAGGCGTCACAAATGCGTTGCCGGCTGTACATATGAAATGGAAAGTTAGTTTGTGAACACTTTAAAAATCCAAAAATCTTTGGTTTTCGATCGACTCATACTGAAATCTTCACCAATCGCAACGCTAATCGCGCTCACCGTGACAATCGAGTCATTGTGAAACTAACTCACACTAGGCCCCTCAACATTTCACTAATCGCAACGCTAAATGCAGTCACCGATCTGACTGGAATAAATTCAGACAAGACCCTCATCTTGCGCTGAGTCGCGTAACCACCTTAGACGGTGTTGGTCTTTGCGACTTAAAGGCCAACAACCCGCGTGATGAGAAAACATTACGCAAATGACAACAGTTGAGTTTAATTGTAAATAATTCTTCAAAACTCATTGCACCGTCAACTACTGTCTCTCCGATTCATTTTGATCCATCCTAAGGTTGCCTGGAAGAGATTGCTGTGGGCAATAAGGACGCCCTTTGTACGTTATCTATCTATACTAATATATAAAGCTAAAGAGTTTGTTTGTTTGTTTGTTTGTTTGAACACGCTAATCTCAGGAACCGCTGGTCCGATTTGAAAAATTCTTTCGGTGTTGGATAGTCCATTTATCGAGGAAGGCTATAGGGTTATATATCATCACGCTACTACTAATAGGAGCGGAGCAACAATGAAGAATGTTTCGAAAACGGGGGAAATTTTCACGCTACGGGCAATATAAGGCGCAAACGAGGTTGCGTGGGTCAGCTAGTACATCTATACAAATAAATAAAATTGTAGTGTCTGTTTGTAATATCAAAATAACCGCTTTTTACTAAATGCGGAAGTTTCACAGGCAGGTAGCTGATGATCCAGGGAGTAATTTAGGCTACTTTTTTTTGACTAGCTTTGTCCCGCGGCATCACTATAACCGCGGGTAACACAGCGGGGTTCAGCTAGTATTACATATATTTATAATTTTCTATACTCTCTTTTAAATCTATAATACGGTGTACAAATAAAGAGTTTTCTACCTGTCTATAATTAAATAAACCTGCTAAGATAAACTGAGTGTAAAAATATATAGTAGAGGTTCCTAATCCGAACATCAGCTTTACATGTCTTTTTTTCTACAGACGACTAGTTACTAGCTCGGGATCGTAAAGTATCATCTATCTCCTAAACTTATCTGTCACCTAAACAACTTGAAAGAAAACAACTAAGGCCCTATTCGTGTATATGATATTTAAAGAATCACCCTCTAACTCCCAATCGTTTTACTTTCTATCATCAGCTCATGTGAATAAATAAAAGTATACAAATTATATCTATACTAATATATAAAGTTGAAGAGTTTGTTTGTTTGTTTGAACACGCGAATCTCAGGAACCGCTGGTCCGATTCGAAAAGTTCTTTCAGAGTTAGCCCATTTATCGAGGAAGGCTATAGGCTATAAATCATCACGCTAAGACCTACAGGAGCGGAGCAACAATGAAGAATGTTACAAAAACGGGGGAAAATTATCACGCTACGGCAATAGGAGACGCAAACGAGGTTGCGTGGGTCGCCTAGTCTTATTATATATACATGTCAAATAAATATATAGGTACACTTTATTTACTTTATTTGACATGTAGGTACGTGTGATATTAAAATCATACTCTAATCCTTAATTGTTGAAGAGTTTAACCTTCTATCAAGAGCTCACCTGAATAACTTGAAAGTATACACTTAAATGTCTATGGATACGTATGAAATTGAAAGAATTATCCTCCGCCCCCTAACCGTTGAGGAGTTGTTCCTTCCATTATCAAATTACCTAAATAACTTCAAAGAATACTACTAAATATAACATACATACATATGTCATTTAAATATTTATCCTCCAACTCCTAACCATTAAGGAGTTGTACCTTACATCATCAGCTCATCGTCGTGAAATGATGACTACCAGACGCAAATACCGGAGTAACTTCAAAAATATACGCGCCTAAAAAAAATTGGGATTCCCTCGATTTTCCTGGGATGCCATCATCAGATTCTGAGATCGGTTAAAAAGGAGTTCCACTGTGTTCTGTTCGTTAATTTATTAAGGATTCTCTACGTATTTGGTCTACATAGAACAGAAATCTGCTGTGCTCTACCTTTTTACATTATGACAGGGTTGAAAACGTCAATAAAAATTATTCATAACAAAGGAGTCTTAGCCTAATTGATTACATGCCTTGCTTTTGTCAATATTAATAATGGTAAGTGGGGATCCCTAATATCAAATACTAGCTGTGGCCCGTGACTCTGCCTGCGTGTATGTCGGTTATCACGGCAAATAGTAGTCTATGGGTTATTGTGATGTATACTGTGAAACTGTAAAGTTTCGTCTGAATCCGCTCAGTAGTTTTTGCGTGAAAGAGTTACAAACATACGCACTCACAAACTTTCGCCTTTATAATATTAGTGTGATTTGTGTGATGACTATACGGAACTTAAAATAATCTTATATGTATGTATATAAATCAATTGCTGTTCGTTTGTCTCGCTAAAGCATGAGAACGGCTGAGCCGATTTAGTTGATTTTGGTTTTGAAATCTTTGTCGTGGTCTAGGGAAGGTTTAAACGGTAAAATATATGACCGTGGGAGAGCATGAATGGGCCGGCTCGACCGGAGTGATACCACAGCTTCACAGAAGACCGTTGTGTAATAGCGCTTGCGCTGTGTTTCACCGAGTGAGTGAGGATACCGGAGGCCCATACCCCAATCCCTCCCCACATCCCTTTCCCCATACTCCAAATGTCGGCAACGCACTTGTGACGCCTCTGGTGTTGCGGGTGTCCATAGGCGGTCGTAATCGCTAGGTAATACATCTGCTCGTTTGCCATCTATAACATAAAAAAAAAGGCTTGATAATCCAAATGTCACGTGTACTAAGCAACGGGCACAGCTAGTGAATTATAAAAACCGACTATAAGAACCAGACCAAATTGAAATGGGACCACACATTTTAAAGCACCAGCTTTAAAAAAAGAATCCTCAAAATCTGGTCACCCAGTCGAATGTTCTGAGGTAACAAAAATACAGTCCAGGCTGTCTGGGCCTCTTTTCAATCATGCTTTGTTGCTATTGATTTAAGCGGGATGCTAACTATCTAATAAAAAAAAACGTGAAAATCAGTTAGATAGTTTCGAAGTCTATCCTGAGCAACAACGTGACACGAGAATTATTTATAAAAATAAAAGTAATCAAGTTGAGAACTTTTATAAGTTGGTTAACAATAGATGTTTTTTTTTATATTTATTTATTTTATTTACTGATAATTGCTAATCATTAAATCTTAAAAATTATTATTATGAAAAAATTAATATTGGAAAATTCTTTTCTTTGGTCTAAGGAGATTTATTTAGTTATACTGTACACATGTTTTAAAACGAACGATAAATATATAACAACGAACAAAAATCTCAGTTGAAATAGCTTATTAGCTCCATCTACCGAGAGCTTAAAAAAACGAGAATGCTTGCTTTCGTAGTTTTGCTACTCGTTCATAGATGGCAGTAAACAAAAAATAGTTCTTATTCTAATACACAGATCGCGCGAACACACAAAATATGTTTTTTGTACAGTTTTCAATTAATATAAGACATCTATTAAAAAACTACCTAACATTTATTATAAATAAAGATTGAATACAAATTAAATAAAAAATCACATTTATAGCGTGTAAATATTTTTTAGGCTTGTAGCTTTTGGGTAACTATTACTTTTGTTTAAATCATTAAATTTCGTACTTTTTTTGCATTCTAGCGTCAATATTTATCTGTAACTAGCTGACCCGCTCAACTTCGTTCGGGTCTCTCCATAAGACATATTTTTTTCCAATTTTACCAACATTTTCGGTTGATACCCGGCTCCTATAGGTCGTAGAGTGATATAACATAGCCTAAACCTTCCTCGCTAAATGGGCTATCCAACAAAAAAGAATTAGCAAAATCGGTTCAGCCGTTCACGCGTGATGTCGTGACCAAGGCAAATAGGGATTCATTTTTATTTATATAGATTGAAGTTGAAATAATGTCAGTGGATTGCGATAGGCTGATGATGATGATTTTAAGTATTATTTTTTTGGAGTACCAAAAATGTTTATAAAAATCATGAATGCTCAATATCCAAAGTTTAACTACTTATATAGGTACATTTTAATCAGATACACCGCTCTTGGTAAAAGTGGTTGGGAAGTAAAATAATAATCTATGAAAAAACACAGCAAACAAACCATAAGCTTTAAACTTCAACACTTTAAAACACCACTAGCTAGGTACCTAGTGTCTCCAAAGAAATTAAGGAACATAAAAGAGCCACAATACTGTTTGTAGTTCCTTTTCATTTAAATTTAATGATATTTTGTACACCCACCCTATAGGCTAGACAGATTTAAACAAATCCTTTTTGTCTTTGTGTTTTTTTCAGCAAAGATTTTCTTTCAAATCCGATTTCAGAGTTAAAGAAAACCGAACCTAGTCATAATTGTGCTAAGCTCCTTAAATAAAAGATAAAAAAGCTAACCTCAAATATCAGTCTTTAAAGAGAAATATCTAAATTATTTTAAGGAACAGATAAGAAGTATAAACACTTAGATAATTAGCCTCAAAGAACCATTTGTGTGCGTGGCGACGCATCGTAACTCTACATTACACTTTATAAAATATACAATCACCTTTGATTTGCGGGTTATAAAAAACCCGTAAACCAAAGAATTATTTAAATAAATCAACGTTCTACGTCATTTATTACGACTGCAGTCTTCAGTTATTTAAAAAGTTATTAAAAAAATACTTATCTATACAAATAAATAAAAGTGGAGTGTCTGTTTGTAATATTAAAGTAACCGCTTTTAAATAAATGCATATGTATGTATAGAAGATACATAAACCAAAATACCATTTGTTCCAGGTAATGGCGCTGGACTGGCGAACGACTGAACCGGTTTTGACGGGACTGATGATCCAGGGAGTAACTTAGGCTACTTTTCTTTAGACTAGCTTTACCCGCTGCTGTTGTTGTAACGCGGGTAACACCGCGGAGCTTAGCTAGCTCAAAATAAAAGCACTTTGTCAGAGCGAATTACGTACGTAAACGATTTAAAAATGAACAGAAAATCGACAAAAAACGCTACAGGAAGTGCATTTGCAACCAAATAAGGTGGTTACATAAAATACGCTCTATAAAGAGGCCAATAAAGCAATCCAATAAGTGCTAGGGGCGTACCGGGGCCCGCGAGGGACGAAAGGGGTGGCGCGCTCAATAAACGCTCATATCTTCAGCAATTACGACAAAACAAATGAGAGCTAACGAAATTCACCTCCGAGAGGGATCGGCGGTGGAATACAAGTGGCGTGGAGAGAAATTGTAGAATTATTTTTCTGTTGAGCAAAAAAATCACGGCCTCACAGAAAACCGGTGTTAAATAGTGCTTGCGCTGTGTTTCACCGAGTGAGTGAGGATACCGGAGGTCCATAACCCAAACCCCCTATCTCCACCCCTATCTCCCCTCCCTATCCCCCAAAGGCAGGCAACGCACTTGTGACGCCTCTGGTGTTTGCAGGTGTCTATGGGCGGCGGTAATCGCTTACCATCAGGCGATACGTCTGCACGTTTGCCTGCGTATTCCTTAAAATAAAAAATTAAGAGTTTCGTGCCGTAACTAGGTATATGTAATTTGTTAGTATTATCAGCATTCTCGTCATTAAGGCTCAGGGTTTTTCTAATTAAGAAATAGACAGCCACAGTATGTGAGATGTGTCTAGTTTTTTTATTCGCTGAGCAATAACATCATAAACAGTAGAAGCTCAGAAATACTGTTATTATATATATTTTATGTTCATGCATAGATTCATAATAAATTAATTAATAATAATAAATATTCCGGACATCTAACACACAATGATTATATAACAGATAATTGTCTATGGTACTTTATACAAATATGTCACACTATCAACGAAATAGCTAACACACATCTGATGTTTAATCTTTATTTCAGTTTAACTACAAAAGACCAACTTAAAATGACATCGTTTATGCTGTTGTATTTCGTCGATGAGTGCGCGACTGGAGGTTCAATGATACAGAAGCATCTCAATAGGCCGCCATAGTGTGGTTTACCATGCTGCATTATTGCATTGTCTGCATTCGCACTGAGTGTGGTGATCACCACTCTTGGATTCTGCTCGTGCTTTTCATCAAGCAGAGTAGAGCACACAGTAGGCAGGCTCACATACGAAAAAAACAATCTTGATAAATTACCAATTCATGATGTCAATTCCAATCAAAATGTAGCCTTTTTATCTCATAATTAAATCCCATTCAACAAATTGTTTTCTAAAAATTTGTAAGCTAACACCTCTCCGTTGTGTGCTCTGAAGTGCCAAAGGGCTGTGTGTCGGGTGTTTTAGGGTTTTTTCAGCGGCTTTGACTTGCAAATTGTCGCGCCCGCCGACGCCCGAGGCGCGCTCGTAATTAAAAATCAGAGATGACGCTAGCGCTCCGGTGGTGAGTAGCAGAACTATTAAAACTAGATACATGACATCATGAAGTGTTTGTGTTTTTTTAAGTACACACTAGTACACACTAAGTCATTTTTGCTACTTAACGTTTATACTGGTATATTTTCAACAAAAATTACAGCCGGAACTTAATTAAAATTCAATACGAAATTGTTTCCACTATTTGTCGACAGAGGGCAGAGCTTTAGTAATTAAGCCGTTTGGGATGCAAACACATCTTATCTTTACCGCAATTCCAGTTTTGTTATTTTTATATGGTTTAAATTTAGACACAGAATTGAATATAAATGGTATTCTACAAAGCAATTGCAATGCAAGTCGTATTCAATAAACAGAAACAGGACAGACTCGCATATTTAACAAGGACATAACTAATAGTTCGTACAATTTTGCTGATTACCGAAAAAAAAAAATACCTACGTACGATAATGAATAAATTGTATTACTATCACTCTTGAAGTAGGCAAGTACCAGGTAGGTACTGATAGTGTACAAATACCAATATTTGTTCACTACCACACACTACCAGTATTGTGTGGTAGTGAACAAATCCTTAAAGACATCATAAAACGTTTTTATGGTCTTCGTTATATCATCATGCTGAAACATAAGCCTCTCCATAAATAGGTATTGGCCTACTGTACCAACCTGACCAGACGGCCTTATTCTTTGATCCACAATGATTATAGAATACTCAATGTACTCTTAAAGGTAGTAGAGCCACGCTGATTTCAGCACGAACGGGCCGGCTCGACCGGGGCGGTACTACCTGAGCACAGAAAATCGACGTACAATGACAGCGTTCGTGCTGTCGTGTTTCGTTGGTGACTGCGAGACTAGAGGCCCAATACTGCATAAGTATCACTAAGCAGCCCTGGTGTTGGACACCATTCTGCATTGTTGCGTTGTCTGCTTTCGCTATGAGTATGGTTGGATTCTGCTTATGCTTTCCATCAGACAGAGTAGAGTCATTTTTGCAGGGCCATACAAAAATATGATATGACTAGCTGTCCCGGCAAACGTCGTTTGCCATAACTACTAATAAATTAAAAATTAATTAAAAAAACATTGTCCAGCGGACAAAATTGTGAATCTAAACCATTCCCAGATCCCCTTGAACAAACACAAAAAATTTCATCAAAGCGGGACAAAGCTAGTCTAAAAATAGTAGCTTACGTTACTCGCTATATCATCAGCTACCTGTCAGTGAAAGTCCTGTCAAAATCGGTCCACCCGGAACAATCAGACAGACAAAAATTGAAAAAAATAAATTTTTGGTATATGTACCGTGTATACATTTAGTACAGTGTATACACATACATTTTGTAAAAATAGGTTATCTTAATATTACAAACAGACACTCCAATTTTATTTACTTGTATAGAGTATAGATAAGAAATGTATTTTCTTGACCGACTGCTTAACGTGACCTCCAATTCACGGAGACGTTCATTATATATACCACCAGCGGTCACCCATCCAGGTATTGACCGCGCAGTCTTTGCTTACCGTCGGTGATTGTTTCTAGTCACTGAACGCCTTAATCGCGTACATTTGTTAGGTTTCTATTAACGTTTACGTTTGTAGAATGTAATTTGCTGAAGAGGGCAGTAGTGTGAAGAAGTGTGGTAGCGTCCCATTTGGTTATATTCTACACTGAACCCTAAACGGCCTATTTAACAAAATACTTACACACGGAGCTATCGCGATAACATCTGCGCTCGTTGATACAAACGGCTGTAAGGTTATAAGGTGCTGTTTTAGTAACCTAGCGGAGCGGGGAGCGTGTTGATGAACCTATTTATGTATAGGTATATACTTCTCAAGTACTTAACGGGAGTCATAATAATAATAAATCCCTTTATTGTACACCAGTTTTTAAAAAAATATAGGGTAAACTTAAAACTAAATAAAATAAATAAATATTTCGGACATCTAACACACAACGCCATCTAGTCCCAAGCTAAGCAGAGCTTGTGTTATGGGTACTAGACAACTGATACAAATACATTTATACTTCTTTTTTTTGTAAAAGTGAATGAAGTATGTACAAGCACCGGCCTTATCGCTCCAAGGCAATATCTTACAGGCAACCATGTCATAGCACGGTAGCAAAGGAGCTGGTGGCACTTAGTAGTTATTGACGTTGTCCATGGGTATCTTAAGAGTCACTAGTGCGGTGCCGTAGAAGAAGAAGAAGTACCACTAGAAGCAAGGTGGATGAGTTTGGGTTTGGATGACGTCACTCACTTGGTAATCGACGAAAAAATGCCTAACTCGGGGCTGTGGAGCCGTAATATTACACCCGTTGATAATAGCTAAGCAAGACTCCCAACAAGAAACATTTTAAGAAAATACAACTAGGCTACCTAAAACTTCAGACCAAATTTCCTATGTTACCCGTGTCTTAATTACGAATCTATTAACACCTCATTTATTAAAATCGGTTCAGTAGTTTAGGCGACACGGTAGAACGTATAAATATTTTTGGCTTGGCAATAGTGATATCTTGAATTTCTTATATCCGAGTGGCTGAAGTTATCGGAATTCACCACATCCACGTTACTGTTTTGATATGAGCCTGCTAAAATGATTTTAGTCTTCCTGATGGTATGAGCAGAATCAAAGGCCACACTCAATGCAACATAGTAACGCACAATATGGCGGCCTATTGAGATGCTTCTACATCATTAGGACCTCGATTTCTTCTTCTAGGGAGGCTACTTAAAAGGGACAACGCATTTCGAACACTTAAAATCGTGAATTGCTGTTTTATAGTAATAGAAATCTCTCTCAGCTTTCCTCTCCGCCATTTTGTATTCAGGCTTTAAGCTATTAAAAGCGAGCTGTAATTAATTAACGCTCAGAAAACATGGACGGAGTCACGACAACCGAATTATACACAACACTAATTGTTATGGAGGCGAGTGAATAATTTAAGCAATATAACTTGTATAAATACTGTATATTTCATTTTAATGTTGTTGGTTTTGAGATCCGAGGGGTTGATACGTATCGTGGTGAGGTTCCGTAGCTTTATAATCGGTATTCTGTAACTGGTACACCTACCATCTTGGCTTTATTATTTTGTCATGGGTCATTTTACATCCTATCCATTATAATTTATGGTATAACAAGCTTTGTAAAAAGTAGCCTACGTCCTTTTCCAAAAATAAATGCATCTCTACGTCATATTTCATTAGGATTTTTGCAACGGCTTAGTCGTAATAACATAACAGACAGACAGGCAGAATTACTTTCGATTTAATAATATGAGTATAATGGATTTAATGGCTTTTAAAAATACAATCGACATAATGTTAGCTATGCCTATAAATAATGTTTCTTTACTGTATTTTTCACTATCAACAGTATATTTTCTCTCAAAAAATCAAATCCTAATTACCTAAGTATTTCTATACAATGATGTTCAATATTTGTAAGTAAACCTTCTAAAATAATAAATTTACTTAAAAGACATTAAAAAAACAAACTTTTACTGGAATGCCTTGAGACGAATCAAACGAGTTCAAACTCGATGGTGTTGCGACGTTTCTTTACAGAGTTCCTATGGCCACCTTCCAGCTCTAGAGTCAGATCAGTTCCATGTCATTATAATATAGTATGGTCACGCTGTATACACATGCTTGCAAAATTTCAGCAAAATCGGTTGAAGATATCTGCTTCAAAACTAAGATTCCACCCGAATATACATTGCAAGTAATATAAGTAATAAAAAGCATGTAAAAATCGTTTTCCCTATTAGGTTCATAGGTCCTCCTTTTTTCTGGTATCACATCAACCGCCTTTAACAATTCACTGCGTGACACACACCTCTCAAATAATTAACTAAATGAAAAGATGTAAGTGTAGTAGGTACCTTCTCAAACAAAATGAAATCAGTTTTGAAATCTTGGCAAAATCAAAATTATACAGACAGTTTTGTTATGGTTTTGGTGAGAAAAAATTTGCTAGTACTTACATACCGGTGGTAGTTACGCCAGTGGTCGTTACGCCGTTTTCTACAGCGCCGAGTATTGTAGGTTCAAAGTCTTCAAACCTCAACTGGGACAATACACTGCATCATCCGCAAATCGTTGTCCTAAATCTGGGTCACCTTTGTGTTCGTTATTATAAGTATGTTTGTACAGTATCCCGCAACGCAAGATTATGTTCCTAATGCGAGTTTGTATTTTTAATAAACATAAAAAACAAGAAAACATTATCTTTTGGTCTTTTAAACTTAATAAGATTAGGAGCTTTGGCCCCACAAACAAATACCCACGTTATATTATTAAAATATGTGTAAATTTAGAGGGTAAAAATTATAACTCTAACAAAAATATCTATTCCCTTACACAAATATATAGGCGTGTCTTCTAAGCAAATGAATAAATGTATCCCACAAATTCAGTCCGAGTTATTATAATTTCAAATGTTATTGTGTCGTACACTAATGAGCGAGTCACGTGTTTGCTCGTATCAACCGCTAATTATGCGACGATAGCTCTAAGTTTTATAGTCACGGAGATAGTTACAGGAACTTAGAAGCTAAATCTCGTAGGTCTTGCTAGAGCGGACTAAAAGAGTAAAATACTAAGGATAACAGCACTCTTCAGAGAAAGATAACTTGAAACTACTGTTAATGAGTCGTGTGAGAATGTGGAAAATCTCTTTCTAAGCAAATACCTTCGTCCAGCCCTGGACTATTCAATGCTGACGATGAACAAAAATACATTCAATTTTGAAAATTAATTAATAAAAAAAAATTTATAAATGTGTGATTCACAGAAGTACAGTTAGAAGTATTATAATTTCAAATGTTATTGTGTCGCACACTTATGAACAAGTCACATGTTTGCTCGTATCAACCGCTAATTTATATGACGATAGCTTTAGAGCCAAGCCAAGTTTTTTAGCCACGGAGATAGTCACATTAACATAGAAGCTAAATTATTTATCCAAATGCATAAATAAATGGAGTGTGACCACTCCTTTTAATCCCGTGGGTTTCGTAAGAGCCGAAAAAAGCGAACGTACTAAGCAAGACAACAGCAATTCAAAGAGAATTAAAACTTAAAATTTATCCTATGTAAAGCCGTCTAGCCAGTGTATTATAGTAGGCAAAAACCTCTTTACTAAGGACAGCCTATGCCAGCACTGGAATGTAAAGACTGTTAATGAATAAATATGAAAATCTTTAAAAACAAAAGTCAAAATCAAGTTAAAGTATTGAGTCACATCAACTTAAAAGCAAAATTAAGCGGTGGCGTAATGAAAATTGTGAATAACTGCTTGCGAAATAAGTTTTAAAGTCCTATTGCCATCGAAGTTATTCCATCTTTACTGTTGAATATTCTCACTAAAACATGCTAAAGTTAAATGTTTCCCTTTCTCTGTCTGATAATATCATGTGCCTTCATTTATCAATACAAATATCGCATGAATTTTGATTTTCTCGTTACAGACTTCTGCTTCTTTTAACAAAAATCACCGATTTCAATCAATTTAAACAATCTCATAGATGACAGAAAGGAGAAAAAAGATGTCACATATCAATAAAGCAAGTTTCAACAAGCAATTGCGTCCTAAAAACACGATCTATGCTTAGTGTCATCACCTCCTCGACTACAATGCTTTATTAGTTATGACGTGACTCGTTAATTCGTCGCATTTCGTCGTGATTTAGTTAAAGTAAGCAACGCGCTCGGCCGGTGACGTGGACGAATTGCTACTAATATTCTTTGTAACTGTTTTGTTAGTTTATTAACTTGAAAATTATGAATTTAGCTAATTTCATATAATATATGTTTGCAGACTATTGTTATAGGCAAGTAGGTATAAAACAATACTTAAATGTAACTTGAATAGGTATGTGGAAAGCATTCTACCTAATTATAAACTAAAGAAAATACCTAAATATAGATCCAAAAGTAAAAAACACTATCTAAGTAGGTACATATTTTATGGTTCTAAAAAAATTGTTTGCAGGCACACTCCGATAGATGGCACTAGAAGTTTAGGAAACCACTGGCAACGTGAGATTTCTATGATTAAATATTATTAATTAGAACAATAAATTGTTGTTTCAACTTTATGATGTGAATATAGATTGCGAAAATTCATTTTTATGTACTTCGCTGCAAAGAAATATTGAATGCAAACAGTTAGGGCTGCCACATATAACTGCGATGCGATGCGGCGTAAAGTTCTTGCGTAGCTCGCAGGTATTTGCGGTGCGATTCGAATTCGCAGTTATGTGTGAGAGACCTTAATGTACGCGCGACAGTCAGGAGGTACGCGTTATTGGGTTTTCTTATTACAAGAAATTCTTGACAAAAACATTTGACAGCGAGGCCATCAAATGTTTCACATGAGGAACATTCTGTATGGAAAAATCGTATTTTATCCATATTATTTCACTGTTTAACTTTTACCTGGACTTTCAAAATTACTTCAAAACCAAAACTAAGCAAATCTTTAATGATCCTTACATTTTTATAAGTTTTAGTATATAATACTAACGAAGAGTAACGGCTGCTATGGGGAAACCTATACCCAGTAGTGGGAATACATACTTATGTCTCTTACATCGCCGCGATAGATCTTATACCCAGCGGGATCCGAAAGGATTTTCCACTCCGTAAAAAAAGAACACTGAGGTCAAATTCTTCCGTTTTTTTTACTATTAATTTTTAAAAATGCGGTTGTCATAGCTATCGTCATATTTACTCACATTATAACATACTAGCTGAACCCCGCGGTGTTACCCGCGGTTATCATCGTACCGCGAGTAACGCCGCGGGACTAAGTTAGTCTAAAAAAAGTAGTCTAAGTTACTCCCTGGATCATCAGCTACCTGTCAGTGAAAGTCCCGTCAAAATCCGTCCAGCCGTTCCAGAGATTACCCGGAACAAACAGTCAGACAGACAGACAGACAGACAAAACAAAAAAATGTTTAACTACATTTTTGGTATATGTACCGTGTATACATACATATGCATTTAGTAAAATGCGGTTATTTTAATATTACAAACAGACACTCCAATTTTATTTATTTGTATAGATATTGTATAGATATATTTGGTAACAATACTAACCCAAACAATTTAGTTGGCTGTTGACAGATTAGCGCGACGTACAACAGCCATAAATTGTTTCGCAGGGGGTAACTTATGACGCTCAAGACACAGTGACTGATGGCCCAGTTGTGGCAGGGATGGTATCATGCAACATCAGAACATTAAAGAGCCTTTAAGAAATTGCCTAATGGCGATAAGGCCGCCAATTGTACGTCCTAGTTTGTTTAGTTTAGTAGTTTTATTATTATTAAACTTGAGATCTCGGGTTCTTCATTGTTAAGCTAATTTAAATACTTAAAATTTGTTCTTGAATATAAAATCACATGAAAATTGTTCTGTTTCTCTCAATAACCGCTAACTAATGTCTTTTGTTAGTTCAAGATATTTTTTATTATTTTCCCGTCGGGTAACTTAAATTTCACAAAATTCTGTAAGAACTTACAGAGTCTATGTCTGTATCTATCTTTTAGGCTGAAAAGGATGTCATGAAAAGCGTCCAGGGGATAGCTATGAGGCATATCATATTACTAGCTGACCCACGCAACCTCGTTTGCGCCTTATATTGCCCGTAGCGTGAAAATTTCCCCCGTTTTTGAAACATTTTTCATGGTTGCTCCGCTCCTATTAGTAGTAGCATGATGATATATACCTTATAGCCTTCCTCGATAAATGGATTATCCAACACCGAAAGAATTTTTCAAATCGGACCAGCGGTTCTTGAGATTAGCGTGTTCAAACAAACAAACAAACAAACAAACTCTTCAGCTTTATATATTAGTATAGATATAGATTACATTATCGGCACTTTCTCCCAGTCGACCTTTGGATGATGCAGAGCTATGAGAAACAGGTGTATAATTGGAGCTAGTGACAAGGATTAAGTAAGTTAATTTACATTTAAATTGCTTACTTAGCAATCTATACATCTATACAAATAAATAAAATTGGAGTGTCTATTTGTAATATTAAAGTAACCGCATTTTACAAAATGCATATGTATGTGTACACGGTACATATACCAAAATAGCACTTTTTTTCAATTTTTGTCTGTCTGTTTGTTTCGGCTAATCTCTGGAACGGCTAGACCGATTTTGACGAGACTTTTACTGATAAGTAACTGATGATATAAGAAGAAACTTAGGCTACTTTTTTTAGACAAGCTTCGCCGCGCGGCGTCACCAACGGTACGACAATGGACAAGGGACTCAGCTAGTAGTAAAATTTAATAAAAAACATACCTAAATCCATTATTATATATCGTAATTCGTTAGCTTCTTGTGGACTTAAATGGTGTAATTCTGTTAGAATAATATGCATAGTTATTATAACAAAAAGTAGATTATGTATTTATATCAGTTGTCTAATACCCATAACACAAGCTCTGCTTAGTTTAGGACTCGAAGGCGTTGTGTTTAAGAGTCCGAAATGTTTATTTATTTATTATAGATTTATATTACTTGCTACCTTTGACATGACAACATACTTAACAATAGTCAGGGTTAGAACTAGAACGTAAATCAGAACAAACTTTGTAATCATACTACTTATAACAAGAATGTCATACCGCGCCATTAATTGCCCACGAATTTACATTCTATTTCCGTTTACCAATGTAACTTGTGATTTAAAACTTGGTATTAGGGATATTTATTTTGTAAAGTTTTTTTATTTATATAAAGAACCTTTTTTACCACAGAAAGGTTGGCTTGTGACCAGGTTACAAGCGTTCACATGCGACGACGGTGCTCACTTTCCACAAGGTGACTCGTTCGCTCGTTTTCCCGCTAGAAGCTTGGGTCACTTACCAAAATATGGTGTTTTATATTGAACTAGACCCACGCAACCTCGTTTGCGTCTCCTATTGCCCGTAGCGTGATAATTTTCCCCCGTTTTTGTAACATTCTTCATTGGTGCTCCGCTCCTGTAGGTCTTAGCGTGATGATATATAGCCTATAGCCTTTCTTGATAAATGGGCTATCCAACACTGGAAGAATTTTACAAATCGGAGCAGAAGTTCCTGAGATTAGTGCGCTCAAACAAACAAACTTTATATATTAGTATAGATAAGTATAGATAATTATTGGTATAAATAATATTTTAAGGAGTTTAATAAGCTGCTTTTTCTTAAACGAACTGTAAGGTAATAAATACCTACAGTTCCCGTCAAGAAATCGTAAGAGAAATCAGCGAAATCGGCGAAATTGGCGAAATCGGCGAACATAGCCGATTATACCTACAAATACCTAACATAATTTGTAAAGTTATTTTCAATTACGAAGGCGTGAAAATGCAAGTGGTTAGTCGATCTCCGTTAATAAATTATCGGAAAACAATTAGCGGCGCGCGAGACGAGGGAGGGGACGGCATTGAGGGGCGGAGGGGGTACGCCTTAATTAGTTCACTAATTAACGTAATTGCTGAAGGGAGGGAAAATATTTCAAAGGTTTATTTTCGCAGCTTATAAATTAAGATTTAATATTGCTGCTAGGTTCAACGACCTGGTGGAGGTCACGGGAAGCCGTTAGATGAGAGGAGCACAGGACCAGTTGTCTAGCAGTGGACGTGTTCTGGTTGAGATAATGATGATGCTTACTGTCTGGTGGTCAATGGTCAATGGTCTGCATGGTGACCCACACTATGACGGCCCATGAAATAAATACAAGTGTTTATTTTCTCACCACAATATTTTAGGTTTTACAAACATTTTACCCAGTAAGCAATGCCATCTCTCAAGAAAATATTGTGGAGGACTGGTGCCTAAGCTAGGTATAAAACTGGGTAGTAGGTCACCATTATGATGCTTCTGTATCATTAGGCCTACGGTAGCGAATGATGAACGAATGTCGTCATTTTAAGTTGATCTTCTGTGAGAGAGTAGTACCGCCCCAGTTGAACTGGCCAGTTGGTGCTGTAATCAGCGTTTCTTTACTACCTATATAGTGTTTTAGTGCTCAATTGTTCTTTAATAGTAAAAAGGGTAAAGGAGCTGAAAGGTTATCCAGTGGTAAGGGACTACCATCCATGGAAACCTGTTAGAAAACACTCATGAGTCATAAGTGCGTTAAGGTACTTTGAATGTTATATAGTCTGGTCATCCTAAGGTCCTGTACCTTATGATGACCAGACTACTTATCATCAACATCGTCAACAACCCATAACATCCTACTGCTGAGCTCGGGTCTCCTCTCAAGAGAGAGTTAAGGCCATACTTCCCCACGCTAGCTATGTGGTTGGGGACTGCCAAGACTACGTTGCGGCTACTTAATCTTGCCGGTGGATGTTTGTAGCCGCCCAAAGGGCTCCAACTAAGCTTCACGACTGTTATCCTACGATAAAAATCGGGACCAACTGCTTTAACATGACCTCCGAATCATGGAGGCTGCCAGCGCTCATCCATCCAGGTACTGACCCTGCTGTTGTTGCTTACCCTGGTCGATTGTTTGTAATCACCCAGTATGAGCGCCAACATGAAGGGCTCATAGCCGTAGTTTGGCTAAGGGACAAAAATAATGAAATGGTGATAAGAAAGTATGAATATAAGAGGGTTGAACTCTATACTTTTTGATGAAATGTACATAGTCCAAATAAAATAACGGAGAGATTGAGTGACGACTATAAGGCTGTTACACTCTATTAAGTATTTTTTTTATAATAATACAAACTTTTATATCGAAAATTAAGATTTCATGTAGCACCGACAATCCCACACACGTCTAGATTTCTTCTTTTTTCTTCTTTTTCTTAGCCAAAAGATGTCTACTGTTGTACATGTACATGCTGGCGACTAGAATCACTCGATTTTTAAATATTGACTGTTCATAAGTGCCTGTAAAATAAGTGCCTATTTGAACAAAATCTTTTTGACTTTGACTTGACTTTAACATAAGCTTCTCCCAAGTTTTCTTCAACAACCGACCCTGTTCTACCGCATCCTACGATTGCTAAAAGCTAGATTATCACTAACTTATATTCTGGAAAGTTAAAGTATTTCTAGAGGAAGATAAATGTGACCCCAGTTATTTTTACATGAACTATTTTTTGACAAGAAAGAAGTCTATATTTCTGAGCTTATTAATCCGTACTCATATTATCAACCCAAAAGTAACTTGGTCTGTCTATTATGCTTTTATGGCCAAACCGCTGCACCAATTTCCATGAAATTTCGCATGGAGATATGTTGACTTTTGAGGAAGGACATAGGTTACTTTTTATCGCGATAACAAATCAATATTCTCAGCGACATATGGGCGGAACTGCGAACAAAATGTAGTAAGGATAAAAAATAAAAAGCAAATTAGGAAAGAACACATTTATTAATCTCTCGGTATGTATAATATATCTCTTAGCCTACACTACCACTCACATATATACAAACATATAAATACCTACACATAGTTATTTACAATACGACTAAATCATCTCTACAAAAGTGAAACTACAAAAGCATGAGAAATTTACATTAAAACTACAAAATTTCATAGACAACCTTGGGAAGCAGATTTAGGCCTAGTATAACAAGCAAGGCATATAATATTTATTTATTGAAGATTGTTAATTATGTTAAGATAATCATGATTACATATCTCATGCTCTTGTAATTCCTCATTACTAACACGCTCTAATAATATCACGTCTTTCAAATAATCACAAAGAAACACGTTTTCTATTTGAAAGAAAATTAGCTACAGCTTACATATTATTTATTTTATTTACAAAGCTTAAGTCATTCTTACAATTGTCACTGCTAAATGAAAAAAGCAATTTCTTACAAAATGCAAACTGTTATTATTTTATTTAGCAAACTATTAATTAATTTAATGTTAAATTTCTTTAACTTTATACTAATATATAAAGCTGAAGAGTTTGTTTGTTTGTTTGAACACGCTAGTCTCAGAAACCGCTGGTCCGATTTGAAAAATTATTTCAGTGTTGGATAGTACAATTATCGAGGAAGGCTATAGGCTATATATCATCACGCTAAGACCAATAGGAGCGGAGCACCAATGAAAAATGTTTCAAAAGCAGGGGAAAATTATCACGCTACGGGTAATAAGAGACGCAAACGAGGTTGCGTGGGTCTGCTAGTAATAAGATAAAATTGTAATATCAGGCATTTCAAAACATAGATTTTTTTTAAGGTTTACGAAAAACGTACATGCTACGCCAAAATGTAATTTGTAAATTTATTTCACTTGAATATACCACATTCTGATACAATTTGTATTCTTTATTCAAACAATAAAGAAATACAAATTATATTAGTTTATGGAATTCAAAATTATAAGTGGTCACGTCTTTCATCTTAGGTGGGAAAGTCGGGAAATTAATAATACAACATATAATTTAGATACCTAATAATAAATATTTAAACGATTCTTATAACATTACTTGACTTGTAAGATGTAATTTAAGTGTAATAAACAAACTGAATGATAGATTTCATTCTTGAGCATTTCGTACACAAATGCAACTGAGCAAAGAGCTACATTCTTAAACGTATAAGCAGATGGTTTACAATATAAGTACAATATTTACAATCGAATATCATTTCATAGCAAAATCTATGATTATAATAAGTTCATCTATATGTATTATATTTATAGTCACGTCCATACACGAGGACTGACAAAAGATAAGTTAAAAAAAAGATAAGTAGATGCTGACAACTTGATATAAGTCATGATGATAGAAAATTCAATGAAATTTTGAAGGCAGTCTTAAAGATACAAGAAATAATTTTAAAACTTCTGTTATAACTTGTAACTGTTTTAAAACTGATGATAATGATAAATATATAATTAAATTTGAATTAGCACGAAAATACAGTGATATGGAAAATTAAATTTAAAATACAGAATTTAATTTCAACTTCAATCAAGTATGAAACATATTATATCTAATGAAAAGTTTTATATGTAGGTACTTTTCTTCTTACAAATATAATTTTCGAATATCATTATTTACACTTAAATATTGCTTTGATACACTAATCACATCAGGTGTGTCGTATATAAGAGATACTTCTAAATAAATTATTTGATTAATACTTATGTAGAAAACACATAAAGTCTAAGCATTTTTTGCATGACATCATTCTTATATTTATCTTTTTATTATTCTCATATTTATATTTTATGTTCCACAACAGGTAACTTAAAAAGTTCTGAACATAAAAATAAAAGAAGAATTATTTTAGAAACTGGACATTTTAGAAAACAGATGAAAAAATTAAAATCAGCATGAAATCTATGTTATAAAATACATTTTGGTACGTATTTTTACATATTATTTAATATACTTGTAAATTTGAGACAATTTTAAAATTTAGATTTTTGAAAAGCGTTTGACTGCACTGCACACACTCTTAGCCATACTTTAAACACTCAGTGAAATAAAATACATAATGTTGAGTAAAATATTCACGTTGACTCTTGAAAAGTATGTTCTAATACTTCAAATTGGAATGTTATTGCTATTTAAGTCAGAATTAATGTATTAGACCATTTGTAGTCCTTTATTGAGGCTCTCGACGTGCTCCTTCGCCTTCATACGTAGGGCCGCTATGGATGAAGAGCGGGGATCTGGTGGAGCACCACTTGAAGCCGGAGCTGGTGGTGTTAGGTAACTTGGGTAGCCTGATGGAGGATGACTTAGGAAACCTGTGGAAAAAATATCTCATTGGATTAATATGTTTTGACTTTCATAAATGTTATTCTAAAGTTAGTATTGTAAATGACAGCGGTAATTGACTTCATATCTGATATGAAAACCGAACTAGGTACGTTAGTCTGTACTAAAGCTTCTGCATAACTTGGTGGGATCGAAAAGTTATAGATATCAATAAAACAAATCATAAATTCTTAGAAACAATTGGTTTGATATCAAATTTTACGATCATTATTTTGTAAAGTTCGGGGAATACAATGGACAAGACAACGCGTTCTAAACGATACAAATCTGCTCGAAGATGTTGAAGCTGCTGAAGAAAATAAGAACACTAACTAACCTGGCAGCGCTGTAAGTAATGGTGGCGCCAGCCATGGGTCAACAGGTAATCCTAGACCTCCAAGTCTGGGTAGACCTCCAGCAGCACCACAACCGTACTCGGAGAGACCTAAACGAGCTGCTTCCATCTTTTCTTGACGACGCCATTTTGCGCGTCGGTTTTGGAACCAGACCTGTGAAAGAAAGAACTTCAATTATAGATGTTGAATTATTATTTATAAAAAATATATTTTAATTTAATACAACGGCTTGTGGAATTTAGTATCTATCTGTATCGGTATCTATTTTTAAACTTAGGTCATTTTAGTTAGTTATTTCCCGTTTTGTATTTATCCCCAAAGTACCTAGAAATGAGAGTTCTCGTGTCGGTCGGAAAATTGTTTAAAATTAAGTTATTGTAAGCGGCATGGTTCTCAGCTGTAACTAAACACTAAAACCCGAAACCAGATCCAGAGAACCCTAACTAAAAAAGTGAACTAAAGGGCTATGACAAGTAATGTCAAAGTATTTGTCAATAAGGGCGATAATGAGTTGGTAGGACTGCAAACGATAGACAGTCTAATATATTCTGATATTTCACTGTTGAACAAATTTAATACTTATGACAGGTAACCCATCAAACATTGCATGCCCGTAACCTGCTGTCTCCTGAACCGAAATCGAAACGGTCACGCGAACCGCACGTATTTTCAACGTTCAACTCCCCAACTGAATATATCATTTCACACTACAATTTGACACCACATTTATGCTATACATCTACAGTTATATAATCTAAAATACACTTTGTGCTTACTGAGATAGGAGTTATATTTGCTTGTGTAGATGATGTCTCTTATGGTGGATAGCACAATGATAGTACACCATTTGTGTGATTGAGTTCGTGTTTCATGCTTTGCCGTATTCAAAGTTAGTTCTGTTATGTCTGCCTTCGCAAACTGTTTAGAAGTGACGTGTTTTCTCTCTGATTTATCGCATCAGCTAACCTTTTTAGGGCTTTTTATTGTATATCGTAAAGGTTTGATGCTCTAATAATGGCTTTTATGTCGATAAACGAATTTTCTTTAAATGCTATAATTTTCACGGTAACTGCTTTAACACTTTGTAAATTATGAAGGAAGTTTTAAATATGTGTGAGCACGACAGTGATTTGTTAAATTAAGTAGATATGTACTTAATTGTTGTGTCATAAAGACGCATTTTGCAACTGTAAATTGGATAGTTGAAGTTGATATTGCGGATTATGGGTATTGCTATTTCTTTGTTATAAAACACAGACAGTAGCTGTATTCATGTTTAAGAGTTATACTGAAAATTTGACAATCGAATAAGTATCTTTCAATGAAACTTTTACTAATGAGACAAAGAGTCGTACTTTGCATCAAAAGTTGAAAAAACCATTTAGAATTTAAAAAAGAGTATCAATAACTTAAAAAAAAAAGCATTGCAATACAGAGCTGGGTCAAATAAAAATGTTGAAATTTCAAAAATCGAATGTTTATGATCAGATAGCTTTATTGCGGATTGCACACGATCATACCTCAGTCGTGTGTTCAATAAAACTTATCGAATTAATATATCATGTGTAGATGACCTACGATGAAGTATGGTGTCGGCCCGTACCAGCGGTGGGGCTCGCCGAGTGTTGTAATATCAATACTAGTTTTTTATTGTTGTATGGATTATAATAGACATGGTGACGTATTATACGTGTTTGGTATAATGTCGGTGCAGGAAGGGTTATAATTTTAGCCCATATATTATATAGGGTTACATAGACGACAACTAACTTCCAAACAAGTAAAATTTTAACAAAAATAAAACCGACTTCAAGGTTTGACTCGATTTATCTTGGATGCCATCATCAGGTCTTAGTGTCCTTATCATGGTACCACCGTTGGGATATCTCCTTTCCATTAAAAAGAGAATCATCAAAATCGGTTCATAAACGACGAAGTTATCCGCGAATACATATCAAAAAAAAAATTATGAATATATATACGGTCAAATTGAGAAACCTCCTTCTTTTTTTGAAGTCGGTTAATAAGTTACCATTATTGTACCCTTTAACGCATTCTCATTCATTTTTACATCACCTTAAGATGAACTGGAAGAGACTGCTTTTAGCATTAAGACTGCCTTTACAAGCATTGTGTATTAATAATAAATTTATTTTAAACTATGAGCAGTACCTATTACTGTAAAAGTTTCATATAAATTAGTATAATAGTTTTTACTTGAATGAGTAATAAACATCTAGACATCCTAATAAACTTTTGCATTAGAATAGAATAAATAAATAATTTACTCATCTAAAATATATGTACAAAAATTCAGGAGAATATCGTGTAGTTATACATAAAATATCTTGTTTAGTAAGTCGGTTAAAAATCATAATTATTTCTAATTAGTTTCTATTTTGGGAAATGTTAACGGTATAACTAATAAAAGCGCTTTGGAATTGGGAAATAAAACGCTAACAGCTGGTTGTAAAACCTCAATTGTTATTGTACTGTTAATTAAGTAAAATGAGAACCACATTTGAAATAATAAAACATGTAATTTTGAGCAAGTGATTGTGAAACACGCGAACCTTGGTCGAACGCCCGATGTCACCTCCTACAGGCACCATGAAACAGGAAAAGCCTGGATAAGTCTCATTTATAATACAAATCGGTGTTTCTAAAATGTAGTATGAATTGGAATGAGGTGGACTGATCGGGTCCGAACAACCTTGGACGCTAATCTACTCGTTGCTCTTCATTTCGAGAGAGAGAGATATACTGTTCAAAAGAAAATCACACCTGGGGAATCACGACCCTCAGTAATGCGGGTGATGCCGCGAGAAGGAGGATGCATTGGGATTTAGTAACAAAAGTTACACAATTAATTAGCGGGACTTCTGATCATCGGAACAATGACGAAATTATTTCACATGCACCTACTATCACATATTGTGGTGACGCGAGTATGTATTAGATTTTATACACTCAAAACACTGAAAATAAAGTGCAGAAACTCGCACTTGATTGACGTATGATAAACTCTTACTAGTACATATGTGATTTTTGATGACTGAAATTCTATCGAATAAACTTAAGTACCTCATTAATCATTGTCACTTACATACAGAAATATCTGTCTTAGTAAAACCTGCATAACAGCCTACAAAGCCTGTCAAAGCTCCAGATTAGTTGATATATCTGTAATCTTAAACTATCAATATACCAAAGTATGAAAAAATGACACATTTAACATGTACCTGTTACTAAATACTCCCAAAATGCACTGAAAAAACCATAGTAATATTCTAAATTTGAGAGTAGCTCTATCTGCCTGTGTAACTGTCAGTTATGCTTTCACATGTAAACCGCTGCTCAGACTTCAACGAAATATAGCATCTAGAATTTAAAAAATATGATTGTTGAAGAAGACCATAAACTATTCTTTACCGCATTATTCTTATAATTAAAAAAAACAAGAATGTCCCGTAATAGTCAGAAGTTTGGCTACCCCACATAATGCAGCGTCATAAAAATTATACCAGCGCGATTGTCGCTTGTTTTCTGTTCAAAGTTCGTTTGTTTCGTGTTGCTTACACTTTAGTACGAAGAAATTGAATTAAGAACTCTTTGAACGAAAATTGGTCGTCGAATAAAAAACTGTTTGACAATTTGTTGGAATAATATTATAGTTTCGTTTAACTTTGATTAATGAAAGTCAAGTTTATGGCCATTATAATTTGCCGAACTGTCTTCGGTTTGATTTAGCTCGTAAACTAAGAGCACAGCTTGGTAAAAGCTATTCAATTGAATAATACTGTCAGAATTTGCCTATATACAATTTTTTAAAATTTACATAAGTACGTGTGAGATTAATAACATTGCTTTTTATTACTGCACCTAGCACGACATATATAGCTGAAGAGGCATGTCACTTGATATTTGATGATTTTCCGCGCATTTTTATATGTAGGTAGTCTATGGACTTAGGTATGCCTAATAATATAAATTCAAAAGTAACCCTGACTGTCTGTATGTCTGTCAGTCAAACTTTCACGGTTAAACCGATGAACCGATTGAAATTAATTTCAGTATAGATTAGATTCTGCTAATGCTTTCTATCAGGCAGAGTAGAGTCACTTTGGCAAGCCCATAATTAAAAAAAAAAAGAGACAGACTGATCCTTATGGAGGGACATAGGGACTTTTTGTCGCGATAACCTACATTTAGGCGGGCAATTTAATATTAAAAAACTGAAACCTATAAAATATATGCATCTTCCTAATCATCCCCCTCACCTCGTCACCAAACATAAAACCAAATCATAATCATCGCAATTTATTCGTATACCCCAAAAAGTCCACAAATGACAATCATACAGAATACTCGTCAACGTCAAAATAAATACCAAGAAAATGAACACACAAAACAAAACACATTGTTTTACAATACGACAGATTCAATCAAATCGTAACAAAATGGAATAAAAAGAAGAGGAGGACCACCAACTGTCGAGTTTCAAAAAACGAATGTCACAACACTAACAATGCGGTTCAAATATGACAGATGTCAGATTTGCGCGGGCTCCGAACGCCCCCGAGATCCTCCGAAAACTGCCGAGCACTCCGTTAAAATGTTATTCAATTCCGGTCCCGCTGTTTGCAACATTGAATTGTTCGTAATTTAATTATTCAACGTTCGTATGACGTCTTTTGACTTTAATCGAGTGACAAATTGACTTGGTGTGTTATTATTTTTTTAATTGGAATATTTTTATGCCATATGGCGTATGAAATTACAAAAGTCTTGATTCTGAATTTTATTTCGTTTTCATTTCTTGGGCGTTTTACCAATTTTATTCAAGGTGATTTCGGTATGTAGGTTATTTCATTCTTTAAACTGAAGTTTACCAAAATACATAAGAAATAATCGTATGTAAATTGGTTAAGCCACTTTTGACATTAATGCGCACGGCCACCGACAAAACGACGAATTTTTAAAAACGGTTGTTTTGAGTTCTGTTAATTTAATAAAGACCCTTTCAAAAGTTTTTCTTCAATATCATTATAGACAGCTATCAACCTCTTACAAGTTTATTTTATGTATAGATTTAGATTAAAAAAGGGTTTTGAACGGCTTCTTAAATGCCCTGTTCGACGTCTCTTCCTTAGGAATTAAATCGTTTACAACGAGGTAATAAAAGTAGGTAACACGCGTAAAACACATTGTATTTTTGTTGCCAGGATTGAAATTCCTTCGATTCCCCGGCTCTTTGAGGATGCAGAAACCAGTAGTATATGGTGTAATCTCTAAAACTCAACCCAAAAACTAACCTCAGACGCTGTACTTTATACTCGTACATTGCTGTACATACCGGCCTCTGCTTTCATCATAGGTGCTATTCTAGAATTAAATTCACTTGTGCTTATTCCGCTATTTTTATTAACTTTAATTCAAATGGTTTCGCCCTAAGGCATAATCAAAGGTTACTGATTATATGAAAATAATTTACATCTAAAACGAAACAATGTGGGTACATGGAAGTAACAGTGTGTCAGTGCAAGGAATTCTCCCCAAAACTTTGATTGTAGAATATATTTCAAGAAGTTCCATCAAGTGCCGACAATCGAGAGTATAAATTACACATCTATCTATCCTAACATTATAAACGTGAAAGTTTGTAAGTATGGATGGATGGATGTTTGTTACTCTTTCACGCAAAATCTACTGAACGGATTTGGATTAAACTTTACAGTAATAAATCTTATACATTAGAGATAACTGACATATACGCGGGCGAAACCGCGGGCAACAGCTAGTATGTTATATTATCCAATCTGTCTGATCACATCTATTCAAAGGATCTTTGTAAGGTCGTAAGTCTACCTGACAGGTAAACGATCTCCTTTCTTTTGTAAATAAAATCAACAACATTTATAAAATAATTTTAAATATAAAACTATATTAAACAACTTAATTAATAAAAAAAATATCATGCTATCTACAATTAAAGGTCATTTAAATAAGAAACAGTTTAATTTAACCCCAAAAGTAACAGTTCATTACGCGGGCTCACGTGTACAGTCAAACACAAAAGTGCACGTACCTAATTAAATTAATATTAATCGCCTTTCACAAACAACGTCTCATGACTTCACGTGCTTACTTAGTAGCTTCACAGTTGAACAAATTTTAATTTTTATTACGGCTATGGGCGTCTGAGGGGGTGAGGGGCCCCGACAAGCGTAGGTGGGAGGGTGGAGATGAATTAACGTGTTATTGGGGTGAAATTAAAGCGGTTAAACAGTTCGTGCTCGGAATTGTTCTACTAATTGGTCCCGCGACACACGCGCTTTGTTTAAAGACGTCTAGAGGTGTACGTACGTATGAGTAGGTTAACAGTATTGTATGTATTTGTGTAATTCATTATTCAATATAAATAAATATTTCGGACATCTAACACACAAAGCCATCTAGTCCCAAGCTAAGCAGAGCTTGTGTTATGGGTACTAGACAACTGATACAAATACATATATACTTTTTTTTTGTAAATACATACATAATATACATAGAAAACACCCAAACTCCGAAACAAATATTTGTAGATCATACAAACATTTGGTCCGACCCGGGAATCGAACCCGAGACCTCATGATCAGCAGTCGCACACTGCAACCACGAGACCAACGAGGCAGACGACCAATATATATAATATGAACGGGTTAATGATTTTAACGGATTTAAAAAAAAATGTCATGTAGGTGATAGAGAAATACATCCTCAAACCGTAATTAAATCCTATGGAATAATGAGCTGTTGGTAACAGTACTAAATACTGATGTTCGTGGATTAGTAATCTTTGTGTGATGAAAGCAATCATTTGTTTTCTGCCTGGGTGTAATTTATCTATATTATGTACGTGTTTAAAAATACAAAAGTATGTATATCAGTAGCCTGGTCACCATATTACAAGCTTTGCCTATTGGAATCAGATAGACCTGTGAGATGTATGAGGTTATTATTATTACTACTGCTACAAATTGTTGTATATTGAACATGATAATTAGTATTAGGTAACAATTTATGTATTTCAAAAACATACAGTACAGTGCAGGCTCTGCTTGGTGTAGGTTCGACTCAGTACCAGCCATTCATTAGTGTTATAGTTGCTTGAAGTGATATGTAAGTTATTATTCAACAAAAACATTATTTTGTTATCATTTGTCTTTTTCGAAATATTAAGGTACAAAATTATTTATTAATAAATGATCTCTGTGATTCCTCAATCACCTCGTATACAATATTTATTTGAGGATGGTTATTTGCTAGGAATCTTAACAGAATAATTTGCATAATAAACGCAGGTGAAATTGCTGCAAACGTCTTGTAACCTTCTTTAATCACAAAAATCTGAAGTTTTATCTGGTTTTTATATATTTTTTTGTTTAGACAAACTAAGTTACACTTATAACGTACATAAGCTTTTAATATCTTCTATACTGATTATTTCACATTTACAACCTCACCAGTATAGTTAAAAAGGTGGTGAAAGCAGCTCTATACAATTCAATTTTAGAGGAACGCGTGCAGCGCAAAGCAATACTTCGCCCAAATTATGTTTGAGAGGCACAAACTAAACGAGCTGTGCGCGACTGTACTCTGCATTGAGATTGTTTGTCTCCGACACACATGTATTTGTCGGGATACCTACCTAAACTATTTACATAATATTCGTCTAAAAATATTGAATTTTTTTTCATACAAATTTTAAATACCCGTTAGTCGCGTAAAAAATATACAAGTAATTATTATACGTGTCAGGTAAGTATATTCAAGGCTTTTTGATCTTTTGTATGTTGTAAAACCTCGGATGTGTATGGGAGATATAAATGAAATGGCTATAAAAGTTAATCATTGATGCAACGGAAGTATCTATAGTATACTCATTAGTATAAGTAACATTATGCCTATGACACTTTATAATTAATAGTTTACCTGTTTCAGTACTTTGGTAGCTTGTTTGAACTGTCTTTAATTTGTGTTGTTAAAAAAATACTTTACTCATTCGAAAATTCATATACCTGGCTATTATTATAACGTGTTGAAGAATAGTTTAGTTATACTCGTAGAACCTATTTACATTTTTCGAGCTAATATCTACATTTCCTTAAACATAAACAAAATTGAACCTCACGTCCGATACCATTCAATATGACTCTTAGGCTTATTAAATCGGAAGCGAGTGAATAAGGCGCTACATAGAGCCTCCTGAAGGTGGAAGGGAGGGGGTGAAGGGAGAGCTACTGACACTTCCGCGGGGTAACGAGATTGGTCTCGCTTATTGGTACCCACACCACGTCACAGACAAGCACTCTGTAATGTGGATATTATTTGGGCAGAATATTTTGTAAAATGAGGGTAGGTGAATATTTTCATTGTTTTATCGGCATGTTAAGCAAGGTCTGAATTTATTTGTCTAACGTAAATATTGATAACCTGATATTTATTACACATGGCTGTCTGATCACAAATTAGGCAAACATGTTCCTACTATGATGTCTAGACGAATTGCTTCCATCAAAAAATAATGTGCCCAATATTTGTCTAAGATGAGAATCGAACTCGCTACTCCTGTCTTCACTGTCAAGATATTAAGTAAAGATTTGAATTATGCCTCACAGATACCGCGAGAGAATCATTATGTTTCGGGATATGTACTTAGCTTACCAAAGTGAAATATAGCCTCACAGAAAATCACATAATTATTGTCGAGTTCATAGCCTCATTTTTCGAGGGCTTGAATTTAGATATACCTATTATACCTATATCATCTGACATAGGTATATCTAAATTCTAATCCTTGAAAAATCACAACCTTCCGAGCACAAACAACCTTGTCGAAATATCAATCGGCTTGTATCATTAATTTCCAAAAAGCCTATTGCCAGGTGCGATAGCAATAAAGATAGCATTATTCAATACAAGAACATTCAATAATGTTCTATTGAAGTAGAACAAACGCTGTACCAATACAAAGCGCACTATTTATCTTTATTGAGATAGTGTGTACGTTAGGCGGCGCGCTAATCGAATTGTATCATTGACCAATGGCGGCCCAGCTTTAGCGCAGTTGTGCACGATTGTACATCTTTGTATTATTTTGAGGTCTTGCGATTATAATAGTTGTGAAAATGTTATTATGCTTAATGTATAGCCTATTGCTCAAGTGGTTGATGATCCTGGGTTGTAGATTTTACTCCCAGCGAGAACAAATAAATATTTCAACTTCTGATACACAACGCGGTCTATCTTCAAAATAATCAGAGCTTGTACTATGAAAGCAATATCTTTATCTTGACATAGTATAAAATGAAGTTGCTTCCGATGTCTGTTCGCTTAGATCTTTAAACTATTCAACGAATTTCAATGCAGTTTACAGCAGAAAGACTAATAAACAAGAGGAAGGTTTATATGTATAACACATGGATATTTTTGTAGAGGAAATCCGAGAATTTTTAAGCCTTCCCGGGTCGCTTATTCACTGATAAACACCTATTATACCTACTTTTCTTTTGCATATCTAAACATGATATTATACATAAAAAAAAACAAAGTTCGAAACAAATATTTATACATATTTATTTATGTAAAATACTAGTTTTACACGTAACTCCGCCCGCGTGTATTTCGGTTATCGCGGTCTGAGTATTAAACTATATCCATGCATGATTTCAATGAAATCGTTACAGCGGTTTAGCTGTGAAAGCGTAACATACAGATAGACAGACGAGGTTGAGTTTCTTTGGAATTTGTAATCACACAATCACACTAATATATAAAGGCGAAAGTTTGTGAGTGTGTATGTTTGCTACTTCTTCACGCAAAAACTACTGAACGGATTTGGATGAAACTTTACAGTAATATAGCTTATATATCAAAATAACACATAGGGTACTATTTGCCACTATAACCGACATAAACGCAGGCGGAGTCGCGGGCAAAAGCTAGTATTAAATATTTCGCCTTTAAAAAAACATTTTCAACCTAAGTATGTATAGGTAGGTATATGTACTTTTTCTCAGTGTACTGACTGCAAGATAAAATGATAGGTACTCATCATTATAGTATTACTTCAAATATCTCAATCAAGTTGTCTAATATAAACCATCCTAATTGTTACAAGCCTTACATAAATCTCTCTAGGTATCGAGCTAAATCGATCGTGGATACCTCTTTATTTACACAACGATACGAAATTGACTTCTCATTTCATCTCGCTCTAACACCCTACACAAACATGAACAAAAAGTACTTCACCTTCTTTCCATTCCAAGAAAACAACAGAGACAGCACATACGACAGCTGTATAAGAGCGAGCGAGACAAAAAACATCGCCATCTTAGATGCAGCCCGTGGACCAGAAGTTAGCCAATAACTTGCTTTGTAAGAACCCAAACGAGCTTATGTAAAGCTCAATTGGCATAGCAAATTGGACTGTATTCTTTACGTGTTAGAGTTGAAGATTATTTGTAGGGTTACGAGGTGAAATTAATAATAACTTTGTAGGGAAGTTCTTTAAGGGGAGGTTTGCTACGTGAGGAGAAAATAATGACGGCGTGTCTTTGATGGGACCTATTGTGATGGAGTCTGGTTTTGAAGTGGCCTCTAATATAATAAGGCCTATTAGTTAACTTGAAATTGTATTTTGTTTGGGGTTGCGAAGCCAATTACGGCGTTTAATCTTTGATTTATGTATGTATGCGTGTGTGTATTCTTTTGTACGCACACTCATTGTGAGAGACTGAATTAATGTGAAGGTCAAAATAGTAATAACTAATTATGTTTGTACATTTTGAAAAGTATTTTTTATTAATTTTATAAACACAATCACGATATTTTTCTTAAAACTTAAAGGTACAAATGGCGTATTAAACAACTACATTTTGACAACAAATAACACAGCTTAAATAACGGGGTCAACGAGGCCTACCTACCTACCTACTTACCTATTTATTTTCTTAGATATAACCATCCTACTAATATTATAAACGCGAAAGTTTGTAAGTATGGATGGATGTTTGTTACTCTTTCACGCAAAAACTGTTGAGTGGATTACAATGAAACTTTTCAGTGTTACATATAGCTTTTACATCGGAATAACACATATACTATTTGCCGCGATAACCGACATATACGAAGGGCGGAGCCGCGGGCAATAACTAGTACTTTGTAAAATCCCCCGCGATACAGGATGTATATTCCTAATGAGGGAGTTACCTTTTTAAAATAAAAATAAAATGCGTTGCCAACCTTTGTGTTCCAGGGGAGAACAGGGTTTAGGCTCTGATAGTTCACTCGGTAAAAATCAACTAAAGATTTTTAACTATATAATATAGGGCAAACGAGCAGACGTATGGCCTGATGGTAAGCGATTATCGCCGCCCATGGACACCCGCAACACTAGAGGCGTCACACGTGCGTTACCGGCCTTTGAGCGACAAAGAGAGTGAGAATAACGTAGGCCCATACCTTGGGGTATGGGCCTCCGTTTTTTTCTCATTCTCACTCACTCGGTTAATCACAGCGCAAGCGCTACTTCGCACCGGTTTTCTGTGAGGCCGTGGTATCACTCCGGTCGAGCCGGTCAAGGCGTGGCTCTCCCCTTTTTTAGATTAGCTACAGTAATAATTCTCATCTAGTGTGAATTGAATGACTACTCTTCACATATTAAATGATGATTTAAAAGTGCACCACTTAAATAACATGTTATATAGGTATGCATATTGTTATGTACGAGTACATTACAATAATATATACTAATATTACAAATATAATATTATAAAGCTGAAGAGTTTGTTTATTTCTTTGTTTGTTTGTTTGAACGCGCTAATCTGAGGAACTGCTAGTCCGATTTGAAAAATTCTTGCAGTGTTGGATAGTACATTTATCGAGGAGGGCTATAAACTATATATTATCACGCTAAGACCTATAGAAGCGGATCACCAATGGAGAGTGTTTCGAAAACGGTGGAAAATTATCACGGTAGGGTAATAGGAGACGCAAACGAGGTTGCGTGGGTCAACTAGTAATATATATTTTAGCATATTCGATACATTGAACCTCGTCTTTTAAACTTAAAATACAGTTTTCGGCAACAAGGTCCTAACTTAAAGATAAATTGTGTGTAGCACCTTTATGTATACATATTAAACAATATAAAACAAAACATAGTTAAGAGACGTACAGTTTGGTACAAAAGCCTGAACATCACATCACAATGTACAGTCGATCCTAAAAACATCAATCACTCAAACTGAGTTAATCCACAACTAAATTAACTCGTGGTAAACAAGCGTACCCTTAAATAAACCACACACGAAAGAAAATAAACTCTATTGCATTTGGTTAAAGCCCTCTATTATTTGACCTAGGTAATGAATTGAAGTTTGCCTCGATTTGCAACTTTATCGTTTTAGTGTTAAGACTTAGATTGAAATGTACATAAACGTTTATCTACTGATTTTCATTCTATCTTCACATCATTTGTGCTCGATGCCGGTCCTAAAAGGTTTAACTAAATCGGTACGATAGTCTTTGAACTTTATTTTAAGAACATTAAAGTTGATTTCGTTTTGTGTTAGACTGACGAGTCTGGTCGGGTTTTATTTCACTCATTAGATGGTATTTAAGAGCTATTAACGCGCTTTTACTCTATTTAATGGGTTTTTTATTACAATTTTGTTGTTTTGTTTTAAGATTGTTTCTTAACAATGTGTATTGATGTGAATTAATTTTTTAATGGTCAATGTTGAATTTTTATAGTGAGATGAGTGTAAGTAGTAAGGTAGATATTGAAAGAGCTGCCATAATACAGTCTCATTATGAGTACCTAAGTAGGTAATAAACTTATCTAGGCTTTTGAATAAGAACTTAACACCCTTAACAGTTTATTGTCAAAAGCAGTTTTTAATATTTATTGGCTTAAGAATAGATAACTTGACGAATTGGTTTTGTAAATTAAATTCTTGCACCAAGCTTCTGTTATTTTGATAGATTTTAAGTTAGATTTTCTGTCGTCAAATTAAACTGTGTTCGGACGGGATAACGTGTCAAGAGTCATTGAGTATAGATATTTTGTGTCGAATAAATTAATTATCACGTATAGTCACGCCGTAGTCGCACGTGCGGCTTGCTGCTACAAAATCAAAGCGCCTGCGACGTACACCCACAAGCAAGTATGATTTATCAGTTGACGCCATTTTATCAATTAAAATATTCGTATTTCACAACAATAACCACAATTGCGTGCGGGTGCACCGACACTATCTAAACGAATAGACTATACATAGTTTATTTTCACTTTTCGTTAGGAGTGAACATAATTATTTTTTAATATTTTTTTTTTTAGCTTTATTTAAAAACCTCCGAGGAAAATAACTCTATTTATTGCAATCGTAGAAAATTCTCATAAATACAAACAGAAGCAAAACCATTCATTTTTTTAAATCTTAAGATATTCACTTTAAAATTTTAAACAAAAATAAGAAAGAAAATAACATCTTAGCATTTAAACGAGCGTCTTCTCAATATATCCGAACAAATTCAATAAAGCCGTGTACAAACAACTCGAAACGTTATTGCATAACGCATCTTAAACGCAAGGTAAACGGAGGGTAAACGCAGGCTAAACGCTCTAGTTGTCGGCTGCGGGGGATCAGCCCTCTGTTTATACGAGTGCGCCCGACTACTTAATAACGACTTATTTATTTGCACAAAGGATCAGAACTGGTAATTGCGTGGACGATAATAGGAGAACTATTAACTGATGCACGTGCCCTATTGGGACCTTGTATATTTGCTGTTGACTGTACTTAGTTTCTGATTAAATATAGTTTCAAAGTTTGATTTCGAGTGTAATTTCTTAGACGTTTAGTATCTATACTAATATATAAAGCTGAAGAGTTTGTTTGTTTGTTTGTTTGTTTGTTTGTTTGTTTGTTTGTTTGTTTGAACACGCTAATCTCAGGAACCGCTGGTCCGATTTGAAAAATTCTTTCGGTGTGGGATAGTCCATTTATCGAGGAAGGCTATAGGGTATATATCACATCACACTACTACTAATAGGAGCGGAGCAACAATGAAGAATGTTTCAAAAACGGGGGAAATTTTCACGCTACGGGCAATATAAGGCGCAAACGACGTTGCGTGGGTCGGCTAGTATCTAATAATTGCCATATCTTTTCGCGGGATGGCCATGCTTTAGTATATACGTGCACGCGTGTCCAAAGGGATAGGTACTACGGCTTTACAAAAAAGCAGTGGTTAACAATACTTTAGCCACCTTTCACTAAAAGAGTGACTTTCTTTCTTTTCTTCAATATGTTAGTTTGCAACTTTTTGCCACAAAAAACTAGACATGACCTGCGATAATGAAGAAACTCTTCGAATATAGGAAAATCCACTGCGATTTCAGTATTCTGATTTTAAACAAGTATTCTACGGGTTTATTTCTTTTCTATACCTAGACTATTCTATTACACAGTAGATATAACAAAGATTAAATGGTGTTCAATTTGTATTTAAAAAAAAATATTAAAATAATTTTTGACCTTCATTGTCCTAAGAATGGAAATTTAACTTCTATTCACGCATTTATGTAATTATATTAAAACTAATTTGGCGTTTCGGATTCACTTGCAATTCATCGAAATATCGTCAACCTATGTATATATTCAACAAACAAACCAAATTGCTTTTTAATAGAATTCCACACGTCTGAACTCAATTACAGTATTAAGTAAATTATAAACGGTTTCAAAAAGCGAACATGATAAATTGATGTCGAATAACAATTCGATAGAATAGCTACAATGAATGAATATAAAAAGGGCAAAATCAATCGAAAACAAATTACTTACGGGACGGAACCAAATTGAGTCATTAGTGGTGGCACCATATTTACTGGTTTATACAGGATAAGTCTGTATTTTTTACGACGAATTTCGTGATGAGAGTACATCGGTTCGGTACTAGTACACACTATGATTAGAATACGTTTTTCTATTAAGAATTGATCCAGAGTTTTTCATCGCAAAAATCCATCAAAAGCAAATGTACATTTAGTAGCACTTGCCTATTTAGTTATTTTTGACTGCGATTCCCCGTTAGGACCAAATGTTTGTATGATCTGCAAATATTTTTTTTAGAGTTTGGGTGTTATCTATTTACATAAAAAAGTATATATGTATTCATATCAGTTGTCTAGTACCTATAACGCAAGCTCTGCTTAGCTTTGGACTAGATGGCGTTGCGTCTTAAAATGTCCAAAATATTTATTATTATTATTTATCTATTCATGTACATATTTGATGTTGGCTGACTGAATTCTACATTATCGAAAGGGAAATCAGGTGTGATTGCTACCAACAGTCATTTTCAGTTTCATTGTCCTCGACCAATTGTCAGCAAGACTACTATCACCGGCAAATCAAAAAGAAAGGTAAGCCAGGCGGTAAAGCAATGGAAGATATGTGATACTATTGAAACGGGTGAATTACTACTAATACTTATAGTGTTTTTTTTTTTGCACAATTTTAGGTAATTTAAAACATTCAATTATTTCGATCAAAATAAACTATTTAACAGGGCTAAATGCATTTATTTAACTGCGTGAAGCCTGTTTGCTTAGCTAGCTGTCACCTATCTCGATATCCTAGTTTATACAACTTTGTGTCATGATACTGCATTGTTGCTGTGTCTGCATTTGCAATGAGTTTGGTGATCACACTCTTGGATTCTGCTAATGCTTTTAATCAGATAGAGTAGAGTCCTTTTGTTAGGCTCATATTTAACAAAACACTTTTTATTTAAAAAAAGTTAAATCAATTTAAAAATTCCTACTTTTTTATAAAATCTACCGACAACATGGGCGCAATAGTCGTTAGTAACATTGAACATTGTTGCACGGACAACAGCGACACGGACGGACACGGACGTCAGCCGAATCAACTTTGTGGAGCTAAATTAATTACTGCGATGAACGTTTGCGATGTCGATTTGCGGTACCGACATGTTTTTAAATTGTTCCATTCTTTATTAGCGTTGAGGTGAGGTTATTAATTGTTTGCATGGCTTTTATTGAATCCTTGTTCGCATACTGTGTTGTTTATTGAGTATTTTTTGTCAAGTAGCAGACATTTTCTTTATGGTGCAATTAGAATATATACTGTTGTTTTTAAAGTGGCCTTATTTCAGCTCTGTCAAGGATCAGATATTACTGTGGGTTAGCCATGTTCGGCATGAACGGGCTGGCTCGACCGGAGTGATACCACAGCCTCATAGAAAAATAATAAACATACCCCAACCCCTCCTCCCATCCCCCTCTCTCTTCCCCAAAGGCCGGCAACACACTTGTGACGCCTCTGGTGTTGCGGGTTCCATGGGCGGCGGTAATCTCTTACCATTAAGTGATAGGTCCGCTTGTTTGCCCCTTATTGCATAAAAAAAATATCTAAATGGTCTACTTTGCTGACAAAGTTTCTTTTCAACCTTCTAACTGATGGCAGTTAGAAGATGTTTGTCGATTGTTTTTAATAAGATAAAAGTTTTGTTATTGATGCGATCGTCTGTTCTATTTCATACGGTAATGTCTGTATGTATGTATTTAAAAATATTGAAGCATGTTCATAGCATGGCTATTCTAACCATAGTACAGGCTCTGCAATGTAACTGCTTAGCTTAATTAAGCATAATAAATAAATAAATAATAAAATAAAAGGTAGTAGAGTCGAACAGACGAACGGGCCGGCTCCACCGGGTCGGTACTACCCTCGCACAGAAGAAGATCAACGTCAAATGACAGCGTATGTACTGTCGTGTTTCATTGGTGAGTGCGAGACCGGCGGCCCAATGATGCAGAAGCTGTTAGATCACTAGGCTGCCATAGTGTTGATCACCATGCTGCATTGTTGCATTGTCTGCAATGAGTATGGTGACCATCACTCATGGATTCTGCTTATGCTTTCCATTAGGCAGAGTAGAGTCATTTTGGCAGGACCATAAATAAATTTAAAAAAAAAATTGGACCGATGTGTTAACTAAAACTATGTTATAACATTCATGGAAAAACGACAATTTTGATGGTTATTTGGTACTCAATAACGCTGAAACTGCGGATCGGATCTGAATAAACACACACAGATAATTTAGTATGAAAAGGTAAACATAAAATTTAATGAAAATGATCTTTTTTTTAATTTCACACTAATTTCGAAATCAAAACACCAAAAATCTCTCTGACCCGTAGACTCAAAGAATCTGTTTAGATAAGTTTAAACAAAACGCAAAGAAATCGAACCAATAGGTCAAGCATAAAAAACAATTATTTTCAACAAAACGCGACGCGTCAAATTAAACCGTAATCGAAATCTGAAAACGTGACAAAAACAGGAACCTATTGTCGCATTTTGTTCTCACCGCATTCAAAACTCGCTATTAGATCCTATGGGGAATAATGGAACAATAGTCAATGGGGTCGCAATTACATGGTACTAATTCACTCATTGCACCCTTGAGCTCTTTGTAGGCGATGTTACAGTTTAACATATTTTGTTTGTTTAGTATGTTTAGTTAACTAGAAATCGGTTCGAGAAAAAATATCAACAGTTTTCAGAATCTTTTATAGAGTTTTTGCTATAATATCCCTACTAATAGTATAAATTTTGAAGTTTTGTCAGTTTTTTCAGCTTTCATGGCTAAATTACTGTACAGATTTCAATAAAATTTGTCACGACGATACTTTGATTATTGAGAAAGGACATAGGGTACTCTTTACCGAGATAACAAATGGGTGGAGCCGCGGAATAGACACCTATAATGTTTCTATATTTTTTAATTCTATTGCACATTTCAGGTAGCGTATAATTTTAGTTTTCTGCGCTTCGTCTTCATATAAAGATTAACTTTTATATATGTTTTGAATTTGTGACCTTCATTTGTTAAAGTAGCATTAGAAAGGTATATTGATGTTTGGTTATGTTATAAGTCTAGAATTTAAATCACTTGTAATTATTCCACTAATGACGTGACAACGTCTAATAAATTGATAAACGCCGGTTGCAAGCACGAAAAAGGATGACTCATTGTCCCGTAACGCTCATTGTCCTGTTACACCCTTTGTATGTCATCATTTCATCAATGTTTATGAGAGATAGATGCAACGCTGGCTCCGCATCTATCTCTCATCATTTCATCATTGTTTTGTTATAACGTTGTCACGTTAAACTATCTTTCGTAAACCGACTTTACAGAGAATTAACTTTAATGCTGACTAGTTTCGTCCTACGGCAGTATGTAATGTAGGTATATATATATGTGTATAAAACCGGTTAGCATTGAAGTTAATTAAATTAGTGAAAAAGTACAAGTGGGTTTAATTCTAGAATGTATTTTAACAAGTTCTACCAAGTGCCGACAATCGAGTGTATATTAGTTAGAATCAAAGTCACTCTCTCTTATTACTTCAAATAAAAAAATGGTATTTCTTTTGTTTGTCAAATAATAAATTAGGTAAGCAGACAAGAAACTATGAAAAAGCGGGTTATCCTTATAGCACTATACATACTTTTAAATCTGTATAGAAAATAATGAATCCCTATTTGCCACTTTATTTATCACGCGTGAACGGCTGAACCGATTTTGCTAATTCTTTTTTGTTGGATAGCCCATTTAGCGAGGAAGGTTTTAAGTTATGTAACATCACTCTACGACCAATGGGAGTCGGGTATTGTTCGAAAGTGTTGGGAAAATGGGAAAAAAATATTTCTTATGGAGAGACGCAAACGAAGTTGAGCGAGTCAGCTAGAAAGTAATAAAAAAAACCATTTTTTTTGATGATTATTGCTATATCCACACTGATGGGTAATAAATTAAACACCATCCATGATCCATGCACATTAATTGCAACAGAAAAAGTGACATTTTTATTTTGGGTTGCCACATACAACAATTATGATATTTAATGATATTTAGTATCAATTGTCTATGGTTGGCAACATTTGCTTGCCATATTGTAATAATAACCTTCTACTGACCTTAAAAGTGGAAGGGAATTGCTTCGGAACTAAATAAGCTAAATAAATATCGTGGAAGAGCCACGCTTTGGCATGAAAGGGCCAGCTCGATCGGAGTGATACCACGGCCTCACAGAAAACAGGTGTGAAATAGCGCTTGCGCTGTGTTTCACCGAGTGAGTGAGGATAGCGGAGGCCCATACCCCAACCCCTCCCCACATCCCTCTCCCCATCCCCCAAGGGCCGGCAACGCACTTGTGACGTATCTGATGTTGCGGGTGTCCATGGGCGGCGATAATCGACTACCATCAGGTGATACGTCTGCTCGTTTATCTCTATTCCATTAAAAAAATATAATAAGTTGGACTGGAGTAATACCAGAGCCTTACGGAAAATCAGGAAAACAATCAATTCATTCCTTTGCACCGTATAAGACAGGATACTAAAATTCAAAACACTTATCCACCTATCAGCGATTTAAACAGGGCCAGTTCCTGATAGTTATCCGACATTTGACAGATGAAAGTTGCTAATGTATATGGTTTTCCGACATATTTCTCACGTTACAAGACTTGTGAAAGTCTATAGACTTATGAAAGTCTGTAGACTTGTAAAAGTCTGTAGACTTCTGAAAGTCCAACGTATGTTTGACTATATACGTCGGACTTTCAGAAGTCTACAGACTTTCGCAGGTAAGTTCCAAATATGACATCAAAGACTTTATTAGCAAATGGTTGAACTGGTCTATATAAGTCAAGAGTTGAATCAAACAGTAGTTGACCATCTGTTGCTCCTGCTCCTTTACCCCCACATAAAACATCTTAAAAGTATGACTGACGTTAAATAATACAGTATCGTGTTTGTCGTCAGCGAGCGTGGCAAACACGTGTTGGCCACGTGACTCCATGTTGGTACACCCAACCTACGGCCAATTACAACAGACCAGTGCATTCGAATGACTGATATTTAACATGGATATTTAGCTTGGACAGTTTTTGGTGCTCTCACCCTACGAATGACGTAACAATGTTTGCGAGGTGTCAGGTTACTATTAGGGTGTATTAGAGTTAATTAATTTTTGGTATTCCTTTTGATATTTTGTGGGGGAAGATTTTGCAAAGTCACACGCAATCTGAATTCCCTGTGGAAAAGACGGAAGTGAGGTTATTTAAGAATTTGGGATTTGCTTAAAGTCTTTGACCATTTATAACTAGACTTCTTGTTATTTAAATTCTTTTAATCTATACATACAAATAAATAAAATCAGAGTGTCTGTTTGTAATATTAAAATAACAGCTTTTTAATAAATGCATATGTATGTTTACACGGTACATATACAACAAAATGTAGTAAAAAGTTTTTGAGAGTTTTTGTCTGTCTGTCTGTTCGCTCCGGGTAATCTCTGGAACGGCTGGACCGATTTTGACTGGACTTTCACTGGCAGGTAGCTGATGATCCAGAAAGTAACTTAGACTACTTTCTTTAGACTAACTTTGACCTGCGGTACGACGTTAACCGCTGAGTTCAGCTAGTAATGAATTTATCTGAGCTACTGAAATCAAACTATCGACTTAGTCTTTTACCTGCGATTGGCTTAAACCAAATATGAATGAATGAACGATGAATCATCTGAACGAACGATGAGGTATCTTTACAATATTTACGTGTAACATTTTTCTCAGTGATTATGCAAATTATAAACATTAACCATAATCGACCAGAGTTATCAGCGGGTACCATACGATCGGTTTTATCCTTCACTTGTCACTAACACAAGTTATACAGTGGTATAAATATTGAGAGAGACGGCTCACGAAATATATTTAGTCCTAAATATATTTAAATATAATAGATACAGTTCTTAAAAATACAAATTAAAAGATTGTCAAATTATAGTTGTAGCAAGTAAGCTACGACGTAGACGGTCTACGAAGCTCTACGTGGTTATACTTTACTAGTAAAATACCGGGTAGACGTAGCAAAGCATGATATGACATAGAAGGACACGGAGTTGTAGAGACACAATATTCCTTAACCTACTCACTTTCCCTCCATATCTTAAGACTAAGGTAAGTGCTAACAGATATATTTGTGCTAAAGGCGACTGGCCCTCGTCGTTTATACCAGTCGAGAATAAACCCAGTTTGCGTAAAGACGTCACAAGCTTTTATTGAATTATTTGACCCTGCTTGTAGTTAGACACGCAATACATATACACTTAACCTGTATCTCTTCTGTGATAACTTGATAATAATGTAATAAGAATAATATAAGGTTACTGCATTCTATTACAGCCTATGAAGGATTCATTGAATTTCGATATCTTTATACAGTATGTTCACGTTTATGTAAGCTCAGTATATAATTATGGTGTGTATACAGGCTGTGTACAGCTCAAGAGCGCGGCGGCTGCGCTAATTAATTTATTGGGCTCATGTAGTTGGAGATGGCTTTTGTTTATGTAAATATGTGAGTTTTATAATTAGATAGTTTTGACTAAAGAATAGTGGTTTAAGCAATTTTTACCATATTCTTGATAGTCTAGAGTTCTTTTTTATTTAATCTATTGTTTGATTATAAAATATACTAAGGCAGCAGCAAAGGTATTCACTTTTCTTATTATGAATTTCAAAAGAAGTCAGAAGAAGTAAAACATGGGTGTTTTAAATGTTCATTAAAACCACGATAAAGTAATACGAAGACTGTTTTGTTATCTAAAGTCATCGCCATCAAATGCAATACACTACAATAGTCCACAACTGAACATAAACCTCTCCTTGGAAAGAGACACACATTGTTGAAATCAAAACCTGATACCTTGCCCTTACACTACTGTTATTTCAAATTCAGAATGAAAAATAAATTTGAAAAGGAATATTAAAGTACATAAATTTTCAACATCTAAATCATTTTATTGGGACCATCTTAATTTAATTTCACATAAAACTCCACCGCCATACTTGTCGAGCTAAAAGGTTAATTTAGTATTTGTCAGCTGCGGCAATCTCTTATTAAAGGCCCTAACCACCAACTCCTGGTAAAGTTAAAATGACTTTATTAATATAGGATTACGTCAGTTTTTTATTTGTGTATTTATTGTTGTCTTTGTTCACACTAAGAGTCAATTCAAGATTGGTACAATTAATTGAATCCCAACAACAGCTATGTTAAGAAGGAATATAGTACCAGATCTCTAATCTGGTACTATATTTCTTCTATAAATCTAAGGGGTTGTTAAACCTTAAATTACAAAGATGTGTGGGTGGTGTGTGTGTTTCTGTATGGGAGTAGACCTCATGCTGGTTTCTGTCTGACAGTCTGGGGAAGATAGGCTCTACTACTGTTACAATATACATTAAGAATCAAAATAAAATTGAAGTAACTGTTCGTAATTTCAAATTAACAGCTACTCATTAAAAGCATATATGAAAGCATACTCAAAACCTACTTAAAAATTAAAAATATTCTTATTATTTAATATCGTTCTATCTGTTTGTTTGTTTCAGCTAATCAAAACAAAAATTAAACAGACCGAAGCATTTAGACTATGCAAAACTAAAAGTATTGTTCGACTGTTTGTCACAAACAGTGTAATGCAACCATTCAATAAGTTTACAAAACGAAAGCGACACAATAAGTTAGCGCCTTCATCTCAAATTCTTCGTATATTTGTCAAAAAAGTACCGTGCTCAAGTACCTACGTATATTATAACACAAAATTAGGCGATGATCTCTACCTTACAAAGGTACCGAGAACTTAATACTCCTAACTTTGTAAAGGCACCAAGGTCTCACTAACGTTCTCAAATATCAACGATTGCGCAAAACTTATACACCTCGATCTCCATTGTGACTCTTATAGCTCACAGAATAAAGCACATTATCATTTTTATTAGAGATTTTGTAACGTTGGAAGCTAAATCTTTCACCGGGCCGCCACTCGAAGCCGAATTCTAAAGTTCTCAATTCAAATGTAAGTTGTATTCGAATTGAATTGTATGTCAAATTGGATGGATAATCCGCTTGAGAGCCTACGTAAGCCGCCATTGTTGTGATCACAACAAAATGGCCGTGCTTTAATGGCGCGAAAAAGAGACACTTCTATTGTTACCGGTGATGCAGATGCACGTATTGTTAAGTGTTAATTATTTTGTATGGATTTTAACTGATGTCAGAGGAAGGTTTAAAGTGTAGGTAAATATTTTGTTAAAGCTGATTCATTTTGTCATTATATTTTAAACCTCAGGGTGATTTGGAGTTAATGAATTTAAAAATATATATTTTTATGGTTCTAACAATGGGGCTATGCAAAAAATGTGGAGGTTCAAATATTTTTCTGATTTCTGCGGCAGTTATTTTAGTATATTAAGTATTTTTATAATGCAGTCCATGGGGTTTAAAATAAAAGGTTGTGACTGCAAAACGTTTAAAGACATAAAAATAAAAATAAAAAAAAATAAAATAAAATAAACTTTATTGTACACCAATTGATACAGTTATATTTAAAAACTAAACAATATAATAACCATGTACAAATGGCGGCCTTATCGCTAAAAAGCAATTTCTTACAGGCAACCTTTTAACCAACCAACAACCAACATATTATTTTAGTTGTTTACTTTTTATGTAGTACTGATCCCTGGAACTGCTAAAATTATTCTCTGTGCCTTAGTATGGCATAATTTCAAGTAATATTGCAATATACGAGAAAAACAAGGTAATACTGTATTTTAGCGATTCGTTTATCAAAATTGGCTTGCTATTGTTATTTCTCTAAAGACTTAAGCCAAATAAAAGCTTGCGGAAATATCAAGTTTTGAGTTCCGCCGGTCATTGCCGTAATCTACACCGACATGATACGTACGGAACCTACTATTAACCATTCATTGCTTTATTCTTTCATATTTTTTACCTTTGTATAGCAACCATTATAATGTGGACCGGAATTAGACTCTTTCTTAAATGAATCAGAGCTCAAGTCGTAATTGACGTGTTGTACTCGTTCAAGTCCAATATATTTTGAACTATAACCGTGGAACATTGCTTCTTGTCATCTTTAAGAATCAGGGTTCAAAATTAATTTGTCTTTATTCTAGAAGGTATCCAATATAAATTGCACCACGTTTGTGAATTTTGTGTTCGTACCTTGAGATCGAATTAACTGGTTCTTATGACCTATAATTGAATTACCCTTATTTAGTTGTTTCCTGTTATTTTTTCTATACAGGATGAAGCTGTCAAATTTTAATCAAATTATTTTTGAACAAAAGCTCTAAGTTATGATTACCTTTAGAATAGCTATTATTAGGGTCTATACGTATTGGTATTAATTTTCTAATATACCTCCATTATTTGTGTTTTTTTCATCTCGAGTTCGAAGATGTTTTATAACGGTAATTTTTTATCAGTTTTATTTATAAAGTGTAGTTTAGTCATTTATGAGATAATTAAATCGTCAATGAAATTAGAAGTGTAAGAGATGAATTTATGCTTTTGATTGTCGGAACTTGATGGAACAAGTTAAAATACATTCTATCTGCAGGGTAACTGAATTCAGCTCGACCGGGTCGGTAAGAAAATTAACATAAAATTACAGCGTTTGTGCTTTCGTGTTTCGTTGGTGATTGCGAGACCGGAGGCTCAATGATACAGAAGCTCCACTAGGCCTCCATGGTGTGGGTCGCCATGCTGCATTGTTGCATTGTCTGCATTCGCAATGAGTATGGTGACTTGGATTCTGCTTATGCTTTCCATCAGGTAAAGTAAAGTCGGTAAAGTAAAGTCATTTTGGCAGGTCTTACATAAAAAAAACTTTAATTCTGATTGGTCAAGTAAGCTGGTAGTAGACAGGTAATAGTTTAATTGTAGAATGTAAGAGATGAGTCATAGTCATCAATATTTTTCTTTTCAAAATTCTTGTTTTTGGGCTCATATTGAAAAGAGTTTTGTTTTATTTTGATTTATTCTATTGTTTTAAAAAGAAATCACAACGCTGTTTATTGAAGTAAATAAAACTAAATTTTAAACTATTGTATTCTAACTTAAACATCATGCGGATAAGGACTCATGGAGAGACTGTCCGAGACTACGACCATCATCTGGTCGAAGTGTTGCAAACACATTTGAAACATTTGTCTGCACATTTGAAAGGTATATACTTAAAAACAATCATGAGAGAGAGAGGGGGAAATTCTTGATTTTTCTATATATTTTCTGAATGTGTTTTATATATGAAACTTCTTCTTGAATCAATTTTTCTGTTCTAGTAAACCGCATCGAAATTAGTTGGGTATTTTTAAAGATCTAAGCGCACAAGAATGAAAAGCAACTTTATTATACACTACGTAAAGATACTAATCGTTTAAAAATGAATATCATATCATATCAAGATCACCAACCAAACAAGACTCAATGATCCATAATGAACATAAACGCAAGAATAACCTGGAAAAATAAAAGGAAAACATCCTAATACACTTGAGGGTTGAACGGGTGTGGGGATCAAATGAAAAGAAACGGGGAATAAATGATATGATCGCAATAAACACAATTTCCCGTGTTGCTGAACAAATTGTCGGCACACTGTGACTCCCACGCGACTTATGTTTTCCTGGAAGCCTGGTACATCAAGACGCTTTTTTTACGTGTATGGTTGATGATGGAGAGTCGATCTTTGCCTGTGTCAGCATGTAAAAACCGGCTAATTTAATAAAAAATAAAACTTGAGAGGTGTCAAGGGACACACGGAGGGAACGAATTTTATAATCAAACTGTACAAAATATACTATAAAACAATATATTTTCTGTAAATAAATGCAAAAAGCCAACATCACGTGGTATTCCCAGGCGGTCACCCATCCAAGTACTAACCACGCCCGATGTTGCTTAACTTCGGTGATCGGACGAGAACCGGTGTATTCAACATGGTATGAACGTTGGCAATCAGTTTGTTATATTTAACGTTGAGTATCCAGCGCCATGACGTCAACTCAATGTTAATGTAGCAAAAAGTGTCGTTACACTTTTTCCGTCTAGCCCTTTTTTCTTTTCTTTTTTTTCTTCTCTTTTACTTTCGCAACGCGCCATAAGGAACTTCGTTTCAAAAATCAATCTATTGCGTACCAGATCTAACTTTTAGTAAAATAATTCAAGAGATTTTTTTAAAAGGAATAAATGATGATCACAACGAATACGATTTCCCGTGTTGCGAAACAAATTATCAGCTCCTACGTGAATTATGTTATTCTACTACATCGATTTTCGTTTCATGTGCTTTGTTTGATGATGGAAAGTGGGTCTTTACCATTTTTAACATCTAGAAACTGGTAAATTTTTAACAGATTATTCTATTTTAATAGCCGTTAATAGCAAAGTAAAGGAATATAATCGCAATAATCACAATATCCCGTGTTATTGAACGAATGGTCGGCACACTGCGAGTCCCACGTGACTTATGTTAACCTGGTAGCCTGGTACATTGAGTCACGTTTCTTTGTGTATGTTTGATGATGGAGAGTCGGTCTTTGCCTATTCCAGCTCTAGAAACCGGCTACTTTTAGAAAAAAGTATGATCGCATTGAATACAAACCCATCAAAAACATAAATGTAAAAATGGAGCGCCAAGTTCAATACAAAAATTATGATTGGCTGGGGGCTTCGCCGCAAAAAGGATGGCGATCTAAATGAGTGCCAAGTTCTATACAAAATCCAAATATGTATTTATAGGAACAAAATAACATTATGGACAAGTATTAAACTCTATTTCTTTGCTTTATTCGATACCTATAAAATTTTCTGTTATTTAAAAATGTAATATCTTAAAGTAGGTTAGATTTGACTTGGCCAGTTTTCATTACATCAGTCATTTTATAAACTTATTCAACATATAATATATTTATATACTTTATAATTCTGATAAAAACAACAATAAAGCAATAATCACTTAGAATCAGGTGATACGCCAGCTCGTTTGCCTTCCTATATCTTAAAAAAAAAAACACTTTAAAGAATATATAAAACACGTCATGTAAACTGATAAATTCAGTCAGTTAGGTAGTTATAGTGCAAGCGTCCACGCGCTAAGTTAAGTTCACACCGCGCTGTTGGCGCTAACTGAATTACATAAGCTCGTGTACGCCTCCACTAACATAGCCTAACAATATCTAGAGAAGACATACATTTTCAAATATTTAATGTCATACCTATTCTGGATGCGACAAGCTGAGGATCGAACCAAGTGGTATGCAATAGGAGAGGCTTATGTCTGGCAATGATACATCTATGTATACACGATGTAAATGTGAACTTTATATATATAAAAATTGAATTCATTTTTGACAGCGACATGAGTGACACCTTAAACTTTTATTCACGGGCTAGTTAAAGTTTTTTTCCCTTTGTAACGACTCTAATAGTCACATAGATATCAGTAATCACTTACTATCACTTATACTCCTGCAAACACTGTGATAATAAAATAATAAATTCAGTCATTTCTATAGTATACTGATGATCATTTTACAGAGATAGATATATTAAAATGTAATTACAGATACTCACTAGACTTCTCATTCATAATAAGGATTGAAAAAAATGAAGTAAAATTGAAAACCCATTTCCAAATTTTTGGAACGAAAGATTGACGCCTCGGTGTCACAATGGTAGCGTATGCGAATGCTGTGCTTGAGGTCTCGGGTGCGAATATTTGTTTGTTCGGAGTTTGGATGTTTTCTATGTACAATATGTATGTATTTGCAACAAAAAAATCGTGAACGAACAATTTAGTAGATATAGCGTGGTTATAGTAAGTAACAAATACGGAGTAAGTCTAGACAGAACTTGTTTCAGTAGAAATTACTAGATGGCTGCACAAGTGACCAGTTAAAGTTTTATTTTTTATTTTATATTTAAAGAGCGTGAACGAAAAATGGAGTATAGCGCCATCTGTATTTTTGATAAGGAACTTCATTCCTATCTGGTGTCCCACGACACCACACGACTTCTTATATTTTATTTTTTATTTCTGGTGTCTTCACTGTTTGTTGTTAAGGCTATGGCCGCGATGTTCGTGTGGGATTAGGTTATAATAGTTATTAATTGCGAACTAACTCGATAGGCGGCGTCTCGCTCGTCGCTAATCCAATGCACGCTACACTGTTAACTTGTTATTGAGCAGTTACGGATAAGTGTTAACGCGTTAATTAACAGTTCATCTTGTGATTTTAACTTTAAAATAGCTTTAAAACAACTGTACAAGAAGTCTACAGCACCAAAAATAAGGAAATCTTTACACAAACCCTTTACCAAATCATCTGACCAGGGTGGCCAAATCTCTTTAACAAGTAGAGACTGTCCAGCCAGTCACTAAAAGCTTTTCTGTAGCTGTTTCTAACTTTTTCTACCAAAAACCATGAGCATGAGTTTCACTCTCCGAAACCATGGATAGTGAACTTAATACTTATTTTCTGTGACGCTATGGTATCACTATAGCAGTCTCTCATTTCAAAAAAACCTCTGTTACTCTATGAACTAATAGAAGCATCATCGCGATTGGACGCCTCACTCTTTGAGTAAAATCCCTGTCAAGTTTGAATCTAGCCGGGATTCCCCGTAACATACAAGTTAAATTCCAAGGTAGTAGCGTTACGCTGATATCTGCACAAATGAGCTGGCCCGACCGGAGCGGAACCCTCTTACAGAAGATCAACCTAAAATGACAGCATTCGTACTGTCATGTTTCGTTGGTGAGTGCGAGACCGGAGGCCCAATGATGCAGAAGTATCTGTAGTATGCATTCGCAATGAGTGTGGTGACCACCACACTTGGATTCTGCTCAAGCCTTCCATCAGGCAGTAGAAATACTTTGGCAGGCTCATAAAAAAAAGTCAGTGCAACCACTCACAAAAGTTTCAATTCCAAATAAATTTATGAGATAAACTTAAATACAAAACATGCTGAAATAATGTATTCTGTTTATGTATAATATTAATGATTGATTGAATATAATTACTAACTAGTGAGTCGTGACTTGGATAAAGTGCTACTTGAAGGAGTAGATGAATTATTGTTTCATTTGATTTGTATAAATACGGACCTGCATTTTCAACTAATACTTATGTATGTTTGATATTGTACGCTAAGGTAAATTAATATTTCCAGAAGGAGTGACTCACAGCGACCACGAAAAAGAACTTAGTGGCCAATAGTATAATGTAGAAGTACAATATATAATGTAGAAGCATCCCGACAGCCCCGCAAAATGTGGGTCATCATGCTGCATTGCAGGTGGAATCTGCTCATGCTTGCCATCTGGCAAAGTAGAGTTACTTTGGCAGGCAAATAACATTCACTTACCGGACTTAGTGGCCAACAGTTATAATTAATTTTTTACAATAAACATGTACAACATTTATCAATGAACTGAGATTATACACTACTAGCTGACCCACGCAACCTCGTTTGCGCCTTATATTGCCCGTAGCGTGAAAAATTCCCCCGTTTTTGAATCATTTTTCATTGGTGCTCCGCTCCTATTGGTCTTAGCGTGATGATATATAGCCTATAGCCTTCCTCGATAAATGGGCTATCTAACACTGAAATAATTTTTAAAATCGAACCAGCAATTCCTGAGATTAGCGTGTTCAAACAAACAAACAAACAAACTCTTCAGCTTTATATATTAGTATAGATTTATTTATATACCCACTTTTATAGTGGTTACAAATTGTAAAAACATATCTTGGTATATGTCCAGCAGTGGACTCTTAAAGGCTGTTGACGATTATACGTAAAACATATCTAAACTAATATCATCAAGCTGAAGAGTGTGTTTGAACGCACTAACCTCAGGAACTGCTGGTCCGATTTGAAAAATTCTTTCAGTGTTGGATAGTAGTTGGATACTTTCAGTTATATCATCACGCTAAGACCAATAGGAGCGGAGCACCACTGGAGAATGTTTCAAAAACGGAGGGAAATTATCACGCTACGGGCAATAGGAGTCGCAAACGAGGTTGCGTGGGTCGGCTAGTTTAATTAAAAAATTAAGTACTGTGAAATGGGGGAACCATCACTTCAATAAAAAAAAATTACAACCAAATTGAAACGCATATACATATGTATACGTAAAAGCATGTATTTTAAAATAGATATCACACCGGTTTTTTGTGAGGCCGTGGTATCACTCCGGTCGAGCCGGCCCACTCGTGCTGAAGCGTGGCTCTCCCATTATTTATACGTGTGTGCATTCCCTGAATACCGCAGCTGCATACATTTACACGCGCTAGGGCGACCTTAATCCTCGACAACGCGAGACTTTTCGGGATCGGTCACGGGATTAGCACCGCGATTACGACCGTGTAAATTGCTTTTATTTACCCCCACTGTAATTGTCGCTATTATGATCTATTCTACTGAACAATAGTGTTTTATTTGACCCAAGTGGTAAGCGAAATTGGCAGTTCATTAAGCAAAAATTCTTCGGCTTTATTACATAATTTTATTGTATTTATTCATGAATGTACGTAAATGTTTAAAAATATTAGGTATCTTGTTTTATTGTCAATGATATTTGGAATAAAAATACAAAATTAAACTGACGTCTTTCTCAAATTATATAGTTTACCCCTGTAATCGAACGAGTACCTATCGGTTAAAATTTGAAAACCCTGAATATTGTTTTCAATTTAATTTGAATGTAATTTTTATCTTTAACAAAATAAATAAATATACAAAAATATTACTAATGATTCGTTCAATTTTGAAACCATTTTACAATTGAGTTAAGCATTTTAGAAGAAATTTGTGTAAATTTATAGTAAATCTCTGTTAAGTATTTTTAATAATTGGATTAGGTGAGAATTTTAAAATGTAAAATTGTATTTAAAAGTGAACTTAACTTAGTTTATAGTGCTTTATTTTTACGATCAATAATCTGTGTAATGTTACTGAAATGATGTTAGTTTATCTCTTCAGACGATCAAGATGAAATATCGACATATAGATTGCTGTTTAAATCTAAAAGGTTTACAACCCAGATTAGAAGGTTTTATAAAAATGTGTCATTTAAATTGCAATTTAAATAAGGATCTTACTTTTGAACGATATTTAGTAGTGTTAATTATTATTATTTAGGTAAACGATGTTTAAATAAGTTTTGAGTAATAATAACTTAACTTAACGTAGTGTAGGACGTCCACAGGCCAGGTGGAGTGATGATCTGCGCAAGATGGCTGGCAGGAGCTGGATGCGAGAAGCCGAGGATCGAACCAAGTGGCGCGCAATTGGAGAGGCCTATGTCCAGCAGTGGACTGCGATAGGCTGATGAAGATGATGATGATGAATAATAACTTGAGGAACACTGACGAAAGCTAAGTAACATCACGTTGAGATCTTGAAGTAAAGAAGTGAAGATTCCCAATTCTTTTTTTTATGTGTGTTCGCGGATAACTTCGTCGTTTATGACCGATTTTGAAGATTCTTTTTTTAATGGAAAGGAGATATCTCAAAGGTGGTACCATGATAAGGACACTAAGATCTGATGATGGCATCCAAGATAAATTGAGTAGAACCTTTACGTCAGTTTTATTTTTAACCGACTTCAAAAAAAGGAGGAGGTTTCTCAATTGGACCATATATTTTTTTTATGTGTGTTCGCGGATAACTTCGTCGTTTATGAACCGATTTTGATGATTCTTTTTTAAATGGAAAGGAGATATTCCAACGGTGGTACCATGATAAGGACACTAAGATTTGACGATGGCATCTAACAGAAATCGATTCAAACCTTGAAGTCGGTTTTATTTTTGTTAAAATTTTACTTGTTATGTAAAACAGCGGGCAACTGTATGTTATGTAATACTAGTATAATAAAACAGTTGTTAACTACTTACATACTTTTTATTACACTTTTGTCCACTATTTATATAACTTTATGAAATCTGGATTCGTTTTATAAAAGTCGTAGGACGTTACTTCTAATCTCATTATCAACCAGATATGCTCGCAAAACTGCTACAATGATTCACCGTTTATGTTCAAAGTTCAAAAATAATTTACTATTATATGAATAATCGAGATAATTGAAGCACTTATAAATTATATAATTTTACTAAACCGACTTCAAAAATTATAAGTACGCCTTTATTAGGTGTGCTAGCAATAAAAAAGTAATTGATTGCAATATTGGCATACACGAATTACTTAGCAAATCAACGAAAGTAATTATAATTAGCGTCGGAAGCCAGTCATCAGGCCAACGAGAACATGACAGAACAAAAACTGCTAATGGCACGCTGAACCCTTTCTTGTTGACGATAGATCGAAACAGTAATTAAGGCTAGTTACAAATTATGGGTTTTCTTACAACACTATTAACGGTGTGGAGTTATTTTCTTTGGTAAGGTGATTACCATTTTTTTGGTGTTAAAATTTACATTTAGGTATTTTAAAATGAATGACTCAATTTTTAACCCGTTTTTATGTTTTAACTATAAGCATATTCTATGTTTTAAAGGCCATGTTATAAGTAAATAAGTAGTTTGGCATCTTGTCACGGATAAGATGACAAAACAGGGAGGTTGATATAGAAACTTTTCAGTATTTGGTTGGCAAAAGTATTCACCAATAGGTAATGCAGAAGACGGGTCTTTTGATGTAAAGTGATCGTTACCGACATTGAACGCCTTGACTTTGAAGGAGAAGTATGCTCTTCTCCTGAACATTTGAAATACTGATAATGTTCACATAATAAAAGGTATAAAGCTTTCGTCCCTTATAAAGAAAAGTTTTAAAGAATAGACAGACAGATCACGGATCAGAACCGATTGAACTAATAGCTGGCCACGAAAGGCTAGGAAAAAGAATAAGAAGAGAGACAAACAAATCACGAAGTGATCGTTCTCCAGAATTGTATAATAGTACTAGCTGAACCCCGTGGTATTATCCGCGGTTAATGTCGTACCGCGGGTAACGTCGCAGGATAATGCTAGTCTAAAAAAAGTAGCCTTAGATCATCAGCTATCCGGGAAGGAAAGTCCCGTCAAAATTGGTCCAGTCGTTCCAGAGACAGACAGACAAAAATTTAAAAAAATATTATGGTATATGTATTGTGTATGCATAAGTACATATGCATTTAGTAACAAGCGGTTATTTAAATATCACAAACAGACACTCCAATTTTATTTATTTGTATAGATGTAGTACTTTTCTTTTAAAATTTAAAATTTTAAAATAATCTATTTTTATTGTTAGTCTCTGTGTATACAGTTAATATAGTTTTAACAGTATTTTTCTGAAAGTTATTTTTATATTTATGTTTGGAAACGTATGTAATGTATTAAGTTATATATATATAGAGGACAGAATATTTACTCATCGGTAATCGGTACTTTTGTCTAATAATTCATTAAAATGTACCAGGATCCGACCGGCTTCAGAAGTCGGCTACAATTATCTTAACAATTTCGTATTATATCACCAATCTATAGCAGTTCACTGCTGGATAAAGGCATCTCCTATTGTACGCCAATCAGAACAAGATTAGCCTTCTCGTAAAATACCTACTCCTAATATGAATTTATTTGAAAATAAACATTAACTTAACATTATCAGAAGACAAAACATGGAAATAAATATGAAAATAATAATTACAAACTACAATCAAACCATCGATAAATTATTTGAAAAAATACCAAATTCATAACACTGTTAAACAACTTGTAGCTAAAACTGTGAATTTTAAGAATATATTATATAACTATTTCCTTTGCTTGGTTTTTCAACAGCTCCATTACTTAAAAAACATCACACTTTGAACTTCATTACAAATTCGTACAAAACAATATTGCGACACTAAACAAACATTATAAAAGCCCATTTTGCAGACACCCTTCTCATTTCACGCTACTAGATTATAGACCATACGGTTAACAAAATAAGGTGCATAGTTCTATGATGAGTGATTTAAGGGGTAGGGTACAAAAACGTTTATTAGCACGTTTGGTTGGCAGTCGAGCGTGACGGCGATAAGTGACGACCTATTGAGATGTTTTGGGGGTGAATGTAATGACTGTGCATTAGGAAGTGTTCAGAAAAGGAGTGAGGATCTATTGTAATAGTTTTTCTTATGTTACGCTAAAGTATCAAAAGCAAAGGTGTTTATTAAATTTAGGCTTTGAAATTTTTTTTAAATGACAACTCCCGCGTCAGTATTCCTGGGGATAGGTTCTGTGTCGCAGGGGACTTTACATTATACGGACACAAAGAACACCCAGACTCAGAACAACAATTTGTGGATCACACAAAGTGTTGTACCATGTAGGATTTGAACCCACAACACTTGGCGTAGTTGAGAGCGGCGTGACGACCGCTTAAACCACTCGGCCAAGCGTACAATCTGATAAGTATACTGGTAAAATATATTCTGATAGTAAGAAATTTTAAAATAGTAATTAATTAATCATTTCAGTCTTTGATTCAACTTAAGCTTTCCATCAGGCTGAGTAGAGTCGCTTTGGCAGGCTTTCGAATAAAAAAAAATTGTAGTCGGGTCAAAAATCATTTAATTATGATGTAGGTAATAAAATGATTTTTAATATTTAACTATGTCATCTCAAATATAACATTGTCTGTGTAACATTCAAGGCTGGTAATATATCTATTTGTTTTTCTAAAATATTTTTACATGTTACATACAGAAACATTAAGATCAACGCGTGTTCGTGTTGTAATAAAGTAAATTTAAAAATTACATTTTGTAATCACTAAATATTATTAAAAATTCTTCTTTTTAAGCTAAAATAAGATGAAAGACGTCTGGGTAAAGGAATATGCACGTTTTTTAAATAGAATAGAATACATTTATGAGTCACACATGAGATAAGACATTTAACTTAGAATAAATAACAAACAAACAATATACAAAACAAACATAATAAAAGCAGTGAAATGTCTAGATGTGTGACCAAAAGGCCACAGCTCAGCTTATGCTGCGGTGAAAACTGTGCTCATGATGAAAGTGACCACTGCGCTGATTTTCAGCTGTAGCCCAACTAAATGACAATTTACTGTGTTTTTTAAGTGACATAAAATATTGGGACAAAAACAGTAGTGGTATCTGGTACATCGTAATATAATAGTTTAAAATAAAAATATCCTTCATTCTATTAAAAGCTGGCCACCCTACCTACTCCGATCAAAGCAGGGAATTCGATTACCATCACTTCACCATTGTTGTCTATTTGGCGCTTAATGCACTCCGGTATTGTTGTTAATCATCCAGCAACAACAGACCCCTCATTGCTAACCACTTCAAATGCAACAAAGACCAATATTATATTGCCTATCGCTCTGACGGGTCAATTGAATTATACCAAACCGACTTGAACTATACGAGCAAGTTGGATGTACGTATCCGGAGGTCTTAATAAGCTGGTTTTAGGCAGAAAAGAAGTGTTTATGTGTGACTGACTTTATAAAGGAGAATAAAAGTAATTTGAGATAAGATAAGATTGTGATAGTTTGCGATTGTAAAAGAGTTGCTTTAATAGGTTTTTGCTCGTTCAAAATTCACTGTGCTCAAATTTGTAACAGCATTTATATCATAGGGGTTGTTCTATGTAGGGTAAATATTTCTTTCCGTTTAAATTCCGTTGTATTTTATTGCCTGATGATGGTGATCACCACAACAAGGTGATTTGTGGACTACCTAGCTACGGACTGTTAGTGATACTCGATGCTTAACTAACTGAGTAACGCGGTGTTACCCACTGAGGCAGTCCAGTCGAGTTGAAATTAAAAGAACATCTAAAGTATCTATAGAATGTATCAAAATTTCTAAATGATAGTGTGTACAGCATCACATGTAGTTAGCGAGACGCCGTCTGGGACGGAAGCGGCCGGTAATTCGCTTAAACTCGCGCCAGTATCGACACCTCATTCGCTCCATACAAACTATATCTACGGGTAATGTGATTAAACACTTGTCTCGAGAGTATACAGTGCATTAAACGTGTATATAGTGATTTATGGCTTTTAAGTCTTGATAGGTTTCGTGGCTAATAATATCTATCAAAAATTCTAGTCTCCGAAATATCTAACAGAGTTTCATGTTTTATTGTAAACTAGCTGCCCCACGCAATCTCGTTTGCGTCTCCTATTGCCCGTAGTGTGATAATTTTCCCCTGTTTTTGAAACATTATCATTTGATGATCCGCTCCTATTGGTGTTAGTGTGATAATATATAGCCTATAGCCTGCCTTGATAAATGTACTATCGAACGCTGAAAGAATTTTTCAAATCAGACCAGCGGTTCCTGAGATTAGCGCAATTCAAACAAACACACAAACAAACTCTTCAGCTTTATACATTTGCATATATGTGTGTTTTGCTGGCGTGCCTAAAGGTAGCGGTTCGCGCCGCGACAGAGACAAGCGACCGAGACAGGAAACCGAGACCGGTGGCCGCGACTGTCACTTGACCATAGGCAAGGTATAGGTGCCGGCATCTAACTTGGCCAAACTTCGGCGTGGTGGGGGTAAGTTCGCGCATAGTTCACTAATGCAACAAATCAAAACAAAGGGAATCGAAGTGTAATCGACTTACGCACCAATAGCTTGCTCGAAACGTCCAATCGCTTGCTCGAAACGTCCAATTGCTTGCTCGGAACGGTGCTACTACAATCCCCGCGTCCCTCTATCACCAAAGGGACCTTAAAAACTACTTTCTGCGCATGGCCAAGTAAGCTGCCGGCACCTATATAAGCAACAGTTCGCGAGCGAGACCGAGACAGGAGCCAGTGACGTGAGACAGGAGACAGCGAGGCGGTCGCTGGACTAGTAGAGTCTCGTGTCGCGCTCAAAAAGCACATTAAATAGTTTCTATATTGTCATTAAACATATGGTACATCTTCACTAATAGCGAAATTGATCCTTCTTGGCTTCTAGGTAAATATAATAATGATAATATTATGGACATTTAACACGCAACGCCGTCTAGTCCAAAGCAGAGCTTGTATTATGGGTACTAGATAACTAATATAAATACATGTATATTTTTTTATTAAAAAAATACACCTAAACTCTTGAACAAATATTTGCAGATCTTAGAAACATTTGCCTGGGCTCTGGTCTCCTCTCAAGAGAAGCTCAAGGTCTCCTCCCCACGCTGGCCGAGTGCGGGTTGGGGACTAGCAAGACAACGTTGTAGCTACGTGATCTTGCCGTTGGATGTTTTTAAGCCGCCCAAAGGCCTCCAACTAAGCTTTACTACTATTGTCCTAGGATAAGGACCGACTGCTTAACGTGACCTCCGGATCACGGAGTCGCTCATGGTATCGTGCCATTAGCGGTCACCCATCCAGGTACTGGCCGCGCCGTCGTTACTTACCCTCAGCGATTGTTTCTAATCACCGAGCGCCCGAAGTTATATTTCTTTTGAAAATAGTACAAATTCTCTGTCACTTTATGACAAGCTATTATATTCGGCTTATCTTTATTAGAAAACCAAGTGTCATCTTAGTTCGCTCACACTACATTTCGCAAATATGTCTTTCGAAAGACATGTCAACGAATTAGATATTTTATTACAACTGCACTTAGTTTCAAAATACTTTACACAACAACAGACCCATAAGAAAGCAATTAATAGATACCTAGTTTAAACAGACCTCTGAATTTAGTTGTGAATTTCCAAATGTTTTAAATAATGTTCGTCGTTGATAATGGGGAGGGTCATCTGTACTGGTTGCCATCAATCGTTTGACATATGTTCGTCTAGGCAAGGGGATTGAGTGGCATAATCCCCTTGGATTCATTATTGCCCTTTACCCTTCCCTATAGGGCCCTTCATTCAATGTTTGCAGTGTTCGATTTATTATAAAAAAGGTGGGTTTATTGGATTTTCATTTCGTTCAAGGGTTATTGCCATAAGGTATTTATTAGTTTAAACTCTAATAGTGGAAAATAATCACATGGTCTAATTAATGGTCAAAATAATATTTTATTAATTGACGTACTTAATATGTTTTTAGGCTGTAAATTTGCCGGCTATACATCCATAGTTATATCTTTGAGGGAACTAAACGACCTGTATGCGAAGCTGAGTATTCATTTCTTATTGATGATTGACCTTGAACGAATATTTAAGGAGGCTATGCTTGTAACATCCTAAATTTTATTTATTCAATAGAAGGAAGTTTATGTTTATTGTTTATAACTATAGTTATTTGGCATGCTCTATGCTCTGAACAGCTTAAGAGACCCACTAGTTATGTAACAACTATGATAATCAAAATAACTGGTATATAAATTGTATGAATCTATTGTGTGATATAGGACTTGAAATAACATAGCTTAGGCCCTCCCTAGAGCCGAACGCTTGTGACTAGTCATTCGTCAAAGTGGTTTTAGTTGAAACATCACGTAATTTCGGTGTCTTAGACCCTAAGAAGCCGTAGACCTGATAACATTTTCTACCCGTCATCAAAAAGTTATATTAAAACATTTTCACACCATTTTATTTTCAATAATTAACGTGCTAAGTAAATAGATATTATACGAACTTACCTGTACTCGAACTTCAGGTAAATTCACCTTCATGGCAAGCTCTTCCCTTGAATACACATCAGGATAATGTGATTTCTCAAATGCTCTCTCCAGCTCATGCAGCTGGTAAGTAGTGAACGTGGTGCGATTTCTTCTGTGTTTCTTCTTGTTATCAGCTGCGGACCCTGGCCGAGGAGTGTCGTCATCACTACCTGGTGGTGATTTATCGTCGGTTGGGGTCCGCTGGCTATAACCGTCGTTGCTATTGCCAGAACCTTCACCTGAAATGCAAAAAAACCTTATTTAATAAAGCAAAAACATGTTTCATTTCCTGCCTGCCTCGTTGGTCTCGCGGTTGGCGTGAGCGACTGCTGATCATGAGGTCTCGGGTTCGATTTCCCGGGTCGGACCAAATGTTTGTATGATCTACAAATATTTGTTTCGGAGTTTGGGTGTGTTCTATCTATAATATGTATGAATTTACAAAAAAAGAAAGTATATATGTATTTATATCAGTTGTCTAGTACCCCATAACACAAGCTCTGCTTATCTTGGGACTAGATGGCGTTGTGTGTTTAGATGTCTGAAATATTTATTTATGTTCAGGGACAGACTTGCAGACAGGCCACCTGATTGTAAGTGATTATCTTCATGGACCCCTGAAACTCAGCGGATACAAATGATGTGTCATCCCTTTTACGAATCACTCCCTCTATTCCTTCCAAAGGTAGGACAACAAGAAGAAACAAGATTCCATGGTTTTGCCAGAGGCTTGATTACTAGGCCCTTGGAAGACCCACTCGCTATGTTGATCGAATAAGTAACACAACACTGCAAAGAGAAGCAAAGCTTGACCAAAACCATTACCATCCCATTTGGGAAGCGTTTTTTTTTGTAATGATCAAGCTTCAAAATTTACTCTACTCTGCCTGATGGAAAACAGACTCCAAGAGTGTTGGTCGCCATCTTCAATGCGAACGTGGACAGCAGAAATGTTGCGCTCGAGAGTGTATATCTCTCGCCACTCTAATTGTAGGCGAAAACTTCCGTTTCAAGAAGGGATCTATGACCCTCCTTAAAATGGATAGTTCTAGGCTGTTGACGAAGATGAAGTTCCAAGCAATAGTCAGTTAGCAAAAACCAGTTCTGCTAAACAGCAGAGTCTTATCGAAAGAAGATTACAAATTCAGGAGCAGCTTTACCTTTATGTTGCAAAAACTTAAGAATGAATCATCTAATATAGTGTTCTAATATCCGATCTAGAAGATCAATCTAGGGTCGGATCTTATACAATAGATCATGTAAATTATAGCCTTAACCCTGTGGATTTAAGATTGAAGATAAAATGAAATTGCACTACCTCAAAATGTAGAAGTATGAATCCAGGGTTTGGTGAAACGGAACAGTTCGTAAACAAGGAAATGACTTCCATATTTCACGCTAAACAAACAAAGCATTACATACATTTAAAAGGCAATCAACTATCTTCCAGTAAGTGTGTGATACGATCTAAAAAGCATTCTATTTCTACCACCTTAGGGTGCCATTTATCATGGCGTATCAGACCATCAGTGCTTTACACCACAATTATGAACATGAATACCTGTCTGTGAAATTTGATTTATCAAAATGTCGGGTACGAAATTGACCATTTAACCGTAGTGGTTAAAATGATTTAGGGAACTTCCTGATGCTAAAATTTAAATATTTGTTTTTTTGTCCTATTGGTGCTGTAGTTACTGACGCTAGCTGCTAAGCTGAAGGCTGTGAGTTCGAATCCCACCTAGGCCAAATAATATAATTAACATATCTCAGGTAACTTGAAAAAACGTATTACCGACTTCAATGCACTTACTGTTCAAATATTTTTGAATGATTATAATTTTCGTAGTGTAGGACGCCTATAGGCCAGGTGGAGTGATGAGCTGCGTGGGATTGTTGACAGGAACTAGAGCCTTAAATCGACCAGAGTAACGTGCAATAGGAGAGACCTATATCAATAAGCTGAGGAGGAAACATTTGAAACTGAATAAAAAAAAAGCTTTCAAAAGGACAGGGGGGATTACAATTTGATTATATCTGGAGCAAAAAGGTGATTTGTAGCATCATTGATTTAAAAAGAACGATAGACAGATAGACCTTATGACTAATCATAATTTAACAGACAACAGTAGTTTCAGTGCCACAGTTTGTGGTTACCTCTGTATTTTTTTTCATATAGATAGTTCTACGAAAGTGACTCTTCTGTGCCTGATAGAAAGCATGACCAGAATCTGAGAGGCGAGCATACTCATTGCGAATTCAGACAATGCAACAATACAGCATGGTGACCTACATTATGATACCCAAATAATACAAATTGGAGGTCATTCAGCTCCAGCCAGAAATTCTATCTATACTAATATATAAAGCTGAAGAGTTTGTTTGTTTGTTTGTTTGTTTGAACACGCTAATCTCAGGAACCACTGGTCCGATTTGAAAAATTCTTTCGGTATTGGATAGTCCATGTATCGAGGAAGGCTATAGGGTATATATCATCACACTACTACTAATAGGAGCGGAGCAACAATGAAGAATGTTTAAAAAACGGGGGAAATATTTCACGCTACGGGCAATATAAGGCGCAAACGAAGTTGCGTGGGTCAGCTAGTCATATATAATTATTATTTTTAGTCTCTCCTTGGTATAAGTTTTAAATGTGCCATTTCATATTGCTCCGTTCGCATAATTTTCGTAAACAAGTAAAATTATTAAAAATAAAAAAACCCAACTGCGTCAATATTTGGCATCTTTATTAAATTTAGTTTTTTTCATTAAAACATATAAGTTTTATATATTTTCGTAATCACCGTTAAAAATTCTTTTTTTGATACCACATTCGATTTATTTTAAAAAAACATTACTTTTTCAAATAACTTTTTGGAGCCAAAATATGTGTGATGTCACTCTTACGACTAAGACGAATCTATTGACACCACTCACATAAAAGTACGACTAGCCATTTAGGCTCTAGGGCGTGCCAAAGAAATATACATACATACACTCGAAAAACATAACCCTCCTTCTTTCGTAGTCGGGTAAAAAGGGGTACAATGTTTTTGCTACACGTATTATTATATAGATAATCACATACGTTACCACCCAAGACAGTCTTAGGTAAATATTATACCTGTTGAAATGTGAACGCGGACTCCATGCCGGATAAATCTATGGTTGGTCATAGAGGTCACTGTGTTTTAGTTATCTATGTACACTTCCATGATCTGTAATAAACCTCCTGTCGTTGTAACATCGTTCCGTCTATTCATTTTCTGCATTAGTTTAGATCTAGACAATCCTAATATAATAATAGTTTTTCATCAGGTTATGGGCCCTGACGCCCGATTAGTTTTCGATTAGGAACAGTATTTTGTGTGAAAAGAAAATTTGAAATTACAATTTCAATCGGTCTCCGTCACACGTTGTTCGGTCTTCGAGGTTCCTTTGTTTTTCAGCAAATCTCCTACATAATATACAAATAAAACCAAAAATGTCTTCAAGTTCTAATTTAATTAACATAGAAAAGTTAAAAGGCCGTGAAAATTATGCTACGTGGAGCTTTGCCATCAAGACTTATCTGGAACACGAGGACCTATGGAAATGTATAGAAAACGATGAAGAAACCACCTTTACTAAAGGCGACGACACCAAAGCCAGGACGAAAATTGTGTTATTGGTAGATTCTATCAATTACATTCACATTCAAGAAGCGAAAACTTCTAAAGAAGTATGGCTTAACTTGCGAAGGGCCTTTGATGACTCCGGCCTGACGAGGAAGGTAGGTTTGCTACGTGAGCTTATTACTACAGATCTAGAAAGCTGTGGGAGTGTTGAAAATTATGTAAATAAGATAATTACTTGTGCGCACAAGCTCAGGAACATTGGGTTTCATGTTGATGATGAGTGGTTGGGTACGCTCCTCTTAGCAGGGCTGCCAGATTCATATAAACCAATGATAATGGCAATGGAAAGCTCAGGTGTAACCATAAGTACAGATTTAGTAAAAACAAAAATTCTGCAGGATGTCAAGGATGAAAAAGACTCGGCTGCATTTTATTTACATTACAAAAATAATAATGCAAAGGCTCCTAAGTCTTCAGGCAAAGGCCCCAGATGCTTTGAATGCAACAAATATGGTCACATATCAAAAGTTTGTCGCAACAAAAGTTCAAATAAAAATACAAATTTTAACAAATCGTATGGTAATTCTAATGACACTTCAGGATTTGTAGCTGCCTTTTCAGTTTCACCTGTAGTGAAAAGGAACTGCTGGTGTCTTGATTCAGGAGCTGCGATGCATATGACCAATAATGAAGACTGGATTTATGATTTAAAACCTGCTACAATTAATACAGTCACTGTTGCAGACAATAAAACTTTATCTGTGAGGGGCTGCGGTAAGGTAAATATACAAAGTTATGATGGAAAAAAAAAGCAATTAATTGGCACTGTACAGGTAACCAATGTATTATTTGTCCCAGATTTATCTGTAAACCTGCTATCAATACCTCAGATAACTAAAAATAATTGCAAGGTACAATTTGATGAGAAGTGTTGCAGAATATACCAAAATTCAAAGCTAGTTATGACAGGTTATATGCAAAATGGGTTATATGTGGTTAATAATGATACTTTTGCACTATTATCGACAGCTCACCTGTGGCATCAACGAATGGGTCATATAAATTACCAGAACTTATTGAAACTCAATGATTCTGTTGAAGGAGTAGATGTGAAGATAAATCAAGCGAGGAATGTGACTTGCCATACTTGCTTACAAGGTAAACAAACCCGGCAACCGTTTAAGGATCTTGGCACAAGGGCTTCCGGTCTTCTAGAGATAATACATTCAGATGTATGCGGTCCAATGGAAGAAAAGTCACTTGGAGGTGCTCGATATTATGTCACATTTATCGACGATTATTCAAGAAAGGTATTTGTCTATTTCATGCATTCTAAGTGTCAAGTATTTGAGTATTTTAAAGAATTTAAGAAACTAGTTGAGAATCAGCTACAGACCAAAATAAAAATATTTAGGAGTGACAATGGCAAAGAGTATGCCAATGAAGCATTTGATAAATTCTGTAAAGAATCTGGTATCAAGCGACAGTTTACTGTACCATATTCTCCCGAGCAAAATGGCATGAGCGAGAGAATGAATCGTACATTGGTAGAACGCGCTAAATGCATGCTTATAGATGCTAAGTTGCCAAAGAAATTTTGGGCAGAGTTTGTCTCTACTGCTGCATATGTAATTAACCGCTCGCCAACGAAATCTATTAATTATAAAACACCAGAAGAAATGTGGACAGGCATGAAACCGAATTTACAACACATGAAAGTTTTTGGTTGTCCGGCTATGATGCATATACCTAAAGAAAAGCGGTCAAAGTGGGACTTCAAATCTAAGGAACTCATATTTGTTGGATACTGCCCAGAATCTAAGGGATATAGACTATATGATAAAAAGGAAGGAAAAATACTTCGAAGTAGAGATGTTATTTTCTTGGAAGAAAATATACAGAAAGATTTTATTTGGATGCCACTTAAAAATGAACAAACTAATGAAAATTTAAATGAAACTGTTGTTAGTGAATCAAGCTCTTATCAAAGTACTAGTCCAGTCCGGGAGATTGACAGCTCTCATTTTAGTGAAGATGATACAAAGGATGAAGATTATGTTCCTGAACGTAATGTCAACCAGAGCCCACTGTCTTCTACCACTCGAAATCTGAGACCCAGAAAAAAGATCCCTACCTATGTGTGTCACAATACGTCAGGGAATACAACTTTAATAAATGATCCTCAGACGGTAAAGGAAGCTATAAACAGTGAACATGCACAGATGTGGAGAAATGCGATGGACTGTGAATATGAATCACTAATAGAAAACAATACATGGACTCTCACTAAGCCATCTCCAGGAAAAAGGGCAATTCCAAGTAAATGGGTTTACAAAACCAAACTAAATGCTTAATGGAAACATAAGCAAATATAAAGCCAGGTTGGTCATCAAAGGTTATGAACAAACATATCCAATGGCATAGATTATGTTGATGTGTATGCCCCTGTGGTACGTCTCACCTCTATACGATACCTATTTGGAATGGCAGCTAGATACAAGCTATACATAGAACAGCTGGATGCAATTTCAGCCTTTCTGCAAGGTGATTTAGACGGTGGGAAAGTCTAAGCATCACCAAGTCATCAGTGACATGGGTCTACGTTCAAGAGAGGATGTTGAAATGTGAACGCGGACTCCATGCCGGATAAATCTATGGTTGGTCATAGAGGTCACTGTGTTTTAGTTATCTATGTACACTTCCATGATCTGTAATAAACCTCCTGTCGTTGTAACATCGTTCCGTCTATTCATTTTCTGCATTAGTTTAGATCTAGACAATCCTAATATAATAATAGTTTTTCATCAATACCCAACAGAGAAAGTTGCTAAAATATTCACCAGGGTGTAACGTGATGAAAATCGAGTTCCACTTCGGATACTAGGGGGGTAATTGTTTGCGGAAACTCGACGTTTATCAGTTCCATTATTTTGTCGGCGGTGAGTGATCGAGTGGGCCACGGTGTGGGCCAAAATGTACATACTCATAGTGAGTTACAACCTTTATAGATTGTAGATTTTTGAAGTGAAACCTTCTTTAGGCACTTTGAACACTTTTTGGGTAAACAAAAATCCTGGCACTCGCGTCATCGTCACCGAACGCTTTCCATGAGCTATAAGTATATAGCCTGTTCATTTTCATAGTGTCATTTTGATCGTATACAATCAAGCCTCCTGTGCCGTCCGCCCACTAATTAAATAATATAAATTGCCAAATCGCTGGCAACTGCTGAACGAATATCTGCCCCCAAAGAGTGCCAACCGTCCTGGTCTTGGGCAATTCCCAATGGCACAGAAGCATCACTAGCCCGCCATGGTGTGGGTCACCATGCAGCATTGTTGCATTGTCTGCATCCGCAATGAGTATGATGACCACCACTCTTGGATTCTGCTTATGCTTTCCACCAGGCAAAGTACCGTCCCTTTAGCGGGCATATACATAAACAGATGTGCCCGCAGACAGAAATTTTAATTTTTTTTTTTGTATTGGTACCTTGTATACACACATATTCATTTAGTAAAAATCGGTTATTTTAATATTACAAACAGACACTCCAATTTTATTTATTTGTATAAATAAAACCTTTGTTTATACATAAACAAAATATCTCCACAATATGGACACGACTACTGAATCCTTCAAACTCATTTACAGGATAGCGCCACAAACGTTTGATACGTCATCTGTCAGTTGTAAAAACGATTAAGAAATCAAAAGTGAACAAGACAGCCAACAAAACATCTCCATACACGTCACAGCAGATTGAACGATCAAAGACGACCTCTCACTCCCTCCCATAACGAGTAAACGAGAAAGAATTATGTCACATTTAGATTACCGCTGTAGATTACAGGGAGTATACAAAACAAATAAAAATATTGTGGCCAACGCATTAAGACATTTTACACTTATCATGATACAATCTGGTGTCCGTTTTTTTTTTCTTTTTCGTAATAATTATCGATAATCTGGCAACACTCGCGAGCATTATCGTCTATAATGGGTTGTCTCGTTGTTTTTTTTTCGTGTAGTAACCCTAATCACGTGTCAGATTTACCGTGTAACGTATTAAAGCTCTTCGGTTTTAATGATTTTTTCCGAATGGTTTCATTATTGAATTATTTGGTTTTAGAGATCCGTCGATTTAATAAGCGATTAATGGACACAAAGTGTAAAGTCAATCAGTACTGACGGCGGTTTAAATTTATTTAAAGTAATTATAAATGCGAAAGTTTTGATGAAGGCTTGTTAAATAATTATGCGAGAACGACTGAACGTATCTTGATGTTACTTTGCTTAAAACAGAACATATTTTATTCTAGAATTATTGTACAAAATCGATATGTTATTTAAAATACGATTAAATATCGTCTGATCCCACGTAAGGAAGAGCCTATTTTAACTATGAATTTCTAATATTCACGCACATGTTCAATTAGAATATGAAAACTATGCCAAGACATGGAACAAGTGATCGAATCCTAAGTATAACTGTTTCTATTAGTCGGGAATCGAACATGCAGCATAGCGTCTGGTCTCAGTATAAGGTAGTGGAGACATAATAATTTTAATTTTGCTTTCCCTTACATGTATGTAATCTTATATATATATATATAAAATTTAGTCAACCCTCTCCTAATCGGTATTGTCACAACAAACTAAATACAATTCGCACCTCTATTCCTACCTGGACACACAGAGAAACTAAAACACATTAATTTACATACAAACGCACACACACTAACAAGTTTAGTTACCAATTGCAGGCTTCATCACGACCGCTCAATTGCCAACTGAATTGTGTGGCTTACAATCGATTTGCAATCGCTATTACGAGCCAATATTCGATTATGTCCCCCTGTGGTACTGACCGCAGTGCTAAACGATCATTCGATCACTGTTAATGGGTAAGTTTGGGCGAGTTTCGATGTTTTGTATCGATATAATACAACATAATGATGTATTTTTTGGATAATAATATGTTTGCATTCGTTATAACTTTTATATAAACCTTGGTCTAGTGGTTGACGTATGCGACTGCCGATCAAGAGATCTCGGGTTCGAATACCGGGTCGGGTCATAAGTGTTATTGAGTTTTTCTCGTTATAGAAACACTTAATAACAGTTCGGAGTTTGGAAGTTGGGGTCTGAACCTACGTGCCTCGGAGAGCACGCAAAGCTGTCGGTCTTGGGCCTGATCTCTCCCCGTTCGTGTTGGTTAACTGTCCCATCGGATTATGAGAGTGAGGGAACAGAGAGTGTACCTGTGTTTGCGTACACACTTGTTCACTATAATATCTCCTGCGCAGTTGGCTGGTCTTCGCTGAGACTGGCCGCCATGGCCATTCGGCCAGGAGACCGTTATTATAAACCTATAATTAGATTGACTCTTATTTAGAACCATCTTTGATTTTTACATTGAACCCCAAAAAATATCTCAATACAGATAAAACAGATACGTTTGCTTTAATTCTAATAAGTTCTAGATATTTTTTCGAGTTCTATACGCCGTACCAAAACGGTACCCTAATAGAACAATTTCGCTGTCTGTTTCTCTGTCCGTTTATCAAGACTATTTTATTCAGAAATGCGTGAAGATATCACGTTGAAATTAATAACAAATACCTAGTTCTGTGGGCCCTTGTAGCAGTGAAAAAATTAAACTTCGAAGTCAACGCTATCAAAAGATACGACCTTTCATGCTCCGTTTTTACCGCATGTATCGACACTCGCAGGGGAAAAAAATAAGATTTGACATGAAGCAATGTATGTTTGCATAGTTAAAGATAAACTATAAATTTGTAGTTGCATCACAAGAAAAGAAAAACGATTATAAACTTATTTGCAGTTGGTATATTAACCATGATCTAAATAGATGTACGGGGACAACCGTTCTCTAAAGGCAAAGTTGAGTTTGTCCCTAATTAAAACTAAAAGTATGTAAGGAACACTCAGAGCGCGAGTACGACTCGCACTTGGCCGGTTTTTTTAAGACGCTATGCTTAATAATCGAAACAATGAAGGATCAATTACATCGTTTACAACACAAGATCGGCAGAACCAAAATGTTTATGACGTACAAATTTTTTTGGTTTGGATGCCATCTTAGTCTTTGCCTAGCAGAATTTATTTTAAAAACACGTAAACATAATTTTGAATAAAATCATTTTCTTATACATTGTCTAAGACACCTTTATAATCAATTTTAGAGTTTTAACATGAATATAATGTACCTTAATGGCACTGCCGATTGAATTTTATATATCACTAGCTGAACCCCGCGGTGTTACCCGCGGTTATTGTTGTACCGCGAGTAACGTTAGTAGTAAAGTTAGTCTAAAAAAAGTAGCCCTGGATCATCAGCTACCTGTCAGTGAAAGTCCCGTCAAAATCGGCCAAGCAGTTCCAGAGATTACCCGGAAAAAACAGACAGACAGATACAAAAAATGTTTTAACTACATTTTTGGTATATGTACCTTATATACATAGATATTCATTTAGTAAAAAGCGGTATTTTAATATTACAAACAGACACACTAATTTTCTTTATTTGTTTAGGTGTATAGATGTATATATATTTGTAATACAAGACTACTACCTGCTTCTGTCCACGGCTTCTGTCCGTGTGTATATCGCTTTAAAGAATATCAATGTCCTTCATCAAGAGTTAAGGTATCTCTATGAAAAATTTAATTGAAATCGATGCATCGATTTAGCCGTGAAAGCTTTACAGACAGACAGAATGACTAGACTAGACTATGACTAGACACAGATTGTATATATATATATATAATCTGAATCTCGAAAACGGCTCTAATAATTTTCATTAAAATTTAGTATACAGGGGGTTTCGGGGGTGAAAAATCGATCTAGCTAGAGTAAAGCCGAGTAAAGCTCGGTCATCCAGGTACTAGACATTTATTACAGAGACAATACATCTATAAATAAACGTTATATTTCCCTTTCTTTTACCACACTAAATAAATAAACAACTCAAAAAATCTTATCACAAACTAACAAGTACCTAAAATTCCAAGTTATGCGCACGCCACCGCCACATCTGATAACACTTTAACTCGATTAACTAATTATTAATTTCACACAAATTATAACGACCACGCTATGACCCCATTCTGTTTTGAAAGAAATTATGTTCAACCAAGTGACCTTTGGAAGTTAAGCTCATTAAAAAAACAGCTGAGGTAAGGTCATTGGAGGGAAAAACTGCAGTGAAACACGTTCTCGTCTCGTCTCGTCTCTGAAGTCTCGTCTCTCTCGTCTAAGAAGTATCAATCCGTTTTTACTGTGTATTGGGAACTCTGTCTCACAGAAATCCGGTGATCAATTCTGTAGCTTGCCATTTAAACAACTATCAATAAATAAATAAATAAATAAATAAATAAATATCTCGGACATCTTACACACAACGCCATCTAGTCCCAAACTAAGCAGAGCTTGTATTATGGGTACTAGACAACTGATATAAATACTTATATACTTTTTTTGTAAATACTTACATATTATGGATAGAAAACACCCAAACTCCGAAACAAATATTTGCAGATCATACAAACAATTGATCCGATCCGGGAATCGAACCCGAGACCTCAAGAACAGCAGTCCCGTACGCTACCACTGCGCCACCGAGGCAGTCAAATTGATACTAATTTTATGAAACGGGAAAGTTTGTTTCATTGTTTGGTTGAACGTGCTAATCTCGGCCACTCTTGGTTCTCATTGGATTTTTTTTTCGTTGTTAGATAGACCGTATATCCCCATTATGACCAATAGGAGTATCAATGGAAAATGTTACGGAAATGGGGGAAAATGATTTATTTTGAGCTTGAATTGTCAACCGGTTTGATGGAATATGAAACAGGAAACATGGAGCGACCGACATCGTACCTCCGCAACCCTGAGTCCGATTTTTCTAAGCTATATGCAAAGGTATCATCACTAGGTCGCTATGGCGTGGGTCACCGTGCTGCATTGTTGCATTGTCTGCATTCGCAATGAGTATGGTGACCACCACTCTTGGATTCTGCTTATGCTTTTCATCAGGTAGAGTAGAGTCATTTTGGCAGGCCATAAGTAAAAAAAAACAACCAAGTGCGAGTCGGACTCGCGCAGGAAGGGTTCCGTACCATCTATATATATAAAAACTAGCAGACCCACGTAACCCCGTTTGCGTCTCCTATTGCCCGTAGCGTGATAATTTTCCCCCGTTTTTGTAACATTCTTCATTGTTGCTCACTTTCTGTAAGTCTTAGCATGATGATATATAGCCTATAGCCTGCCCCGATAAATGGGCTATCTAACACTGAAAGATTTTTTTTAAATCGGACCAGTAGTTCCTGAGATCAGCGCGTTCAAACAAAGAAACAAACTTTTGAGCTTTATACGTATATTAGTATAGATAAATCGCCGAAATGTATGTATGTTCATAAATTCTAATCGGCAGCACCAAATTAAATGTTTGTTTATTTTGTGTTCTTTATTTTTAGGACAAGGTTTGTGTCCCTACAAGAAAAATTAAAAGATAGCGGGAAGTGACATTTTTTCTGTTCGCGACTGTACACTGCCTGTGGGAAGCTGAGATAGATATGTAAGTATGGCGGTACGAAGTTGGCCGGGTCTGTGAGTTATCTATACTTTTCAAGCGTCTTACCTGTTGCAGTTGTCAATATCGAAAAACGAGCAAAAAAATCACAAAAATTTCAGCTGTCTAACTAACACGGTTCATGAGATACGGCCTAGTGACAGACGGACAGACGGACAGCGAAGTCTTAGTAAAAGTACCCGAAAGGTGAAATATTTATTATTATAAATGTGTTTGTCAGGACATATTTTGTATAGAAGAAAATTAAAAGTGAACAGTAGTGATATGTTTTCTTACTCCACGACTGTAGCCTACCCGTGAGAAAGGTGAAACGGCCATAAATACTAAAGCAAGTTTTTATGAGGGTTAGAAAATAAAAAATAAAAATGCCGGTACGAAATTGGCCGGGTCAGTTAATGAAATATATTATTTACTAGCTTTTGCACACGGCTTCGCTCACGCAGACTTTCATACCCTAATTTACCCCCTTAGGGGTGGAATTTCAAGAATTCATTTCTTAGTGCTCACCTACGTTCAAAATTTCAGGATTCTAGGTTCAGCGATTTGGGCTGTGCGTTGATCTCTGGGTATGCCAGTCAGTCAGTCACCTTCCTCTTTTATATATATACTAGCTGTCCCGGCAAACATCGTTTTGCCATAACACACACAAAAAATTTCATCAAAATCGGTCCAGTCGTTTGAGAGTAGTTCAGTGACATACACACTCACAGAAGAATTATATATATAAAGATATATAGATTTAGCATACTGATAATGATTGCTTGTGTCTATTTATACATTAACAGATTTAAGATTATGACACTGATAATGTATCTTAATGCGTTATAACTTACAAATACACTGATTGAAAACCTATTATGTCATTGCGAAATACAAATGTAAGCAGCTCTCTTAACTTTTATTATATACAATCGAAATGTTATCTAAGTTATAATTCACAAAGTCTATTTACAATTTATCTAATGTCTAAATTAGAAGTCTGCTGCTGCCCTGCTTTTTACATTAAAGATTCGAATAAATAAAATCTAGATATTCTAATAAACCTTTACAAGACTAACTAGTTTCAAACTAAGGACATTTTATTTTTTTTATTTTTAAATGAGTTATTTTGGCAGGCCAGCCAAAATAACTCTACGCGGCCTGATAGAAAAGCATAAGCAGAATCCAAGAGTGGTGGTCACCATACTCATTGCGAATGCAGGCAATGCAACAATGCAGCACGGTGACCCACACCATGGCGGGCTAGTGATGCTTCTGCATTATTGGGCCTCTTGGGACGACTTTTTCTATGAAAACTAGATTGTCTGGCAGAATACTATTTTGAAAGTCCCGTCAAAATTGGCCCAGCCGTTCCAGAGATTACCCGGGACAAACAGACAGACAGACAGACAAAAAAAACATTGAACTACATTTTTGGTATATGTACCGTGTATACATACATGTGCGTTTATTAAAAAGCGGTTATTTTAATGTTACAAATAGACACTCCAATTTTATTTATTTGTATGTATATAACACAAAATACATAGGTATATTTACTTTGAATTTTGTCACACCTAGTATATTACAGTAACCTGCTGCTGAAAATCAGTCCGCAATTGTCGGTAAGTAACCCATGAACAAGACACGCAGTGAAACATAGAACCGACTTCAAAAAGAAGGAGGCCCTTTTGCATTAGGTTATAAACATAAAAGGTAGTAGAGCCACGCTGATTTCAGCACGGTAGGGCCGGCTCGACCGGGGCGGTACTACCCTCGCACAGAAGATCAACGATTTTGACTGCCTCGATAGCGCAGTGGTAGCGTTTGCAACTGTTGTGCTTGAGGTCTCGGGTTCGATTCCCGGGTCGGATCAAATGTTTGTATGTTCTGTAAGCATTTGATTCGGAGTTTGGGTCTTTTCTATGTATAACATGTATATATTTACGAACAAAAAAGTATATATGTATTTATATCAGTTGTCTAGTACCCATAACACAAACAAATGGCGTAGTGTATTAGATGTCCGAAATATTTATTTATTTATAATGTAAAATGACAGCGTTCGTGCTGTCGTGCTTTGTTGGTGAGTGCAAGACCGAAGGCTGAACGATGCAGAAGCATCACTAGCCCGCCATTGTGTAGGTCATAGCTGCCTTGCTGCATTGTCTGCATTCGTAAGAAGTGTGGTGATTCTACTTATGTTTTCACTAGCTGAACCCCGCGGTTATTGTTGTACCGCGAGTAACGCCGCGGGACAAAGTTAGTCTAAAAAAAGTAGCCTAAGTTACTCCCCGGATCATCAGCTACCTGCCAGTGAAAGTCCCGTCAAAATCCGTACAGCGGTTCCAGAGATTACCCGGAACAAACAGACAGACAGACAGACAGACAGACAGACAGACAGACAGACAAAAAAATTTTTAACTGCATTTTTGGTATATGTATCGTGTATACATACATATGCATTAAGTAAAAAGCGGTTATTTTAATATTACAAACAGACACTCCAATTTTATTTATTTGTATGCATTAAGTAAAAAGCGGTTATTTTAATATTACAAACAGACACTCCAATTTTATTTATTTGTATAGATAAGGCAGAGTAGAGTTACTTTGGCATGTTGGCAAGCCCATAGGTACATTAAAAAAAAGTAAAAATATAGATCAACCGATAAACCTTCTAATATTCATAATGGAATAAAAAACCCTAATTGCCACAATCAGTTTTTATTAATCAACTAGCTGAACCCCGCGGTGTTACCCGCGGTTATTGTTGTACCGCGAGTAACGCTGTGGGACAAAGTTAGTCTATAAAAAGTAGCCTAAGTTACTCCCCGGTTCATCAGCTACCTGCTAGTGAAAGTCCCGTCAAAATCGGTCCAGCCGTTCCAGAGATTACCCGGAACAAACAGACAGACAGACAGACAAAACATTTTTAACTACATTTTTGCTATATGTACCGTGTATACATACATATGCATTTAGTAAAAAGCGGTTATTTTAGTATTACAAACAGACACTCCAATTTTATTTATTTGTATAGATATGATTACAACATTAATTCGATTTCGTAAGCGCATACTGACTATCTCAATATCGATCTCAGTAAGCCAACATTTGGACAAACATTTCGATAATCGACCAACATAACCAATGATTGGAACTGACGTGCAGCATCCGGCGTTAAGTGAAACATTAACAAGAAAATAAAGTAACAAATTTAAAGCGCTTTCAACTAACTGAACCCGGCGGTATAACATCAAACGCACGTAACGCCGCGGGTCAAAGCTAGTCTAGTAACCTAAGTTGCTCCTTATATAATCAGCTATCTGCCAGTGAGTCCCCTTAAAATCGGTCCAGCCGTTCCAGAGATTAACCGGTACAAAGAGACAGACAAACAAGTAAAAAATGTGTTTTGCTTAAAAAGTTGTAATTTTTTTTATATTACAAATAGACACTCTAATTTTATTAATTTGTTTAGATGGAGAACAATTTGTTTGGTTAGACGCAGTGAACTCAGAAGCTACTAGTTGGATTAAAAAACTAACTCATTTTTAAGGGAAAGCGCCGACCGAAATCTAGTTATTTACAGTTAATAATTAATCTCAGAAATGGCTACAACCATTTTCATGAAATTTAGTATGCAGAGGGTTTTGAAGGCGATAAATCGATCTAGCTAGGATTCCTTTTAAGAAAATTTCCCAAAAAAGAAAAAAACGGTCATCCGGGTCCTTTTAAATCTATCTATACTAATATATAAAGCTGAAGAGTTTGTTTGTTTGTTTGTTTGAACACGCTAATCTCAGGAACCGCTGGTCCGATTTGAAAAAATCTTTCTTTGTTAGATAGCCCATTTATGGAGGAAGGCTTTAGGCTATATATCATCACGCTAAGACCAATAAGAGCGGAGCACCAATGAAAAATGTTTCAAAAACGGGGGAAAATTATCACGCTACGGGCAATAAGAGACGTAAACGAAGTTGCGTGGGTCAGCTAGTAGCACTATATAGGGTAAAATATACGCGGTAACCTCAAGAGCATACTAAGTGATCTAGTGGTAATCCACACAAATAAATAAAATTGGTGTATTTGTAATTTCAAATTAACAACTTTTCACTAAATGTGATAAAAAATATCCTACATCAAAAAAAAATCTTGTGTCTGTTTGTTCCGGCCAATCTCTAAAACCGCTGGACCAGTTTCCACGGAACTTTCACTGGTAGATAGGTCAAGGTATATGGAATAACTTGGGCTGAAGTTATTTCAATAATATAGTTTCACTACAGATAATACATTCTCTTAGTTTTTTACCTAGCTTCAATAATTTTCCGTCTGTTTGTCAGACAATATAATAATAGAAAGACCGACTCACTTTCATATTTATAATATTAGTTTTAATATTAGTATTTATACACAAAGATCAATCAAGGAACTTAACTTTAATGGAGTTGGTTTTACTTGCATTTTCACGAGTCATTGGACAAGTAGCGCTAACGGTTATACTTTTTTAAATGCGATTATTTAGCTAAATATATTAAAATTGTATTACTGTAAAATAACAAAAGGTTATGAAACATTGAGTACATTTTTCAAGCAGTAATTATTTTACGAAGTACCTACCACGTACCTACTGTTTGCTAAAGCCATGTAAACTTGTTTAACACATGACAGCATGTGCGGCTATATAAATTTTACATGTAAACTGTCAGAGAATGTTACTTTAATACATAAAGGAAGGTGATCTAGTGACCACTTATCTTTAAAGATATTAGCAGTAATGTAGAATTAACCATCAAGTTGAACTAAGTAGCCGATTTCTATTCCGGTTAACTCTTAGATTACTCACGTGTTGCCGAAATATTTTTCATTTTAATGCCTGCCAAAATGAATCTAATATAATTGAAACTCTAATTACTTTGCGACAATTTAATTTTGACAAAAGTTATGCAAAAATTTGACTAAATTTAAAGACTTTATATATTTACACGTTGCTGTCCAACGCTTTGAAAATAAAAGACGTGTATGTATGCACCTGGAAGGCTTTTAAAAACTCTATTTTTACCCGACTACGCCGAAACTAAAACGGTCATATTTTTGGCAGTACCGTAGCGCTTAAACTACTAAACAAATTTTAATGAATCAGGTGTCAAGACTATATTGATCTTAGCAAAATGTTTACTTCTGTTTGTTTACTTTAGCTGATGATCCAGGGAGTAACTTAGGCTCCTTTTTTTAGACTAACTTTGTCCCGCAGCGCTACTTGCGGTACGACGATGACCGTGGGTAACACCGCGGGGTTCAGCTAGTTATTTATAAATCCGTTCAGTAGTTTATGCGTGAAAGAGTAACAAACATCCATCCATCCATCGATACTTATAAACTTTCGCGTTTATAATATTAGTAGGACTAAGTCAATAAAAGTCATCTTTGACTAATCAGCTTACTTTTAAAGTTTACTTACAAAGATACGATTGGTGCTTTTGTAAAACAAGAGAGATTTTTTTTATATGCGTTGCAAATTATTTGAAACGTAGGCGGTGCATTATAAGCGCCGCCCGCGAGCATCCGCCCGCAGCGTACCGCGCGCCGCCGACGGGTTAACTACGAATTATTTAATACGAAATAGTTTATAAAGGTATTTTTCCTTAATACTAAAATTAAAATAATTATATATTCAGTTTTAAAATATGTACCCATTATGTTTTATCATTCTTAGTTTAAGTATAAACATTTTGAGAGCTTATAGAAAATCCGTGCAAGTAAATAATGTCTATTTGTTGAATTTTGTAATTCCAAAAAACTAGAAAGTTAAAATAATAGCCAACTAAAGTTTTAAACTTAAATTAAGTTTTTTTTTGTTAGGCAAATATTCACTGTATTTAATAATCTCACGTGTAGTGATGAATGCTTGTTACTCTTTCACGCAAAAACTACTTAACGGATTTGGATGAAACTTTACAGTAATATAGCTTATTCATCTGAATAACACATAGGCTACTATTTGCAGCGATAACCGGCATACACGCGGGCGGAGCCGCGGGCAACAACTAGTGTTTAATAATTTGAGTTTATGTTTTATTGTTTTTCATACATTAGATTTTATTAAATATTCGAATAAGTAAAACTTGAGATGTAAATATTTACATATGCGTTAATAAAAATGTGTATGGAAAATAGAAACCTGTATCTTTTATAAAGCTTACTAAACCAAATACCTTTTATCAATAGTCAATTATTGTTATGAGTATTTTTATATAAATTATTAATAAAACCGACGGAAATTTGAATTAAATTTGTATTTGAAATAACTACCTAGCCGACGGCGACGGCAAGCTAAACCTCGGTAAATTATTTATTACAACAATTAAATACTAAATAAAATAATTTATTGGCTCCTTAAACCTAAGGTGATTTTTTAATAATTTAACTCGATGAAATTAAGCAGTTAATTAAGTACCCAATTCATTCGTCTATTCAATGAAATGCCAATCGATCCGTTCATTACATATTTACATTTAACATTTGAACTACAGGTTTGATTTTGGTACGATAAACATGAATCCAGAAACTTTTTGAAGTAAATTAGGTATAACTTTTCTAAACAGCTTGTAGAACTATAAAGTATATTCAAGATTAACCAACTACCACCACACAATGTGCAAAGTTAATCTCTTACAAATAAATTCAAGATATTGCACATAATATAAATTTAACATACCAGCACTCTCCACCGCTCCCGGCGACACTGGCACAGTTTCACACTCCCGCTCGTCTCTCCGTTGCTCAAATTCACCCTGCACTCGAGATACCTGCCTCTGTCCATTCAGTCCTAATATAGCATCTATTGTATGCCTCGGTCCTGGATGCACACTCGTAGGCACTTGTGTCAAGCCTAATCTAGACTTCACTGCATCAAAACTTTGATTCAAATGTTGTATTTGCTGTGCGTGAAAAAACATTCCCATTCTATTTAGCGTCTCTAAGTTCTGTTGGTGTTGCGATAATGTTATTGATTGGTCTGTCACGTTTATAGAAGAGCTAGAATTTGGGCTGCTCATCTGCGAGCGCGGACTGTTCGTGTCGGAACGGTCCGGTGTTTGGTTGCCGAAAAATCGTTCGTCAGGCGCGTCCATCTCACAGCGATACGCGTACGTCACTGGCGCTCCGAAACTACTACTAAACCCGGCGGGGAAGAAGAAGGCGGGGCTTATTCAAAGGGGGGCGAGCGAAATTGCCCATTGAAAGTGCGAAATTTGGGGTCGCGAAGTGATTTTGTTTGGTAAGAAGCAAGAAGCGGCATATTAGCATTTTCCCCTTGGAGTTTCTTTGAACTGTATTGAGAGTTGGTGATGGTTGAATAGTTTTTTTTTCTGTTTGATTGAGTCGATTGTGCTAGGTGTTAGAGTGTTGCCGGGAGTTTATTAGCGATTTCTTTGAGGGTTCTTGAAGTTCTAGGTCGTTTGCTTGTTGCTTCTTGCACGAATGTTGTAGAAGTTTGAAAATTGATACTTATATTAAAAACTTACAAATTTAATTCACATACATTATATTTCTTTAGATGTTAAAAGATGTTTCTAAGTAGTTTAACATTTAAATTAATCCAACAATCATTTGTTATAATAATGTAACAAAACAAGTACTTAAAAGCATAGAATAATAATAGACACTTTCGAATCGAACTTAATGCCGAGCTAATCAAAACTTTTTTGCACACATTAGCAGCTACTCAGCAAAAACAAACTAAACGCAGTCGCAACTTCTAATTACACAAATGCTAATGAACTCGATTCTAATTAATGACGATAATCAATACGGGGCCAATCAGACGCTACCTGTCTCAGAGGGGGGAGGGAGAGGGAGCGAGACCACGCCGGACATCTGCCTGTTAACACACAAATTTAACCAAATCGGTTAACCCGTAACCAAACAATAACAGATTTTCCAACTGACCAGAGAGGGGATAACACCATGACTTATATCTTACACTCAATCACTCAAAAGTCATCTGTAATTTTTTACCTGTAGAGTTTAAATTCGTTATGTGCTTAAACATAAACTTATGACGTACAGACATAAGATATAGAATCGTCAATATAATTTTGTCTTCTTCACTCTTACACAGATCTCGTTCGCTCTCATCTCAGGTGTAGCGACGGTTGCTAGGGGGCGGGGCGCGTTGTGACGTCACCCGTCGATCGACCAATCGGTGTGGGGGTTTTGTTTTTTTCTTGGTGCGTCTTGTATTGTCGATGCGTTTCTTTTGTTCGACGTTCAGTGATTGTTCGCGGCCCGCTGTTACACGGTTAACTTAGAAATAACAAGCTACTGGCTTTTAGCACGATATAACTTCATTATTTATTTTTTTCTTTATTTTATGTACTTACATGCATAGATATTGTATTAAGCATATTTTTAAATGTTAATTCTTTTATTCCAGTATATGAATGAATAATTAGTTCGATAATTATATTAGTTGAGAGTAAATAAGATGGTCTTCATGCAAATATAATAGGTATTAGGTATTTCCAATTGGCAATGACTGCTGTCTATAGAGTTTGGATACAACAGATTTTGTTTGTTTTAAAGCTATCCGGAGAATCCTTTCTACAAAACTGTTTGCAGAAAAAATACCATTTTGCCAATACCATGCGCTGAAAAGCATGAAACAAGTTTGAAAAGCCGTAGTCACACGTTAAATAGAAACGTACCATAACATTATAACAACGCATGACTACGGCTTTTCAAACTTGTTTCATGCTTTTTCAGCGCCGTTTTTTTGTCGTAGTTGGGTTTTAGTTTTTGCTTTTTTTATTACATAGTAGGTATAAGCTTAGCTTAGTTGGTATTTTAAAAGATCTAATCTTTAAAGTACCAACTCACTGGACTTTAATACAATTTTCAGTAATAGATGGAGTAATTCAAGAGGAAGGTTTATGTGTGTAGTAGATATCTATATGCATATTATAGTACTGCGAAGCCGCATCGGGTCGCTAGTCTATCTATACAAATAAATAATATTGGAGTGTCTGTTTGTAATGTTGAGATAACCGATTTTTACTAAATGCGTGTATGTATACACGGAACATACCAAAATAACATTTTTTTTATAATTTTTGTCTGTCTGTCTGTTTGTTCCGTGTAATCTCTGGAACGGTTGGACCGATTTTGAATGGACTTTCACTGGCAGATAGCTGATGATCCAAAGAGTAACTACCTTTTAGACTAAGTTCGCTCTAAGTTTTTTACCATACCCCTGGTAACGTCACGAGACAAAGCTAGTCTAAAAAAATTGGTAAAGCTGTTTTAGAGATTAGTCGGAACGAACTGTGTGATGATGCATCAGCCAGTTGGGGCACGTAATTTTATATCTACCTATACTCTAACTTTTAATTCAATTCCAGATTTGACAATTTCAGTGTTGCAACGTTATGACAAGTACTAAATAGTTTAATTTAATTTTTTTCTCTTATTTGACAACATGGGATACGCATTTAGACCATTCCGTAGCCGTAATTTTTTGAATGCCTTCCTCAAATAAATTTCGCACGTCTGTTAATTTGAAAGTTTTATTATTTTGAGCTACATGCCCCTTTACCTGCGCCCATATCAATTCGATAGGGTTTAGCTCGCAATGGTAAGGGGGGTAAAACCGGGATCCCATGTTGTGCTGCCATTTCGTCTACAGCGTACTTATTAAAAGACTCGTTATGTGGAATCAGTTCTAAAAGCGTAGCTTTAACCATATATGGTTCGTAATAAATATTTTTATTTAAAAGCCAGTCTTGAATCGCAGCTTTTTTTCCAGCTCATTTTTGGTGCCGTTTCCAATTTTCGGGAGTGGTAATGTGCATTATCCATCAATATGCTCCTTTATTATAAGTTTTGTTTTTAGTATAAAATACAAAAATACTAACTTTTTATAAAATAAAACAGCGGTTACTAATTAATACACAATTATTATGAATAATTATGTATTTATTTAAATAAAAATCAATAATTTAGTCTTTAATTGGCACGCCAATATTATGATTACATAAACAAAAATCGCGATTGTTCATGAATTTTTGTGTTCATCACTACACTATTAAATGTGGTATCATTATTTAACAAAATGACAGTGGCTAATGTCAAATGTGGAATCGAATTAAAAGTCGTGGTATAGGTAATAACTGAACCCCGCGGTATTACACGCTAGACTAAAAAAAACAGTCTAAGTTACTCCATATATCATCAGCTGTGAAAGTCCTGTCAAAATCGATCTAGCAGTTATCTATCTATAATCTGTTCCAGAGATTAGCCGGAAAAAATAGACAGACAAAAAAGCTTTTCTTTTGTTTTTGTGGGTGTCGCTAAATGCAAATGAAAGTAAAAAACTGTTAAATCGGAAATTACAAACAGACTTCAATTTTATTTATTTGTATAGAAGATGTAGGTATCTACCAATAGATAGATAGACAGACATTTAATAAACATTCAGAATAATTCATAGCCTTATCTAAAACATACATTAGTCTATGACACCTAAGTAAGTTCGCGGTGCAATCAATTTAAGTTATTACGCATTGAATATTTAAAGTCCATAATCATGGTAACACACTCTTCACTTGATTGAATGCACGCGATGCATTCGATGATTTTTTTTACCGGGAATTAAATATTACTAGAATAGACTGCTGATAAACTTACAAAATGTAAATTTAAGTTTTATTTATTTTTATAGATTTCGACCTTATGGTGACGGAATAAGGATACGGAGTGTTACCACCTTCATTCATGTTGTGGGTGTCGTAAGAGCCGATTATGGGAGCACACTACGCAGGTCAATAACACAGCAAAAAGAAGAGAAACTTGAAATAATCCCTTTACTAACAATTTATTGTGTAAGTCGGGTAGTGTGGGGTTAGTGTGTTAGTCGGATAGTGTGGGGTTAGTGTGTTAGTCGGGTAGTGTGGGGTAATGTGGTATAGGTGATACAACAAAAATCCATTTTCTAAGTTTGATGATGATGATTAATCGGTAACTGTGAATTTTTAACCGACTTCAAAAAAGGAGGAGGTTTCTCAATTCGACCGTTTTTTTTATGTTTTTTTTCGGGATAATTCGTCGTTTATGAACCGATTTCGATGATTTTTTTTTAATGGAAAGGAAATGTCCCAACGTTGGTACCATGATAAGGACATTAATATCTGATGATGGCATCCAAGAGAAATCGAGTCGAACCTTGAAATCGATTTTATTGTTGTTAAAATTGTACTTGTTAAAAATAGAAGTCTGTGGTAGTGGTATTTGATAAGATCAAACACTATTCGAAATTAATTTTAAAAAATGTCACACCAACATTGATGTTCTAATCTAGAATTTTACAATCTATGGTTACATTTTTAAGTTTTCAAGTAGGTATGTGATTTACGATCGCACAGACAACAATTATGTCGGCCAATTTCAATTTCGTGATATTTTTAAAGTTTATTGAATGAGTTGATTGATTAAGTTCGTGTTATCATATGATTTGATGGTTCCATAACGAAAAGCGGTCATTGGAATGTGTCCGTTAATTGTACTGGCACCTAATATCAATATGCAGTATTTATTTTTGTATTAGGTATTCTTTATTATAATGTAGTAATAGTTTCATGGAATTTTAATATTAGTTATTGATTCAGTTGGGACTTAAACATGTAGAAGTAATTTATGATGAACTATTCTGATTACTAACGTTACAATGTTACATTGTAATTGACTTTACACTGTTGGTATTTAACAATGAAGTATTTTTATAGATATTGAACAATTTTACTTAGGCACAAACAAAAATTAAACAATATGATCCCGGGTCCTTTAAGCGGAGCGTGAAAAAGCATCTCAGTAGGCGTCATAGTGTGGTACGCCATACACCATTGTCTGGGTTCGCAGTGAGCATGGTGGTCTCCACTGTTAGATTCTACTCAAGTTTTCCATAGGGCTGAGCAGAGTCACTTTGGCAGGCTGTCAAATAAAAAAGTATAAGATTATTTGAGAGAGATATATTTAACACCATTACTCAAATTTTAAAAGAGAATAATCGAAATCGATATACTCAGTAAGAAGATATGAGGTATAAAATCCAAAATAAAACAATCGAATTGAAAACCTCCCCCTTTTTTGAAGTCGATTAAAAATAATCTAGTGTATTAGATAATTTTTCTAAAATTAATATAATAATTTAGGATTTATTTAAAAATATCTATGAGCATGGTAGACGCATATTCAGTATATCTACTTCAGTCTCACATTGAAAAAGTTTTATCTGTCACAATTTAAAATTCGAACACCATAAACAACATTTGCGAAAAACCCGCCAACTCTAACCGAAATCAATTAAAACTCACTAAATTCTTGGCTGTATAAGTCAATACCTTTGCCCGAAAGCGGGTGACGAGATTAAATATAATAACGATCTATAATGGCGGATGATGGTTTAATTAAGCGATTCGTGTTTCAAATTGATTGGTTAATGTTACAGAACAGTTACACTATACTAGCCGACAATCGTCCGGGATTTCGCAGAGACCCGGTGTTACGTTGTATTTAACCCAGAGAGTGAGGGTACAAGACTCAAACTTCTTGTCTGTTCCAACAGATGGGTCATCTGATGATTGACACCGTATCCTGTAGACATGGAGTTTGTTCTGACGAGCTCTTCTAATTGTGTCTCTCCTTCTCCCTTCCTCTACACGATAACACGTTCTTGGTACGCAGGCCTTGGAAGTCATCGCTTTTGTTAAAGTATTTGACACACTCTCTCGAATTAAACGGTTCGGCTTTTCATTCCTTTGATGAGCAATTAAAACCAGGAACTTACTACCAGCGCACATGTTTCCATGCCCCAATGATACCGGGTCTTTCTAGCGGTAGCTTGAAAAAGCATCTCCCTAGGCCGCCATATTGCATGTACAATTAGGATGGTGACGAAAATATGACTCCGTCGTGCTATTTATTACATTAACAGATTAAGATTAACTTCAATTAGTAAATATTACTTTATCAATTTGCATAATTCACTGTTACTATTTAAAACGCAAGTCTAAGGTGCATGTCAATGCCGGTTTGCAAAATTATATCTTCCAACCGATTCTAAAAGTGTAGTCTGTAAGTTCCTTTACAACCTGTGGGTATGCTCAATCAAGGCTCATAAGTAACAAGTAAAATTTTTACAAAAATAAAACCGACTTCAGGGTTTGACTCGATTTCTCTTGGATGCCATCTTCAGATCTTAGTGTCCTATCATGGTATTCATATCATCATTATATCATAGATATCCCAACGGTACCTTTCTATTAAAAAATGAATCATCAAAATCGGTTCATAAACGATGAAGTTATCCGCGAACACACATAAAAAAAAAGAAACAAAAAACGGTTGAATTGAGAAACCTCCTCCTTTTTTTGAAGTCGGTTAAAAAGGGGTTGAATTCAACCAAACGAGGAATTAAATATCAAACAGTGTGTTATTGTCATATCTGAAAGTAGTTAATCAGATTACCTCTATCTTAAGACTGATTGAATTTCAAACGTCTATTCGAAGAAAAATAAGTTATTCAAACGAATTATAACGTTATTCTTGTGGTTTTAAAGCTTTATTTTGTTTTCTTATATTAATTACTAGCTGAACCCAGCGGTGTTACCCGCGGTTTTTGATGTACCGCGAGTAACGCCGCGGGACAACGTTAGTCTAAAAAAAGTAGCCTAAGTTACTCCCTGGATCATCAGCTACCTGCCAGTGAAAGTCCCGTCAAAATCCGTCCAGCCGTTCCAGAGATTACCCGGAACAAACAGATAGACAGACAGACAAAATTTTTTTTAACTTCATTTTTGGCATATGTACCGTGTATACATCGATATGCATTGATTAAAAAGCTGTTATTTGAATATTACAAACAGACACTCCAATTTTATTTATTTGTATAGTTTTTAAAAGAAAGTATTACAATGGGTGCAAAAAAGGAGAACCCTTTTTGATTCAATCCATTACTACTTAGATATCGTTTTTGAAAATTTCACCTCGAATGGGTTAAAATGACACACAAAAATACAAAAAATCAACATAAATAGACAGCGTTCGTGCTATATATTTATTGTATATATTTAGTTGATGAGCGCGAGACCGGAGGCCCAATGATGCAGAAACCTTAGATTATAAATGTCTTATCTAAGGCAGAAGCATCACTAGGCCGCCGTTACGGTGTGGGTATACTGCATTGTTGCATTGTCTGCACGCGTAATGAGTATGGTGACGACCACTCTTAGATTCTCCTTATGCTTTCCATCAGGCAGAGTAGAGCCATTTTGGCAGGGTCATACATAACATTTAAAAAAAAGAAAGAACGGTTGTAAAAAAGACCATAATTTAAAAAGTTAGAATCACGAAATGAAATTCAAGCCGCGGGCAGTAGCTAATAAATAGTATACGTATTAGGTATACTTATGTATGTTATCCGGTCCGGTCTTGGTCCGGTTTGCCTATCGTCAGAGTCTATCCGTGGTTCAACTGACAGCGACCGCTATAGGTAATTGTTGAATGAGCGGCCATTAAAGCGCCAATTAAGCAACATTGATTGGTTTTGAACCACCTCTCTCTACCCTCTCCTCTCGACCCATCGCTCTTTGCGGTTCTCACAATACCATAGACATATTTGTATCTAGAACAGATAGTTGTGTATAGTATCAAAGTTATTTTTTTTATTAAAAGACAACTCCCGACTTAAGAATATGTATATCCTGTGTCGCGGGGGAGCTTACAAACACGGACACAAAGAATATTCAGAATCAGAACAACAATTTTGTCAAATGTTGGCCCGTCTGGGCTTTGAACCCACAACACTTAGTGCAGTAGAAAGCGGCGTGACGACCGCTTAAACCACTAGACCAACTCTGTAGTCATAAGTTGAAGTGAGACAATGGTGGTGATTCTGTTGTTGTCATCACTAACCTAAAATTCACTCAAATTTGTTATTGGATTCTATACTTTAATCTCTTTTGCTTATTTTTCAATATCTCATACCTCAACTTTCACTATATTTAGTTCAGTACCGAAAAAAGTTTATTAGAGATACACGTTACTTAATTAGTAAAAAAAAATAAACTGTAAATGTAAAAAAATTAAGAACTAATTACGTACTACTAATTTAGTCGGCATGTATTTAGACGTCTTCTAAGTTTAGTGTGACATGTCAAGTTTTACGACACACGTTACACGTTTTAAACTTTCAACACAAGAATAGCAAGAGAATAATGTGGTCTAAGTTGAGTAATTTAACTAATTTTGGTTATGCCAAAGTCAATTTTACTTTTTCAAGTAACAAACAAGCATGTGTTTCTGATTAATGTGTATTCGGTACAAAACAAAACACAGTGACAGCTGAGATGTGAGATATCGAAACATGCACTGTAAGCAGACGATTTTAGGGTATATAATCCAATAACAAATTTTAGTGAATTTTAGTTTAGTGATGACAACAAGAGAATCACCACTATTTACATATTCTTCTTAGTCATGCGAAGTGTGTGAATAAAAGAATAGATGTTAGCGTAAAATCAAATGTTATAAACGTTAGAAGCTGTATTTATAAACAGCTAGGAGATACTTAATAGGCCGGTAATAAGACAGCAAAATAGGATCAAAGATAACGCTTGAGATAATGACTGAGTCAAGTAAGACAATAATACAGAAGCATCTCAATAGGCCGCCATAGTGTGGGTCATCATGCTGCATTGTTGCATTGTCTACATTCACAGTGAGTATGGTGACCACTACTCTTGGATTCTGTTCATGCTTTCCATCAGGTAGAGGACAATAACTTTGACCGGCTCATATATAATTAAAAAAAGTAATAACTAAAAGCCAACTACGACAAAAAACTCAATCCTCTTCTAACGACACCTCATTTGCCTAGTTCTAATAAGTAGCTGAAGAGCTAAGACAAATGAACATATACATGGCCTGTCAAAATCATAACCCTCCTTTGACTTTGCCGTAGTTGGGTAAAAAAGGTGTAAATGAAAACTTAAAACAGTAAAAATGCTGTATCTAGACACGCGGCAGCGTGTCAAGCCAAGTTCAAGCAAAGGTATTGGCTAGCCAGCGCCAAGTGTAATATTACACGATCCACTTGGTGCCACTTTTGATCCTTCTATAACTCAAACCTCTTTAACCATCAACACTTAAAACTACGTGTGTTTAATTATATCCATAAGGACATCTAGAAGTACAAATAGAACAAAATAACGTTATGAACAAGTATTAAACCCTGTTTATGCTTTATTGGATACCTATAACAATTGCTGTTATTTAAAAATGTGTGATCTTGAAGTAGGTTGGATTTGACTTGGCCAGTTTTCATTACATCAATCATTTTGTAAAGTTATTCAACATATATGTATAAATATATTTTTTAATTCTGATAAAAACTGGCCAAGTCAAATCTAACTTACTATCAGATCACACATTTTTAGATATATATATATACATAACAGCAATTGTTATAGGTATCCAATAATGCATAAATAGAGTGTAATACTTGTTCATAACGTTGTTTTGTTCCTGTAAATACGTATTTGGATTATGCATAGAACTTGGCACTCATTTAGATCTCAATTCTTTTTGAAGCCTTTTTGCTTTTTTTATTACATAGTAGGTATAAGCTTAGCTTAGTTGGTATTTTAAAAGATCTAATCTTTAAAGTACCAACTCACTGGACTTTAATACAATTTTCAGTAATAGATGGAGTAATTCAAGAGGAAGGTTTATGTGTGTAGTAGATATCTATATGCATATTATAGTACTGAGAAGCCGCATCGGGTCGCTAGTCTATCTATACAAATAAATAATATTGGAGTGTCTGTTTGTAATATTGAGATAACCGATTTTTACTAAATGCGTGTATGTATACACGGAACATACCAAAATAACATTTTTTTTTATAATTTTTGTCTGTCTGTCTGTTTGTTCCGTGTAATCTCTGGAACGGTTGGACCGATTTTGAATGGACTTTCACTGGCAGATAGCTGATGATCCAAAGAGTAACTACCTTTTAGACTAAGTTCGCTCTAAGTATTTTACCATACCCCTGGTAACGTCACGAGACAAAGCTAGTCTAAAAAAATTGGTAAAGCTGTTTTAGAGATTAGTCGGAACGAGCTGTGTGATGATGCATCAGCCAGTTGGGGCACGTAATTTTATATCTACCTAGGTAATAACTGAATCCCGCGGTATTACCCGCTAGACTAAAAAAAACAGTCTAGGTTACTCCATATATCATCAGCTGTGAAAGTCCTGTCAAAATCGATCTAGCAGTTATCTATCTATAATCTGTTCCAGAGATTAGCCGGAAAAAATAGACAGACATAAAATTTTTTTTTTTTGTTTTTGTGGGTGTCGCTAAATGCAAATGAAAGTAAAAAACTGTTAAATCGGAAATTACAAACAGACTTCAATTTTATTTATTTCAATAGAAGATGTAGGTATCTACCAATGGATAGATAGACAGACATTAAATAAACATTCAGAATAATTCATAGCCTTATCTCAAACATACATTAGTCTATGACACCTAAGTAAGTTCGCGGTGCAATCAATTTAAGTTATTACGCATTGAATATTTAAAGTCCATAATCATGGTAACACACTCTTCACTTGATTGAATGCACGCGATGCATTCGATGATTTTTTTTACCGGGAATTAAATATTACTAGAATAGACTACTGATAAAATTACAAAATGTAAATTGAAATTTTATTTATTTTTATAGATTTCGACCTTATGGTGACGGAATAAGGATACGGAGTGTTACCACCTACATTCATGTTGTGGGTGTCGTAAGAGCCGATTATGGGAGCACACTACGCAGGTCAATAACACAGCAAAAAGAAGAGAAACTTGAAATAATCCCTTTACTAACAATTTATTGTGTAAGTCGGGTAGTGTGGGGTTAGTGTGTTAGTCGGGTAGTGTGGGGTTAGTGTGTTAGTCGGGTAGTGTGGGGTTAGTGTGGTATAGGTGATACAACAAAAATCCATTTTCTAAGTTTGATGATGATGATTAATCGGTAACTGTGAATTTTTAACCGACTTCAAAAAAGGAGGAGGTTTCTCAATTCGACCGTTTTTTTTATGTTTTTTTTCGGGATAATTCGTCGTTTATGAACCGATTTCGATGATTCTTTTTTTAATGGAAAGGAAATGTCCCAACGTTGGTACCATGATAAGGACATTAATATCTGATGATGGCATCCAAGAGAAATCGAGTCGAACCTTGAAATCGATTTTATTTTTGTTAAAATTGTACTTGTTAAAAATAGAAGTCTGTGGTAGTGGTATTTGATAAGATCAAACACTATTCGAAATTAATTTTAAAAAATGTCACACCAACATTGATGTTCTAATCTAGAATTTTACAATCTATGGTTATATTTTTCAAGTAGGTATGTGATTTACGATCGCACAGACAACAATTATGTCGGCCAATTTCAATTTCGTGATATTTTTAAAGTTTATTGAATGAGTTGATTGATTAAGTTCGTGTTATCATATGATTTGATGGTTCCGTAACGAAAAAGGGTTATTGGAATGTGTCCGTTAATTGTACTGGCACCTAATATCAATATGCAGTATTTATATTTGTATTAGGTATTCTTTATTACAATGTAGTAATAGTTTCATGGAATTTTAATATTAGTTATTGATTTAGTTGGGACTTAACGTTAGAGTAGTAGTAGAAGTAACGTTACAATGTTACATTGTAATTGATCTTACACTGTTGGTATTTAACAATGAAGTGCTGATGTCTTTTTATAGATATTGAACAATTTTACTTAGGCACAAACAAAAATTCAACAACATGATCCCGGGTTCTTTCAGCGGTCTTGAAAAAGCATCTAAATAGGCCGTCATAGTGTGGGACGCCTATGCTGCGTTCGCAGTGAGCATGGTGGCCGCCACTGTAAGATTCTACTCAAGTTTTTCATAGGGCTGAGCAGAGTCACTTTGGCAGGCTGTTAAATATAAAGTATAAGATTATTTGAGAGAGATATATTTTACATCATTACTCAATTTATAAAAAAGAATAATCGAAATCGGTACAATCAGCAAGAAGATATGAGGTATAAAATACAAAAAAACAATCGAATTGAAAACCTTCTCCTTTTCTGAAATTGATTAAAAATAATCTACTGTGTTAGATCATTTTGCTAAAATTAGTAAAATAATTTAGGATTTATTTAAAAAGATGTATGAGCATGGTACACGCATATTGAGTATACCTACTTCCGTCTCAGATTGAAAATTTTTTATCTGTCACACTTTAAAATTCGAACACCATAAACAACAGTTGCGAAAAAACCCGCCAACTCTAACCAAAATCAATTAAATCTCACTAAATTCTTGGCGGTATAAGTCAATACCTTTGCCCGAAAGCGGGTGACGAGATTAAATATAATAACGATCTATAATGGCGGATGATGGTTTAATTAAGCGATTCGTGTTTCAAATTGATTGGTTAATGTTACAGAACAGTTACACTATACTAGCCGACAATCGTCCGGGATTTCGCAGAGACCCGGTGTTACGTTGTATTTAACCCAGAGAGTGAGGGTACAAGACTCAAACTTCTTGTCTGTTCCAACAGATGGGTCATCTGATGATTGACACCGTATCCTGTAGACATGGAGTTTGTTCTGACGAGCTCTTCTAATTGTGTCTCTCCTTCTCCCTTCCTCTACACGATAACACGTTCTTGGTACGCAGGCCTTGGAAGTCATCGCTTTTGTTAAAGTATTTGACACACTCTCTCGAATTAAACGGTTCGGCTTTTCATTCCTTTGATGAGAAATTAAAACCTAGACCTTACTACCAGCGCTCATGTTTCCATGCCACAATGATACCGAGTCTTTCTAGCGGTAGCTTGAAAAAGCATCTCCCTAGGCCGCCATAGCGCATGTACAATTAGGATGGTGACGAAAATATGACTCCGTCGTGCTATTTATTAAGATTAACTTGAATAAGTAAATATTATTTTATCAATTTGTTTAATTCACTGTTACTATTTAAAACGTAGGTCTGAGGTGCGTGTCAATGCCGGTTTGCAAAATTATATCCTCCAACCGATTCTAAAAGTGTAGTCTGTAAGTTCTTTTACAACCTGTAGGTAAGCTCAATCGAGGCTCATAAGTAACAAGTAAAATTTTAACAAAAATAAAACCGACTTCAAGGTTTGACTCTATTTCTCTTGGATGCCATCTCCAGATCTTAGTGTCCTTATCATGGTACCATCGTTGGGATATCTCCTTTCTATTAAAAAAAGAATCATCAAAATCGGTTCATAAACGATGAAATTGTGAAAAAAATTGTGAAACCGCCTCCTTTTTTTGAAGTCGGTTAAAAAGGGGTTGAATTCAACCAAACGAGGAATTAAAAATCAAACAGTGTGTTATTGTCATATCTGAAAGTAGTTAATCAGATTACCTCTATCTTAAGACTGATTGAATTTCAAACGTCTACTCGAAGAAAAATAAGTTATTCAAACGAATTATAACGTTATTCTTTTGGTTTTAAAGCTTTATTTTGTTTTCTTATATTTTTTTTTTTTTTTTTTTTTTTTTTTTTTTTTTTTTTTCGCTTTTCCCCGTCCAAGGTTTCGACAGGACCTTATGCATCCTTGTGTATATTCTAAGCAATTGTAATGTCGTCAAGTAATTGACTGATTTGAAGAATCAGCCAATTTTTTGCAATGTTCAGATACGCATGTACATGACACATAGTCGGTGTACATGCGCATCTGTACATCTGTTATATCTTAAGATTAATATTATTTATCATTACATTTATATTGCATTATATTTATATCTTATTTACATTCTCATTTATATTCACATTTATTATTTAAAAGTATCGCATTATTATTCATATTCATTTCATTATTATTTACAGTTCCATTGTTATTTACATTTCTTTATCTATATATTTACATTTCTAAATTATATATTTGTATTTTATTTAAAACGATTGTGTTGTTCCAGTCTACCATCCGTTAGTGGGTCGTTTAAGGATGGTTGTTTGCACCTCCGGGAGGCTTCCCCCATGTTCCCCCAGTGAGGGGTACTTGGTATCCATGACCTGTGTTTTTGTTTTCTGTTTGCATGTTTTTGTGTTTCTGTCTAGTATTTTGTACGTGTGTACCTTCCACAGCTCACTCTTCCCCTGTAGTCTTACCTTTAGCAAAATATGTATATATAATAATATACATATTTGCTACGTTCCTGTTTGTGAGCTGTTTCTATCGTGTATGTTTATGTTAAGTATATGTTAATCTAGTGTTGGTGATAGTGTACATGTTTAGATATATTTTTATATAATCATTATATAATAATTATATCGGTGTTTAGTTATGTTTTGTTTTGGAGTGTGTAAACTGTATGTTGGTAGATCATGAATACGCTGTTGTCGCCCTAGCCAGGTAATCCCACTTGGCTCGAGTGGGGCATTCGGCGCTGAAGGCGTTGTGACCGACTTTTCGCAGTCCAGAGTGCAGACAGTTGCAGCACCGCGGTTCTGCTCCCTCACCGTGAACGGCGCAATCCTTGCGCAGGTGGGGGCCTCCACAGTGGCTGCATCTGTCCACACTCTCGGTGCAGAATCGGCGGCCATGGCCGAACGCTAAGCACTTTGTGCATTGCATGAGCGGGGACTGGTCCTCCACTCTGACCCTTTGCAGGTCCAAGTAGAGGGCTCCGGCATCCGTCATCCTTTGCCACACCTTTGGCTTCACCTGGAGGACTATGTGGGAAGTCTCCGGGTCCCTAGTCCTTTTTCTGAATTTAATGCAGGCCTCCCTCTCCTCCTGTGGTAGGCCCATGAAAATGTTCTGGTTTTGGGTGTAAAGTGCCCTTACCATTTGGTCGTCGTCGCTCCCCTTATGGACGTCCTTTAGGACGACCAGGGGGTCCTTATTTTTCATGGGCTCTACCTTGAGTCCATTGCCTCTGCTCTCAATGTGCCTCTTGACCCTATCCATCTCGTCCTGTGAGTCGCAGCCAAGGATGATCTTCCTGTCCTTGGCCTTTCTGGTCTTATTTATTCTAAAGCCAGTACTCCTGGGGTCGACCGCCTCCTTCACCCTGACGAGTACCTCATCGGCAGTCTCCTGACTGTCGCTTGAGGTCACCGCCACCGAGTGAAGCGCCGGTCGGCACCAGGGTCTGGCTGCTGCGACATCTGCATAGGTCTTGAGGGGGGGAGGGTCCGGGATACTCTGGGTTTGTGAAGTCAGCTGTTCGACTGCGGAGCTGATGTGCGCTTTGTTTTCAACGACTATATCGGTGGCGACAGTCCTGACCAGATCTTCCAGCTGGGACTGCGCCCGCACTATCATTAATTCGTTGGCCTTGTCGGCATCCACGTGGGTTTCTTCGATTTTTTCGAACATGCTGTCGATTAAATCGACACCCCGATCGTGGTTTTTTGTTTCTAGTATCCGGATCTCCCGTTTGAGCTCGACGTGGGATAGCTCCATCCGTTTCAGGATGGTATCCTGTAAGTCATCGAGCCTTGCCAACACTGGGTTTCCTTTTGCTGAGGGCGCGACGGCGGGTTTTTCCTCTACAGGAGGCGGTGCCACGACCGTCTCGCCCATGTTGCAGTACTCCAGGCTTCTCATCCTCCCACTTATCTCGAAGAGGATGTGCTGGCATTTATCAGAGCTCTCCTCCAAGAAGGTCTTTATATCCTTCCGCATTTGCGGGTACTGTTGAACCTTCATGGGGATCTCCTCGAAGGTCCTCATGACCTCATGGAGCAGCTCGTCACTGGGCATGGCAGCGTAGACATTATACTGCTTTTTGTAAGAGATCATATTGTCCAGTGACCTTCTTTTAGTAGCTGGCCTCCTGATAAATGTTTTGGCAGCACCGAGTGTTAGCAAGGGCGAGGTGCTGGTGCCAGAGGGGGCCTGCTCCCCAGCTACAGCGGATGTTACTGGTGTGCGATACATAATTAACGGGGAAAGTTGTCTATTTTTAAAAACTAAATTAATGATTTAGTAGCCCTGTATAGGGGGGTGTCAATTAACTTAAAATTGAAAAAGATTTTTACAACAATTAATCTATATTGCCCTGTAAAGGGGGGTACGTACACAAGTCAAAACACACAAAACAATTTAAAACAAGAAAAAATATAAAACTTATAAATAGTTTTTTCTCCGTGAAGAGATGTACTCTCTACAAAGTAGAGGCGTCTTGCGTGTCTGGGGATGTACAGATCCCCGTTTGTTAAAATTAAATTTAAATTTTTAATAGATATAGATTATTTAAAATTTGTAAATAACATAAATAACTTAAATTAAACTTAAGAACTCTATCAAAGAGTCTGTCTGATACAATAATATATGTCAAAATTAAAATTAAAAATAATAAGCAATTTTTTAAAAATAAAATTAAAATTTAAAACACAGATTGAAATTTTTCATAGGAAGAAGAAAACTTAAAATTAATTTTTTAAAGAAGATGCGGCTCTATGTAGAATTTTCTTTTGGTCTGTTTGTTAGCCCTTAATGTTCCGGGCCAGAAGCCGAAAAAATTTTTCAAATTGGACCAGCCAGAAAAAAGTTAGTTTTTTCTGGAATTTCTTCCTTTATTCCCGGTTCCAGTCCAAATATCGCCCGGTCGAAGGCTCCAGTAGTTGCTCCTAGTCAGGGGGATGCTGTCCCTGACAATAATTTTTTGTTCAGCCCTATCTAGCCGAAGATGCTGGTATTTTCCCGGTTTTTCCCCTTTTTCAGGGAATCCTCCCGGAAAAAGGTTCGACCAGTGGGGTCAGGAGGGGGAGCTTATTCAGGGGTAGCCGGTTCCCAATTTTCATGAAAATCGGTCCAGCCAGTCCGAAGTTATGGGCTCGGACAACTTTGACCTAGTTTTCGTCTGTGTTTTCTATTAAAACTCCTAACGGATTGCCAATAATATTAATTTAATTAATTTACTAAATTTTGAAAATTTCTAAATAATTCCTCCCTGGCTACGGAGAGGTGCGGAGGTGGTGGCACACCCCTTGCCGACCTCAATACCGAAGATCCGGTGAGGATCGGCCTAGCCAATCCGGAGATATGGAGGTTTCCCAAAAGGTTGGCCTATCCTTTCGGAGAGCCTCACCGCAATTTGTAAAGCCTTGTTGGAATTTACTAAGTCCGTTGCGGGAAGCTTAAAAATGTCTTGGTGGGCCCGATCAGACCACGGGTCACCAAGATATTGGGCCAGGAAAGTTTGTTACACTTTAAAGCGTTCCTATTGGTTAATTTATACACTAAGTTAAAATTCACTTTTAAAAGTTTTGAAAGAGTTTGCGACACTGTAACTCCTCAATAAATGGTCCGATTTACACAGTTTGGGTCTCTATCCCTTCGTCAATTTATGCACTAAATAAAAGAAAGTTGAACTGGGGGGGGGGAAGCCTCCCCTAGCAGAAGGGTTGGTAAAAGTAAAATGCACACAAAAGTCACTATAAAAATGGATCTAGTGTACTTAACTTATTTTTACAAGCGGTTCCTGGATCCGCTTGGTGTCACACACAATGTTTTGGTCGCGTAACGCTCCTGAGGGACCAGGGTCAGGGACCTCGTGGCCACGCCTTTCAAGAAAAGCGTTACAACTCCTGCAGTTGTGGCTCGAATGTCCTGAAAGGGGTCTCAAAAGATGCGTATCCCCGAGACGCAACCTCTCAGAACAGAGCTGTTTTCTTATATTAGTTACTAATGAGTATGGTGACGACCACTCTTAGATTCTCCTTATGCTTTCCATCAGGCAGAGTAGAGCCATTTTGGCAGGGTCATACATAAAATTTAAAAAAAAGAAAGAACGATTGTAAAAAAAGACCATGATTTAAAAAGTTAGAATCACGAAATAAATTCCAAGCCGCGGGCAGTAGCTAATAAATAGTATACGTATTAGGTATACTTACGTGTGTTATCCGGTCCGGTCTGTCTGCCTATCGTCAGAGTCTATCCGTGGTTCAACTGACAGCGACCGCTATAGGTAATTGTTGAATGAGCGGCCATTAAAGCGCCAATTAAGCAACATTGATTGGTTTTGAACCACCTCTCTCTACCCTCTCCTCTCGACCCATCGCTCTTTGCGGTTCTCACAATACCATAGATATATTTGTTTCTAGAATAGATAATTTTGTATGGTATCAAAGTTTTTTTTTAATTAAAAGACAACTCCCGCCTTAAGAATATGTAAATTCTGTGTTGTGGGGGACTTTACAAATACTGATACAAATAATATTTAGAATCTGACCAACAATTTGCGGATCACACAAAGTGTTGTCCCGTGTGGGATTTGAACCCACAATACAGTGTAGTCATAAGTTGAAGTGAGACAATGGTGGTGATTCTGTTGTTGTCATCACTAAAGTAAAATTCACTCAAATTTGTTGTTGGATTATATACTTTACTAGCTGAACCCCGCGGTGTTACCCGCGGTTATTATTGTACCGCGAGTAACGCCGGGGGACAAAGTTAGTATAAAAAAGTAGCCTAAGTTACTCCCTGGATCATCAGCTACCTGCAAGTGAAAGTCCCGTCAAAATCCGTCCAGCCGTTCCAGAGATTACTCGGAACAAACAGACAGACAGACAGACAGACAAAAAATTTTTTAGCTACATTTTTGGATTGCATATGCATTGGTTAAAAAGCTGTTATTTTAATATTACAAACAGACACTCCAATTTTATTTATTTGTTTAGATTATCTTCTGCTTATTTTTCAAAATCTCATACCGCAACTTTCACTATATTTAGTTCAATATCGACAAAAAGTTTATCAGAGATACACGTTTCTTAATTAGTAAAAAAAAATAAACTGTAAATGTAAAAATTTTAAGAACTAATTACGTAGGTAATTTAGTCGGCATGTATTTAGACGTCTTCTAAGTTTAGTGTGACATGTCAAGTTTTACGACACATGTTACACGTTTTAAACTTTCAACACAAGAATAGCAAGAGAATAATGTGGTCTAAGTTGAGTAATTTAACTAATTTTGGTTATGCCAAAGTCAATTTTACTTTTTCAAGTAATAAACAAGCATGTGTTTCTGATTAATGTGTATTTGGTACAAAACAAAACACAGTGACAGCTGAGATGTGAGATATCGAAACATGCACTGTAAGCAGACGATTTTAGGGTATACTAGCTGAACCCCGCGGTGTTACCCGCGGTTATTGTTGTACCGCGAGTAACGCCGCGGGGCAAAGTTAGTCTAAAAAAAGTAGCCTAAGTTACTCCCCGGATCATCAGTTACCTACCAGTGAAAGTCCCGTCAAAATCCGTCCAGCCGTTCCAGAGATTACCCGGAACAAACAGACAGACAGACAGACAGACAGACAGACCGACAGACAGACAGACAAAAATTTTTTTTTTAACTACATTTTTGGTATATGTATCGTGTATACATACACATGCATTGATTAAAAAGCTGTTATTTTAATATTACAAACAGACACTCCAATTTTATTTATTTGTATAGATAATCAAATAACAAATTTTAGTGAATTTTAGTTTAGTGATGACAACAAGAGAATCACCACTATTTACATATTCTTCTTAGTCATGTGAAGTATGTGAATAAAAGAATAGATGTTAGCGTAAAATCAAATGTTATAAACGTTAGAAGCTGTATTTATAAACAGCTAGGAGATACTTAATAGGCCGGTAATAAGACAGCAAAATAGGATCAAAGATAACGCTTGAGATAATGACTGAGTCAAGTAAGACAATAATACAGAAGCATCTCAATGGGCCGCCATAGTGTGGGTCAATATACTGCATTGTTGCATTGTCTGCATTCACAGTGAGTATGGTGACCACTACTTTTGGATTCTGCTCATGCTTTCCATCAGGCAGAGGACAGTAACTTTGACCGGCTCATATATAATTAAAAAAGTAATAACTAAAAGCCAACTACGACAAAAAACTCAATCCTCTTCTAACGACACCTCATTTGCCTAGTTCTAATTAGTAGCTGAAGAGCTAAGACAAATGAACATATACATAGCCTGTCAAAATCATAACCCTCCTTTGACTTTGCCGTAGTCGGGTAAAAAAGGTGTAAATGAAAACTTTAAACAGTAAAAATACTGTATTTAGACACGCGGCAGCGTGTCAAGCCAAGTTCAAGCAAAGGTATTGGCTAGCCAGCGCCAAGTGTAATATTACACGATCCACTTGGTGCCACTTTTGATCCTTCTATAACTCAAACCTCTTTAACCATCAACACTTAAAACTACGTGTGTTTAATTATATCCATAAGGACATCTAGAAGTACAAATAGAACAAAATAACGTTATGAACAAGTATTAAACCCTGTTTATGCTTTATTGGATACCTATAACAATTGCTGTTATTTAAAAATGTATGATCTTGAAGTAGGTTGGATTTGACTTGGCCAGTTTTCATTACATCAATCATTTTGTAAAGTTATTCAACATATATGTATAAATATATTTTTTAATTCTGATAAAAACTGGCCAAGTCAAATCTAACTTACTATCAGATCACACATTTTTAGATATATATATACATAACAGCAATTGTTATAGGTATCCAATAATGCATAAATAGAGTGTAATACTTGTTCATAACGTTGTTTTGTTCCTGTAAATACGTATTTGGCTTATGCATAGAACTTGGCACTCATTTAGATCTCAATTCTTTTTGAAGCCCACAACCAAGCATAATTTTTGTATTGAACTTGGCTCTCCTTTTTTAATGTTTTTGGTAGGTTGTTTTTATAACAAATGAGTCGGAGAGGAGGGTGACCACAAAATTGTCCAACAGTGGGCAAGGTACCCTTAAGTTAATTAATAGCGCGGCATGCCCACGATCCATTAATGTTGGACGCTGCGGGCGGCGTTAGGGTGACCAAATTAACGTATAAATTCGGAAATGTTGTATATACTTCTAGCCGATTTCGGCGATGGCAGCGAGTTTCAACGGAGACCAGGGGCTGCAGATTCGACATAGATATCATAACGATCGTAAACTAACGATCGATAAATGTTTGCGAATATTTTCGCTTGCCGTAACGATCCTAATCACAAGGGCAAGTCTCTACTCATAAATTAACGTGCAAAATCGTTAACAGGGACGTCGCTAAGTTTACGAAAATCCCTATCTAGTTTGAAATTTTGGAAGCAAAATGGTGCCATGTACAAATATCTTGCTAAATTTTAGGGAAGTATTTTAATGTTTCTAATAATTATATTTATTTAAATTGACATTTATATAATTATTAAAAATGTAGATTTTTAAGTAAATTATTGTCTAAATATTTTTAACACTAAAATACTTTTATTTATATAGTTTTAAATCCAAAATATATTTAACTTGTCATTTTTTAATGGGACATAAATATTTTTAACCTTGCAACATTCTGAATCAATTGTCATCATTGACAAGTCAACTGTCAAGTGTCAACTGTATCTTGAACGAAACAAAAATAAAACTTCAAAAGCTTTGTGTTGAATGCTCATTATATTGTTATAATTATTATTATATTTCAATCGAACAATCGTACGCATTTTGAGTATTTCGACGGTTCCTTGCTCTTAGACATCGTCTAACCATTACACGTCGGTGTTCGAGCACAAACAAGTCATAAGCTAAATGAACCCCCGCCATTATGTACAACTAATATTATTAAATTAGTGCACTACACTTGCAAAATATATTATTAATTCATACAATTTCTATTTTTATAATATTTCATAGTTAACGATCCTTTCTGCATACTTATCGAGTTAGTGGGCTGTTATAATGCCTCGTTAAGCGATTTGCGATTGTCGTTAAATTTACAGCTGAATTCGATACGATAACGATGAAAATTGATAGTTGCAACGGTAGAGACTACTAAAAGTCATTAAAAAATTATCGATATGAATTAGCTACCGAATTCGCATCTTTAAAGATCGTTATCTATGTCGAGACTGCAGCCCCAGGCAGCTACGCAGGAGATATTTTAGTGCACTAGTCAAATATATGTGCACTCTCTGTTCCCTAACTCTCTTAATCCGATGGAACGATATAAATATTAAACCTATGTCGATTTTTTTTTAATTATAACGGCATAGTAACATTAATGTAAACGTGTAAGGTCCAAAGAGTATTTTGAGACCGCGGAAGTTCCCCCGCGTTTTTGTTATATATAGGTATTATCCCCGTATAAGTGTCAATGTAACATAATTATTTAAATAGATTTTATTATAATAAATGACTTATCAACTACTTTGATGTTATAAGCAAAAAAATAAAAAAAGATTTACGTTATGCTAACTAGCATAATACACTTCATAAAGGCAAATTTGACACAATGGCCCTTTTAGAATGTGTTTGAAGAAAAATAATTTAAACAAAAACTAAAGTACAAGTACAATTTTGACAAAAATAAAACCGACTTCAAGTTTCGACTCGATTTCTCTTGGAGGCCATCATCAGATATTAATGTCCTTATCATTTTACCACCGTTAGGACATCTCCTTTCTATTAAAAAATAATTATCAAAACCGGTTCATAAACGACGAAGTTATCCGCGAACATAAATAAAAATAATAAAAAATATATACGGTCGAATTGAGAAACCTTCTCCTTTTTTTGAAGTCGTTTAAAAAGGGCCAATGTGCAGTAAAGACTGCAAGCAAAGATATCAAATTGAAACTTTGGCAGATTCTCCTGTGAAGTTATAATTTGTCGGGTTCGATTCCTGGGTCCGACCAAATGTTTGTATTATGCAAATTTGTTACGGAGTTTGACTACTTTCTACGTAGTCATGTAATGAAAAAAGTTTGTATATGTATTTATATCAGTTGTCCAGTACCCATAATACAAGCTCTGAATAGTTTGGTACTCGTACGTAGGTCTAATGTTATATACTCGTAATCGTATTGGTTGACTAGCAGCTGAACCCCACGGTGTTACCCGCGGTCATTGTCGTACCGGGGGTAACGCCGCGGGGTGAAATTAGTCTAAAAAAAGTTGCCTAAGTTACTCCTTGTATCATCAGCTACTCATCAGTGAAATTCCCGTCAAAATCAGTCCAGCGGCCCAGAGATTACAGATTACCGGAACAAACAGACAGACAAACAGACCGACAGGCAAACAGACCGACAGACAGACAGACAGACAAAAAAATATTTTGGTATATGTACTGTGTATACATACATATGCATTTAGTAAAAAGCGGTTATTTTACAAGCTTTTTATTAACTTGCAATGTACGTATGCTTTGTTCGGGTTGTTGTAACTTAATTTAGAAGTAGATAACTTCAACCGATTTTGCGGAAATTTTGCAAGCATATGTATATAACGTGACAATATAATATTATAATGACATGGAGCTGATCTGATGCTGGAGCTGGAAGGTGGCCATAGGAACTCTATAAAGAAACGTAGCAAAACCATCGACTTCGGACTCGTTTCATTCGTCTCGACAATTACTTTATGTTTTCATAGTCTCCAGGATCTGATGATGGAGCCAGGTCATTCCATTAAAAGCTGGTTTTTAAAAAGTTTTAATATTACAAACAGACACTACAAGTTTATTTATTTGTATAGACTTATAGAATATAAATAGCTATGGCACAGGCTCTGCTTAGTGTGTCTGTCACAGTCACAAATCTTAAAATGTTGTATGATTTTCTTCATAATAAAACTTAAATCCTATTAACACACCGCATTTAGACTCTGTCAATATGGTTAATGTGATCAAACGAAAAATTAACCTATTGCCTCCCAAAAAAATCCTAATTCAGCTCATCAATGACTGGAATTTTGAGGTTAACATACCGAAAACATAATTTTCTGAGGTTGGTTATAAAGCCTGGGTATTATCCTCCAATATCCCAAATAGCTGGTCATATGACCGCACCTGTTCTTGTCACACTTTGATCTCATGAATTATCCTTTATCTGCTCTTCGAACAATTTATTACCAGTCAGTCGTGATTGTTGGGTTCTCATTAACTCTGTAATTGCCACTTAGAAAGCTCAAAGGGTTGTTCAAAATGGTTTTAATAAGATCTAAAATTAACCCAACCTTCACTTGATGTTGTAACAATATTTAATAATCTAAATATTTTATGTAATTAATTAGAAATCTCCTGATTACGTAGAGGATTGTTATTTGGTACTAGGTTTTGCTTGTGTCTTCGCCTGATAATTTAAGTATCCTCATACAAAATTCCATTGAAATCGGTTCAGCGCTTTAACCGTTCAGTCAGCAAGTAAAATGTAACCTATGTAAATCACTAATAATGTGGCTTTTCTTTTAAACGAACTTTTAGAATAGGTTAAGGGTTTACGCCTGAAACCATACAAAGAACACACATACACCTACATACTAACTTATACACTCACACACAAACGCACACACACGTACAGTTGAAGTAACAAACTGGATAAAGATACTGTCTCCTGTGGTAGGTAGGATAACGACAGATTAACTTACAAGTGTTTTAACGCATTATCCGAACCACTTTCCACAAAATAATGTTTCATTTAGCGGCTTTTTAAAGTTAAAGGTCTATTTTAAACAATAATTATAATGCATTGCACTAATATTTGCTGTATCACTGTTATAGGTTTTTTTCAAAGGGCTCGTGCCCGCTCTTAGCCTTTTGCCAAACAACCAATATTAATGGTCAGTTAATTTGGCCAATTATTTAAGTTTTTGCGTAAAACGTTTTTTATCTGCCTATTAGTGAGTTTTAGACAGTTCTGTTCTATAAAGTATAAAGGTTGGCGGTGCATTTAAAAATAGCAATCGATTTTGTTAAAATGGATATGATAAATATTTTGGATTGAACACAATTATCTGGACACAGTTCAGATGAACCAAGCGAGGCACAAAACCACTACTTACCTTTTCTCGAAGTGTTTCGTCGTTTATTTTAACCCTCATAACTTTGGTTTTCGATGTACCCGATCATTCAAATTATCAAGATATGATGTCAATAATAGATTAATAAAACATACAAAGTTTGAACTGCATGGCTCTGATACCTCAGATTTCATTGATACCTAAAAAAAACTGATTTTATCATTGACACACTGATGATCATCAAAACTGTTAGGGTACTTCCTTAAGAGCTAGAAAGCTCAAATTCAGTATGTAAACTAAGTATAGTATACAAACAACAAAAAAAAATCATAAACCTATTACTTTTGCCGCCAATCCTTACACGAGACTTACACTTAGAGCCAAGCTTCTGAATCTACACGCCCTTACTCTACCAACTCTAACTTAAACTCTACATCTCAGTAACATTATTTTGCAATAATTATTGCAATTTATAGACCCCCGGGGTACAAAAATATTACTCCATTTATTGAATCGTTAAACCGTTTAATCAGTAACTTACATTTTATGAATATAATTTTAATAGGTGACATTAATGTGGATATAAAGCCCGACACCAAAGATCCCAATGCGTCTATATATTTAAACCTATTAGCTTCACATGGTATTTTGCCGGCTCATCAATTGCCTACACACAACAAGACCTGTTTGGACCATATTATGCTCAAAACCAAAAGCCCAGCTCTCTGCTTCGTCGCTGAAACAACAATAACTGATCATGATTGTGTCCTTTTTCTATTGCAAAATAAAATCCAATCAGCGAAACCATTGGTAACCAAGAAAATAGACTATGACAGACTGGATAAAGACATGGAGAATTTAGACTTAAAATCAATCTACGACACAACCGATGTAAATGTAGCTACTTCCCGTTTAATTAACAAGCTGAATTCTAAAATACGAGCAAACACTACTATATCTACAATTCCTAATCGCAAGCGAATAAATAAACCGTGGATAACGATTGGTCTATTACGCTGTATGAAAAATCGCGATAGATTGCATGTAAAATCAAAGAAAAATCCTAATAACCCCATAATCAAGACCACGTACACAAGGTACAGGAATTTCTGTAACGCTCTACTAAAAAGAATAAAACGAGACTACGAAACAAAATCTATAAGCAAGGCGGCTGGTACTAGTACCAAAGTATTATGGGACACCATTAAAGAAATAACATCCATTAGTAAGAAGCATACCTCAGCCTCCGACCTGCTCTCTCCCACTGACCCATGTATGTCAGTGAATGAGGTGAACAGTTTCTTTGCGTCGGTCGGTAAAAACCTCTCTGATGGGATTAGAAGCACTGACTCCTTTAGTTACCTCTCGCACGTAGATTCTCAGCCATTTTCTTTTGCCCTGACTCCAACAGATGAAACAGAGGTTCGAAACATTATTTTACACATAAAAAAAGGCAACACTGTTGGTCGCGATGGTATTCCTGGCTGTTTTTTGCAACGCTATCACCAAATTCTTGCCGTTCATCTTGCTTATATATTTAATTTTATGTTCAGCTCCGGAATCTTCCCTAATGAATTTAAACTGGCTGAGGTAATTCCTATCCATAAGAGTGGTGATGCGGGCTGTGTTAATAATTATAGACCCATTTCTATCCTTTCTGCCATTTCCAAAATTGCTGAAAAGCTCTTGAACAAACGACTCACACACTACCTCGAGTCTAAAAATCTCCTGTCTTGTTCACAATTTGGATTTAGAGCTGCCATCTCAACAAACGATGCTGTTCATGAACTGACCGACCACATAGTATGCAAACTTGACCAGAAGAAGAAAGTTGTAACAGTATTTCTGGATTTGGCTAAGGCATTTGACACGGTCCGCGTCCCACTACTATTGGATAAACTCGAAAAGATGGGTATCCGCAACACTCAACTGGAGCTGTTCTCTTCTTATCTAACTGGCAGACTGCAGAGAGTTAGAGTGGGTGAAGTCGTTAGTGATGATCTACCTGTCTACTACGGGGTCCCCCAAGGCAGCGTTCTGGGACCTACGCTTTTTCTATGCTTCATAAACGACTTGTGCAGCCTCTCACTCACCAATGGAAAGATAGTAACATACGCCGACGACACTGCTTTGATTTTCCATGGTGAGTCTTGGGAGGATGCGTATGGTTTTGCACAACTTGGACTTAATGCTGTGTCCTCATGGCTTCGAGAAAATGGATTAATACTTAATCCTGAAAAAACGTATTGCATGCCTTTTTATATCAGGAACATGCCAGTTTCTATGCGAGACCGACATGGTATACTTTATCATACATGCTCACTGCGCGGCCCTTGTTCATGTGCTCTTCTGAATAAAGCCTCTAGCGTGAAATACCTAGGAGTTGTGCTGGACAGTTCCTTGAATTTCAGCCACCACCTAGACCTGCTCTCCTCAAGAGTTCGCAAATTAATGTTTCTTTTCCGAAATCTTCGTCATATAGCGGACCCACGGGTGATTAAAATGGTTTATATGGCCCTCTGCCAGTCGATGATAGGTTATTGTGTGACGGTTTGGGGGGGCGCGTGTAAGAGCCGTCTTGTGAAATTGGAAAGAGCTCAACGGGCGGTACTGAAGGTGAGTCGATCCCTGCCATTTCTCTTTCCTACCAGGGACCTGTATCAGCTCACGGACGTATTAACAGTGAGGCAACTATTTATTTTGGGAATCATATTGAAACAACATGCTGCTCTTACCTATGACCCGTCTTCTCTTAATCAGAAGCGCCGAAAACATCAAGTCTGTATTACAATGTCCACTCAATTTACTACATCGTTCGCCAGGAGGTTCTTTGGTTTTCTGGGGGGTTATCTTTATAATAAGATCAACAAAAAAACTGACATATACTCCTTTACGCGTTTCCAATGCAAAAAAATTGTCACATCTTTCCTCAAGTCACTTAGCTACGATGAAACAGAGGATCTTTTACGTATCCCATCCTAATGCAGCGCTTTCTTATATTCTAACACTTTATTACTTTGCACATGATTATCCTAATCATATTCTACACTTAAGCTATTCTTATATCATGCACACACGCACACACACTTACATACACACTTGCACACTCACACACACACCTGCACACTCTCACACACACACACACAGTTACGCACTCACACACTTAACGAACACTTGCGCACACACTCTCTCAGCTATAGACGTACACACTGTCATTCTGTAGTAGTTCTTTACATTCTTGAAACTTGCATCTATTACTGCACAAAACCAGAGTTGGGAGAGGCTGGCAGTCTGTCATACAGGTCTGTCCTAGTATAGATGCCAGTCTCTTACATAGAAATATAGTAATTTGTCTAATGTTTGGTTCCTTTTGTAATTTTAATGTAATGTACTATGTGAGAGAAACAATAAAGTTATTATTATTATTATTATTATTATTATGGGTTGTTCAAAAAATATAGCTGTGCATTTTTGAATTTACATTGCGCATCGCTAGGAAAAATGTGTAGATTCCAAAGAGACTAAGTGGAATCTGTACTAGTAAAGCTAAAAAGTTTGTTAGTTTGTTTTGACGCGCTAACCTCAGGAACCGCTGGTCCGATTTGAAGAACTCTTTCAGTGTTAGATAGCCCATTTATTGAGGAAAGCTATAGTCCATATATCATTATGCTAAGGCCAATAGGAGCGGAGTACCAATGAAAAATGTTTCAAAAACGGAGGAAAATTTTCACGCTACGGGCAATAGAAAACGCAAACGAGGTTGCGTGGGTCAGTTAGTTTTAAATGAAGCTAAGAAAAAATCTTAATATCATCGTTAGTTCCGAAACTTTTAGCCTACTCATGTATAAATAGGTATCACTGCATATTATATAATCACAAATTTCATCGAAAAGAAAAAAAAACGACTTCAAGAACTAGACTGAATTGAAATGAAGAATCATTAAAATCGGTTCACCCACTCGAAAGTTATGAGGAAACAAACAAAAAAAATAAAAAATACAGTCGAATAGATAACCTCCTCTTTTTTTAAAGTCGGTTAAAAACAAAGTCTTCTGCCGCGTCTGTCTGTCAGATTTTTATGCATTTTACCAATAGATAGACTATTTCTTCAGGAAGGTATACGTATATAATTTGTTATTTTTTTATTGGTACCTATTGGCTAAAATATAGGGATATTTGTTAAAGGCGTCGGAAAAAATTAGGAGTCTCACTAGCAGATAGCTGATGGTATGAGGAGTATCTTAGGCTATTTTTTAGACTAGCTTTGCCCCATACAGGTGGTTGCGGTACCACATCCGCGGATAACTCCGCGGGGCTCAACTAATTCATTATAACTATCACTTTAGCAATCAGATATCCGCACTTATACCTATATAAGCGTACCTTCACCTGAATAAATAATATAGGTGCCTAACTTTTTAGGTCAGCGTTACAACGCATAACGAAAATGAACCTTAACAACATAAATTAAGTCCTGCCTTCCCCATTGAGTCGGTACAAGCGTGATGTATAACAAACTTTAGCATTGAGAACATTCACGTGTCTAAACCGTGTTATAGTTGATAGTGGCCGCCATTGCAGTGGTCAGTTAGTTACTTGTGATTGCACATTGAAAACATAGAGTAGTGTCTGAAACAGAGAGTACAGGTAACGTATCATCATACTTCACAATCATCTGTGAGGTGATGGTTTAAGAATACGGAGTATGGCAACTTCCATAAACAGCACAACAAAAATATACTATAGCGCCATCTACTGCAGATATACTAAACTAGACAATATGTTATACAGTAATAACTACACGAAGAAACTACTAATCCTGCGTCGCGCAATAGAAGTTCTTGCACCGATTAGCATGTATACAACACCCAACATCAACTGTTGGGCAGTGGCCCGTCATGCATGATCACCTCGCCTGGTCGGAGGATCCTCCCTTCGTGTTGGACGGATATAACACCTGTTCCTCAACACGGAGTGTCTCTCTATTAATCCCGTGGGTGTCGTAAGAGCGGACTAAGTAGCAAACCTCGCAGGACAACAGCTCTGCAAAGAGAAGAAGAACTAAACACAAACCCTATAAACCGCCAGCGTGACGTGGTAGGCTAAAACTTTCTTTATAAAGAGAGACCTCCGTTCGACAGTAGACTAAGCAACTATTGAATGGATCATCTTCAAGTTACCAAATTTAGTGTAGTTCTTTATAGAATGAGCATTGTCTATAGTTTGGCCGATCTATAGGTAGATTATGACAGTTGACGTTTAGTGCTTGGACATCTTTAAACCATAGTGAAAGTATTCGATTACGATTAACGTATGAAATGTTCTCCTTTAAAAGAGCTCAATATAACCTTTTTTATGGCAACCAAGTTTGTTCACACTTTATAACATCACGCTACGGGCAATATGAGACGCAGATGAGTTGCAGGGATCAGGGAGTTATGAAAAAACTGCAGTTAAAAAATTAACCTTATGAAATAATCCAGAAATCTCTGTATAATGTTCGTAGTCTAGACCAGGTCCAAGTGTCCACTGCGCTGGTAACAAGGTTCTAACTCGATTGCAGCTGAGATGAGCTGAGCGGCACATCTTGCGACTGATTGGACTATTGTCTCAACTCCAGCGTCCTTGCCACAGGTGGCTTGAATGGAGTCATGTAATTTGGTTTCTATAGTAACATGTTGTAATAGTAATAATAATTATACTGCACTGTCCGGAGGTCCGATGCGAGTCGCTCCGTGTAAAAACTGATACTCAGGTAAAATTGGTTGAATTAGTAGCCAAGCCTTAATCATCTTGGGAATAATAAAGGCTAGGGCGATGAAGATGATGGTATATAGCGGTTTACAGATCACCTACAGACCTGAGTGCTGTGGGTTCGATACCCGAACGGGGAAACACATTTTGGTTGGTTTTTTTTTTTTAGTTTTTAATACAGCTTCTGCATTATGGAATGTAGTATAAACATCCATGTCACAGGGATGTTACAAACATACATATAACGGACATAAAGAACACCCAGACTCAGGACAACAATTTTTTGATCACGGAAAGTATTTCTTTTGTAGGATTTGAATCCACAACACTTGGCAAAGTAGAAAGCTGCGTGACGACCGCTTAATCCACTAGGCCATACGTGCAGTCGATAGTTGTTTGAATACATTGTTGTTCTGAGCCTTGGCGTTCTTTGTGTAAGTGACATAAATGTTTGTTGAATTCCCCACGATACAGGATATAAATCAAGTCACAAACGTTTGATGTACATTCTTATATAATTCTAAATACATACATGTTATAGATAAACTACTACTACTTAGACATAAAACCAAATAACTCTCATCATACATTTTTTGACTAGGGTAGAGGTCGAACCCGACCTCTAGTTTGGCAGTCAGGGGTCATTAACCACTAGTGACCATCTTCTGATTTAAATGTATTTAAAATAATAATAAATATCTAAGACATCAAACACACAACGCCATCTAGTCCCAAGCTAAGCAGAGCTTGTGTTATGGGTACTAAACAACTGATATAAATAAATATATACTTTTTGTAAATATTTACATATTATTTATAGAAAACACCAAAAAACATTTGGTACGCTCCGGAAACCGAACCCGAGACTTCAAGCACAGCATTCGCACACGCTACCACTACACCACTGAGACAGTTATTTGAACTTATCCTTTTAAAAGAGGTAAAATTTATCAAAGAAATGGTAAAAAAAAGAACTAAAATGTCTACGTAAGAATTTAGTTAATAAATATACCTAATAGCTAATTTATACCTTAAAAGTGTACGATACGTAGAACATTTGATTCAACTAACAAGGCAAATTGCCCAAAAAGCAAAAATTTGCTGACTCATCCAATCCATCACGCGGATCATTATAACACTCTCTCAAATTAATACCTGCCCACTCAAAAGTAAAATTGGTAAATTGATGACCGGTATACTTTGACCCTTGAAATCTTTGACGTTATATATAAAATACTTTATATCTCAACTCAGATACATTTTCTTAAAAAATCTTTTATAGAAATAACTATATGAAATTTATTTTTTATAACTTTGTGAAATAATTACAGTTTCACTATGAACTTAGCCTTAATTTTGCAATGAAATTCGTATTTGAAGTAACAATAACGGGTCTTATTATAATGGTTACATCTTAATACCACCTTATTAGTGATGATAATTTTTGGGCTTTTTGAGTAAAAAAAGGTACAAAATGGCATTTAGAGTGCTTTTAGAATCGCCATCGATATATTTATGTTGGAATTCGTTGTTTTATTTTATAAATTATTGTAATTTGTCGACTTTGCGCGCGTAGATTTGACGTTTAAATAAGTACCTACGTATTTAGTGTGTTGTGGTATTTGAACTAAGAGTATATGTATTTTTATTTATAATGGCAACACCAAGCACTCTACTAGTCAAGTTGACCCGAGTTTTTTTCAAAGAAAAATTTTTTGAGTCAAATATCAACTTGCGACACTGTTATGGATTCGATTCTATACATAACATTTGATTAAATCGTTTAACAATTCGATCAGATTTAAATAACAGTTTTATCGGCTCGAATTCCATTTTCCTATAGATTTTACTAGATACCTATCCCAATACGTTCTTGTTTTCGCAAATAGAATTCAAATATATTCTCTCTCAGCAGTACTAGATAACTGATATAAATATATATATACTCTTTTTTTGTAAATACATATATTATACATAAAAAAACACCCAAACTCCGAAACAAATATTTGTAGATCTTACAAACATATGGTCCAACCCGGGAACCCAATCCGAAACCTCATGATCAGTCGCACACGCCAACCACGAGACCAACGAGACACTCAAAATTCCTTTATTATCGCAAAAAAGAAAGAAAAATTATTTCACGGTTCAACCATAACACAATTATAACATAACAGATTCATAACTTACATTACTTAACTATAACAAAATTAAAAAGAACAAAAGCTGAATGACGAAGCAAACAAAAGAATAACGATTACAAACAAAAACAGTAAGAACAAATTGAATCAACTTGCACTCAACGGACCCCGTAAGTATAGTTCTTAACTATTAAAAAAAAGTAGTAGCGAGTATTAACTTGTTATGCACTTAGAGAAGCCAATGATGACCAACAGAACCCCAGTTAATGTATTAAGTTGTTGAAACCATTTTGGTTACAGATTTTTACCCTACTAAGACGAAGCCAAAGGTGGTAATAGTTTTGGAAATTTAGGTATAAATTCAAATTCAAAATAATTTATTCAATTAAGACACTAAGTGACATTTATTATTTTTAAATTAAAGCTACAGTTAAACATCATAGATCGACACAAACAGACGCCACAGCATGTGCTGTATCTACTAAACAAAATCTACTGCCTGCCTGTGTCGATCCGCAACTTCCAGTTTCTAAAATGCGTTGAGCCTCATGAGAAGAATACTGGCAAAGAAACTCATGGCCACTCTTTTTCAAAGTCAGATTTTCAGGTACAATAGTGTTAGTATTACATGTAAGGTAAACAGTATGCAAGCTGTTGCCACCTGAATTTCCTTTTATTAAAATGCTCCATATATTTTTCCACTGTAGCACCTTAAAATACTGAACCGCTTTTAATGAATGAGGTGTCAATAGATTCGTAATAGTGGTCCGGGTGACATGGGCAACAAATTTTTTTTCAAAAGATTTTACAGAGTATGGGACTAATCCCGCCCACACGCCCACCATTGTAACTCCTGTACACCAGGATCAACAACAGTGACCCACGAACACACCGAGTTATGACATTCGGGAAGTCCCAGTAAGAAAATTAACTGTCTTGGAACCCGCAACGAAATGAATCAGAAGAAAAAAACACGAGGAGTTGGAAATAAAGTTTTAAAGAGTAGAGTTATAGTTGTTTAACTTTTAATTTCGTTGTCTATATATATAACCATCAATCACCACACGTAGAAATCGCGATGAAATAAAGTTCCCGAAACTTGAAAAATACATATATTATCACAATCAAAGTCGAGGATAACACCTAGTTTAGTTATAATCCATATTCGGGTTTTCTCGGAATTATGTGGAGTTGTTCATTTCGCTATTTAATTCTGTACAAACATCAACATTACTACACACAATCCCATAATAGTTATTCATTGATATCTCCCAACCTTAAATTCGTAATCTTATTTCAAAATAGTTGCATTCAACAAGATTTATAGCAAACATTTGTCAATAGTTATTGAAAGGAAAAGTAAAACCAATATTCCAAATATTCTAAGGGCTATTAAAAGGATTAAGGAGGCTATTGTTGAATGCGAATATGTTAGAAATATAGGACAATATCGAAAAAAGAATGAATGGATCTCGAAAGTGTCAATAATGCACCTGAAAGTGTAAAACACGTCGATAAATTTCATTGATGGAGTTATAATCGAACTAAATTTAGCCAACTCCTATCCAACATTTTCATTAAGTAACCTAAATGACTGTGTGGTGACGGACTAAAAACTCGGAAGGTCAATACCCTTATTCATTCGATGAGTATCGTAAGAGGTGTCTAGAAAGCAAACTGGGAGGTGTCCATCAGCACTACAAGGAGAAGGAACACTTAAAACATGTTTTATACCAACCCCGCCGTGGTAATCAAAATCCCCGGCAGCCGTCAGAGCAGCAGTGAACAGAGATGCAGAAATATCTCAAAAGGCCGCCATAGTGTGGGTCACCTCTGAGTATGGTGACCTCTTGGATTCTACTCATGCTTTCCATCAGGCAGAGTAGAGTCACTTGCAGGTCCATATATTTAAAAAATAGATTACATACATATATCAATCTTTCAAAAATATTAGGGAGATAAAACACATTAGTCTGCCAGTCTTTAGTTATAACTTTATCATACTAAAAATAAATATTCCACAGAATATAAAAACAGTTTCAAAGTGGCAAAGTGATTTCTTAGCGGCAAATTGCCAGAGATACTGTATAATGTGATTGGCGCCTCGTCTTAAGGCGTTAATAATTATCTTTCGCTGGACAGAGATGGCCGAAGGAGTCCCGAAGAGTGACAAGGAGAGATAACCAGAGGTGAGAGCAGGATGGGAGATGGAAGATTATGTTGTTCCAACCTAATAGGCTTTTTATTATTTTATATTGTGCTGCTATAAAAAGGTAACGTTCTGTTTAGTTAAAAAGTGGTTGGGAGAATTTTATTTATTACTTAGTTTTACGACGTAGTTATTTTGATTACAAGAGATATTAAAAGAATTATGATGTGTTGGAAGTTAATTTCACCTACTTCTCATTGCTGTAAAGTAATGAAACTTTTTATGTAGCTAGTTTTATTTTAAAATTTATATTCTCTAAATTTGAAACTGAAATAATAAATGTGCAATGTCTGATAAGTTAACCATAAGAGTCAAACAAAAACTTTACACATTTTTATATTTATATATTGATACGCCTGGTGGAAAGTATGAGCAAAAGAGTAATGCTCACCATAATTATTGCCTATATTGCAAACAATGCAAGACAATGCAACAATACAGCATGGTGACCCACACTATATTGGGCTATTGAGATGCTTCGGGTCTGGTCTTTTGCCTCCGGTCCTCACTCACCGATGAAACACGACAGCACGAATACTGTCATTTAAGATTGATCTTCTGTAAGGCCTTTTATAAGAAGGAATCAGCGTGCCTCTACTATTGTTCATATTTTTTTATCGTTCACCACCTTAACATACCATATTATTCCTTATTAAATGCTTCTTTATCACACTTACACTCTCATAATCAACAATTATTTTACAAGTAACTAAGAAAAAAAAATCTTCTTTTAATTACTTGTCTTGATTCATTATCAATTTAAATTATAAGTTATTACTTATTCACTGGCCAATCGATTGTTATAATCGTAACATCTTAGTTGATTAATCGGTGGTTAATTTTAAACTTTGCCGAATTCTGAAAATCCCTAAACAAGAACAGTCCTTAAGCTCTTAAAGTGTGCAATTGTGTACAAATTAGTCCGTGCTTACACAACATTACAGCGAGATGTTCTCTCACAAATGAGATTATGGTGCTCATTCTGTTGTTACGACATTAAACTAAACATTCATCTAAAATCTTCTTCTGTTCTCTAATTTAAGTAAAATGACTATCAAAATGCTATTTTTGGTGTATGTATTTAGACTAGTAGTCGATTTTCAATCATAATTAAAAAAATTTTCTGCACCTCTCCTCCATATAAATTTGAAATGAGTCAAATTTCATGTTCCGTACGCGCAATTTTCTTTAAAAAGGGTTACAACATTTTTGCTTGACGTATAATATATATTTTTGTGTGACATTTCTTATTTCAGGCCATCTTTGACTGTACTTTGACAGAACAAAATTCTAAATAGAGATTTTTGTTTTAGACAATTTTCGAACAACGGAATTAGGACCTTTTTCTCGTTCGCTCTCTGTTTAGACTTAATTTATGTTTCAAATCATTTCTACGTCAACTGTTTAATGAAAGACTGACGACGTACCAATTATAACGGCTAGGTATTCATTTAAGACAAAAGTACTTTACATGAGCTGTTAATTCGTGTAATTAATCGTGTATTTCGATTTAATTTTAAGATAGATAACAGCTCTATAAAATTGCTAAGACCTTGTTATGGCAGAGAATGATGCAAAATTTTAAAGTGATCTTTAACTTGACTGAACTGTTGGTCTAGTGGTTTAAGCGGTTGCCACGCCGCTTTCTACTGGGCCATACGTTGTGAGTTCAAATCCCACATGAAACAACACTTTGATCCACAAATTGTTGTTCTGAGTATGGGTGTTCACGAATTTTAATGGTTTACGTTTACAGCAATAGGTAGATTCAAGAGGAAAATTTATTATATAATTTATAAAATATACATCCATATTATAGTAAACTAGTTGAACCCCGCGGTGTTACCCGCGGTTTTTGTTGTACCGCGAGTAATGCCGCGGGACAAAGTTAGTCTTAACTAAAAGTAGTGTAAGTTACTCCCTGGATCAACAGCTACCTGCCAGTGAAAGTCAAGTCAAAATTGGCCCAGCCGTTCCAGAGATTACCCGGAACAAAGAGACAGACAGACAGTCCGACAGACAGACAAAAAAATTTTTAATTACCTTTTTGGTATATGTACCGTGTATACATACATACGTATTTAGTAAAAAGCGGCTATTTTAATATTACTAACAGACATTCCAACTTTATTTATTTGAATAAATGAAATCTAAAAATTTCAAAGATGTCTAAGTGCGAAGCCGCGCGCGTGTTATGTAACAAATTTAGGTCTGTATTTTTTTCTAAATTTCCCACAATGTACAGTGGTCGCCAAATATCTATATATATAAAAGAGTAAGGTGACTGACTGACATACCCAGAGATCAACGCACAGCCCAAACTGCTGAACCTAGAATCCTGAAATTTTGCTTAAGAAAGGAATTTTGGAAATTCCACCGCTAAGGGGGTAAATCAGGGGCTGAAAGTCTGCGCGAGCGAAGCCGCGTGCAAAAGCTAGTATGCTATAAAGCTTCAGTCGAGAGTGATTGTAGTGGGGCGGGCGCGTTGTTGGCTCGCACGAGTCATCATTCAATTATATCGGTGAAAAAACACAGCCCATACTCGTGTGTGGACAGCAGTGACCTAGGAGTGGTCACATCGTATGTACCTTAATTTTTTTGAATATTAATTACATAAATATCTAATCTAATCTAATACTAATATTGTATATAAATTTGAAAGTTAACGTATATGTCTATATGTAACGCCTTCACGGCTAAGCTGCTGCACCGATTTCAATAAATTTGCCATTTAGATACTTTGATTCTTGTGGAAGGACATAGGACTAGTTTTTGCTGCGATTACCAACAGTTATGCACCTTATCATTATGATGACATAGAAATAAGTCATCATCAACTGTCAGGAGCAGTTCACGACTGAACATAGGCCTTAACTTAGCGAGGCCTAGGTACTACTTTGACCACTCGGCGATATTAACCGATAACAGACTGGTTCCTTCTATTCTTCCACTTTGTTTAAAGATTTTATACAGTATCTCACATATTTATAGAAAGAAAAATGACAATTTGGTAAGGTACGACTCTATACGTTTCTGTGTCCTTTGTTAAGTGATGTAAAACGGCAAAAATTGCTTGCCAAATCACTGGCGTTTTTTAATAATTGTTTTATGCTCTAACAAATGAGTTTGAAATTGGATCGGGCTCGAAGCGCTTACAAAAATGGATGCTTAATACGATTAGAGTGAGCGGGACAGAGTTATCTGGGTCGAAAAGGATAGAGACGCTCCGCGGCATCGAAAACTTTTTGTTCTTTGACATTTTGTTATTTAGGCACATTATTCGGTTTCGTTAGTTTTAATGATTCGATTCGACATTCAATTTAAAGGCTCTAAATTATTTCGAAACGATTTATTATTTTTAAAATGTTCTCTTTACAAATAATAACGTTTGTATTCCAATTTCAAATTGGATCCTAGATTTAATTTGCTTTTAATTTTAAATAAGCTTCGTTTAAATAAAATTGAAAATTGTTTCTTTTTTATGAAGCAAAGGTAAATATCTTACGATACCTATGAACTCCAAATGCACAGTAAGTGTCAAACCACATAAATATTAATTGGTATATGTCGGTTATCGCGGCAAATATTAGCCTATGTGTTATTCTGATGAATAAGCTATATTACTTTAAAGTTTCATTCAAATCCGTTCAGTAGTTTTTGCCTGAAAGAGTAACATACATCCATCCATCCATCCATCCATACATCCATCCATACTTACAAACTTTTGCATTTATAACATTAGTATAGATTACTAATTAAATTATTTTGACACGCAAGTAGAGTCAACAGAGCTCAAAAATATGTAACAATAAAATCTTTGTTTTAGAATTACTGCTACGTTTCTAGAAACTCCAGTAAAAATTGCATTGCGGTTAAAAAGGACGGTTATAGAAAACTCTGAGATTTTCAGCACTTGTTTTTTTGTCTGCACCCAATCCAGAGTAGTTTACTTCAATTTAAAAATGTGTTTAGAAATATGTAAGTTTTTTTATCATCCGTTTGGTTATTATAGTTCTGACTGCCTATTTTCAAATTAGACAGTCATGTGTAGAATGTATCGAGTTATTATTACAAATGTCACTTTTGGATTAAAGGTACAGACTCAAACTTGAAATGACTTTGATATTAAAATGAAGTCTTTCTCTAGAATTGGAACTGTCTAAAAGATATCAAGTAACACCATGTACTTCAAGAGAATGGAAAATCAGCTCACTGTACTCTTCTTGCTTCGGACAGGAGCCCTTCTGATAGGATTTAAAGGTCATATTGATCATTTGCATCATCAGAGTCTCTGCCCTAATAGGGAGGCAAAAATTTTATAGAGCCGTTATCAGTACTATTAATTTAAGACTCTTCAGCCTTTGAGAACATTTTATGTAAGACTCTCTAGGTATTCTTTATTATAAAAATGGATAAATGATTTCTAAAATTTAAAAAAGTACGATACAGAACTTTGAGTACAGATTTAGGAGCATCTCAATAGACGAGAGATATGTGGGTCAATGTGTTGCATTGTTGTATTGTCTGCATTCTTAATAAGTCTGGTCACCACCACTCTTGAATTCTGCTTATGTTTTCCATCAGCCCGAGGCACTATGGCAGGCTCATAAAAAAAACTAACCTATTTTTTTATTTCAGTTTTTTACTTATTGAATCGAACAAATCAATCAAAATATTTCTATAACTTTTCATAACACTCGAAAAACCGCCAAAGAATGTTATTTCAAACATATCAATAATAACACTCTACAATACAGCTCTTGACAAACATAATCCGCCCAATGGTCATTTGACCATTTTTTTTCCATTGAGCACAGTGTGCATTGTGCCTCACACTTACGCACAGTAATGCGAGACCCTTGAAATTCAACACAAAACCGATTTGTGATCTCATTGTAACATCTTAGCCGCACAGTGGTCAATTCCTTGAGAAATCCGGACAAAAGATTCTCCGAATTCTGCGGCTTTATAAGTAGCATTAGTTTTTTTTTGGATGTTAATATAAAAGGATTTGGTTCACATTAGATCAGTTTCGCAAAGAGTAGATTCGGAAAGGGATTTGTTCGGAGGCGTTCGTGGTAAGCTTTTTATTACAGTGTGTGATGGATTTCATGCTTGGCTAGTTTCTTAAAGATCTTGGAGAACAGATTCTTCCTTTTGTATCATTTGATATAATTAGTAGCAATACAATAGTGAGATTGTAGGAGATTTGTTCGAATAATTTTACTTTTTTATTTTTGCAATTTTCTTTATCCTCGACGGAATAGAAGTAGGCGTATAAAATAGACAATTATTATTAAATATCTAAAATGTCTAAAAACAGTTATTAATTCCTATAAATTCCTTTAAATTTGTACGACTTTAAAGTCAATTGATAATATAATTACTTCCTCGTCTTGTGTAATTATGGAACAAGTAAATAAACACTGCATTTTTTATGAGACTGCCACTGATTTAAGTCTTTGAATCCAATCAAAAAGTTTTTTATTATAAATTAAAATCAAAAATAAAGTTATACTAGTTCTACGCACCAGAATAACATTAACATTAACAAAACGATACTAAGGTTACCTAAACGGAATCTTCCGTAGAGATTCAAAATTCACCGTAGTTTAAATAAAATCGATACTAGACACATACCTTAAAGAAATTGCGGTAAATGTCACCACTTAATTACTACGTACACATCCGTTGTGATACAATTGAATGGATACAATCAGAACAAGATTATGTTGCACAAAGATGGCCGACGTAACATAACCTACACAATTGATCCTTTAAAACTTCATTTGATTGTAATATTATATCATATAAAGAATATGGTTTATTTGGTTGTGGTTCGTTCACAATAACTTTGTTACTTAATTTACCAAACTTTATATACTGTACTGTATATAAGCAAAAACTACGTACCTACTATATGAGTAACAATAGTGACAAAAAGATAAAATGTTATATTTTTGTCACTCTGATCTTGTGCATTTGCCTTGATTTAAGCAACCAAATGTCAGATAAACTTAAAGGGATATTTTTAACGGACTCACAAGACCAATTTACTGAGGGCTCAGGGTGTCTTGGCCACAGTGAGAGGTAAGGAAGGGTAGCGAGTCAAAATCGGATTAGACAAAATGACTGATTTTATTAACATAAATTCTAACTTACATACTAATCTTACTCTAAGTACACATGGATGGCTATTTACATGTGTGCCATCCGTGTGTTATGTCGATGCAGCTGCCCTAACTGTTGACAGGGCCTGTACCGAGTGCGGTGCAAGCACTGCGTGCGACATAGATATGACGTTGCCGGTGAAGCAATCATGTTCTAGATTGAACAGTATTGTTGTATTTTAGTTAAAACTCACCACTGGGTGGATACGTGCTAATATAATATTAATGGTCCGGGTTCTTCTCAGAGCAGGCGTCTGAAGCCAGTCGCCGGGGTGATTTTTAGTGGAATCACTACACCCCTGACTCCTCAGTCCCCGAGGAGGTCTTGATTTCCTCTCTGTCAATGATAAAAAAGGTATGATACCTTTTAGATTCTGGTGGATCTACCAAGGAATGTTGACGTCATTAGTACCTAATGTATAACGTATAAAATTCTTTTTTTTTCTGGTTACCTTAAAATAATATCCACTACACATTTAGTTAAATGGATATGGAATTGTTACTTTTACAACCTCAAAATACACCTCGATTAGAAATAATTGGTTTTCGTATTCATCGCCCTTCTACAACGACAATTTGCACCAATTAAAAACAGAAAAATACAATTCCATTACTCTGTAACACCATATTGAGAGAACGCTTCACACAAATGTCACTCTTAGCTTAAAACAAACTTAAAGGAAGTCAATGCCATACAAAAATAAGTTTTAACACGAGGGAATAAAGTCTTTTAAAACGCAAAATTAAGTTGGCAGTACGTATTTTTTATACTATTTCTGTTTCATTGTATTACAAGGTTTATTCGTTGCTAACGAGTCAGCAGGGAGCCTGCGGAAGCGAGAGGATCGATAAAAAGCGAGATAGTAATATGTAATATGATTTGTTTTGTTGCATTGTGGTTTGAAGCGGTCGTAGATCTCAAAGTTTTTCTTGATACTAGTTTTTGGCGCTAAAATATTGCAATGACTATAAGGTTAGGAATTTATTGTTTTCTTTTTCAGTTTCTAAATTTGCCCGTTGGTTTTATTAAGTAATAAACATACAAACATAATGTCACGTCCATTTCTAAGAGGGTAGACAAAAACAAGTGATTACGCTACTTACTACAGTTCTTACACAGCAGGTGTTCTGGGTTCATACACCATTAACAACACAATGTAGTGCAAGAAGTTACGAAAAATAGGCAATTGTATTTCTAAAGTTTTAACGGTCTTCTTTTAACTTGAAGTTTGTCTATCTCTTCCTATCAATTTCAAATTTAATTTATTAACTAAAGTCGGTATTTGTCTAGGTTTTATTTTTTAATTTTTCCTTGCCAAAATGACTCTACCTTGCCTGATGGAAAGCATAAGCAGAATCCAAGAGTGGTGATCACCATACTGCGAATGCAGACAATGCAATAATGCAGCATGGTGACCCACACCATGGCGGGCTAGTGATGCTTCTGCATCGCACTCACCAACGAAACACGACAGCATGATCGCTGTCATTTTACGTTGATTTTCTGTGCGAGGGTAGTACCGCCCCGGTCGAGCTGGCCCGTTCGTGCTGAAATCAGCGTGGCTCTACTACCTTGCTTGGACACCAAAAGAAGTTCAATGAGATAAAATGTTTTGAACTTTTCAGTCTGTCCTACATTTTATTATTACGTACAAAGGACCTTTCTACTACAGGTTCACAAAAGGGGATTATTAATCAAAAATGTATTTGTGTATGATGGCTTTTATTTACAAGTTTGAGAGCCACTGCCCTCATTACTCTCGCTAAACGTTACATTTGTTATCCCTACACGTTTTAGAATATTATTTGTGATGCGATTTGCGCTAATGGCTGTTATGTATTCGGTGATGTTTTGTATTATGAAACCTTACAACCATTGCGTGTTATTTCCTTTGTATAGTATAGACTATAGTAATGGTGAAAACGGCGTAAGTTATGTGAGAAATAAATATTTTTAAAGGGTAACTTTTGGGTTAATTATAGACACGTTTGACCCGACTTTGTGGTGACGAATTAAGAATATGGAATGTTACCACCTTTTTTCATCCTGTGTAAGAGCCGGCAACAACACTATAAAAATAATGAAAACTTAACCTAAACCTTGTACCAACCCGTCTAGTCTCCGTAGTTAAGTAGACCAAAACTAGAGAGGCTTATACAATAGTGGACTATTAAATACTATTAAAGGTTAATGATGGTAATGATGGCGTGATTTGCGGAAAAATAAATTATGGAAGTTAGAAACTTGGTACCTAGTTGATATTGAGAAGCCCTATAATAAAGTCGTGTAGGTATCTACATATTTCAAGACAATCAGTTAGGTATAGGTGGTTGAGTCACGCTGATTTTAACAAGAACGGGTCGGCTCGACCGGGGATAAGTAACTGGACGTAAAATGACAACTTATTACGTGCTGTTGTGTTTCGTTAGTGAGTGCAATATCGGAGGCTGAATAGTGCAGAAGCATCTCAATAGGCCGCCATAGTATATATGTATTTGTATCAGTTGTCTAGTACCCATAACACAAGCTCTGCTTAGCTTGGGACTGGTGGCGTTGTGTGATAGATGTCCGAAATATTTATTATTATAGTAGGCATATTAAGGAGTTTAGAGAGATGTAAAATATTTATACGTCCAAACCTCCAATGGGATTTATTCATGACTCTCTAAGCGGCGGGTGCTCCACCTTTAAGCACAAGTTTATCTATCAGCACTTAAACTTAATCTTAAGATATGGAAGGAAAATGGGTAAAGCGCTTGACTGTATAGACACATACCGTGCTGTATTGTCTGTATTCGCAATGAGTGTGGTGACCAATGCTTTACTTTTTTTTTGTTATGTTTTGCCCTGCCAAAACGACTCTACTCTGCCTGATGTAAAGCTTAGCAGAATCTAAGAGTGGTGGTCACCATACTGCGAGTGCAGACAATGCAACAATGGAGCATGGTGACCCACACCATGGCGGGCTAGTGATGCTTCTGCATCATTGGGCCTCCGGTCTCGCACTCACTAACGAAACACGGCAGCGTGATCGCTGTCATTTTACGTTGATATCCTGTGCGAGGGTAGTACCGCCCTGGTCGAGCCGGCCCATTCGTGCTGAAATCAGCGTGGCTCTACTACCTTTTAGATTCTGATCATGCGTTCAGAGTAAAATTGGTGTCTCTAAATATAATGTCCCACTTACATACAAAATGACATTGCACAAACGACAGCTGCGTGCAACAAAAACACACAATGTAAATTATCTGAACCTACCTCTATTAAGGTGTTATCAGATCGGCGAAGTTTCAAGCGATTTGCCGCGAACAAATGCATTGGGCGTATAAAGATATCAATCTATTATAGACCTTTATGTTATGAGTTTTTAACAAGAATATCTAAGAATGAATTGTGTGTTGGTTATTTAATTTTGATTGAATAAAGTTCTTAACGGCATTTAAATGGTTTATTACTTAACTAGTTGACCTGCTTAACCTCGTCTATGTCTCCTATTGCCCGTAGGGTGACGTTATAAAACGTGAACAAATATTCAATCATCCATCCAATAGTAAAAGATAGACGTAATTCTGTCGCGAACTTTTTTAAAACATTTTGCAAATTTCTTACAATTTACGCAGACAATGGAAGCTCTCAAAAGAAATTGCTTTTCACCGTTTAAGCAACATTTTTCATTGAGTAGTTCTTGAAATTAGTGCCTTAATAAATAAAACAAACAAATTCTTTAGCTTTATAATCTAAACTAATATATAAAGCTGAAGAGTTTGTTTGTTTGAACGCGCTAATCTCAGGAACTACTGGTCCGATTTGAAAAATTCTATCAGTGTTAGATAACCCATTTATCGAGGAAGGCTACAGGCTACATATCATCACGCTTAGACCAAAAGGAGCGGAGCATCAATGAAGAATGTGACGAAAACGGGGAGAAATTATTATACTACGGGCAATAGAAACGTAAACGAAGATGCGTGGGTCGGCTAGTATTAGTTAGTTATTAATTAGAATAGTGGTGGTCACATTATATATTCTTTATTAGCTGACTCACGGAACCTCGTTTGCGTCTCCTGCTGCCCGTAGCGTGAAAATTTTACCCCGTTTTTAAAACATTATTTATGTTTTTTTATGGCATAGGCGGGCAAACGAGCAGACATATCGCCTGATGGTAAGCGATTACCGCCGCCCATGGATACCTTTAAACACCAGAGGCTTCACAAGTGCGTTGGCCTTTGGGGGAGGGGGTTTGGGTTATGGGCCTCCGGTATCCTCACTCACTCGGCAAAACACAGTGCAAGCACTATTTCACACTGGTTTTCTGTGAGGCCGTGGTATACTCCGGTCGAGCCGGCCCATTCATGCCGAAGCGTGGCTCTCCAACGCTAATTGGTGTTCCGCTCCTATTGGTCTTACCGTGATGATATATGGCCTATAGCTGTCGTATTTAATGTCGTTATTTACTTTTTACTTGTTATAGATGCAGCTTTTACAATATTCATCGTTTTAGTTCCTCGTACTAGGTGTGTTACCCAAAACGCCATGACAGTCTTCCGGCCAAAACATCCCACGCTCTTCTTGTCACATAATTGATTTTATTAGTAGTAGTATAGTAGTAGTAATATAGTATTGATTTAGTAGAATGACTACTACAATAGCTGTCCTCTATAAATGTACTATCCAATACTGAAATAATTTTTCAAATCGGACCAGCGGTTCCTGAGATTAGCGCGTCCAAACAAACAATCAAACTCTTCAGCTTTATAATATTAGTATAGATACGTCACCACATGGGTAATAAAATTATATAATCACAAAATATGACCTGGTAATGTCTGAGGACTGCTGACATTTCATCATAAATTGGTTTTGTTTTCTCGACAACAGTCTATAGAACTTCGATATCGGCTGTTACTTGCACTGTGGAAGTCGGACCACAGTCGTTGATCGTAAAAAATCGAAGCTTACCCATTTGATGATAATGGACTAATTACCAATATGATTTGTGAAATGACACTAAGAATCATGGTATTTTCTTCTTATTCACTCACTGCAGAGTTTGATCATTGATGATGATTCGGTGTTAACTTCGGGCTCAACGGTTTTATAATAATAATTCAACCACCAACCAAAAGGTAAAAATTAGACTATACAAGCCAAGGTAGTAGAACTAATTTCAGCACGAACAGGCCAACTCGATCGGACAGAAAATCAACCTAAAATGACAGCGATCGTGCTGTCGTGTTTCGTAGGTGAGTGCGAGACCGGAGGCCCAATGATGCAGAAGCATCACTAGCCCGCCATGGTGTGGGTCACTATGATGCATTGTTGCAATGTCTGCATTCGCAGTAGGCAGTATAGTGACCTTCTTGGATTCTGCTTATGCTTTCCATCAGGCAGAGCAGAGTCACTTTGGCAGGGCCAAACACAACAAAAATAAAAAAATACGTATGGCATAGTTGTTTAAGCGATTTCTTCGCCGCTTCCTACAGCACTGAGTGTTTGGGCTCAATCCCCACATGGGACGAAACCTGTGTAATTCACAAATTACTGTTGTTGTTAGCCTGGGTGTTCGCATTGTCCGTTTCACATAAGAACGTTTCTAAATTCCCGGACGAATCCGATGACAGGATACATTCCATGTGTGAGATTTGTCCATACAAATAAATAAAATTGGAGTGTCTGTTTTTAATATTAAAATAACTGCTTTTTACTTAATGCATATGACTGCCTCGTTGGTCTCGCGGTTTGCGTGTGAGGTCTCGGGTTCGATTCCCGGGTCCAAATGTTTGTATGATCTACAAATACTTGTTTCGGAGTTTGGGTGTTTTCTATGTATAATTTATACGTATTTACAAAAAAAAGTATATATGTATTTGTATCAGTTGTCTAGTACCCATAACACAAGCTCTGCTTAGCTTGGGACTAGATGGCGTTGTGTGATAGATGTCCGAAATATTTATTTATTATGTATATATACACGATTATGTATCGTGTATATATACATAATAAATAAATATTTTTTAACTACATTTTTGGTATATGTTACCAAAAATGTAGTTAAAAAATGTTTTGTCTGTTTGTCTGTCTGTTTGTTCCGGGTAATCTCTGGAACGGCTGGATGGATTTTGACGGGACTTTCACTGGCAGGTAGCTGATGATCCGGGGAGTAACTTAGTCTACTTCTTTTAGACTAACTTTACAACAATAACCGCGGGTAACACCGCGGGGTTCAGCTAGTCTTTCATAAAACTGGATGTTTTTTTTTAATTTTCCCAATCTATAATTTTATTTAAATCAAACCTCCCTACATAATATCCTTCTATGATATCACATTCAAGCCAATTACAGTGCTTATTACAGAGTAGTAACAATTTAAGAAGGAAACGCGCCAACGATATCTGGTAGTGTTGTGTTCAAACTAGTCATTACGAGGTACCGTGCAGTTAGCGCTGCGGGGTTCCGGCGACAATCGAGATAACTTTCTTTTATGTTGCGAATGTTTTAGGGTTCTGTAAGAGAAGGGAAAACCTTTTTTGTTAAAAACATTGAAGAGTGATAAATTGATGGAGATTGGGAATAACTAGGTCATTTTAGGTCACCTCGCGTTTTTTTTAGAATGAAACGGTTTTTCTTAATCACTGAATTCTAAAACATATTATCTGCTATATTGTTTATTTCTTAGCATTGAAAAGCAAATATAAGTCTATGTGAGAACGCTGATCAGGATAATCGTGGTCTAACCATGATGTTAACTATCCTATCTGAGGCACGCCAGCAAAATACACTTTAAAATAACGGGAAAATTGATCATATACGTTAGTAGTTCGAGAAGTAATTAATAGATTGTATTGTAATCGGTTCTTGATAAGTGTTTGAAGTTTCAATTCAAGCTGACGTTTAGAGTGGGTGAATATAATGTTCAAAAATTTCCTTATTTAGGTATATACACAAAGTTAACAAGAAGAATTTCAATAAAAAGTAAATATCTACGGAACCATGTCCACCCAAAACTAAAATAAGTTTAACGTAACAATATTACAGACGGGATGTCGCCAGCGGGTGTCCTGGGTTCGATCCCGGGCGGGGTTTGACGCTGTTACGGGATCATGTCCCGCGGCTAGCAAACTGTTCAAATCAACTCTATAATATGAAAGTTTAGGGGATGATTTTACATTTAAATTAACTAACATACAAACAATGTATAGCTCGATTAAATTGTATACGAAAGGGTGAATAATGAATATGAATAATATACTGGATTGTCTCTTACGAAGCTTTGAGCACTGTAATAAACTTATTAATGGTAGGTACTGTCAAACTGCCTCGTTGCTTTGACGGTCAGCGCACTGGACTGAAAATTAAGGTCTCGGGTTCAATTGCCGAGTCGGACTAATAGTGTTGTTGGGGTTTTCCTTCAAGAAATTCTTAATAACAGCCTGGAGTATGAAAGCATGGCGGTGTTCCACCCCCTGCTTCGCAGAGCACGATAAGCAGTCGGTCCCAGTTGTTATAAACATTTATAGCAATCGTCATTGGGAAGTTAGTGCCCTCAAATATACTGATAACTAGTTCAATTTTTGAATCCGGTTCGCCCTCAGGGTTGCGGGTATTGAGATAAAACCGGTTGAACTAGTAATTAACTCCAAATAACCTTGGAAACAATAAAGACCATGAAGATGACTGTCAAACTGATCTTGGGAGTACCTCGTGTAGAGACAAATATATTAACACTCAATCCATATCCCTGAAAGGATAGGCTAAACTCCATTAAACAAGCACAGTTCACCCATCGTATCTGTATTCAATTAAGAAGAGAAAGTAATGAAAAGAAAGTTATATTTCTTGCCGGAATCATTTACCCAACAGGAGTGAACATATAATCATACTCACATGTCCACAGCTGGACAAGGGCCTCTCCCAACAAAGGAGGTTTTTAGTTTACTATACCACGTTGGTTGGTATAGGATTCGTTTAAAATTTAAAATTTTCCCCTTACAATATACTATAATCTATATCATACTAACTGTTCCCGCTACTTCGTACATTTACATGTCATTTGAATTTTCAAGTTATGTTTAATTTTCACCGTTTAAACCTTCCCTGGACTACGACAAACATTTCAAAACCAAAATCAGCCAAGTCGGCCCAGCCGTTCTCAAGTTTTAGCGAGACAAATGAACTGCAATTGTTTTTTAAATATAAGATTTACCCTTACTATAATTGTGGCCGTACTTAAAGTTAGTATCCTCTAACTATTATATGAAGCGAAAGATCAAGAAATAGAAAGATAGCAAATAAAACCTTTCTTCGATTTTCGTTCCTCAAACTTCTTCTACTCCAATATATTGAAGACTAGTTGTTGCCCGCTGCTCCGCCCGCGTATGTGTCGGTTATCGCGGCAAATAGTAGCCTATGTGTTATTCTGATGTATAAGCTATATTACTGTAAAGTTTCATCCAAATCCATTCAGTAGTTTTTGCGTGAAAGAGTAACAAACATCCATCCAAACATTCATCCATCCTTACATATAATTTCGCATTTATAATATTAGTAGGATTTTATAACAATAAAGTATGGAAAGCTCAAGTCCCAATCGAGCGCTTATCTGATACCTGATGATACTATATAATTTACACGATGTTTTAATATCACTATATCTGTTAAATTTATTTCTGTTCTTGTTCGGGACCTGGCGGAAAGAGTACACTGATGCCTAAAGATAAAAAACTGCAAAATTTAAAAACCTCCTCCTATTTTAGATGTTAGTCACAAAATGGCTACTTCTAAATTTAGTCTCATAATCGTATAAAACAATTATTTTTAACAAACGCCGAACAAAATTTCAAATATATGTTTACCTCTTCTAAATACCTACCATACACATACCACGTACGTGATGCAAGAGTCAGGTGTTCAAAGGTTCTCTTTTCAGGGAACGAGGGTATCTGGAGGGGTGCGGGGGGAGACTGGGAGGTGCCTGAATTCGATTCCGGGCTATTGAAAAGTTTCAAGAGGCGAAAAGCTTCGACAAACGAAGCTAAGTGAATTTCGAGCCCTCGGAATAGACAGAGGTGGATTTAGGGTATTCCTTGATGTAATAAACAATTGTTGTTTATAACAATTTATATGTTTATCATGGCTGTTTATATTTGTAAGAGTTGAATGTAGTTTAGTAAAAACATTTTATTGCAAGAAAATTTTAATTAGAATGTTCGAAGAAAACAGAACAGTTTTTTTGGTTTTGATAAATAACTACTTTAACTCATGACCAGACATGACTGATCAGAATTATAAAGATCTTTATATAGGGCCATTATAGTAGGATCATTCTTACTTTGTCATTAAATATATGTTTCCTCAGTCTAGAAAAGACATTTTCAAAGATGTTGTAAAGATTTTAAGTTCTATAGTACAATTAACTTCCTTACGAATGGTTGTACGCATTGCTTTGTAAACTTTGTGATTATGAATTAGCATGTTAAGAAAACAACCATTGCCTTCTGTAGTTCTCAGTGGGTAAAGTATATCAAGTAACTAGATTTTTTACAAACTTTCCTTTTTACTATTTTTTTGTTTCAATCATCTCACCTTTTTATCAAAGAAGTTATTGCTTGCTTTTTGGTTACATTACGTGTACTTGAAAATATATTTTAGAGAAATGAATAACAACTATCTTCATGCCGACGTTATATTTTAACATAATATCAGAATCAGTGTCATTAAGTAATATTTTCGAAAATATAGTTTGTCATTTATAAAACACAAAGACTGAAATAATACGGCTCTTCGAGTCCGCCCCTGTTCAGGCGGCTTGGTTCCAATTTTTATCAATCCCATTTCATTTCCCCTTACGAAAGTTTTCCTCCAATTTCGCGCTCTCGCCCCCGCCCATTTAGTGCTGTGATAATATTCAAAGGTCGATAAAAGGTATATTTTTATATCAATCAATCAACAATCCATAATACCCCACGTTGAGTTTGGTCTCATCTCATGAGAGAATTAAGGCTATATGTCCCCACGCTGGCCAAGTACGGGTTGGCTACTGGCAAGGCAATATGATATTACGTAATTTTAATAATAGTTAACAAGAACAAGAAAAAATAAGAAACTAATAAAGAAACTATGACCCGACTACGTAAAACTTTTAGTGTTTATGTAGACTATGTCACCCGGCTCATTATTTCGAATCTATTGACATATAATTAATCAAAATCGGTTCATTCATCGGTAGTTTATGCGCTACGATGGAACATATAAAACTTACATAGATTGCTATATGCATTAGCTATTAGCTTCACCATAATCGGGTAAAAAGTAGTAATAAATAGCCTCTAAGCACATATACTTCCTTGTCATTTGTAATTGTCTAGTTTTACACACCTTAGGCTTTTTTTAATTTACAAATTAAATTTCTCTAAAGATCTAACTACAAAAAACATGATATAACACAATTAGTCTTTAGCAGTTCACTGCTGGACTTGGATAAACTTCTTAGAAAGAAGGTTTCCTGACTGCAATAGTAGAAGAAAATCTCATAGCTCGACAAAGCATAAACAGACAAAAGTATAATGACAGCGTTCGTGCTGTCGTATTTCGTTGGTGAGTGCGAGACCGCAGGCCCAAAGGTGCAGAAGCATCACTAGGCTGCCATGGTGTGGTTCACCATGCTGCATTGTTGCATTATCTGCGTAATTAGTATGGTGACGACCATACTAATTACGATGGTAATGAAATAATTAGTATGGTGACCACCACTCTTGGATTCTGCTTATACTTTCCATCAGGCAGAGTAGAGATATTTTGGCAGGCCATACATAAAAAAACAAGAATTCAACTGCTTTAAATGACTTGCATATTTAGGAAATTAATATATATGTTTCACCATGTACCTACACTAATGCAATCTAATCAAAATGACTCAAAATGAAGGACCTATCACCCAAAATGATACCTATCAAATGTAACGATAGGTATTCATTTATTCATTCTCATATGTTTATTAACTTTGAAAACTATTTTTATCTACTTATAGAATTCTAGAAATAGGTACTAAATTTAATATTTGACTTAATTCGATAACATTATATCGATAACTCACATCAGGAACATCACTACAGTTTAAACATTAAAGTATTTCTCGGGAGACGCGGACGTATCAAGCGATCATTTCTATGTTATTACACTGCTAAATTCAATTGTGGACCGTTAACACCGACGCTTTATTATTAACTGACCCACTATATTTGACAGGATCATCGTAACAAACCACTTTTGATTATTTAGTCAAAAGTGTTTTGTAAAAAGCCGTAGTCGATGATGTATTTAATTAAAGGTTAGTTACATATATATTGGGAAGGTCTTAAAGCCTAATACTGCCATCTCTTAAATCTGCTGGAAGCATCTTGATTTCTTTCTTTAATAACAAAGTACCCTTTAATCATTAATACTTTTATTTTTCACAACCACAATAACATTTCTATAACATACTCCATCTTTTTCACACCATATCATAGACCATATATTTCCACAGATTAATAATAATGTTACCATATTTTTGTTTGTCGCATTTCTTAACACCATCAAACATCCATAACGAGTTCTATAGAAATAATATTGTTGGAATACATTCTAGAATTAAACTGACTTGTACTATTTTATTGACTTTAATACTGACCGGTTTCGCCCTACGGCATTATCGAAGGTGATTATGGCATTACCATTATTGTAAGGCGAAATCAGTCAGGGTTAAAGTTAATTAAAATAGTGGAATAAGTACAAGTGAGTTTAATTGTAATTTTTTTTATGTATGGGTCTTCCAAAATGACTGTACTCTGCCTGATGGAAAACATAAGCAGAATCCAAGACTGGTGGTCACTATACTCGATGCTCGTATAGACAATGCAACAATGCAGTATAGTGACCTACACTATGGCGCCCTAGTGTTGCTTCTGCATCATTGGGCATCCGGTCTAGCAGAGCACGAACGCTGTCATTTTAGGTTGATCTTCTGTGCGAAGTAGTAGCGCCCGGTCAAGTCGGCCTGTTCGTGCTGAAATCAGAGTGGTTCTACTTTAGTTCTACAAGTTCCATCAAGTGCTGACAATTGAAAGTATAAATCACTATTGTTAACTTTTTGGGCTTCTACTACCCGTAACGATTGCCATATACATATGTTCGTATGAAAATCATCTCTGCAAGGTAGGGAACCCACCCATATACTATCCAGACTAAGATTGCGTACCCTACGTTTCAAACTTCAAACTTTGTTTATTGCGTATATGGATAATGGGTAACATTATTCTTTTACTATGAGTTTGGAACACCACATTCTGCTGTCCGGCATACAATAATAATTTTGTCAAACTTAACTTAAATTCTTTCATTATCAACAAATTGCTACTATTATATAATTTAAAAAAATGTGTTATTATATCTACCCGGTTACTACTGAACTATGCGCCTCTTAGCTGACTATCAGTGTTCAGTTGAGCTAAACAAATAACTAAATGAAGAGAACCTATTAAAAAGAAAATTTGAGTTCCAACATAAATGAAAAGAGTGAAAATTGATGAGAAATTCCATTTTTAATGAAACCTAACGACTTCGGAGTGAATAAATGAACTTTGTAATTGGTTTTTAAAAGGTTCACAACAAAGTAATATATTTCGTAGATTTTTAGTCTTATAGAGTGGCAATCTATACAATAGGTACAAATAAATAAAATTTAATTGTTTCTTTGTAATTTCCAATTCATGTCTTTTTATTAGATGCATATGGAAGTATATACGGTATTTGTATCAGAAATATACATTAAACAAACATGAAAACTGTTAGATAGTTTTGGAATTCATCGCAAGCAATAACATGACAAGAATATTATACATATTAAAGTAGATATTAATTTAGGTGATTTAATGATGGGATTATGTAAAGCAGTATAAATATTTGAAGGTGCTAAATTCTTTAGTGGAATTTTAAATACTAATTATTCACACATAGTTTTGTGTGAATATATAAATTTTGTTTAGAAAATGACAATTACATTACGAAGAGTAAGTCGGGATTAGGTAAACACGAAGTTAATTCCAATATATTAATCAAACATTTACTTTAAAAGAAGAAAAAGTTTAAAGAACTATAATCTGACTGCGTAAAATCGTTTAATACTAATAGTATAAATTCGAAAGTAACTCTGTCTGTCTATCATGCTTTCACGGTTAAACCGTTGAACCGATCCGGATGAAATTTACAATGGAGATAATTTTACTGATTACAGAATACTGAGACAACCGATAGACATACGGGCGGAGCCGCGGGCTAAAGCTAGTCCTACTAATAATATAAACGCAAAACTTTGTATGTATGGAGGAATGGATGGATGGATGTTTGTTACTCTTTCACGCAAAAAGTACTGAACGGATTTGGATGAAACTTTACAGTAATAGGTATAGCTTATATATCAGAATAACACATTAATTGCAGTGATAACCAACATATACGGAGGCAGAGCTGCGGACAACAACTAGTATTCTCCGACTCCGTCTAACAAAGCCGTGATACCATTACGGAATCGGCTCACTCTAACTGTCGTAAACAAATAATTTAATCTCTAAGAACTTAACACACGACAAATTCTATCTAATAACCATAACCATTATCACGCATCACACCGTGAACCCATAATAACCCTAATAATCACCGCATTACCGACACCTCGGCATAATCCGCTCATTCATTCATTCGCTCACTCATTCACTGAATCTATAGAACATATTTCAAGGTTTAAGCGGAACAGCGGGCGTTCTTATGGGATTTGTATTTGGTGTTTAATATTTTTATCATCATTATGTGCTTACTATACAACTTTTGGGGTATGGGACCCATAATTTTTGTGGGCGTTTTTAAGATAGTGAGGGTTTTACAGACTAAAATCTTACTCTTATCCTAAGAATCTTCGAAAACTCTCATGGAATTTATTTCCTTTTCTTTTCCGTTGCGAGAAGTCTTTGGATAATACAGCACATTGCTGATTATTATGGAGAACTTTTGAGAGGCCTTTTGACTTTAATGATGACTTTTTCCACTTGCTCGCCAACACTCACATTTGAAACGAGAAAAAGAAGCTTAAAGTCGATCATTGGCTTTGGCAAGGCAGCTGATTGTATTCAATTGTAGACAGTTTACACCGACTCTGAAGGTATGATATCTAAGAGCTTTCATCAGACAATCATGGTTATGTAGATGCGTTAAATTTACCTAAATGGAACATCCCTCTACATGAGAGGGTCTAACAATAAGAATGCTAAGAGATTCGTATGGACTAACAAATTATAATAGCCTTGTTAGTGGTCTTACTTTTAACAGTGATTGATATCCAATGGTCACAACCCATAAAATTGTATCAAAAATAAAACCGACTTCGAGGTTCCACTCGATGTCTCTTTGATGCCATCATCAGATCTTAGTGTCCTTATCATGCTATCACTGTTGGGATATCTCCTTTTCATTAAAAAAAGAATCATCAAAATCGGTTTATAAACGACGAAGTTATCCACGAATACACATAATATATATATATATATATATTTATGGTCGAATTAAGAACCTCCTCCTTTTTTGAAGTCGGTTAAAAACACAAAGAATGAAAAAGACGTGGTTAGTGGAAGAATTGTTTTTTTTTTTAGGATCAAGCTACCTAAATGACTCTACTCTGCCTGATGGAAAGCATGCATGCAAGCAAAAGTGGTGGGCCCCATCCTCAATGTGCATGTGGACAGAGCAGCATGGTGACCCACACTATGGCGGCCTATGTAGGCAGCAGAATATGCTATGCCTCGATGGCGTAGTGGTAGCGTATGCGACTGCTGATCAAGAGGTCTCGAGTTCGATTCCCGGGTCGGACTGCTGTTGGGTTTTTCTTAAAAGAAATTCTTAATAGCAGCCCGCAGTGTGGAAGATGGCGGTGTTTCCCGCCACAAATCACAAGCTCAAAGTGCCAGGAAGAAATATAAATGTGAAAATGATTTTAGAATATTTCATAAGGACGTGTTAATTTTGGAGGAAATAGTAAAGAAAGTGCATTCACTCTGATGCGTTTATACTGTGGTACAATTGAAAAGATACCAGCGATTTTATGTTTTATCCATTAATTACTTTAAAGAGTTGGCAAATATTTTAATAAACCTATTAGACCTAATGTTATGTCCCAATATGTTACTTGGACTTGAAGTTTAAGGTAATAGATTTGGACATAAACTTTCATAGAATACTCCTTTGACTAAGGCTGTTGCGTATTTTGTGCCTAAACCCTACAGAACCTACAGAACAAAGTATAATTGGCAAACTACGACGTCTATCATACGATCCTATTTATCCCTTCAACAATACAGGTGTGAGTGTATTTATCTATGGTTTCGGATTTATTTTTATGGAATGGTGGGCAAACTAGCAGACGTATCACGTATGATGGTAAGTGATTACCGCCGCCCATGGACACCCGCAACACCAGAAGCGTCACAAGTGCGTTGCCAGCCTTTGGAGGATGGAGAAAGAGATGTAGATAGGAGTTGGGTTATAAGCCTCCGGTATACTCTCATTCGGCGAAACACAGCGCAAGCGCAATTTAGACTGGTTTTCTGTGGGGTCGTGGTATCACTCCTGTCGAGCCGGCCCATTAATGCCGTAGCGTGGCTCTCCCACGGTCAATATGGTAAATTCAAAAATCAAATATGGTAATATAAGTTGATCCGATTCTCTTCTTAATAACTTACATTTATGTTTTAATTTCTAAAATGGGATTAAGTATTCTAGTCATTCTGTAATTGAATAATAAGGAAAGTAGTTTAATACTTTTAATAGATAAAGTTTGATGATACATATGACTACGTATATCTCACATATATGTATCTATCCAAGACTTGTGATGTGTTAAATTAAAATCTGTAATTATTTTACAGATAAGTTGACATTGGTCTATATGGGTATGTATCAATAAGTGTTGAAACTGGCTCTTAATAAGCAAATATACCAATGGAACTTTGGCCCAGTTTCACTAGTTGCTGATAAAATCTCTGATAAACTAATGTGAACTTATTTGGCTCATAACCATAGATTTTGGTGACACCAAGTTTTGGATAGAGACAAATATTTCAAATATGAATATACATATCGGCTACTTTTATCTGTCACATAGTGTTATATATCAGATAACTTACTGCAACCAGTGTAACTAGTCCTAAAACTCTCAATGAAGGCTTGATTTGGTTTCTATCGAATAACTTACTAAAGCAACATAGCAGATACAATGAAATGTATAGGTACATTTCAAGTACCATTTAAGAGTATTTTACTCGTAAACAGTTATCGCTATCATCTTATAACTTGTTCCACAACCTATTACAATGAATGAGTATCGTTAATAGCGTTATATTTTCCATTTCCAGTCTCTTGCAGTTTCCCTTCAATTTCATTTACATTTAGCATCCGAATGTCGGGTTTACTTATGTTTTAACTAAAATTCATTAAGTACAGGAATTGACTGAGTATGGATATTTATCTATACAAATAAATAAAATTGGAGTGTCTGTTTGTAATATTAAAATAACTGCTTTTTACTAAATGCATATGTATGTATACACGGTACATATACCAAAAATGTAGTTAAAATTTTTTTTGTCTGTCTGTCTGTTTGTTCCGGGTAATCTCTGGAACGGCAGGACGGATTTTGATGGGACTTTCACTGGTAGGTAGCTGATGATCCGGGGAGTAACTTAGGCTACTTTTTTTAGACTAACTTTGCCCCGCGGCGTTACTCGCGGTACAACAATAACAGCGGGTAACACCGCGGGGTTCAGCTAGTAAGGAATATAATTAATCGGATGTAATTGCATTTATTTATTGTATTTACATGTGCACATATATGTACTGACTGCACAGTTGGTCAAGTGGTTTACACGGTTGGCACACCGCTTTCTAATGCGCGAAGTGTTCTGGATTCGATTCCCACTTGGTACTACACTTTGTGTGATCCGCAAATTGTTGTTTTGTATCTGGGTGTTCTGTATGTCCATTTCATGTGTGTTTATAAAGTCCCCCGCGATAGGTAGTGGAGTAGAGCCACACTGATTTCCGCCTCGACCGGGTCGGTACTACCCTCGAACAGAAGGTAATGACAGTGTTCATGCCGTCGCGTTTCGTTGGTTAGTGCGAGACCGGAGGCCCAATGATGCAGAAGCATCACTAGCACACTATACTCCCGCATCACTAGCACCATGGTGTGCGTCATCATGCTGCTGTGTTGCATTCTCTGCATTCGCAATGAGTATAATGTTTACTCTTGGATTCTGTTTATGGTTTACATCAGGCAGAATAGAGTAACTTTGGTAGAGCCATAGATATAAAAAAACACAGGACGTATATTCCTAACTAGCCGACCCACGCAACCTCGTTTGCGTATTGCCCGTAGCATGATAATTTTCCCCCGTTTTTGTAACATTCTTCATTGTTGCTCCGCTCTTGTAGGTCTTAGCGTGATGATATATAGCCTATAGCCTTCCTCGATAAATGAGCTATCTAACACCGAAATTTTTTTTAAATCGGACCAGTAGTTCCTGAGATTAGCGTGTTCAAACAAACAAACTCTTCAGCTTTATATATTAGTATAGATGGTCGTTTTTTTTTTTACTTCTGAGGCGAATAATGGAGTGAACTATGCAGGACAACAGCAAAGAGAAGGAAACTTGAAACAATCCCTATATCAATCCGTCTGGTCAACATGGTATGGTAAGACATAAACCTCTTTTAGGAGGAAAGGCCTATGACCAGTAGTGGACTATTCAAGGTTGGTAATGATTAATCGCGTTATTGCCGAGAGGAACAATTATACCTATTTAAACTGCCTCGTTGGTCTCGCGGTTGGCGTGAGCGACTGCTGATCATGAGGTCTCGGGTTCGATTCCCGGGTCGGACCAAGTGTTTGTATGATCTACAAATATTTGTTTCGGAGTTTGGGTATTTTCTATCTATAATATGTATGTATTTAGAAAAAAAAAGTATATATGTATTTGTATCAGTTGTCTAGTACCCCATAACACAAGCTCTGCTTATCTTGGGACTAGATGGCGTTGTGTGTTTAGATGTCCGAAATATTTATTTATTTTATTTATTTATTACATACATACTATAGAAAGATATTTCCAAGAAATAAGCCGGGATGAGTTCAAAGACGCTTTGTGTAATATATCTGACACACGTGCGACTATTTCTTAATACTAGTGTTACAAAACCGATGTTAAGTTATTATAGTCCTTATTGCAATGGTATAAAGTATAATGATTGAGTTTAATCCATGAAAACAAATGCAAACAAACCTCAAGACAAACTTATATTTGCGGTTATCACAAATGTTTCTTAGAACAATTTCTTTGAAGATACAATTTTTCGAATCGCAAAAGTAAATTTGCCAAAAAATCTACCTATTGTGGAAAGGTGTCAGTTTTGACACAAAATCGTCTTTTTTTTCTTAATGTTTTGAAGTATTTTGCGCAATGTTGAGTGTGTATTATAATCTGATACTGATTGAATGCGTGCGGCGGGTGTTAAAAAGCATTTTTTTGGTGAAATAATGCGTTCGGTGGGTGTTAATGCTTATTATCCTCAATGTGGAGTGCGATTTTTTTTTGTTGTTTGTTGTTTGGTATCGTGTATCTCTAAATATCTTTTTAAGGCCCCAATATTGTTATGGAGAAATAGGGTTTGATATCCTGTAATACAAAAGGAGACTAGGTAGATATACTATACTATTATTGAACGTAGCTACTACTATAAAGACGTAAGTATAAATAGATGTACTTCAGAACGGCTGAACGAAAATTAATTTATTTATTTCGTTCACGCATACAATTCACTTTTGTGGACTGACTTCTCGTCACCCATTGGGCTAACAGGAGATGACGTGATATATCATTGTTCCTATTGGTCAAATATTGTCTCCTACCTCCCTGCTTTCCTCGAATTATGTACAGATATTTCATACGCTATATAGACTTCGACTTACTTTTCTACAGTACACTCGTTTTATTTATCATCAAACAAAAAGCAAAATTCAGTTCAGCACTCGAGCTACCACGAACCTAATAAACGAAATTCAAGTACCGACACAAGCCGGTACAATTTATTTGGACAACCAGTTACTGTTACATTAAATCTTGTGTATATAAGAAACAGTAAATTCAGTAGACACTAATTAAAATGCACAACATTTTAAGTGTCACAACATGCACCAATATAAATTAGTGAAAATAAACACATTACAAAAAAAAACAACTAAAAGAAAGTAACAAAAATATAAATCTATTTATATCTAAATCAATCCCTATTTGCCTTGGTCACGACATCACGAGTGAACGGCTGAACCGATGTTGCTAATTCTTTTTTTGTTGAATAGCCCCTTTAGCGAGGAAGATTTTGGGCTATGTAACATCACTCTACGATCAAAAGGAGCCGAATATCGACCGAAAATGATGGGAAATTGGAAAAAAATATTTATTTTGGAGAGACGCAACCAAGTTGAGCAGGGCAGCTAGTTAAAAATATGAATTAAAAATTCAAACATGGTTATGTAGGAAGATAGATACCACCTCTAATACCATCTATTTGTCAATGCAAATAAATCAAATTGAAGTGTCTGTTTGTAATATTAATATAACCGCTTTGTCTAAATGCATATTTATACTATTTAACAGCCATGTTGTCCTACAAATTGCGTGGTACGTTATCCTGGTTCTACACTCAAAAGTTTTTTGTCCCAGCTAGCTAGCTATTAGCTACCACAATCTAAAATGTTTGTAAGGTGAAAGGTTTTGATGAGGGGCCCCCCTCATCCAAATGACGCCATTCACGAAAAAAATGCTTGATAGTAATAGCTAGCAAAATTTATTTCGGAGATCCCGGACTAATAAAAAGAATTGATTTAAAATTTCAAATTTCGAGCTTAATATCAAAACAGACACTTAATTACAAGAGGGCACAATCATTTCAAAATGCGATTACAGTCCGTCAGCTAATTTTGCGACGCGACATTGCGACAAAACGCGAAATCGCTCTCGAATAATCGCTTAGCAATTAAAACTGCTTATTTCCTTAATTCGGAGCAATCGTACGTTTAAAGAACCTTTAACGAGTTCCATACTAAACTCAACCTTAGTACCTCGCATTCAAAGTTTAAATTAGAACGACGCGTCTAAGTTATTTTCTCGTCAATGATTTATAATCAAAGATAGTCTTTATTTCGTAGAAGTTTAGGTTGAATTTTGAATGAAAAATGATGATGAGATGAAGTAAATGGGAAATTGTACGCTAACTCGTCGACGTCGGAATAAAACAACTCTTTGCGCTAATAATGAGAAAGTATGCACAGTGTAGTGAGAAACATAGAGGCTGCATTATGTTAATTTAGGACATGCAATTATTGTGTAGATACTCTAGGTTATAATACTTGAAAGAACGATTTTGTGTGGTGTATAGACTGAATCGTCCCGTGATCATAACGCAGCACCATGTAGCTTGTTTGTAATATTTTTTTAACGTTTATTAATAATTTAAGGCAGTAAAAACTAAGGCATAAAATCTGCCTCGTGTAACAGTCAATATTTGAGTGCGTTCTAAGGGAGTGCTAAAATAACTAGAGCACTTGGTCGGAACATCTGAAGTCGCAAGTACAATTTTGACTCAGAGTTAATATTTGCATATGTATGTATGTGTAAATGTCTTTACATAACATGAATATTTCTAAAATATACGAAAAATATAAATTTAGTCTATAATATAAACATCTAAAGTGCGTTAGCAACAATTTTTTTTTTAATATTATAATATTTACGACATTGTAATATTCGAATAGTTTTTATGTAGCCGCAATACAATTATAGGTAAAAAATATTTTCATAAATGCTTCTGAGTCTGTGCCATACTCTGTACGCTCAAATGGTACGGAATCAAACACCGTACAGTAACTATTAAGGATGTGCAATCGACGTCAAGAATTGTTTTCTTGTATCCTTCACTAGCGAAATTTGTTACAGAATTGCTTGCTAGAAGTACCTAATGTTCTCCTAGCCGATAACAGCCACGGCGGGCAGTCTCAACGGAGACCAGCCAACTACGCAGGAGATATTATAGTGCACAAGTGTGTGCGCAAACACAGGTGCACTTTCTGTTCCCTCACTCTCATAATCCGATGGAACGGTTAACCGACACGATTTGGGAGAGATCAGGCGCAGGACCGACAGCTTTACGTGCTCTCTGAGGCACGGGGGTTCAGACCACAACTTCCAAACTCCGAGCTGTAATTAAGTATTTCTAGTAACGTTACTTAAATTTTACTCTATTATAACTGGAAAAAAATCGGCCAAGTGCGAGTCGGACTCACGCAGTAAGGGTTTCGTACCTTTATCTATACATTTCAAGCGTCTACCTGTTTACGCTACCAATATCGAGCAAAAACGAGCAGGAAAATCATGTTTGTTATATGGGAGCCCCATTAAATATTTATTTTATTCTGTTTTTTAGTATTTATTGTTATGGCGGCAACAGAAATACATCATATCTGAAAATTTCAACTGTCTAACTATCACGGTAGTTCACGGTAATACCATCACTACCCTCCAACTCTGACTAAAGAAGAAAGATTTGGAGGAGGCCTATACCCAAAAAGGGACTATACAAGGAAAAACTAAAACCAAGTCACAAACATATTGATAAGAATAAATACTAAGGAAACTAACAAATAATAAGATAAGTTCAAAACTATTATATGTATAGGATCATGGCTTAAATAAATAAATAAACTAAAAACTATCACGGTTCATGAGATACACAGCCTGGTGACAGATAGACGAACATACAGACAGCAAAGTCTTAGGACTATAGTAGCCCCGTTTTACTGTTTGGGTACGAAACTCTAAAAACTGATTAGGTACATATTTACAAGGGAATCTGTATATTTTATATTTATTAGCAACTAGCTGACCAACGCAACGTCGTTTACGTCTCCTATAGCCGTAGCGTAAAAAAAATCTCCCGTTTTTGTAACATTCTTCGCGAACTCCGGTCTCGCACTCACCAACGAAACACGACCACTGTCATTTCACGTTGATCTTCTGTGCTGAAATCAGAGTGGCTCTACTGCCTTTAAAGTAAAACATACTCTAAATATGTTGTGCATTTGTTATAATGCGATAGCACAGAGGTCAACTTCGTTACACAGTACATCTGTACCACTATCACTCCCTGAAAGAGTACTCGACACTCGAGCAGATACTTTAAAAAAACTCTGGCTGGTTGTATCACCCATCTCAGTGATAATCTTACTCTCATATGTGATAAAAAAACGCTAAGCTATAAAGGAGGCCTTGTGGTCGGGGTGTGTTAATAACAGCAGTTCCGGATACCTCCCATCTCAGGCGAAAAGTGGCACATCGTGTGGATTCAGTCGGTCCAATTCCAACAGACCACCCCGCCGCAAACCTTGTACACGTAGAAACCTCTGTGCCGGGGGTACAGAGGTTTCTACGCGTGAAAAAGCAAAGAAAATGGAGGAGACCTTGCATTGTCTGCTAATAAATTTAAGGATATTGACCTTCTTCTGAAAACGTCCATTTAACAGCTTCAGTCCACTACAGGACATATCCTTTTGCACTCTGATGGATTGCGCAAGTCGAGACGTCGCTGTCCATTCAATAAGGGTAACTGAAAGTCATTGATTGTAAGTATAAAAACCTCTCCACGCTATTGAAGTGATAATTTCTTATGGGAGGGTAAACCGCTTCGTTACGTAACTCTTTCCCTCACGGCAGAGGGAGGCAGGATCCTCCTCTCTCACTCTGACTATTAGCGCTAGCAGTAAATAGTAAAACTTACATTAGTTTAAGTTATCACTTCTGTCGGGCGAGACGCACACCTTTTTTACCTATTGCTAGCCGAAATTTGTAATTACTAATACTGATATTAATACTCGCAGTGGGTATGGTGGCCCTTCTTCTTTGATTCTACTTAAGCTTTCCTTCAGTCTGAGTAGAATCACTTTGACAGGCCTTCAAATAAAACACAATAGAACTAAGTATTGAATCATGATTTTCACGCTGATTTCAGCACGGTTGGGCCGGCTCGACCGGGGCGGTACTGCCCTCGCACAGAAGATCAGCGTAAAATGACAGCGATCATGCTGTCGTGTTTCGTTGGTGAGTGCGAGACCGGAGGCCCAATGATGCAGAAGCATCACTAGCCCGCCATGATGTGGGTCACCATGCTGCATTGTTGCATTGTCTGTATTCGCAGTATCGTGACCGCCACTCTTGGATTCTGCTTATGCTTTCCATCAGGCAGAGTAGAGTTTTTTTAGCAGGCTCAAACATAAAAAAAAAGAATTATCTCAGTCGAAAGACGTCCGCTGCTGGAATTCCACCAGGACTCTCAACACTGAGCGGTCCCATGCTGTCTTTATCCAAGTGTTAAATAAACTTTACTAAATACCATAACCCAATCATAATGCTTTTATTCAAACAATCTGACAAATTTGACTTTTCACATAGAACAATTGTCGTTAGCTCCGAGTCGTTAGAGACTTTGCAATCTATACTCTATACAAATAAATAAAATTGGAATGTGAAATGTATATGTATGTATACGCGGTACATATACCAAAAATTTTGTTGAAATTTTTTTTGTCTGTCTGTCTGTTTGTTCCGGGTAATCTCTGGAATGGCTGGACGGATTTTGACGGGACTTTCACTGGCATGTAGCTGATGATCCAGGGAGTAACTTACTTTTTTTTAAATTAACTTTGTGACGCGGCGTTACTCGCGGTACAACAATAACCGCGGGTAACACAGCGGATGCGAATGCACAGCTAGTGTTGAATTAAAACACGAGTATGATTTTTGTGTAATTTTATATATGTACAGATTGGTTATATAAAATTATATCTAATATCAGTAATAAGGTATATACTGGTTAGCGTGAGGAATATCCCGTTAACGATTCCAAATCTTATGCGAGCAAACTACCGCCATCTAGTATCGAATAGTAAACGCAAATACACAATCATTTTTAATTAAATACAAATTTCGATTCTAAGTCAATAATAAATTAGTATGAAAATATTCTTATTAGATTGTGATAATAATATTCTCATACATATTTAAGTAAAGAAATAATATAAATATTAAAAACTACAAATATAAACTAAGTAGGTATACACAAGGGTTTATTTGGAAAATATTTTTAAAATATTTCACATATTTAAGATGAACTCTTACTTAATAAAAATATAATGAACTTAAAATTAATTAATAACCAAAAAAATGTGATTCGATTTTTTTTTATTGGTCCTAATGGGATAGGTACATATAAAATTTATTATTCACATACGTTGACGTAGAAGCTCTTATTTACAAAACTAAGCAACGAACTCCTTCATACTAATATTATAGAATTTCAGGACTTTTCTCAAACATCTACGAATTATTTTTGTTTCAACTTTTAGCGCCATCTATAACGATAGTAACAAAACATTAAATTTGAGTATAGCGCCACCTATCCGTCGTTAGCATACATCTTCTTATTTATTTGTGACTCGTCACGAATGAGATCCGCTAAGCGTCGTACTGCGGTGTCCATATCCTCGAACCGTACCCTGCTGAATGTTAATCGCACATGTTGAGAGGGGGAGCTACTGTCGAACAGGAAAGCTTGTCCAGGAACCAACATGAGACCTTGCTGGAGAGCTGTGTGGAATACCTGGAACAATTTGGAGAAAAATTAACACATAAGAAGTAAATAGATTACTTTTTCAACAAGCTACTACTCTCGCACAGAGAATCAACGTAAAATACTGTTATGTTTCGTTGGTGAGTGCCAGACTGGAGGCCAAATTATGCAAAAGTACTAGGGCAACCATAGTATGAGTCACCGTGTTGCATTGTCTGCATTCGCAATGAGTATGGTGACCACCACTCTTGGATTCTGCTAATGCTTTCTATCAGACAGAGTAGAGTCATTTTGGAAGGGCCATATATAAAAACAAAACGTAAAAGTTAAGAAACCAGACACTCACCATATTAAACACATCAGACACCCCATTGACTCTAATCCAGAAGAATAATCCAGCTTTAGGTACGGAGTACGGAGCGAGATCAGAAATTGGTTCTAAGGCGGAGTTCAAAGCATCTCGTCGCTTGAGATAAAACTCGCGCGCTCCGATCAGGTGACGAGCTAATGATGAACGACCGCTAATGACTTGCAGAAGTATTGCCTGAAATAAAAACAAGTACGTTATATATATCTATAATATGTATGCTCCCCTGATCATATGTATTAGTATGTATTTATTTATTGTTAATGTATATACTTATGTAAATATGCCTGTATGGAGATATATATGTATTCCTAGTTATATTCATTAGATATCTCTCCGATACAGCTTGATCCATCCTTAAGTTGCCTGGAAGAGATTGCTTTCGGCAATAAGATCGCCCTTTGTTCATTAATATATTCATTCATTCATTCATTTTCTGTACTTTCTTGTAAAACTGTAATACGATGTACAAATAAAGAGTTTTCTATCTATCTATCTATCTTGTCTGTTCCCTTAGGTCTTTCAAACTACACAACGGAATTCAATGCAGTTTTCAGGAATTAATAGAGTAATCCAAGATGAAGATTTATATGTAAAATACAAGCATATAATAGTAGAGGAAGTTCGAGAATTTCAAAGACAAAATTCCATGCAAAATCAGGGTCGGGTCGCCAGTAAATAATAAAACAATTAGTAAATAATAAAACAATTAGGTATGTAGGTCATTCTGTATGTACTTTATTTATAATATTTAGGCTTGTAGGCTATACTAAATGAGAAATTAAGTACTTTGTTATTAACCTATGATTATCACATTCATAAAACGCATTAAAGTTATCATCACACAATCGTTACAAAATCAGTAACACCCTTTTTGACAGATGTGTACCATCAACATGAAGTGAAAACTATGCATTTTTAAAAACCTATATGTAGGAATATCGTAAAACAACATTAATTTATAGTTAACCATAAGCACCTGGATGACCGACCTTCGCTCGGTTTTTTTTGGTAATTTTTATAAAAATGAATCCTAGATAGTTCGATTTATCGTCCTCGAAACCCGCAGTCGTAGTCCACGATGGACATAGGCGTATCACGACACTTAGTTCTATCCTCGGCTACTCGCATCCAGCTCCTGCCAGCCGTCTTGCGCAAGTCATCACTCCACCTGGCCTGTGGGCGTCCTACACTACATTTGCCGAGGCGCAGTCTCCACCCAAGAACCCGTTTACCTCAACGGTTGTCGGTTCTATGGCTAATATGGCCAGCCCACTGCCACTTCAGCTTTCTAATCCTATGAGCATACTAAATTTCATGAAAATCGTTAGAACCGTTTCCGAGATTCCGACCGCTGTACACTTCATTCATGTGATGACGGATAAAAAGACAAGACCCCTACTCATCAGTCGTACGAGTTGCTTATGGCAGCAAACTATGCAGAACAAGCGCTCCAAACAAAGTCAAAGTCAAAAGATTCTATTCAAATAGGCACTTATTTTACAGGCACTTAAGTAGTCGATATTAAAAAATCGAGTGATTCTAGTCGCCAGTTCCTAGTGAAACCTACCCTTCATGGAGAAGAATCTGGCAAGAAACTCCATTGTTGCTCCTTTTAAAAAAATTAATAGTGTTTACAATTTTTTTTTTATTTTTCCTAAGTTATTCCTAAAAACTGCATGATTTATATATTGTAAGATCCACTTTTTAACCGACTTCTAAAAAAGGAGGAGGTTTCGCAATTCGACCGTATATATAAATATATATTTTGTGTTTGTTCTCGGATAACTTCGTCGTTTATGAAACTTATGAAGTTTATGATTTTGATAAATCTGTTTTTAGTGGAAAGGGTCCCTACGGTGGTACCATGATAAGGACATTAATATCTGCTGATGGCTCCAAGAGAAATCGAGTCCGAACCTTGAAGTCGGTTTTCTTTTTTTAAATTGTACTTGTGGAAAATAAAATCCAAACAGCACTTTTACTCACAGTAAAATTTAACAACCTCCATACCAACCCATCACTGTGTTATAGTATTAATAGGCCAAAAACTCGTTTCCAAGGAGGGCCAAATTATGTCCAACAGGGGACTATCAAAGGCTGATGTTGATCTATTTATTTATTGAGGATCATGCCTCCTTTCAAAAGAGAGGCCTATGTCTTATAGACAGTTGATCATGATAGTATATTTGAAGGACCGACGACACCGAGCGGGGGCCCTATCATAATACCAGCGCTGTAGTCACTCTGGCTACAGCAATATGCTGAGATAGGTGCCTTTTCTGGCACTGCACAGGGCATTACAATTGCTTGCTTTATTTTATCTAACGACTGTTTAAAATCATGTACTGTCCTGTGAATGCCAGAATACATAATTTTCTTTCTTTCATTATTTACCTGTGATAAGGTACAAGAATGCAACAATTCGGCTTGCATATGTAGCTCCAATCGCTCCAGTAGTGGCGTCGGAGCTGTCACCCACGCGCCTCTCAGACCAGCACTCACCACCTTCGACACCGAATCTAGTCTGATCACTCGACCATGTGTGTCCATTGATAGGAAAGATGGTACTTGCGTCTGGAAAAGAGATTAGCAATAAATATTAAATGTTAAGTTAAGAGATGTATTTTCGTTTCAAATTTAATTGGAATAAATGAGAAAAGTTTGCTCTCTCAGATTAAAAAGTTCTTAATTTTTTGTGCATAGTACTTACATCGGTATAATTCAAAAACATATAAGGATCGTCTTCAAGAATTATAAAGTCGTATTTACAAGACAACTCATATATCTGTCTCCTTCTAACTTCAGGTATAATCGTTCCAGATGGATTACTGCCGGTGGGAATGATGTATAGAACCTTGGGCATCTTAAGTCCTAACCGCAACCGTTCTCCAAGAACAGAGTCCAACGTTTCTGGAATTAGACCGTCTTCGTCTTCTGGTATTCCAATTATCTCTGGTTGGTATGGTTTTAGCTGGAAAATATTACGAGATTCATATTATTAAGCAATGTTAGATTTGCACTAAATATATGATTATAGATTTCAATATTAGCAGGCGTCAGGCTTTTTTTTTCACCAAAATACAGCAAATTACCAATGAATTCCTTAACAGGATGGCGGAACTGGGTCTATGATTAATATTAAAGTTGCTTTGAAAATAAATGTTAATTGTGATACCGAGTTATTACTATCCACATCTGCCACTCCATGATCTGCTCAAAACAAGATATGCGAATCAATTTAAATCTATTTTTACAGAAATAAGTATAAAAAATGTTATGTACCATTTTAAGTCTACTTAATAAAGACTAAGTCCTAAAACATCATTATTCAATCCAAAAACACTAAGAACTCGTAACATCTATCATATTTTTTAACAGCTTATTAAAGAAACGTTCAAATAGTTCCAAGTGGCCCAATGATGCAGAAACATCTCAATAGGCCGCCATAGTATGCGTTACTATACTCTATGAGAATAGATACTCTTGGATTTCTCAGGCAGAGTAAAGTCCCTTTGGCAAGCTCATTTATGTAAAAAAAAGTTACCTACCGTACTATGAATTCCAGTGTACGCGAACTCAGTCGTGATGACTGGATCGCCTGGGTCTACCAACAGTTCCACACACTGGTAGATACCATGCTGACTGCCGTTGGTGACCAGAATATCTCGTGGAAGCTGAGGTGGACGATGTAGGTCCTCTTGGAATTTGCGCAGCTCAGTTAAGAGGGATGGCAATCTAAACGAGAAGAATTAAATATCAGAATTAAGACTTATTTGGTTGTAACTTCGTACAGGTCTTAAATAGGATGAGGAGATTTATTATTGAGAAATTGTCAGTTTAAGCTGCAGAGGGGCCAAGTCTGTGACAATTCATCATCTTCTTAACCTTTATTATTCCTAAGACTATTTTGGGGTCGAATACTACTTCAACCGGTTTTACTTGAATATCTTTTTTAATCGAAGCGACTGGCATTAGACTTCAGCAACCCTGAGGGTGAACTGAATTCAAGATGGCGGTAATGATCGATGTGAAAATAAATTCGGGCAGCATTTGCAACGGACTTCAGAAATTCTTTTCAGCTATTTCTTCCTTACTTTTGTGACTCATTTCTCATTAATGCAACGAATATGTCCCACAGCGAAACATGGCAGATTACAGCTAGTATATTTAACAACTACTAACAACCTTTGACCTTGTCTCCGCCCACGTGTGTATCGGTTATCGCGTTAAAGAATAGCCCATGTATTTCCTCAAGAATTAAAGTAGTTCCATGCCTAATTTGATTTAAGTCGGTGCAGCGGCTTAGCCGTGAAAGCGTAAGAGACAGAAATAGGTAGACAGATATAGTTACTTTCTTATTTATAATATTAGTATGCAAAGTATCCAACTCACCCTTGAGAAGGCAAGTACTGCAGTGCAGCCGACAGCTCTTTACCTTTCAGCTCCAACGCCTCACCAGAACTGCTCTCCAGGAGTAACCGTTTAAATGGAAACACATTCTCGTTGGGCATACCCTCAGCTAGCGAGATCATCTGCTTACCTACTTTGTAGGAGAGGGATGCTGCAACAAACAACATCAGATGATTAGAATTCAGCAGTGTGGCGGGTCTTTATTTAGAAATGCCGTAGAAATTTTATTACTTTTTTTTGTGTACTAGGCGGGCAAACTTTACAACAAACAAAGATTACCGCCGTCCATGGACACTTGGTTGGGGTATGGGCCTCCGGTGACCTCACTCACTCGGTGAAAAACAGTGCGCTATTTCACACCGGTTTTCTGAGAGGCCGTGGTATCACTCCGGCTGAGCCAGCCCATTCATACCGAAGCGTGGCTCTCCCACGATAAGATTTTTAAGATCATTCCTTAATATTCCGTTAAATTGTTAAAATATTTTGGAAAATTACAAATTGAAATAAATAAACAAACAATTTGAGTTACAGTACTACCGAAGTAGGTACTTGATTATGAGACAATAAAGAGATTAGACCTTCGATCAATAATAGTACTAGATTAAGGATCAGGAACAAAAATAAGACTCTCATGTGGCCATGTTTACAGACACGAAAACATCTTCATTCATAGAAAAAAGTTTAATAGTGATAATGACTTCAGTTTATTATAAACCTTAACGCTTAAACATAAAGTTTAATTAACATTACAAAATATATCTATTTAGGTCCTTTCGTCAGAGAAGGGATACTATGGAATTAATTTAAAATGTCGCTAAAAAATAAAAAGTCATTAGTACAAAAATATTTATTCTAAAATGATACTTAAAGTCTAAGTCATAAGATAAAAAACATTTTGTTTCTAATTTCGTGCTTATTGTATTGTGGAACTAGATATAGTTCTTGGTGTTACATTTCAATGCTCAGAACACAGTAAGTATTGAATGACGTAGAGTTGCAGAATATATTTGTTTTAGGTTTGTTTTGTATGGTGGTAAATATTTTTGACCGATTCAAAAAAGTAATAGATACTATTTTACATTGCCGCCATTATAACAAATAGGTAATAAAAAAAACGTATAAAGTAAAAAATATGAAAGGAATCAAGAAACATGTTTTCGACGTATTCTTTATACAGAAGTAATTAAAATAGTAATATAGGTTTAATTACCTTTAAACAGATTCAGTTTGTTATAAAGCTGTCTTTTAGAAGTAATTTTGATATAAGCGGTTTCTTTTTTACAAATATAATGTAATCTTACATCAATGATTTTTTCTATAATAAGTTTAATTAGGCTTATTTTATGGTTGTGTTCGTTTCCCTTAGAAAACAAATCCTTTTCAATATACGCGTTTAAAACATTTACACATATAAAGTTTTTGTCATACTTTTTTTGCATTGATTTGCCACCACTCATGCGAAGACAGTTGCGTATAACACGTTCGGTTATCATGCATATGTCAATCACATCGTTTGAAGCATAATATAAACCACCCATGTCTCTTACATCTATTAATTTCGCCATCTATTAATTTATTTAATCTATTATTACGCCTTTGCGTATTTCCAGTTATGTCGAATCTGTCAAAATGAATCGAACATATTCTAGAGTTTTTGTAAGGGTTTTATATTTCTTCTCATCTTTCTTTCAATAGATACCCATTCTGCACAGCGAAATGGGTCACTAGGAAATCTACAAACAAAAATAACATTATAAAATAATAACACTACTCCATGCATTCCCTGTTCAAGAATAGGTGATGTTTGATACAATAGTTGGTGCGTTGTAGTAAACATTGGCCAAATAATTTCAATATTAGTTTATTGAATTATATTTACTATAATATATAATTATGTTTATTATTTTATGAAAAACACTTAATAATAATATAAACTTACCGAAAAAAGATATTCCTTCCAAAACCTTGGTGTTACGGTGGTTATATACACAGTTTTTGAACGCGCACTGCGGCATTTTGACGTCTTAACGTTGGCTGTAATTGGACCATACTAATTTGAAATAAGACCACAAAATTATTTGTGGTCTTATTTTTCGGGCCGTTTTTGAAGCGCTTATCGGGAATCTAGTACTATTTATGATCGAAGGATTAGACAGAAAAATAATCTTTATCAAATAACATAAATACTAACACATGTCATCTCAATAAAAAACATACTTTCTTTCGTCATTCACTCTTATGGTCCATATTCACCGACCGACAAAAAGACAGACAAACTTTTAAAATAATGCTATTTTCATATATGTACCGTGTGTACATACAAATGTATTTAGTAGAAAACGGTTATCTCAATATTATTAACAGACACACCAATTTTTATTTATTTGTATAGATGCGGCATAAATGCCTAATGCTTGTTGTGTACACTTTATCTTTACAATCTTACTTGTCTGTGATTTAACGCACGTTGTTGATATAACATTATCAAAGTAAAAGGTGTAATTTATCATCAAAATTGATTTGTGAACTTTGTTATTTTCGCAATTTATTACATCATTCACCTTGTTATCAATCTTCTGAGTTTACTCTTTGCATTGTTGTGTTTCAAACTGTATTATCTATCCGTCAAAAGTCTGTTATATAATAACAAACATTTGGACATTATCTTTTGTTGATAGATTTCGGTTACGCCCACTTGTTTTAATAAATTCAAGTTCGGTTTGTTTAATACAGAAACATATTACTTTATATGTATTCTGATAATACTTGTGTTGCGACAACGTTTGGATAGAAATCTGTTCATTGGATTTAATTGCATAAAAAAGTAAGGTGATATCCTACTACATTCCGTGGGAGAGTCACTCTTCGGCATGCATGAACCGGCTCGACCAGAGTGATACCACGATCTCATAGAAAACCGATGTGAAACAGCGCCTATGCTGTGTTTCACAGAGTAAGTGAGAATACCGGAGGCCTATACCCCATCCTCCTCCCCATCCCCCGAAGGGCGGCAACGTACTTCTGACGCCTCTGGTGTTGCAAGTGTCCATGGGCGGCGGTAAACGCATACCATCAGGCCCCTAGGTTTGCCCCCTATTCCATAAAAAAAGCATCCTAATATTCTATCCATCCTTTTATCCTTTTCTATACAAATAAATAAAAGTGGAGTGTCTGTTTGTAATATTAAAATAACAGCTTTTTACTAAATGCATATGTATGTATACACGGTACATATACCAAAAATGTGGTTAAAAAAATTTTTGTCTGTCTGCCTGTCTGTCTGTCTGTTTGTTCCGGGTAATCTCTGGAACGGCTGGACGGATTTTGACGGGACTTTCACTGGCAGGTAGCTGATGATCCGGGGAGTAACTTAGGTTACTTTTTTAAGACTAACTTTGTCCCGCGGCGTTACTCGCGGCTCAACAATAACCGCGGGTAACACCGCGGGGTTCAGCTAGTATATTATAAATGTAGGGCCGTGACCGAAGAGGCAGTGAGCTGTGGCGGCGTGGTGTTGGCGGTGTCTTTGGACATCGCCAACGCCTTTAATAGTCTGCCATTCAGCTGCATCGGGGAAGAACTCCAATACCACGGAGTGCCAGAGTACCTGAGGCGGCTGGTGGCAGACTATTTGCAGGAGCGTACCGTCGTGTACGAGGATCGAGATGGCGCCTTGAGACGGCGACCCATGTCGTGCGGCGTTCCGCAGGGGTCTGTCCTTGGACCACTCCTGTGGAACGTGGGATACGACTGGGTCCTACGAGGTCGTCTCCCCCCCGGGCTGGGCGTAATTTGTTACGCCGATGACACGCTTGTCACAGCCCGGGGGGCGAACTTCCAGGAGGCGGCGCGCCTGGCCACCATTGGTGTTTCTCTGGTGGTCGGGCGCATCGAGGCGCTGGGCTTACGGGTGGCCCTGGACAAGACGGAGGCCCTACTGTTCGTTGGGCCCCGTCGTGGGCCACCCCCCGGCGCCTCCATAGTGGTCAACTCGGTCCTCGTACCGGTTCGGGCCCAGATGAGGTATCTGGGCCTGATCCTCGACGGTAGGTGGCTCTTCGACGAGCACTTCCGACAGCTTGGTCCCAGGCTGATCGACGCTGCCTCTGCCCTTGGGCGACTTTTGTCCAACTTGGGTGGAGCCGGCGTCGCAACGCGACTCCTCTACACGGGGGTGGTCCGGTCGATGGCGCTGTATGGGGCACCGGTGTGGGTGGCGGCTCTGACTGCCCTCAATAAGGCCCGCCTCTGGCGGCCTCAGAGGGTATTGGCGGTCAGAGCCATACGCGGATACCGCACGGTGTCCACCGAGGCGGCGTGCGCCTTGGCCGGAACACCTCCGTGGGATTTGGAGGCGGAAGTGCTCGCCGAAGTTTATCGACGGGTGGCTGAATTCCGGGCGGAGAGAGGCATTCGCCCTCCGCCCGAAGAGGTACGCGAGTGGCGTGAAGCCGCCCGTCGAGCCACGATGGCTCGCTGGTCGTTCCGGCTGGAGACTCCACGCGCTGGCTTTGCCGCCGTGGAGGCTCTCCAGCCGGTCATCCTCGAGTGGGCAGGGCGGCAGCACGGGACCCTTTCCTTCCGACTGACGCAGGTCCTTTCCGGGCACGGATGCTTCGGAAAGTACCTGCACTCGGTCGCCAGGAGGGAACTGAGTCCCGCCTGCCACCACTGCGACTGCAGTGAGGACTCGGCCCAGCACACGCTGGCGATCTGCCCCGCATGGGCGTCGCAGCGCCGGGCTCTCACTGCAGTCATCGGAGGAGATCTCTCGTTACCGGCCATCATTCGTTCCATGGCCGGTAGCGACAGTAGTTTTACCGCGGTCGCAGCCTTCTGCGAAGACGTAATTTCGCGGAAGGAGGCGGCGGAGAAGGCCCGGGAGGACGACGTCCACTCGGACCCGATCCGCCGCCGGTGAACCGGGCGGCGGAGGCGCGCATACCAGCGCCTCATGCCGCCCTGAGTGTGGCCGCGGATGGTGGGGACGGGTTTTCCCCTCCATCCGCTTTAGTGGTCACCCGCGAGGGGGCGACGTTACGCGTGTGCCGTACGTCGCCTAAATCAGAGAGTTTACCAGCAGACGGTGCCCGCTTCAGTGCGGGCAGGCGCTGGGAGGGGTCCGGATGTGTTAATAACAGCAGTTCCCGGATCCCTCCCGTCTCAGGCGCAGAGTTGGCACACCGTGTGGTTTTAGTCGGTTCGATTCCGACACACCGCCCCGCCGCAAACCCCGGCGGGGTGACGGCCCGAGGGGGTTTCCACACGTAAAAAAAAAAAAAAAAAAAAAAGTATATTATAAATGTGAATGTAAGTCTTTTTGTTACGCTTTCACGTGAAAACTACTTAACCGATCATCGTGAAACTTTGTACACATATTCTTGGAGGTTTTAGAAGTAGCATAGGATACTTATTATTAAACGCGAGCAAAGCCGCGGGCGAAAGCTAGTATTATTATAAATGCGAAAAGTTTGTGAGGATGTTAGGATCATGTTATTCTTTCATGCAAAAACTACTGCATGGATGTAGATCAAACTAGATTTAGTTAGTACTTTTTATTACAGCTTCGTGGCTTTCCTATATTATAGTAAACACAATTTAAAGATGTTAGATTAGAATCACAATCAACACAAGTATTAAGCTTAACTGAGGCCTAAAAGATACAAGACTTTAATAAAAACAATCAGCCAAGAGTGAGTCGAACTCGCGCTGGAAGGGTTCTATACCACCTATAACATTTCAAGCGTCTACTTGTTGCCGTTGCAAATATCGAGCCAAAAACGAGCAAAAAAAATCACATTAGTTGCATGGGACAGACAGACGGAAGGCCAGTGGTCTTTCTAATAGGGTCCCCTTTTACCCTTTGAGTACGGAACTCTAAAAAGACTTTAAACTTGTAACTATCGTAATTAACGTAAGTTACACAGCAATTAATTAATGCTTGAAATCAACGCAGGTCAAGATCAACAATACGAGTTACAACAATGATTACTACTAACACATGTATTTAGATTATGAATGCCTAATGTTTATTTACCACTACTTAAACGTGATATTTAGGCCTTGCCCTTCTATTACGTATTCACATACATATTATGTTTGTACTCATTTTTAATTTACTTTTATTCGACTACATATGTCTGTGTGCATGTTCCTACTTACGCGATTACTTTGTCATTTGTAAAGCAAATATTTTATCGCATTTACCTACTTATCGTAGATTTTCTTTCAATTTTCAGAGAAAATGTAAAGTCAAAGTCAAAAGGATTTTATTCAAATAGGCACTTTTTTTACAGGCACTTATGAATAGTCAATATTAAAAAATCGAGTGATTCTAGTCGCCAGTTCCAAGTGCAGCCTACCCTTTATGGAGAAGAATCTGGCAAGAAACTCCACTGATGTTCCTTTTTAAAAAAATAGCGTTTACAGTTTTCTTTCTCTTAACTATGAGACTTGAATGAGAAAGAAGTCGATCAAAGAAAAGAAAACAACAAGTTTGGGAGAAGAAGAAAGAGAGGTCTCTTTATATAAACAATTTTAATAGAGTGTCACCTTCTTGTGTCGCTATCCTCAGTTCTGAGAGTTGTGACCTCAATTTGAAAGTGATAGCTCGCCACCTGTTTTTGTCTTGAGCAGTGTGCAGGAACGTAGTGCCGAGAGTAGAGCAAATTTGGTCTGCCCAGCGCAGTGGGCTACGACCTCTGGGTCTTTTCACCACGTACCAGTATACGAATAAACCATGATTAACACAGTATGATTTTTTAACCGACTTCAAAAAAAGGAGGAGGTTTCTCAATTCGACCGTATATATATTTTTTTTTTATGTGTGTTCGCGGATAACTTTGTAATTTATGATTCATTTTTAAATGTAAAGGAGATATCCCAACGATGGTACCATGATAAGGACACTAAAATCTGATGATGGCATCCAAGAGAAATAGAGTCAAACCTTGAAGTCGGTTTTATTTTTGTTAAAATTATTATATATTATTATATATTAAACAAGTCCCACACTTTTACCAGCGTTTTCTTAAGTATCGTAGCGTCATTTTCTTTTGTAGAAGAGCAATAACGTCACCCTTTGTAGCTTACTCAAACCACAGAACAGAGAATATAGGGTACAAACTGTTAGCTATATGAATGCATTATGACCTTAAATTTTCTAAAGAATATTTTTACGCTATAGAATAAAGAAACTGACTGGCAGTGGATGTACACTGACTGTCCAAGACTGGGATAGTTGGCACTCGTCTGGGGCTTCATTCAACAGTGGACAGCTATAGGTTGATAATGATATGTAGAAAAATACAAATGGTTAAACATTAAGATATCAATACAATACCATGCAGTCGTAGAATGGTTTGAATAACTTTACGACGAAAACAACTTATATAATTTCAAATAGGTTCCGCCATTGTAAACAAAGGAATTTATTTACATTGTTTAATATATAATAGCGGGTCAAATATTTATTTACCTAATTAGTTTTAGTTTAGTTTTAGTTTTTTACCTAATTAATTAGTTACCAATTACAAATAAAATAATTAAAATAATTGTTATAAAATTTTACATGACTCCAAAGTCAGAGCTTAAGATTGTTTTGAGAAAGGCCCACGTGACCGCAAGATGCGGGACAGCGGGAGTCGTTGGTTACCATTAAGTGGAGTAACGAGTGTAGGTACATAGGTGTGCTAAGGCATTCAATACAAAGCTGCATTTTGACAACGCTTTTCATTAAATGTGTTGAATTTTGACTGTTCTCAACAATATAAAATAAATAAAAAATAAATATTTCGGACATCTATTCACACAACGCCATCTAGTCCCAAGATAAGCAGAGCTTGTGTTATGGGTACTAAACAACTGATACAAATACATATATACTTTTTTTGTAAATACATACATATTATACATAGAAAACACCCAAACTCCGAAACAAATATTTGTAGATCATACAAACATTTGGTCCGACCCGGGAATCGAACCCGAGACCTCACGATCAGCAGTCTCATACGCCAACCGCAAGACCAACGAGACAGTTCTTAATATGTAGGCTTTAGTCTCATAAGTCCACTCGTTTGCTCCACAAATCCTATTAAAACTAAACCTGAAATCTAATCTTATCCATGAAGCTACCGCCCCATGACTGCTGTTTCAATAAAAAAAATACTATACAAAAACTAGCTGACCCAGCAAACATTGTTTTGCCATAAAAATTAAAAAAGTAATTTAGGAACAATAAAACCTTTATCATATAAGGGTATGAGAAATAGATGTTGGCCGATTTTCAGACCTACACGATAAGCACACAAAAAACTAAAAAAATCGGTTCAGCCGTTTCAAAGGCGTTTGATGACGAAGACCGCGACACGAGATTTTTATATAATAGATTACCACGTTTGAATAACACGTGATCTGCACTTGAGTTCAAAGACCGCTATTCCGAAAGAATAGTTAATTAAGTGCATTTGTTGGTTACATAAAATTCTAGACATCAAGAGGCAGTTTATTCTTCTTCTAATTTCTCGTCATAAACCAGTTCAGGTAACAGTCTTGAGATCCTTCCTTTAATAGTTCAGTACTGGGCATAGATCTCTTCTCAGGAAGAAGGTTTTGATGTACTGTATCATGCAGACCAGGTGGACTGACATAGAACTTGTTTCAAGTTTTCTCTTTGTAGTGTTGTTGTCCTGCGTAGTTTACTCCTTTAGTCATTTTATACGAATAAATAGGGTTTATTCGGTGAGTGTAAGTGATACTCACCGAATAAATCCTATTTAATGAAAACAAAACAAATAGTTCGGGAGAAAAAGAAAGAGAGGTCTCTTTATTTATACAATTTTAATAGAGTGTCATCTTCTTGTGTTGCTATCCTCAGTTCTGAGAGTCATGACCTCTACTGGAAAGTGATAGCTCGCCACCTGTTTCTGTCTTGGGCAGTGTGCAGGGCAGCAAGGAACGTAGTGCCGAGTGTAGGGCAAATTTGGTCTGCCCAGCGCAGTGGGCTAAAACCTCTGGGTCTTTTCACCGAATAAATCCTATTTTTCGGTGAGTATCATAAGAGATGTACAGAGAGTTTGGAAAGATGGATTTTGTCTTACAATATTTATTGTGCTTCAGGTTCATATTAAAAGTGATTTTAAGATATATTTTATATTAAAATTGGCAGTATAATTAGTATGACGTTTAATAATTTCAGTTTAGCGCTGTCTGCACTTAGCAAACCGGAACGGGGCCACCGACTCTACAATAAAATTACACTAACTAACGACGCACTATCTACTGGAACCTAGCGGAACAAACTAATATAATTATTTATGCAAAATAACCTGAGTTATATATATATATAATTCAAAATAAGATTATGAGTGATGCACGATATTTAACCTTCTACTATAACCAGTGGTTGCTGGTCGCTTACTGATCGTTTTTTTTTTTTTTATATATGTTTTTAGCTTATGAACTTCTTTCTCATATAAATTTAACTGTGCAGAATTTCATACACAGTCGTTCGCTTTATAATCACGAATTTTAACAAAACCAACTTCAATAACTGGACCAAATTGAAATGGGACCACACGGGAAGCACCAACTTTAAAATCGGTTCACCCAGTCGAAAGTTATGAGGTAACAAACAAACAAAAATACAGTGGAATTGATAACCTCCTCCTTTTTTTGAAGACGATTAACAAAGCTTTTACTTCACGTATTAATATATAGATGTGGCATTATCAAATACATATAAGGCAGAACCTCATATTTACCTAATATTTTAAAGCTGAAAATTTGATGTTTAAAGAGATTGAACGCGCTAATCTTAGGAACTACCGCCCACCTGTAACTCAACTTTTTGGCTTCTTCTTCGGTATCCTCACTGATACAGAATAGGTATAAACAGAGAAGAACACTGAATGTCACCACTTCTAGTCGTCATATAGGTATCGTAAGGGAACAAACTACACAGGCAAACATCTAAGGAAAAAAAGGAAAACTTGAATCAAAACTTAAAGGCCTAAAAGCTTTGACTCAAGTTTTCCTTGTTTTTTTCTGTGATGATATTCAAGTTCAGTAGTCTGAACGTCCATGATATTGGCATTGAAAAGACTCGGAACACCGATGCTTTAGCTCAATTTTTAGATACACCTTTTTAAGGCAAGACGGGCTGGCCTGGCCCGTCTTGCCAGCGTAATCTATACTAATATATAAAGTTGAAGAGTTTGTTTGTTTGAACGCGCTAATCTCAGGAACTACTGGTCCGATTTGAGAAATTCCTTCAGTGTTAGATAGCCCATTTATCGAGAAAGGCTATAGGTTATATATCATTACGCTAAGACCTACAGAAGCGAAGCACCAATGAAGAATTGATCAAAAACGGGAGAATATTTTCACGCTACGGGCAATAGGAGACGCAAACGAGGTTGCGTGGGTCGGTTAGTATATAACAATAGGCCCAGCCTCATTTCGAAGGAAATGCTTATGTCTAGTGGTGACCTTGATGTGATCTACATTCATTCAATGAAATATTTTTCCACTATTTCTTAGTTCTAATTACAGGGACAACCATTGTTACTATGATAATTTAAAAGGAAGCTAACTTCTATGATACGAATTACTTCCAAGGCCAGGTTTAAACTCAGTATTCTTTTGTTGAGATAAAGAAATTCGTTCAAATGTTTTACGACAATTGTAAATGATTATATTTATCAACTAGCTGATTCCCGCGGTGTAACTCGCGATAATTGTGGTACCGCGAGTAACGCTGCGGGACAAAGCTAGTCTAACAAAGTAGCCCAAGTTACTCATTAGCTACATATCAGAAACAGTCACGTCAAAATCGGTTCAGCCGTTACAGAGACAGATATGAAATAGTCAGAAAATTGGTTTATTGATGTAAGTACTGAATACGATTTCATATGCAATTAGTAAAAAGCTGTTAATTTGAAATTATCAACGAACATTTCAATGTTATTTACTGGCACAGATTTATGTTATCAACAAAATAATCGGTAAACGACAGAAAAACTGCATATAGCTCGACTATGTACCAATACTTATTTGATTGTAATCTCTTTCGCAGATATGACGTACATTTAACTGATAAATTAACGAATTCTGTTATCTAATCTAAGTGTCAGTTAATAAAAATAAAACAATGAAACAGACTTATCTAGTTTTGATTTATATGATAATCTTCACGTTTATGTTGATAGCTTAAACTATTGGCTTTACACATCCTCTAATAAGGTTTGTATAGAGTTCCTTTTCAGTTATTTTTCATATTGACGTAAAATATGCCTTTTAAGGTATGAGCAGACGAATCAGCATACGACTAATACCTCCTCCCACTATAACTCCTGTGCACTAGAAACCACAGCAGTGACTAACTAAAAAGTCCGAGTTTTTCCAACCCTATTCATTCCATGGATGTCGTAAGAGCCAACTAAGAGCGTTTTCACATTATCCGATCCGATATCGGTGTCGGGCTCCGATACGATATCGGAGGAAATAAAATGTACCTATGTATTTATCGGATCCGATATCGGACCGGAAGACAAATACATATTTGTAAAGACAGTTACATATTTCAAACATTTATCTTCCTCCGATATCGCATCGGCGCCCGACACCGATATCGGATCGGATAATGTGAAAACGCTCTAAGGGAGCAAACTACATAGGACACAATTTTTTTGTTTATTTTTACGTGTGGAAACCCCCACGGGCTGTCACACCACTGGGGTTTGCAGCTGAGTTATGTGTGGGAATCGGACCGACTAAAAGCACACGGTGTGCCACTCTGCGCCTGAGAAGATCCGGAAACTGGTGTTATTAACACATCCGAATCACACAGGACACATCCGAATCACACAGGACACACCTAATAAAGAGATGGAAAAAATTGACGCAAACAAGTAATTTCGCCAGTGTGATAAATTAGGTTGAAATCTGTATTATTGAATGTGGGAACCCATATGGATTTGCTATCAGGACTTATTTTTTGTGAAATATTATTAAGAGTGTGTTATAGGTACGTGTGCAGTTGGTATGCCATATCTATACAAATAAATTGGAGTGTCTGTTTGTAATATTAAAATAACCGCTTTTTACTAAATACATATGTATGTATACACGGTACATATACCAAAAATGTAGTAAAAAATTTTTTTGTCTGTTTGTTCGTTCCGGGTAATCTCTGGAACGGCTGGTCCGGTTTTGATGGGACTTTCACTGGCAGGTAGCTGATGGTCCAGGGAGTAACTCAGGCAACTTTTTTTAGACTAACTTTGTGACGTTACTCGCGGTACAACAATAACCGCGGGTAGCACTGCGGGGTTCAGCTAGTAAATAAATAAAACCTCCTTTCTAAGAGATACTTATTTTCAGAATTAAACTATTAAAAGCTAATGATGTCGATGAGTCTAAAAGAGGAATATTTCGTCTAGGCATCACAAATACTTAACATATATTTACCCATGTGTCCTCAATCTCAATTAAGATCTTAGATAATTATTATCTAAAAGCGTTTCGGCCCACTGACGTCATATTTAGTTCAAACAACGTTATCATAAAATAGAAAAGATAACAAGCTCTGTAGTCGGAGCGTTCATGATATTGGCATTGAAAAGACTAGGAACACCAATGCTTTGTTCGAGCAGCTCAATTTTAACGTACACCTTTTTAAACAACGTCATGCTAAGTTGAATAATTCTGTTAATTGTTATTTGAACAGTCTTAATATTTCTTTTGAAAACATATGAATAAATAAAAACTTGATCGAAATATGTTTACTTGATGAAGTTGTAACGACGTAAAATTTGAGACGTAGAACAGCCGTTGTACATGACAATAAAACTGAATAATTCCACAATTGAAGTGTTTTTTAAAACATTGCGCTGAGTGTAGGAAAAAATCCTTTTTTTTAACGACAAAGTCCGCATTGTAAATTGAGAACGTGTTCCAGCCAATCTCTGGAATGGCTAAGCCGATTTTAACGGGGCTAAATATTTAGACTAGCTTTGCCCCAAAGCGTTCTATATACGGATAATACCACGGGATACAGCTAATAGTACCTAAATAAATATATAAATGTAGTATTTACAAAAAATCAAATCAAATAAGATAACGACAGTCTAACCATAGAACTCCACATGAATTACGCAAAAGTTATCGCTTCTGAGAACCACAGAGGAAGTGTTTTTATCGTAACTGTTTATGTCAAATATGGGTGTGATAAGAGGGCTTGGTTTTTGCGCCAATAGTATCAAGCCACGTTGGACAACATCAGCAGGAAAACTTAAACAAGCTCTATACCGATCTGTCTGACCAATGTCCTATATAGGCAACACTTCTAATATTTTTTAATACAAATTTTATCATTTACAAAAAACAAATACGACTTACATACTAACAGCAATAAAAACCACCAAGGTTCATCTTTGTGCTATTTTGAGTCTATGTTCTATTCACAATGAATCTAGATTTAACAAATGGAAAAGTTTTGTTCGACAGACTTAAGCCATTGGTCAGTCAGATAGAAAAATAAATAAGTGTTGCTTTTATTATTTTCCTCGTAAATTTAGTTTTTTTTTTTCTTCATAAGCTTCATAACCTTCTTGTGCCTTAACGGAAATATTAAAAAAAAACTAACGAGTGGCTCTCGGCCGATGCAGTAGTTCCTCAATTTATTTATACAGACTAGTGATCGCCCAGTGTTCGAAATTTGACCAAAACAATTTTTGTTTTTTTTTGTATCCTTCTGCACTCTTCCTCCATATAAACTTTGACTGTGCAGAATTTCTTACTCCTCAGTTGGCACGACTTTTGTAAAAAGTGGTACAAATAATTCACACACGGGTCCGTGTAGTGTCGGATTTAGAGTACGAAGTGTCAGCAACCTCACTCCGCGGATGTTGTAAGAGAGCAAACTAGTCAGTACTGCTGCTAAGAGAAGGAGAAGTTAAACAAACCCTAAACCAACCCGTCTGGGCAGCATGGTATAAAAGACCAAAACTTACTTGCTAAGCAGAGGCCTGTGTCTAGCAGTGAACTGATAAAGACTGTTAAAGATGATGATGCTTAATATATAGATATCTAAATACATAGGTACATACTACAGTTTGCACCTATAATGTTCTCCTAGCCGATAACGGGCACGGCGGTCAGTCTTTACGGAGACCAGCCAACTACGCAGGAGATATTATAATGCACAAACAAAGGTTCACTCTCTGTACCCTCTCTGTCAGAATCCGATGGGACGGCTAACCGACACGATTGGGGAGAGATCAGGCGCATGACCGACAGCTTTACGAGCTCTCCAAGGCACGGAGATTCAGATCCCAACTTCCAAACTCCGAGCTGTTATTAAGTATTTCTAAAATCAGAAAAACTTGATAACACTTTTGGCCCGACCCGGGATTACAGTTTGCATTTATACACAGAACAAAAGGTACCTATCGCTTAATTATTTACCCTTTGTGGGAATCAATCACACAAAAGACCTCTCGCTTTACACGTCATTGACAGTAGACTATCAGATCAGTTTATCATCAGCCATCACGATCACTTGTCCATGTGCTTGAATGACTGCAATAACCACAATTTTCTGATTAATGATAATTATTTAATCAGAAAATGATAACTGGCCGTTGACATTAAAACTTAATTAAATATTAATTATTATCTATACAAGTGGTTTGCACACGTCATTGAGATATCTTTGCTACATCACTCAATCAGTCAGTCAATATTATAATTTTATAAACAAACTAGTAAATATTGCGTTTGATGGCAAACGGTTACCGTTGCATCTAGGTATGTCATAATGGTAAAGAACTGATAAACGTAAGACGTAAGTATGCATAATCTACATCATATGTGGCTTTATCATGACAGTTTTTGCATGGTACCCGACTACATTACCATGAAATGCCGTAAAGGTGGGCGAATTATAGTACTCAACTAGAAAAACTCGAAAACAAAAGAAAAAATAGTCCGGTCTACAATTAAATAAAACCTTGAAAGTCTAACCTTTCAAAATGCATTTTTTATCTATAATTCCGCTAAAACATAAAAAATACGTAAATAAACTTCATAATTTACATAAATTTAAGTCGCTTCCCCTGTGTAGGTTTTCACAAATTTTTTTCAATGGAATTGGTGGGCAAACCAGCTGACGTATCGTCTGATGGTAAGCGATTACCGCCGCCCGTGGCCTGTAACACCAGAGGCGTCACAAGTGCGTTGCCGGCCTTTGAGGGATGGGTGGGGATAGAAGGAGGAGGGGTGTTGGGGTATGGGCCTCCGGTATCCTCACTCATACGGTGAAACACAGCACTATTTCACATCGGTTTTCTGTGAGGCCGTGGTAAAGATCGAGCCGGCCCATTCATGCCGATTCGCTTAGATTTTACAAACTGTTTAACGGATTTAAATGCAGTTTTCAGCAAAAAATAGACTGATTTAAGAGGAAGGTTTATAAGTATGTGTACTACATGTATATTATAGTAAAGGAAATTCGATTCTTTTTAGTTTGAAGACCATTTACTATCTATGCTAATATTATAAAGAGGTAAAGTTTCCATCTTTGTATGTATGGATGTAGAGGAAATCTTCGGAAGTACTGATCAGATACTAAAAATTGCTTCACTAATAGAAAGCGACACTATTCAGGAGTGACATAGACCATATTTTATTATAATTCACTAAAAAAATCTGTTAAAATTAATATTATTTGTAAATGAACTCGAAGAAAATCGGTCGGTTAACGCCCAACGAAGTGGACACGGGTCGGGGAGTTAGAACATATAAAAAATATTTCATTGTAGACTTACATAAAATAACTTTAAAACCTACAATTTAAATTAAAAAAAAACCGTGACATATATTAAAATAAGAGCCCATCGACGTGACAAAGACCTAAATTATAATAATGATAGTTTCTAACACTTACTGATTTGCCTGGTGACAGCTGGTTCTCTTCTCGCTGCCCTCACACTGATGAACCTGTCATAATCCTTTCCATTCAAAGGTTTATACCGATCATCATGACACACATTATCACTGTAAAACTTAAAGAATTCATCAAAGTTCTCCTGTTGAGAATAATTCTTCTTCGCTAATAACGTCACCGATCTTATTTCGAACAACTTCTTAGCTAATTCTCCATTCTTCTTTCCTAATTTCACAGTTGCAAACATACTTTTTTTTGTAACCGTCAATTTATTTTTTAATTCAATTTACAAATACCTAAAAACCGTCGTTAGTTCGTCAGCGCCCGTGACGGAATGACCAAATTAGTGTACGTTTTAAGATGTCAAGATTATTTAAAATTTGAGATAAGAACGGTATTATGTGATAACGTGATAAAATTTACTAACATTGGTGTAGTCAGTACCTAAATAATATGTACAGAACACGACGAGAACCTTTTTGACGATTACAAATGAATGAAAATCGTCACACACTATTTTAAATAAAAATACATAAGTATATTAACGACTTGATAGGGTTGACACTGAGTCACGAATAACATAAAAATACTTTAAATCGTTGCTTGAAAATACTTTATAGTTTTTAATGCAATTTGGCTACTCTGCCTGATGGAAAGCATGTGCAGAATCCAAGAGTTTTGGTCAGCACACTCATTGGGAATGCAGACGATGCAGAAGCATGGTGATCCACATTGTGAGATATTGAGTGAGCCTATTGAGATGCTCCTGTATCATTGTGCCTCCGGTCTCGCAAGACTAACGATGATTATTATTATTACCGTGGGAGAGCCACGCTTCGGCATGAGTGGGCCGGCTCGACCGGAGTGTACCACGGCCACACAGTAAACCGGTGTGAAATTAGCGCTTGTGCTGTGTTTCACCGTGTGTGTGAGAATACCGGAGGCCCATACCACAATACATTCAGTTTTCCTCTCCCACCCATCCCCCAAAGGCCGGCAACGCACTTGTGACGCGAGGGCGAGGGTAATCGCTTACCATCAGGCGACACGTCTGCTCGTTTGCCTGACTATTCCATAACAAAAAAACACGACCGACAGATGGTATTAAGCCCGGGTCGAGCCAACCTGTTAGTGCTGAAATCAGCGTGGCTCTACTACCTTGAAGTTTTGTATTCTCTTTATTCTGATAGTACTCTGGATGAAATACAATAAAAACTGTGGCAACCCTATCAAATGGTGTTGCTTTTATAAACTACAATTAAATTTTTAATAATTCATATTTTATTTTAAATGTACATTTCAAATGTTTTATTTTTGGTAGCCTCAACAAAGTTATTTCTCATTCTTTGTATCTTTTTTTACATTTGTTACATTAACCGTCATGGCCGCGCCCATGCTTTACTAGCTATATTGCATTTTAATATCTTCAAACCAGTCCATATACTAAAATCGTATTACTTATCGATTAAACTGCATTATCAAAATTCGATTCTCAATGAAATTGCTTTAGTGCGTCTATCCCTATGTCTGCAGAGATATAAACCAACTAAGAATTGAAGTTAGCAATATTGTTTTCACCGACTCAGTTTATACAAAAAAAACGGAACCTTTATAGATTCGTCATGTCTGTCTGTCTGTCTGTATGTCTGTCCGTGTGTATGTCACAGCCACTTTTTTCCGAAACTACGAGAGCTATACAGTTGAACCTTGGTAAGTAGACGAATTCTGTGAACCACATTAAGATTTTATTAGTTAAAAAAAACAATAAATTTCGGGGGCTCCCCATACTTAGAAGTGTAATTCAAAAATTTGTTTTTTTATCAAACCCATACACGCGGTACAAAGCTTTGTGTGATCCACAAATTGGTGTCCTGAGTCTGGGTGTTCTTTGTGACGGTTTCTTGTATATTTGTAAAGTCCCCCGTGACACAGGATGTTTATTCATATAGCGGTTCATAAAGAAATACATGTATTTACAAAAATAAACCTTCCTCTTAAATCACTATCTACTAATGCATTAAAATCCGTTGCGTAGTTCAAAAGATCTAAGCGAATATAGAGCGTGTGTGTGTCTGTCTGTGTCATCGTAGCTCTCAAACGGATGGACCCATTTCGAAGCTATTTTATCTATTTGAAAGCATGTTTCCTTGCGGTGGTTCTTAGCTATGTTTGGTTAATATCGGTCCAGCAGTGTAAGAGTATCAGCTCTTTTCCAAAATGATGTAAGGCATGGCGTATGATTACTCGATTAAGTGCTTCACGCGTGCCAGTATAATCGTTAAATAACAATTAATTGATAACTACGACTTGACGCTACGAAGGTGGTTTTTTTATTTTTTTATTGATGACTAGCTGAACCCCGCGGTGTTACCCGCGGTTATTGTTGTGCCACGAGTAACGCCGCGGGACAAAGTTAGTCTAAAAATAGTAGCCTAAGTTACTCCCCGGATCATCAGCTATCTGCCAGTGAAAGTCCCGTCAAAATCCGTCCAGCCGTTCAAGAGTAATCTCTGGAACGGCTGGACGGATTTTGACGGGACTTTTACCCGGAACAAACAGACAGACAGACAGACAAAATTTTTTTTAACTACATTTTTGGTATATGTACCGTGTATACATATATATGCATTTAGTAAAAAGCGGTTATTTTAATATTACAAACAGACACTCCAATTTTATTTATTTGTATAGATTATATATTATGTTGTCTTGGAAAACGTAGTGTGGAACGCCTTCTGGCCAAATGACGGGACGACTTGCGTAAGAGGTAGAATACCTTTTTTGGTTGCCCGACGTTTCGATCCGTGCAATTCGATCGAAACGTCGGGCAACCAAAAAAGGTATTGTACCTTGTACATATTATCACGATCAAGTCGATCCCAATCGAATAATATGTATAGTCGCGAAAGTTTGAAAACAATTACGTAAGACTTACGCATAAAGCAACAGACCGGGTTCTATGGTATTCCTTGGGAGAAGATGTCCAGCTGTGGACTGCAATGGACAGATGATGACGATGAAAAAAGAATTATAAGTTACAATCTGAATAATTCGATAAAAAGTATGAAAGCGGACCCTGGGCTCCAAAGTGTAACTTTGGATGTAATACCAGAACATGATTCTAAGATGATTGTTCTTGACAATAGGAAAGCTCGCTCCAGCAACAATAAAACCAGTTTACTATTATTCTTGATTAAAACTCACTTGTACTTATTCCACTATTTTATTTTATTTGATTTTACACCTGACCGGTTTCGCCTTATGGCATTCTCAAAGGTTATGCCATAAGGCGAAACCGGTCAGGTGTAAAATCAAATAAAATAGTAGAATAAGTACAAGTGAGTTTTAATCAAGAATGTATTACAACAAGTTCCATCAAGTGCCGACAATCGAGAGTATAAATTAAATAAAAGTTTACTATTAGGTTAAGCATTTAATGTAAGTATAGTAACAAATACATATAAGTTTTAAGTAAGTACAACTACATGAAAATGCTTTGTAGCGGTAAGTGGTAGCGTTTGCGACCGCTGTGTTTGAGGTCCTGGGTTCGATTCCCGGGCCGGACCATATGTTTGTATGATCTGCAAATATTTGTTTCGGAGTTTGGGTGTTTTTCTATGTATAATATGTATGTATTTCCAAAAAAAGTATTAAATGTATTTATATCAGTTGTCTAGTACACATAACAAAAGCCCTGCTCAGTTTGGGACCAGATGGCGTTGTGTGTTAGATGTCCGAAATCCTACTAATATTATAAACGCGAAAGTTTGTAAGTATGGATGGATGGATGGATGTTCGTTACTCTTTCAGACAAAAACTACTGAACGGATTTAGATGAAACTTTATAGTAATATACTTATACATTAGAATAACACATAGGCTACTATTTGCCGATAATCGACATATACACGGGCGGAGCCGCGGGCAACAACTAGTATTTAATATTATCGGCACGGGAGGGAGAAGGGCAGGGCGCCAAACCGAGGCCCCCTCATGCGTCTACATCAATACAAATAAATAAAATTGGAGTGTCTGTTTGTAATATTAAAATAACCGTTTTTTAATAAATGCATATGTATGTATACACGATACATATACCAAAAACGTAGTTAAAATAATTTTTGTCTGTCTGTCTGTCTGTTTGTTCCGGGTAATCTCTGGAACGGCTGGACGGATTTTGACGGGACTTTCACTGGCAGGTAGCTGATGATCCAGGGAGTAACTTAGGCTATTTTTTTTAGACTAACTCTGTCCCGCGGCGTTACTCGCGGTACAACAATAACCGCGGGTAGCACCGCGGGATTCAGCTAGTCTATACAAATAAATAAAATTGGAGTGTCTGTTTGTAATATTAAAATAACCGCTTTTTACTTAATGCATATGTATGTATACACGATACATATATCAAAAATGTAGTTAAAAAAAATTTTGTCTGTCTGTCTGTCTGTCTGTCTGTCTGTCTGTCTGTCTGTCTGTCTGTTTGTTCCGGGTAATCTCTGGAACGGCATGACGGATTTTGACGGGACTTTCACTAGCAGGTAGCTGATGACCCGGGGAGTAACTTAGGCTACTTTTTTAGACTAACTTTGTCCCGCGGCGTTACTCGCGGTACAACAATAACCGCGGGTAGCACCGCGGGGTTGAACTAGTCATCAATATAATCACGATGAGTCTTGCAAAGACATATCATCAAATTAGAGATCGGTCTTGTTGTGTTGTGTTTATTATGTGTTCGATAAAAAAAAAACACATTTTTAGGGGATGGGCGGATCCGCAGGTTAAAGCTAGTTTTTTTTATAAAAATTAAAAACTAGTAATCTATATATTAACATACAAAGTCAATTGCTATTCGTTTGTTTTGCTTAAACTAAGCCGATTTGGCTGATTTTGGTCTTGAAATGTTTGTCGTAGCTCAGGGAAGTTTTAAACGGTGAAAAATTAAAAACAACTTGAAAATCCAAATGTCACGTGTACGAAGTAACGGTCACAGCTAGTAATGAATAATTATTATTTAACATTTGCGTACGTATCAGAGTTCAATGTATTAACTTGACCTATTGTGTCATTGAAGCAAAAAAGAATTATAACACCAGCGATAAGAGATACGTAATCACGTGTCACTTACATCACACGCAGGTTTAAGATAGCTTGGACAGATATGGTTCCTGGACAGAAGGTTCTGTACAAACTTGTATGATGATAATTCATTCAATTTTCAGAATTCATTGTTAAACAATAGGTTAGTTTTCTATGGAAGACGAATATAATTTAATCTATCATAGAATTTTAGTATATACTAGCTGAACCCCGCGGTGTTACCCGCGGTTATTGTTGTACCGCGAGTAACGCCACGAGACAAAGTTAGTCTAAACAAGTAGCCTAAATTACTCCCTGGATCATCAGCTACCTGCCAGTGAAAGTCCCGTCAAAATCGGTCCAGCCGTTCTAGAGATTACGCGGAACAAACAGACAGACAGACAGATAAAAAAAACTACATTTTTGGTACATGTACCATGTATACATACATATGCATTTAGTAAAAAGCGGTTATTTTAATATTACAAACAGGCACTCCAATTTTATTTATTTGTATAGATGAAATAAAATGTGACTAATATACGAGTTTCACCCCTTTTTTCCTTGTCTATGCCTTTAGATCTCGCTCACATCCCACAAGGGCCACTAAAAATATGCAATTCTATTACACTACAATATCTCATTTTTTTTCCCCACTAGGAATAAATCCTGTGTCGCAGGAGTCTTTTTTTGATGGTCGGGTTTTTTTGATGGTGGTCGGGTAAAAATCATTCACACGCATCATAACTTTTGGTTTTTGCTGTTTCTTGGTGTTGATTTCTCGCTGCCTGTTGGTGTAACACCCACACTCGAGCCCGGGAACAGCCTGTGGTATTAATGATAAACTCATTTTTTTATGGTATAGATGGCAAACGAGCAGACGTATCACCTGGTAGTAAGCGATTATCGCTGACCCTGGACACCTGCAACACCAGAGGCATCGCAAGCGCGTTGCCGACCTTTGGTGGATGGGGAAATGGATGTGGGGAGGGGTTGAGGTATGAGCCTCCGGTATTCTCAGCGCACGCGCTATTACACACCGGTTTTCTGTGAGGCCGTGGTATCACTCCGGTTGAGCCGGCCCATTCGTGCCCATCATTTAATATCTTCTTGAAATACAAAAGAATATAAATCGTGATTTCAGCACAAACTAATTTCGGAGGCCCAATGGTGCAGAAGCATCTCAATAGACCGCTATAGTGTGGGTCACCATGCTGCATTATTGCATTGTCTGCATTCGCACTGAGTGTGGTGATCACCACTCTTGGATTCTACTCATGCTTTCCATCAGGCAGAGTCGGAATTTAAGAAGCTTTAAAAGAATGCGTTTTTTATCTATCAACAACTTTAAAGTGAAACAGCAAATTTTAAAATGAATTATACATTAACAATTATTTTTACGGGAATTAACGCGATCACTTATTAAAAGGTATTACATACCTCTGAGTCATTCAGCCTGTGACCACGGCCAGTGCAACCTGGTCGAAACGTCAGGCAAATCAGAGGTATGTCACCTTTTAATAAGTGATCGCGTTAATTCCCGTAAAAATAATTGTTAATATACCATGAACGTGAAAGTTTAAAAAAGAATTATTAATTTTATAGTCAACTAGCTGAACCCCGCGGTGTTACCCGCAGTTATTGTTGTACCGCGAGTAACGCCGCGGGACAAAGTTAGTCTAAAAAAAGTAGCCTAAGTTACTCCCCGGATCATCAGCTACCTGCCAGTGAAAGTCCCGTCAAAATCCGTCCAGCCGTTCCAGATAATTACCCGGAACAAACAGACAGACAGACAGACAGACAAAAAATTTATAACTACATTTTTGGTATATGTATCGTGTATACATACATATGCATTAAGTAAAAAGCGGTTATTTTAATATTACAAACAGATACTCCAATTTTATTTATTTGTATAGATAGATAGATAGATAGAAAACTCTTTATTTGTACACCGTTATAGTACATAGTTTTAAAAGTACATGACATGTGAAATGTAGTGTACAAAGGGCGGCCTTATTGCCAAAAGCAATCTCTTCCAGGCAACCTTAGTAGGATATAGAAAGGGTTTGCAATCCCTTCATATAGATGGTTTGCAAGTAGGTTAGGTATACATGGTTAGACGGCGGTTTATAAGATGTGCTCAGTTATTACTATTTAAAATCACCTTGGTTAGTCAATTACTAAACATAAGCCTCATCTTAGAATAGAGGTTTTGTCCAGTTATACAAAGCCGGCCACGCATGTTGGTATATGGTTTTTTTTTAATGTTTGGCACTGCTAAAATGACTCTACTCTGCCTGATACCAAGAGTGGTGGTCACCATACTGCAATTGCAGACAATGCAGCGTGGTGACCCACATCATGGTAGACTAGTGATGCTTCTGCATCATTGGGCCTCCGGTCTCGCACTCACCAACGAAACACGACAGCACGATCGCTGTCATTTTACGTTGATTTTCTGTGCGAGGATAGTACCGCCCCGATCGAGCCGGCCCAATCGTGCTGAAATCAGCGTGGCTCTAATACATTTCAATTTTGTTTCAAGTTTTCCTCCTCTCCCTATCCTTTCTGTTACACCCACAGTGTAGTTATACTCTATATTTTTAATCTATTACCACACAGGCATTTTGTGCATTCAGAAAGCAATTGAATGAAAAAGATTACCTCATAATTTTCTTGTACCGGTCATGCATTTCGTCCACAGGCTTTACATCTGAAGGCTCATACATCTTGAGAGCTAAATAAGGAGCCCCAATGGTCACGGCATTCAACATCTGGAAGAACGATAATTCCTTCGTCAGCAAGAATACTACTTAATAATCAATGATATTTCTAACTACATGACGGGCGCGACGAATAAACCTTCAACGCTTTTCAATATTCTTCCCTGATACCGGACCTCTGTTAATCTATACTAATATATAAAGCTGAAGAGTTTGTTTGTTTGAACACGCTAATCTCAGGAACCGCTGGTCCGATTTAAAAATTCTTTCGGTGTTGGATAGTCCATTTATCGAGGAAGGCTATAGGGTATATATCATCACGCTACTACTAATAGGAGCGGAGCAACAATGAAGAATATTTCAAAAACGGGGGAAATTTTCACGCTACGGGCAATATAAGGCGCAAACGAGGTTGCGTGGGTCGGCTAGTGTTATACATACGAGAAATATTTTTTTTTGTATATAATCATTAACAGTCCATGCTCGATATAGGCATTTTCTTAGGAACGAGATTTTATTGAGATATTAGGACCAGATCCATGTAGAATATCCTTATTTTTATTATCTGCTAGCTGAACCCCGCGGTGTTACCCGCGGTCATTGTTGTACCGCGAGTAACGCCGCGGGACAAAGTTAGTCTAAAGAAAGTAGCCTAAGTTACTCACCGGATCATCAGCTACCTGCCAGTGAAAGTCCCGTCAAAATCCGTCTAGCCATTCCAGAGATTACCCGGAACAAACAGACAGACAGACAGACAAATACAATTTTAACTACATTTTTGGTATATGTATCGTGTATACATACATATGCATTTAGTAAAAAGCGGTTATTTTAATATTACAAACAGACACTCCAATTTCATTTATTTGTGTAGATGTATCGGTCATGAGAATAATGACGTGTCAATGAGCGTTTTTGTTGTTATCTGTGCTAGCTCTCTGCTAATAAAATGTAAGAAAGGAAAAAAGAAAAAAAGAAAATTAGGATAGTCTACATGGATCTGGTCCTAATATCTCAACAGGTTTTACCTTCTATAGTACGACCAGACGGGTTGGTATACGGTTCGTTTCAAGCTTTCCTTCTTTTCTCTTGACAGTGATATTTATCTTGCGTGGTTAGCTCCCTCAATCGCCTCTTACACTCATAACACTCATGGGATGAATAGGGATAGTGATACTCCATATTTCAATACATTATTATTTTATTTGTCCCTGACAAAATGACTTTACTCTGCCTGATGGAAGGCATGAGCAGAATCCAAGAGTGATGGAGAAAATGCAACAATGCAGCATGGTGGCCCATGGCGGGCTAGTGATGCTTCTGCACCACCAACGAAACACGACAGCATGAACACTGTCGTTTTACGTTGATTTTCTATGCACACAGACAGACGATTTATCAATAACTAGCTGACCCACGCAACCTCATTTGCGTCACCTATTGTGAGTAGCGTGATAATTTTCACCCGTTTTAAAACATTTTTCATTGGTGCTCCGCTCCTATTGGTCTTAGTGTGATGATATAAGCCTATAGCCTTTCTCGATAAATGTACTAGTCAATACTGAAAGATTTTTTTAAATCGGACTAGCTATTTCTGATATTAGCTCGTTCAAACAAAAACAAACAAATTCTTTAGCTTTAAATATTGGTATAGATATGTAAGTTATAAGAAATAGGTATATAAGTATGTTTATCAGCATAATAAAGGTCGTGTGTGAGATGTTTTTCAGTTATCATCCTGAACCTCACCGAATTGATTTGACTTACCTTTCCCTTGTTAGCTTCGATTTCGGCCAATTTTCGATTTAAATCATTCTTAAGTCCTTGCATCAATACAAAGTCTTTTTCCAGTATGCCTTGAAGACCTAGAATAAAATAAAATGATGTATAAAAAGTAAAAAATAATGAAAGAAACTCAATCTTAAAGAACTTAGGTATGTACGAGTACCAATAATTCTAAATAAAAAATTGCGTTGGGGGACCGCTCCCACTTATCTATACAAATAAATAAAATTGGAGTGTCTGTTTGTAATATTAAAATAACAGTTTTTTAATCAATGCATATGTATGTATACACGATACATATACCAAAAATGTAGTTAAAAAAATTTTTGTCTGTCTGTCTGTCTGTCTGTCTGTCTGTTTGTTCCGGGTAATCTCTGGAACGGCTGGACGGATTTTGACGGGACTTTCACTGGCAGGTAGCTGATGATCCAGGGAGTAACTTAGGCTACTTTTTTAGACTAACTTTTTCAGTTCAGCTAGTTTAAAGTAAAGTTAGACAAGGTATTCGTAAGTAGGAACGTCCTCCAAGGCGATGTATTTTTTTTCAGGGTTCAACCGAATTTTATTAAACATAATAGTTTGTAATGTACACGTTACGCGCTTTCATTTGAGACTCCATTCTATTATAAATAAATAAATAAATAATTATATTTGCAGACTTTCGGTTATTCTTCCGCACTTTCACCCCCCACAACTTTTAAACGATTAAACCGATTTTCATCACACATGTCTAAAAACACTCGCCCATAACTCACCTTTCATACAAAAAAAATCTAAATTGAAATCGCTTGAATCCGTTCGCGAGCTACAAAGCCACAGACAGACAGACACGACAAACTTATAATACCCCTCTTTTTGCGTCGGGGGTTAAAAATGTGTGAGAAGGGCTCGGATGTTCCGACAGTTTTCTTCAAATACACTTCTACATACTATACCTTATTTAGGTATAATAATAAATAAATATTTTGGACATCTATCACACAAGCTAAGCAGAGCTTGTGTTATGGGTACTAGACAAGTGATACAAATACATATATACTTTTTTTGTAAATACATCCATATTATACATAGAAAACACCCTAACTCCGAAACAAATATTTGTAGTTCATACAAACATTTGGTCCGACCCAGGAATCGAACCCGAGACCTCACGATCAGCAGTCGCATGCGCCAACCGCAAGACCAACGAAGCAGTCAAACTATCATCACCCATATCACTATCTATAATCTAACCAATAGATTCTTAATTCAACTAATAACTTATTACCAGCATTTTCTAATAAAGTCTCCAGGTCTGTCTGTGGTAGCTCTGCAGTGGATGGTGACAACAGAAACGGAGTTGAAGTTGGTAGGAAACACCGCATCGGTCGAGCTACGGTAGTTGATGATGTTGATTCTAAAAGCAATAGTAGTCAAATTTGATTGTAAAAGACATTCCATCTAGTTACTGCTAACAAATTTTTTTATATAATCTATATAATATAACTTTATCCCTCGGCGTTACCCGCGGTACAACAATAACCGCGGGTAACACCGCGGGTTTCAGTTGTTCTACAATAATTTCCTATTTTTAAGGAATTGCTCAAAATGATATACACACATTTACTTTTAGCAAACATTGTCTAGTAAAACTCAAGACACTAGTTAACGACTTCTGAGTTTTTTCAATCGATTTCACCTCTATTGTACTTTAGCCTTGTAATATACTGCCTATTTCTCAATTTCTAAGACAGTTAAATTTATGTGAGTTTTAATGCCCTTACCCCTACCTACCTACCCTTTGCGGGTTAAGTGTATTTGTCACAAAATCGAATATCACACCAATATTCAAAAACTCCATTTATAACATCAAGAACAATCTTTGGCTCCCTTACCTTCCTCATCACTCTCATTATCGACACTCTCATGTAGGTCCCAAGTTGAGGGTCTCCGAGCCCTCAGAGTATCAGCAGGAGGTCCCAAGACATCCCCTTGTATTTTACCAATGGATATAGTACAGACGTAGTCACAGCAAGTAAACAGAAGCTCAGAACGATTGTAACGGGTGTATTCCCTGTAAAGGATGTAAAAAATCATTTAGAACAGACTATGACGTCATTGTGGTGTGGGATTGAAAACAAGGAGTATCGCCATCCGTATTCACCCCATGAGTGTCAAAGTCAACTATCCAGGACAACATCACTGCGAGGATAAGAAAACTTGACATAAACTGTTTGCCCCTGCCAGGATGACTCTACTCTGCCTGATGGAAAGCATAAGCAGAATCCAAGAGTGGTGGTCACCATACTGCGAATGCAGACAATGCAACAATGCAGCATGGTGACCCATACCATGGCGGGCCAGTGATGCTTCTGCATTATTGGGCCTCCGGTCTCGCACTCACCAACGAAACACGACAGCATGATCGCTGTCATTTTACGTTGATTTCCTGTGCTCTGGTAGTACTGCCCCGGTCGAGCCGGCCCGTTCGTGCTGAAATCAGCGTGGCTCTACTACCTTGTAAAACAAAGTAGTAATAAAGTATACAACCAATCGGAACTTGGACGAACCTCGAATTGGACGAACCATTAATTAGACTAACCGTGAAATTAAACCAAACGTACCTCGAACGGATTCCTTTTATCAAAAAACCTACAAAACAGTAGTTGACAAAAACGTAATTTCTAAGCATAAATTATATTCAGGATTTTTTAATTCAATTTACACCTGACCTGTTTCGCCTTATGGCATTCTCAATTCTTCTCTCTCTCAACTCTCAACTCAAACTTAAATCTTGAGAATACCATAAGGCGAAACCGGTCAGGTGTAAATTGAATTAAAATAGTGGAATAAGTACAAAGTGAGTTTATTTCTAGAATGTATTACAACAAGTTCCATCAAGTGCCGACAATCGAGAGTATAAATTATATGTCCAGGAATTTACTTATAAAGGCTGTTGATAATAATGGTGATGTACATTCAAGTTTCCCATTGAAGTCAATACTAACGTCTCTTCCTCCAACCTCCGTTTTGTCTCCAAATCAGTTTGATTTAACTGCAGCATCAGTCCGCCTGTGGAACCCTGGTACACGCTGGATGCACGCCGAGACATCGGAAAGTCAGTCACTTCTGATATTGAATCCTCTTGTTCTTTTCTAATTGGTCCTGAATGAGAAATAAACTTCATGTTTGTTTTGTGTAAGGATGTTTGCTATTTATTGCCTTTACATAAAGTGTATGTAATTGGTTGTAAAACTGAGTCTTTTCCACTAATAAAGTTCAAACTTGAGCTCGGCTTTGAATTAGTCTGCCGTTTCCTATATATGTAATTTCATAAATTACATGGATGCGATGGTATGTTATAACCATATTATAAAGAATATGGTTCAGAAACAGGCAATATCAGAGGAATGAATGTTCAGATAACTATTACCAGAGTATATGCAGCAAGCGCCGAATTCTACCTTCTTTCCCAGAATACCGAGGAACGGGAATTTGATTTTTATGCTTTGCAGCAGACATTCTTCGTAGATGTCCCAAATGTGCACCGTCTGATAACAGAAATATTTTTTTAAAACAACACTATCTATTTAAATACATAGAAACTTTTACAGGAGAAATTGGCTACAGAAATCCTTTAATTTAGTGAAGGAATATATAATAGAGATCCTTCTGCCATAAAGATCCATCTTCGAGTGGTCGGGATGTAAACTACGACGTTACAACTACAAAATTTACACTTGCTTTTAAGAAAAATAGAAATTAGAGTTATATCATGTAAGTTGGTCAAATCAGCAGCAACTCATTGTTTCTGACTTCATTTATTATTCTTCTCTGATTATAACCTTATGACTTGAGGTTGGAAATAATTCTCTTCCTGATTCTTTCACATCTATTCATCATCATGGTAATGCTGGATATTATATACAAGATTTTTAAATTGTGTGAAGATCAAATCTATTTAAATCTTTAGACTGTGGTCATGGAACAGAAGACAATTTTAGTGAAAAGGCGAAAAGTGAAAATGCACGGTCATTCAGTGGACCAAAACCAAATCCAAAATCAATGAAAGCGGCTTGGCAATAGGAGCAGCATATATCCAGTAGTAAATTGCGATAGGCTGATGATGATGATGACGATGATGATGCAGTGAATAGGTTACCTATCATTCAAAATGGAATGGCTTTCTCGGAGTTAAACTCTATAGGATTCCTTTCATACTTACACAATTATTACAATATGCAATAAGAATCTCCTGTGCAGCAACGATGACAAGATCTAGAATGGCTGTGCTGGTGGGTGTAGGAAGAGTGGCGAAAGCTGCGCGAGTGCCCGGCTGCCAGAGACGGACGGAGCCGTCGATACCACCAGCCGCCACCATGTGGAGAGATGGAATCGTGTGAAAACAGGTCACTCCCTGATCATATAGAAAATTGTCAATAAGGTTAAATCAGTTTTGACTACGCGAACCGCGTTGTGTTTAAAGCGGTCACCATGTCGGCTTCTAATGCAATAAATGTTTGTGGATTTAAATAATCACTACACGATACAACACTTTATGTGACCACAACAAATTGTTGTTCTGAGTCCGAGTAATAATTTGTAAAGTCTTCCACGAAGATATGCATCTAGTGCGAAAATTGCCTTATTAGGGGAGAAAATTAAATCAGTCGTCTCTCTATCGGTACAAGACAACAAAGTTCCATGTGGTCCATCCTTTAAGTCGTTTTAAATTTGTAAGGTAATATTAAGTTTGGTAAAACTTCTAAAGATTCAAGAACCTCATTTCTTTGCGAAAAACTATACGACGTAACGTGGACGTAACTCACCCTCAGTACTTTGAATACGTAATCATCCATCAGCCCCGGCACATGTCTTAACCGTAAACTGGCGACAGCATCATGAGAACAGGATAGCAGCCAATGACCCATATATCGCAGTCTACGAACTGATCGGGCATGGACTCTCTTCCACTGAGTTACAGTACAGTGTGAAGTGTGTGGGTGGCTGGATAACTCCTGGAATAATAGTATCAGAAGAAGTATCTTGTCATATTATTTAACACAACCCAACTACTCCAATCACGCAACTGACGCTTTTGACAACACAATATTGAGAATTGATTGATACGAAATTGCCGTCTGCGATATTTCCATAACACTTACCATCCAGAAATAATAATTGATATGATCAGTGGTGTTCACATGCATGAACTGGATCCTCGGCTGCAAGAACTTTATTCTAATGATATCTCCTCGCTCAGTACCTAGTGCTAGTTCCGAGGTGTCACTTACGGAAACTGAAGGATAATACGCCATACACTGAAAAAATATGTTCCTGTATTATGGTATGATGGTTAAATTATCAGCTCTTGATAAAAGATACTTGACAAATAATAATAAATAATAAATATTTCGGACATCTAAACACACAACGCCATCTAGTCCCAAGATAAGCAGAGCTTGTGTTATGGGGTACTAGACAACTGATACAAATAGATATATACTTTTTTTTTGTAAATACATACATATTATACATAGAAAACACCCAAACTCCGAAACAAATATTTGTAGATCATACAAACATTTGGTCCGACCCGGGAGTCGAACCCGAGACCTCATGATCAGCAGTCGCTCAAGCCAACCGCGAGACCAACGAGGCAGTCAAAGAATTGCCAACTTTTCTACAAAATTCATTACTATCATAATTTTTCTGAACTTTTGTGAATTTTATTTGCAAGAGACTTTTAGTGTAGAGTTTTGGCTTGCTTCTTTTGTGGTCAGCTGGCTACTTGCTGCCAACCATGCCAGATTGTAATAGTTTTCAGACAGGGCATAGGAAGAATATCATTTGAAATAGGTACAACGAATAGGACGAAGAAAATAGAGTAAGAGATGCTGCAAGAATTGGATAGAAAACGTAACCGAGACTCCATTACCTTAAAGACATACTATTGCCATAGTACTGATTCTGTCTGTAGTCTATTCGCGTTAAGAGTATAGTGACGTGTCGTTGTGACCACCTCCTGTGGTCCTTCCTAAACCATCCTGACCACTCAGGTTCATGCTTGCGTGTTTACTATGAGAGGAGTGTAAACACGCAAGTATGTGCGAAGTTTAATTAATGCGTCACTATGATTTTAACGCGAATGGGCTTAAATATGTAATGAAATTACATGTGATTAAATTGAATTTACCGCGCTTCGCGCGTGTCTTGGGTTATCTGTGGGAGTGAGCAGAGGGCATTTCAATGGCGGATGATGTTCAGATTATTGTGTGAAGTTATTGTTATAAAAAACCTTGTAGAAAGATAAATGAAAGGATATAATTGGGGAGGCGATATTAGTGAACTTATCTTATAAATATAAATGCCACAGTGCTGAGTTGTATCAACTTATTATAATGAAATACCTTACCATAGGTATATTAGGTAGTCCAGTTATACATATTAGAGGGTTATGCGATAGCGTAGTTGCATCGTATATCGTGAGACTACGATCTGACGCAGATAATACTAAATATTGCACATCCTGGAAATAAAAATGTATTATTCAGATATTTCTTGTAACACTTAAAAGTATAAGGATTATCTGTTAGTATTTTTTATCAGAAATACTGTTGTGAAACACTAAAACTGGGTTTAGGAGCCTTTTTACACGCTTAAAATATTACTGACCATTCCAACAGGTTGGTTGTTCGATATGTTATGTCGTTATCATCAACAGACTCTAATAGCCCATTGAATAGAGATAGGCCTCCTTAGATAGAAGGTTTTGGCCTCCTGTACGACTCTAACCTGACGGATCAGTCTATATCTATACCAAAACTTGACACAAATCCTACAGTTTGTGTCAAGTTGTTAGTTTCCTCCCCTAGTTATTAGTTTACTCCATTAGTCAGCACTTACGACAGTCACGAGATAAGTATCTATGTTGTCACTCCAAATTCTTAATCGATCAGCATACAGACGTTTGATAAAAATATTTAAAAATTATGTAATTTACCTGCAAAAATATAACATCCGTAACCCATCTATTTTTCACGCGACCTCTGGTTCCACTTCTATGGTAAAACATCTGAAATAGAACTTAACTTCAGGCAAACTGTTATGATATCTATACAAATAAATAAAATTGGTGTGTCTGTTTGTAATATTAAAATAACAGCTTTTTAATCAATGCATATGTATGTATACAGGATACATATACCAAAAATGTGATTAAAAAATTTTTTGTCTGTCTGTCTGTTTGTTCCGGGTAATCTCTGGAACAGCTGGACCGATTTTTACGGGACTTTCACAGACAGGTAGCTTATTATCCAGGGCGTAACTTAGGCTACTTCATTCAGACTAACTTTTTCCCGCGGCGTTACAGCAGTACAACAATAACCGCGGGTAACACCGCAGGGTTCAGCTAGTATTATTATAATTCCCGTGTCGTGTTATTTCTCACGATGAACTCCGAAACTATCTAACCGATTATAACGTGTCTTTTTTATGTGTTTTACTCTCGTGCCTGAGATACGATAGTGAACATCACGTTTAGACCAAAAGGAACCGAACATGATTGAAAAGAGATGCAGAAAAAGTTGGGTGGGTCAGCTATTGTCCTTTATAGTATATCAACATCAATGGTCAACATCACCCTCTTCCTAGCCTTTACCATTCTGAAAATATCTAATACCTGAATCTCAGTTTATCCACACAGCGACTGGATTCGGAGGTTGAACTAGTTATCAATATATTTGAGGGCACTGACTTACCAAAACGATTAAAATAGGTGTTTATGACAAACGGGATCGACGGCTTAACGTGCTCTGCGAGGTAAGGACGTGTAACATCGCCATATTCCATAGGTACTCCAGGCTGCTATTAAAATTTTCTTGTAAGAAAAACCCAACAGCAATTTGAATAGGGAATCGAACCCGAGACTTCTTGATCCGCTGTCGCTTACGCTAACCACTAGACCAACGAGGCAGTCTCTTACGACAGTTGTTTTTTCTTTTATATAAAAACAGAAGACAGAATAAATTTATATTAAAAAATAATGAAATGAACCTCATAACTATGCAAGAGACGTAGATCTCCACTGTAGACTCCTACACGACCCCCTTTAGAGATGGCCACGTAACAAAATGACTCTTCTCGCTCCAGACTTACTAGCTTCACTATTGTCTCTCTCTGTGGACAAAAAGTAAAAATGTCTTAGGAAAGAGATCTGGTATGGATAATTAGCATGACCATTTAATAATAATAATAAATTAATTAATTAATATTTCGGACATCTAACACACAACGCCATCTAGTCCCAAGCTAGAGCTTGTGTTATGGCTACTAAGACAACTGATACCAATACGTATATACTTTTTTTGTAAATACATACATATTATACATCGAAAACACCCAAACACCGAAACAAATATTTGTAGATCATACAAACACTTGGTCTGACCCGGAAATAGAACCCAAGACCTCATGATCAGCAGTCGCACAAGCCATCGCGAGACTAACGAGGCAGTCAAGTTGTTCTGTGTGTAGGTGTAATTCATCCAAAATATGTATGTATGAATTTTGAACAAACTATAAACAAACAGTTGTTTAAGTTCACCTGAAATGAACCTCTTTGCTATTTAAATAAAGTGCGCGATAAAAAGAAGTAAAAAAAATGATTATTGTGATGTTATTTAAATATAGGTTAATGCTATACAATATAAAAACCATGTATAAACATATTACCCGTCATGTCATATTTGACAGTCGAGCCATCAGCTGCCAGCATGCACAGTCGTGCAAGCGCCCTGCACCACCGTGTTACGAACAGACCACGCGTCCTGACGCGACCTGTCCTGACGCGACTTTCACATATTTTACCCGTCCCAAAATAAATTTTGCTAGTGTACAACGCCGCTTAAGTTTTCATTTTAATAATCTATACTAATTTATAAAGCTGAAGAGTTTGTTTGTTTGTTTGTTTGAACACGCTAATCTCAGGAACCGCTGGTCCGATTTGAAAAATTCTTTCAGTGTTAGATAGCCCATTTATCGAGGAAGGCTATAGGCTATATATCATCACGCTAGGACCAATAGGAGCGGAGCACCAATGAAAAATGCTTTGAAAATGGAAAATTATCACGCTACGGGCAAAAAAAACGCAAACGAAGGTTGCGTGGGTCGGCTAGTATGACTATAATCGAAAATACTTTTAAAGTCCGAATAGCTTTCAAAGACCTTTTATTGTGAACAATCATTAATATGACATACCTTGCAATGTTCCAGCTTCTTGATAGTCAGATGTGTGAGGGGCTTCCAAACTTCAGCCCTAGAACTGGTAGTACGAGCTCCGACCGCGACTAGCTTTGCCACTAACTGTCGCCACCAGACCTTACCACTGCTAAAGGAGTCTAGGAGATGGAACAGCTTGTGGGAGTGAGTTGTATATTTATGATGACCTATAGGGAAAACCAGGAAATATACATTAACACAATATACAAAAACGTGTGACGGATAAAGATACGGTGTAACATCCCTGTTCATCCCATGGGTGTCAAAAGAGTTGACTATGATATAGTTGACCGAAACCTTCATTTCCAAGGAGCATAAAGGTAGTATCTAACAAACGGAAAATTTCTTTTGAAGAAAATTCGTGTGATTCTTTTAAATATTTTAATTCGTATTTTTCTTTGTCCATTCAAATTTTATTTCGTCTATTTATCTAACTAATCGATTTATTTACCTTAAAAGACTCTAATTGAACTAATCGATTGATTCACCTAAAATGACTCTACTCTGATGAAAAGTTTTTTTTTTTATTATTTATTTAGTATATTTACATAAAAAGTACATAAATATTTGAAGTCCCTGACTCCTGAGCTAGGCTCATGACCTGTGTTACAGAAGTCAGTGTCTTCTCCCATTAAAAGATACACATAAATCTTATGCAAATTGGTGCAGTGATGTGATAAAAGTGCGTAGTGCGGTGTGTGAGTTTGTGATGTGTGTATATAAGTTATGTAAGTGTATGGGTGTATGTGTATGTTATTGTGTAAGTATTGTAAAAGTATAAGCAGAATCCAAGAGTGGTGGTCACCATAGTCATTGCGAACGCAGACAATGCAACAATGCAGCATGGTGACCTAGTGATGGATGGCCATGGCGGCCTAGTGATGCTTCTGCATCATCATTTTTTGCCTGGATGCCTGGAAGAGATTGCTTTCGGCAATAAGGCCGCCCTTTGTACATTATATATTTGTTATTTTCTGTAATTTCTGTACTGTAACACGGTGTACAAATAAAGAGTTTTCTATCTATCTATCTATCTATCATTTTAGTGATAAACGAGCAAGCATCAAGCGATGGGCATCAATATGATGTACTGTATACAAAAAGATTTATTCATTTACCTTCAGAGGAAACGCTCACTGTTTTAGTTCAGCTACTTTTCTTTGCTAACATAACATAACCAAATTAGCACGCGTCGCCTACGAATATAAAGGATATTCTTTCAACATTTTATAGGTTATTAGTTGTAGCCCGCGCCTCACTCGCGTGTAACGGTTATTCTGATGTATAAGCTATATTACTGTAAAGTTTCATCCATCCATCCATGCTTACAAATTTCCGCGTTTATAATATTAGTACGATTGTTATTATAAACGGGACATTATTTTCTTTTTAACCGACTTCAAAAAAAGGAGGAGGTTTCTCAATTCGACCGTATATATATATTTTTTATTTTTTTATGTGTGTTCCGGCATAACTTCGTCGTTTATGAACCGATTTTGATTATTCTTTTTTCAATGGAAAGGAGATGTCCCAACTGTGGTACCATGATAAGGACATTAATATCTGATGATGGCATCCTAGAGAAATCGAGTCGAACCTTGAAGTCGGTTTCATTTTTGTTAAAATTGTACTTGTATTTAAAATATTTCGGCACTGTTGCAAGCGTCACGATCTCGGTTGAAGTCAACAGTAATCCACATTAATATTATGTATTCGAAAGTAACTCTGTCTGTCTGTCTTCAACGCTTCTACGGCGAAATTACTGCAGTAATTTCAATGAAGTCCGGCATGGATATTCCTTGATTCTTAAGGAAGGAAATAGGCTACTCTTTGCGATAACAGACATACGCGCAAAAGCTAGTATACTATAATTAGCGCCGATACAGATATCGGTGCAAATACAAAAACTTTTCAAGTCAAAAAATGGCCCTGTTATAGTTCTTTGAACATAAACATAATGTCTAACCAAATATTTTATCGAGCGCTGAAACAAATCCGCTCTCGTCCAGCCAGAGCGAGTCTTTAGGTGGAGTCTCGGAGAGTGCGAATTCGATTCCTTCCTCAGCTGCCGCTAAGCGCATTACTTCTTCTACACGTCTGAGAACAGAAAACCATTATTCAATCTAGATAATAAATCTGCCTGCTTGTGTTCTGCGCTCCCATTTTTATGTAAAAGTAAGATAAACATATGATTAAATTGGAGTATTGATTTCTTATCGCAAATTCCTAAGTACCTAGTCGACTCATATCTTGACTGCCTCGTTGGTCTCGCGGTTGACGTGTGCGACTGCTGATCGTGAGGTCTCGGGTTCGATTCCCGGGTCGGACCAAATGTTTGTATGATCTACAAATATTTGTTTCGGAGTTTGGGTGTTTTCTATGTATAATATGTATGTATTTACAAAAAAAAGTATATATGTATTTGTATCAGTTGTCTAGTACCCATAACACAAGCTCTGCTTAGCTTGGGAACTAGATGGCGTTGTGTGATAGATGTCCGAAATATTTATTTACTTATTTATCTATATTTATCCAAAAACCCAATTAACCAATAACACTCCCTTTAGAATGTTTGCATTCAAGTTGAGAAGAGTTTTCTATGAGTGTCCAGTGAGATTCCTTTGGCGCCGAAGCTCACCCATGATGAAGTCCCGATCGATCGAGAGATCAAATGACGCAATGGAGTTGGATAGGCCACACCCTCCGAAGAGATGCCAACCACATCCCGAGGCAAGCCCTAGACTGAAATCCCCAAGGAATACGCAAGCGCGGCCGTCCAAAACAAACCTGGCGGCGAACTATCATCGATGAAGCGAAGGTTATTGGCAGGACCTGGAGCAAAATCAAGCGAAACGCTCAAGACAGAACGGGAAGGCGATGCACTGTGCATGCCCTCTGCCCCATCTAGGGGACATAGGACCTTAAGTCAAGTAAGTCAAGTCTCCCATAATGAAAAGGTTGTTTGGCATAGAAATAGCATTGCAATAAGTGGCGTCAGATTGTATATACGAGTACATATATCAAGTATACAAACCCTAAATCCAAATTTTACCTGTCAATGTCCTGAGATTTACTCCTCTCCCTATTTTTCTTGAAACATCTTCTTAACTTACTAAGAACAGGCGGCGTCAATTTCTTCATCAGCTCGCGGGCTAGACATTCATCTTCTTCCTCACTGAGAAGATAATTTAAAGTTATGGTCTATTGTGTATTATTTATTGATAGCAACGTACTGATTTTTTTTTGTTTACAGTGCCGACAATCCTTTAGAATCTCCACCTAAATAAGGACGTAGGACCCAGGAACATAAGATTTTTTTAATTGAAAACCACTCCAACGGCCAGCATCAGGTGCCATAAGGGCGAGGAGAGGACCCAGAATGTGGATTCCAGGATTAAATGTAATTTTTTTGGGAACAAATACTGATATTTTCTTTTTTGTAAGTTGTTAATAATTGAAAAAAAAATTAACAAAAATTAATCCGGCTTCAAGGTTCTACTCGAATTACCTTGGATGCCATCATCAGATCTTAGTGTCTTAATCATAGTACCACCGTTGGGATATCTCCTTTCCAAAAAAAAAAGAATCATCAAAATCGGTTATAAACGACGAAGTTATGCCCGAACACACATAAAAAACATACATATATACGGTCGAATTGAGAATCTCCTCCCATTTTGAAGTTGGTTAAAAAATGCGTGTACACATGTTTGACCCATGTGTATGTAATGTATTTAGAAGTAATGTAATATATTTTTAATCGAAGCCAGTCAAAATAAGCCTAAATAAGTTCGAAAATTTACTCACCCCGATAAACTTTCAAGCGATGGACTTCTTACTGAATAACTTTTCTCTATAATTTCTGATAGCTCTTCATTCAATGATTTTTGTGATTTAATAGACATTTTAACTAAGTTATTGTCACAATAATTACATATCACCTTACAACTAAATGTTTAATGTGAATCGCTGTTGTTTTGTCAATAAATTTAGCGGGACATAGTTGTTTTGTTTGCTTAAGCGCCATCTGTTGTTTCTTCTATTAACTTCATTGTGCTGTCATCTAGCGGTTAATAGTTGCGCTATTAACTTTGAACATAACAACAATTACTAGAGTTTACAGTTGTGGGCCAAAGATGGCAGCAGATTTTACAAATGGTATTTTCACAAAGTAATTTTAAAGTAATAATTTACTTGAATTGTTCAATAATATGATATTTTATAGAATTACAATCTCTTACATTTTCTATCATAAGATTTAAAGATATTTAGGTATTAGTTTCAACACTCTTAAAAAATTTATCTACTAAGGGAAGTCAGTTAAAGCCAGCTACTAAAGAAATATAAAATTTGTTTGGTACATCTACGTGAGCAATGCACATAATACACAACAGATACATTAATGTAGCTAAATTATCTGTAATTTATTATATTTGTATGCTGAAATTCAAGAAATATTTCTAGAATTGTTCTAGGTTCGAATCCCATGTAGAACAATTTTATGAGTTGATAAGCTGATATTGGTATTAAAATACATAATATATATTTTAAAACGCTATAATTATGATGATAATATACAATTTTAAGGGTTTTTGGTACCTATTCATTCTGTCTGTTTAAATTTTTTAATTCTTAAAACTATCAATAGATGGCGTTATGTGCCGTAAAACATACTTGATGAGTCAGACAAATAGTGGAATATATTTTGATTATTTTACAAGAGATCAGTAGCAGTTGTCCGTGTTCCCTCGGAAAGATTAAACAATATTTTTATGGTTGAGGTGGCAAACGAGACGACGTGTCACTTGATGGTAAGTGGTTACCGCCAGCCATGGCTATTACTAACCCAAGAGCAACAAATACGTTGCTGCTTTTTATTCGTCCACCTTCTCCAGGATCAGAGGGAGGCGTGGGGTAGTCTCCGGTAACCTCACTTAAACGTAGAAATTGCTTAACAATACTGACACACGATGATATGAGGTCTTTGTATCACACTGGGAGGCCCAATGAAGCAGAGGCATCATTAGGCTGCCATGGTGTGGTCACCATGCTGCATTGTTGCATTGTCTGCGTTCGCAATGAGTATAATTTGTTCAAAACATCAAAGATGTTGCAGCGATAGATGAAATTGAATTCACCAAAATAAAGTAACATTAACAAACAACCTCTCCTTAGCAAGGACGGTTTCTTTTTCCTTTTATAGTACACCAGGCCAGACTCCGGTTCGATTTGTGTTCGACTCGGCCATTGATAAAGAGGTTTTCCGATCTCTTTGCAGTCATCTTGATTTTCATAGTTTGCGCCCTTTGTCACGTCTTACAAGTTACAACTTACCCATGATAAGAATCTAAACCGAATAAGACCAAACATTAAAAAAACTTAAAAAGACTTGAAATTGTAGTGAAACCAAATAAATATTATTGCCATCTTCAGGTAATAGGAACTAAGTTGAAAAGTTTGAAAAAACAGTATTATAATCGCAAAAAGCCAACATCACATGGTATTCCCAGGCGGTCACCCATCCAAGTACTAACCACGCCCGATGTTGCTTAACTTCGGTGATCGGACGAGAACCGGTGTATTCAACATGGTATGGACGTTGGCATTGTTATATACAAAATTATTAATCTCACTCGTCTTTGTGAATTGATAGTAGAAACAAATATGAAATTATTAAGGGCAAAAATAGGCCTATGTCCAGATGTAGTGAGTGGACTTAGTTCGGTTATTGAAAAAAAAAGATCTCACCAAAAACATTTTCATGTAAAATGTTGCCAAGACGACTGCATATGACTCACCCTGTGAAAAAGATATCAGACCTTATATTGTAGAGCTAAGCTTCTAAATCTACACGCCCTAATTCTACCAACCCTAACTTCATAAGCTCTACATCTCATTAAAATGTATGTATGTTTTTCCGTTTTTATTTTTCAGATATTGGTTTAAATTCTATTATTTCAAAAGTTAATTCGAAGTTTAACTTTGTAATTTTATTTCGTGTTTCAGTTTTCAACCCATAAATGAAGCTGTTATGGTTGGCTGAATCGCAATTTTACAGTGGGAGAGCCACGCTTCGGCATGAATGGGTCGGCTCGACCGGAGTGATATCACGGCCTCACAGAAAACCGGTGTGAAATAGTGCTTGCGCTGTGTTTCACCTAGTGAGTGAGGATACCGGAGGCCTATAACCCAAACCCCTTACCCCCATCTCCCCTCCCTATCCCCCAAAGGCCGGCAACACACTTGTGACGCCTCTGGTGTTTGCAAGTGTCCATGGGCTGCGTTAATCGCTTACCATCAGGCGACATGTCTGCTCGTTTTCCCACCTATTCAATAAAATAAAAAAAACTTTCACTGACAGGTAGCTGATGATCCAGGGAGTAACTTAGGCTACTTTTTTGAGACTAACTTAGTCCCGCGGCGTTACTCACGGTACGGCGATAACCGCGGGTAACACCGCGGGGTTCATCTATACTAATATATAAAGCTGAAGAGTTTGTTTGTTTGTTTGTTTGTTTGAACACGCTTATCTCAGGAACCGCTGGTCCGATTCGAAAAATTTTTGAAAAATTTTTTGAATTTGAAAAACTTTCGGTGATAGATAGTCCATTTATCGAGGAAGGCTATACGCTATATATCATCACGCTAGACCAATAGGAGAGGAGCACCAATGAAAAATGTTTCAAAAACGGGGGAAAATTATCACGCGACGGGCAATAGGAGACGAAAACGAGGCTGCGTGGGTCTGCTAGTCTAGTATAATATATACCTACATATTGTCCATAAAGTACTCTATGGAAATCAAACCAATAAATGCACACCCTACGTTCACTAATGTATATGACATCATAATTGCTAAGTCGTGTTGTGTCCGTCGGGTCTCGGTGGAACCGCGCCCTCCAGGCTTGGGTGTGTGAGCTAATGTTAGGGGTGCCACAAAGGCAAGTTATTGTTAAATTGCATAATCGTGTTCGTGTGTTATAGGTATATCTACATGATAAAACACTTTAATGTTTACTTTAATGAATAGTTCGTTTTTAATTGATCATCACTCTGAAATTTCCTTAAATATTTTAAGCTTTAAGTCTACTACGATACTAGGCATGCCTTTTAAGTTCTGTCGTTTCCATATTTCCCGGCCATTTTGAATTTGGAACTGTTCTATATTCGAATGTGTTTAAATTTTGAATCTCAAAACAGTTGAAAGTATTTAGATTAATGTTATTGTTTAGTCACAGCGTCAATTGGAATCTGTCAGGTTACGATTTTTATCTGTCTGTTTTTCTGTTTGTCTGTCTCTTTGTTCCGTATAATATCTGGAACGGCTGGACCGATTTTGACGGGACTTTCACTTAATCTAGGGAGTATCTTAGACTACTTTATCCCACGGCGTTACTTGCGGTACAACAATAAACGCGGGTAACACGCGTGGTTCTGCAAGTTATAAATATATCTATTTATAGTTTACTTCCAGGCAATAATTAGCACTGTTATTAATAATTTAATAATGTAATAGTAGGAAGAAAATTAATTAAATTAATAACTGTAGGTAATAAGTTAATTAGGACAAAATTATTGTTGCATGCTGTAAAGCAGAATGTGGCGTTCTAAACATATAATGTAACAACAATGTAACCTATTAGCATTACCTTTATTCGCAATAAATAAATAAATTAATTAATAAATAAAATAAAGAAAACGCTATGTAGTCCCAAGCTAAGCAGAGCTTGTGTTATGGGTACTAGACAACTGATACATATACATATTGTACTTTTTTTTTGTAAATACATACATCTATACTAATATATAAAGCTGAAGAGTTTGTTTGTTTGTTTGTATGTTTGTTTGTTTGTTTGTTTGTTTGAACACGCTAATCTCAGGAACCGCTGGTTCGATTTGAAAAATTCTTTCACTGTTAGATAGCCCATTTATCGAGAAAGGCTATAGGCTATATATCATCATGCTAAGACCAATAGGAGCGGAGCACCAATGAAAAATGTTTAAAAAACGAGAAAAATTATCACGCTACGGGCAATAAGAGACGTAAACGAAGTTGCATGGGTCAGCTAGTATTATACAAAGAAAAATGAATTTGTTCCGTTTTTGTTAAGATCCATTTTCGTCAGTTCATAAAAAAATTCTTAGAGCGGATAGAACCCTCATTTTTTGAGACTACTACAGTCCTTAAAATTGACCTTAAGTTTGACCTCTGTGACGGTTGGCTGCTAAACCGATGAAGTAACTGGAGCAATTTGATTTTGTATCACCGACTTATATTTTCATTCTTTAAATGCCAGTTTCATCAGAAATGAAGTACAGGTTCATGGGCTCCGAGTGCTTGTTTAAATAACTAGCCAAGCAACCGATTGATGCTTTTCGGGACCAGAAGGCCGGCCTGTTTCTAGCACAGAGAATCAGCATTGCTATTTAACGTGGCAATGCTGCCAGTCTTTTGGAATGGCTATGGCTACCAACAGGCGATGATTCGAAGGAATTTTTTGACGCTTGTATGTAAATATTGTTATTGGTTTTTTTATTTCCTAGTATTTTAATTAATTGCAGGTATTATGACATGTTTAAGTACAATCTTTAATAATATATACTAATATATAACGCTGAAGAGTTTGTTTGTTTGTGTGAACGTGCTAATCTCAGGAACTACTGGTCCAATTTGAAATATTCTTTCAGTGTTAGATAGATATAATAATATATACTAATATATAAAGCTGAAGAGTTTGTTTGTTTGTGTGAACGTGCTAATCTCAGGAACTACTGGTCCAATTTGAAAAATTCTTTCAGTGTTAGATAGCCCATTTATCGAGGAAGGCTATACGCTATATATCATCACGCTCAGACCTACAGGAGCGGAGCACTAATGAAGAGTGTTACAAAATCGGAGCGGAGTTATCACGCTACGGGCAATAGGAGAACGCAAATAAGGTTGCGTGGGTAGGCTAGAGTATTATAAAATTATGAATCCCGCCTAAAATGTATCTCGTTATTCTAAAATGACACTAATGACAGCTGCTGTCACAGAAATCAAGCGATACTACAGGACTGTAGGTGCAGAGTGGGGCTTTACCCTTTTCATATCGAAATTATAAAGAAATCGACCAATTGCGAGTCGGTTCCGTACCATTGTCTATACATTTCAAAGATCTATCAGTTGCCGTTATCAATACAGAGCGAAAACGAGCAAAAAATCACCATTGTTGTATGGGAAACCCCCTAAAAAATGGTTTATATTATGTTTTTAATATTTGTTGTTATAGCAGCAACAGAAATACATCATTTGTAAAAATTTCAACTATCTGGATATCACGATTCATGAGATATAGCCTGCTGACAAATGGACAGACAGGCGGACGGACAGCGGAGTTCAAGTAATAGGGACCCGTTTTACTAAAAGCGAACCTAAAGATATTGATAGATCTAGTTATTTTAGTAAAATCAATAACTCCAGACTTTCAATAGTCAACCGCACAGAATTTCTAGCAGTAGCAGTAATGTTTCATCATGTGACAGAGTATTTAATGCCCCAGAGATTACGCATATATACTTAATCACACTACTATATGCATCGTATGCACAACTTACGGCTTACACGGGAACTTCATTAGATACATGTCTTGTTCTGATAGCCTATTGACATCACTAATGCGTACTAACACAGCCATGTACTACATTAATAAGGTAGGGTGTATTTAGGTATATAACTGCACTTATGGCGAATTGATATTAGGTATTTGTAGTGATTGATCGACTATGCTTTCCTACTAGGTGGTCAGAATGTTAGTTTGTTGCCTAAACCGCTCCATACGACACCCACTGAATAAGAGTAGTGACCATTTGTATTCTGAATTTATCACCATACATACGTCCGTCACCGAGGTGATTATATCAGACGCGATATAATCAAATAAAGCGTAACACCATCTTGGGTACCAGTAGCTGAGAATCAGATGTACCCTTAAAAAATCTCTGGGACCCCGAAGGACCGAAATTCCCCCGGATTATGTACGGTTGTAAGCTCTTCATTCCACTGACCCAAAATATGAGGCGCTAGGGGGCACTGAGGGTAAGCAACGACCGCGCGGTCAGTGCCTGGATATGTGACCGCTGGTGGCATGATACCATGAGCGTCTCCGTGATTCGGAGGTCACGTTAAGCAGTCGGTCCCGGCTGTTATCGTAGGATAACAGTCGTGAAGCTTAGTTGGAGGCCTTTGGGAGGCTTTAAAACATCCAACTGCAAGATTACGTAGCCACAACGTTGTCTTGACAGTCCCCAACCCGCCAACCACTTGGCCATCGTGGGGATGTATGGCTTGAATTCTCTCTTGAGAGGAGACCCGAGCCCAGCTAGGGACGTTATGGGTTTTTCATGTGATGTACGCTCTTTAACCCTACCTAAACATCGAAGAAATAGATATTTTTCTTCAGATAAATAGTTACATCTCAAAATATTGTCTAAATGTGTAATTTAAATACTATTTTCATAGAAATAGAATGTCCAATTGTCACGACCGCAGACACCTACCATTTAGAGCTGTTTGTACCGTTATTGCCTTGTAGGGTGATCGCAAACATCGCAGCGGTGTGATAAAACAATACGCGGGTGACAGAACTGTGATAATTGACTGAAATTCTGGGAAAAAACTTTTAATATTTTGCTCTGGGATACCAATGCGCATAAACCTTTCAGACTTTAAATCGACTTCAAAGATATAAGATTCATGGAAGAAAATACCAAACCGACTTTGGAAAAACTTTCTTAGCTTAAAAGTGTATACTTTTAAGTTCATTCCATTGTATTTAATAGTATAATAATAGAGCATTTGTATAACTTTTAATAAACAAAAGTCATTCTTTAGAGGGTAAGTTTTTAGAAATGTTGATACCATATATCAAAAGCTCGAATTCTACCTATAGGTTTTATAATATGGTTCTCTGACAATTAAACATGAATCCAACTATAAGATGAACAGATGGGTCGACTAGTTTATTCAAATTAGGCAAACTAACACTGTTCTGGTAGATCTTTCTGTTCCCATAACAAATTATTGTTTTTCCACACTTGCCGCACCATAAAGTATTCAGTTTGACTAAATTTAATGTACATACGACTATATAGTCATTATTTTATTAACTTACTAGTTTTTTTTATTAACTTTGTCATTCGAATTTTATATAGGTACTAGCTGTTCCTTCAAACGTTGTTTTGCCGTAAAAAAGAACATTTTGGGGTATAAAAAATAGACGTTGGCCGATTCTAAGACCTACTGCATATAAAATTTCATAAAAATCGGTCAAGCCGTTTTAGAGGAGTATGGTAACTAACACTGTAACACGCGAATTTTATATATAAGATTTTTATAGTATTTCTTTTTCTTTTTTCAGTTCATTACTTCTAAGCAGTCGGATTTTCGTTTTTATTATAATATTTTTTTACCCATATTTATGTTTGTTATCCCATTTGTTTCTTTTCCCTTTGCCCCATTTGAAAGTTTGAAAGCATTCCCAACGAAACCTTCCTTCATCAGAAATTCGGTTAACCATAAAGAAAATCAGTCAGTCTGATCTGTGACACATTGCGATAGCTCTAAACAAAATGGAGAAAAACGATTTGCATTTTATTCGTGGCTATTGGATAAATTGATAAGAACAATCTTTGAACCGGGTTTATTGAGCTCAATGACACTGTATACCTACTGGTATAAGCGCTCAATAGTTGCAGAGCCTTTTGGGTTTTTGATAAAGCTAATTAACTTGAATCGTACATTTTTAAATGTAGGCAATAGTACGAACAAAACACATCGCGTCGAGTCATGGTATATCTCTAGCTATATTTATACAACACATTCTGTTGGACCATTCGCAGCTTTTAGCGGCTCTCGACCGCGCCGCCCGCTAAATGATAAACTAAATAAAATGAATGTTTGTTGTGTCGAAATCGGAGCAGAGCACTTAAGGAGTCATATTCTAGAGAACTTACATAGTAACTGCTTTTTAAACTGATATTTAGAAGAGACGACTTGAGATCTAGTCTTTCTAATTCGATATGAATTGATCTACGGAGTAGGGAACTCTTTAAGATTCCTTCCTCCTTGATGTATTTTCCATTTTTTTTTTTATTTTCTAATGATAGTTAGACTTTAATAGCCGTAGCGTTATATACCTTATCGGCTATTAATATATTTTTTTGTATTTACAAGAGAGGGGAGGGTTATAGAAAAGTTGAGCTATCCTTTCTTAACATATTGACGCCACGGAGAGCAATTTAAGCCGGTCCCGGATGCCATACAAATCACTTCATCTCTTGTCTTAATCTCTAGTATAGTTCATCTAAAGGTTGCCTGGAAGAGATCACAGTCTGCAATAAGGCCGCTCATTGTACCACTGTTTCTATCAGTTAACTTTCTGCATTGTATCTGTACGGTTTTTCGTGTTTAAATTAAAGAAACTGATAAAAGGAAAGAAATGCATTTGATTCAAAAATTCACACTAATATTGCTAGATCGATAAGCGGCGATAGTGCGACAGATTGACTTAGCAACTACTGAACCATAGCGGGTTCGCGTGTTATTTTAAAGCGTAATAAGGCATCACTGTGCATCGATCAGCATAATACTAAAACTATTGTTATGTATTGGTTCGCTCATACAGTATCTTTCATATTATGGTACGCAATAAAGAGTACCTATCTATCTCTGTAGTAATTGTCTCAGAAGCCCTAAAAAGCCAACAACAATCTTTTAACAGAACTTTGAAATCGCCTAGTAACTACTTAGTCTGGGGAAGTCTGATGGCAGTCGCTTCACGTAAATATAGAAGTTCAGCTATATCGAAGTAGACTTAAAGCCGACAGCTATCTTACCGTGGGAGAGCCACGCTTCGGCATGAATGGGCTGGCTCGACCGGAGTAATGCGGCCTCACAGAAAACCAGTGTGAAATAGCAACGCACTTGTGACGCCTTTGGTGTTGCGGGTGTTGCCCGCGGCTCCGCCCGCGTAAATGTCGGTTATCGCGGCAAACAGTAGCCTATGTGTTATTCTGTAAAAACTGTTGATAAAATGATATACCCTATGTCACCTGACCATTATTACAAATCTATTGACACATCATTCATTAAAATCGGTTCAGTAGTTAAAGTGCTACAGTGAAACTTTGATTACCTAAACAATAGTTTTTTCTTTCGCTTCAACCCGACTTTACAATAGGAAGAGTTATTACGTCGGGTAAAAAGAAATAATACGAACAATTTGAAAAAACTCCCTTCTACTTTCTTATTCACAAAAGTTGTAATATTTTTAACGCTCGCTGCAGAGCAGAGGGAAACAGTCCAGCATTCTCCCACCCCACGCAATTTGCTCGTAGATAGCTTACGATAGCTTATTAGCAATAAACAAAAAGTAGGGGCTGGCTACACCACCGGGCTTCTTTACAGCTCTATGTTATAAGCGGTAACGGGCTTGAGTATTTTAGGCCACGTACCACACACACACACACCATTTTCTAGGTACTTGTCGATTACATGAACTAGCGTTGCTGAAATGCTGCATGCCCAGAACATCTATAAATAGAAGAAATGGTTGATATTGAACAGAACTCTTATTTTAAAATTAATAAATATAACATTAACATAGACACTGAAATAACAGAAGAGTTAACTTTAATAATAATCTTTTACAGGCAACCATGCAACTACTACAGGCAACTTTAGTGCTTTAAGACTAAGTTTCTTAATGAAATTCGTGGAGTAATTTAAAAATCATTATTTTGAGTGTTCTAGGAAAAAGTATTGATGGTTTAGATATAACGATTTATACTTTATTCTCGTGTTAGTGCAAGCCAGTTCTATAAATTTATTGATGAAAATTATAATCACTGACTTTAAAATCGGTGCACCTACTTTACGAAATGTTTACATAACCCAAAAAGTTAGCTGGTAAAGCATGACTGAGGGGTTTGTTGAAGAAGTGTTTACAGTATTTAAATAAATAAACAAGAGCCAAAGTGACGTAACACTGCCGCTGTAGCAATTTGTCCAATAACTTTAAAAGTATTAATATGTATGTAATATGTGTGTATTTACAAAAAAAATATGTATGTATTTGTATCAGTTGTCTAGTACCCATAACACAAGCCCAGCTTAGCTTGGGACTAGATGGCGTTGTGTGTTAGATGTCCGAAATATTAATTTATTTATTTAAAATTTACAAATTCAAATCTGTCTAGAAAAAGATTTTAATCTATAAATGTATTCGCTGCCTTCTTCAACTTGTACCATTCTCAATAAATCACTAAGGTTAAAACATCATTAATATTAAATCAAGGCGCAGTGATTTATTCCGCAAGGGAGGGGGGGATGGGGTGCTAATCTTGGTTTAACTATTGACTTACTGGTGTCGTCGTATCTCGGTTGTATCTTAGTTTCATATTTGTTAACTTACGGTTATTGGTTATGAATTTTTAACTGGGGCCATTTTTTTTCTTTAGATTTTTGACAATCTTACGACTGAAATAACCAGATTATGTATCTTCGAAATCTCTGTATGCATTGGGTTTCCTCAGCATCTAAGCATATTTACTTGAAATTATATTTTCGGAGTCTTCACCAGAGGAGCGTACCAGAAGGCTCACCTTTGGACGTGCACACAATGGAAACACCACATACTCCTAACTCCTACCTAAGTCCTTAAATATGAAGGTATTTCAGACTGTCACCAAAAAAAGGACCTAAGCTTTATGGATTTTGACAGGTGAGGTGTCATTCGAATTGTGTCAGGAATAGAAATGACATATGGTACACATTTAGAGGAGGTATACCCCCAGTAGTGGACATCTATAGGCTAAAATGATAATGATGATGGAAGGAAACTTCAGATTTGGATAAACTAAATCTAAACAAATAAATGAAATTGGAGTGTCTGTTTGTAATATTAAAATAACCGCTTTTTACTAAATGCATATGTATGTATACACGGTACATATACCAAAAATGTAGTTGACAATTTTTTTGTCTGTCTGTCTGTTTGTTCCGGGTAATCTCTGGAAAGGCTGGACGGATTTTGCCGGGACTTTTACTGGCAGGTAGCTGATGATTCAGGAAGTAACTTAGGCTACTTTTTTTAGACTAACTTTGTCGCGCGGCGTTACTCGCGGTACAACAATAACCGCGGGTAACACCGCGGGATTCAGCTAATCTATATACATATATAAAGAAACTCGTGTTACACTATTTATAAATCAAGAACGGCTGAACCGATTTTTTTTTAAATTTGTGGGGAGGTAGCTTAGAACCAGCAGACGAACATAGGATACTTTTTACATAGGTTTTTTTTCTATGCCCGCGGCATTACCCGCGGGCAACACCGCGGGGCTCAACTGGTTAACATATATTTATTTTCCCGACTACAACGACGGCGTAAGATTAAGTAATATTTTTGTCAGTCCATATAAGTTTAAATGTTAAATCGTAGCGTTTAAACTGCTGAGCCGATTTTGTTGAATGAAGTGTCAATAGAGTCGTAGTAATTGCCCGGGTGACATAGGGTATATACATTTTATTAAAAGTTTTTACATAATTGGTTTTCTAATTTTTTTTTGTTATTAAGATCTATGTCAACTGTTTCTACTTTAAACTGACTTCAAAGTATTTGCTATTTATGTTATAGATAACATAAATAGCAAATACTTTGCATATAGATATAATAACAAAATATCACCTTTTTAACCGAATTCAAAAAAGGAGGAGGTTTCTCAATTCGACCTTATATATTTTGTTTTTCTTTTTTTTATGTTTGTTTGCAGATAACTTCGTCGTTTATAAACCGATTTGATTGATGATTCTTTTTTTAATGGAAAGGAGATATCCCGACGATGTTACCATGATAAGGACATTAAGATCTGATGATGGCATCCAAGAGAAATCGAGTCGAACCTTGAAGTCGGATTTATTTTTGTTAAAATTGTACTTGTTATGTAATTAGTATTAGTCCGGAATCTCCAGTACAAATTTAACAAGTAATACTATCAAGCTAAGTTTTCGTGAGCGGCTTCATTTTGATGAGGGGCCCTAGCTTTCACTTTACAAGACTTTAGTAGCTAACAGAGGTAGCAGGGACAAAAATCTTTTGATCGTAGAACCAAGAAGACAATGTGTCTGTTAAATTATATAAATATTAACTAATATTACATATTGGAAAGGAATATTTGTCGTACAAAATGTATGGTTTGATCCTTCCAACATACGTTGATAAAGAGGTCATCAGAAGTAATACTAACCAGGAAATTTTTTTTAAAGTTGCTTAGTTCATATTTATATAATTTAACAGCCACATTGTTCTACAAATTGCGTAGTAAGTTGTCCCTGCTACGCCTGTTTGTTACCACAATCAAAAAAAATGATAAGGTGAAAGGCCCCTCATCAACATGAAGCCACTCACGAAAAATTAGCTTGATAGTAAAAACTTGTAAAATTTGTACCGAGGATCATAGACTGTATTGGTTTTAAATGTAATTTATTTTGTAATAATATAATTTTTAATCTACTTAAACCTTAAACTTTTTTATAGAATTTCATGCATTATTTTAGTATTATACGACCTCGGTAGATCTACAGTCGCCATTGTAGGGTTCCGTACAAAAAGGGTAAAACGGGACTCTATTTTACTAAGACTTCGCTGTATGTCTGTCTATTACCAGACCGAATCTTATGGATCGTGATAGTTAGACAGTAGAAATTTTCACATATGATGTATTTCTGTTGCGGCTATAACAAAACCTACCAACACACAGAATCAATTAAATGAATATTTAAAGGGACACGTAACAAACGTATTTTCTTTTGCCGTTTTTATAGAAAATGGTACGGCACCCTTCGTGCGGAAGTCAGACTCGCACTTGGAAGGTTTTCTTTCTTTACTTATTTGTTCATCATTGGCAAAAGCCTTCAGTGAAATTTCATGTTCTAGCACAAAACGGGGATCGAACACGCTGCAGTCGAAACATATGTCGGCGCAGCGTGACGTGTGAACACAGCCGGCGTGAGCCGTTCATTTGTACATAAACAGGGTGCTTTAATTCAAAGCTTGATATACACAGGTTAAGTTGCTCACTCAGTACAGATCGATAGTTCAGAAGTGAGGCGACAACGCTTTGTTTTTGTTTTATGTATGAGCCTGCCAAAGTCTAGAAAAAAAAGTCAGTGTTGATCTAATATTTAACTTGACTGCAAGTTCTTAACCTAAGCCCAACCTCTCTTTGTGCATCTCACATGAAGCCGTCTAATCACAAACAAGTCTGAGGCTAAGGCAAGCAGACTGCTTCTTTTTAGCGTTTCGCAGACTGCTGATATATATGTATACATATATAACATAATACAAAGTAATATATTTTATTTGTTAACCTGGATGACTTTTTTGAAACGTTTTTGAAACATTTTTCATTGGTACTCCACTCCTATTGATCTTAGCATGATGATATACAGCCTTATAGCCTTCCTTGATAAATGTACTATCCAACACTGATAGAATTTTTCAAAACAAACAAACTCTTCAGCTTTATATATTAGTATAGATATTATATATTATTTAGTTATTTAGTAATAAAAAATTAAATTTAAGGTAGTAGAGTCACGCTGATTTCAGCACGAACGGACCGGCTCGACCGGGGCAGTACTACCCTCGCACAGAATATCAACGTAAAATGACAGCGATCGTGCTGTCGTGTTTTGTTGGTGAGTGTGTGTATTTTGCCATGGTGTGGGTCACCATGCTGCATTGTTGTTTTGTCTGCATTTGCAATGAGTATGGTGACCACCATTCTTGAATTCTGCTTTTGCATTCCACCAGGCGGAGTAGAGTCATTTTGGCAGAGCCATACATAAAAAAAATGCAGTAAATACTATGGCTTCAGCAAGAATGGTGAATTCTTCGAGTGGTGACGCATTAAGATACAGTGTCAAACTACGCAGGACAACATTATTGCAAAGCGAATCAAAACTTGAAACCAACATAATATTACTAGCCGACCCACGCAACCTCGTTTGCGTCTCCTATTGCCCGTAGCGTGTAATTTTCCCCCGTTTTCGAAACATTTTTCAATGGTGCTCCGCTCCTATTGGTCTTAGCGTGATGATATATAGACTATAGCCTTCCTCGATAAATGTACTATCCAACACTGAAATATTTTTTCAATTTGGACCAGCGGTTCCTGAGATTAGCGCGTTCAAACAAAGAAATAAACAAACAAACGAACTCTTCAGCTTTATATGGTAGTATAGATAAGCCAAAACCTTATTGCTAAGAAGAGGACCATGCATAGCTGTAAAGTCCGACGTGTAAAAATATCTAGAAAAAGATTTACTTACAAAATAAATATCGTATATCATTTATCCACCAGTGGATTGTTAAAGGCTGTCTATAATATTGAAGAATGTTAAGAATAACTTGATAAACGAATCACAGAAGTAAGTAAACAGAATTATTAGAATAGATAGTGGTTATCAATATCGGCTTTTGATATCCCCCTGTATATATGATCGTAGTTCACATAGAATTTTGACGTTTACCCGCTAATTGACGTATCAGCTCGGTGCTACCGCGCATGCGCCGCTTCCGGCCAACCCCCCACCTCAGCCCTCACCTCTGCGCAAGAGTTTTCGCCCCAAGCGTGGGAGGTCGAATAACAACAACACCTTTATTACAACGCAATAAGGTTGATATTGATTAGAACAATATTGTTTTTTTCCGGTCTATTTCTTTGTTTTATGTAGTTACAAATAGTTTTCGGGTGTTCGTTTATGAGTAGGATTCTCACGTTTATGGTGTATGTCCTGGATTCTAAAAGGCTTATGTATACAAATGGTTTGGGTTTAAGTTCTTTTAAATCTTGTATAACTTACCAATGTTTGCTTGAAGTTCTTACTTTTAGAAAATTAAACAGTTCCATACACTAGAATCCCCTGCTTTGATCTCCTAGGGGATTTATTTGGAATTTTTATTCACCTTTATATTATTACTAGCTGACCCGCTCAACTACGTTTGTGTATAAGAAATATTTTTTTCCCATTTCCCCAACATTTTTGCCGATACCCGGCTCCTATTGGACGTAGAGTGATGTTACATAGCTTAAAACCTTCCTCGCTAAATACGAATTAGCAAAATCGGTTCAGCCGTTCACGCGTGATGTTGTGACCAAGGCAAATAGGGATTCAGTTTATATATATACTAGCTGAAGCCCGCGGTGTTACCCGCGGTTATTTTTGTACCGCGAGTAACGCCGCAGGACAAAGTTAGTCTAAAAAAAGTAGCCTAAGTTACTCCCTGGATCATCAGTTACCTTCCAGTGAAAGTCCCATAAAAATCCGTCCAGCCGTTCCAGAGATTACCCTGAACAAACAGACAGACAGACAGACCAAAATTTTTTTAGCTACATTTTTGGTATATGTACCGTGTATACATTCATATGCATTTAGTAAAAAGCGGTTATTTTAATATTACAAATAGACACACCAATTTTATTTATTTGTATAGATATATAGATAGATTATAAAATGATAAGCAGGGGATCCTAGTGAAAGTTGTGGTGACAAAAACTTTAAAAAAATCTCTTAAGGGATCTAAATGGTACGAAAAGTAAAAAAGATCCCTTAGTGTGGACAAAAAGTTCAGATAAATCCCCCTGGCGATCTAAGCAAGGGATCCTAGTTGACAGAGACAATTTAACCAATCCCTAATCTACATACTTCTATTCCTATTAATGGACAATACATATTTATTTAACGAAACGAAGTCTTCCACAGGCTGACTGTGTGTTTGCCTAAGTGCATTACAATCCAAAATGTAAGTATATGATAAATATGATTTTCATCAAAGAGTGATTTGTAAGGTAGATTCAGGTCGTTGTAGATATCACGTTATAAGACTTATATTTACACGCCATCAATAGATACTAAGTTCGATTCCCGTTAAAATTTCTTTATTTTTTATCTTTTTTTTTATGTTTGACCCTGCCAAAATGACTCTACTCTGCCTGATGGAAAGCGTAAGCAGAATCCAAAAGTGATGGTCACCATACTGCGAATGCAGACAATGCAAGAATGCAGCATGGTGACCCACACCATGGCGGGCTAGTGATGTTTCTGCATCATTGGGCCTCCGGTCTCGCACTCACCAACGAAACACGACAGCATGATCGCTGTCATTTTACGTTGATTTTCTGTGCGAGGGTAGTACCGCCCCGGTCGAGCCGGTCCAACAGTGCTGAAATCAGCGTGGCTCCATTACCTTGTGGCTCTACTATCTGAGCTCTTTTAGAAATCCGTTGAGTTGAGAAAGATCTATGCGAACAGGCGTATTTGTGAGATTGATGTATGCGTGTGTGTGTGTGTCTCTCTCTCTGTGGCATCGTAGCTCTCAAATGGATGGACCAATTTCGATGCAGTTTTTTTTCATTTGAAAGCCAGTTTCCTTGCGGTGGTTATAAACTATACTTGGTATCGGTGCAGCAGTGTAAGAGTATCCGTTTTATCCAAAATGGTGTAAGGCATGGTGTAGGGGGTTAAAATTTTAATTTTAGCTTGTATTCTATGCAAATCTATGTATCTATCTATGTATGAGGAAATCTGTATTTAACATTGCGTAAATTATTATTATTATCCATAGATACTTGTATGGGTTTGAAGAAAAAAAAACAAAAAAATCTAACCCTCTTGTTTTATTTCTCTACTTGCTGAACCCTAAGGTGTTATCCACGACTATTGTCGTACCGCGAGTAGTACCGCAGGACAATGCTAGTCTAAAAAAGTAGTCTAAATTACTCCTTAGATCATCAGTATCCACCTGTGAAATTCCCATCAAAATCGGTCCAGCATTTCCAGAGATTTTTGTAGTATAAATGTATAGATTATTTCAGCAACACAGCGGTAGCGCCTAAACTACTGAACCGATGTTAATTAGATGTCAATAGATTCGCAAAAAAGGGCCCGGATGACATAGGACGTATAAATTTTATCAAAAACAATTACGACTACTACAACTTTTCAATCTCAAGACTTCAACAAACACCGATTAATACAACACTCTATACATAACGTAATACACATAATATACATCTCATATACATACACTCAGTACATAATATACATTTGTTAGCCTGCATATTTTTCATCCAGTTCGTCTCCAAGAGCTCTCGAGGGAGTTGAGAGGTACTCGGCTGGCCCGGCCCTCGTCTAGCCGGTGTTGCTATGACGAAATACTCTGAAATTTTCCTAAAAACATAAGGGATTTTATTGTAACTAAACATAGTTTCAGTTCTCGACTATATTAAAAAGTATGTGGAGGACAGATCACTGTGAATGAGCTAGTGTGATGTCCCTCCAACACAAAGGGAGGTTCCTAGGACCAGGCGAGGTGATCATGCCTGGCGGGCCACTGCTGATTGGTTGTGATGTTATACATATGATAATCGGCGCGAGAACTTCTATTGTGCGATGCAGGATTGGTAGTTTCTTTGTGTAGTAAACTATACTACTTTACTCCGTTGTTCAGTGTATTTGCGGTAGACGGCACTGTAGTATATTTCTGTTGCGCTGTATGGAGCAGTCGCCACAAGTATATTAATAACCTCAGACATCTTAGTTACAGTGTCTGATCTCAAATCAGTATAGAAGTGCAAAGACCAACACAGACCGTCAAGGGGAGTAGCCATAGCGTCTTTTCCCGATACAAAACAGTCCGTGAATTTTGAAGGGGGGAAAGGAGGGGGATCTTCTCACATATACGTATTAAACTCACATATAACAAGCTAAAATAAAAAAATCAGTCATAAGGACTGCCGATAGAAGTGAAAACTTATAAATTTCCTAATGATTAAATTAAAATCAACATCAATCATTAGCATGGCGGTGACGCGAACCCATAAGATTTTTCCCTACCAAAATGTGTTCAACGCGCCCAAAGAAGTTTTGTGAGGTCAGCATGTCGGTGACGTGAACTCATAAGATTATCTCCTACCAAAAAGTGTTCAACGCGCCCAAAGAAGTTTTGTGAGGTCAACATGTCGGTGACGTGAACTCATAAGATTTTCTCCTACAAAAAGGTTTCAAAGCTGCTTACACATCTTTCACACAATATCAGTCATACGTTTAATACAACCTTAAATTTCTTAGCGTTTCTAAACGTAATATCTTCCAGTACGTTTCCATTGTATTGGCGGAGGACGAATTAATTTGTCAAGTCTACGTCAGCCATCTTGTTGTGACATCCAAACATTCCTGGGATGCAAACATTCCTCACTGGAGATTGGAGCCAATCTGTTCTGTTATTACATAACTAAATTACTTATTTGTTTTGTTTTTCTTTGTCTATGTTTAGCACTGTATACATGCATACCTACTAGATTTTATGGCTTATGCCCGCGTGTTCATTGTATATCGTAATCATTTTTCGACTACATCCAACACTTATAAATAATGTGACTTTCAATTGGTAATAGAATTTTCTAAATCGGTTTAATATAAACAGAGATTACCGACTACAAACTCACAAACTTTATCGATTTATAATATTAGTGTAGATTTAAATGCTAAGTTGGGTTTAGGTCAAACAAATTCAAAAAGCTCTACACCCATTGAACTCTAAGAGTGACACGACAAATCACTCAAAGATTGATAGATTATTGTGAATATATTGTTCGTTAAGACGAACTAAGGTTTTGTATTCCATTTTTATCAATGCATTCCCATCACTGTGTGTGTGTGTCATCCTTAAAAATAATGGGAGGAAAAATGGTTTTGTACACCTCCATGAAGTGCAAGTTTTGGTATATTTTCTTTTCTTCTTTCTTTTACTCTTACTCTGGTACTCTGACTCTGGTACGCTTACTTTGGTAATACAAGAAGAAATTTCTTTATCATTTACTTTGATTTTATCTGCGTTTAATATTTAGTGTATCGGTAATTTGTGGTTCTTCAGGCCACTTAGTAAAGGACGAAGCTCTGAAGTTTCGATATTTGAAAGCACTTTGCAACTAAATTTTATCTAGCATCATCATCTCAGCGGAAAGACGTCCAATGCTGGAGATAGGCGTCCCCCAAGGCTATCCACGACAACTGGTCCACCTATACTAATAGAAACTAGTTATTGAAGAAGAGCATTTTTCCTACTACGGCCTCACGGTGTTTTTAACTTATTTTTATGTGTGATACAAAATACAGATAAACTATTATATACAATGCGTTTAAACGAGCAATTCTTGTTTATATAAGTATAATCTGAATCTACAACAATTTTCATGATTTTTATTATGGCCTGCATCGCAGGTTTTGGTTTTCTGAGGCGAAAAATCGATTTAGCTAAGATTTGTTTTTAGAAAATTTACTAATAGAATACCGAACAAAACTCTAGTCATTCAGGTACAACATAACTAAATTTATGTAATATTATATAAAAAATAATTAACAAACCGTTAGAATTTTCCCAGCAAGCAATATGTCTAACTAAATTAAGATAAACACATCCCAGTTACAGCACACGCCCTAATAAAAACGGCCTAAAAATTCATAATGTCGTGTACAGTCGGGCGTTTAAATGCGGACGCGTGGACAGGTCGGCACGTGCCGCCGGCTGCGTTAATCTTTCTAATATCTATTTATTATTGTAGCGTATGTTTGCAAGGTCATTATCGCTGCGGGACGCCTGCTGTGTCTACAGCCGCCCTTTATGCGTTGTTTAAACTTGCAAGTCATAGGTATTATAATAAGAAAATTGTGTTGGGTTTAAAATTCCAAGTGTATGTTGTGAAACTATACAAAATTCCTCCAAACATTTACGCCTTAATTCCGAATGAGCAACCAGAACCTTATCTAACTCTTTAACTTTGGACAATAATGTTATGGTCTCCTACCTGGAATAGATTGAGTCAACCAGATACCAAACATAGATTTTAGATTAAAAAAAACAGATTGATTAACTACAACTGTTACTGATTTTGGGCTACAAACGTAAGAGCGGGCACGACGTATTTCTTGAGCAGAATTACGTATCTTCTTAGAGGTGCATGTTAGGTACATATCTTAGGAGAGCATATACAAAAAACTTTACAAATTATGTCAGACAGAATTAAACTAAACAAATCGAATAATAGGATAATAGCCTATGGCTGTTAAACTACGGGAGATCTTTGTCAAGGCGTCGCTGTATTAATAGAAACTGTCACTAACTTATTTGTTGTCCAATTCACCCCAAAGCGGCAGCACTACAATGGTTATGGGAATGGGCCAACATCAAAGTGATTGCAGATTACAATTTCTGGCTGTATGTACTTTGTTTAGAGCTCGTGATAAAATAGATATACTATAGGTTGAAGTTAAGAAAATTAAGGAATTAAAATAATAGACGTCACTTGCCCACGTCGATGACTATACTTAAATTTACTCCCCATCCAAAGCTGCCTAAAGAACTTGTCGCTTCAAAAATATTATAAAACAATAAAAAATATTCTTAATTTTTTCTTTCCCATAAAATACTACTAATAAAATATAAATTACCCGAGTTACTTACTCGCCTTTAGTTTCAGTATATTTAATTTTCCATAATTACAAAAATACCAATGCTTCCCTTTTTATCATTAATTTTGAATCATCACCGTCAACGGCTTTCAATACTCATCTGTCGTTCAAACTTAGAAAGGAGGTTTTATCCTACCATTGAATTTGAATCATTAATTTAATTTGAAAATCATTACTTTTTGAACATCTCACAGACTAAAATAAAATACATCCCTTTTAAAGGGCTCTAGTTTAACCTTTATGATCAAATTGAAAATGTCCTGTCAACTTCTGAGTTCCGCCATGACAGGTAGAAGAACTCTTTAAAGTTATTAGAGGAGTACAAAGGTAGACAATATAATATTGCGTTCCGTTTGTGATGCAGAATGCAATATAAAGCGTACGTCAAATAAAATTATTTCAACAACGATGCGCAACGATTAAACGTTCTCGTGAGAAACTGTACCATGAATTGAGCCACATAGCCGATAAATAACAGAAGGATCACTTGGTATGCAATCAGTAGGTACTAAAATTATAAAAATTGAAAGTAACTCTGTCTGTTACGCTTTCGCAGCCAAACCGATGCACCGATTTCAATTAAGTTTGGCATTAAGACGCTTTGATTCTTGAGGAAGGACTAAGGCTACTTTTTACCGCGAAAACCGACATACGCGCTGGTGGTGCCACGTACAAAAGTAAGTTAATAACACGTTAATTCTAATTAATGGCCCCTGTAACTATTAAAAAAAACAAATAAGCACAAAATTTTCTAAAGAATTTTCTATTCACAGAATATTCTGGGCAAAGCGATCTTAACACTAAAACTGTCTCATCTGCCTAAAAAACTAGGATCTGATTAGCATTGAAAGTGAATACTACGAGCTTACATTCTGCTGATCGAAATATTACTAGTTTACTTTCTACCACGAATACGTCACTCACCTAATACCGACTCGATCATCATTATTAGAACCTAGGAGTACCTAGGTTCTAATAATGATGATCGAGTACAAACCTAGTAAGGTTTGGCTACTTCTTAGCTATTTTCAATATACCAGGCACTGCCTTACAGTTTTCCTAACCTGTTTTTTATTCATCCCATGTCCCATGCCCTAAAAGAGATTCAAGATTGTAGAGCCATGCTGATTTCAGCACGAACGTGCTGGCTCGACCGGAGCGGTACTATGGAGAGGCCTATATCCACTTCTGGACATACGCCGCTCCTTACAAAGGAGGTCTTAGAATAGTGGTTGATACACTGCACATTTTTAATCCTTCACCACACAGACTAAAAATCGGTCGTAAAAAATCTTATAAATCTCTTTTCTTATGCGTAATTTATTTCTGCAGACATAAACTACCGTATCTAACCTGTATAATGGCAATGACTACACTAACAAACCTATGAATAAATACCAATTTAACGAAACACTTAAAACATTACCTGTAATGTTCAAAATGAACCTTATAGTATGGCAATAAAGGAGTTTCTGTAATTTTGTTGAATGTCTATATAAATTGGTTCTGTAGGTCAAATTGTATATCAGCCCCTCACCAATAAACATCAATCAACGAAGTATTAAATGCACCTTTGCTGTGTTATATTGTGATTTGTTCCTCGTTGATCTAGTTTAGTAGAACTTGTACTAAAATTAATTTGTTCGAAGCTTCGATTGGTGACTCGATATTGCTCGATATTGTCAACGATAGCTGGTATTGTTCGGAAACGGTACTTTTGCCGAAACAGAGACCACTAATATTCATTTATTTATTTTTCTTTATGATACCGAACTGTCATGCAAAAATATGTGGAAACTCTTTTCTCTTCTTCATAATCTATACAAATAAATAAAATTGGAGTATCTGTTTGTATAATTAAAATAACCGCTTTTTACTTAATGCATATGCATGTATACACGGTACATATACATGTAGTTAAAAAAAAATTGTCTGTCTGTGTGTTTGTTCCGGGTAATCTCTAGAACGGCTGGACCGGGATTTGACTTGATTTGGACAGGGATTTTGACGGAACTTTCACAGACAGGTAGCTGATGATCCAGGGAGTAACGTAGGCTACTTTTTTAGACTAACTTTGTCCCGCGGCGTTACTCGAGGTACGACTGTAACCGCGGGTAATACCGTGGGGTTCAGCTAGTTTGTAATAAGTAGAATAATTCTAATAATTAATTAATGTTATGTGACTTGTGATTTGCTGTGCCCTACAGGGCCCATGATTATTTCTAGTTTTTAAGCATGACTTGTAAACCATCTATTTACAATATTGTGGAATAAGATTCTCAGCACCGCTATTCATAACGTGGTTATCATAAGAGGCCACTAAAAGAAAGCAAACTACGCAGGACCAAAGCGCTGCAAAGACAAGAAAAACTTGAAACAAAGTCAGTAGGCCATCAAAAGCTGTGATGACGATGTGATACCTAATTCAGATTTAAGCACAGAATAAATAAACGAATCGTAGTGTGAACTCATATCTAGACCCAATAGAAAAACAAGCGCATTAAAACAATCTTGGTACAAACCACTGGTTACAAGACGAACCTACCAGTTTCAATGTTGCGCAAGAGTCGCGTGCCTCACCTGCCTACGTCATAGGGCACGCGTCGCCACGTGCTGACGTCACTGCTCCATAATACCCCTTGTCTATTCAATATTAGAATATACATACTCTTTGTTCTATTAACGATTTATGTGAAATATTTGATTAAATTGTCTTGTCATCTCTTTTAGGGTGAGACTGTTAAGTTGGGAAACAAGTATATGTTCAGGTAATGGGTAACTGTGCTGATAGACACTAAGTGTAATGTTGAAGTAATAATAATTACTTGATACATCCTACGTATACCCGTCTGATCACTAATTTGGCCAAGATTGTACTGCTGTCAAATATGTTTAATTTAACGACTAAATAAGTACATATACCCATAGGTCTCCAGAGCCAGCTGCCAGAGAGTGGGTCCCCACTCTCTGGTAGCTAATTAAATTGATGCGGTCAGCGATAGAAAGGCGGCCTGGTCGCAAAACTACGGTCAGGCCACAACATATAACGGTTAGGCCGAAAGGCAGGGGAAGCCCAGGCTTCCCCCAGGATAGAGTCTGTATAGACGCAGCTCGCGAGAGCAGGGTGCTTGAGACCGGCTGCCGGGGTGGATTTTAGTGGAATCACCACATATCTGGCTCCTCAGTAATCCATCCATCCATACTTATAAACTTTCGCGTTTATAATATTAGTATAGATAAACGTTTCTGTTGAAACTCTCTCTCTATTGCTGAAAACTATATTAAAATCCGTTGAATACTTTTAAAGATCTAATCAAACAGACAGCGGAAGCGACTTCACTTTACACTATGTAGTTTCACTGAAATCGGTTCACTAGTTCTAGCGCTACGGTGGAACATACATATGCTATAGTCCATTCGATAAGATACAGTCACATTGATTGCGTCGCCACACGTGCGGCAATTCGCCACAAAATGAAAGGGCCCACCTAATCGCCTGGCCACAAACAGGTATGATTTGTTAGTTTACGTAGTTGTATGAATTAATACATTCGTATTTCACAACAATAATCATTATCGAAACGAATACCAAAAATATTATCCTTCCATTTAACTTCGCCGTAGTCGAGTACAAAGCAAATCCACAAAAATACACTATATAAAATTATCCAGCATATAATATGTACATCACCTCTGACCTAACTAAATCCTAACGCGCATTACGTCATCATAAAATGAAGCGAAAAGCGATTTTTTTCGCAGCCACGTTTCGCGCAAAGCCATTTTATAAATCAACCGTTAATACACTTTGAAATATGTTGTTGGGAGGCTAGTTAGTGGCAGTTTGTATTCGACCGGGGATGGTTTGGATCAGGCGAGGGTTTAGGAAAAATTGTACGCCGACGATTTGTGCGCTATCCGCCGCTGTAAGAGATTTTGTCGGATTTTCTCGTGGTATTGTTGGATATGGAAATTTGCTAAGTTTATTTAAGTGGCCCGGTCAGTGTTTGGTCACTGAAAGTTTAACACATTTTATCTCGGTGTGGTTAATTTTGCAATCTGTACTTGTTTTCAATGTTTGTAACTTTCGACTGGGTGAACAGATTTTGATGATTCTCTTTTTATTTGAAAGCTGATGCTTCCCGTGTGGTCCCATTTCAATTTGGTCCAATACTTGAACTCGGTTCTTTTTTTGTTAAAATTTGTGATTATTTAATGTGTAACAAAAATACTTGTAAAAAAAATTATTTAAATCACAATAAAAATAATTATTTTAATAATAGACTAGCTTTTGTCCGCGGTTCCACACACCTGTATTTAGGTTATCGCGGTAAATAGTAACCTATGTCCTTCCTCAAGAATCATTTTATCTCCATGGCAAATTCATAAGAACCAGTGCAGCGGTTTAGCCGTGAAAACGTGACAGACAGATAGTTCCTTTCAAATTTATAATATTAGTATGGAGAACGGAAGAATGGATGTGTATCACATTTATTTGTCTGCATATCTTAAAATAGTTTTAGGTTATCGGTAAGAAAAATAATCTTCCCAAAAAAAAACAAACTTAAAATTCAAGTGGTATCTAATAAGGCCTAATTAGGGATTAAGACAAAATTGTTGATGAAAATTATAACTGAATTTAACAGCAGATTTCAACTACGTTTTTTTCAAGAAGATTTTAATTTTAACAGATTTTTTTTTTCTGTATGTGAAACTCAATGATTACATTACTTACTGAATTTATTGAATCCAAAATTAGTTCCATTTAAATTTGAAGAGAAAATCTATTTCTGAGAATGGAAAACTAAAAGGTGAAAAATATAGCTCGTTTTAATTTATTATACACTACCATTTGCTTGCAGCTTAGTTAGTATTAACTTCAAAAATGATAAACTTCCATATTTTTTCGGGTTTATGTTTAGCCTGTGATAAATAAGGTAAATTTCCAATGGTAAAGTAATGTTTAAAATCGGTTCAGTCGATTCAAGGATTAACTCCTACGGTCTCACAAACTTTTCTTTATTTATTAGGCATTATTAAATAAATAAATAAATAAATATTTCGGACATCAAACACACAACGCCATCTAGTCCCAAGCTAAGCAGAGCTTGTGTTATGGGTACTAGACAACTGATCCAAATACATTTTTTTTTTTTGTAAATACATACATATCACACATAGAAAACACCCAAACACCGAAACAAATATTTGCAGATCATACAAACATTTAGTTCGACTCGGGAATCGAACCCGAGACCTCTAGCACAGCAGTCGCATACGCTAACACTGCGCCACCGAGGCAGTTATTATTATTATCGTAGCAATTCGCATCGCAAGTTTCTACGATGCGGCGTCGCATCGTCGCATCGCATCCCATTGTAGTTATGTTAGTTAGTTATGTGCGAAACTGTTTAAATAATATTTTAGTATAGATTGTTTCATTACTTCTTCTGTGTATAAAAATCAGTAATTGTAATTCAGAGTCACTTAAATGACTGAACTGACTACCATCCGAAACACAAGTATTGCTTATATTTTGGAGACAGTATCAGTACCTAAAGTGCAATACATTACCCTTAGTATTTATTAAAAAAGGAAAATATTCAAATTATATATTCATATTATGATATTACCAATATTTAAATAACCAATTGTACGGTATTGCTATCCGACTATTGCAAATATTTAATGAAATATAGTATTTATAATAATATTTTAGGACATTTCACACACATAATATCTAACTTCAAACTAAGTAGAGCTTGTATTATGATTGCTAAATTGACTGATAGAATACGCATACACTTTTTTTCAAAGCACCCAAACTCCGAAACAAATATTTGCAATCGACCGGGATCGAACCCGAGACCTCAAGCACAATCGCATACGCTACCACTGCGCCACAGAGGCAGTCAAAGTCAATTTAGTCGTATCTAATTATAAGACACCCTGTAACTGTAAACAAAATAAAGATTATTACAAAGTAGGTAAATTATTTGAAGCAAATGTTCACATTTCTTATAATTGAGAAATCTCATACTCAAAATAACTTCTGATATTGCACTGGTTCTCAACTCGTGTTTAGAGATGTAAGTATCAAATATCGAGCGTTCTCGCAACAAACAGTGGAGTAACTCAGCGGGTATCTCGCTGTAACAAATAACAATATATTTGGTCCCGAGAGAGCGCGAACAGGGCTTAGCTCTTACGCCGCAATCGAGCTAAGGATGTTATGATAACTGCTGTTAATATCGATATACAGTTTTTTTTATTTATTGGAACTAACCTCACATGCATTTCACCTGTATCAACAGCAGTGACCCACGAACAAAGAGTTATGACTCTCGGGAAGTTCCATAAAAAATTAAGTTGTCTTGGAACCCGCTAAGAAATCAATAAGGAGATAAAATGTTACGGGTCTTAAGTGAACTATATTGATTATTATAGTATATAGTAACTAAACCAAATGTTATTTGTAAGCTATTCAGTATCATATTAAGCGCATTGTATTAAATACTACATACCCAGAGAATAATGATAAACTGACTGTTTACAGCTAGAGTACATAGATATATTTAACAAATTTGTTTAGGTAAAGTCTGCCTTAGGTTGCTGCTGTACTTCTGAAAGGTATCTACTAGATAAGAGAAAGTATTCACTGCATTTGGGAAAGACGTTTTTGTGTCTAAATAGCGAAATACACACATACATATACATATTTCGGACACCTAACACACAACGTCATCTAGTCCCAAACTAAGCAGAGCTTGTATTATGGGTACTAGACAACTGATATAAATACTTATACACTTTTTTTTGTAAATACATACATATAAAATAAAAAATAAAATAACTGCCAAACACCAATAATAACACCAATTACTTGTAATTTTTTCCAAGTCTTCTAAATATTAATTAAAGGTTTTAAATAGGATCGATGTTGTTTAAATACTGTTTTAAACACCTTACTTTGTAACAAATATTAATTTGATTTCTGTTTTAAACAATCAAATCTGGAAACAGACAAAACCATCCTGGTAATTAATTATTGATTTATAATGCCCTGAAGTGAGAAACAAGTATATCACATTTATTATACATGCCGGATATGCGCTAAATTTAACCAATAAGACCGCTGTAAAAAAAATGCCTATCTCTATGCTAAATAACCTAGATAGTAATTACTCACCGATTAGAGTGGTAGACATCCACTCTCGAACGCAACGTTTCGGTTCTTCCTTTTTGTCGCTCGGCACGGCACGGAGTCATAACGGGAGGGAAACACGTGCGTTAATAAGTAGGGCGTGAAAAAGCTCTTTCTAGGCCGCCGTAATGTGGGTCACCATGCTGCACTATCCACGTTCGCATTGAGGATGGTGAGCACGGCTCTTAAATTCTACTCATGCCTTCCATCAGGCAGAGTAGTCATTTTGCTAGCTTGAACATTAAAAAAAATCTACTACAGAGTCATTGTGACGATCAAATAATTTTAAAATAAAAAGATCGATAAACTGAAAACACAGCCCAACACTATCAATGCGGGCAGCGATTTAGCGAGGAAGATTCTTTGTAAAATGAAATATTCTGCTGCCCACCTGCACTTACTGTTTACAGTAAAACGCGGCTGCTTTTAATTCAGAAAGGTTTTGCATTCGTTGAAACTTGCATTAATTTAATTGAAGCTTCCTTTTATGAGAACTTTCAGGATAAGTTTTACTTCAGTGATATTTTTAAAAGCGATTTAATGGAATGCTTGTGTTGTATTGTTATAGTTCTTATTGCCTTTCGATTAGTTACTGTCAGTCCTAATCTCTAGGTGCATTAATACATTAAGCAAAAGCTTTGTACCACTTTTTACGATAGTTATGCGAGCGAGAGTATGTAATTTAACGGAGAAACAGTTTATAATTTTATATGGCGGAAAATTGCAGCAAGCTAAAAATAGAAAAATAAGGTTGTGGTCGAATTTAAGCCATTGGGGGCCACCACTAGCTCTATATTAAATAACTGTATGTAGGTATAAAGTACCGTGAGTTTGTATCTTCTTTGTTTCAGAGTAGTGTAAGTTTTATTGATCTTTAAATACACACTCGGCGATACCCAGTTTCAGGCCACTCATGACGGAAATGAGTAGTAAATAGTGGTGGGTATTATTTTATTGTAAGCTATATTGGTTGGAGTAAGATGGTTGCCTGTAAGATATTGCCTTGGAGCGATAAGGCCGCCACTTGTACATACTTTTTTGTACCTAGTTTTAAGTTTATCTTATATTTTCTATAAGCTGGTGTACAATAAAGAGATTTATTATTATTATTATTATTATTTTTAGGTTTTCACGGTAAAGAGTAGGCCTTGTTCTTTTTTAAAGAACCAAAGTGTTTCCATGCCATGTTTCATTAAAATCAGTGTAGCGGTTTACCCACTTTCAAATTTATAATGTTAGTATGCATGGATGGACTTTTATTAAAATAAATAGCTAGTTTAGTTTATGTGTTTTTGGAGCAGCAAATGCTGCTACCCATGGTACACTCAGAAATCACTAGTCTTTGGGGTTGAGGAAAGTTCACTCTTTTCATTCAGATTTGAAAGAGGAGTGGTTTCTTTTACTTAATTTTTTGGACAACCAACAAGAATATATACTTTAAAAGCTTAAAAGAGACACATTAATAGTAGTATACAAACATTGGTGCTGCCTTGGTTAAGCTTGCTGCCACGGAAAGCAAAAATATGTAACAGCAGACAGTTGGGAGCATCAGGCTAGGTTAACTAATTATTACTGAAGCATAATCATCCATTATAAAAAAGTCATCTTTAATTATTGTATTATTTAAATTTTTCCCAAGATTATTTGTGATCGGCTACTAGTTAAACCGGTTTTACCTGAATATCAGTTTTTCCACGGAGCAACTCTAACTCCTAAACCCTTAGAACAACCGGTTGAAGTGGTTGTCGGTATATTTGAGGGCCCTGACTTCCCAATAACGATTTAACGTGCTCTCCGAGGCAAGGGCAGAAAATACCCTCATCTTCCATACTCTGGGCTGCTATAAAGAATTTCTTATAAGAAAAAAAAAACAGCAGTCTGATCCGGGAATCGAACGCGAGACCTCTTGATCGGCAGTCGTTTACGCTAACCGCTAGAACAACGAGACAGTAATCATATAAAAAGTACCAACACAAAATGCTTATACTATGTTTCTGACAGCAACGGCACTGACATTGATTCAAAAATGGAACCGAACAAAAGCTTTTTTACGTCACAGTACAACAAGTGACATGCATTACTGATGGCCGGCGGACGAAATTGGGACATCTGCCATTTTGACGCACCGAACATTTGTGCTCGGCAGTGTACAGAGTAAGTGCTTGAAGAGTTAAAAACCGTGTACTGTAATCAGTGCCGGCCTAAATGTGGGGTGTAAACTATAGTTGGGTGCAAAAAAATAGCTACGTATTTCGCAATACTTTCATTGATTCTGAAATTTTCTTTTTTTACAATATTCTTAAATTTTTAATATTTTCTGACTAATGTGCTTCAAATAACACAACCTTTATAAAGTTTTCGCATTCAATAATATATAATTAAATTAGTATGGTTATGAAGCAATTATTTTACCATATTACAATATCAAACTCATTATTTTGCACAAAAGCATAAATAATATTAATGAAATTAATTAAAATCTTTTCATAAATGTAATTTCCAAATATAAAACAAGAATGTGGTTTTCTTAAGACACTTTTTTCGATATAATTATTGTGATAACAACAAAATGAAATTCTTTGCGTATTATTCCGAAATCAGGTCCAGAAGTGTATAACATAAGATATTTTGCGAGTTAAGGCGCGTACGTATTAACTTATAATAAACTACCCGCGGTTTTGTTGTTGCCATGCATTGCCCACACAATTATAATTCACCATAACTCCAGGAACCTATAACTTTAAAATCATTCCTCTTTTCACAGCAATAAGGCTTAAAATGGATTAAACCTTAACAGGAATGACTCGAGTTGGCCTGATTACTTGATTAACAATTTTAGACTTTCTCTGCTGTACCAAAGGTTGGTTTTCTTTCTATGTAGTTGTGTGTTACGACGTTATAGTGATAGATTTGCAGATATCCGTAGGCAGAGCGGGTGTTAAACTGAGGGTATCTTTTTTATTAAAAATCATCGGTTAGCTCACCCCTGTAATGGCGTTTCGCTTGCTTTATTGTTTGTTTGCATAAGTTTCGTTTTATTAAAGATTTCATGGTGATTATAACTAAAATTGACAATGGCAAGAAATGTTGCCACATTTGGTAATTCGGCCTTTAATCAAAGTTAACTCTTGCAAAATTTTCTTAAGTGCCTCAAAATAATTACTGATTATATTCTTATGTATAATAATTAATAATCAAGTCGTAGCGTAGTCCAGGGAAGGTTTGTAGGGTGAAAATTAAAAATAACCTAAAAATCTAAATTTTACGTGTACGAAGTCGCGGATACAGCTAGTTATTTTATAGAAATTGATACTTTTCATATCAAAAAACCTGTATTCAAAATACAATAAATAGGTACTGGTTAAAAAAACATCTGGCAAGAGACAAAAATCTTACTGTTTATGTAATACTTTAAAAAAAGTAAATATGTATTTATATCAGTTGTCTAGTACCTATAATATAAGCTCTGCTTAGCTTGAAACTAGATGGCGTTGTGTGTTAGATGTCCGAAGTATTTTATTTAATTACGTTTGTACGTACAATTCTTGTATAGGTATTTATAATATGAATCTCGGGAACGCCTCCAACGATTTTCATGAAATTTACTAAGCAGGGGGTTTTTGGAGCAATAAATCGATCTACCTAAGATTTATTTTTAGAAAAATTACCAAAGTGAACTACCGAGCAAAGCTGTCATCCAGGTACTTATTATTAATTTCATCAAGCACTTTATATCGCACATATATAACCTCTGACATCTAAAACACTACTGTCTCAAAGCAAAATGGTCGTCAAAACATCAGTAATACCTAAGTTGAAAAGAGACGGCGATATATTCACATCTCCTTCCCTTTCCTTCCAGTAGGTAATAGTATTAGTTTTAAGTAAAGACGCGTTACCGTTAATCCAGCGGTGGAAGCTCCTAAGTGGCGTTAAGTGAATGCTTAAATGCTTGTTTAATCTCTCAAGATCATTTGCAAAGTTGGCACATTCGTTGATTAGATTTATTTTTATACAGGGCTTGTCTTAGCTGTATTAATAAATTTAACATATCGCAACGCCACTGGCGTGTATATCGGTTATCGCTTCAAAGAAGAGTCTATGTTCTTTTTATAAATTTACGTCTATACTAATACTAGCCGACCCACGCAACCTCGTTTGCGCCTTATATTGCCCGTAGCGTGAAAATTTTACCCGTTTTTGAAACATTCTTCATTGTTGCTCCGCTCCTATTAGTAGTAGCGTGATGATATATACCCTATAGCCCTTCTCGATAAATGGACTATCCAACACCGAAAGAATTTTTCAAATCGGACCAGCGGTTCCTGAGATTAGCGTGTTCAAACAAACAAACAAACAAACAAACAAACAAACAAACTCTTCAGCTTTATATATCTACTAGCCGACCCACGCAACCTCGTTTGCGCCTTATATTGCCCGTAGCGTGAAAATTTCCCCCGTTTTTGAAACATTCTTCATTGTTGCTCCGCTCCTATTAGTAGTAGCGTGATGATATATACCCTATAGCCTTCCTCAATAAATGGACTATCCAACACCGAAAGAATTTTTCAATTCCGACCAGCGGTTCCTGAGATTAGCGTGTTCAAACAAACAAACAAACTCTTCAGCTTTATATATTAGTATAGATACTAAATACTAATATATAACGCTGAAGAGTTTGTTTGTTTGTTTGAGTAGCCAAGGTGACTCTACTCTGCCTGATGGAAATCATAAGCAGAATCCAAGAGTTGACGACAGACAACATACTCATTGCTAAAGCAGATAATGCAGTAAGGTGACCCACACTAAGGTGACCTCAAGTAACAAAGTATGTTCATACAAAATTTCATTGATTTCGGTGCAGCAATTAGCCGTTCAGCAAAGAGAGAGATAGAGTTACTCTCGAATTTATAACATTAGTATGTACATATTATATTGTAGACTGCCTCGTTGGTCTAGCGGTTGGCGTGTGCGACTGCTGATCATGAGGTCTCGGGTTCGATTCCCGGGTCGAACAAAATGTTTGTGTGATCTACAAATATTTGTTTCGGAGTTTGGGTGTTATCTATGTATAGCATGTATGTATTTACCAAAAAATAGTATATATGTATTCGTATCAGTTGTCTAGTATCCACAACACAAGCTCTGCTTAGCTTGGGACTAGATGGCGTTGTGTGTTAGATGTCCGAAATATTTATTTATTTATTGTTGGAGCTTTGTTTGTAATAGTGTACTGTGTACTTATGAGCTCTTTATTATATACATATAAGTATATATATATATATATATATATATATATATAGATATCTCTTTTCGGCCCTTGTTGATCTGACGCGACGTGGCGTCAGTTAATTGTTGATCTGTTGGCGATTGTTGATCAGCAACGGATTTTGTTGATCTAATGTGTATTCCGGCGTACTAATGTGGCTCCGCTCTGGATCAACAATTCCAACCCCTCTGCTGGCAGAATTACGAACTATTTACATCATTTTTATACAAATCCACACCAGCTATTGTTGATCCGATTCAAATGGACCAATCAGAGGCCACCTTCTCCAGAATTAGGTCTTTTCTATGGTAGACTGTTTCCACTTTGCTTCACAATTAATTATCGAATTAATGCGTAACGTATAATTGCCTAAGGAGCCTTCAAACAAAAAAAGGTACGTATTCAGATATAGTTAGGAACTATTTAACTTTACTAAAAGTAAAAAAATGAGTTGATACGTATTAAGCCTCTCTGGATTGTCTTCCCCTAAGGGGGTGACCTGAAAAGGGGTTTAAAGATTGTATGGAAGTTTGTAATTTTTTAAGTTACAACATGAAGCTTTATCCTTGGGCTACTGATCAAAAATGACTAGATACGTATTTAAGCGTTTCTGGATATTCTACCCCTAAAGGGGTGAGATAGGGGTTTAAAGATTGAATGAAAATTTGTAATTTTTTAAGTTAGAATATGAGACTTTATCTTTGGGCTACTGATTAAAATGACTAGATACGTATTTAAGTGTTTCTGGATATTCTACCCCTAAGGGCGTGAAATAGAAGTTGAAAGTTTGTATCAAAGTACGTCCTTTTTTAAGTTAGGAAGAGCAAACTTTATTACACGGCTACTGATTAAAAATTAGTGGTTACCTATTTAAGCGTTTCTGGATATTCTACCTCTAAAGGGGTGAAACGGGGGTTGAAACTTTATATAAATTTATATTGTCCATTGTCCTCTACTCGCCAAATGTTGATCAGGCCGAGATATGCAATAATTGTTGATCCACCTTTTTGCTACTATTTCTAAGGAAGTGTCCAGTGTATCATCTTATAGGCGCAATATAGTATTATACGGCTTGAAACGCTGTGCTTAAGTCTACGACAAAAGCTCTAGCTCGTTTAACTTGGCAATTGCAGCTCTAATAACCGTCATCTTTTTCATATATGATACTTTGTTGATCACTTTTTTTCATACTTAATGATACTTTGTTGATCAATATACACAACGTTTGATTAACATATGCCACGGGAACTATAATTTTAAAACGGCGTGGTATACAAGAAGTAGTGAGAGCAGAACTTCAATATTTATGGTTGGGATTTTTTTAAACATGGATGAACTTTCGCGTTGTAGACCCTCTTAAAACTAGCTACTTGAAAAAGTTTTTTTAACTGCTTTGTTGGTCTATTAAATAAAGTTTCATTTGTATACCTTAAAAAATTGACTTTCACTATAACACCTCTTAGGGGTAGAATCTCCAGAAACTTTTAAATACGTATTTACTTTAATCAGTACCCCAAGGTAAAGTTTCATGTTTCTAACTTAAAAAATGACGGAATTCCATATGAACTTTTAAGCCCTAAATACCCCTTCACCCCTTATATCCCATATATTCCTAACAAAAATGATAAAAACTGTTTATCTAAAGATACGCTTCTTCAAACAATGAGTCAGAAAAAAAGTTAAATAACACTACTTGCTAATTTGCCTAAACTTGGTTCTTCCATTTTCTAAAGAACCCTACATAAAACGAAAAATGGCCACCTGTTGTCATAGTATAGTTTTTAGTAAGAGTGAAAATCTTTAAACGAACTTAACATGATTAATGTAAGGGATATTTAGTCCTGTAGGTAGTGGACTTCTCTAAGAATGAATGAGCTGATAAATGTTCTGATAAAGAATACTGTGAGACTGAAAGTCTAAATTGCAACAATGACGTACTTTTGTATTATTTTCCAACACTTATTTTAACAATAAATATTACTTTCAAACACGCCGTACAAATGGTCCGAGATCACAATGTTCCTTATATTAAAATTCATTCCAAAGGTATATACCTTATTATAATCCGTCAATTTCATACCCATCTATATAGATGGGTATGAAATTGACGGATTATCCTGCAACTCCTAACCGTTGAGCAGTTGTACCTTCCATCATCAGCTTATCTAAATAATTTGAAAGAATACGACTAAAGGTAACATACACACATATGATATTTAAAGATTTATCCTGTAACTCCTAACCGTTAAGGAGTTGTACCTTGCATCATCAGCTCATCATCATGACATGATGACTACCAGACGCAAATACCGGTGTAACTACAGAAAATATACGAAAAACATAGTATGTGCCTACAAAAAATAACGGTTTCTCTCGATTTCCCTAAGATCCCATCATCACATCCTTATATGGTGGCAACGGACCACCTCGGGAACATACCCTTTCGAACTCAAAAATCATTTTCAAAATTAGTCCACAATTGACGGAGTAATCGGTGAACATACATAAAAAAAGTACATACAGTGGAACATAGAACCTCCTCCTTTTTGGAAGTCGGTTAAAAACAGCAGTAATAAGATATTACTAAAAAAACTTATTTTTGAAATTTATTTTTGTTAGTTTAAAAAAATATAATTAACAAAATAATAAGCATTAATAAATTATTTTTGCATAACTTTATTAAGTATCCGGATGTCGATTTATTCTATACAAAATTTAGTACATTTGTTACATTTTGTATGATTTTTTTAAACGATAAGTTTTAACATTGCCAGGCCTCTTGCTCTTGTGGTTAGTGATCCTGATTTCTGAGCGCCTGAGGTCGTGGGTTTTATTCCCACCCGTGACAAGCTCTCGTGTGATAAGCGCGATCGGTTATTATTTATTATACCTGGGAGTAATTTACCTATAATATACATGTGTATTTGGAAATATGTTTGTCAGTGATCTGGCTATTTAGGTGCGGGCTTTGCCCGGTTTGGTATCGGACGATTATGAATGTTCAAAGACATTGTAAAATATTATTATTAACCGCTATATTTGTAACACCGACGTTTTAATCAATAAATAAAGCACCTAAATAAGAGCTCCACGAAGCGGAAAATTTTTAGAACAATTACAATTTAAAACTAAAATACTGGTTGATTAACAATCAAATCTAATCATATTCTTGCATAAAACAGGTAGATACAAAGCTGTCCATGATACATACCTATTACAATAGTTGCGTTGATTTATACCTTTCTTAGGTGTGCAAATTTTGGTGGTGGTTATCGTTATTTTTACCCGACTACGGCAAAGCCAAAGGAGGGTTATGATTTTGACAGGCTATGTATGTATGTATGTATGTATGTTCATTTGTTCCCTCCTAGCTCCGTAACTACTCATTAGATTTGGACAAATGAGGTGTCTCTAGAAGCGTCGTGATCGTCTTCAGGTTATAGGCTATATGACGTGTCACTGAATCTAATGTGGCGCCCTCTAGCCGACATAAAGTACGGTATTAAAAAATTAATTTGAGATAAATATGCCGTGTTTGGTATCATTGGAAAGGGCGTTACTTGTACATTTCAAAAATACATATATTATTAGCATTTGTTTGTGACTTTGTCCGTATTTATTCGATAAGTGTGATATTTCGATGGTATGCTTATTTTTTCCTCGTTCTTTCTAAACTAGTCAGAATAAGACAAATGAGGTATCGTTAGAAGTGTCTTGATTGCCCGCCGATAATAGGCTATATGACGTGTCACTGAATCTAATGTGGCGCCCTCTAGCCGACGTAAAGTAGTGTATTAAAAAATAAATATGAGAGAAATATGCCGTGTTTGGTATCATACGAAAGGGCGTTACTTGCAAATTTCAAATATATATATATATTATTAGCATTTTCTCGTGACTTTGTCCGTATTTATTCGATAATTGTGATATATCTGTGGTATCTATTTAAAATATACTTTGCAAAGAAATTATTATTATAGAGGCACCAACACATTTTAAATAAAAAAAGTAAAAACTAAAACCCAACTACGACAAAAAAAGACGCTGAAAAAGTATGAAACAAGTTTCAAAAGCCGTAGTCACGCGTTGTTAAAGTGATATACACTATGGTACATTAATAAGTTTCAAAAGCCGTAGCCTATGTAGTGTAATGTACCATATGGTACATATCACTTTAACAACGCGTGACTACGGCTTTTGAAACTTGTTTCATACTTTTTCAGCGTCTTTTTTTGTCGTAGTTGGGTTTTAGTTTTTACTTTTTTACATGGTTACAAATATAGCAAGTAGAATTAAATTTGGTACCGACCAATATAACATACAAATGCGTAGAATAATGTCACAAACAAAAAAAATATAAATACAGTAACTGTTAGATTGTTAAATATATAGTGAAAATGGTGTAACTTTTTAAAAAATCGACAGAAATGTTTTTTTTCGCCATGGTTCCTTTCGATCAAGTGTCTTAATTACACTATTATTTTTTCATTTTTTTTTTATTGTAATTTAACACATTGAAATTTCCTTCTTTTTCAGGATCTAGTTTCAACAATTCCTTAAATATTAGTAATTTAGAAGTTTTTAACGAAAAACTAAATACCTTTTTTTCCTTTTCTTATTTTGTTAATAACAAACGCATTTTTTATGCGCTAATAAATCCTTAAAAACATATTTCTAGACGTCATGACACTCATTACGAATCGAATGAGCTATCGCACATTATTTTTAGGATCTTTATTATAACAATAATATACCTGTTCCTTTCTACCGAGGTTGCTGCTCCGGCCCCCGCGTTTTAAAATGCTAGTGGACGCGGCATATGTTGATCAAAACGTTATGTATATTGATCAACAAAACATCATCAAGTATCATAAAGTTGACCGTTATCAGAGCTACAATTGCCGTGTAAATCGATGACGAGCTAGAGTGTTTGCCGTAGACTTAAGCACAGCGTCGCAAGGCGTATAATACTTATATTGCGTGTATAAGACGATACACTGGATACTATCTTAGAAATAGTGCCAAAAAGGTGGATCAACAAATATAGCGAATCTCGGCCTGATCAACAATTGCCGAGTGGAGGACAATATATATATATATATATATATATCTAACTGAGTGACTATTAGACTTATGATTGGTGTTCCTGACCCCCTGTACTGAAGATTGTGGGTTTGATTCCTGCGATAAATAATTATGTTTGTATGATCTGCAAATATTTGTTTCGGTGTTTGGGTGTTTTCTATGTACAAAAAAAAGGGAATATAAGTATTTATATCAGTTGTCTACTACTCATAATACAAGCTCTGCTTAGTTTGGGTCTCGATGGCGTTTTGTTCAATTTGTTTTTTTTTATTTATTTATGTTATATCTATGTTCACCAGTGGCTGAAAGTAATATGTACAGTATTTTTGTAGTTTCCAAATTTAGTTCCATTTAAAATATTTCAATGTTTTTTTAAGTGTCTACACTATCCGTAAATTATTAAAACAGTAAGTTGGTTTGTGTATACTTCAAATGTTCAAAAAGTTTTATCTATTTTTAGCGCAGTGAAGCATAGCGAGGTACAACTAGTAAGAAATAAAAATTCTCAAACAATTTTCAATCCTACCTTTCCCCATTTGCCAATTACAGCCACCGTTTGAGGCAGTATTAGCTGCTCACGCCATAGTACCCAGAAATGCAATACAGGACAATTATTCGGTTCCATGCAGCGTGCAATAAATGCCACGTCACTTTGCAAAGGACAATCAAATACTCAGAAACACGTAGCCACAGTTATAGCAGTTTCAATTTTGACCTTTATAATCTATACTAATATCTATACTAATATATAAAGCTGAAGAGTTTGTTTGTTTGTTTGAACACGCTAATCTCAGGAACCGCTGGTCCGATTTGAAAAATTCTTTCAGTGTTAGAAATCCCATTTATCGAGGAAGGCTATATATCATCACGCTAGGACCAATAGGAGCGGAGCACCAATGAAAAATAAATAAATATTTCGGACATCTAAACACACAACGCCATCTAGTCCCAAGATAAGCAGAGCTTGTGTTATGGGGTACTAGATAACTGATACAAATACATATATACTTTTTTTTTGTAAATACATACATATTATAGATAGAACACACCCAAACTCCGAAACAAATGCTTCGAAAATGATTCGAAAACGGGGGAAAATTATCACGCTACGGGCAATAGAAGACGCAAACGAGGTTGCGTGGGTCTGCTAGTCAAGTATATAGTTCACATTAAATTAACAGGCTTTGACAGTCCTTAGAAAGGATATTTTTGAGTAGCATGCTGGTCAAGCGGGTATGTACAGAGTTCGTGTAAAGATTTTTAAAGTGAAAACTTCTTTATGGATGGGATGGGTCAAAAATTTTGAACTCGCGTTAGGACACGTGACCTGATCGTAAGACGGCAGTGCAGGGCGCTTGCGTAAATGTGCATGGTGACAGCTGATGGCTCGACTGTCTAATATGACATTACTGGTAATATGTTTATACTGTAACCTTTTTTATAAAATCACAATAAGCATGTTTTTTACTTCTTTTTATCGCGCATTTTATTTAAAGGGCAACAACTTCTGTCGGCGGTCCTCATGACTGCTTAGTGTTTTTTTCTCTTTTCTTTGCAGTGCTGACCCCTCTCAACCCCTCCCCTTCCCTCTCCCCATCCCCCAAAGGTCGGCAACGCACTTGTGACGCCTCTGGTGTTACAGGATCCATGGGCGGCGGTAATCACTTACCATCAAGTGGTACGTCAGCTCGTTTGTCCCTACTCCATAAAAAATGTAACCCTTTTTCTAACATTCTGTATTTATAACTGCCGTCGAAATACTGATATCCATTACCATAAGATTACATACACAGTTCTGTATCTATTGCGTAAGTTAAACAATATTTCCAGTTCTGTATAGCTACCTAAAATTAAGCATCGTAGCATGTCTACGGTGCGGTTACGGCGTAGTAGTCGCGTGGCACGCTCTGTTGCTACGAAATAATTACATTCCCCGTATGCTACGCGAGGAATTTTATGTTCCCCCATATTGTATACATGCTGGTATGTATAGTATACATGTGAGAATTGTAGAAACCTACGTTTTATATACATGTATTATACATTTAACCGAATTCTGATATGTTGTATTCCTTTTTACACAACATTTTTTTTTACTTTGCCATTTTCATTTAGAGTTAAAATTTATAAGGTGACTAAATTGGAAAGTCCCTAAGGTTATGTCTACGCGTTTAATATAACTGATATATATCTGCGTAACATGATATGTAGGTCTATTTATATTGTAGCTGATTAATTGATGCCGTCAGCGATAGGGGGGCGGCCTGGTCGCAAAACTGCGGTCAGGCCGCAACATATAACGGTTGGCTCGACAGGCAGGGGGAAGGCCGCCAGGGTGGTTTTTAGTGGAATCACCACATACCTGGCTCCTCAGCTCTCGAGGAGACGGAGATTCGAAGGGATTTCACACCTTGTCAAAAAAACAAAAAAAAAATCCCTCCATATTATGACAATTTTAAGTTGTCAGTGTTGAAATAAAACACAATTTGTTTTACTGACTTTTTTAGGAATATATAATTATGAATATATATCCTGTGTGACATAAAGAACACCTAAACAGAACAATTTGTAGATCACACTAAGCGTTGTTTTATAAGGGATTTGAACCCAAAACACTCGACGCAATAGAAAGCGGCGTGGCGACTATTTATACCATTGGGCCAACTATGCAGTCCAAAGCTTACGGCATAGGTGTGTGTGAACTTTTATTATCAAGCGTTCCTTTATTCCAGAATTTCTATACAGGAATGTCGTGCGGCAAATGGTTGTCAGTCATTTTGACAAGATCTACAGGTTGATGTTTATTTGTCTCTTATAGAACGAAGATGGCGCCATATCTATATTTCGCTCTATTTTATTGGTAAGGTTGGTAAGTAAGGCACAATCAAGTTGCGACGCTAGACTGCCTATCAGGCAATTCGGTATTGCTTGTACTATTAGGCTGTAGTACCTACTAGATAGCTATTAACCTACAGATAATATACCTAGATGTATACCTAGGGTCTACCTACCGATAGATACAGAGAAAAAATGTAAGTCTAGACTTTTTAAAAATTTTCATAATAATATAATGAAACCGAAAGTACTTAATTATGTCTATCTGTAACGCTTTCACAGTTAAAAGATCAAGTAGATCTTAGAGACATATATGAGGGTAGAACCGCGTGCAAAAGCTGACAATATTATAAATTAGACATTTATATGATAGTTTAGCGGTGAAAGTGTTTTTGGTGGTATTTCGGACTCGAACCGACTAAAACCGCATGCCGTCTCGGGTACTGCAAGCCGGGGAACCAGGTGTACCCTAGCAAGGAAAACCCTGGAACCCCGACCTTCCTCGGGCCACCTACATGTTCGTAGGCTATGTTATAGGCGGGCAAACCAGCAGACGCATCGCCCGATGGTAAGTGTATGTATGTTACTTTCCCCCGGGCGCCCACGCTCCCCAACATGCACGCTTCCACCTGAGCCTGCTTTTGCTAGGGTCACAAATAGCCTGATCTGTCACCCTCAGACTTGCGCTTATGGAGGACGGAGATCGTTCTGAGATCTCCGGCACCCGAGTCGCCTGCGGTACCTGGTCGGTCGGCTGGATCGATTTTTAAGAAATTTTGTGTATATGGGGTAGGTCTGAGAATCGGTCAACACCTATTTTTGTACCCCTAAATGATAAGGGTGACCCACCTCAATTTTTTTTCATTATATGTCAAAGCAACGTTTGCCGGGTCACCTAATTTTAGTATGAATATAAACACCGCACATGGAAGATTTTAAATTAAAAACTGAATTTAAATAAAATAGCTATCGTAATATTCAATGAGCGCTATTACCTACAGATTTTGTTCATAATGATATTTCAATTTCAAAATAAATCAGCCTGTAGCGGCGAGTCTATTTCAAATACATATTGCGGAATCGCAAAATGTGAAGAATTTCCAGCTAGAGCGGCCCCGCTGTGAATCGCAAAATTTATATGAAATTCTTTTTTACATTTTTCATTTCAAAAAAAAGTTCTAATCAAAATTATTTTATTAATTTGAACTATATTTAAATAATGTATATTTAAGGAAGACATACCTACTAATGACAGATAATGAATATTCGTGGGATACGAATGCAATGGTGAAATTATTAGGTAGGTATAGTTAGAACTAATTTGATAGACATATGGCTTTAACCTTCTCCTGAGAAGAGACCTGAACCTAGCAGTGGGACATTATGGGTTATTGATTAAGAACTAATTTCCTATCATTATTTTAATATGTGCCGCTGATTTCAGCACAAACGGTACTACCCTCGCACAGAAGATCAACGTAAAATGACAGCGTTCGAGCTGTCGTGGTTCGTTGGTGAGTACGAGACTGGAGGCCCAATGATGCAGAAGCATCACTAGGCCGTAACAATGTGGGTCACCATGCTGCGTGGTTACATTGTCTGCATTCGCAATGAGTGTGGTGGCCACCACTCTTGGATTCTGCTCATGCTTTCCATCAGGCAGAGTAGTTATTTTGGCCACTGCTGAACATACATAACAGTAGTTTCCTATAAAAAGCACCTATTGAGGAATTCCTTATATGTATTTTGGAAAGAACCATCGGTACACTGGCTATTACGTGTATGTCAGTTATCACGGTAAAGCGTAGCCTATATCCTTCATCAAGTATCAAAGTATCTCCATAACAAATTTTATTGAAATCAGTTCAGCGGTTAGCCGTTTGGCAAAAAGATAGTTACTTTTGAATTTATCACACATCATACTAATATATAAAGGCGAACGTTTGTGAGTTACTTCTTTATGCAAAAAGTACTAGCTACTACTAGTAATATAGCTTTTACATCAGAATAACACATAGGCTACTAGCGATAACCGACATACACGCGGGCGAAGCCGCGAGCAACAGCTAGTATTCTATGAGTGTGAATATGTCTTCGAAAAATGCTTAATTTATAAAAGTACTACCTGCACGACCAAAATATCGATAGTTAATTGTTTTTACAGTATTTAGATTTACGTTTGATAGATGGTGAAGGTACCCATCTATCAAACGTAAAAGGTCTTCCTTCTTATAAAACTTCAAACTTATTTTGACCTAAACTGTTTTATTTGAAAAGAAACTGTATTTTGTAAATTGTTAATAACACACAGGTATATCAGGTATATGATTCTCACGCCAGTAAAGAAATAAGAACTTGTCATTGTTAATTAAAATTTCCGTATTTTTAATACGAGCAAATAAGTATTTTAACTTGAAGAAAACTGTTAGTCCTTACAAAATAATTTGAATTTGGAACCCTACTAGTTCTTTAAAATCTTTTGATGAATTCGAAATTCAAATATTCATACAAAGATATCTGGCCGCTAACGAAAAAAAATCGTTGGAAAGCAAAATAAAAAAAATATAGAAACGGTCCGTTCCCATTTCGTGAAGTGTCCATTCCCCCGCATTCCTTATTCAACAACGTCCGAAAATTAAAGGCGCTTTTACAAGAAATCGCACTCAGACTGCGACGTTTCCGAACGCCAACCCAGCTGAAATATTTCCAACGGATCTCATTCAAGTACTCTTATTTACCTCCGACAACACAGCTATAGCCAGTTATATCATGAGCACACTGCCTGTATTTGTTTTTTCCATTACAAAAGAACAGAACGCCCTCCGCTCACTATAGCAATAATATTTCAATATCGCGACGTGGGTGCCAGCCCTAGACGCGTCCAAAGTGATTTCTCTGCACTCTGATTGGTCGAAACACAACGGCCAGGACAACTTTCGAAATTCGAATCTCACGAGTAACAAAGACAGCAATACAGGTTCTGAGTAACAACGGTTGTAGTTAGACAGAGACGCGAATAGTTATGTCGGTGTATGAATATTGTATGAACAGGAAAGATCCGTATCAATAATACGTGCACGAATGAAATAATAGATTATTCGTTTGTTCAAATCGAACGTAAACAAAATGTAAGCATCCATTACTGATGCAAGCGTCCGAAGCGAGTGAGAGGGAGTAGTGTTTGCCTCGTGTTAGAGGGAGACAGATCTATTTCTTGTTGTAAAGCATTTAGGAGAGCAGGGCCGCCAACAATGTGAGCGCTATCTGTTTTTGTACCAGTCGTCGGTCGGTATTCACATTAAACGATCATTTTAAGGGCGAACCAATCAAACTGCAAATTTATACAAATTGATACTAAACGGGTTATATTAATTTTATAACAAAAATTAAGTGTGTAAATAAGTTTGAACGGAGTCGTAATTAAAACTAATTGGGTTTAATATAGCGCTAATTATTTTGAATTAAGGCTGGTTTTCGCTGGAATTTCGTCCTTTTTGACAATTCGCGAGTGTCATCGGTATTTTTTTAAAAGTGTAATTGGCATAAGTGAACTGTGATTTTATGCCTTGCGGGATGGTGGTCTGGGTTTCTTAGGACTGGCGTATACGTAGGGTGGTTCGGCTTAGGGGTTGTGTGACGTCAGAAGAGGATGGTTTGTGCGCTAGTGGTGTGAACGATGTCGATATAGGGGGCGGCCAGGGTTGGCCTCTTGAGGCCATGCTCAATAACCTCACTGCGACAGCTTTGGGAGGTAAGTTTTTAATACAATAACCAACATCATTTATTTTCAATAAATATATCTATGGATGTCAATTTTAATTCATTTAGAGTTAGGATTTGACAGTTTTCACCCCTACCTTTATGAAAAATGTAAGTTAAAAGAGAAAACGATGATAAAATTCTTGTAGGTATAAAAAATGTACCTATAATCATTATCAACCCATAACGGCCCACTGCTGGCCCTGGATCTCCTCTCAAGTGAGGTTACCTATAATAATGATTCCAAATCTTATTGCCCAGTTCCAATTATTAGTATTCTTATTAAGATCATAAAGTTCCTAACTAAGGCCTTAGGTATAGGACTTACATATCCTATTAGGAAAAAGTGCTTTAAAAAATAAAGAGAAAAAAAACTTCCTAGAAGCTACCAAAAATGCATCTCCTAGCAGTCTAGTATAATACTTAACTTATATAATATATATATAATTATAATATAATTATAATTATATATAATAACTTGGCATTTTTTATGTATTTGAATTACCTACCTTTGTTTGTCAAATGTTTGTGATAATGTCCAGAAATATGGAAATGATACTGTTTTGTTTAAAAGTGCTTGTTAAACCCAAGGTGCAAACAAAAATATCATAATTTTGCATCTTTTAATGAGTAATTTTTGTATATTTACCTATATCTATCTTAACCTTAATTTAGGGAACGTCTCCAACGATTTTCATGAAATTTAGTATTCAGCATAGTAAAATTCATGAAAATCAAATTTCAAGGAAATATATCGATCTAGCTAGGAATCAGTTTTAGAAAATTAATTTCAATTATCGTTCAATCGGTCATCTAGGTACTAGGTATATATGTGTGTGTTCATCTTGTATGATGTTCACTAGACATATCTGAATTCTTGCTTTAAATCTTCTAAATAAGATTTAGGTAGATCTCAAGGAGACACTCACGCAGAATCTGAAATGTGCGGCCTAAAATAGGAATGCCGTCGGAACCGTGTAGTTATTGTGATCACTGTCCATTATTCAAACGATAATAATATTATAGTTATAACTAGCTGCACCCCGCGGTGTTACCCGCGGTTATTGTTGTACCGCGAGTAACGCCGCGGGACAAAGTTAGTCTAAAAAAAGTAGCCTAAGTTACTCCCCGGATCATCAGCTACCTGCCACTGAAAGTCCCGTCAAAATCCGTCCAGCCGTTCCAGAGATTACCCGGAACAAACAGACAGACATACAGACAGACAGACAAAAAAATTTTTAACTACATTTTTGGTATATGTATCATGTATACATACATATGCACTGATTAAAAAGCTCTTATTTTAATATTACAAACAGACACTCCAATTTTATTTATTTGTATAGATATAGTATATTCGTTCGAACCATACCCATAAGATATTATTATTTTTTTTTTTTCATGAAACTATGACCTACCAAAATAACTCTTCTCTGCCTGATGGAAAGCATAAGCAGAATCCAAGAGTGGTGGTCACCATACTCATTGCGAATGCAGATAATGCAACAATGCAGCATGGTGACCCACAGATGGCGGCCTAGTGATGCTTCTGCATCATTGGGCCTCCGGTCTCGCACTCACCAACGAAACACGAAAGCACGAACGCTGTCATTTTATGTTGATTTTCTATGCGGGGATAGTACCGCTCCGGTCGAGCCGGCCCAACCGTGCTGAAATCAGCATGACTATCTACTACGTGTTTAAAAAGGCAACTCCAGCATTAAAAATATGTATCCAGTATCGCGGGGGACTTTACAAACATACATGAAATGAACACAAAGAACACCCAGACTCAGAACAATAGTTTGTGGATCACACAAAGTGTTGTCCCATGTATGATTTGAACCCACAACAGTTAGCGCAGTAGAAAGCTGTTAGGCGACCGCTTAAGCCATTAGGCACAAACTCATGCCTTGGGTATAGAAACAATTTAGTTTTGCAGAGTTATTAAGTGCACTAATTACCTATTAGTATATATCTTCTTACCCTTTTCCCAACTTTATTCTGGGTCAATCATCAACAACTCATAACGTCCTACTAAGTGCGGGTTGAAGACTGGCAAGACAACGTTGTGGCTACGTGATCGCCGTTGGATGTTTTAAAGCCGCCCAAAGGCCTCCTACTAAGCTTCACGACTGTTATCCTACGATAACAGCCGGGACCGATTGCTTAACGTGACCTCCGAATCACGGAGACGCTCATGGTATCATGCCACCAGCGGTCACCCATCCAGGTACTGACCGCGCCGTCGTTGCTTACCCTCGGTAAATGTTTCTAATCACCGAGTGCAACTGGGCTATGAGCGCCTTATATTTTGGGTCAGTGGAATGAAATTTCTCCTTCCATTCTCGTCAGTTCACTACTTACTCCATTCCCGGTCATTTCCTCTATCAAGCAATCTATTTTTATGTTTGTGGTCTTCCTCTTTTATATCCGTGTACTTCCATACCTATACTTTTATTCCTTCCTATACTTAAAACTTTCTTGACTACATTTACTTTATAACCCAGATGGTTATTCTTAAGTAATTGTGTTAAATTAGGCTGGTCATTGCCACGAATACATAATTCAGATGTGTATCTAGTAAAGTCACAGGACATGTCGGAAAATAGTTTGACAATTAACTCTATATGCTGAGATATAGAAAATACCTCATCATTTATCAGTCCACTAGGCCTCAGCCTATGTCCCGCAGGTGCGGTAGACATAGGCCGCAGCCTGGTGAAACAGGCCGCAGAAACACCACAGAGCCCGATCTGTTGCTTTCTGCATCCAGTCGCTGCCAGCCCTCTTATGCAAGTCGTCCCGACGTCTGCAGGGAGGGCGTCCCACATTACTTATCCACTTATCTACTATTTTTTTTATGTAATACTAGAGATGCACGGTGGTCGGTGGTTAAATAACAAACTTTTAGAATTTCTTCTGAAAGTGGGAAAACTATTTGACTTCTAAAGTCATGGGGATCCAAGCCCCGGACATTGATGGCACCGCCCCGCGAGCTAAGTCACGTCATGCGGTTAAACCGCGTCCAGGAGATGTGTGAGCCCCTCAAGACCAGCGATGTTATGGTTGCAAGAACTGATTCCGCAAGCCCGACGCGCCTCAGCGATCTATAGGATTCTAGACTCCAGTGCAAGAGGTTGATGTTACGTTGTAACTTTGCTTAAACAGAAATATGTATCTATATACATACTGGTAAAATATGCTAAGATTCTATTTCATAATATAACGATATAACTAATACCTTAAAACGAGCGTTTCTTGTGTGTCAACTCTGTCTAACGATTTTCATGATATGATTCAGTGGGTTTTAGAAAATTTATTAAATAAAATACCTACCGAGCAAAGCTTAGTCATCCAGGTACTTGCTAAATAATGTATGATGGGGTAATTGTAATTCATAAAGTGGATACTTTGAGAAAGTGTAAAAACATAAAATGGCCGTTGATTAACAGTCCTACTATTAAAATTAAATAATATAAAAAACACAAATTTAATTACTACCATACCTCTTTTTTTCGATATGCCGTTCTTTTCATTAGCGTATTGTTTTTAAATATTAATTAAATTTAAACAATTCTAACTGTCTCGTTGGTTTAGCGGTTGGCGTATCCGACTACTGAACATGAGGCCTCGGGTTCGAATCCCGGGGGGCGATCCAATAGTATCATTGAGTTTTTTTGATTATAGCAATACTTAATGATAACAGCTCGGAGTTTGGAAGTTAGGGTTTTGGCCCCGCCATCTTTCATACTCCAGGCTACTATTAAGAATTTCTTGTAAGTAATTATAATAACTTTATTGATACAACACCAACACCACGATAAAACAATTTGGTTTTTAAGCATATGTCATAATGTACTCTTAAACTAGGTGTCTACAGTATGGCTATGGTCACTAACGTCTAAACTAGGCCGAGCCTGTATCTTAGACGTTAGTTTCTTCCCAGGTTTTAAGTATATCATAAAAACATGTGTATTTAACTAGACCTAGGTACACAGCATCAAAATGTGGCCAGACTCACACAGTATATACACACATACATGCATTTTCCTGTCGTAAGAATAGCTATAAGAATATAGAACAAACTTACTGAGCTATCTCGACCCCCTGGTATCACACATACTCCACACAAGAATTTATCACAACTTACACATTACAACAGTCACTGGTAATTAAAACACAAAAAACAATACAGAAGAACAAGTAGTTAACTGTTAACATTAATTAAACTGGGCAGGTACTTATGCGTTTACAATCCATGATCCCGAGACGTTAAGCAAGGTATCCACATAATTACAGCACGTCCCAGTGGCCACTTACTTCCTAAGAAATGTACATATATAATTTTTAGACTTAAATTAAAACTAGACATATTGCAATTAAAATGTGGGTAGGCTCGAAATGCAGCATGTTTGCGTAGAAATAAAATATACCGTACCGTCAGCAATTAGGTCGAATGAATGTGCGGCAATCACTATGTATGCGAACTTAAGACATTTTTTTTTATTTTTATTTTTTATTCTTTTTTTTTATTGAATAGATATTCATTGTGTTAAGGTTTTTTTTTTCCGACTAGTAATATATACCCACACACATTTGCATACATACTAATATATATCCATATATTTAATTACTTAATAATTTGGAACAAACTTTCTATTTCTTCATAGTTTCTCGATTTAAGCCACGATGTTAAGGCTTTTTTACACTTGTGTTCAGGTAACGGGTAAATTTTTAAAATTAAAACTAAAATTACTAAAAAACTAAATTAAAAGTAAAACCCAACAGCAGTCCGAACCAGGAATCGAACCCGAGACCTCTGGATCTGCGGTCGTTAACGCTAACCACTAGACCAACGAGGCAGTCCATTCTTATAAATAATTTATTAATAATATTATGCTCATAAATAATTTATTAAAAATATTATGCTTATAAATAATTTAATAAAAATATTATATTAATTGCTAAAATAACTCCGATATCCGAATTACTTAAGAAGGTAGATTCAGATTCAGAAAACCATTGCAAATATTAACAGTAACAGTAGCGGGTTCAATAAAACCGTTTGGCTTGTATCGTCCCTACTCGGTTTTACGGGCGTCGATTCCATTAAGGCCTGTTTATGACGCCTCCTTAATCCCGTAAGCCGGGACGGGCTGTGGCACTAAGGCGCTGACTTCTGCCCCCCAATGAGACGAAGTAATTTTATGAAAATGTGCAGGGGAACAAAGGTTTGCATGTCATTGTTAGTGATTCAAAGAAACAATTAGAATTAATTGCAGACAAAGTTACAGTTTTGAAAACGAAATGGAGAGTTTGTTTTTATTGAAAAAAAATTGAAGAACGAATTCGGTAAATTTTTAATGTATTTTTTGAGACACTATCAAAGAAAACAGATAGTCCAAGACGGGGATTGTTGGTGTTTTCTGGGGGAGACCTTCGTTTACCAGTAGAAGGCAATAGACTGAAGAGATATAACAGTCTGTACTGTCATATAAAACTCAATACTCACATTACATTATTTTTAACGTTGTCGTAGTATCGCGTCTAAAATAAATACACCATGTATGTTGCCTCTAAATTAAGGTTCTTCAAGGTAGTACCTCGCTGATTTCCTATTGAAAATTTTCCGCTGATTGAAAATACCAAAAGCTTTATTATATGACTATAATTACATTGAAATTAAGTTAAAAACTTCTCGAAATTGTCAAAATTATTCATTCTTAATATATACTAATATCTAAAGCTGAAGATTTTGTTCGTGTGTTTGAACGCGCTAATCTCAGGAACAGCTGCTCAGATTTGAAAAATCAGTATTGGATAGTACATTTATCAAGGAAGGCTATCTATCATCACGCTAAGACCTACAGGAGTAGAGCACCAATAAAGAATGTTACAAAAACGGGGGAAAATTATCACGCTACGGGCAATAGAAGAAGCAAACGAGGTTGCGTGGGTCGGCTAGTCTTTAATAAATCCTGTCCGAAAGCATAATAATCGTCATGACAATAACAACCCTTAACAGTCCACTACAATACTAGGCCTTGGGCAGTACAAAGCATTTCCCGCTTTAAAATAAATAACAGATAAAAAAGCTAAAGAAACACGCTTCTATAAATAAACCAAACTAAAAAGTATAAAGTATTTCTTACAATTGAAATTAAGGATAGAGTGATGAACAAAATAAATTATTTTAATACATTTTCGAAATATTTTCAGAAAGCACCTCACGCTTTCTTACATTAAAATAACTTATCTATCTATATCTATACTAATATATAAAGCTGAAGAGTTTGTTTGTTTGTTTCTTTGTTTGAAAACGCTAATCTCAGGAACCGCTGGTCCGATTTGAAAAATTATTTCGGTGTTGGATAGTCCATTTATCGAGGAAGGCTATAGGGTATATATTATCACGCTACTACTAATAGGAGCGGAGCAACAGTGAAGAATGTTTCATAAACGGGGGAAATTTTCACGCTACGGACAATATAAGGCGCAAACGAGGTTGCGTGGGTCAGCTAGTTTTACTATAAAGCATGGTTTTATAGTTTTTTAACTACTCTTACTATTTTTTTTTTTCAAGTTTTGTATTGTCGTCAGTCCTCGATGAGTATACTAAGTTTAAAAAAATCAGCCCATTTTAAGGGGGTGAAAATCAAGTCCAAAAGAGTAGGTTTCAAACAAACATACAGGTGAAGCTACAAAAAGCGTATAAAACAAAAAATCCAGCAGTACCCTATTGTGAGAGAGAAAGAGAAGAGAAGTTTATGCCTCTCCTTAGAAAGGACCATTTTAGCTTACTAAACCACGATGCCCAGACGAATTCACTTTTGCAGTGCTGCTATTCTACATAACTTGCTGCCCCAGTGGGCTCTTACGACACCTTTGTATTCTGGTGGTGATGCTTTCTACTCTCAATATGTCACCACAAGGACAAAGCGAATTTCCAAAAGCAAAAGACAGTGGGAGAGCCACGCTTTGGCATGAATAGACCGGCTCGATAGCACAGAAAACCGGTGTGAAATAGCACTCGCACTACGTTTCACCGAGTGAGTAAGGATACCGGAGGCCCGTACCCCAACCCCTCCCCACATCACGCACGCACTTGTGACGCCTCGGTGTTGCATGCGTCTATGGGCAACGGTAATCGCTTACCATCAGGTGATACGTCCGCTCGTTTGCCCCCTATACTATAAAAAAAATGAATTGATCTCAGGAAATGAATGTATCACATAGAACCTTCTCGCATTTTATAAAAGATAACTTAAGGCCCTCAGTATATAAGATACACACTGGTTATTATGTAAGTGGTAAAACAAAATAAAGAAACAGGATTTTTAAGCAGAATTAACTGGTTTACACTTAAAAGTTTAAAGAATTTCAAGCTTTTCGATCAGTCAGCAGAGTACAAGGTGTACATTATCTGATTGCAGTGGTGGTCAAGAAATGGCTGAGCCATATTTTTATGAAAGAGGTGTCAATTCATCGTCACAAGTGTACGAAGCGTACGAAGGTGCAATTCTTGAGAAGGCAGTAAGACTTTTTCACAAGAATGTGCCCTGTACGAGTGTGGTCCGGGTTCCGTGGAATACCATTCAACACTCGTACGTGTTACGCCGAAAGCCTAACTACTAAACCTAAGTACGTGTACCGTAACACTCGCACGTAACCTACGCCTAATTACCTAACTCCCTAGCCCTATCAATATGTGAACCCTGCGGTGAGGGATATATACATATATAGATAGTGCGGGAAGTCTGTTACCGGGAGACCAAGGCAACAGACGGAGACGAGACGGGAGCTGGGCTTAGGAGATGGTTTTCTCACTGCCGGTCGAGCAGACTCACAAGACCGATCTACTGACGGCTAAGGGTGTCTTGGCCACAGTGAGAGGTTGGGAAGGGTAACGAGTCAAAGTCGGATTAGACAAAACTATGATTTTATTTACATAAATTCTAGCTTATATACTAATCTTATTCTAAGTACACATGGATGGCTATTTACATGTGTGCCATCCGTGTGTTATGTCGATGCAGCTGCCTTAATCTCGGTCATGCCTAACTGTTGACAGGGCCTGTACCGAGTGCGGTGCAAGCACTGCGTGCGACATAGTTTAGACGTTGCCGGTGATGCAATCATGTTCTATTGAACATGCCCCATAAACAACATAAACGTTTTCAACATGACTCAGTACAAGATGATGTGTGTGTGTGAGTGTGTTCGATGCACACACGTGGTGCGTAAAAAAGGTTTCTAACTCCATTAGAACTGAAGACTGGTTGTTATTTAGTCCGCATAATAACCCGCTGCATTATGATTAGTGGCCAGTAAATCATAAAAAATCTTTTACTATTTAAAATTTAGATTATTTTTTTAAAAGTTATTACAATAAGATTGAACTGAATAAAGCGCCATGAAGCGCCTACTACGAGGGAGCGTGGCATAGGGAGCGCGGGAGCGGAGGGGCAGTTCATGTAATACCAAAGTTAATAGTATGGATGTGAAAGTAATTAAGTGTATTTGTTACACTTTTATAGCTGATTAGCGGCACCGATTTTAACATAAATTTGCCATGAAGATACTTTTATTCTTCAGAAAAACCATAGGCCTACTGTTTTATCTTTCAGAAAAAAAATCACATTTCTCCTAGTAACAATATTTGTGACAAAATTGGGTCTTTATTGGCAGAAAATAAGTTTCAAAAATGATTAGACTTCATTCCTGAATCACAACATTACAAAAACCTTATTGTTTTTATAGTTGTTTGTCAGGAATATGCTATATTGAGTGTTACAAAATCATTTTTTACATAGTAGGTAGTAAAGCCACGCTGATTTATCCACGAAGATCTAAATCCAGCCCTGGTGACGGTGACATGTTTCTACCTACACCATACACTTTTATTATTTATTATTCGTGTGAATCTATTGTTGCTACCTTCTATATTCCATATTGTTTGTTAAGTAGTATTTTATCTCTGTAATGTATTTAAGCGTTTTTGTAGTGATCATGAGCTTGTATCAGTATTATTTGCTTTAGAACATAAAGTGGTTATTTCTTGTAAGTCCTAACTGAGTGCGTTTACACCTAGTACACGTAGTTGAAGGTATAAGACATGATAATGTGGGTATGTACTAGTGCTTACCTATTACCTAACAAGTTAAAAGCACGTATTACTTTATACCTATATTTAAAAAATATCATTAAGTAAATATACTATGTAAATATTGTTTCTTTTGTTAAATGTTCTCATAAAGTGAAATTTGTTGTTAATTTCTTTTGAGAAAATAAAGTTCTATAACCACATTTCAGCATGGTAGGGCCGGTTCGACCGAGTACTATCGTACTATACTCGCGGTACTATCCTCGCCTCGCACAGAAGATCAACTTAAACTGACAGCGTTAGTGTTGTCATGTTTCGTTGGTGAGTGCGTCACCGCCGTGGTGTGGGTCACCATGCTGCATTGTTACATTGTTTGCATTCACAATAAGTATGGTGACCACCACTCTTGGATTCTGCTTATGCTTTTCATCAGGCAGAGTAGATTTACTTTGGCAAGCCCATACATAAAAAAATAACAGCTTGGCAAAGCCCATGATATGCCATAACTTTCATATTCCACATTTAACGTTCATACTGCCCTACAAAGGGTAAGAACATATTTTTCCTATAGTGTAATCATATATTTCTCTAGATGAATTTCTCCATTTCTCTACAACATACTTTTCTTCACATGCTTTGCGACCTTATTAATTTTCATCTTTTATGAAGTCTAAAAAGATTTAAATTTAAAACCCACCATCACAATTAATGATAACTTGATAACTGTAAATGTTTACTTTATATAAGTTTTTTACAATAGATAGTATTATAATTTATTTAAGGCATATTTACGGAGTAAACACAAATTTTCACTTCAAATATTACATGTTCTATTCAATAAACAACTTATAACATGTTCTACTCTAATTAAAAATATGCACAATATTTACATATGACTAAATATTTTTTTTTAAAGGAAATGGAGAAACGGCATTTACAAAAAAAAACAAATACATACTTATAAAGTAACGAGATTATAGACAATGCAAATATAAGAAATTGAAAATTAATTATTAATTAAATTTTCAATAGAAATAGGTATACTAAAAATATAAAAATAAACATCTGAAAACCTACTACATTATTCAATTCAAATTAGACACAACAAGAATTTTAACACAAATGAGAAGCTTACTGATTTCTACTGATAATGGCCTAAATTAAATGAAACATTATTTTTGTCCCAAATAATAATTTCAAGAATGCCAAATATCAGCTTATACACCTAAGCAATCTTAAAATAATAAATAGTAGCAAACAGAAATGCATTTAAGTTCCTAAAGTTACTGTAATAAAGGCCATTTTTATAGATCCTTTACAGGCCGAAACGCAAGTTTTATACTTCAAAATGTGCAATTTCTTGGCAAATAGAAAAGGCGGATCGCCGCAAAGTCGTTGACAAGCAGCTGCCGAGAAAACTTAGCCAATTTGCGACGGTAAACTTTTGCGCTCGAGCTATTTGGATTTATGAAACGATAGGTATTTTTATCTTACATACCTGCATTTTCTACAAGTTTTTTTATTTTTAGTTTTACCTGTCTCGATGTTTGTCTGTAATCAAATCTTGCCAGTAAAATTTGAACCACTTTACGATTTCCGATTGAACGTGAATTTAAAATATACCTTTAGTTCTGATGACGATGCAATTATATTTAACCGGTATTATTATTAATCCAAAATGGCCGCCGTAACAGAATGGCGGCGTACACATTTCTGAGCAACCCACCCAATATGAGGATCAAGTGAAAGGGTCTTAAGTTATTTTTTTATTAACAAGTAACAAAAACCGGTCTTTAATTTTTTTCAAATTATTCACTTGTTGTAATTCTATCTTCCACTTAGAAACTAAATAATTAAGTAGAGAAGTTTTAACTTTTCTTAAACTGGTGATAATAATAATAATGATTCGACATACCTCACACACGACAGTCTGGTATCGAGCTAGGCAGATCCTGTGCTACGGTAACGAAACTCCTGATAAACATAGTTATACATATATCTTTACTAATATTATAATGAGGTAAAGTTTCTAACTTTGTTTGCATGGCTATTGATAATAAGATTATAATTTTAGTCCCACTTATATAGGAGAGGTCAAGGGGGGACGGAATGATTGAATATTCCAAGTTGATTATTTATGGGATTAATATCTCTCACACGTTTACCAGTATGTCTTCTGTACCAGAATCAACAGTAGAGAACCACAACCCCACAAAAAGTTATGACACTCGGGAAGCACAAGGGAAAATAAAACTGTCTTGGAACCCACAACGAAATTGATCAGAACTAATAAGACCACTGTTCTCTATACCTTTTGGGATATTGAGTGTTTAATATGTGTTTAACTGCCTCGGTGGCGCAGTGGTAGCTTACGCGACTGCTGTTCTTGAGGTCTCGGGTTCGATTCCGAGGTCGGACTAAATGTTTGTATGATTTGCAAATATTTGTTATAATATATATGTATTTACAAAAAAAAAGTATATAAGTATTTATATCAGTTGTCTAGTACCCATAATACAAGCTCTGCTTAGTTTGGACTAGATGGCGTTGAGTGTTAGACGTCCGAAATATTTAGTTATTTTTTATTTTATCAGCAGGTCACAAAGAATCGTGCGGGGAGGAGAGCAAAGTGCACGAGATCAAACCGAGCATAGAGCGTCCACACCATGCGCTCGGCGCGCGGCTGCATATCGCGCACAATATACGAGCCGAACACTTGCAAGGTTGGTAATCTTGATAACACCTTCCCACTCCCCCTCTTATACCCCTCACTGCCCCTTAACAAAATAAATATGAAAATTCCATTTTCAACTAGATAGAACTGTTAAATAATTTCTTTTTTTTTCTTTCTTAAAACTCGTCAAACCAGCCATCCTTATGTAATTTATACTTTCGATTGTCGGCACTTGATGGAACCTGTTGAAATACATTTTATAATTAAACTCACTTATAGGTAGTACAGTTTAATTCTAGAATGTATTCAAACTAGCCAGTTTTCTGAAGGATTCAATTGTTCGTTTAAAACAGAAAACCATAGTTTTTTACTATAAAATTGATTAATATGAATATAAAATGCTTAAGGCGCTTATAGCCCAGTTGCACTCGGTGATTAGAAACAATCATCGAGGGTAATCAATTACGGCGCGCTCAGTACCTGGATGGGTGACCGCTGGTGTCATGATACCATGACCGTCTCCGTGATTTAGAGGACACGTTAAGCAGTCGGTCCCGGCTGTTATCGTAGGATAACAGTCGTGAAGCTTAGTTGGAGACCTTTGGGCGGCTTTAAAACATCCAACGGCAAGATTACGTAGCCACAACGTTGTCTTGCCAGTTCCAACCCGCACTTGACCAGCGTGTGGACGTATGGCCTTAACCCTCTCCTGAAAGGAGACCCGAATCAATGGAACAGCAACTTTTGCTCAGTGTAGATTCGGCTTTATATGCTTACACGTGTCACACATAGCCGTCTGATCCAAAATTAAGCAAAGCCTGTGCTCTGGTAACTAGACTGGTGACAAACATAAGTATATATATCTTCCTTCTTCTTATATATTTTCTTTATATTTTTTATATTTTCATCTTCTTATATATATCCACCGAAGCAGACAAGTGCTGCTTTGATTTAGCAGTCTGGATCAGGATGTCTAACCATCAGACCAATAGTCCCATCGTTGTTGTCTCACAAACAACAGATTACATAAGACGTAGTAGTAGAGCCACGCTGATTTCAGCACGGTTCGGCTAGCTCGACCGGGGCGGTACTACCCTCGCACAGAAGATCAACGTAAACTGACAGCGTTCATGCTGTCGTGTTTCGTTGGTGAATGCGAGACCGGAGGCCCAATGATGCAGAAGCATCACTAGGCCGCCATAGTGTGGGTAGCTGCATTGTTGCATTGTATATACGAGCAATAAGTATGGTGACCACCACTCTTGGACTCTGCTTATGCAGAATAGAGTCATTTTGGCAGGTCATCCATAAAAAAAAAGAAGACCTAAGCTAGTTAAGTCGTATCGTATCGTATCCAATACTCACAAACACGTGATAGATCGTGATTCATTCATTACACTATATGCTCATTCTATTCTAGGATGTGTTGTCATGATGTTTTCAACACTATTTTTTTCATTACTACATCTCTTGTGCAGTACTGATCCCTATAAATAACTATACCTAGAATGGTAGGCCAAAATCTTTTCTAAAAAGAAATCTCCTAAGTGTGGACTAAAAGCTTTTCAATGAAACCCTTTTTATTGATTTTGGCAGTCTATGTACATATGTTTGTATGTTTCATTATAGTGTCTAAAACACTGAACTGATTTTAATGAGAATAAACCTTCTGGAATTACTGAAACATTCATTCTATTAAACATACATGTAGGTGTACATATGTCCATCTTGGCCACTTTTGTACTATGCTTTATACTAGCTGAACCCCGCGGTGTTACCCGCGGTCATTGTCAAGCTGGGCTAAAAGAACTTTTCTAAGTTACTCCTTATATCATCAGCTATCTATCAGTGAAAATCCCGTCATAATCGGTCTAGCCGTTACAGGGATTAGCCGGCACAAACAGACAGAGAGACCGACCGACAGACAGATAGACAGCCAAATATTGTAAAAAATGCTGTTTTTGGTACATGTATCATGCTATTTTAATATTACAAACAGACACTCCAATTTTATTTATTTGTATAGAGTTTCGATTGGTTTCTGGTCCAGACACATAAGTTTGCACTCGATCGTCAGTTTAAGCCTGGCTTTCCCATGTCCATGGAAATTATTGTATTGGGGTTTTCTCGAAAAAATCTAAACGGAAAACGTGCATGGTAAATATATAATGTAAATTACATAATTACATGTTATGATAAATCTAGCTGATTTGAGTTCACAAACAGTATACTTTATTCTTCAATTCATTAAATATCGGGTCTTTGTCAGACGACTTGTTTATGCCACCTTCTTATACATGTGTTTTTTTCTTGTGTAAAAGTGGATATGGTACACCTAGATATTGACAGCCATTTACTCGCCTTCAACCAAAAAGTTTGTAACAGAAAGTGCCAATCGCCAAACTTCATCGTATAATTGCAATAGAATTTTTCGCAGGTGGAATCCACCAGCAACACAGCGGGGGGCATATGGCCACAGTGCCAGTCAGTATGTCATCATCAGCTTCAGACAGCGACAAGCCAGCAAAGCAGAAGAGGCATCGGACGAGGTGAGGACCTAAGCTATGTTGGATGTAAACAAATAATTTTTCATCCCACCATCTCGGAAAGAGTATTTTTACCCCTCAATATCTGAAGTGTAAAAGCCATTTTTATCCGCTAGAGGATCAAGTAAATTGAATTTAGTACATCGTGTGCACTAAGGTTGTGAATTCAAAACATCTTTATACTACCTATTTACTTCTACCTCCAACTGCCTCGTTGGTCTAGCGGTTGACGTATGCGACTGCTGATCAAGAGGTCTCGGGTTCAAATCCCGGATCGGGCCAAAAGTGTTATTGAGTTTTTCTGATTATAGAAACACTAAATAACAGCTCGGAGTTTGGAAGTTGGGGTCTAAACCCCCGTGCCTCGGAGAGCACGTAAAGCTGTCGGTCCTGCGCCTGATCTCTCCCCGGTCGTGTCGGTTAACCGTCCCATCGGATTATGAGAGAGAGGGAACAGAGAGTGCACTTGTGTTCGCGCACACACTTGTGCACTATAATATCTCCTGCGTAGTTGGTTGGTCTCTGTTGAGACTGGCCGCCGTGGCCGTAATCGGCTTGGAGAACATCATCATCATCATCACTTCTACCTCCATGGTGCTGTATTTATCATACAATCTATTTTAATTTGTTAAAAACTCGATTCGGAACCTTCTGGGTCATTCAGGAATACGTAGTAATATTAGTTTAATGTTCTTGGTGTACTTTTTTTAAATTTGCTATGCCCGCGTCATTTTTTTTCACGTAATTTAGTCATTACCTCGTTGAGGTGGAATGAACAGTTACGTGTTGCACTCGAGTGCAAAGATTTTTCACCTTGTTCTCTTTTGATTCCCTCGCTGACGTCATCAAAATTGAACATGCGGTTAAAAAGCAACTTTGCACTCTTGTACAACAAATAACTATTGTAGATCACTACAATAAACGTAGAATATTTTCACTTGAATGTGGGAGTGAGATAGATACACATATGAAAATTAATCTTGGAAACCACAAAATATGCCAAATGACATGGAAAGACATTTGATGCACTAATTTAAATATTCTTTGAAGATGCCTTGGTTTTTAATTGCTATTAAAACGTTCTGAAGCCTTTGTACACATTAAATTTATACGATATAAAAATAATTTGTGTATTATCTTATTGTCAGGTTTACGCCGGCCCAATTGAACGAGTTAGAGAGATGTTTCTCAAAGACTCATTACCCTGACATCTTCATGAGAGAAGAAATAGCTATGAGGATCGGACTCACCGAAAGTAGAGTACAGGTTAGTTCTAGAAATGTAAGAATCTAAAAACGAGAACAATTCTTACCATTAGTCGAATACAAAAATATAATCAGCCCGATCTCTACAAGAATGTTATTGAACTTTGCTAATATTTGATTAGTTTACAAATAAATCAAAAACTGCTATGCCCTTTTAAACATCCGTTGGAAACACACAATACAAAAAGTAGCGGTCCCAGCGATCACCTTGCGAGACACCGTCTTCGCACGTCCGATACAAAACTTGCACTACTTTGATATATTTCACGGATCCCTTTACCTGATTTAACCTCACTGATGCACGTATAAAAATATCAGTTCAGAAAAGAATAAGTTCTTTTTTTAAATCCATGCATACGGGTGGTCAACGCTGTCAAATGCTTTTGTAAAAACTTCATAGAGGAGTGAGTTCATATATTGGAGTTTTATGAGCTTTAAACTCCGTGTCATAAGTTTTATTAATGCAGTAATATGCCGGTAGCCGTGTTTTTTAAAGGCTATGAATACAAGAGTATTGTTACTGACTTTTAATGTTATGTTTATCCACACACACAAGTACATTCTGGATTTTAGTGGTTTTTTAATACTTAAATGTATGTGAATAAGACGATCTTAGAATTTTTTTTTAATTTACTTGACGGCTTCCATCACATAATATCGTCAGCCTTTATTCGTCCACTGACAGTCACACAGTCCACAAAGGCCAGACACCTCCTTACCTATGAGAGCGTAAGTAAGGAGATTTTGATCTGCTACATCGTGTTTGCCGGGTTGAATAGGCTTTAAAAGTGTTCCTTCTTTTTCCATAACTATTTTCCTGCTTAGTGTGCTCCCTCAGTCGATTCTTACAACACCCACGAGTTAAATAGTGGTGGTGATACCGTATTTTCAAGCCCATGCCACATAGACTACAGTTAACAGTTTTACTACTATTTAATGGCTATTTACATGACAATGCTAGATTTACTTATAGATAATGTTAACGGCCAGCTACCGCAGTAATCAGCAACTGTCACTTTGTTCAAGCACTTAGTTTAAAGTTAAACTATGCTTTACATTAGACATTAGTCTTAATTTGTGTCGTGTGTTCACTAATATTTGTATTTCGTTAACACTCGCGACATACGGCTCTCTTGGTTTAACAGCTTTTGTTAAGTCAGCCGACTTACAGTTTTGATATGGATTGTTTCATGGCTATACTTTTTGTCAATCGTTGTCGTTGTATCTGTCAATCAAAATTTTAAATTAAACTATATGTCAACTAATATTGGAATTGAACACACTGATATAAGGTAGTTCCCTGACTAGGCAGAACCTGTACCAGGACAACCTGACTACTGATAAAAATTCTTATATATTTCCAAATACATAAATATTATAGATGAATAAGATAGAGACACAGAAGAAATTATCTTATCACACTGTTATTTATCCTGGATTGATATCAACTAAACCTAGAACCACTGACTTAACAGACAGAATCTCTGACGACTTGATTAGGTCTGTCAGGATATTTGTTGTCGAGCAGCAATTCAGTAAAACTCTATAGCCAAGTCATCATCATTTACATGTTGGATATCTGTATCGACTGTATGTAGATCCCCATATAGATGGTTGTAATCCGTGAAAATTGCCGGTTTATCGCTATCGTTAATAATTTTATGTTCGTTGTAGTTATCGGCTGTGTGTCGAACAACTGCTACTGAATGAATTCATTGATGTTCATACATATTGATGGGTTCATGTTATAAATAGCTTTGTTCAGATTTCTTTGTCACTTTTTAATGATAGTATTAATGATGCTGGTAATAGATAATGGGTTTGTTGTTCAAATTGTTGGTATCGACTAGACTCGTGTTACCAGAAACATATTTACGATAATTTAGTGCCATTGACATCAATAGGTTATTATTATATATGAACCCCGCGGTGTTACCCGCGGTTATTGTTGTACCGCGGTTATTGTTGTACCGCGAGTAACGCCGCGGGACAAAATTAGTCTAAAAAAAGTAGCCTAAGTTACTCCCCGGATCATCAGCTACCTGCCAGTGAAAGTCCCGTCAAAATCCGTCCAGCCGTTCCAGAGATTACCCGGAACAAACAGACAGACAGACAAAAATTTTTTTAACTACATTTTTGGTATATGTATCGTGTATACATACATATGCATTAAGTAAAAAGCGGTTATTTTAATATTACAAACAGACACTCCAATTTTATTTAGTTGTATAGATATTTTTAGAATCTTAATTCTCCTTCTTACTTACTTTACTTAACTTTGTTTATTCTGATTTTTTTAATATATTTAGATTAACATTTTATGATAGGTACTAATGTATTGTGAATGATTTTGGAATGAGACAAAAAATAATCTTCTATTAGAAAATATTATAAATTTTCAAGTTATTACCGTTATGGTAACAGTTGTGGTATCTAAAATAAATAATAGCATTTAATTCTAATGAAAATATTGAACACTAACAAATCTCATATAACTATGGACATTTATTTTTTTATTTATTTATTTCTTTATTATACACACATAATGAATACAAAGCAAAGAATGAGTTACAAAGTTGAAAATATAACAATTGGCGGTCTTATCGCTCACGGCGATTTCTTCCAGACAACCTTAGTATGGATATTGGGTGTTTATGATCTTAAGGCAGTTTATACACTAGTAACACACCATCAAGTGAATATTCAAACAATAAATAAAATAGAAAAATTCATACATATACCTACACATATACAAACATAAATATACATATTAGACCATAATATATATATTATAAATAATAAACGGAAATTATTCATAATCACAGATAGTATTTCTTTACCAGGTTCTTAAAACAGACAAGGTTTTAGCTTTTCGAATTGTCTCTGGCAAGCTGTTCCATAGTCTTACTGCTTGCACAGTTAAAGACTTGTCTGCAAACTGAGTGGAGTGCTGTGGCATTTTTAATTTTAAATTTTCTGATGACCTTAGGTCTCTGCAATGTGTATTATGTAAGAATTGAAAACGTTCTTTGAGGTAAGAGGGTGTGATTGATTTAATACTTCATTGAGATGTGTAGAGAAAATGAATGCAATAAAAATGCAAGATGTGCATCAAAGTGCCTACAATTCGAGCTTGTAGGTCTACCATTAGGCTTTCATACTTTTAGTTATTTATTTAAAACTTATTGCACATGACACGTGCAAAGGCGGATTTAATATCATCACAATTTAACAGCCACATTGTCCTACAAATTACGTGTTACGTTATCCCGGCCCTATTACCCTTTTTCCCTGCTACCCCTGTTAGTTACCACAATCGAAAAAAATTATAAGGTGAAAGGTGGGCCCCTCATCAAAATGAAGCTACTCACGAAAAATTAACTTGATAGTAATAACTTGCACAATTTGTTCCGGGGATTCCAGACTATTAGTCATAGTTTTAATTATTTTCGTCTCAATTTACATGAAATATTCGAATTTCATTACAAATTTAATTAAAAAATCATTTTATACTATTATCGTTGTAGTGGATTATCGTAATAATTATTTGTGGGTTTCACTTGCTAATTGTAAAGAAATTCAAGTCATTAAACCAAATATTAAATTTACTTTACCAATGGCTTCATCAATTGGTGTCATCATGAACTCAAGAAGTGTCACGCATATGATGACACGATTGCAAACAAATCACATCACATTACGTTCATTTCGTAACGAAACAGTCTTCGAACAAAACTGCCATCTCACAAAGTAACACTTTTAGTCGAAGCCACACGTTGCGACCAAAAAAAAAACGTAATGTATGAATAAAACCTTACAAAACAAACACCACTAACCTTTACACCTCGAAGTTTAAAAAAGTAGCGTCGACAAAAAAGTCGAAGCACAATAAATAAATATGGGAGGAAGAATGTCGCGGTGTGGCGCGAAGTGGTCAAGCCCAGCTTCGAGGTACAAAACGAACAAATGCTGACCGGCTTGAACAAGATCTGGCTACTGTTCAATGTTTAAGGCCCATTGTTCCTCCATTTGTCTATTCATATCTACATTTCATAGCGTCTTTTGTTTTTAACCACCTTCAAAACAAGGAGAAGGTTTCTCAATTCGACCGTATATATTTTTTTTTTATGTGTGTTCGCGGATAACTTTGTCGTTTAAGAACCGATTTTGATGATTCTTTTTTTAATGGAAAGGAGATATCCCAACGGTGGTACCGTGATAAGGACACTAAGATTTGATGATGGCATCCAAGAGAAATCGAGTCAAACCTTGAAGTCGGTTTTAGTTTTGTTAAAATTTTACTTGTTTATATAGTCATACCTGTTCGATTGTACCTCAATTGATAACGTATCAAGATATTTCAAGCAAGAAACACGATAGAATATGTGTAAAAATAGGATATTACTAGATTTGATCAAGGAATTTGATACTTTAGCTTGTTCTCTATAATTCTAGATCCAAAAGCATGCTAGAGGTAATCGAATCTCTTACATACCTACAGAGTTTTTCATAAATATGTTTACTCAACCCCATATTTGGCCTCAATGATTATCAAGTAAGCAAGTAACTTTTGTAAGTCCTTATTCTATGGACGATTTCAATACGGTAATTGGATGTCTTGGAGGATGCTTTTACCCACAAGGGGCTCCACACACTTAACTACGCAAGATACAAGCGTAGCTTAGTTTGGGTGCCTATAGCGATTACTGTAACCTTTTTTGTACAATTATTTGATTAAATTTGAATTTGAATTTGAAATTTGAACTAAAAAATCTAAATAAATTAATTTTCTTTTTTACAGAATCTTATATTATGTAGTATAAAGTAGGCTTCAAGTATATTTTTTTCATTTCTGTATTGTAACTTGCGTGGAATAATAAAGTTTTATTATTATTATAATTTTGTAAGTAACTGTTTATTTCATTCATAACTGTTGTCAAATAGTTTAAATCTAATACTGATTTGAAGGCATGCAAAAATTAAAATATTAAGTTGGTATTTATGAGTTTTTGTTATAAATTGTTATCCTTTTTTTTATTAGAAGAGAAGATATTAAGATGTTCGATTCCAAACGTGGTCACTTCAGTAGACCCGCAAATTCATGCTGAATGCTGTTTCCTCCCCTTATGTAGATAAAACATAATAAATAATAAAAAAAAAGTAAATATTTTGGACATCTAACACACAACGCCATCTAGTCCCAAGCTAAGCAGAGCTTGTGTTATGGGTACTAGACAACTGGTAAAAATACATATATACTTTTTTTGTAAATACATACATATTATACATAAAAAACACCCAAACTCCGAAACAAATATTTGTAGATCATACAAACATTTGTTGTCCGACCCGGGCATCGAACCCGAGACCTCATGATCAGCAGTCGCACACGCCAACCGCGAAACCGACGAGGCAGTCGCACTGACATTCATTGAATACGTAATTAATCTATACAAATAAATAAAATTGGAGTGTCTGTTTGTAATTTTAAAATAACCGCTTTTTACTAAATGCATATGTATGTATACACGTTACATATAACAAAAATGAGTTAATAAAAAAAATTGTCTGTCTGTCTATCTGTCTGTCTGTCTGTTTGTTCCGGGTAAAGTCTGAAACGGCTAGACGAATTTTGACGGGACTTTCACTGGCAGGTAGCTGATGATCCAGGGATTAACTTAGGCTACTTGTTTTAGACTAACTTTGTCCCGCGGCGTTACTTGCGGTACGACGATAACCGCGGGTAACACCAACAGTTCAGCTAGTTATAAATAAGAAGCACATTAGACGCCGACTGCCGCCATACAAAGAAACATATAAAACTATTTACAGTGAGTCGGTCAATCGCAAACAACGGCTGAGTTTCCAGACTATTTGCTCGAGTTCAACCGTACTGTATTATATAAATAAGCATCTGAGTGAACAAACACACCTTCCACACGAATGAGAAATAGATGAAAACATGTTCAAGAGACGTGGCTTTTTGTAATGTACTGTCGACTTCTGGTAGCCTGGTACTTGAGGTGAAGATACAGAGAAAAGTTTAGTAGTTTTTATACCACATCAGTGGCAAATAAGAAATAGAAATGTGTACGAAATTTATGAATGAGTGTTATCTATCTATTATAATTATCATTTTCATTCTTGTTTATTTATATGAGTAAGCTGAATCTCGAAAACGGTTACAACGATTTTCATGGCATTTGGCATGCGGGGCAATCGTTGATTTAGCTAGGTTTCATTTTTAACCCCCAACGTAAAAAGAATGAAAGGGTGTCATAAGTTTGACGTCGATGATTTGCTGTCTGTGGTATCGTAGCACTCAAACGAATGGTACGATTTTGATGCGGTTTTTTTTTCCTTTGAAAGCCAGTTTCCTTATGGTAGTTCTAAGCTATATTTGCGTAATATCGGTCCAGCAGTGTAAGAGTATCAGTTCTTTTCCAAAATGATGTAAGGCTTTTTCGGCGTATTACTCGATTAAGTTCTTGCGTAGAGTATGTTTTAATTTTAGCTTGTTATTATTTAATTTACGTTTGCACCGACATCCCTAAAGGATGAAGATTGACTGACACAAATTAGATTTGCAAAATATGAGATGTTTGGGTTTATTTTTGTTAAGTGAAACAACAATAGAAAAAGCACCAGTAATACAAATTTTAGAGATGTTATTAATCGATATCAAAAACGGAGGAGGTTATCAATTCGACTGTTTTTTTTTCTATGTTTGTTACCTCATAACTCGTAACTCTCTACTGGATGAACCGATTTTGATAGTTCTGTTTTTGAAAGTTAATGCTTTTCGTGTGGTCCAATTTCAATTTTGTCCAGTTCTTGAAGTCGATTTCTTTTTGTTATTTATTTTTTAAATGGTGTAAATAACCGATTACTTCCTGCACAGTTGACCTTCCAATAATAAAGTGTATCGCTATCTCGAACAATGTTAACTTTATGGTATTAGAACAAAGAGGCATCGGAAATCCTCCGGCGGCCGAGCGTTTTAGCACAACCATAAAAATATTATACGCGCCGGTAGGGACACCATGTTTGATCAGAATGTGGGAAACTTATAATAAAAATGACTGCTTTTAAGATTAAAGATAAAACAAATTATAGTCACGATTACATATTGTTTTTTTTACTTTTATAAATGCCTACATATACGTTAGGAAAGCATTTTCAAAAATTACAAATATACTTACGTATTATGTAGAGAAATGCTTACGGAAATAAAACGAGGTAACATAATAAAATAATATGTATGTGAGCTGGATGCGAGAAGCCGAGGATCGAACCAAGTGGCGCGCAATTGGAGAGGCCTATGTCCAGCAGTGGACTGCGATAGGCTGATGATGATGATGATGAATAATAAACTGGTATCGCATAAAAAAAATAAGAAATCCAGAAAAATACTTTCTACTGCTTTTCAAATCAATTAAAAAGTAAAACAAAGTAAATATCATTTCTATATCCTGCAAAAAATTTTTTTAGAACTTTAGAGAACTTCTCGACTTGAAACCTAACTACTTTAATTTCATTAATAGAAAGAGACAGAAATTGTTTGCATGAATGAATGAAATGAAATCGTCTTCTACTTTTACACTTGTTAAGAGTTATTTCACTCGAACTTTTCACTGAATTCCAAATTTCTAATTATTATAAGATGATGGCTTTGGTTTAAATGCATAAACTCATGCTTGTATATTGTATAGTATGTAGATCGATATCTATTAAAAGCTCACATTTGGCCAACGGATTACAAACTTTTGATAAAATATGAATGATTTGCTTTATATAGCCTCTTCATAAAAATTGGTTCAGTAGTTTAGGCGAACATACAAACATACATAGACTGTAAAAAGTATTACCCTTTTTTAGAAAATAATAAAATAGAAACGAAAAGCCTAATAGTGCTTGTAAATGGTTTACGAAAAACACTTGCCTATTGATAAAATAATAATATTTTATTAAAGTAGTCAAAAAAAAAGATTAAGCTAATTTGAATGCGCAAATTGAATCGAACTGAGATTCTAATGTTTGTATAGTTTATTAATGAAGTGAGTATAAGTAGTTTATGAATGAAATGAAGCCGCTTCCCTTGTCTGTTCGCTTAGATCTTTTAAACCAATTTATGGAATTTGAGGCAGTTTTTAATAATAATGATTAGAAAGGAAGGTTTATATGTGTAAATCTGATTGCCTCTGTGGCGCAGTGATAGCGTATGCGACTGCTATGCTTGAGGTCACGGGTTCGATTCCCAGGTCGGACCAAATGTTTATATGATCTGCCAATATGTACTTGTTTCGGAATTTAGGTGTTTTTTTTATTATATATAAATTATGTATGTATATACAAAAAAAAAGTATATAAGTATTTCTATCAGTTGTCCAGTACCCATAACACAAGCTCTGCTTAGCTTGGGACTGGATTGCGTTTTGTGTTAGATGTCCGAAATATTTATTTATTTATAAACTGAGAATTTCAAAGACATTCATGCGAAGCAAGGCCGGGTCGCCAGTTAAGTATGAATAGTTCCGTCTCTACAGGTACAATATATCTATGAAACGCGTATACCGTTGTCACCCTACTGCCAAGCTGCCGGCCACCGTTTGGTTCGTTGTTATTTACCCAACCTATAGCGCACATTTCCTGATAATTCGCACATTCTCTACATCAGACCTGATCAATAATGATTCGGGTTGGAGATTCCGTTCACTGTTACTGCCATATTCAGGCCTAAAATGTAAGATAGTTTTATTTATAACCATTGTTTTGGTCGGACCAAATGTTTATATGATCTACAAATATTTGTTTCGGAGTTTGGGTGTTTACTATGTATAATATGTATGCATTTACAAAAAAAAGTATATATGTATTTGTATCAGTTGTCTAGTACCCATAACACAAGCTCTGCTTAGCTTGGGACTAGATGGCGTTGTGTGATAGATGTCTGAATTTTTTTTTTTGTTTAATAAACAAATATTCTTCATATAAAAGATCTAATACTATGTTTCAAAGAGCTACTGTATGTATGTAATCTGCATCTTGGAAACGGCTCCAACCATTTTCATGACAAATAGTGTGCATTGAATTTCCGGGCGATAAATCGATCTAGCAAGGATTCGTTTTTAAAATATTTATCTATACAAATAAATAAAATTGAAGTGTCTGTTTGTAATATTAAAATAACCGGTTTTTACTAAATGCATATGTATGTAAACACGGTACATATACCAAAAATGTAGTTAACATTTTTTTGTCTGACTGTCTGTATGGCTGGTAGGTAGGTAGATATTATCAAGCAGATTAATAACCAGTCAAAAGTTAATAACCAAAAAATAAAAAACTTTCACTACATCACATTTTAACAAAAATAAAACGTTGCCCCATTCCCTGTCTGCTACGCGTTTTGTTTACTAAGGTCTTCCATTATTAAAAAGATGTATTGCTAGTGACGTGCCACTGTACGTAGCCTATCGACATCGATAAAAATAAATGGCACGCGTACCCTCATTCGTTATTCTCGACGATTAGACAGTTAAAATGGTCGCCAGTTTCGTTACATGAGAAATCTTTTTCTATCATTAATTATTCTGTCCTTTTTGGTGTTACGGTTTTAATAGTTTATAAAATGCAGATCTGTATTTAATGGATAATGTACTGTATTAAATAGTGGAACTTTATATTTCGGTTAGTGTAAAGTTATCTAGTTTTGCAGTTCTATTTGATTATCTAAATATTGAGTATTTTTACGTCACGTTTGCGTGTTGCCCCAATTATTTTAGAAGTATTTCTTTTTTTAATTCAGATGCAGTATTTATGTGCAATTATTTCTGTGTATAAAATAATACTACCTTTTCCAAGCACTGTCCACGTCAGTTAGTTATATTTTATTAATTAATGATTAATAAGGTACATAACATTAATAAACTGAAACAAATAAGTATTTAATATTAAAATAGGAATCTGCGGAATTGCTACCATGTACCTTTTTGTTTGTGAGTTTCCAATATTTCGGTGCTGTTGCAAGCACCGAAATATCGGATACTCACAGCCATGATCACGGAGTAATGTCTGTCTGCAATCCCGCAGATTCCTATTTTAATGTTACTGACCATGAAAGTTTAAAAGTATTTAATAATATTTTTTTATTAAAATGTCTATTGTGTACATACGTAAAATAAATAAAAGAAAGCAAAAGATGGGTTGCAAAATATGAAAATATAACGATCGACAATGCTATCGCTCACGGCTATCTTCCAGACAGCTATAATACAGATTTACAGTATCCAAAAATTTTGGGCAGTTTACATACAAAGTAACAGTACCTGCATGACCTTTTTTTTTTCAAAAACGAATCCCATGTAGATTGATTTATCGCCCTTGAAACCCCCTGCAAACAAAATTTCATAAAAGTGGTTGGAGCCGTTTCCGAGATTCAGATTAAAAATGCAGGTATTAGGTAATACTTATTGATGTTTTGAGTGTGTAGGTATTTAGTGATGATAACAGCACCAAATAACAATTTATTATTAATTTTCAAAATTTATTTTCGAAGTATGCTCACAATTTGTAATCACTGTCCGTTAATTAACTAGAATGTTCTTTTAGTTTAGCATGTAAAATGTAGTGTGTTCAAAGGGAATAGGGAAAGAAAAAAATCCTAATAGGCAAAATATGGCATGGGAAAGTCACATTGTGGCACAAATCATATAACAAATACAGTTAAACACAGAAAGCCGTTGTTGTATTATTACGTTGCTATCCACCAAGTGAGTGATATCATCTGAGATCAGAGCCCTCCAAACCTTCTTCCTCCAATTCGACCGGAGGGGTTCTCTTGTGACTCTAAATTTGGAAGTATTGATAGACGACAGTCACTAATTGGTGACCCATCTGCCTATTTGCCCCTACCTTTGAAATGTATGTATAGTCACTTATGCTTAGTGATTTGCTGAAACACTATTCTAAGCCATTAGCCAGATCAAAGTATCCCATCAAAGTATTTGCATATTGTAGCGCTAAAACACAAATATTTTCATAGAAACACTGTCGATGAGACTGTCCATTTTACCCCTTACAAAAATATAATTATATCGGGCAGCGTGTGCCCCTGCATTATGAAGCATTAGCATGCGCTCCGCGGCGTACTATATTAAGATTTATTAACCCTATAAGTTAGGGTCTAAGTCCCTGGCTTAGCCCAACGTGTAATGTTTGATTATTTCTCCTTTTAACACTGTGGTTTTAACAATTAGCATTTTTTACTTGTACCAAATAAAATATGAGATTGTTATCATTAAGTACAAAAAAAAGCTATTTTCTCTACAATGTCAATCAATTTCAAAAATGTGTATATTTGTACAGTTATGATTTGCTTAGATTTATAAATCACTAAAACTCATTAAAACGCAGCGTTTTAATGAGTTTTAGTAATTTATAAATCTGCCTCATAAGTTTTGCTAAAACTATAATAAAAGTCTTCGTTTTACTTCTAAAAATAAAATTAAGTCAGGTTATGTTTTAATATTTTTCATGTTTGTATATATAATGAAATGGTTATTTATTAATATCACAATAAACACAGTTTTTAATTAATATGTATAAAGCATAATCCATCAAACTGCATATTAAAAATACCAACAACACCGACTGGCGGATAATATACAACAGTGTTGTGTTTTTCACTTATAACCATATCATCATTACAGAGTTAATTAATTAATATTATTAGAATGATGAATCATAACCAATGAGGGTGGTTCTGTTAACAATGAACGAACATCGTAATAAAATGTTTTAACACCTGGACGAACTGTATTGATCGACAGGTGTACTCTTTATCGATATGTCGATAATTACAATTTATAGGTCAATGCACTATTTTAACCAGCTGATTCAAACTGAAATTATAGTAATGGTTACCGTGGGCTATCTTCTTTATTTTTAAAAGTTTTAACAAAAATAAAACCGACTTCAAGGTTTGACTTGATTTCTCCTGGATGCCATCATCAGATCTTAGTGTCCTTATCATGGTACCACCGTTGGCATATCTCCTTTCCATTAAAAAGAAAAACTGATATTCAGGTAAAACCGGTTGAACTACTGACCCGAAAGAATATTGGGCAGTAGCTGAACCCCGCAGTTATCCTCGTATCGCGAGTAACGCCGCAGGACAAAGTTAGTCTAAAAAAAGTAGCCTAAGTTACTCCCTGGATCATCAACTTCTGCCAGTGAAAATCCCGTGAAAATTGATTTAGTCGTTCCAGAACAACAGAGTCCCGAACAAACAGACAGACAGACAACATTTTTTGAAATATTTTTTTGGTATATTTACCGTGTATACATACATGTTTATTAGTATAGATGTATAGATAATATTGGGAATTATAAAGGCTAAAAAGAGTAAAAAGAAGAAGGTTACTGTAAGTACCAACACCTTACTTCACCTTACTTTACCTTACGAGATAAACATATGTATAATATCATCGTTGAATTTTTAGTACACCTCACAAAATTACTTCGAAACAAACCGGTCCTCGTACCGGTACCATTGTAATTCAATTGTGATTTTTATCTATATTTAACTATGGGCGGCGGTGGCCACTTACCATCAGATGATACATGTGCTTCCTTGTCCCCCCTCCTCTCCTTAACATGAAAAATGATCTTAACATCTATATTTACACATTATACAATTATCACATTCAAATCTACGTTAAAATAATTATTCGATGTTGCTTTTTCTTATATTTTGTTCTAATTACAAACTATCTAGGGTAAAAGCAGTATAGCTGCCCCATTTTTCGAATATTTTTTTTTTTTAAATTCGAAATTAAAATTAATATTAATTATCATCCTTAAATAGTTTTTAGTATTTTGTCTCAATTCTTCGAAAGCAAACTGCTACGCTATCTTCTGTCCAGTTGATGTCGCGTGGCACCACGCCCGGTTTTCGCTTATATTTGCGAGGTATTCTGCTTACCTAGAATAAATAAATCAAACTGTAAAGTAGATATTTATTTAATTTACAACAAGTTAGAGTCAAAGTAAATTCGAAAAAACAACATAAAAATAAAATCCGTCTTTGCTTGTTGAGCATTTTTTAGTCACTAGGAGCAACTATCCGCGACAGTATGAGGGCGACTATCCTTTTTGATACGGATTCTTGGCCTTTTTATTTGCGAAATAAAAAATATATTTAGCAATAAAACTTTTTTTTTTACACAACCCCCTCTTGTCCGTGTGTGTGTAGTGTTATGGGTACTAGACAACTAATATAAATACATATATACTTTTTTTTTGTAAATAAATACATGTCTTAGATAGAAAGATAGATAGAAAAGAAAGGTCAAACTCCGAAACAAATGTTTGCAGATCATACAAACATTAGGTCCGACCCGGGAATCGAACCCGAGACCTCAAGCACAACAGTCGCATATGCGACCAGTGCGCCACAGAGGCAGTTAAAGTAATTCAAACTCTAATGCATGCAAAGAAACAAAAAGTTGACTGAAAACATGATCAGTAATAAAAATATTCAATAGAAATTACTCACCAATATAATTATAACACCCGTCAAAGTTAGTAAGATTTTTGCTCATACGGACAATTCGATGGCTTAGTCAGTATTTGGCCTGCGGGGCGGTCATTATTTATTGTAGTAAAGCGCTAACACAACTTATAATCTTAACATAGTTTATTAAAAACCGGGGCATGTATCCGTCCGGGGCAACTATCCGGCTTTTACCTTAAATTAAAAATTTCATTGAAATCTGTCCAGCAATTTCAAAGTATTCCGTATATACATATATACAAACATATACCTACCTACACATTTTTAATTTATAAAATTCGCATTTATAATATTATAACACACCTTATAACCCAAATATTATTCATAAGGCATTACCGAAACCAGAAATTGCATCACATAAACACTTATCACAATAAAAGATAATGTTGCCAGCAAAAAATACACCCCATAATCTGGCAACCCCATAATACGGGGATTTACTTGTGATTTAGCATTATTTGGCGCCATTTGCAATAAAATTGTATTGAGAATCAGTTGCGAGTTAATTTTGTTGGTTCAGGGGTGTGGTAGGGTCAGTGTTCGATTCCCAGGTGGGTTAGAAAATAAGAAATGAGTGATCATTAGTTTCGTTGACCGGTAATGGTTCTTGGTGGAGGGACTGTGTTAGTTATTGGTGTGGACTAAAATCTTTGTGGGAATTAATGACGGAGAGGATGATATTTGAAGCTGAGCATTTGTCTTCTTTAGCAAACTTCTGAATCTCGAAAAGAATAGAAAAAAACTCGGAGAAATACGAATGTAGGAAGGCCTTTTCATTTTGTGAGTATAATCGATCTTTATTTTCTTCCCGGTTTAAAATACAGGTGATAGAGAAGTCTATATCAGTAAAGAGATTACGTAGAGGATGTTTCATTACTCGTTTAGTGACAAAAAAAGTAGAAAAGTGTTATTTTAGCGAATACTTAATAACGCAGTTACTTCAAATTAGAATAAAATATATTTTCCTCCTGTAAAAACTACAAAAAAAAAACAAAAGTTTAATACAACAAAAATTGTGCTTAATGTTAAAATTAGTAAAGAAATTGGTTTTTGATGACTTTAAAACATGTGGGTAGATTTAGTTCCAACAAAAATTAAAAAAATATTATCTTTCTATTTCTATTTTTGAAGTAAAAACTTGAAGAGGTTTACACTTCAAAAATAGACATAGAAAGATAAAAAAAATAATGACGATATTATTAAGTTGTTTGGTTTTCACTTCTATCCGCAGTCCACAAAGACTGTCCACACTTATTTTTATAAATAATAGTTAATCAAACAAAGCTAACATTTTCACAAATAACATATTTAATCTAGAATTTGAAAAGTCATCTACAACTAGTAGAAAGTTACACATCAGAACCATCATTTAAATCCATACAAAATAATGATAAGTAGGAAACACATCGATTTTGCAAGTAAATTTAACTTTTTTATTCCACGATTAATTAATTCAGTAAAGAAATTAAGATAAATATAAATACCACATCACTACCAGGTTGCTATAACTGTGGTTTGACCAACCCTCACACGTTAACTCCCGTTTATAATAATCATATCTACAGTGTTGCCAGTAACCAATTTACAATTTTCCACTAAATTTAGTACGACCGGCAAACAACTCCCACAAAACTATTCCCGACACCTAATTATTCGTTCCCCTCTGTTACCCCATGGTGTAATCCCTGTTCTATATTGACTTTTAAATCCTCCGCTCGCCGGCAGGGGGCGCCAGCTGCTCTGTTATTAATACGGATTACGACGCTCAATTAAATACGTGTTTTGGTTTATGCAGCCCTAATATTATGGTATGCAGATTATAATTTATTTATATGATTTTTGGACAGTGTTGAGAAATCTTTTTTTTTTATAAGATTTATGTCCAAACATGGGATAATATGGATTATTCTACTACTTACTACCCTAATAACCCTGTTAAATAACCTTGTTCAAGTAGTCAGATCGGAGTGTCTGTGAATTTAGGTAAGACTAGCTGAACCCCGCGGTGTTACCCGCGGTTATTGTTGTATCGCAAGTAACTTTTTTTAGACTAACGTTGTCCACGTTAGTCTAAAAAAAGTTACTCCCCGGATCATCAGCTACCTGCCAATGAAAGTCCCGTCAAAATCCGTCCAGCCGTTCCAGAGATTACCCGGAACAAACAGACAGACACAGACAGACAGACAGACAGACAAAATTTTTTTTAACTACATTTTTGGTATATGTATCGTGTATACATACATATGCATTAAGTAAAAAGCGGTTATTTTAATATTACAAACAGACACTCCAATTTTATTTATTTGTATAGATTCAGCAAGTGCCTCTAGAATCCCTTAAAAAGAACTGATTCTCCGAGTGGCAGGCGTTCGACTTTTTTCGTTCACGTTCGTCTCCAAGGACATATGAGATAGAAGAGGGCTAATGAAGCACAAAGGGTCCTAAATAGAGGCTTTGAGTCTTTTAATGTATTTTGTATGTCTTCAATAGTTATCGTTACTTCGGCTATGTTAGTAACAGTTTTCTCATTCCTATAATTATCATACTAATTCGTAATGAGGTCATACTATAATCTCAGTACAAATTATTTTCTTTAATACTAACTCTTATCTTTACGCAGTATACCACTCAACTGATTTTAATTCAGTTTTCAGTAACAGATAGAGTGATTCAAGAGAAAGGTTCATTCATGTAATACATGCTTATTACCTATTGTAGCAAGGTAGAGCCACATTCATTTCAGCACGGTTGGATCGGCTCGACCGGAGCGGTACTACCCTCGCCCAGAAAATCAATGTAAACTGACAGCGCTCGTGCTGTCGCGTTTCGTTGGTGAGTGCGAGACCGGAGGCCACCACACTGCATTGTTGCATTGTCTGCATTCGCAGTATGGTGACCACCACTCTTGGATTATGCTTATGCTTTCCGTCAGGCAGAGTAGAGTCATTTTGGCAGGGTCAAAGTAAAAAATAAAATTAGAGGAAATCCGAAAATTTTAAAGACATTTATACACATGGATAGTGGTGTATTTATAATGTTTAAACGTATTACTAAACAAAAAATATTACATTTGAATTTTCAAAATATCAATAGTCTTAGTAAGAAATGCTAAACGCCATTAGTTACCTAAAACCATGAAAACCCCTACTCTTTGCCTTATAATTGTGTAAATGTAAAATTAAATTAAATATCAATATAATAATAATACTTCTTTACTATTATAAACTTTACTAAAATGATAGCTTTCCTCACAAACTGTACCCTTAAATGACGTATTCAAAAATCCTTTTAGCACTCTCCTCCTCATTAATTATCACTCACCATGACAATACGATCCCTCTGAAAAGAAACTGTTCCATTAACAAACATGAAGGGCGGTGTCTTAGTACATGCAGTCCCAAGTTAGTGTTGGACAGCTACATGTGAATGATATTAAACCTCCCTTGAGACCTCCTAGGCGGGTTTGCGGCCCTGGTACTCTCAGTACAGACAGTCCTGCTTTGTAGGGTGATAAAATAATAATAATGTTTTAATATTTATGAAGTATTTTATGGTGGTGTGATATAGAAACTATCTTAGTCATGGTATATTTTTTTGGGAACTTTTTGTAAAAAAAAAACCGGCCAAGTGCGAATCGCACTCGTGCGTCAAGGGTTCCGAACAAACCTGTAGGTATATTATAGGATGTAACTAAAATGTATACTTTTCGCGTTTTTTTCCTTTATATGTGCTGTAAATCATTGCTTCATACCAAATTTCAAGAGTCTGAGTTCGCAGGAAGTACCCTGTAGGTTTTGATTCCCTTAAAAGTGTCGAAAATTTGCAGCATAAACAGCTGTATCTTTTGATTACGCTGGCTTAGAAGTTTGACTTTTTCACAGCTCTAATGGACAGTAGACTTGAGTATTTGATATGAATTACAGCTTATACCTACACGAGTTCCTGAAAAAAGAGGTCTTGACAGACAGGCAGACAACAAAGTTATCCTATAAGGGTTCCGTTTTTTCCTTTTGAGGTACGGAACCCTATAAAGAAGCTCCAAACTTTAAATCACAGATTTATCTCAGTGACAGATGGCTACGAAACCGACAAAATAACTTTGAACAAACTATTTTCAACATTAATTAAAACCTTTGCACATTGCGGTGCCCCAAAATTAATCTGGGAAAGGACATTAAAGCTATAACCAGTTAAACCCACGTTTGTAGTCGCTACTGTCATCATGCATACTTTGTTTATAACGTAAATAACATTGTTTGAGCACGTAAAGCTGTCGGTCCTGCGCCTGATCTCTCCCCGATCGTGTCGATTAACCGTCCCATCGGATTTTGAGAGTGAGGGAACAGAGAGTGCACCTGTGTTTGCGCATACACTTGTGCACTATAATATCTACTGCGTAGTTGGCTACTCTCCGTTGAGACTGGCCGCCGTGACCGAGAACATTATATTATAACCATTTCTTAAAAATGGAGCAGAGAATGCCAATTTTTAAATCCCTAGCATATTTGAAAACGTCAATTTCATGAGTGTGTTTAATAAAATAAGACTGTTTCTAATTTTTTTTTTTTAGGTTTCTCCTTATATATTTACCCCTATTATGATGTTTAGAGAAATCTCTAAGAATTAAAGCGAGACGTAATGAACCAGCCTTCATTCAATTCCCGCACTTCCTAAGTCGCCGGATTACGAGGCGTCTACACCGAAAAATTAACTTTTCATAAAGCCAAACGATAAGCGTAAACTTTTGTTTCAAACTTTGACGACAATTGTTTATTAAGATGAATGAAGAGACTTGGAAATTAAATGTTTTGACAGTTCTTACTGGTTGATGAATATTTTAGGAATACAAAACGCTATCTAAGAGTTTAAATATAGCTTGTACTATCTGTAGAACACAGTTGAAAATAATCCAAACGCTGTCACATCACATCAACAGTGCTGTCCCAGCCAGAGGCCCAATGATGCAGAAGCTTCTCAATAAGCCGCCATAGTGTGTGTGGGTAGCCACCACGCTTCATTGTTTGCATCCTGCTTTTGTTTTCCATCAGGCAGAATAGAGTTACCTTGGCAGGTCCATTTATAAAAAAAAAAGTATTACTAACCGACATACTAAATACCTAGTATATTTTTGTCCGTGTTGAAAATCATATTTCTTATGTAAGCGCGTTTTCACTGAGCGGATCTCGTGTAGTTCACATATTGGAACATTAATCGCCGTAACTAAAATGTTATATATACACACAATGATATCTATATACGCAATAATAATGAAAATTAGGTCAGCAACCGTAAACTCAATCGAATAGTTTATTAATCTCTCAGCCAGTCTATATTTGTATATGTGTACCGAAATACGAAATAGTTGTTCTCGATTTAGGGCCGAGTGATGATCTTAGCAACTCAAACAATGATTTGACTTAAGTAATGCTCCATTGAGCGTTACCTCATTCACTGTCGTCATCGCTTGAATTTGGTTGATGAATTTATCTAAATCTATACTAATATTATGAAGCTGAAGAGGTTCTTTGCGTGCGTTAATTTCAGAAATCACTCGCTCGAAATAAAAGTAATAAGTTGGTAAATCCTATTTATCGGGGTTAACTTTCAGCTCTATAACATCACTTTATAAAAAACCTAAAGATAAGTAAAATATAAATGTTAACTTCAAAGTTTCGAGTCCATGAATTTTTATTTTTTAACGATACAGCAATGTAGTCACAACTCTATCTGAAATAAAAATAACAACCTTATTCGAAATTTAAACCACACAGGTTACTGAGAGCTCTCTTCTTTTTTAACGGTTTGAAAATAGAACGTGATATTTAAAAACCCATGTACATTGCTCCCTCCAGTATTATTTACGTAGACATTGTTCACACACAGACACTCATACACACACAAACACACAGCGCTACATAACGATACCGGAAGGAAGGCGGGCGGGGCATGCAGTAAGGATTACAGTTATTCGATCCGGTATCGATAGTATCGACATTTATTACTTTAACTTTTATAACACTCACCAAATTCTACAATAAATAAGTTTTATACATATAGCTAAAGTTATTGACGAAGCTTGAGGATTCAACATTGACTATTTCAATAGCATGATTTTCGTAAGAATCCACAGAAACAAGTATATTGAAGACATAGACAAGGTATAGTTTAAACAAAAGTAATCTAAATCGGTGGTAGGATTTTTTTTTTATAATTACATATACATAAAGGAGTTTTTTTTAAAATAATAGGAATTTTGCAGTGAATGATTGAAAGTCCATCAAAGATTATAAATATCTTAATAATAAAGCACTGAAATCTCATACAAAGGAAATACCTATATATCTTACATTTCCAAAAAATATAATTTATTAGCGTTTAGTTATTATACAACTGTCTAGAGAAGAACTCCAATATTTGTGTTCATGTATTAGGGATTCATTCCATCACGAGTTATAAATATTTAAATACAAAAAAGTACTAGTGACACTAGTTTACTAGCTAGTAAAGCTTTGCACTAGTTTTTTCAATGTCATGTTTTAGTAATTACAATTACGTAATTTGTTAGCTGATATGAAATATTCTGTCCCCTTTCTATTGCATAGTCTTTAGATTAGGTTCACTAGCTTACAACTAGATTAATCAGTAGAAAACTGTACATAATTAATGTAATAGACTAGCTGATCCTGCGAACTTCGTACCGCCATATTTTTGTTTCAGCTTCCCACAGAGTCCCGGAAAAAAACTTTTCCGTTATCTTTCAATTTTTTTTGTACACAATCCTTTTCTTAACAGTAACGAACACATAAAAACAGAATTATTTAATTTGGTGCAGCCGATTGGAGCTTATGTGCGTACATACATTTCAGTAATTAATTTTTATATACGATATAGATATAGACTTCTGGAAGTGACTTCGAACATCCTTCAAAATGTTCTTTAAGTTCCAATATTTTTATTTAATCTCAATGTAAGGACTTAGAAACCAGAAAACTACACTGCAAATAGTGATAGCAAAGTTATATAGATTAAAATTTTTATAAAACAATTCAATACAAAATATCGATATCGGTTAATCCCATCACTACAGTCTGGTTGGGTGTACGCTTGCGCGCGTATGTATCGAGCGATGTCCTATATACCCAGCTATATACTACGTCACTTGTATTGCCTTCTACGCAAGACATTTAGGGATAAAACCTTTTGTTTTGTATTGCCAGTAAAGAATATTTTATTCTACTTAAGTTCTTGACCAGAATTTGTACAATGCTTTTTGAAAGAATTTAAGAATTTGTTGGCTTAATATTTACAATACAAGTATTTAATAAGTAATGTATTTACAATACAATGCTATACTGTAGCACAATGAGGTCGAAGAAAAGAACAAACCATCTTTTAACAGTTTGTATATCATGTTCAAGTTTCAGTTCAATCAATACAAATAAATAAAATTGGAGTGTCTGTTTGTAATATTAAAATAACCGCTTTTTACTAAATGCATATATATGTATGTACACAGGGTAAATATACCGAAAATTTAGTAATTTTTTTTTGTCTGTTTGTTTGTTCCGGGTATAATCTCTGGAACGGCTGGACTGATTTTGACGGGACTTTCACTGGCAGGTAGCTGATAATCTAATCCAGGGAGTAACTTAGGCTACTTTTTTTAGACTAACTTTGTCCCGCGGCGTTACTCGCGGTACGACAATAACCGCGGGTAACACCGTGGGGTTCAGCTAGTCGCACATAAAAATTTATGAAGTAAGATTTTATTTGACAGTCTGCTAAAGGGACTGTGCTCAGTCTGATGAAAAGCTTGGGTAGAATGTAGAATACGTCAGTAAGGGCCACCATCTTACGTTATATTATCATAACTACAAGAGATTAACTTTAATAAATGCAAAAGGGCTGAACGTAGATGAAATTTTTAAAGATAAACTGTCAGTAAATTGCAACGAAAGTATTCTTTAAGGGTGCTCCCACACAGTGGTTATAAAATGTTAGAGAATATTGGATAACATTTGTTGGATAACATTCAATCTCTTCAGCTTTATAATATTACTAGCTGAACCCCGCGGTGTTACCCGCGGTTATTGTTGTACCGCGAGTAACGCCGCGGGACAAAGTTAGTCTAAAAAAAGTAGCCTAAGTTACTCCCCGGATCTTCAGCTACCTTCCAGTGAAAGTCCCGTCAAAATCCGTCCAGCCGTTCCAGAGATTACCCGGAAAAAACAGACAGACAGACAGACAGACAGACAGACAGACAATTTTTTTTTTATATTTTATGTATATGTACCGTGTACACATACATATGCATTTAGTAAAAAGCGGTTATTTTAATATTACAAACAGACACTCCAATTTTATTTATTTGTATAGACTAGCAGACCCACGCAACCTCGTGTGCGTCTCCTATTGCCCGTAGCGTGATAATTTTCCCCAGTTTTAGAACATTCTTCATTGGTACTCAGCTAATGTAGATCTTAGCGTGATGATATATAGCCTATAGCCTTCCTCGATAAATAGGCTATATAACACTGAAAGAATTTTTCAAATCGGACCAGTAGTTCCTGAGATAGCGCGTTCAAACAAACAAACTCTTCAGCTTTATATATTAGTATAGATACTAGCTGACACTCGCAACCTCGTTTGCGTCTCCTATTGCCCGTAGCGTGATAATTTTCCCCTGTTTTTTGTAACATTCTTCATTGGTGCTCCGCTCCTATTGGTCTTAGCGTGATGATATATAGCCTATAGCCTTCCTCGATAAATGTTCTATCCAACACTGAAAGAATCTTTATTAGCGCGTTCAAACAAACAAACAGACAAATTCTTCAGCTTTATAATATTAGTATACATATACCTATAGGATAGATATACCAGCAACGTTTTATAAAAATAGTGTTATATGGTAGATAACTATCTGCATCTTTATCTCAACTAGTAAAACTTGCCTCAAATAATATACAAAACATCTGAGCCCAGATAACAATCTGAAAATTTATCAAGAACTTATTAAACCGGTAATAAATAATGTATCAAATATTTACAAACCCCCTTTTATGAGCCACATTCCCGTAACATAACGAAAATACAGCGATATTAACTAAAATAGTGAACGATAAACGTTTTACTTCGTCGTTTCTCGATCGAACCTTGATTCTTATTTACGATCGGTACGCGCCGCGCATACCGGTTGCTGAGTCTAAGGGATGTAGGTACAATATGGAGTAACAGTTTCTAGTTATTGTATTACTAGCCGACCCACGCAACCTCGTTTGCGTCTCCTATTGCCCGTAGCGTGATAATTTTCCTCCGTTTTAGAAACATTTTTCATTGGTGCTCTGCTCCTATTGGTCTTAGCGTGATAATATATAGCGTATAGCCTTCCTCGATAAATGAGCTTTCTAACACTGAAAAAAATTTTCAAATCGGACCAGCGGCTCCTGAGATTAGCGTGTTCAAACAAACAAACAAACTCTTCAGTTTCATATATTAGTATAGATATGCATTTAGTAAAAAGCGGTTATTTTAATATTACAAACAGACAATCCAATTTTATTTATTTGTATGGATGAAGTGGAATAAATATATATAACCACACCTATAATGTACCCTGTAAGTTCTAAGATGACACTAGTGACAGCTGTCACAGAGATCAAGCTATATTCATTCTTTATCTGAGCTATATTCAAAGACCATAACCATTGTGGAATGGAGATCGTTTTTTGTTTTTTCAAATGATTGGAAAGTGGAAGTTATGGATCAATACAGGCATGTCATGCTTAAATGAATCAATAGTCATCTGACTGTCAGAAAAAACAGATCGCAAACAAGAACCAATAACAACGAGTTATTTTACAGGAAGTTTCCATGAAATGTCTTTGACCGCTTTTCAATAGTAATGAAAAACTCGTGACTGTACCGAAATAGTGTTCATTGGAGCTGGTAGCAACATTGGCTACCGTGACTGTCTGTTTGTTCTTTTAGTTAACACACTAACCTGTGGTACAATCCATGAGCGATAGCGGTTCTAATGAGTTGATTACTGGCGAATATAGCTAACTTATTCATTACAAATTAAGTTGTTTTAGCATGTTCTGATTTATTGCGATAAACCTAGTCTGATTTTTAACCAAAATACGTACGGACAGTTGAAATATTCGAAGCCTGTCTTGGTATAATTACTGCAGGTTTGAAAATAAGCATTCATTATTTTGGTAGGCGATCTTATTTCGAAAATAAGGTAGGATTGCAAAATTCCGTTTAGGAAAATAAGAAAACGGAAATACCATACACAATCTTTGCAATAAATCTGCATAGTGGAAAAGTATAGCTTAATTAATCACACACACCTTTGTGTTAATTATCTTAAATTCATAAATATGAAATCGTCCTATAAATTTCAAATTACCAACTTTACAAGCCCCAGGGAAATGAGATTTATATCATTAGGTACTATGAGTTCTTGCAAACGAAACTAGGACGAGTAGGGAGTATTTTTTATTTAATCGCTCCCGCTACCTCTTATGACTCGTACAACGCGCTGGTAGTGTTGCACGCACAGAGTACTAGACACGAAACACAAACATCGTCCGCTAAACGTTTGCTCACGACAAAGCGCTCACGCTTGTGAAACATACCGTAAGGTTTTGTACGCAAGCTCTGTGGATATGGTTCATTGGTGGACTAAGGAGCGGGCTTGTTCATACAACGGTATAAGTGGGTGGATCGTCATTGTAATTTAAATTTTAAACAATGCCGTATACAGTCTTAGTATATTTGGTATCAATTATAAATGTTTTTTAATACTATGACTGCACAGATGGGGTAGTAATTTAAGTGGTCAGCTCGCCGCATTTTACTGTACTGAGTATTGTGGGTTCAGATCCACATCCATCCACAAATTATTGATATATATTCTTTGTGTCATCTCGTGTCTGTTTGTAAAGTCAGCAATTCAGGATAAATTCCTAAGACAAGTTTCTTTCTTTTCTCTTCTGTTGTCTTAAAAAAAAAAAATATTCAATCAATTACTATAATCATCCTCTATTTACTGCATATGTAACATCAACAATAGAATTTTAATCAAATGAATATTATAAGTAGGCATTTCCAGAGATTTCCAGAAAAAAATCAACTAATTACTCGTACTTAAACAATGTATGATAAATATGTTGTTTTGATAAATTTTATGTAATTTAAATACGAAAGACGACATTGATCTCTGTAACATAAGTCATTGAACCTAGCTCAGAGATCAGGGAGTTCGTTATAATTTGTAAAAAAAACATAACATATATATACATACATAAACAAACTCAAAATCTTCACAAAACGGTATTCAAAGATTTCTGTAATATCCTCTGGGGTATCGCAGAGATATATAACAACCCAGAAATAGGGTCTGTTCAACGATTAAAGGAACGGAACAGAATATATGTCAAACAGAATAGGGTCACGCACCCTAGGGTACAGAAATGTTCGCGAACTTCAAGACGAATGGGTTATGTTTATGAAGTTGGATTTAGAGATAGTTTTGTTAATTGTAAATAAATGTTTTGGACGTCTAACACACAACGCCATCTAGTCCCAAGGTAAGCGGAACTTGTGTTATGGGTACTAGACAACTGATATAAATACATATATACTTTTTTGTAAATACATACATATTTTACATACAAAATATCCAAACTCCCAAAACAAGTATTTGCAGGTCAAACAAATATTTGATCCGACCCGGGAATCGAACCCGAGACCCGCACAGCAGTCGCATACGTTACCACTGCGCCAACGAGGTAGTGATTCGTATTATTAATGTTTTGTAGAAGTTAAATGATTAATTTTGAGTAAACTGTGGGTGTAGAGGTTAGTGATGCTAATAGATAAGCCTTAAATTATGGGTTTGATTCCCGTCCATGACAATATTAAATGATGAGTATGATACGATCCTGTTTGGATCTGTGTCAATGTATAGGTAATTTTTATGTGTATGTACATACATGCATATATACATATATGCACACCTATTTCTCAGAGGGTAGGCAGAGACAATTGATCTTCACTTACTATGGTCCTGACACACCTCTCTGGCTACGTCCACATTCATCAATCTATGTAAATGTATGTATTTACCCGATTATATACTATAGAATATATTTAAATAGATAGATAATTATCTTACTGATCACATTTGACTTTTGCGAACCCGCGACTTTATGGCACCACTCAGAAACGTCAGAAATACCACAATACCAACAGTCGATTTAAAAAAAAAACAAATTTAAAACGCATATCATATTAATCACAAATTGTACGTCGTATGTATAAAAGAAGAACAAACAAAAACAAATGTTTCCTCAAGTGAAATAAACAAACAAAAGGCAAAGCGACCAATACCATTCCGACCGCCACTACCATAAATAATAGACTCGTGCATGTGACACTTGCCAAATGAGTTCACTCTCCCGCTTCCACAGATATCCGTCTCTCTCGCACACTTTGTCATTAGGCTGTGATGATAATAGAGCGATAGCGGAATGGATTTTAAGTTTAGTTTCATTAGTTTTATGTTTGAGTTGATAAATAAGTGGTTAGAATGTAATGATTAAGCGAATACAACGTCTTAGTTGTATTCGCTTAATCATATAAACTTTCGATACAATACTGATAGGTTTTAACTGAGTAACATGAAACAACTTACATAAATATGAGGTTGGTTTAAGATTCAAATATTAAACAGTACCAATAACAGTAGTAATAGACCTTTATCTACAAAATCCTTTTCACCAATCAATATAATAAATGATTATAAAAGACTAGAAATTATAAGTACCAGGCAGGAACCGCAAAACTTTCTCAAATTTTCGTGTTTATTAAAATAGTTATGATTGAAAACATATTATATAACACCTTTAAACGAACGATTATTCTGCATATGTATAAATAATCTCGGAAACAAACCCAATGATTTTAATAAAATTTAGTAGGTATGCAGGGGTGTTCCGGCGCAATACATCAATCTAGTTACGACTCAAGTTTAGAAAATTTACCTAAAAGAAATACCAAGCTAATTCGGTCATCAAGAACAACGTATATGTTCAAAAAACAAATTACAAATGTAAAGAATCTGTAACAAATATGTCTCGTGCACTCTTTTGCCAGCTATATTTTCGTATGAATGGTACACATGCGTATTCCCCATACAGACTTAGGACAACGCGTTAAACCAAGTTATAAATTATTTATTCACAAATCGCTATCGCTTCCGCTCCGTTTGCGTCGCGGCATTATTTACATTTTTAATGCGCTCCGCATTTCAGGCACTGGGGGCAGATTTGTTTTGTTTTAATGTGTTTGGATGTTACTGTGCTTTCATTAAGTTTGTTTGTCACACGTTCTTTGAAAATAGCAACGATTTAAATTAAATATTTAGTAGGTGGATGTGCATTATGTGAGAAGTTGATGGTATAAAAAGTTTTAATTAATTTAGTAATACATACTTTGTTTACTTAGCAAGAAAGTCGTTTTTTACTCGTTCAATAAACTGGAGAATTGGTTCCAACTTAAATATAGAAAAAATGAGAGAAAAAAAGCAAAATAGAGACTCGAGACCCAATGATGCAGAAGCATCACTAAGCCGCTATAGTGTAGATCACCATCTTGCATTGTTTGCATTCGCAAAGAGTACGGTGACCGCCACTCTTGGATGCTGCTTATGCTTTCCATCAGGCAGAGTAGAGACATTTTGGCATGGCTATACATAAAAAAAATTAAGTGTGGAGGAACGGGCGCCATGTTCCTCCAACACAAAGGGGGGATCCTCCGACCAGGCGAGGTGATCATGCCTGGTGGGCCGCGGCCCAACGGTTGATGTTGGGTTGTTGTTTACATACCTATACTAATCAGCGCAAGAACTTCTATTCGCGATTTAGGATTAGTAGTTGCCTCGTTTCATTCGTTACTTCCTAGTTCGGTGTATATTAAATCAAAGTACTTATAATTCAAAGAGATTTTTTTTTTAAATACAACTTTTTAGGTACATATCACCAGTAGTGGACTATTAAAGGCTGATGATGATGATGATCTTAGTAAAGATCTGCGATAGTGGGTCGTAACCTTTTTAACCCACTTCCAAAAAGGAGGAGGTTCTATGTTCCATTGTATATATATAGGTAGGGTAAAACCGGGAATGATGCCCCACTTTTTGAAATGCCTTCATAATTTAAAAAATATGAATTTTAAATCAATAATTTCTATGGATGTGGCTAGCTTGGTTATTCATATTGAATTATTATTTGGTTCGCTGACCTATCAGTTAAAGATTTTGCAAAACGTAGGTTTTTGTGGAACGCTCTTTTTTTGGAATAGACGCCTATCTGTATGGATATTTGACCCCCCCATAAACATAAATAGAAGGATAGATGCCTGCAGTGCGGGATAGATGCCCTTCATACTGTGTACAACAGCAATTTCCTCCAATAAACATGGATTGAATTACGAAAAATATTTATTTATAATATGACACAAATAACCATAATTAAATTTTAATAACATTTGTTCAACAAAAATATTAAAAGAATTAATTCTTAGTTTTTATTATTAAATATTAATTGTTACGTTTCACCAAACATGGTTATACTTTTTTATTACACATATTACATATTTATCTTCATAGCCTTTTTTATTACCAAGAATAATTAATAATAACCTCCGCAAATATGACCATGTATCTTCTTTCCGCTTACAGCTTAACTGGTTAACTATTCGTCTACGTCGTAAATTACGTGCTCTCACGGTCTTATACTCTATTTTAAATAACCCATCTTCGCCAACATATTTAAACTCCTACTTCCAACTCTTGTGTAGCAATCACGACAGAAACCTACGGTCCTCTAATAACCTACTTCTTCGTTGTCCATCTCAGTACAGTCCGTTCTTCTATGGAATGAGCTCCCTCTCGAAATCAGGACGGCACCAAACACTTTTACGTTCAAGGCAAAAGTAAAGCAGTACCTTTTAAAACAATTGGCCGAATCAACCTCCTTATGATTATCTTCTACTGTTAATATCGGTATCTATATGCGTGTGTATGTATTTAAATAAGTAAGTATATCCATTTGGTTATATTTGTAGGTTTATGTATGTGATATGCATACATATATGTTTGCTCAATATTTTGTTTAGTTTTTACTCTCATACACTTTTAACCAAAATGCACCTACTTCCTGTTTTTTCCGCATCACTCATCATCATCCGGTTGACTGGTAGAAAATGCCGTCGGCATTAAGTCCGCCAATGCACCAAATGTGCATGATGTATAAATAAATAAATAAATAATTGTGGTCGGCTACTAATTCACCAGTTTTTCCTGAATATCAGATTTGTATACCTATCTAGCTTTTTCCTTAGGAAGGCGGTTTTGTTTTACTATGCTGACTGGATGGGCTAGTAGCTTCCTTACTCGGCTCTTATGGCACCCAAGGGATGATACTTGATAAGGGTGGTGATACTTGGTACTCTTAATCCGTCACCACACAAGCGCATTGCCGACCTTTGGAGACGAGGAAAGAGACGTGGTCAAGGGTGGGGTACGGGTCTCTGGTATCGTCACTCACTCGGTAAAATACAGCGCAAGCGCTATTACACACCGGTTTTCTGTAAGGCCGTGGTATCACTCCAGTCGAGCCAGCCCATTCATGCCGAAGCGTGGCTCTCCTACGGTGAAATGTTTGTAAATTTCCCCGCAACACAATATACATATTTCTAATGCGGTCGTTCTAAAGTCGTCTTTAAAAAGAAATTAAAAACACTTAGCAATAACTACATCATTAAGTAATAATAATAATAAACATTTTATTTTATTAGCAGTTTTACTTACTATATACATTTTTCTTATAACCGTCCAATCCCCTATTAATATAAATAAAACAACCGTCCAACCCTTGGCCCAATATGTCAAACAACTCAGCCAGTGATAAATGACGAAGGATCATCCTTACATTACGTGTGAATCAATAACGTACGCATTGATAAATGAGGTGCGATTTAGATAAATCCTCTCGCGGACTTGCGATTTCTGAGGGTTAACCTCTCTTGATAAATGGAAAACCGACGGGTGGATTGGTGAAAAGTTTTTGGACTTGTGAGACGTTTAAAGGGCTCTTACAAGTATTAGGACTATATAATTTTAATATTCATAGTTATTGTATTACTAGCTGACCCACGCAACCTCGTTGCGTCTTCTATTGCCCGTAGCGTGATAATTTTCCCCCGTTTTTGTAACATTTTTCATTGTTGCTCCGCTCCTGTAGGTCTTAGCGTGATGATATATAGCCTATAGCCTTCCTCTATAAATGGGCTATCTAACAATAAAATAATTTTTCAAATCGGACCAAGCTTTATATATCTATACTAATATATAAAGCTGAAGAGTTTGTTTGTTTGTTTGTTTGTTTGAACACGCTTATCTCAGGAACCGCTGGTCCGATTTGAAAAATTCTTTCGGTGTTGGATAGTCCATTTATCGAGGAAGGCTATAGGGTATATGTATATCATCACGCTACTACTAATAGGAGCGGAGCAACAATGAAGAATGTTTCAAAAACGGGGGAAATTTTCACGCTACGGGCAATATAAGGCGCAAACGAGGTTGCGTGGGTCAGCTTGTATTAGTATAGATTGCTCCGTTGGTCTAGTGGTTAGGCGGTCGCCACGCCGTTTCCTACTGCGTCAAGTGTTGTGGGTTCAAATCCTACATGGGACAACACTTTGTGTAATACACAAATTGTTGTTCTGAGTCTGGGTGTTATTTGTGTCCGTTTCATGTATGTTTGTATAGTCCCCCGCGACTCAGGGTGTTTATTCCTAATGCGGGAGTTGTTTTTTATTAAGAACATTATAAAGCTAAAGAGTTCGTATGTTATTTGAGAACACTAATCTCAATAAATAATGATCCGATTTGACAAAATATTTCACAACTAGATAGCCTGCGTCGTTGGTCTAGTAATTAGCGTAGGCGACTGCAGATCGAGAGGTCTCGGGTTCGATTCCCGGGTCGGACTGCTGTTGGGTTTTTCTTACAAGAAATTCTTAATAGCAGCCCGGAGTATGGAAGATGACGGTGTTTCCCGTCCGTGCATCGGAGAGCACGTTAAGCCGTCGGTCCCGGTTGTCATGAACATCTATAGCAATCGTTATTGCGAAATGAGTGCGCTCAAATATACTGACAACTAGTTCAACTTTCGAATTCAGTTCACCTCAGGGTTGCGGAGGTCCGATGCCAGTCGCTCCGTATAAAAACTGATATTCAGGTAAAACCAGTTGAACTCGTAGCCGACCTCAAATCTTGGGAATAATAAAGGCTAGGAAGAAGATTTCACTGTTAGATAGCCCAATTATCGAGGAAAGCCATAGGTATAGTACTATGCTATAACCAAAAGGAGCGGAGTATCAATATTTTAATTGCAAAAACGGGGCAAAATGATGCCTTTTGAAAGCTTCCATCTGTTAAAGTTTAACAAAATCAATGTTTATAAGAATTATTTTCAATAGAACAAAAACTCCTTTCTAAGGAGAGGTTTATCTCCTACAGTGGACTGCTGAAAACTGTTGAGTATCAACAAAAGTGAAGCTTTAACTATAAATGGTAAAATAACTCTACACAGCACTTTAAAATAGAGGATATAGTTATTTAATACTAGCTTTTGCACGCGGCTTCGCTCACGCAGACTTTCATTACCTGATTTACACCCCTAAGGGTTTTTCCAAAATTCCTTTCTTAGTGCTCACTTACGTTATATAAAGAATCTACACGCAAAATTTCAGGATTCTAGGTTCAGCGGTTTGGGCTGTGCGTTGATCAGTCAGTCGCCTTCCACTTTTATCTATACTTATAAAATAGTAAGTCCTGACTGACTGACTGACTGACTGACTGACTGACTGACTGATTCATCATCGCCGAGCGTAAACTATGATAGTTAGGGCTATGAAATTTGGTGAGTAGGATCCTTTTATTGAGTAGACACGCACTAAGAAAGGAATTTTGGAATTTCTACCCCTAAGGGGGTGAAATAGGGGTTGAAAGTTTGTATGAAAGTCCGTCATTTTTTAAGTTAGAAACCTGAAACTTTACTTTTGGGCTGCTGATTAAAAATGAGTAAACACGTATTTCAGCGTTTTTGAATATTCAACCCCTAAGGGGTGAAATAGGGGTTGTCATTTCGTACATAGGTTAGTCTGGAAGTCCGTCATTTTTGAAGTCTGAAACATGAAACTTTATTTATGTGTTACTAATTTAAAAAGAGTAGAGACGTATTTGAGCGTTTCTGAATATTCTACCCCTAAGGGGTGAAATAGGGGTTGAAAGTTTGTATGGAAGTTCGTCATTTTTTAAGTTAGAAAGATGTAACTTTATTCATATGCTAAGGACTAAAAATGAGTTAATACGTATTAAAGCGTTTCTTGATATTCTACCCCTAAGGGGGTGAAATAGGGGTTGAAAGTTTGTATGGAAGTTCGGCATTTTTTAAGTAAGAAGCATGAAACTTTATTTTTGGGCTACTGATTAAAAATGAGTAGATACCTATTTAAGCGTTTATGAATATTCTACCCCTAAGGGGTGAAATAGGGGTTGACATTTCGCATATAGGTTAGTCTGGAAGTCTGTCATTTTTGAAGTTCGAAACATGAAACTTTGTGTTCGGGCTACTGACTAAAAATGAGTTAATACGTATTTAAGCGTTTCTTGATATTCTACCCCTAAGGGGTGAAATAGGGGTTAAAAGTTTATATGTAAGTTCGCCATTTTTTAAGTTAGAAACATGTTACTTCATTCACGTGCTAGGGACTAAAAATCAGTTAATACGTATTTAAGCGTTTCTTGGTATTCTACCCCTAAGGGGGTGAAATAGGGGTTGAAAGTTTGTATGGAAGTTTGTCATTTTTTAAGTAAGAAGCATGAAACTTTATTTTTGGGCTACTGATCAAAAATGAGTAGATACCCATTTAAGCGTTTATGAATATTCTACCCCTAAGGGGTGAAATAGGGGTTGACATTTCGCATATAGGTTAGTCTGGAAGTCTGTCATTTTTGAAGTTCGAAACATGAAACTTTGTGTTCGGGCTACTGACTAAAAATGAGTTATTACGTATTTAAGCGTTTCTTGATATTCAACCCCTAAGGGGTGAAATAGGGGTTAAAAGTTTGTATGGAAGTTCGCCATTTTTTAAGTTAGAAACATGTTGGTTTATTCACGTGCTAAGAACTAAAAATGAGTTAATACGTATTTAAGCGTTTCTTGGTATTCTACCCCTAAGGGGGTGAAATAGGGGTTGAAAGTTTGTATGGAAGTTTGTCATTTTTTAAGTAAGAAGCATGAAACTTTATTTTTGGGCTTCTGTTTAAAAATGAGTAGATACCTATTTAAGCGTTTATGATTATTCTACCCCTAATGGGTGAAATTGGGGTTGACATTTCGCATATAGGTTAGTCTGGAAGTCTGTCATTTTTGAAGTTCGAAACATGAAACTTTGTGTTCGGGCTACTGACTAAAAATGAGTTATTACGTATTTAAGCGTTTCTAGATATTCTACCCCTAAGGGATGAAATAGGGGTTAAAAGTTTGTATGGAAGTTCGCCATTTTTTAAGTAAGAAACATGTTGGTTTATTCACGTGCTAAGAACTAAAAATGAGTTAATACGTATTTAAGCGTTTCTTGGTATTCTACCCCTAAGGGGGTGAAATAGGGGTTGAAAGTTGGTATGGAAGTTTGTCATTTTTTAAGTAAGAAGCATGAAACTTTATTTTTGGGCTTCTGTTTAAAAATGAGTAGATACCTATTTAAGCGTTTATGATTATTCTACCCCTAATGGGTGAAATAGGGGTTGACATTTCGCATATAGGTTAGTCTGGAAGTCTGTCATTTTTGAAGTTCGAAACATGAAACTTTGTGTTTGGGCTACTGATTAAAAATGAGTAGATACGTATTTAAGCGTTTCTAGATATTCTACCCCTAAGGGATGAAATAGGGGTTGAAAGTTTTTATGGAATTTTGTCATTTTTTAAGTTAAAAACATGAAACTTTATTTATGTACTACTGACTAAAAAAGAGTAAAGACGTATTTAAGCGTTTTTGAATATTCTACCCCTAAAGGGGTGAACTAGGGGTTGAAAGTTTGTATGGAAGTCCGTTATTTTTTAAATTAATACCATGAAAATTTAATTTTGGGCTACTGATTAAAAGTAACTAGATATCTATTTAGCGTTTCTGCATATTTTACCAATAAGAGGGTGAAATAGGGGTTAAATTTTTTATGAAAATCCGTCATATTTAACTTAGAAACCTGAAACTTTACTTTTGGGTTGCTGATTGAAAATGAGTAAATACGTATTTCAGCGTGTCTGAATATTCTATCCCTAAGGGGCGAAATAGGGGTTGACATTTCGTGCATAGGTTAGTCTGGAATTCCGTCATTTTTGAAGTTTGAAACATAAAACTTTATTTATATGCTACTGATTAAAAAAGTGTAGAGACGTATTTAAGCGTTTTTGGTTATTCTACCCTTAAGGGGGTGAAATAGGGATTGAAAGTTTGTATGGAAGTCTGTCATTTTTTGAGTTAGAAACATAAAATATTATTTTTGGGTTACTAATTAAAAACGAGAATATGCATATTTAAGCGATTCTGCATATTCTACCCCTAAGGGGAGAAATAGTCATTGGCATTTCATGTATTGGTTAGTTTGGAAATCCGTCATTTTTTTAAATTTAGCAGCCTGACAACTTTCGTTTTCATGTTTCTGATTACAAATAGATGAATACTTATATCAGTATTTATGCGAATTCTGCTCCTAAAGGGGTTGAAATATGGGTCGAAGGTTTGTATGAAAGTTCTTTTAAATGGAATAATGATCAAAAATAAATAAATAAATACGTTTAAAACATGAATAAATTACTGATACATTCTTTTACACAGTTTTAATTAAATGCATATGATCAACTTCCACGCGAGCAAAGCCGCGGGCAACAGCTAGTATATATATAGATTATACTTTTCTCTGTAGCGTACATTGAGATTGAGATCCAAGTGGCATTTTTAAAAATTTTATATAGAAAAATAAAAATTTTATAATGAAATCGGAGAATATCGAGAGAATTTTACATTTTTTTCTAATAAATGACAGGTGACAGTTATTGTTACTTACACAAAAAGCAAAATTTCATTTTTTGGAGATCGATTTTTGTTTTTTCGAAAGACGGTCCCCATTTCATCTCATCCATATTTTATATTTTTTTCAACATTAATTTCATCACGACGAAGATTTAAAGACTTGAAGACTATAAACACTTGACATTGGCAGAAATAGCTGATCCGAGTGATCCGGCTGGTTGCCATTTCATCAAAGAAGAAGAATAAGAAGAAGAACATTTCATTTTACTTTTACAACTAGCTGTTGACCGCGGCTTCACCCGCGTGTATATCGGTTTTAGCGGCAAATAGTAACCTATGTGTTATATCTATAAATCTATACAAATAAATAAAATTCAAATGTCTGTTTGTAATATTAAAATAACCACTTATATGTATACACGGTACACATACCAAATTTTTTTTTTTAATTTTGTCCCTCTATCTGTCTGTCTGTTCTGGCTAATCTCTGTAACGGCTGGACCAATTTTGACGGGACTTTGACTGATAAATAGCTGATGATATAAAGAGTAACTTAGGCTACTTTTTTAGACTAGCTTCGCGGGGTTCAGTTAGTAGTAAATATAAGTAGCCTATGTGTTAATCCAGGGTATCAGCTTCCTCCATACCAAATTTTATCAACATTGGTCTAGTCGTTTGCGCGTGAAGAAGTAACAAACATACACACTCACAAACTTTCATCTTTATAATATTAGTGTGATTATTATTTCATGTAATTTTTATGTTTACAAGTACAATTTTAACAAAAATAAAACCGACTTCAAGGTTCGACTCGATTTCTCTTGGATGCCATCATCAGATTTTAATGTCCTTATGATGGTGCCACTGTTGGGACTTCTCCTTTCCATTAAAAAAAGAATAATCAAAATCGGTTCATAAACGACGAAGTTATCCCCGAACACACATAAAAAATAGTTAAAAAAAAATATATACGGTCGAATTGAGAAACATCCTCCTTTTTTTGAAGTCGGTTAAAAAAGGTACCAATACCTATTGCTATGCTTTATTTCTTTAACTAGCTAAGCCCATATAACTCGCGGTACAGCAACAACTAACTGAAAATCTACTAACTAACTACTAACTGAAGCTAATCGTAAAAAAGATAGCCTTAGTTATTCCTTATATCATCAGCTATTTTCTAGTGAAAATCCTCTCAAAATCGGTATAGCTTGGTTTACATCATCCAAAAAAATGTAGAATCATGATTAGCATATATTAAGTATTGTATAAGGATTATATGCTTCTTTCAGGTCTGGTTCCAAAATCGCCGCGCGAAATGGAAGAAACGCAAGAAGAGCACCAACGTGTTCAGGTCACCAGGCTCTCTGCTGCCATCCCACGGTCTTCCGCCCTTCGGAGCTGGTGACATGTGCGGCCCTGGAGTCTTCGCCGATAGACCCTGGTCTATGCCTGCTGGTTAGTAATAATCTTTTTTTTTGTATAGATATAGATAAATTAAGTTTAGTTTTAAAAAAGTTAAGTTTAAATATACATGCTAATTAAAATAGAAAACAAAAATGTACAAGTCAGAAAAGTAACCGTAATATTAGAAAATAAAATAGACAATTAGAAGTAAAAATGTAAAGGAGCTAATAAAAAGAACTGTAAAAAAAGTAAAAACTAAAACCCAACTACGACAAAAAACGACGCTTAAAAAGTATGAAACAAGTTTCAAAAGCCGTAGTCACGCGTTGTTAAATTGTTATGTTATGGAAAATCTGCGAGGTCGAACAGACCTCATTCAAAATTAAATAAAAAATAAAAAAACCACTACACCGACGAATAAATAACGCTCGTGGCTAAATGATTTCCTATTTTCAGGTCTGGGCCAGCTGTCCCAGGGTGGTGTGTCTATGAGTGGATTTGGAGCAGGCGGTCTACCACAGCTAGCCGCTGACCTCAACCCCTCGCTGCCGATCAGCTCCGTAGCATCAGGACAACCCTATCAGGGTCACTACCCGCTGAATTCACTCGGTAAGATTGAATTCATGAACTTTAGTTTTGTATTATGTAGTCACAACAATTAGTTTTTATTACATTCACATGTATATCTGTCTGTAACCGATTTTAAGCGTGTTTTTTTTGTTTTTTTTTTTTGTTATTTTACTCTTATGTTAAGGGGCGGGTTTGATACCAAATATTTCTATGATCTGCTAATATTTATTTCGAAGTTTCTATGTATAACATGTTTGTATTTAAAAAAAAGTATAGAAGTATTTATATCATTTGTCTACTATAACACAAGCAATGCTTAGCTTGGGACTAGATGGCGTTGTGTGTTAGATGTCCGAAATATTTATTTATATATTATTTATTGCCATCCTTTTTTGCGTTCTTTCAAGGGAGGGAATCAAATCAAGAAAGAAGCTTTATCTTCTGAGATTAGATTTACTAATAAGTAAGTGACCTCACTGGAGGCTTAAATCCTCGATTGGATTTCCAGTGACCATCATTCCCTCGATGAAAATCAACCAATAAGTGCTTAACATAGAAAGTTCCAAGAAAATAACTAGTGCTAAGAAATCAACGTACAAGATGTAACGCTTGAAGGTTGGACATCTTGATTCTTTTTAACCGACGTTAATAATGGAGGAGGTTCTCAATTGGACTGTATTTTTTTTAGTTTGTTACCTTAGAAATTTCAACTGGGTCAACCGATTTTGATTATGCTTTTTTTATGTGAAAGCTGGTACTTCCCGTGTGGTCTCATTTCAATTTGGTCCAGGTCTTAAAATCGGTTTTTTACGTTAAAAATTTTGAATTATTTACATAGATTTCAAACAGAGATAAAACTTTATCTCTCTATCTACTTGCACATATTTATACTCGACTGCAATCTATCACGGTATCTATAATAAATCGTTGTTGTCTGTTTCCAGGAGACACAATGATGTCATACTGCAACAACATCAGCGGTCAGCACTCCGGCGGGCCTCTGGAGGGCTCCCCCACTCCGCCCCACATGGCGCATTGTGCCAACAACAACGCCTCGCCTACTGCCTCTGGTAAGTTGCCATCTTTAATACCACATTGTCAAAAAGTTTATAAATATAATTTATGTAGCCAATTCCAATATAAACAATTCCAAGGTAGTAGAGCCACGCTGATATCAACACGGTTGGGCCGGCTCGACCGGGGCGGTACTACCCTAGCACAGAAGATCAACGTAACGTGTTTCGTTGGTGAGTGCGAGACCGGAGGCCCAATGATGAAGAAGCATCACTAGCCCGCCATGTTGTGGTATATTAGACTAAAAAGAAAAGTATTAAAGGCTATTAATGATCACTCTACCATGCATATTATCGTCAACATCACATCCAAAAGATGTCTGCCCGCATCTAACGATTGCCTACCTACCTACGCTCTATTTTCCAGCACGTGATCACCCTACCATACACATACTTACTTAATTTTATCTTTACTTAGGTGGAGGTGGTGAACCAGCAGAAGAGGAAGTGTGGCGTGGTCACAGCATCGCGGCCCTCCGGCGGCGGGCCTCTGAACTGTCGGCAGCCATCCCCCCCTACTTACAGCTCAACTACGACGCCCACAGCCCGGTGTACTGACCACGACAGCCTACTTACCGACAGCAAGGACCTGACTTCTGTTCCACTGAGTAAAGTCTAACTCAATAGTAGCAGTTTAATATCTTCAGGAAATGTTTCTCTGTTGATTTGACACAAAGTATTAAAAAGCAATTGACCAGTTTAATGAGAAACGCAGTCGTGACGGACTAAATCCCTAGTCTAGGTCACGTAATATTTGCTACTGCTGGCTAGGACAGACGGCGGACGCGACGGGGCTGAGACTCTACCTGAGCTGGAATTGTTGGTGGACTGCGGTTTCAACATTTACTGTCAAGAACTGTCCTTTATGAGCCAATATAGCTCCTTTTAGAAGCACATTAGGCTCATAATACGCTCAAAGGTTTCGAAGCGAAGAGATTCGCTTTAGAAGCGATTCTGTATCAAACTTAAGCCAGTTTTAAGGTAAGTCGAGAACATTTCTACTGCGTAAACTTCGTCCCCTACCCACCACGCCCGTTGTCTGTTCCTACCATAAAATGTTGATACTTAAATTGGACAGCCTACAGGAAATTTCACTTAGATACATCTTATCACACTCCTGTTCAATCAAAATTGAAACTTAACTACAAAGCTATACGATAAATAACCATATGTTGCAATGTAAGTAGGATAACACAAAGGTTGAAAAATAATTGTGTATTTTGAGCAAATAAATATACAATACAACTTAATACATTTATGAATAAATGACACTCAGTAACGCTAGAGTGACATTCAGTCGGGATATTCCCAGGACATAATTACTTACGATAAAATTGTGAGCTGTATTCGAATAAATACATGTATACGCATTCGTACAATAATAAATTATAGTTTATTATAAGCTATTTATTGTTTAAGTAACGTAATAAAGTATTAAATAGGGTTTAAATAGTTGTATTATTATTGATGTATTTACGCAATTTGACGTAATCCAGATTAGATGTAGGTATGGATTTAAATACATTCCAAATTCAAATATATGTAACTGTTATAGAGTATAAATAATTCTTTTCGGGCTCTGTGTTTTTTTTTTCAAATAAAATTATGTTACTTTTATGTTAGGAGAATGTTGCAAACGGTCAAAATCAAGATTCTAATGTAAATTTCAAATAATAGATTCACTTCTAACCAAATTATTTATATTATTATATTAATATTATTATATTATATTATATTATTTATTCTTCAACGAACAAAAAAAATGGAAGCTAATAATTAAGTGCAATATACAATACTGATTTGGTAATAAACATTAGGTATTTACGACTATTTTAATATTTATATAACATTTTTATGTTGTGTAAACCACAGAGTCCGGAATGAGTAAACTGATTTTCCAAGTGATACCACATAACCTTGTGCTGATTTAAGCGTCTTTACAACGGGAAATGTGATAGTAAACTTAATGTGTCTCGCTTCAAATTCTACATTACACTAAATCCACTTAAAATATTTGGTCAAACTTTTACGAAAAATTAAGACAAATATAATGTTCTTTTTTCGTCTCATATATGTTATTGCTAAAATCATACACTTTTAGATATAATTGAAAATTTTTCAAAGTTTTTTGGAGGAACTTTTTTTATATGAAAAGTTATTATTTTTAAGAGACTTCAAAACACCAAAGCAATTGCAGTATTTAGCCCATACAGGCTTGTCAATGTTCTGACTGCTAAACCATAGATTCAAATGCCTCCCGGGACAAAGAATATTGCATTTGTTCTGTGCCAAGGTATAGTAATGGTAAACCGTATTTACCAATAGCCTGAATATTACAGTGCAAGTTCTATCTAGTGAGGGATAAGACAACTCTTAATTAGACAGAGCCTAGTGTGTCAAGGTTTTTAAGTCAATATTAATTATATGTTTCCCAAACATACTAATTTAGTATTAATTATCAATAAAAGTCGGAAAAGATAACCAAGTACTTCAAGTGGATTCTATAATTTACTAAATAAGAAATGTATACTTTACAGATAACTTTGATCTGAACATTTTACAAGCTATACGATAAAAAGGGTAATTTAAAATCTTGTAATATGTACATTTTGATTAGGATATGACTTACAAAGTATCACGGATTGTCAAGCCATGTAAGTATGTAATCAGACCTTAAACTGTATACGGAATTTCAATCCAAAGTATGTTTTATTCATGAACGTATAGAAAATGTCGAACAAAGTCTAGAGAGGCAATCATTTAGAAAGGTTCTCATTTTAATTCTACTAAATTACTTTTCAAACCTTCATAACTTCAATAAGGGTACCTATTGGTAAGTAAGTTAAAGTTGTTTAACATTACCAGTACAAAATCATATTGGGCCTCAACTAAAAAGATGAGACTGATTGGAACTTTTCTGAATACATATAGTATAAAAGCGTCTATGCATATTGTTCATTATTATTTTCTAAGAACATATGGCAAATAAAATTCATTTTAATATCGTTGTGCTTATTATATATTTTTGTGTTTTAACTAACCTTCTAACTCTTTATCAGGCTCAAAGCAGCCTTCCCTGTTGAAATTCACCAAACGCCTGAATGACGCATACATTATGCGTCATTCAGACGTTTTGTTTCAAGTTTTTTTATTTATATTTTACAAGATTATGTTCGACATTTTATACGTTCATAAATTTATGAGTGTAAATGTATAGTTAGGTATATTCAATATAGATAAAAGAAATCGGAAACTCGCGGCCACTGTATTTTTAACCTTTATATTATTTAAAGTGGTTGATAGTTCCTATTACGTTTGAGTTCCGAACAATCGCATATTTTGTTATTTCTAATTAATTTTATTTAAATTTTTATTATTTTCTTAGATGTTACTTCCGTCCGTTGTTTTGTGTGTAAGTTGCTTTTGTTTTCATTTTTATAATATTTTCGGAGCTCATTGTTTTTTAAAAGAAATAGAGCCTTGGAGACATAAAGCTTACAGGAGCTGATGTAGATACATCGTAACCGAATGATAATTAAAAAATTGTGCCATTATCTGTCTGTCTCAATTTTATTCGGGGTCGGAACAGTACGTTTTATCGTTCCATACTACTCCATCACTCCTCATTATACTATTTACTCCTTACCTAGCAATACCATCTTTTAAACATGTCCATTCACCTTTACTTTGGTCGTTTTCTTCTTTTGTATCCTTTATCCCGCGAGCTTAGCGATAGACTTTGTTCACCAGCTTTTATAGGAATTGCATGTGAAATGGGAATTAAATTTTTGTACAAGACGTTTCCTTGTAACTTAAATATTTGTGTTTTATGTGTACTATGATAAATAAATAAATTAATTAAACAGTATCTGATTACTGGATTTGAAATTTTAAGCGAAACAAAACAGTGGCATACAGCGGCTCCTGTAGGTATAATGTGCAGGCTCCTTTAATTTTAAGTATAATACTGTATTATAATTTACTTTACTTAAAAACCAAAGGGAACTAAACTCATCTTGGATTAACATCTAGAATCAAAATCAAACTCATCTTAGAATGTCCTAATTTTTTGTAAACTCTTATTGTCACACTACAATTATTAATTGGAAAAATAATATAATTTTTAATGCATTTTGTATAAGTAAAGGACTGAGTGATTATTATTAATAATGTTTAGAACAAATAATAATAATAATATTTTAATTGAATGCCTATATTTCGCTCGCCCTGTATGTAATGCCTACGTTTAGTACTAGATTAAGTATTATTATACATACATACAATAAAATAGACAATGTTCAATTCTGTGTTTCATTTTTAACAGTTTTTAAATAGGTATATGCACAGAATATTCTCCGTTCTGTGGGCATATGTAATTAAATTGAAATAATGATACTATCTTCATGTACATCCGTCTGGTTCCAATCTAGACCGAACCTGTACTATGGAAACGACATTGTGGATAAGCATTCTAATATGAGGAAAGAGAACACCGCATTCAAATCGGTTTAGCCACTTCTAATGCTAGCAGTACACTCTCGGCGAGACATGACAAGACTTAACGAGCGAGAGTGAATTTACAGCTGTTACAGCGCTCGGTTCCACTCGAGCCGTCTCGCTCCGTCTCGGGAGTGCTCCGGTTCGAGTCGATTTTTTGACCACGAGGCTACAACTATCTCAACCATTGCCTGAATGAAGTATGGTAAATCGAACTATGGCGGGTCGACTCGAGAGTATGCACAGCTCTACTCGCTGCTGCTCGCCTTGCAAATACTTATCTTACGAGACGTTTGCGGAGCGCTCTCGCCCAGAGTGTATGTTGAAATAAAACAAGCTTTACTTTAAATATAGCGAATTTCTATATTAAATGAATTAAATGTGTGGAACTACGTTCACACTTCGTAGACAATTTTAGTGAGTGTTGCAAACATCAAACACAATAGTAAAAAATACAAAAAGTATACCAGTCCAAAATCTATTAAACCACCAACATATATACTTTATGTTCATGTATTGAACAGTGTACTAAAGGCATAAGATTAGTACCCACACACGATTACACAAACACACAGACAAACATTAAAATGAGTTCTGTTATATTCTTTCTGTTGATTAAAGGTCCCATTCATTAGTTTTACTTCATAATCTTTTATGTACAGACTTTGATTTTTTAAGTAAGATAGATAAATTACACAAAGACACAGAATAAATAAATGATCGTGTTCATCGCACAAAATTGTCCCTGGTGGGAATCGAACCTTGGACCCTTTGGCCTAAAAGTCAGAATCACTAACCACTAGAGACTTTCCATGATAATGATTCTCGATAATGTGGGTCTGAATATAGATAAAGAAACTTTACAAAACTTGGTCTATCCTACTTAGGTAATATTATAAACGCGAAAGTTTGTAAGTATGGATGGATGGATGTTTGTTACTTTTTTACGCAAAAACTACTGACCGGATTTGGATGCAACTTTTAGTAATATAGCTTATACATCAGAATAACACATGGGTTACTATTTGCCGCGATAACCGACATACACGCGGGCGGCGCCGCGGGCAACAACTAGTCATCCATAAGGTTCTAAAATACTTTTTTTGTTTTCAACTACTAGATAACCTTTTAAACCAAATAATTTATTTTAGCGCCATCTATTGTGTATTGTTAAAACATTGCACAAATTTTAGTCCTGATAGTGTATTTTAGTACTACTACTGCACACTAGATGTCTGTAAAGAATTGTCTTAAAACCTATTAAAATAATACAAATATAATATGAAAATACATAGATGTCTTTATTTACAAGTTTTTATTACAGTGTAGATATATTATCTATTTGAATAAAATAATAACCTAAATAATTATTTGTGACTAAAGCCAACACACATTCTGTTCGGAATTAATTTATTTCACGGGGCAATAGATGGCGTGCAACGAAGTTTCTATATTGATACCACATCCTCGTGGTTCTTCTCGTAGACTCCAGCTAGGTGGAGCTGGGTGGGATCCCTGGGGAGCGCCCATCAGCGAGCACCAAATCAAGTTATGCAGACAGTCCGATAGGTCGCCACGGACGCCGAGATCTATTGGCAGACCATATCTACCGTCCTGTCGTGTACCATAGTACAGACTCACGCAGGTGGCGGTCCCGTCGGTACACACGAACATTTTGGTACTCAGGCGTCTCACGAAATCATCCAGACTTCTTGACGTGCGGACCCCTGCAGATCGTCCTGTCTCGCACAAACCAAGTGGCATTGGCGAGGGTGCACAGTAGTAGCCTTGTACACTACGTTTTATTAAAAATGTCGCAAAATAACCTTTAAAACTAAACACCAAAACCACTAACTCCTTACAAGTGAAAAAGTAAACGCAACATTTTACGAATTCGAAGTTCAAATTCCGACCACAGACATTGCATTACACAAAACGTTTCGTTACCATAGATAGTAGACGCCGTCATAAACAATTAACATACATAAACGTCTTCGTGCTTTGAATTTGCCCCGATATTATACACGGTGTGAAAAGCACGTAACGATATTACAACACAACTTGTGGACGCGTACATGCCTCATACAGTGCATCCAAATTGAGAACTACTTTTTTGGTCATAAAGTTACGAGGTGTATATACCTATACTTAATTTGTAGTGTAATTTAACCTCTATGGGACATTTGAGAAACTAATGCCCGTTTCCACCAACTATACTTAAAACATTCTTAACTAGGAACCCTCTAATGTAGGTAGCTCCAAAATATAAATCTTATCTAATTTCGTTTTCACCATACTAAGTGACACTTATCTAAGCGTTTCTTATTTTGTAGGGATTTCAAAAACCGTAAACGTGCGCAAATGTATGTCAATTGTCTTTTTCTACAATATTAAATTAATTATTATTAGTGAGTAATAAACATGAAATAAAAATACGAAATGGAATATGTGTTTGTTTAATTTAAAGATATAATCACCAATTCTTGTATTTTCTGTAAATTTAACCACTCGTCAGTGGCGCCATATTGGTCTGAATTGACAGAACTGTGGGGCGATTTTGACAGCACTCCCGGTACATTTTTGCCTCTGATTAAAACGTCGATTTCCAATAAAAAATGTATTGGGGCTATATAAGATATTGGTATGTTGAGAATGGTCATTAAATATACTATCAAATGATGTATAATTGATGATGATTTTTTTTTTGAATTCACATCCGAATTAATATATAAATTCAATTTCAAAGTTTACTCGACTAGCAACCGTACGTCACAAAAATTCCCGCCGAATGAAAACGATTTACATTGTCAACTGACGTAAGGAAATGGCGCCTCTGGGCATCTCTGTTTTATTCCCTTTAATATAATTAAGTGCGACAAAGCTGCAAACAATATAAAGCAGCTAAATTCATAGTTAAAATAGACCGGGAAAAAAACACCACGACGTGGCATTCAACAGACTGGAAGAAATTGACAGCGACCATTACGTGGCGTTCAACATCGGAGAGGCTAATGCAATGTTTCAAAACGTCAAACTGACAACTGTCAAAAATATAAATACCATGTGTCACCCCGACTGCGAGTCGTTGAGTTGTATAGTTGTTTAAATAATTGACGTTTTCGTTGAATTACTATAAATTTATATAAAATTTTGCAAAAAAGAGAAAATGTTTTTCGATTTTTTTAAGTATAGGCCTACCAAAGTATATGTTGTGTATATTTAAGTTATGTATGGGCCTGTATTACCTATTATCAGGATATTCCAATTTTTGTTAAATTTCATTAAATAAAAAATAACAGTCCTTAGTTAACCTAAGCATTGTAACAAAATCTATAACACCATATTTTGTCAAAATAGCTGGTCTATCACGGTGTATTCTCGATGTATTGAATAAACTACGATTATTTATTATCTCTAAAGTCTCAGTAGTATAGGAATCATCCCATAACTCCTTGTTGCCAATAATTTTAAGCTAAACTTTCGTCAAGTTTCTTTATCACCTTGTTAGGAGTTGGTTAGGTGGTCAACATTTGAGCCCCTAAATTTAAGGAGACGCCTAAGCACTTAGGTAGCCCTAAGGGTTGGTGAAACTAAAATATCGCTAAGGGTAACTGGCTCTAAGTGGTCTCTTAAATTCAGGGGACGTTGATGAAAAGAGCTATAAGACTGTCTATGGATCCTTCTTAACTTATCGTAACAGCTTATAAGTCGCTGCCCGTGTTTAATACGTATTTGTTTTTAGGGTTCGAAATTTAAATATTTTACTATAAAATAGTAATGAAAATAATAGTACCTAAACTTGGGAGATAGGTGTTTTGGGGTATCCATAAATGACGTGAAACGTTTTTATTGATTTTGCGAAAATAAAAGTCCATGCAGTAGCTTTTGAGTTTATCGCGAACAGACGGACGCGGCGGAGGACTTTGTTTTATAATATGTAGTGATGATATCTGTACAGATGCGAATGCGTAAACAGATAACTAAATGAGTGATTACTTAAAAACATTACGTTATATTCGTCATAAGTAACGTTGCAAAACTAGTGCACTCATAACACTGTTGTCTTGCATGTCAAGGCTTTACTTATTACCACTCTACTTTGTGTATAACGCAGTTTCTAGAAATATCGGCATAATATAACCGTTAGAAAAACTAGTTCCAGTTATTCAAGCTGATGAAACTAACAGATAGGCCCCAAGTTGTTAGACTGCATCGGTGGCGCAGTGGTAGCTTAAGTGACAGCTGCGCTTGAGGTCTCGGGTTCGATTTCGATTTTGGGTGTTTCCTAAAAAAAAGTATTCCATCAGTCAATAGCTATTATAAATACAAGCACTGCTTAGTTTGATGGTGTTGCATGCCTACAAGCTAGATGGCTTTGTTTGTGAAATGTCCAAAAAATATTGATTTATTACCTACTAGTTGTTGCCCGCGGCTCCGCCCGCGTATATGTCGGTTATCGCGGCAAATAGTAGCCTATGTGTTATTCTGATGTATAAGCTATATTACTGTAAAGTTTCATCCAAATCCGTTCAGTAGTTTTTGCGTGAAAGAGTAACAAACATCCATCCAAACATCCATCCATCCTTACAAACTTTCTCATTTATAACATTAGTAGGATTGACTATTGTAAACTGTATTTTTATATGTTTACACACACGTCCATCATTGTAACTCCTGTACACCAGGATCAACAGCAACCCACAAACAAACATAATTATGAGTTACTAGTTGTTGCCCGCGGCTCCGCCTGCGTATATGTCGGTTATCGCGGCAAATAGTAGCCTATGTGTTATTCTGATGTATAAGCTATATTACTGTAAAGTTTCATCCAAATCCGTTCACTAGCTTTTGCGTGAAAGAGTAACAAACATCCAAACATCCATCCATCCTTACAAACTTTTGCATTTATAATATTAGTAGGACTAGGATTAACTTTTGTAAACTGTATTTTTATATGTTTACACACACGTCCGCCATTATAACTCTTGTACACCAGGCTCAACAGCAACCCACAAACAAACATAATTATGAGTTATTTATGACACTCGGCAAATCCCAGGAAAGGCAACCGTCTTAGAATTCATAATGTAACGTCTGCTTTTGTTACAATTTTACAAGTGACTAGCTGACCCACGCAACCTCGTTTGCGCCTTATATTGCCCGTAGCGTAAAAATTTCCCCCGTTTTTGACACATTCTTCATTGTTGCTCCGCTCCTATTAGTAGTAGCGTGATGATATATACCCTATAGCCTTCCTCGATAAATGGACTATCCAACACCGAAAGAATTTTTCAAATCGGACCAGCGGTTCCTGAGATTAGCGTGTTCAAACAAACAAACAAACAAACAAACAAACAAACAAACTCTTCAGCTTTATATATTAGTATAGAGTATAGATTATTTCCAACTCCTTTAGTTTTCTTCTGATTAATTTCGTTGCAGGTTCGAAGACGGTTAACTTTTCCTGAAACTTCCCGAGTGTCATAACTCGATGTGTTCGTGGGTCACTGCTGTTGATCCTGGTGTACAGGAGTTACAGTGGTGTGCGTGAGGGCGGAATTAGTCTCAGAATAGAAGAACGTCTTAGTGCCTCTAATCCCTTCCACATTAAATAAACAAATATTTCGGACACACAACGCCATCTAGTCCCAAGCTAAGCGTAGCTTATATTATCTGTACTAGACAACTGATATAAATACATATTTTTTTTATAAATACATTATTATACATAGAAAACACCCAAACTTCGAAACGAATATTTGCAGACCATACCGACCCAGGAATCGAACCCGTGACCTCAGGCACAGCAGTCGCTTGCTACCACTGCTCCACCGAGGTTGGCGCGTTGGCGCTGGCGCAGTGGTAGTCGAGTGGGCAGGGCGGCAGCACGGGACCCTTTCCTTCCGACTGACGCAGGTTCTTTCCGGGCACGGATGCTTCGGAAAGTACCTGCACTCGGTCGCCAGGAGGGAACTGAGTCCCGCCTGCCACCACTGCGACTGCAGTGAGGACTCGGCCCAGCATACGCTGGCGATGTGCCCCGCTTGGGCGTCGCAGCGCCGGGCCCTCACTGCAGTCATCGGAGGAGATCTCTCGCTTCCGGCCATCATTCGCTGCATGGCCGGTAGCGACAGCAGTTTTACCGCGGTCGCAGCCTTCTGCGAAGACGTAATGTCGCAGAAGGAGGCGGCGGAGAAGGCCCGGGAGGATGATATCCACTCGGACCCGATCCGCCGCCGGCGAACCGGGCGACGGAGGCGCGCCTACCAGCGCCTCATGCCGCCCTGAGTGTGGCCGCGGATGGTGGGGACGGGTTTTCCCCTCCATCCGCTTTAGTGGTCACCCGCGTGTGCCGTACGTCGCCTAAATAGAGAGTTAACAGCTGACGGCGCCCGCTTCTGTGCGGGCAAGCGCTGGGAGGGGTCCGGATGTGTTAATAACAGCAGTTCCCGGATCCCTCCCGTCTCAGGCGCAGAGTGGCACACCGTGTGGTTTTAGTCGGTTCGATTCCGACACACCGCCCCGCCGCAAACCCCGGCGGGGTGAAGGCCCGAGGGGGTTTCCACACGTTAAAAAAAAAAAAAAAAAAAAAAAATGGCGCAGTGGTAGTGACCATTGCGCCAGCGCCAACGAGGCACTAAAAGAGAGACATTCAAAGAGCACCTGAACTGGAGAAATGGTAGTACCTGGTGGACAGCGGACATCAGATGATCAAGCGTCGCTCGTAGACGGTGGTAATCCAGGTACCAGATCTGCTCGTTCACACATATTATAAAAACAGTCTTCTTACAAAGACAGCATGGTAGCATTTCCATTGCAGTACCATTCGTATGACATTTTTGTATTTGCCGCAATCACCTAAAAAAATTGGTTGTCTGTAAAGTCGGTTTACGGACGATAGTAACAACGTCATAAGAAAAAATTAATGAAATGATGAGTACAGCTTATACAACGACCTACAATGAGCGTAACGGGACAATGAGTCATCCTATTCCGTGCATGCAGCCGGCGTTCATCGATTTATTAGACGTTCTCACGTCAAAAGCTTATGCTAAATACCTTACTCCAACACACAGATACATTTACCACAAAAAAGTCGAAAGTTAACGTCATCACCCAAACGTGTACCCGTCACGAATTACACAGATAATCTAATAAAACGATCATTATCTAATAATAAATCATTACAGCTATAAAATTCCATGCCATCAGCAATCATCGACATCGGAATACCTGACACACACACACGCACACACACACACACACCCACAAACACTTCATTCACGCACACCTGCGTCCGCGCAAGTGTTGCGCAACTTTGAGGGCGCGCCGAAGAAAGTGCCGCGACTGTGTTTACTCATAAGTGGACTGAAGTACAGTCGGCTACATGAACGGGTGAATAGGGAAAGTTGAATTGTTCAGATAATTGAGTACCTATCACTTGCCGATGGTTCTTTTAGGAATTTTTTATTTATTTATAACTTTATGCAATTTTGTACATCGGCGGAGTTAATGCCTGGGGCATACTCTACCAGTCAACCTTAGGGTGGCATAGAAATCTTGTGAGGAAGGCGCACATCTATCTATCTATACTAATATATAAAGCTGAAGAGTTTGTTTGTTTGTTTGTTTGTTTGAACACGCTAATCTCAGGAACTACTGGTCCGATTTGAAAAGTTCTTTCAGTGTTAGATAGTCCGTTTATCGAGGAAGGAAATAGGCTATATATCATCACGCTAAGACCAATAGGAGAGGAGCACCAATGAAAAATGTTTCAAAAACGGGGGAAAATTATCACGCGACGGGCAATAGCAGACGCAAACGAGGTTGCGTGGGTCGGCTTCGGCTAGTATATTATACAACTTCGGATCTAAGATATACATTAGACATACATATACATAAGCAACATACATACAAACATAAATATAGATATTAATATATGACTTATCTGACTTCAAAAAGGAGGAGTTCTCAATTGATTTTATTTTTAAATTATAACTATCAAGTAGAATCACGAAATTTTAAACCCACGTGGTTTTTTGTTAATTTAAAAGTTATGAGTTCCTATAGAATTTTAAGAACAATTTAACGTCAAAGGTGAAAATTTAGGAAAGGATAAAATAATGCTTTACATTCCGATGTGGTTGGTCAGGCGGTGGTCTAACTTATTATCTTCTAGTGGTCGCCCGCGGCTCCACCCGCATTGTATGTCGGTTATCGCGGCAAATAGTAGCCTCTATTTTATTCTGATGTATAAGCTATACATCAGAATAACAGTAGTTTTTGCGTGAAAGAGTAACAAACATCCATCCATACTTACAAACTTTCGCGTTTATAATATTAGTGTAGATATAGATTTGTATACATAGGTGTACCCTTTGATTTTCAGTAGACTAGAATTTATATATATTCAACGCTTTAAGAACTTTAACAGCTGTTAAATCTTCTTAAATAGACTTTCATTTTCTATCTCAAGGTCGAAGGTTGTATTAACCTTCAGGTCAACTCCCTATACCTCAAAGGCCGGCAACGCACTTGTGACGCCTCTGGTGTTACGGGTGTCCATGGGCGGCAGTAATCGCTTATCATCAGGCGATACGTCTGCTCGTTTGCCGCCTATACCATAAAAAAATAAAATATATGCATATGATATATAAGTTCCTAGAGAAATGTATAATCTCATAACTATTTATACAAGTCAAATTATTAGCAAGTACAATTTAAACAAAAATAAAACCGGCTTCAAGGTTCGACTCGATTCCTCTTGGGAGCCATCATCAGATCTTAGTGTCCTTATCATGGTACCACCCTTGGGACATCTCCTTTAATCGTTTTACCTTTAATAAAATTCCATTAAAAAAATAATCATCAAAATCGGTTCATAAACGACAAAGTTATCTCCGAAAACACATAAAAAAAACAATATATATATATATATATACGGTCGAATTGAGAAACCTCCTCCTTTTTTTTAAGTCGGTTAAAAATAAAAAACCAGACTGCATTAAAATTTAATTTTTTTTAAATAAAACTTCAAAGTTGTAAATATATTCGTAATCACCGTAAAAAAATCTTTATTTTGATACCACACTCGATGTATTTTGAAAACATATTTTTTTTGAGATTACTGTTTGGGGCCAAAAATCCTTAATTTCGTTTCTTTTTTTTTATTTTGATGTACCTAGTTCACTCTCACGACTAAGACTAAGATATATTGACACCACTCACATAAAAATACGGCAAGTCGTTTCGGCTCTAGGGCGTGGCAAAGAAATATACATAGATACATACATACACTCGAGAAACATAACCCTCGTTCTTTCGCAGTCGGGTAAAAACGTGTATCATTCAAATTCGTCAAATATCTTCATCTGTGTTCTATTACTTAAATTACAAGCTAAGCAGATCTCAGGGAGAAGACGTCCACCGCTGAACATAGCCCCCAAAGTTTTAACAAACTTAATCGAAGTGTAAGTTATGTATATAAAATAAAATAAATAAAATAAAAACAGCCTTTATTTTCTCTAACCTGTTACAGTTTTATAGGTGACTAGCTGACCCACGCAACGTCGTTTGCGCCTTATATTACCCGTAGCGTGAAAATTTCCCCTCGTTTTTGAAACATTCTTCATTGTTGCTCCGCTCCTATTAGTAGTAGCGTGATGATACCCTATAGCCTTCCTCGATCAATGGACTATCCAATACCGAAAGAATTTTTCAAATCGGACCAGCGGTTCCTGAGATTAGCGTGTTCAAACAAACAAACGAACTCTTCAGCTTTATATATTAGTATAGATATTAACTTAAGTTATGTATATAGCGCTTTATAATTGTCCAGTAATTGAACCTGGATAATGAAACACTTTCGTCTGTGCTGTTCAACAGTTAGCTTTATTGCGAAGCGATTAACTGCAGTATATTTTACAGAGCCCTTTATCAGTTTCATTTCACGGAATACTCAACGGTATAATGGTAAACCACTTAGCTATTAATGGAGGCTTTTGTGGCAACAGATAAACATTAAGTCTATTTGTGCACGATTTAAAAACACGAAAAATGGTTGTCTGTAAAGGCTGTTTACGGACCATAGTTTAGTAGTAGTAGTAGTCATAATAAAACATTGAAGACATGATGAGAGACATATATAAGCGCCGCATCTATCTCTCATACAACGACTGACGTACAAATAGTGTAACGGGACAATAAGCGTAACGGGACAATGAGTCATCCTTTTTCGTGCATGCAGTCGGCGATCATCAATTTATTAAAGTTGTGAACATAGCGTAGCATAGTTAAGATAGTATTTTATGCAAGAACAAGTTTAAAAAACTATTAACCGATTTATGTCATATACGTTAAAATAAACGTAAATATATAAACTGCCAAAACCAGTACCCTTCCTTTTGACTTCATCGTAGTCGATTAAAAATAAAACTTGCGTGAATTTATCGAACAAAAATATTACATGAATTAATCACTTTGACATAAACAAACTACACAATGGTAAAATTATAATCAAAGTCGGTTCAGCAGTTTCAGTAATATCAGTAATCAGCAGTTGTTCAACAGCAAATAAACAAATCTTTCCTGTTTAAAATATTAAAACATCGACGCTACAGGAAGTGTTTGCCATAAAATTGACAATAAATTGGTTTTAGCTTGATGTTACTCCTTACTTTCTATAGATATAGTAGAAAGCGACTAATGATACTGCATAATTTATATATTTAACAGCTAAAACGTTATAATTAGCTTATTTATAACATACTAGCTTTTGCACGCGGCTTCGCTCACGCAGACTTTCAACCCCTGATTTACCCCCTTAGGGGTGGATTTTCTTAGTGCTCACTTACGTTATATAGAACCTACATGCAAAATTTCAGGATTCTAGGTTTAGCGGTTTAGGTTGTGTTGATTTCTGAGCATGTCAGTCAGCTACGTCTGTCTATGCCACATCTTTTTTTTTTTTAATTTTCTTAACTCTATGGTTCCTCTCTGTATATTTGAAATATTTTCTTAATTCTGTTGTTCCTCTCTTTATATAAAAAACATAAGAGTAAGCAAAACAGCAAGATAATATATTATAACATTTAATTATTATTTCTCATTTTATTCTTCGAGAGAAAAATTTAATTAAATTTAAACAAATTTATTCAGAGATATTCTCGTGAGAACTGCCTAAACAAAAGTAGATAAATATATTTAACGCTCTCGTTTTATTAATGTGATGATATTTTACACGAAAACAATATTAGCTGTATAATTTTCGTAAGTTTTACCATTAATGATTTAATTTATAACATACCAATTTTTTTCCGTTTCTTCATTTTTAACCAATTTAAAAAAAAGGAGGAGGTTTCTCAATTCGACCGTATATATTTATGTGTGTTTGCGTATAACTTCGTCGTTTATGAACCGATTTTGATGATTCTTTTTTTTATGAAAAGGAGATGTCCCAACAGTGGTACCATGATAAGGACATTAATATCTGATGATGGCATCCAAGAGAAATCGAGTCGAACCTTGAAGTCGGTTTTTTTTTATTATACTTGTAAAGTATGCCATAGTGATTCTACTTTGATTGATGGAAAGCTTGAGGGGACACAACACTCATTGTGAATGCAGATAACGCAGCATGGTGACTCACACTATGGCCACCTGATGAGATGCTTTTTCACGCCCCGCCTCTATATTGTATTTTAGAATTTTATCTTTATCAATCGATAAGGCAAATTCTATTTGTTTATAACCGACTTCAAAAAAAGGAGGAGGTTTCTCATTTCGACCGTATTTTTTTTTTTATTGTGTGTTCGGGGATAACTTTGTCGTTTATGAACCGATTTTGATGATTCTTTTTTTAATGGAAAGAAGATGTTCCAACGGAGAGACCATGATAAGGACATCAATATCTGATGATGGCATCCAAGAGAAATCTCGAGTCGAACCTTGAAGTCGGTTTTATTTTTGTTAAAACTGTACTTGTAGGAAGGTATGTTTTCTACTTTATTTCACTAACAGCCCTAAAAATTTAGTTGTGTGTGTAGTCTGTGATAGATGGCAACGAAACTGACGAAGAACATTTGAACAAGCGATTTTATTTTGTATCACCAATATTTTCATTCTTTACGTGCAACTGGCAAGTAAAACAAAATAAAAAATATCACATGAAGTGCTATCCATACCAATATTATAAATTTAAAGGGAACTCTGTGTCTCTGTCGGCTTAACCGCGAAACTAATTTCAATAAAATTCAACATTGAGATACTTTGATGTTGGACACAAACAAATCTTTACCTCAATAACCGTCAAACACGCGGGCGGAACCGCGGTCAAAAGTTAGTCATAAATATACAGCAGTGGGACGTTATAGGTTGTTAATGATACAGCTTCACACCCTGAACCTTAATTACCCCTTAAGCGCTGACGAGGCACATGCCTTGTAAGTTCTAAAATGACGTTAGTGAAAACTCTCACAAGAATAAGCTATATTTTAGGACAATAAAATTCATTTGTTGTCGTAGTAATATATTTAAAACAAGATTCAGGAGTATGAAGTGTTTCCATTACAAAAACTAACTAAACACAGTTAAAACTTGACGCTGGTAAATGCGTAGAAATGCGAGTCAAGTTCTCCTGCCCAACAGGGAGAGAATTAAAACTAAACACGACTGGTCTTACACGCTCTAGTCAGGAGAGAAACCGTACCACGTGATTTCAAACCTCCCATGGATCGACGTCGCCATCTTTATCATGTTTTCCTGTCTTTTCCCCAACAAACGAGCCTGTGTGTGGTACCTACTATTACATTTGGCTTGGCGCCGACTTTAAACAGGTTTTAGGTACCTAGCACACATAATAAAACTACTATTTAAATGAACAAAGAGTTAGGTATAGACGAGAATTGACATAGCAATTTATGAAGAGCCAGTTTATTTTAAGCTTTTTAGTGTTATTTGGCAGGGAGTTTTCGTTGGATGCTTTTTGAAAGTTGTTTTTTTTTTTGTATAAAAAGTTTTTAAATAGACTTTAGAGGATGGGACGAAAGACTATATATAAATGGCTTACTGTACCATAATTGAAGAAAACTTAGTAAGCTAGGAACTAAGTGTGTGGCGTAATCTTTCCTTGGCCTCCGGTCAACGGTGCTAACAATACGTCACACATTGTAATATCGCTAACAGCCTGTTTTATTACTTAAAGAAAGTCGTGAGTGTTGACACTTTTCTATTTTAGATACAATGTTTTGTAACTACGTTAAAAGTTATTAGAACTCTTGTCGAAAGCTAAAGAAACAGTTTGTACCCCTTCATATGAAAACTATAGGAACAAAAATATAGTTTACTAGCTGTTGCCCGCGGCTTTGCTCGCGTGGAAGTTGATCATATGCATTTAATTAAAACTGTGTAAAAGAATGTATCAATAATTTATTCATGTTTTAAACATATTTATTTATTATTTTTTATCATTATCCCATTTAAAAGAACTTTCATACAAACATTCGACCCATATTTCAACCCCTTTAGGAGCAGAATTCGCATAAATACTGATATAACTATTCATCTATTTGTAATCAGAAACATGAAAACGAAAGTTGTTAGGCTGCTAAATTAAAACAAATGAAGGATTTCCAAACTAACCAATACATGAAATGCCAATGACTATTTCTCCCCTTAGGGGTAGAATATCCAGAAACGCTTAAATATGCATATTCTCGTTTTTAATTAGTAACCCAAAAATAATATTTTATGTTTCTAACTCAAAAAATGACAGACTTCCATGCAATCTTACAACCCCTATTTCACCCCTTAAGGGTAAAATATCCAGAAACCTTTAACAGGTATCTACTCATTTTTAATCAGTAGCCCAAAAATATAGTTTAATGTTTCTAACTTAAAAAATGATGAGCTTTCATACAAACTTTCAACCTCTATTTCACCCCTTTAGGGGTAAAATATCCAGAAACGCTTAAATACGTCTTTACTCCTTTTTAATCAGTAGTACATGAATAAAGTTTCATGTTTTTAACTTAAAAATGACAAACTTCCATACAAACTTTCAACCCCTATTTCATCCCTTAGGGGTAGAATATCCAGAAACGCTTAAATACGTATCTACTCATTTTTAATCAGTAGCCCAAGCACAAAGTTTCATGTTTCGAACTTCAAAAATGACAGACTTCCAGACTAACCTATATGCGAAATGTCAATCCCTATTTCACCCATTAGGGGTAGAATATTCATAAACGCTTAAATACGTATTAACTCATTTTTAGTTCTTAGCACGTGAATAAAGCAACATGTTTCTAACTTAAAAAATTGCGAACTTCCATACAAACTTTTAACCCCTATTTCACCCCTTAGGGGTAGAATATCAAGAAACGCTTAAATACGTATTAACTCATTTTTAGTCAGTAGCCCGAACACAAAGTTTCATGTTTCGAACTTCAAAAATGACAGACTTCCAGACTAACCTATATGCGAAATGTCAACCCCTATTTCACCCCTTAGGGGTAGAATATTCATAAACGCTTAAATAGGTATCTACTCATTTTTAATCAGTAGCCCAAAAATAAAGTTTCATACTTCTTACTTAAAAAATGACGAACTTCCATACAAACTTTCAACCCCTATTTCACCCCCTTAGGGGTAGAATACCAAGAAACGCTCAAATACGTCTCTACTCTTTCAAAATCAGTAACACATAAATAAAGTTTCATGTTTCAGACTTTAAAAATGACGTACTTCCAGACTAACCTATGTACGAAATGTCAACCCCTATTTCACCCCTTAGGGGTAGAATATTCATAAACGCTTAAATAGGTATCTACTCATTTTTAATCAGTAGCCCAAAAATAAAGTTTCATGTTTCTAACTTAAAAAATGACGAACTTCCATACAAACTTTCAACCCCTATATCGACCCCCTTAGGGGTAGAATACCAAGAAACGCTTAAATACGTATTAACTCATTTTTAGTCCTTAGTACATGAATAAAGTAACATGTTTCTAACTTAAAAAATGACGAACTTCCATACAAACTTTCAACCCCTATTTCACCCCCTTAACGGTAGAATATCAAGAAACGCTTAAATACGTATTAACTCATTTTTAGTCAGTAGCCCGAACACAAAGTTTCATGTTTCGAACTTCAAAAATGACAGACTTCCAGACTAACCTATATGCGAAATGTCAACCCCTATTTCACCCCTTAGGGGTAGAATATTCATAAACGCTTAAATAGGTATCTACTCATTTTTAATCAGTAGCTCAAAAATAAAGTTTCATGCTTCTTACTTAAAAAATGCCGAACTTCCATACAAACTTTCAACCCCTATTTCACCCCCTTAGGGGTAGAATACCAAGAAACGCTCAAATACGTCTCTACTCTTTCAAAATCAGTAACACATAAATAAAGTTTCATGTTTCAGACTTTAAAAATGACGTACTTCCAGACTAACCTATGTACGAAATGTCAACCCCTATTTCACCCCTTAGGGGTAGAATATTCATAAACGCTTAAATAGGTATCTACTCATTTTTAATCAGTAGCTCAAAAATAAAGTTTCATGCTTCTTACTTAAAAAATGCCGAACTTCCATACAAACTTTCAACCCCTATTTCACCCCCTTAGGGGTAGAATACCAAGAAACGCTCAAATAAGTCTCTACTCTTTCAAAATCAGTAACACATAAATAAAGTTTCATGTTTCAGACTTTAAAAATGACGTACTTCCAGACTAACCTATGTACGAAATGTCAACCCCTATTTCACCCCTTAGGGGTAGAATATTCATAAACGCTTAAATAGGTATCTACTCATTTTTAATCAGTAGCTCAAAAATAAAGTTTCATGTTTCAGACTTTAAAAATGACGTACTTCCAGACTAACCTATGTACGAAATGTCAAACCCTATTTCACCCCTTAGGGGTTGAATATTCAAAAACGCTGAAATACGTGTTTATTCATTTTTAATCAGCAGCCCAAAAGTAAAGTTTCAGGTTTCTAACTTAAAAAATGACGGACTTCCATACAAACTTTCAACCCCTATTTCACCCCCTTAGGGGTAGAAATTCCAAAATTCCTTTCTTAGTGCGTGTCTACTCAATAAAAGGATCCTACTCACCAAATTCCATAGCCCTAACTATCATAGTTTACGCTCGGCGATGATGAATCAGTCAGTCAGTCAGTCAGTCAGTCAGTCAGTCAGTCAGTCAGTCAGTCAGTCAGGACTTACTATTTTATAAGTATAGACTAACTGACCCACGCAATCTCGTTTGCGTCTCCCATTGCCCGTAGCGTGATAATCTTCCCCCATTTTTCCTTCCTCGCTAAATGTGCATCGAACATTAAAATATTTTTTCAAATTGGACCAGAGCGGTTCCTGAGATTAGCGCGTTCAAACAAATAAACAAACTCTTCAGCGTTATAATCGTCTAATATATAAAATTCTCATCGTAAAAAAAACATTTAGGGGTATGAAAAATAGATAGTAGCCGACCGCCTCTCACACCTATTGAATATGCATATAAATTTTATAAAAATCGGTGTAGCTGTTTCGGAGAAGTATGGTAACTAACACTCATGGATCCCGCTTATGCTCTCTACCAGGCAGAGTAGTCATTCTTTCGATATTTATGTAAGAAAATATTGAATACATTAGTTTCTAGCATTCCCTTAAATAACATTATAAACAAACGGAAATAAGCTATAATGTATGCGAAGGTATGCTAATATTGCTTTCATTTTTTTATATATTTACAAACCGGTATGGGCTTGGCAGACGGCATTGTTCAGTGTCACGCCTGTTGAGAAATTACCATCACGGACTCACACTTGACCGTAGGCTGTTCACATATCTGTTAAAAATATGTGGAGTTATAAAGCCGCTGCCTGTTTTACAAGCTTTGTCTTTTTTTTCAACTTTTACTATCATTAAACAAATAATAAGTTATAGAAGCATGTCGCGATTTAAGTACTCGTATTTAGTTATATTTAAAAACTAGCTGAAGCCCACGGTGTTACCCACGGTTATCGTCGTACCGCGAGTAACGCCGCGGGACAAAGTTAGTCTAAAAAAGTAGCCTAAGTTAGTCCCTGGATCATCAGCTACCTGCCAGTGAAAGTCCCGTCAAAATCCCTCCAGCCGTTCCAGAGATAACCCGGAACAAACAGACAGACAGACAGACAAAATTTTTTTTAACTAAATAGTTGGTATATGTAAAGTGTTTACATACATATACATTTATTAAAAAGCGGTTATTTAAATATTACAAACAGATACTCCAATTATATTTATTTGTATAGATATTAAAAATTATAATAAATCAATCCATCATTATTGGAAAAAAAAACAACTAGTTCAATCTGTTCATTCGTGGAATCCAGTTCACCCTCAGGGTTGCGGGCGTCCGATGCAATTATTATTGGAATAATAAAGGCTAGGAAGAAGAAGACACAATTATTTTATTTATTTTTATATATGGCTATATACCATCACGCTACGACCTACAGGAGCGGAGCAACAATGAAGAATGTTACAAAAACGGGGGAAAATTATCACGCTACGGGCAATAGGAGACGTAAACGAGGTTGCGTGGGTCGGTTAGTATCACAGAAATTGTGCAATGGCAACATTAAGTCCATAGTAAAAGTTTTCAAGGCCATATTTATTTTGGTTCTTACAAAGGTAGACTTTTGACAAAGGCAGACTTAATGCCGTAGGCATTTTCTACCAGTCGACCATAGGGTGATACAAAGCTAAAACAAGGTAGATGCACAAAACCAAAAATAAAAATTGATATCTCAATAGGAAAAACATAAGTAATAATTATATTAATACACTTAATAAATATATATTTAAATACATACACATACATACAAATACACACATACATATATAATATGTCTAATATCTATACTTCTATTCTAATGTTACAAACGCGAAAGTTTGTAAGTATGGATGAATGGATGGATGTTTTTACTGTTTCACGCAAAAAATTTTCACTTTCACGGAATTCATTAGGACTGACTGGACAAGCATTACCTTGGTTTTCGTCTGCAGAAAGTTCTTAAGTCTAAAGAGGGTCCGTAATAAGCCCGTATACGCTTTCAAACTATACAACAGACTATCAACAAAACAGAGGGTGATTCAAGCAGAAGATTTGTATGTAACATATCAAAAATCTTTAAGAGTCCACAGCTGGACATAAGTCTGTCCTTAGAAAAGAATGTTATTGTAAGTGTAATAAGCACGTATGTATAATATATCCATATGAAGCTGAAGACACAGTATGTCCTGGGTAGGAATCAAACCCACGATATCTGGCTTACCAGTCAAGATCCCTAATCAATAAAGGTAATCGAAGAAACAAATAGAAAAAAAAATACGAATTTGTATTACATTCAATGATTTTAAACGAACATATTTGAGCAAGACCACAGTTAAAAAAAAAACATAATCAACGGAAACTAATGTAGTAGAGCCACGCTGATTTCAGCACGGTAGGGCCGGCTCTCGCGGGGCGGTACTACCCTCGCACAGAAAATCAACGTAAAATGACATCTATCATGCGACAGTGTTTCGTTGGTGAGTGCGAGACCGGAGGCCCAATGATGCAGAAGCATCACTAGCCCGCCATGTTGTGGGTCACCATACTGCAGTGTTGCATTGTCTGCATTTGCAGTATGGTGACCACCACTCTTGGATTCTGCTTTTGCTTTCCATCAGGCAGAGTAGAGTCATTTTGGCAGGGCCAAACACAAAAAAAATGGAACTGAAATGGAATAAGCGGAATTAAAACCAGACATTTATTGTATCTGGCAACACTATGGAAACAATAGTGCAATCTAAAAAGTTTACTGTTCAAGTTAATCCGTGACAACTAGAGATTAATTAATCAACAGTAGCGATTAACTGGAACAGTTGTAAACTTGTGTATTTCTGGTGATGATCTCACTACTGTTCTATTACGATAAAGCGATGCTAAGTTTACGGAGAAGAAATACTGAAAGTTGTAAGGTATTTTATTAACCGACTTCAAAAAAAAGAAGGAGTTTTCTCAATTCGACCGTATATGTATATATTTATATTTTTATGTGTGTTCGCGGATAACTTCGTCGTTTATGAACCGATTTTGATGATTCTTTTTTTAATAGAAAGGAGATATACCAACGGTGGTACCATGATAAGGACACTAAGATCTGATGATGGCATCCAAGAGAAATCGAGTCAAACCTTGAAGTCGGTTTTATTTTTGTTAAAATTTTACATGTTTATGTTCAAGCTACCAAAATGACTGAATGACTTAAAAGAACCGAAACGTTGCGTTCAAGATCATAGCTACTCTGAATCGCTGACTTCCAAGGCCGGCAAGTGTTGTCCTGTAGAGGAGGAGAAAAGGGAGAACCAGTTTTGTTTGTGTAATATTCAGTGACTGTTATATGGAGACGTATGGAGATGATGAAGGTGTCCCACATTCTAATGATAGTGATTAAGTACCTCTTAGGACAAGAGAAGATCTTCACGGATGTTCTTTACATAGGAGGAGGAGGAGATATCATTGCTTAAAGAAGGGACATGCAGGGTTCTTACCGGTTAAAAACCCGCTCCGGTTGTTCAGCTTGCCAAACTACTCTTTTGCCAACGAAATGTAGATTTTAGGTGATTCAAAAAAAAAAATTAGTATTAATAGCTTCGGGTTCTTAAAAAAAACTTATAAATTAACTTTTTTAATCATTTATAATTATAAAACTAAACTGAGATTAAATATTTGTCATTAAATGATGTGCCTCTTTGTCTAGTGGTTAGTGATACCGGCAGCTGATTCAGAGGTCAATGATTCAATCCCCGACAACTAACATCTGGGAAAAATGATAGTTTTTTTTCCTCTTTCTGTGTAATTTATCTTTGGCTTGTAAGTATTTAATGTATTGATTCTAATAGGTTTGGAATTAAGTAGAGTAGAGAGTAGTAGACATACGTTCTCGAACTCATCGCTTCGGTTCTTCCTTCCTGTGCCGAGCGGTGACAACCTGGAACTCAGTACCGGCATACGTGCTTCCTTCCCACTATAATCCCGGGTCCTTTAAGCGGCGCGTGAAAAAGCATCTCACCAAGCCGCTATAGTGCGGGTCACGATGCTGCTTTGTGCTTATTCGCAATGAGGATGGTGACCACCACTCTTGGATTCTACCCATGCTTTCCATCAGGCAGGGCAGAGTCATTTTAACAGCTCACTATAGAAAAAAAAAAAATGACTGCCGGGGTGTAAGATGAGAAAAAGACTTAATTAGATACCTCTAGATCTGGGACATCAAATTCTCTGACTGCACAGACAGCACAGTAGTATAAGCGGTCGCCACGCCGTTTTCAACAGCCCTGAATGTTATGCGTTCGAATTCTATATAGGACACGTTATGTGAACTACAAATGCATGTACTGGGTGTTTTTTATGTTCATTTTATGTATGTCAAATCCCCCGCGACACAGAATATATATTTCTACAATACAGGGGTTTTCTTTTAAACTTTATCTTAAAACAAATCCGTTATTTGTACCTGGGGTGAGACTCTTGCTTCCGAAACAAAACCTTCGAGACAGGAAACTAAAAAAGGAACATAAAAAATAAATTTGAGAAAAAAAAACTCACAGGTGCTGTTGGACAGGGACGGATCAAATATTCAAAGGGAGACCTTTCTTATTTCATATGAGGGAATACTCCCTTTTTTAAGAAATATCTATACAAATAAATAAAATTGGAGTTTGTAATTTTAAAATAACCGCTTTATGTATGTATACACGGTACATGTATCAAAATATTTGTTTTTACTATTTTTGTCTGTCTGTGTGTCTGTTTATTCCGGGTAATGTCTTGAATGCCTGGACCGATTTTGGCAGAGTTTTCACTGGCACATAGCTGATAATCTAAAGAGTAACTTAGGCTTCTTTCTTTTAGACTAGCTTCGCCCCGCGGCATTACCCGCGTTACGACAATGACCGCAGGGAATACCGTGGGGTTCAGCTAGTATTTCAATAAAACATAGAAACTCAGGTAGTATAGCCACGTTGATTTCAACACGAACGGGATGGCTCGAAAGGAGAGGTACTACTCTCTCACGGAAGGTCAATTTAAAATGACACAGCCCATTTGTGCTGTCGTGATTCGTTGGTAAGTGCGATATCGAAGGCTCAACAATACAGAAACATGTCAATAGTGTGGCATGCTACATGGTTGCATTGTCTGCATTTGCAATGAGTATGATGACCACCACTCTTAAATTCTGCTCATGCTTTCCATCAGGCTGAGTGGTGTAACTATGGCAGGTTCATATATAAAAAAATGTGAGGCTTATATAACTTGCATCATATATATAAATACTTTCGATAACTGTTACTAAAAATATTACACTTAAATATATTTACAATGTTGTCAGAATTTGTAGATCATTTTGGATATCTATGGTAAAGATAAAAATCACCAGCAGTACTGAATTATTGAGTTATTTTATTATACTTACTTTAAATACTTTGGACAAAGCGAATTATATTGATTGACTCTTGAGTTGTAAAGTCTATAAGCGGAACTAGGGAGTATTCCCTTACCATCAAGTGACCCACCTGCTTATGAACCTCCAATTATCATCATCCTACTGTAGTTCACAGCTCGACATAGTCTTCTTCCATTGCACGCCACTCTGATCGATTTGTGCTTCTGAAACTCAGATCCTGATAGAGATCTTGCGCGTCTCGGCAAAAGTAGTGCAGGACGCCCACAGGCCAGGTGAAATGATGATTTGAGCAAGCAGCCTTCAATGTCAAAAATAATGATAATGAAAATAATTTGAATATGTTTACTTCATTTTAGATTGTTTACCTTTCAAAATATTGTTTTGATGCTCAAAATTGACAGTGAAAATAAATGTCGAATTATAAATAAGCAATATCAGTATATTAATTAAAATTTGAAAATAATTTGAATAATGATAATTTATTTACATTTTACTTGCACATTAGCATATTTTTAAAACAAATTACAAATGTAGAGTTAAAACACTGGTGGTTTACAAAATGTATTGCAACGAGTACCACGTAACTTCTAATTTGTGTTCAATTTTATTTAAAGAACACTATGTTCAAATAAAAATTATTATATTTTGAAACTAGAGTGGTTACGCATATTTAAGAAATACTAGTAAATATGCGGTCTACTTAAATAATTATAAATTGTTGTTTAATTTTCTTTGGAGCTTACATGTGACCTGAAGACATGATTCAAAATTCTGGTTTATATTATGTACCTACAATCTGTTATTTTACAGCCAGTATTCGTTTAAAAGCTATATAACTGTTTTTTTCTGACCTTGTTTGTTAATTATTCCTTGAAGCCTACTGTGTTAGAGTTTTGATAACATCACATAACAGATATCAATAGTTTTTAACAGTCCAGTTCTAAATATCTGTCACACAGGCTTCGAACCTAGTATGGAGCCCACCTCTCACTAGGGAAATTTTTAAAAATTGTTTATTATGTACCTAGATCTCGCGTAACTGAAAGTGTACCTTCTTGTGAGTGAAATAAAGTTAATTATTATTTCATAGATAAGCCTCTCTGCCGAAAGGAGGTTTTAGCCTACATACCACGCTGGACAGATGGATTAGAGTAGTAGTAAACCACAACCAACAAATTATAATGATATCTAACTTGGCAAATTGACTACTACCTGATAAAATCCCTGATGCTATTCTTAACTCATCTACCAAATCACTACAGATTTTTCGATTTCACAAGTTTTGGATATAGACATGTAGCCCCAATGATGCAGAAGCATCACTAGGCCGCCATGGTGTGGGTCACCATGCTGCATAGTCTGCATGCGCAGTGAATTTGGCGATCACCACTTTTAGATTCTGCTTATGCTCTCCATCAGGCAGAGTAGAGTTATTTTGTGAGGCTCATACATAAAAAAATTAGGTCAGAATAGCCTAAGTTTATGTGACTTCTATTTATCTGAAAAATCGCTGATATTTATATACAAACCATCAATTTATCTCTGCTAACTAGTACTGTATGGCAGATAACTGTCTAGAACGTTATCAAGAACAGATGAAAAGGCCGTTTGGCTTATTACGACATTATCATCATGAACACACGCATATATATGACTTACATTCTGTGTAAGAGACAACTTACCGGATCATATTATTACATTACCTGAAGGTCGACTGGGAGAGAAAGCCTCATGGTACAAAGCCCGCCATTGTACAACAAGTGTGATAGGTTTTAAATAAATACATAAACACCATAACGTCACATGCTATTAACTTCTTCTCTCGACTTCTCTAAAAAAATCCCTAAAGCTAAATGCATTTTGAAAGCAATCAAAACGTATTTAAAATTAACGCTATGATTTCTTATAGTGCCGTTCCAGTAGCCACTTACTCATTTATGTAAATATCTACGAACAGGAGCGGTCGCAGTCAAGAATATCCGGACGCTAGATAACCGGATAATCTTGTACTCAATTACAAAGATAGTCCACTGGACATCCGTTAGAATATTTAATTGATTGCCTATCCTGTGTATATTCTTTTATATGCTATTTTAAACTACTAAGACCGTACTTAACCTATACTAATATTATAAAGAGTTAAAGATTGTGAATTCGTAAAATATTGATTCTAAAAATTTTTTTACCCATACGAAGCCACATTATTTGGGAGTTTTGTATACTATATATTAACCAGAAAATTATTAGGTACTGCGATATCCGACATTTATTTGATCAATACATCAAAATCGTGAGCAATCAAACTTTAAGCAACTTTTTCGTTTCGGTATTTCATTGATTCGTATATAACCTAACCTACAAAGTTTTAAATTTGCAACATTCTCACGAATATTTAGGGTCAGTTAAATCAAATTGTATCTCGCAAGAGAAAGAAATGAGGTAGTCAATAAACCTTATTGCCTAATCAAATGAATTGCTAATGTACAGCCAAATGTCGTATTGCTCAAAGTAAAAGTTGGTCAAAAAAAGTATAAACCACGAAAATAACCTATGAAGTAAGTCAATTAATCGTTAATTATACTTCATAAGTCATAGTATGTACTTCGAGAAGACAATTTAAAAAGCTCTGATTAACGAATTAATTGCAACTTAGCGCTTGAATACGGCCCTGGTGAATGGCGGCCGGCTAGTTAAGTTGCATTCAAGTTTGGAACACCACCGATCAGTGTTCGCGCGTCACTCGCTGTGATAACACGTTACTTAGACTTAACTTAGACTCAACATTTCTTTTTTTCTGAAAGTTAAGCCAAGAACACAGTGTGATGTTGAACCATTTTTATTATTCGAAAAATGTGATTCAGGCAACGAAACGATTTTAGTTTTTTTTGTTAAGATTTTGGATTTTTTTGTGTATAAACTATTAAAGGAGGTTTTATTGGAATTGTGGTGTAGTTATTTTTAAAAAGGTATGTGTTTTTCTTATTTTTTTTATTTTATTTTCATTTAGTAATTGTCAACAAATTCTATCTACTGAAGTGATCCAAGCAATTTTTGTCTATATACCTATTATGTACCCACAGACGTAAACGACTGTTTCCATTTAGATGGAATCTAAATTTATTTAAAAATGTTGCATCAAACAAAGCCTGGTCACCTAAATACAATAATAAAGCATTAAAAAAATATTGTAACATCAAATTAACACACTTAAAAATTACTTAAAACGCGCAGTAAAACGAAAAAAAACTTTATAAAACGAACGCAGTTTTTCGCATCTCCTGTATAATATATTAATAAAAAGAGATGAATCGCCGAGATATGAATAATTTTCTCATCGTAAAAATTCGACTGAAATAATAAAATCTAAATGAAAGCGTGTGTCAGTGTACCAACTACCTAATTAGACAGAAAAAACAAAACTAAATATGCTATTATAGAAAGCCGGACTGCATAAATGTTACATTAAATTAAAACTATTAATGGCAGAATACTGAAGTTTAAATTTTCACGTTCTATATACATATAAATTGATAGTTTGTTGGCTTAGCTGTTAGACTTCTGACTGCAAAACCAGAGGTCTTGGATTCGATTCCCAGCCAGGACAAATAATTGTGAGTTGGATCACGATAAAAAAAAAATATTGTATGTTTGGGTGTAATTGGTCTTTAATTTATATGTATTTAGGAATATTTATGTATATTTATTAGCCGTCTAAATTATCATAATACAGGCCCTGCCTAGCTTGAGCAGGCGGCCCTGTAAGGGATGTGTCAAGTTAATACAATAAGAAGTCATGTAATAGACAAAAAATATTGTATTCCAATTTCGAAAATATAAAACTTAAAAAAAAAAACAGGTCTAATTCGTTGGCCTTATCCCATTGGATACCTTTGCCACAATTTAAATGATTAACAATGTATTAGTTTTGACTCTCGTTACTTCCATACCTTTTTTCACCCCTAAAAGGATGATTTCGAATAAAAACTATTCAATAGCCTTGCCTACAACTAAACCATCTCCATAAGCATGCAGTAGTAAAAAGTAAAGCTTTAATATAAAATATTTTCACTATACTAATTATGAAGCGCTATTAGAAATAAACTGAGACACTTACAGTTACATCACATAGCTATTTAAAGTCCATTTTTTTCTTTTTTTCCTCTCAGTAATTTGTTACGTCATAATACACCTTTGTGTACTGACGGATAGAAGCCGTGTATCATCGTGCAACTAACTTTCTCTGACGTAAGTTCAAGGACAACTAAAAATTGCCTAAAATAAAAATAAAAGATTTAAAAAAGTATAAATAAATCTATACTAATATATAAAGCTGAAGAGTTTGTTTGTTTGTTTGTTTGTTTGAACACGCTAATCTCAGGAACCGCTGGTCCGATTTGAAAAACTCTCGGTGTTGGATAGTCCATTTATCGAGGAAGGCTATAGGGTATATATCATCACGCTACTACTAATAGGAGCGGAGCAACAATGAAGAATGTTTAAAAAACGGGGGAAATTTTCACGCTACGGGCAATATAAGGTGCAAACGAGGTTGCGTGGGTCAGCTAGTTAAAATATAAATTGAAAAAGAAACGAAAAAGGAGTATTTAAGAAGGTTATTATCATCATTATGATCATGAATGAATGAATTGTTGTAAACTTGTGTGTTTATTTAAACATATATTTAACTTTACAATTATTTTTGCGGGAATTAACGCGATCACTTATTGAAGGTATTACATACCTCTGATTTGCCTGACGTTTCGACCAGGTTGCACTCACAGCCTGTGACCACGGCCAGTGTTCCCGCAAAAATAATTGTTAATATATTATGGAACGCGAAAGTTTAAAACTTAGTATATATTTAACTTGCGACTAGGTTCGGCTTCTCGGATTAGTCTACCATAATATGCATAAAATCATAGTATGCTTGATTCACTCTATTTAAACTGAAAATTGAGTTAAAATCCGTTGAGTACTTTAAAAGATCTACGAATAGACTGCGTAAACGACTTCATTTTATACTGTGTTACTCGCGGTTATTGTTGTACCGCGAGTAACGTCGCGGGGCAAAGTTAGTCTAAAAAAGTAGCCTAAGTTACTCCCTGGATCATCAGCTACCTGCCAGTGAAAGTCCCGTCAAAAACCGTCCAGCCGTTCCAGAGATTACCCGGAACAAACAGACAGACAGAAAGACAGACAGACCGACAGACAGACAGACAAAAAAAAATTAACTACATTTTTGGTATATGTACCGTGTATACATACATATGCATTTAGTAAAAATCGGTTATTTTAATATTACAAACAGACACTCCAATTTTATTTATTTGTATAGATAAAAATAACATATTTCATTACAACTTACTTTCAAAACACCTGTACTTTTCTTTAAATAGTTTTAGTGAGATTGTTAAAATAATACGAAACTAAAATAATCACCTTCATCGCATCGTGAAATAGCAATTTTGAAAGTGAACGGGCTAGTTTAATTGATAAATATGAACAGTCGTATTCATTCAACGTTACTACAATAATAAAGAATAACGATCTGTCATTAATTTAAACTTTTGAAGAAAAAAGAAAGCCGTTTTTTTTTACTTTTTAATAAAAAAATTAGACATCATAAACGGACTTCTCTTCTAAATCTAATTTGAAAAGACAGTTGAACGTTAAACGTAGTAAACTTTGTTACCGTTTATTTAGAAAAATGACAACCGCAGGAGGACTACTTATTTAAAAATAAGTAAATAGGTATACGCTAAAACAATGTAAGAGAACATCCTATTAAAACATTGGATTTAAAAAGGTTGTGATGTGATAGGTAAACGAATTTCAATCTAGTTTATGTAAAAATCTTAGCAATGAGTTCCTGAACTTCTTTAAAAAATAAAATATATTTTTTTTAAAGTATTGTCTATGGAAAAACTTTTACAACAATACATATTGAAAATAAAATTATTTTGAAAAAGGAACGAAATATGTTCGCATGTTTTGAAGCGTGAAAATGACGCAGGATATAAACTGTAGTATTCTTCATTGCTTATTGTTTGTTTATCAACTTTTAGTATTAGAAGAATGTCATCATACGGGTCTGTATGAAAGTTATTAATATAACATCATTATCGAGAGCCTCTAATAGTCGTCCACCGCTGGACATTGGTCCGTCTGTAGTAAGGTTTTGCTCTATAATACCACACTAGCCAGGCGTGGTGACTAGCTGAACAGCCCAATGTGCTGACAAGCGAAAATAATTTTCCCAGCTTCCGTAATATTTTACATTTCATTATTTCAACACTAGATAATACATTTCTTAGTGGATTTAGTATAAACTAAATGATGAATTTTAAATCCATCAAACTCATATTATCGTTCGTATCTTTCTTGATGTCAGCACAATATGCAATATTGCAGATTTTTCTGCCCAGTTTCTTGTGTGGTCACAATTCTTCTTGGAATATATTCACTTTTAAAGGCCACTAGAAAGAAAGTAATTAAGTGGAAGGAAGCCAAATTCCGTTAGTATAATGACTAAAGTAACAATTATTTCGTCACTCGATTTTCAATCTTACATAACCAATACACAGTCAGAAATCTAAAAACGCCTTAGGCAGATGTGCTCTTGTTACAACGTGCGAATTGCATAACTTCACCTTACAAGGGCATATCAAGTTCTCACTTCTGAATTACGTAACCCGAGCTTGAACTTCGTTCACTGTCACCTCGATGACTGTAGCTTTCCATAGAAAGTTGTCACCCAAAATATTACGCCCAATATGCTAAATCAGTGAAACCCGGATCTAATCGTTGAACAACAATTGGACATTGGAGGTTAATTATCCGGTTAAGGTTGAGTTAACCTTCATTGTATATATTGACCGTACATCAACAGCGTCAATAGTAAGCCTCTCCTTAACAAGAAGTTTCTGGTCTGCTATACCAGGCTGGCCTATTATATTTCCTTCTTTTGGCAGCTATGTTGTCCTGCGTAATTTGCCCCCTCAGTCGACTCGAATATTCTTGTGGTGACAGATAAGATTACAGAGTGACACCGAACCTATTCATAGTTCTCTCTCTTGGTCTTATGATATCTTCGGGGATTTTTATGTTGGGACTAATACATACACCACTGTAACTCCTGTACACCAGGACCAACAGCCACGAGCCAGGAACACACCGAGTTATGACACTTGGGCAGTCCCAGGAAAAATTAAACTGTCTTGAAACCCGCGACGAAATTAATCATAAGAAAAACTGGAGGAGTTGGAAATATAATAAGTCCACTTCCCTCCTTAGCAAAATGGGAGACAAAATGAAGTCAAAATAGGCAGGCCTTTTTCGGACCGGGAAGCACCAGGGATAAAATATTATGGACGACTATACTATGTATGGCGAAATCGCCTACGGGGAACCAACTAAGGGAGCAAATTACGCGAGACAACGTCTGCTGCAATTGCAATGAGAAGCATAGTGTGGTACAGGAGTAAAATCTCCTTTCTCAGGAGAGGCTTATGTTTAGCAGTGGACTGCTAAAGGCTGTTGTTATTATGAAGTATTTCATAACCTTTCTTTATTTTTAATTTTTCATTAAATCCATCTTTACCTAACTCAATATAAACTTAGTAACGTGAGTCACAATTCCATATAAATCGGGAGAATGGTGTAAAAATGTAAATAAAACTGCGCGGGCGCAGTGGCGTGCGACGCGCGCGCCGAGCATCTAGCGCAGTGGGCCGAGTGTTTTCATTACACCTCAGTTTTGCATATTTCTGTTAGCATATGTATGTTATTGTGTAGAAAATTTGTTTACGTGATTAATACGGGATTTAGTACATTATTGTGATTTAAATTCGGAATTAGCGACAAAGAAAATGTAACCCTAATTCATTGAAACTGAATTTAATGATTCATTAACAGGCTCCAAACTCCAAATGATCCAATGAAAATAGTAGAAATATAGCCTTATAAATGAGGTTTTGACTGCGCATACTATCTTTTAAAGTTTCGCGTTCCTTGATATATTAACAATTATTTTTACGGGAAGTAACGCGATCACTTATTAAAAGGTCTTACATACCTCTGATTAGCCTGACGTTTCGACCAGATTGCACTGGCCGTGGTCACAGGCTGACTGTTAACAAGTGATCGCGTAAATTCCAGTAAAAATAATTGTTAACATACTGCATGCCAGAGGCGTTGTTATAGTGCCATGATTAAATGGATTTTTTTATCATCATTTCACTGAATAAGTCCAACCTTCAGTCCTCCCAGACAATAAAGGCTACAATCAAGAAAACACAAAAAACTAAAACCCTATTTTACGAAATAACAATAACAGTGAAATACAATATTGTTGATTTTGAAAATTGCCCTAATGGATTCACTGGAACTGTCTTACTATGTAAAAGAGGTTCTATTAGGCACCGACTTCGTTAATAAAAAATTACGTCCGCAAACTATCCGATCTTCTATCCGATCTTCTTCTAAACTGTTTAAAGTTATTTCTTCGAGCAGTGTCAACAACCGGTATAAAATATCGTGATACAATGCGCACGTGTACGAATTCCGTGGGTACGTCGACCGGCGACGCTTTTCCGCCGTATCTAGAGCGCTCCAAACATTTCACTTAATGCTTGTATATCCGATAAATTAGTACTAAGTTACATAAAGTGATAATTTTGGTAGAGGTTTACTCTTAGCAGGTTGATAGTGAAGGATCATCCGTAAATTACTTTTCACAACGGCGCAGTTAAAACGAATCGGATCAGGGCAACAAAAATAACATTTAATTCATGTCACATAATTTATGGATGGCTCCTTTTAATAGTGTTGTGGTACTACCTATAACTATTTTTAATAACCTAAGTAAAAAAAATATAAACATTAATATTTTTTACTACACAATAGTTAAATCTACCGATGATGTTGATAAATTAATAATTCACACCATTGAAAATAATTTTAAATTTCCGTTCTTCTGTCTCAATTTTCACCATTAGAGTGATTCACTTCTTTAAACCTCATCTCTAGTTGGTACTAAACCCCGTAAAACGATACTTTGACATAAAAGTATTAAGACCAACAAAATATATAATAATAATATGTATATATATTTATTTATTTATTTTATACCTATAAATCATTTCTCAACGAAACACCAGTACAATACTAGCAGTTTGAAGCTATTACGACACAACAAAAGGTGTCAAAAACAACAATCCGTTACCAACTATTACCGAAAATCTAAATATACTCCTCATATTTTTCTTTTACTTAAAAACTTTCGCCAAAAAACCAGCCGAGGTTACTCGACTGACCACTTTCTCGCGTAACGTTAACCGGTGCGTTTGAGTTACCTTTTGTTCTGTGCCGTCATACTAATTATCGAGTTACGCAAACCTAGATGTTTTGTGATTGAGTATTTTTTTGTTAGGCATTGCTTCTAATCATGATTAAACCATAGACACAATTAACAGGTTCCGCAAAAATTATTGGCAACACCAGCATGTATTTTAAAATGGCAATAATACCTTTTTCGCGATGTGACATATTGACCTCTTTATTCATTAATTGTCTATGGTTGTGTTATAACTTATAGCAGAACACGATAATGCATGCCATGCCATAAAGTATTTAATTATTGCATCAAATAATTAATGTACAGTTAAATTATTGGGTATTCTCTCATTGAATTAGGTATGGTGTTTCGCTTATTCTTAATTTGCTAACACAATTTACGAAATATAAGCGTAGACATTGGTATTTAAAAATTACCTAAACACCCAGTTCTTTATAGGCATATTACATTCTAAAATTTATACACTAATTACGACCATTTATAAAATTAGTAATGTTTTGAAGTCATAGCGGGTCAGTAGTACAAATACCAGATGACTGTACAAAATTAATGACTTATTATCTCTAGAAGATGCTAAAAACGCTATGATATGTCGCAACTGGATGAAGGAGTGTGATGTGTGAGCCTATCTATACTAATATATAAAGCTGAAGAGTTTGTTTGTTTGTTTGTTTGTTTGAACACGCTAATCTCAGGAACCGCTGGTCCGATTTGAAAAATTCTTTCGGTGTTGGATAGTCCATTTATCGAGGAAGGCTATAGAGTATATATCATCACGCTACTACTAATAGGAGCGGAGCAACAATGAAGAATGTTTCAAAAACGGGGGAAATTTTCACGCTACGGGCAATATAAGGCGCAAACGAGGTTGCGTGGGTCAGCTAGTAATAAATATATTGAGAGACTGCAGACTGCCTCGTTGGTCTCGCGGTTGGCGTGAGCGACTGCGGATCATGAGGTCTCGGGTTCGATTCCCGAGTCGGACCAAATGTTTGTATGATCTACAAATATTTGTTTCGGAGTTTGGGTGTGTTCTATCTATAATATGTATGTATTTACAAAAAAAAAAAAGTATATGTATTTGTATCAGTTGTCTAGTACCCCATAACACAAGCTCTGCTTATCTTGGGACTAGATGGCGTTGTGTGTTTAGATGTCCGAAAATATTTAAATATTTATATCTTAATGATATAGGCATTCGCGTTAAGACAATAGTGACAAACCGATCAAGTCCTGTATCCTGGTCAATCAGGTTGCAAGATTCCTTTAACAGTCTATTGCTGGGCAGAGGCGTATACTATTAATATTATAAACCCGAAAGTTTGTAAGTATCCATGGATGTTTGTTACTCTTTTACGCAAAAACTACTGAACGGATTTGGATGAAATTTTACAGTAATATAGCTTATACATACGTAACCGACATACGCGCGGGTGAAGCCGCGGGCAACCACTAGTATTGCTATAAAATATGGTTTTGTATGTTTTATGTGCATGTATTTAGAAACCTTCACTTCTATTAGTCATGTTTGTCATAAACAAAAACTCGTGGCAGAATGTATTTAGGAGAAATTTAAGCAAGATTAACAGAATTCCTTTGTAGCCGGATCAAGACGAATAAATTTGAATCAAACAGTTCAATAAGCGTTAAAATTCAATTTCCTTCAAAAGGACCTGGCTTCAACGGCTTAAATGAAATGCCATCAATTAAATGCTGAAAATGAAGAATCTGTTACGTTCGATTAGCAATAGCCGAACAAGACTTTGCATAAATTACAGTACAAAAATCTTACTTGAAGGATAACGTGCAATATATCATGCTTCTAAGAACAAGCGGTTTGAGCTGTAAGCTGGGGAATTAGTCAGTCAATTTTTGCTTTTAAATACACTAAGTCTAACTACTATACATTTTGTAAGCCTAATTCAGTCTAATAAGTCTAATTAAATCATAACTTTAAGGTCAGCTATATCGATAGGCCCATCGATATTTCAACATCACAAAATGGTGCAATGTGTTCATAAGTGTTTTCCTACGTGTGGCAACACTGTCTCGTACGGTCTATTGGCTACGGTGATTTACGCAAAAAAATAAGAAAAACTGTTGAAACAGGAAGTTGGTTTGTTAATATGATCCTTGTATCCTACCTGAAATAGATATTGTTCCAAGGATTTCTTTTTTAATCATATCAGTCAGCGGATCACCTGTACTCATTGGCTATTTCTTTTGACTTTATTAACCTCTTTTGACTTTATTAACCTTTGCATGAAATGGAAAAGTCCCAATTTAAATTGTGTTGCCATAAAAATGCATTTGCGATGTTGCATATTTTAGAATTACCTGAAAAGCTAAGATGAAATATCGAAATAGATATTTTCGTTTATTATTAACTTATTTTCATGACTCAATTTCTGAGCCTTACAACCCTGCCGTTTTGGTGTCATATTAGTGGGAGTACAGGTGGGTTTCAGCTATGGAATCGTGAATTCCATCGGAACATTACTCCTACGTGGTCTCTACTCTATAGTACCAACAATCGTTAGAATTTAGTCCCCGTTCAAACTTTCAAAGGCATCAACATGCAGAATAGGATTTGTCAACAAGGGATACATTATTTATTGAACTTGGTTTATACAGCATATCACTCGATTAGCCTAAAGTACGGCCATTTTGAATACTTGGCTGTATCATGTATTTTATAGTCTATCACAGTCCACGACAAATACAATTCATGATCAGACTTTCTCACACTGATTTCGATGACAAAATATGTATTCCCTTCGGAGCATTTGACATAACATCACTTATTAGCTCACAGTAGATACAAACTTCTCCTTAAAAGGAAGGCAATGTTGTCTAACTTTTGGGGCATATGTAATATCTTTAACGAGCAATTACCCCGCGGTGTTACCCGCGATTATCGTTGTACAGAGATTACCCGGAACAAACAGACGGACAAAAACTTTTTTAACTACATTTTTGGTATATGTACCGAGTATACATACATATGCATTTAGTAAAAACCGGTTATTTTAATATTACAAGCAGACACTCCAATTTTATTTATTTGTATAACGCCGCCCAAGATTTTATGCAGTAGATAGTTTGTAGGGGTTTTCGGGAACAATAAATCGATCCAGCCAGGATTCATTTTTTTTAAATTACCAAAACAAAACGCTCTTCCAGCTACCTACCTACCTGTTAATAAAATAGTATAAATAGGCAGTAATCGTAATCATTACACAAAACCTGGGTCCTTATCAGTAATCAGTTCATGGTGTGGGCGAGATTCAAATCCGTAATCATATATTACAAGTTAGTATCAATTTGTCCGGATATGGCTGTTCTAGAGTTGATTACCGTGAAGGACTAACCATTGTTAAACAATTTGAATAGTTACTCAAAGAATAAATCCGGATTATCGATATAGATCAGGATTGCAAGAAGTTCTATTAGGCTGTTGGCCAAGATGTGCTTTCAACATCGACAGCATGTAACAATCCACTGTTAGACACAGGCATTTCCTTCGAAAGGGTCTCCTATAACTCACTGACCAGACGGGTTGGCATACTGATCGTTTCAAGTTTTTTAACCGACTTCATAAAAAGGAGGAGGCTTCTCAGTTCGACCATATATATATTTTTTTTTTTTGTTCGCGGATAACTTCGTCGTTTATGAACCGATTTTGATGATTCTTTTTTTAATGGAAAGGAGATATCCGAACGGTAGTACCATGATAGGGACACTAAGATCTGATGATGGCATCCAAGAGAAATCGAGTCAAACCTTGAAGTCGGTTTTATTTTTGTTAAAATTTTACTTGTCATGTTAAGATTTTTTGTATTTATTCGTTAATGTACACATGAAACACATAATAAACGTACTTTGGAAATAGAGTACGGCATAGAATTGTGTGTTTTTTTATTTTCATAATTTTATGGAATATACATATGTGTTAATTTCTTGTCTGCACGGATAGCATAGTGGTTTAACTTCTCGCCCATTCTAGTATTGTGGGTTCAAACTCCACATAGGACAAGACTTTGTGTTGTCCAAATTGTTTTTTTCAGTGTGGGAATTCTTTGTATCCCATTCATGTACGTCTGTATATTTCTAGAGTAGGAATTGTCTTAAAAAAAGGTTTTTAGGTCACATATTAGTTGGCCATTTAATTGGAAAGTAACACACACACACGCACACAAAAGTTACCGTTCTTTATTTAAACAGTTTGTAACATTTCTGTACAAAATTAGGCCAAGGATTTGTTTACTTATTCATTACACGTGTATGTACATCTACCCACACACTATTAATTATATAATAAGGTTGTAATTGTAAAGCAATATATTGAGGAAATGTTTTTTTTTTATTTGTATCTCAGTTTACAAAAAAAGTTTATACACCAGCTGATCTGCGCTACTTCATCTGCGTCTCTCAAAAGCCGCGTCTTGTTATCTTGCGTTCTTATTTGTTTTTGTTTGAACCATAATTGTTACAAGACTTCTCCAAATTTTCCCACCATTAAACTTTACCTAAACTTCCACAAATATTTCAATACCAAAATCATCGAAAGTTCTCCTACCATTCCTGAGTTATAGTAAGACATACAAACGGAAAAAACGTTTTGTATGTAAGAAGGCTATCTAGTTATGGGAGTAATTTCATGAAAGTTTAGCCGGAATTCGAAAAAGCGCATGCTATTTTATTTGACCATTGAGTGCGTTTGTTTCTAGATATCAGATACAAGTTAAATTATTATATGTGGCTACTACCTACACTCGGTCTCATTCTTCTGACGGAGTTGCATGTTATAACTGTATCGATAAATTGTATTTCGTGGACTAATTGATTGGATCACGAATATTTATTTAGGTATGTAGTGTTTTAATGTTTTTTTGTCTTCGTTCAGTTTTAAATTTAAAAAGAGAAGGAATAATAATGATTTTTTGGTTTTTGAATGTAGAATATTCTGTTTCCAAAATGGGTATACCTACCTAATATCGTATTAGGTACTATGACAGGCTTTACCTAATATCGTATTAGGTACTATGACAGGCTTTATATATATTTAAAAACGTTAGTAGTTAGTACATAATTGCATCACATAAAATATACATTAGTCTTCTGCCTACTGTTAACCAATAAGGTAAGAAACTTGTTGAGTAAGGACAGACGCCCACTGCATCACTCCGTAGTAAATTATTACTATTGCTATCTGATGTATTGTATTTAAATTTGACGGCTCTCTAATAATAAAAAGGTAGGGTTGTCAATGTGCCAAAATGAGATTTTCAATTCAATATAATATACATATTTAATTTAGCATTTTAACCGACTCTAAAAAGAGTGAGGTTTTCAATTATATATACCTATAGATATTTATGAGTATATCTCCGTGATTTACGTTCGAGATCAACTTTAGGTACAATCAACCTTTAAGAAAAAATGTTTTACATCGGTTTCTTTAATGCTAAGGGAGAGCAAACGTACAGATAGGTCCCCTATTGATGAGAGTTATCCCTGTTTGAGGTCTTCCTCCCCCAAGAAACGGGTCAAGGGGATAAGTTCCGGTAACCTCACTCACTCCGCGATAAACTACAAAAGAATTGCTTACCACCGGTTTTCGGTAAATCTAAAAAAACACGTGAAAAATATTCTTCACTAAAATAAGTTACGCATTTTGTGTACAACTTTAAACAGGTTATTTTATTCTGTGAATTGAATATATATAAAATATTTTAGTATCCATTACTTAGTTATTAATTGCTGCATTCATCAGATCTTTAATAACCTATAAAATTTATAGCTTTATTGAATGCCAATTGTGTTATTAATGAAATTTCTCTCTTTCGCAGGTAAACACTCAGTCTCAATTAATTTAGTAAGTTAGACAAATCTTTACGAAATTTGTAATACTTTTAAAATAAATATTTCGGACATCTAACACACAACGCCATCTAGTCCCAAGGTAAGCAGAGCTTGTGTTATGGGCACTAGACAACTGATACAAATACACACATACTTTTTTTTGTTTTTTGTAAATACATACATATTATATATAGAAAACACCTGAACTCCGAAACGAACATTTGTAGATCATACAAACATTTGATCCGACCCGGGAATCGAACCCGAGACCTCATGATCAGCACTCGCACACGCCAACCGCAAGACCAACGAGGCAGTAAATAAGAAAAATAGAAGTAAAATACTGCGTTTTACTGTTATTTATGCAGAATGAATGTTAGTATCGTATTTGAATCTAGGATAGATACCTGTTACAGGAAAACACTTAAAACATTTTTTTATGCATTTCAATTAGGAACTCATTTTGTTTTGAACGTTCCTGCGGAAATGAAATTTCACATACCTCAAATAGTCTACCCACTAGTTAATTATCTGTATACAATTTATTTAATTAAAACTAAAAGCCGTGGGCCCAAGGTGAACTACACTCATGACTAATTAAGTGCAAACGTACTAACATATGTGTAGTAATTTTAGTAGTACATCGTACACACGCCTTTATTCCCATAGGGTCAAGCAAAGGCGTAATGCTTCTAGGAAAGTATAAATGATTAAATTTAAGGCTTTGCGTTATAATGTTGTTAGGCAATTTTTTCATAGTTTTTGGAATAAAAAATATAATAATTCATGTGGTGGCTTGTTAAGAATCCAGACAGAGTGTTATCATCCCTATTTATACTGTGGGTATCGTAAGATACGACTAAAGAAGCAAGGGAACATAGACCTCTCATAAAAAAGGTTCTGGCCAATTATATCGCGCTGTGCAAACGTGTTAATACTGACTAATATGGTATTCTAAAAAAGTTCGAAAATATTTTTTTGTAACTTTGAACTTAATATGCCTTAAATTTAACTTCCTAATTAAGTCATTTACTTGCTAGGACACTGTATATTTACCACACAAAAAAATAGGATTGGTTCGACAAAAAAAAAAAAATCGAACATCCAACACACAACGCCATCTAGTCCCAAGCTGAGCAGAGCTTGTGTTATGGGTACTAGACAACTGAAACAAATACATATTTTTTTTTTGTAAATACATACATCTTTATATATATAATTCTTCTGTGAGTGTGTATGTCACTGAACTACTCTCAAACGACTGGACCGATTTTGATGAAATTTTTTGTGTGTGTTCAAGGGGATCTGGGAATGGTTTAGATTCACAATTTTCTCCGCTGGACAATGTTTTTTTAATTAATTTTTAATTTATTAGTAGTTATGGCAAAACGACGTTTGCCGGGACAGCTAGTATTATACATAGAAAACAACCAAACTCCGAAACAAATATTTGTAGATCATACAAACATTTGGTCCGACTCGGGAAATGGACCCGAGATGAAAAGTTGAACACGCCAACCGCGAGACCAACGAGGCAATCAGATGACATGGTTTTAAATATATTCTCGTTGAACAATTTAATACAATTTGAACAATTTAATACAATTAAATAAAATATACAGCCAAATACAAATAAATTATAAAATCACTTAATTTAAAAAAAGGTTTTAATATTATAATTGACAAATTGCCAACATTAAAATATGAATAGAATTAAAAACTAGGCCTCGTGGAATTCACAATTTTTTTTTTTAAATACATATGCAATATGACTAAACAGTTTCTTTTTTTTATTTTTAACGAAACTTAGGTCGCATGCTCTTGAAACTAAAAATAGCAACGTAAAAAAAGTACATTAGCATCATCTAAAAAAATCTTAGCGTGAATCAAATAAAAAAACTCATTAAATTAAATTACTCTTATTTAAACAAACGTAAAATAAATTATAATAATTTTAGCGAAACGCACGCGCGCGACCACTCACAATACTCACAATATATATTTATATATCAATTTTCGACATGTTTTTTTCTTTGTAAACTGTTTTGTCTCACTTAATGTACATTTTTTACACATTACATATATTTGTCACTATCTCTTTTTATCTCATGTGTGTCGTAGGAGCCTACAAAGATGAAATTGTAGGGATATATGACTCAAACCCTATACCAAGTCGTCTATTCAACGTTGTTGCGGCCAAAACATACACTTTGACCCTGCAGTGGTCGCGTCCTAAATGAGCCAGCACTAGTCGTCTAGACTACATACGTAGTCCATTTTCAAAACGAAATAAAAAACAGTTCAGTTGAACTTCTTTACTTTCTTTATAAAAATTTCTTAACTGAATACAATAAACGAAATTAAATCACAACCTCAGATTCTATCTCCGGCATATAAATCTAACTGCTTTAGAGAAATGTTTGATTTCGTAGTAGTGGACTACGTACGTAGTCCAACCACTGCAGGGTTAAGGAGAAGCCTATGTTTATGATGATTATATTATTATTCTTTCGCCATTCAGCGAATACGTGTTAGGAAAACGTAGTGAAGGGCCCTGAGGCTCGATGAACCGACGATTTGATGAAAATGGCTGACAACGGATGGACGTGGACAGCCCAAGATCGGGATGGTTTGCGATCTTTGGCAGAAACCTTTGTTCAGCGTTAGATAGCATATCCTCCTAGAAGTATGCCAGTATTTATACATATTCTGGCATCCTTCATTGAACTAGTAGGTGCTTAGGACTGCTTAAGGTAAATGCTACGAAATAGTATGATATAATAAGTCCATTTTTTGTATTACTTGTATTTTTAAATCGAAATCTTCCGGTCAATTTTAAAATCAAATATAGCTATAGCTATAACCACAGATATGGTAGGTAACAGCATTAACGATATGCTTCAGGTAATTTGTTCACAAATAAAAATTAAAACTAACTCAAACACTTTCATTTAATTTAAGTTCCTCATTTAACTATTTGCTAATTACAACGGCACATAACAAACATGTAATTATATCAAGTGATTTATATTAGATAGAACTACGGCCGTGAACTGACTTTCACACTTACGATTTCGGTGAGGAAATCTCTTGGATTCTTTTTAATTAGCTGATTATGGAATAGGTTCGCAAACAACTAGATGGATCATCCCGGTCACTGGACCGGTTTCGGACATCTAACGTACAACGCCAAGTAGTTTCCAAACTAAGCAGAAATTGTACTAAACATATTGAGAGCTAGATTGACTGATAGAGTACAGTCCCGCTGTTGCTCAAAGGCCTCTCCTGCAACAAGCCACTTCTCTCTATCCAAGATAGAATACATAAATTCTTTTTTTTGTTAACACATATACATAACCTGCATAGGCATGGTCTTCCAGAACTCAAAGTCACGAATATTCTTCTTTTCTGAACCTTGTGAACTTCTTATTTAAGTCTAACCAGTGTATCCTCGCACAGAATTCCAACATTAAATGACAGCTTTCGTGGTGTCGTGTTTCGTTGGTAAGTGCGAGACCGGAGGTCCAAAGATGCAGAAGCATCTCAATTTGCCGTCATAGTGAAGGTCGTCATGCTGCATTGTTGTATTGTTCTCATGGTTACCACCGCTCTTGAATTCTACTCATGTTTTCCATCAAGCGGAGTAGTCACTTTCGTAAATTTATTGCCAAATACATATTCACCGATAACTTTTAAATAAAACGGGGTTTGGTCTACTGTACTACGCAGACCAGACAAATTGGTAAAGGGTTAGTTTCAAGTTGGCCTTTGTTCATAACGCTGTAGTCATGCGTAGTTTGCTCCCCATCTTATGACACCCATGGGGTTAAAAAGGCACGCACCGTACTATTTGAAGCGTATAAAGCTAGTGTTCCATGGACACACTGCATACATAACTTTAACTGCCTCGGTGGTGCAGTGGTAGCGTATGCGACTGCTGTGCTAGAGGTCTCGGGTTCGATTCCCGAGTCGAACTAAATGTTTGTATGATCTGCAAATATTTGTTTCGGAGTTTGGGTGTTTTCTATGTATGATATGTATGTATTTACAAAAAAAAAGTATATATGTATTTGTATCAGTTGTCTAGTACCCATAACACAAGCTCTGCTTAGCTTGGGACTAGATGGCGTTGTGTGTTTGATGTCCGAAATATTTATTTATTTATTTACTAGCTGAACCCCGCGGTGTTACCCGCGGTTATTGTTGTACCGCGAGTAACGCCGCGGTACAAAGTTAGTCTAAAAAAAGTAGCCTAAGTTACTCCCCGGATCATCAGCTACCTGCCAGTGAAAGTCCCGTCAAAATCCGTCCAGCCGTTCCAGAGATTACCCGGAACAAACAGACAGACAGACAGACAGACAGACAGACAGACAGACAGACAAAAATTTTTTTAACTACATTTTTGGTATATGTATCGTGTATGAATACGTATGCATTAAGTAAAAAGTGGTTATTTTAATATTACAAACAGACACTCCAATTTTATTTATTTGTATAGATTTATTTTTATTTATAACATATAAAATAGTATTCCATAAAAAAAATTAATTATTGACTTTATTATGTCAATAAGTATTCACAGTAAAACATTTACACAAAATTTTATATTCAAGTTAGGGACTATTATCAAAACAATGACAACTAAATCTCCGTGACAAACTATTCCACACAAACATTCCATATTCAAATAGTTGTCAACTCAATATGAACAGTAGTGTTGCGCTTGTCACCGTTCCGTACTCAAAGTAACATATTACTTATGAAAAGAGTAATGTACTATTCATGCAGTGAAACCACACGGTCGCGGATGCTGTTACATCCTAGATTTCTACTCGTAATGGGGGAAACTGTACTTAATTTTACACGCTTTATATATCGGTAATAAGTTGTTTATTCATCGGAACGCGACGCGCTACGTTTTCGGTAAGAAACGTTATTGATCTTACACTACTTTGTAAGGAAATTGATAAAGTATTTACTAGTCGTTAATGAACATAGCTAGCTTATTTGTCGCCTCGGTCGCATTAATGAAATTCTTGTCTATGAAAATTCTTAGCTGATGTCATATTTTTGATTAAAATCTGTCTTTCTTAATATATTCCGACCCTTTAAACTGTTTTGGTGTTATTGATTAAAGACGTTTCTCCAACTCTCTACTTTTCTATTTTTAATAGCAGTAAGTATGGCGTAATCAAAAACGTATTAATAATATTACTCCAACATTATTACCCAAAGGTTTTTTATTGCGTGATTATCTAATACTTTAAATTTGTCTCATCAAATATGTATCTAAGTCAAGTTTTACGTTAATTACAACTAAGATATAATTTATTACACATGCCAACTACATCACTAACAGGAACTAACTCGATAATGATATTAAAATACTCGTATCATATATCAGACTACTCGGATTACTCGTTATTACTCAACAAAGTATGCCTATCTCTCTACTTTCACTATATAATCAATAACTACGTCACAAATATTTGCCATAGTTTTAGACGACTTTGGAACGAAGCTTTCACTGGTAAGGTTTGATCTTAGTGGTAAGGATAGCTAAATATAGTTGTTACGATCTGTTAGCGTGGTTTGAATGGAAAATGTTGAAATCTTAGACGTCTGACTGGGTGCAGGTTACGCAATACGCAATGTCAATAAGAAGAAACACTACAAATATAGTTGAAAAACATACAGTAATAAGAATAAAACACAAAACTATAGGTAGTTATGTAAACTACCTTATCTAAGTAACTAAGTTTACTAATGTATCATGTAACTTGATTCCTTACAAATAAAGAGTTTTTTTAATCATGTACAAAACTTTCAGTATTTTTCATTAAAACTATCTATAAAAATATAATTTACATGTGTATTAAATTTATTGAGACAAATAAAGTATTAGAGTCAGCCCTATCTGTCACGTCTGTTTGACAGGTGCATCGACCTGTCAGAATTAAAGGGAACCTATGTTTGCTTACTCTTTGTACGAAAGGAGAAAGCTACATAAATTATACACTATTCTTATTGTTCAGATTGTACTGACCACTATTAGTGTTCATTCGAGTTCATAGACATTTTTGGTGTGAAATTTCTTTGCGCATTCTGTACGTATTCTATACGCTTGCGTATCTATGACATTAGAAATTAACCTCAAAATTGTTTTACAGGTGTAATTGGCGCGAAATTGGCAACTGTTTATCTATATATATTTAATTGTTTAATTTAATTATTTATGTGATAAATAAATATTGGACATGGTACGCGTATATCAAATAGACTTATTATATAAATATTTTTAATTAAGATATGTAGGTACAAAATACTATATACACTACAAAATTCATTACAGTTCTCTTAAAACGTTTAAAAAAATCCAAAGCCGTTTTAATCTGTTGATTGGTGTTAAACATGCTACAAATGATGATGATGTTCTCCTAGCCGGTTACGGCCACGGCGGCCAGTCTCAACAGAGACCAACCAACTACGCAGGAGATATTATAGTGCACAAGTGTGTGCGCAAACACAGGTGCACTCTCTGTTCCCTCACTCTCATAATCCGATGGGACGGTTAACCGACACGATCGGGGAGAGATCAGGCGCAGGACCGACAGCTTAACGTGCTCTCCGAGGCACGGGGGTTCAGACCCCAACTTCCAAACTCCGAGCTGTTATTAAGTATTTATAGAATCAGAAAAACTCAATAACACTTTTGGCCCGACCCGGGATTCGAACCCCTACAAATAGTCAGTTAGTAAATAAACAAGCAACGCAGTCATAGATTGTCGTCCCAAAGTACAAAAAGTTGTTTAAAAACCCAGTAAACGTATATCGACTGAAAAGGCTTATCTCAATATCACTCCGACTGTCGCTTAGGACATTTTCCTTCCTTGTGTCGATATTATTCAATGCCAAATTACTTACCAATTGATTTATAGAAACCATATAAAAAAGATTAAAAATATTACGACCCAGTCACTATTCCATTCAATAACTGTACTCATTATGTCACTGTTACAGTTTGTTCCGCTTGTATAATACTCCTGTGAACAGAATTTGAATTAGCAGTCGGCAAACAGTTACAGTATAATGTAATTCAAGTAACAGGTATTAAGGTACGGAAAGTTTAGCTATTGTTATCTGTGGGATTATATAGTCTCGAATGTCAAGGTTATGAATAAGTTTAAATTTAGAAAACGACTACAGATGATTAATCTCGTTTAGTTATTTATATTATACAACGAAGAAAGAGAACCCGAATTCTAAATTTAAAACTGATAGTTGTTTCATTTACCTTTTAAACCATTACCGTTATAACCGTGGATAGCCACGCATCAGCATGCATGGGCCGGCTCGACCGGAGTGATACCACGGTCTCACAGAAAACCGGTGTGAAACAGTGCTTGCGCTGTGTTTCACCGAGTGAGTGAGGATACCGGAGACCCATACCCCAACCCCTTCCCGATCCCCCAAAGGCCATGGTGTCCATGGGCGGTGGTAATCGCTAACCATCAGGCGATAAGTCTGCTCGTTTGCCCCTGTGCTATAAAAAAATTAATAATCAAAACCTTAACCTAGTAAAGCATTTTAATAAAAAGCAAAAACTGGAGAACAATTTGTAATTTAAATTTTAAGACATTTATTTACATTTTTAAATTAAGAAATGTTCTGTGAATTTAAAAGAAATCTCGTTTTATTTTGCGGTTACTTATCACCGCTCAAAGGTCAACAACCCCACTTTCATTGCCAATAGCAACTTTCCACAAAATTCGCATTAACCTTGTACGAATTCTTTTAATGCCAAATTAAAATTTTTATGCTAACTTATGACTTAAGAAGACCGTTACTATTTGAATGAAGAATTGAACTGTTTAGGTTATTTAGAAGAATGAATCAATCTGTACTCTTTGAATTGAAATTAAGCTAATTTGAGAAAAACCTCATAACCCTCTCCTGAGGGGAGACCCGAGCCCAGCAATAGGACATTATGAGTTGTTGATGATGATGAGAAAACTCCTCCGAAACGGCTTGACCGATTTTTATGTAATTTTATATGCAAATACAGTAGGCCAACATTTATTATGCCCTAAATGTTTTCTTTTTACGGCAAAACAACGTTTGCCGGGACCGCTAGTATAAATATTTGAATGTGACGTAAAATTAATTAGAATTGATGTGACATTTAACTGTCGAATTTTAAAAGATTTGACAGATAAATTTCAATCGTCTAGCTGTCAAGTTTCAAAATGTGTCAACTATGTGAATGACATCTTCTTTCGAGAAACAAATTAGAAAGTGAACACTGAGCACTGAACATCATTTTCGACTGACGAAAATCTAATTCCGTTAATAACTTCACTTCACGGTACCATGACAACGGTAGCGTTGCCGCGCCATTTTCTCATAAGACCCCCATGCGGCCGTCAACTTTCTTCTGATGGCCAAGGTTAAAACTTTTATTACAGTAGTTATAAACGTCTAATAAATTAAAATATCGCTTTCTTATATCATGAGTCTACTGATTTTTCTATAAACATATTTATTGTAGAAAGGTGATCAACTTAAGCGGTTAGTATATGCGTAAGTTACTTTCACGTCTATCTTAACAGCTTATATACTTATCTCTAACTATCTTATTTATATTAACTTATGAAAGAAAGAGACAGCAAGGGAGAATGAAGTGACCTTTTTATTTGTTCCTAATTTGAATTATCTTGCCTTCATTTTTAGTAAGTAATTAGTAATAGTAATATATTTTTTATTGTTTTATGAGCCTGCTAAAGCGATTCTCTGTTTCATGGAAACAATCATAATACTTATTAATGCTTGTCATGAATGCAGACAATACAGCATGGTGACCCACACCACGGCGGCCTATTGATATGCTTCTATATCATTGGGCCTGCGGTCTCGCACTTACCCATGAAACCCGACAGCACGAATGCTGTCATTTTACGTTAGTTTTCTATGGGCGGATAGTACCACCACGGTGGAGCCGGCCCGTTCGTGCTGAAATCAGTGTGGCTCTACATTAACGAAATTTTGTGACAATTTAGTTATATGAAAGTGATATGTTTTCTTATACGAGAAAGAAGAAAATAAGCATAAATGACGTATAAAACAACCATTCTACCTTTTCAAGACCACTACTATTGCTATTAGTATCAATGTTCATATTACCAACAATAAAACACATTACGCGAGTGTGACACCGCGTATATTTCTATGATTTCATGCACTAGTTGCTGTTTGCGTGCTAGTGTGTTCTTAATTTAAAAAATACCTAATACGATACTTGGTCGAAATAGTATTCTTTTCAGTACTCTATAGAGTATTTGTGATTTTATTAATAAAAGTAAATATTAGTAATAAAGTAATTTTTGAAGCTTAAACGAACTTAATGGGACCTTCGATAAGAAGGTTGAAGTCATTTTCAAATCCATTTTTCTTTTAATATCAACTGACAGATGAGCCGACTATGGGCGCTTCTCTGAAGGACAACAGCATACCAAGCAGAAAGAAAACTGGTCACAACTTCTATACCAACCCATCTGGCCCGCGTGGTATAGTTCACCATGATGTATTAACGTTCCGAGTTTACAATGTTACCACATGCCGTAAATCTACCATTTTGTATATAAGCTACCATTACGGGTACAAATCGTCGAGTTCCTACCTCTAAACGGTCGATGTTTTACTAAATTGACATGATTAGCAGTTCCTTGTCTTCGTAATAGATGATGTTTGTGGTTAATTGTAATTTTGTATTTGAAGTAATTTAGACTGTATTTAATGTTTTTAAGTTTGGTTTTTGTTTGACAAGAAAGTTTAAAACACCTCAGCTTCGAGGTAAGTAATTTACCATGCCAATAATAGTCAATGTGAATCATTCAGTGTGACACCATCTCTCTTTTAGAATGTAGTTGTTTTCAGATGGGACTAAAGGATAGGGCTTAGTGCGAAGAAGTTCGAGTATTATAGTCCCAGTCGCGACTCGGACCATATTATCTTGAAGAGGCCATCTTGTGCCCGTTAAGCCACTAGAAATATAACACGAACATCAACTGGTATATCCGTAACTTAACGTACTTAACGTAAAAATATTGAGAACCTTCCGTTCTTAAAGTCATTTAAAAACCGATATTATAATGTGAATGACCGATAAATAATAACAAACCACAAAGTTTTCCGGTTGCGTAACGCTCATCGTGTGCTAGTGATGTGCACGCGACTGCACACAAGAGAAAAACGATTCAACCTCGCTCCCGGTCGTTGACGTATGAACTTGATTTATTTATTATTCTTTGACATACGACCTTTTAAACTTGGTTTAGATTAAAACGTGATTAAACTTTTGAACGTAATTGAATACAAAACCAAACATTAAAAATAGATACAAACCCAATGTTATTTGTGCCGGTTTAATTAATAACGAGTATTTTACAATACTATATTTCAAATACCTACTAAGTACATATTTATATTTGGAATAGCGCTTGTGTCAAAACTCAAAGAACTTATATCAACTCTGTTTGGATTCTAAATTCAAAATTTAAGAAAACCTAATAGAACATGTAATTGGTCGTAATTTAATAAGAATAGACTAGTTATTTTATTAACTAGGTATGATATTTAACCATCACTAGTATTTACTTTAATTACTACTACATACATATAAATAGGTATTATGGTTACAAACACGCATTGCTATGTAGTGACAGGTGGTTGTCAACGCACACATACATCATGTAACAGGCCGCTAAACGAGTTTCGGCGAAAGTGAAAACGGCCCCGACGCGACTAAAAAGTGAATTTTATTTATTTATTTATTGGCTGTATGCTTAATATCGTTGCCTCATGCCTTGTAATAATAGGTGTGGTTCTATCTCTGATTTCAAATATGGAATGTATCTTTGTCATCGTGTCGACACGAATTTTTTTCGCCCGTAAATTTCTTTTGACGGATTTTAAAGCGTCATGTTCAACAGTTCGTAAAATCTTCATGTATTCGTCAACTCTGCGTTCAATAAACTCAAGAAGAATGTCGATATATAAAGGATATGCTAGATTAAGTTCCTTAAGTATATGTATTTATGTTCCAACAATACCTTCATTTACATATATATACATATATAGAACTTTCACCATAAATTAATGTCACAACTCACAACATTGCGTCACATAATTGTCTGGTGTCCACCATATTTTTTTGCGAGATACTTTATGTGACTTTCATATAGCTTTTTATAATTTACTGCCGATTAAAGATATTAATCATTATAATAATACAGTATTTTTGTTGGCGGAACGGCAAAAGTGAAATTGCCCAAAAGCCCGGTGTCCATATCGGGAGTAAGTATTAATTGACTGCCTCGTTGGCGCAGTGGTAGCGCACGTGACTGCTGTGCATGAGGTCTTGGGTTCGATTCCCGGGACGGACCGAATGTTTGTATGATCTGCAAATATTTGTTTCGGAGTTTGGGTGTTTTTTTATGTAAAATATGTATGTATTTACAAAAAAAGTATATATGTAATTATATCGCTTGTCTTGGTACCCATAATACAAGCTCTGCTTAGTTTGGGACTAGATGGCGTTGTGTGTTTAGTTGTCCAAATCCAAAATGTAAAAAAACTATGGTAATTAACTACATCCAAATCCAACTGCTTCTGACCTTAGCATTTGTTTTTCTCGTGCGGAAATCCACTCGGATACCACCTCCTGGTGGTACGTCGGTCTCGAACCGACTAAAACTGCACACCATCTCGGGTACTAGAAGCCGGGAAACCAGGTGCACCCTAGCAAGAAAATCCCTGGAATTCTGACCGGAGCCTAGAATTTCACATAAAACGATTAAAATTAGCACCTAGCATTTTATTCTGACCTAACTTATGTTACAAATTGTAAACAAAAAATAGTTAAATTCTGTTAAGTTCAATAAATGAATATTAAGGGCGACTTGCACAACGTTTGACTTAAATAACTACTAAACAAAATTAGTTAAACGCATAGACACGTTTAGCATAAACAAATTTAGCGCCCTCTTACACAATGATGACAGCTGGTAAATTTAGTTAAATATGATAAGGGGTCGGTAAATAGCCAAGTTTGGATGTTTAATTTCGGCAGTTCTTAAAAAATTATCGTTGTGCTTGATGCCTTGTGTTTAACCTTTTATAACGCATTTAGTATGTCTTAAATGAATTTAAGCTATGTCGTCAAATTGGCCCTAAGTCTTCTTGAGAGTGTTTTTAACGCATTTTTGCACACAATCTATCCATAGGCAGATTGATGTTCCAATTTTAAATCGTTGATTTTGTTCTACATTCATTTTGGCAATATTACGCCAACCGCACTTTTATTTCATTTAATCCTAGTTCGATTTTATTTCCTTTTAATACATTTTATTGTTAAAATATATTTTTTCTATTAAAAATATGAGTTACTCATTTTTTAGTTTAGATATCACATATAATGTTTTTATCCGCAAAAATCACATGCTTTGGCAACATTTTACCCTTGTAAATTCAATTATTTAAGATTCGCATAGACAATAGCAATGTTTCCAACACCATTTCTCAATAGTCTATTCTAAATACAGGTAAGAACAATTAAAATCCACCACACATCGCTTAACTACTCACAATGCAAAACTAAAGACAAACTGGGGCCAATTCTCGTTATAAAAAGTTCAGTCTCATTTTAGTTCCGATCAATTTATGATCTGTATGTTTTCGTAGATTTTTTTTTTTGACTTATCTCAATTTAATGTTCAGTTTCAATACGATAAAAGCATCACAATACATACATACACTAGCTGATCCGCGCAATCTCACCTGCGTCTCCTATTGCCCGTAGCGTGATGTTTTACAGCGTGAACAAAGTTTACCATAATTTAGGTTAAAGTAAGGCAACCTTAAAAGATAGACATATGCTGTTGCGTTTGTGAAATTGAATGGAAACTTTGAAAAGGAATAATTTTATTTCATACTAGCTGTCCCGGCAAACGTCGTTTAGCCATAACTACTAATAAATTAAAAATTAATTAAAAAAACATTGTCCAGCGGACAAAATTGTGAATCTAAACCATTCCCAGATCCCCTTGAACACACACAAAAAAAAACATCAAAATCGGTCCAGTCGTTTGAGAGTAGTTCAGTGACATACACACTCACAGAAGAATTATATTTTATTTCATATTTGCAACATTTTTCATTGTTAGTCCGCTGCTTTTAGTCGTAACCTGATGCTATATAACCTACAGCTTTCCTAGATAGTTGGACAATCCTACATTGAAATAATTTTTCAAATTGGACCAGTACTTCTTGTGAGTAACGCGTATAACCAAACTCTTCGACTCCCTTATAGTATTAGTATAGATAGACGCGCGCTTATTGTCGTACCGCGGGTGAAGCCGCGGGGTTAAGCTAGTCTAAAAAAGTAGCTTAAGTTACTCTCTATATCATCAGCTACCTATCAAAAGTGAAAGTCTCGTCGAAATCGGTCCAGCCGTTCCGGAGATTACTCAGAACAAACAGACAGAAAAAAGAATTAACTACATTTTTTGTATTTGTACCGTGTATACATACATATGCATTTAGTAAAAAGCGGATATTTAAATATTACAAACAGACACTCCAATTTTGTTTATTTGATTAGATAGATTACATCAAATCGCTCTTGCAGGCGAGTGTATTTGGTGCGTAATTGGTGAAGATTTCGGTGTGGGCTAATCAAAACGTAGAATGCCGTCACGGTGGCGATATGGTGGATGTGAAATAAACTCACACTAGGCCACCATTGTTCAGTAGTGTTGGCGAAACCGGCCTTGCTACTAATAACTAAAAGTGAACTGGTACTTAAGTGGAACGAAACCACACGCCTTTATCAATACGAGTATTATGCTGCACTCGGCAATGAACGCGCGATTTAGATCGTCAAAATGAGATCAAGTGCTATCTAGAATCCGTTACCAACAGTATCAGTATCATTAATTATTTTCTATCGGTGTTGCTATTTACACAATGGTGTTGACAGATGTTGTGACCACAGACTATGAATATGTGACATTTATGACAAATGTCAACTCTTTAATTAGATTAACCACTCGTCAGTGGCGCCATATTGGTCCGAATTGACACAACTGTGGGGCGATTTTGACAGCATTCCCGGTACATTTTCGCCTCTGATTAAAACGTCGATTTCCAATAAAAAATGTATTGGGGCTATATAAGATATTGGTATGTTGAGAATGGTCATTAAATATACTATCAGATGATGTATAATTGATGATGATTTTTATTTTTGAATTCACATCCGAATTAATATATAAATTCAATTTCAAAGTTTAATCGACCAGCAACCATACGTCACAAAAATTCCCGCCGAATGAAAACGATTTACATTGTCAACTGACGTAATGAAATGGCGCCTCTGGGCATCTCTGTTTTATTCTCTTTAACATAATTAAGTGCGACAAAGCTGCAAACAATATAAAGCAGCTAAATTCATAGTTAAAATAGACCGGGAAAAAAACACCACGACGTGGCATTCAACAGACTGGAAGAAATTGACAGCGACCATTACGTGGCGTTCAACATCGGAGAGGTTAATGTCAGTTTTGTAAGACCCAATGATTTTTTAATGACATTTCAATGCTGTCAACTTGGTAAAATGTCACATCTTTGTAGAAGTTGAGTTTTTCTTGTGTACTTTTAAATTTTGATAGGGTAACCTCTTTTTTTTTTTTTTTTTTTTGTCGTGGGGAAATCCTCATGGATGTCCTTCGCCCTGGGGAAAGGACGAAGGGGTCTGTCAGACTCCTACTGACTAAAACCCCCCGGTGTTCCTTCTCTCACCTACGCCGGGGATCGCGGGAACTTGAGAGACAACCGCAATCCCCGACTGGTGCCAGCCCGCCTCTGCGGGCCACTTCTCGTCAGCGAGGGGAGAAATCCCCTCGCGACTTCTTAGAGGGGCGCACGGGAACACTACGCGCCGCCACCTCGGGTCCAGTTGGTTAGGGGGGCAACGAACATCCCCAAGTCCGCCGCCCCTGGACCCAGTTACGGAGGCCGGTGGAGGGCAGCGTATACCCTAGCCTAACTTTTTGATAGGGTGAGGATAGGTTGAATATGTCTACCATTAGAGTAACAATATTAATGTATTAATCTTAATTTCTTTACGTCATATTGAGATCGTCATTAACAATTGACAACTGTCGAAAGTGATTAACTTCACACGTTAACTTAGTATCTTTGCAAGGCGAATTAGTTTTCTTGTTAATTTTTAGGGTACTTATAATAATAAAACATTACTATATACATTATAGACATCTAATAATAAATAGAGCTAATATTTTACATTTCACCCGATTCCGCGACGCAAAGGAGGGTAATGTGTTACACTTGCACTCCATTTATGAAATTGAGTGCGTTGAGTAACAAAGCCTTAAACATGTAACATCATTAAACCGCAATTCTTGACTCTTCATCACAAAATAATAAATACTCAATGTATTTGACGCAATAATTTTAAATGCTGCTGTTATACATGTCGCCATTCAATAAAGTACTAAATCTAATTACAATTGACGCATTCGTATAAAATATAGTCAAAAACTATCTATTCCATTTTCAAAATCAAATTTTGAATTTAGAGTAGGTAAATAGATCATAAGAAAGTGCATTCCTTTTTAAAAACTAAGAAGTACCATAGAGCCAAGTTTTTAATAGAAATACAAATTCTCTTACGTTCCATTTTAGATACATTTCCTTAGAAAGCGAACAACAGTCCGAGGAAAGTATAGTCGGACTGTCGGACCGGTACACAGGTATTTAGAGCCTCTCGTTTCCGCTCAGAGAAACCTGTCGCATCTCAGTATAGTACTTAAGAAATACGCAACAAGTATTATTTTAAATATGTATATTATTTGTATACGTATAACTAAAAATGTCTACTTCACTTTCAAGTGAAATTTCAACTCTCAACACCTATTCTGTAGCTGTTGGAAAGATTATGTAGACAATGATTGGGCTTTTATTTTCTAAATCATCATCAATCATCAACAGCCTTTAACAGTCTATTGCTGGACAGGACATCTCCTTAGAAAGGAACTGTTGATCTGCTATACCTCGTTGACCAGATAAATAAAATAAATAAATATTTCTGACATCTAACACACAACGCCATCTAGTCCCAAGCTAAGCAGAGCTTGTGTCATGGGTACTAAACAACTGATATAAATACATATATCCTTTTTTTTTGTAAATACATACATATTATACATAGAAAACATCCAAACTCCGATACAAATATTTGCAGATCATACATACATTTGGTCCGACCCGGGAATCGAACCCGAGACCTCAAGCACCGCAGTTGCTTACGCTACCACTACGCCAACGAGGCAGATGGATTGGTATAGGATTTGTTACAAATTTTCGTCTCCTTACAATGATGTTGTCCTGTGTGATTTGCTCCTTAATCGGCTCTTAGGACACACGCGATGAATAGGGGTGGTGTCACTCCGTATCCCTTGTTGTTCCCTGAATTAACGCATTCAAATAAACAATTAAAAACAACTTCTTCAGCTTTATAATAATACTAACTTTTAAACTTTCGCGTTCCATGATATATTAACAATTATTTTTAAGGGAATTAACGCGATCACTTATTAAAAGGTATTACATACCTCTGATTTGCCTGACGTTTCGACCAGGTTGCACTGGCCGTGGTCACAGGCTGACTTTGACAATACCTTTTAATAAGTGATCGCGTTAATTCCCGTAAAAATAATTGTTAATTTTATAATAATACTAGCTGTGCCCGGTACTTCGTACACGTGATATTTGGATTTTCAATTTATTTTGAATTTTTCACCGTTTAAACCTTCCCTGGACTACGACAAACATTTCGAAAATAAAATCAGCTAAATCAGCCCAGCCGTTCTCGAGTGTTAGCGAAACAAATGAACAGAAATTGATTTTTATATATAAGAAGATAAGTAGTGACATTAATATTTTAAATGCGAACAATTTTATGGATATAATATAATATAATAATAATAAGTTTATTTATTCACTCTTTCTTAATGCAAAAACACTAGCGATTGTTACAAATCCTTACATTAGTAAGTTAACGTCGGCAACCATAATAGTATCAAACTGTGCTATAGCTGCCAGCGTCTTCCACTCTGGGAACTCACAATTGGGTCTTCCTTATATTTCACAATACAATTAACGCAACTAAATGATAATATCTTTACACCTTTAGAAAAAGTACATTTTTAAAAGTAAAATAAAATCTAAACATAGATAAATGATAACAAAATAATAGTATGTAGGTAGAAGCAATAAAAAATAAATTAATGGGACGTATGTGTTTGCCAGGAGTATGAATTATACCTGATATATATTGATATATATATATACATACGGATATATATTGATTCGGACACCGCAATTACATTCTAAAGGAGAGCAGCTGACAAAAACAGAAACTAGTTAAAACATTGACGTATTTGACATTAGTCATAATCAAAATTAACGTTTTATCTAGATTTAATTAACTTCAACATCATATTAACATATTCTAAATTTATCAATTCAAATTAGACTACTTGAGAGACGTTTTAATTTAGTAAAATACTAAACAGAATCGACACCCATAAAACGGTGAAAGTCTATTAACAAATGATTTACGATTTCCTTTTTTTTTTATCTGTGATGTGATGATTAAGAATTAGTTACGTCATTAATATGTTCTAATATTTCAGTTTTAAAATAGTGGATTTTTTTCTTTCTAAAAAATGAACTATTTGTCTAAACTAGAAGAAGGAAAAATTTAAATCTTCGCTAACCTGTTTGCTCGTTTGCTTGTTTACTCAGCGTGGTATAGTGGTCCTTAATCTCCATTCTAAAGAGAAGCCAATGTCCAGCTATCAACCGTCATGCCTATATCCAATATGTCTATACAAGGAAAAACACAAGGGCAAGGATTAGTCTTTTAAAAAAAAGAGTTGACGCTACACACACCACTTAAATGACTTTTAAGTTGGTGAAAATAACTATGAAAGTTTTCGTTACATAGTACATACCTACACGTCGAGCTAATAAAAATGTGTTAATCACTCATTTAATCGTCTAAAATTATTATTGTTGGCAATTTCATCATGATATAACAGAATTATTGCATTTTTGGAAACGGGTAGAGGCAATTCATGTACACTAAACTACTTGGACTCTATAAAACAAACTTTTATTGACGAACCACAGCATTATCGTACAAAAACATGCATCTATGCATTAGTTACGCTTACCGAGAACCGGTCTGAACCGGTTTAAGTTAGTTTAATCCAATCCAAACTGGACCGGCCACTCTTCCTGTCATTTCACTCATTTTTTGTGAAACTAGCCACATTCGTCCATAAGTAGTTATGGATGCATAGTAATCAGAAAACCACGTTCGCGCTGATAATAAAACCACCGCTATAACCGTTACATAAAGTTTACTTTCATTTGACAATATCTGGAATAGTTTCGTTTGCACATAATGTGGATGCGGCTTATTTTGTTCTTTAAAATTGAAAATAAGAACTTAGTAAAAGTGCTTTCTAGAAGGTGTTGGTCTATTTTTCAGTTTATTCTACCACCCTGGCCAGAGGGGTGGGCTTAGGGTTTGTGTCAAGTTATCCTCCTCTTTGCCTCAGATCAAATAAAAAAGGTAGATAATGCACGTAAAACAAGACAACAACAACATTTTTTTTTTTTTTTGTAAGTGTAAATATGTGTGAGTGACTGATAGTGTTGCCCTGTGTCCCTGGCAATTGCAAAATAAGTAATATGCAAAAATAAATCCCACCAAAAACATTTTCATGTAAAATGTTGCCAAGACGACTGCATATGGCTTACCCTGTGAAAAAGATATCAGATCTCGTGTAGAGCCAAGCTTCTGAATCTGCACGCCCTAACTCTCCAACCCTGTTTGTTTTTCCAAGTGTTTCGTCGTTTTTTTAAACCCTCATAACTTTGGTTTTCAATTGCGTAGCTTCAGAGCTTATTTTGTATGTTTAAACAGTCTATTATTGCCATCCTATACTGATAATTTTAACCATCTGGTATATGGGAAACCAAAGTTATGAGGGTTCAAAAAAGCGACGAAACACTTCGAGAAAGGTAGGTAGAGCCTTTGCGCTTTGCTTTGCTCGTCTTTGCGGGGGCACGACCGTGCCCTCAGATCTGTTTGTTTCATATACATTATAATTAGAATATTCGTATTTATGAAAATGAAAGAGGTATGTATGTGTGAGCAGACAAAACACGGAAGGTTATTCGAAGATTGTTTTGTTATGATTTTGACTCGTATATATGACATGTATTATGTTTACTGCATAGTTTACTCCCGTAGGCGGATCATGGGATGTAACATTGCGTATTCTTAACAGGTCACCACACCGACGATATCAGTACATATCCATACTAATATGATTGTGGCGACTTCCATATACAGCGGCAACAATGAATGACTGATACACTGAACTACGAAGTAACGCACAACACGGAGTAACTAACAATCCTAAATCGCGCAATAAGAGTTCTCGCGCCGGTTAATATGTATATAGAAAAATCCCAACGTCAACCGTGGAGCAGTAGCCCACCAGGTATGATCACCTCGCCTAGTCTGAGGATCCTCCCTTTGTGTTGGAGCGACATGATACCCATTCCCCCACATTATAAATTCGTAAGTAACTCTCGCTTGTCTGTCTATTACGCTTTCAAGACGAAACTGCTTAACCGACTTAGTTGAATTCTGATATAGAGATGAATTGGACATTGGAGGAGGATTTACGCTACATTTTGTTGCAGTAACCGAAACACAAGTGGCCGAGACCGCCGGCAAAAGCTAGGAATAATATATAACTCCATCATTGGTACTACAATTGCAATAACTCTTCGAATAAAATGCTCTACTTCATCTGAAGAATCACAACGCATCGGTGCCCAAGCGATACATTACTATCATAAATTCGATCTAATTTCAACTTTATTTTGACGTAATAAAGTGAAAATTTGATTGCCGTTGGAAAGGCGGAAATGAAAATTTTCTTTGATTTTATAAAGAACTAGTTGAACCCCGCGGTGTTACCCGCGGTTATTGTTGTACTGCAAGTAACGCCGCGGGGCAAAGTAAGTCTAAAAAAAGTAGCCTAAGTTACTCCCTGGATCATCAGCTACCTGCCAGTGAAAGTCCTGTCAAAATCCGTCCAGCCGTTCCAAAGATTACCCGTAACAAACAGACAGACAGACAAAAAAATTTTTAACTACATTTTTGGTATATGTATCGTGTATACATACATATGCATTGATTAAAAAGCTGTTATTTTAATATTACAAACCGACACTCCAATTTTATTTATTTGTATAGATGAAAAGTTTTAGGAAGCGTAATTACTTTGCTTGATTTCTGAGAAATATATTCAAATAAGTATATTGAGCTGTCTATAAGTGACTCTACTCTGCCTGATGGAAAGCATGAGCAGAATCTAAGAGTGGTGGCATACTCATTGCGAATGTAGACTATGCTGAGAGATGCTTCTGCATCATTGGGCACTCCGTAAGCACTCCGGTCTCGCCCTCACCAAGGAAACACACGCTGACATTTGAGGTTGCTCTTCTGGGAGAGGGTAGTACCGTCCCGGTCGAGCTGGCCCATTCGTGCTGAAATTACCGTAACTCTACCTTTAAAAAAGTTAACGTCATCCGCTTTATACTATACGCATAACCGCTTTTTACTAAATGCATATGTATGTATACACGGTACATATACCAAAAATGTAGTTAAAAAAAAAAATGTCTGCCTGTCTGTCTGTTTGTTCCGGGTAATCTCTGGAACGGCTGGCCCGATTTTGATGGTACTTAAACTGGCAGGTAGCTGATGATCCGGGGATTAACTTAGGCTACTTTTTTTAAACTAACTTTGTCCCGCGGCGTTACTCGCGGTACAACAACAACCGCGGGTAACACCGCGGGGTTCAGCTAGTTTATTTATATAGATTGGACGATTATACAAATATGATAATTGAGTGATTTTATGCTGTTGTATAAGAACCTGTCATCACTCGTATCAGAATTTATAGACATAACCATTTGGAGGCATTTGGTTTCAGGTGGTGCATTAATGCGTGAACGGTAATAGTCACGCCATGAACATGATGTAATCGATTAATCGGTTCATATAATGTGCATAATCGAGTTCGATTACAAGATCGATTAAACTCGTTTATATTTTAAATGAGCTAATTATGAATATCGTCCTGATAATAAAATGAGAAAGTATTAATTTGGATGTTTGCGATTACATCACGATACGATTAAACAGAATTATTTTAACCGACTTCAAAACAGGAGAAGGTTTGTGACGACTTCCACATACAGCGGCAACAAAATCATATGACAGAGCCGTCTACCGCAGATACACTGAACTACGAAGTAACGCACAACACGTAACTACCAATCCTGAATCGCGCAATAGAAGTTCTCGCGCCGATTAGCATATATACAACATCCCAACATCAACCGTTGGGCAGTGGCCCGACAGGCATGATCACCTCGCCTGGTTGGAGGATCCTCCCTTTGTGTTGGTGGGATATTACCACACCTGTCCCCCACAGGTTATCAATTCGACTGTATTTTTTTACGTTTGTTACCACATATCTTTCGATTAGGTGGAGCGATTTTGATGATCCTTTTTTTATTTGAAAGCTGGTGCTTCCCGTTTGGACCCATTTCAAACTGGTCCAGTTCTTGAAGTCAGTTTTTTTTTGTTAAAATTTGTTCCTAGTAGATTAGAATCGAACCAACGTACTCTGCTAAGTCAGAATCAAGTATTTAATTTTCACGGGTTCTGTTATTTTCAACTTTAAAGTCATAGTCTTAAAGTTGAAAATAACACAAAACCGCTACTTAAAGTTAAACAAAGTTTATGATTAATGCCGTCAGAGTCCAGAGAGTGTCTAATACTAACTTTCAATTTATCCTCAATGGCGCGGCGTAGGAAACTAGGCCGCAGTCTAGTCTAGGTAACAGGTTCTATGTCCGATATCTTGCTATTAACTACACAGATAAACGCGTTTATTAATAAATTATTCTTAATTTAACTTGTTTTAGCTTTCAGAACTTAAGTGCAATAGGTAATTTGGCTAATACTACGTAGGTAAATATGAAAAATAACGTTACTAAGAAGATGTCAATTATTATAGACATTAAAAGTTTATAGCGAAATATAATTTTATGTCTTCATGAGGCTTTTTCGTTCTTCGTATACGAATAGCGGCCTCTTAATATACCATATATTAAGAGGCCGCTATTCGTATACATTTATAACTAGAGTTGCCACGAATATTGATTTGGCCGAATACCGAATATTCGGCAAAGCTGTCGGCCAAAGCGCCAAATATTATCGCCGGTTTTTGACTGTTTGTTTCAACTGCGAGATAATTACGTCACTTGACGCTTTGACAGATAAATAATAATACATCACTACTACTTTTGTTGACCCACGATTTAAAACAAGTTTCCTGGGTTTGGTTCAGACTGAAAAAGCTAGATTTTTTTTTCTACAAACTCTGAAAATAAGTTTGAATGAATCTGGTAATACCGATGATGATTCTTCTCCTAAAAAGAAACTTGAATGAAAGTTATAAGATTATTGAAATGCGCGACAGTTTTTGGAACTGCTTTGAGGAAATCACTACAGATAATATGCGAAATGGTAATGATAAAGGGGATCCTAGATCGGGCGGCTGATTCTTACAAGTGGTGTTCAGCAAACGAAAAACAAACCAAACCTCCTGAACTTTGCTAAAGTTTATTTTTCGTCTCATGGAAGTAGCGTGTATAGTAGGATGTTATTTTCTGAAGCTGGCATCATTGTCGACAAAAAGCGTTACCGAAAAGCGTTAGCGAATGCTAAAAAGCTTGTTTTTATCCACCTCGAATCAATTTTACTAACTAATGTTTTGTAATTTGGTAATGAATACATAAAATCTTGGGTAACATGACGTGTCTTTTTTTCAAGACTTGGTAATCGGTATTCGGCCGAATAGTGAGCATTATTCGGCCAAATACCGAAAGGCAAAAAAAATATTGCTGAAAATTCGTGGCATCTCTACTTATAACTAAAGAGACAAAAAGGTGATCCCCACCTGATCAGGCGAGCAGTGGTTCATTTATCGGTAGCCTCAGTCTTACTCAATCTGTGAAAAAAAAAGCTTCACTGCCGTCAATTCAGTGATTTCATTCGTGCATACTATTACCTACGAAGAAAGATTATTCGAGGTCGATACTACTCGTACACAATCACACATGCTTAGACATCCGCTTAGACATCTGATAAATCTCGATGATTTTTTGTGGCACGAAATAAGGAACCTTACATCGATATATATAGCGTCGAATATAGATTGATTCGCCGGTGGGAGCGTCCTTGGTACTGTGAACGACCTTGTATGTACGAGGAGTTACTAGAATGCGCTAGTAATAATAATAATGGGTATAAACAGGAACTACGGCCTGGACTGAGGCTTCTTTGATAAATATTGGAGTGATATCAATGATTAACCTAGCGAACCGGCGACAATTAAGAACTGTTATTCTTAGTGAAATTAAGATTTTGAGAGTGTTTTTGAAGTCTCTTTTACAGTTAGAAGGTTTATTTTTCGAACCCCAACACGTCCCTATGTAAGAGAGTGAATACCATTTGCGGGATATAAATAAGTTCGTAAACAAAATCAAATAATTACCTGTAACAGATTATGGCAATAGTTACCAACGCTGCAACGTCCTTGCACTTTACGGCGGCAAATTGCATTCTAACCACAAACTAGATGACAGAATTGTACAACAGTGGACAAAAATGGAACTAACGAAAATTGTGAACGAATGATTGTCAACTGCGAAGATAGTGGCGTCCTCACAACTTGTTATGAAATACGTTTTTGATTTATAGAACAATCTAATGTTGTCTGTATTTTATAGTTTATTGGAGCTATTAAATTAAAATTTACTTTCGGTGTTATTAAAATGAGGCAGTAGGAGGAAAAAGGATATTGTTTTTTTCTGATTACCTTTGAATCACCAACTTGAGTCTAACATCGGAGGTCGCAATTTTTTCCGCTCATTAGGAATATTATTTTGTTAGTTTGATTTTATTCCTCAATTTTTATATTTATATCTATACAAATAAATAAATTGGAGTGTATGTTTGTAATATTAAAATAACGGCTTTTTAATAAATGCATATGTATGTATACACGATACATGCACCAAAATAACATTTTTTTTCAATTTTTGTCTATCTGTTTGTTCCGGGTAATTTCTGGAATGGCTGTAACAATTTTGACGGGACTTTCACTAGCAAATAGCTTATGATCTAAGGAGTAACTTAGGCTACTTTTTTAGACTAGCTTCGTCCTGCGGTGTTACCCGCGGTACGACAATAAACACGGGTAACACCGCGGGGTTCAGCTAGTCATACATATATTATGTTCTTTCAAAAAGTTTATGTATGGGTTCGCGTCACCGACATGCTAATATTTGATGTTGATAGTTTTAATTTAATCATTATGAAATTTCTAATTTTACATTATAATTTTACAAATAATGTTCTAAGTTATAAGTTTTCACTTCTATCGGCAGTTCTTATGACTGCCAATATATATATGTATATAACTATTTTTAAAGGCTTTCCCGCATTTCCAATAATAAGATAAAAATGCAGAACCTAACTGGTTTAAACCGGTTTGTAATGAGGCTGGGATATCACTACTATCGAGCCTACCAAAATGTGTCGAAGCAAAACCATACCATGATTAAAAAAACGTGAGCCGGGACCCTGGCAGATAAATAAAATGACTGTTTATAACATTAATATTCATTTTTATTAAATACAAAATTCAAATACAATTAACAAAACAAATAAAAAAAGAATTTGAGAGAAGCGTCGCCACTCGCCACTCCAAAAATCATTTTTTTTTTCTAGCAGACCTCACATCAAAAGATTTTTAGATCAACAGAAAATACACTCCGGCACTCCCAATGCGGGCGTTATCTTAAAAAAAAATATTTGTTATTAAAAAGAGTGTAAAACAAGGTTATCCAACTCACCGATATGTGGTATACTTAATGTCCCAATTGTTTACCAAAGGCATCATGTAATACATTGTCTATAGGAAGCGTGTTCTCGTGTGTCGCCGTAAACTGATCACCATGGACGATTCCTTGTTGATCATACCTAAATATAATAACATGGATACTGTTCTGTTTACGCACTGTCTTTTGTCTGCTTTTGTTTTTTTTTTTGTATACCACACTGATTATATTTTGCAACACTAGCGTCTTACTGGCAACTCCGTCATACAAGGTTTAATCCAAATTTTTACATAGTTTTAATGAAGTCGCTTCGCTTCGTCTATTCGCTTATATCTTTAAAACTACTCAACAGATTTTGATACAGTTTTCAGCAATAAATACAGTGATTCAAAAGAAAGGTTTATATGTATAATACAAGCATATCATAGTAGAGGAACTCCGAGAGTTTTAAATACTTTCGTGCGTAGTCGGACCGGGTTGCCAGTGATAAATAAAAGAGATTGATTGTTGTCAGTCCACTGAAGCCATCTATCGGTGGATATAAAAACTATACCACATAAAATATAACATAAAACCACCAAGTTCAAGTGGTTTATTGTGCCAGCAAGCTTTACAAATAATCATATTTCCATCTGATTTTACTTACAACCTAGAAAGCTAGAAGCTTTAACTTACCAAACCTATATATATATATCTATACAAATAAATAAAATTGGAGTGTCTGTTTGTAATATTAATATAACCGCTTTTTACTAAATGCATATGTATGTATACACGGTACATATACCAAAAATGTAGTTAAATTTTTGTTCCGTCTGTTTGTTCCGGGTAATCTCTGGAACGGCTGGACGGATTTTGACGGGACTTTCACTGGCAGGTAGCTGATGATCCAGGAAGTAACTTGGGCTACTTTTTTAGACTAACTTTGTCCCGCGGCGCTACTCGCGGTACAACAATAGCCGCGGGTAACACCGCGGGGTTCAGCTAGTATACAATACGTTTCTTACATTGCAATCTAGTATTATATCAAACAGACTCAGATCGTTCTGTTTCGACTTCAACCACCGAGATAAAAATTATTAGTATATGTATATGTGGTATTTGCAATCAGGTGAATGAGATTTCTGAGCGTGTTGTTGTGTGGAATCGATCTTTCACGCTCCCAGCTGCATAAAGGCCGACTATGAGAGGCTATGATTATAGCCAACTTGCCACATAAAGTGATGTGCCGTGTATACATAATAGATTTGTGATTATGATGTATATAATACCTATTTGTAACTCAGTTCTGTTGTAAAAATCTTGTTTACAATTCTGGTCTACTATATAATAATATTGACGTTCCTTGAGGTCAACAGTCATTCAGCAGTGAATGGCGCTAGATTGTTTGAATGAATGAACGAAAACAATATACAATCTGTATAGTTATAGAAGTGCGATCCATATTCTGAAGCTATGGTTTACACTCCCAATCCATCTACATAAGCAATTTGCCTTTTTTCACCATTGACTTCTCATCCAAAATTATACTTTCATTTTCAACTCTCAATTTTCAAATTACCAAAAATTTTATACTACCCGATTTTGTTTTAAATTTGCATCGACAAAATATTAGCGTTTGATATGTCTCTACATATAGTCCAGGATCCCAGGTACTAATTTTACAAGTTATTATTATCAAGCTAATTTTTCGTGAGTGGCTTCATTTTGACGAGGGGTCCACCTTTCACCTTACAAAAAATTTCGATTGTGCTATATAACAGGTGATTGTAGAACAATATGGCTGTTCATTATATAAATATTAACTTAGCAACTATTAAAAAATCAGCTAGTGGGCCCCTCATCAAAAAGAAGCCACTCACGAAAAATTAGCTTGATAGTAATAACTTATGAAATTTGTACTGGGGATCCCGGACTAATACCCTTTCGTAGATACAGACATATACATATAATAACAAATAAATAAATATTTTCGGACATCAAACACACAACGTCATCTTGCCCGAAACTGAGCAGAGTTTGTACTATGAGTACTAGACAACTGATATAAATTTGTAAATACATACATAGAAAACACCCAAACTCCGAAGAAACTGAATCGAACCTAAGACCTCTAGCACAGCAGTCGCTTACGCTACCCCTGCACTACTGCGTCAGTCATTGCATGAAGTAGCTATGTACAGTTCCGATTTCCGACCAAATTAAGAAGCCCAGCATCGACTTTCACTGCAGAATCACTTGAACAGAGTTCAGTACACCATTCAAATTACCATAGACTATTGTTAGAATACAGGTGGCGTAATGTAGGAATATAGGTCAGCCGTGTATAGCGAATGTTTGCGATATTTGCGGAAGTATACATGCAAATTGTAATACTGCGAATATTATAGCACATTTCCTTTATATTAGTCATTATTATGTTTAAACAGGATGCAGACTTAATCAATAGCTAAGTAATAAATGCTTTGAGTTAAACAAGGAACTAAAATTGCGATGATTGCTAGTGGTCGCCCATTGGTCCAAATTTTTATTTTTTAGGCCCAAATTCGACCAAATTTTTATGTTTTAGATTCAGCATTCCTCCTCTACACGTAGTAATACCTATGTAGGAGAGTGAAATCACTTTGCGGGATATAAATAAGTTCGTAAACAAAACGAAAAAAATACCTTTAACAGATTATGACAATAGTTACCAACGCTGCAACGTCCTTGCACTTTACGGCGGCAAATTACATTCTAACCACAAACTACATGACGGAATCACTTGTACAATGTTTTGTATTAAAACGACTTTGAATTCACTGCACGGTTGTCCAAGCAGCTTAAACAGTCGCCACCCCGTTATTAGTCTCCGTTTTGTATATGTTTGTAATGTCCCCTGCGACACAGGATGTGTAGGTATATTCCTAATACGTAAGTTGACTTCAAAAAGAAACAAATTTTTCTTTTTTGATTAAGTAATTAATTTCCTTTATTGTTGCAGGTAAAAATTGTCACCTATATCTGTAATGTGGTAAGCCATAAGAACACAGATTAAACTTTCATCGACGAACTATACGAGTCTCGATCATGACAATCATACTTAATCACACTAATATATAAAGGTGAAAGTTTGTGAGTGTGTAGGTTTGTTACTTCCTCACGCAAAAACTACTGAACGCATTTGGAATGAAACTTTACAGTAACATAGCTTATACATCAGAATAACACATAGGTTACTAGTTGCCGCGATAATCGACATACACGCGGGCGGAGCCGCAAAAGCTAGTTTGTAATATTTGTCATTGTAACTCTTTGGCACAAATGAAAGATTCTTCGTTCAAGCTTCTTTGAAGATATTTGGGCTCCGATCCATTGATAGGAAAACCATCATTTTCATCGAGTGATATCGAAAGATTTGTTAAACACAACATTCCTGAATTCTGTCATCATTGAAGTCGAGCTTGCCCAATTATGCTGAAGTGCATAAAAATGACAAATCATTTTCCAATTACACAAATTAACTGGGTAGTATTACAACATACTACAGACTGTATTGTCTGTGGTACTGAATCTGAAAAAGTATGATTACATCGATTGGTAATTTTAGTTACATATTTATGACACAAACCTTATATAAAATTTACATTAGTTATACATGCATTTCCAGGAACAAATAAACCAGTTCATTAATTACCAAAAAAACTCTTAAAATCGGTTATAAAACTCATTAATTTATTAAACCACTGTCAAAATCGGTGATAAAACTTGCATGCACCTACAAACTATCAAAATAATTACTATTTTGCAATATTACAAACGAAACGACGCAACGAAATGAAGTTTTAATGATGTAATTCAATAAAAAACATAAAATTAAATAATTATTAAAATTACGTAAAACGAAACACATAGGAGTAAGTCAGTAGGGATTCACGTTTCGTTCCACGCTATGTAAGATGTCCGACATATTCAGCCACGTATGTCATTTTACGCGTCTCGCACGCATTTGTTTATGTTTAAACACACATTTAAAAAAACTTTTAAAAAATTCATGTATGGGCCTGCCAAGTGATTCTACTCTGCCTGATGGAAAGCATAAGCAGAATCCAAGAGTAGTAGTAACCATACTCATTACGAATGCAGACTATTCAACAAAGCAGCATGGCGATCCACACCATGGCGGGCTAGTGATGCTTCTGCATCATTGGGTCTCCGGCCTCGCACTTACCAACGAAACACGACAGCCCGAACTCTGTCATTTTACGTTAATCTTCCGTGCAAGGGTGGTACTTAAATCCGAAATCAGCGTGGCTCTACTACCTGAAGATAAATATATATACAGAGGAGTTCAATCGGGGTGGTAGGAAAATGAGGGAGGGTACTAAAGGATGGTAGAGAAAAAGTGATCTAAATGAAAACTATTATTAGGAGACATACATAGTTGTCAACAGTTAAAATATTGCCTAAAGGGAAAAAATATTAATATGGCTTACCCGGAACCTCAAAAAGTCGAAGCAGGAAGCAATGTTCATAAAATCGTTAATTATCGTAACAGTAACAGTTACTCCACGACACTTACCTATATGTCTTTTGAGTTGTATTAATCCCAACTTTATACAATTCATAGCGAAAGGAAATGATCTGAGGTCTCCAATCTTAATAATAGACAGTTCGAATCCAGGCTACTGAGAACCACAGTCATTATTTCTAACTGCAAAACGACAGATCACTGATATTATCTGACGTGACTGCCGAGATCTTTATTTAAAAGTCTTTCCTAAAAGAGTATGTCCTGAGACGGGACAGATTAGTTTTATTTATAACTAGCTGAACCCCGCGGTGTTACCCGCCGTTATTATTGTACCGCGAGTAACGCCGCGGGACAAAGTTAGTCTAAAAAAAGTAGCCTAAGTTACTCCCTGGATCATCAGCTACCTGCCAGTGAAAGTCCCGTCAAAATCCGTCCAGCCGTTCCAGAGATTACCCGGAACAAACAGACAGACAGACAGACAAAAAAATTTTTAACTGCAGTTTTGGTATATGTACCGTGTATACATACATATACATTTAGTAAAAAGCGGTTATTTTAATATTACAAACAGACACTCCAATTTTATTTATTTGTATAGCCGACCTAGCCGACCCACGTAACCTCGTTTGCGCCTTATATTGCCCGTAGCGTGAAAATTTCCCCCGTTTTTTAAACATTCTTCATTGTTGCTCCGCTCCTATTTGTAGTAGCGTTATGATATATACCCTATAGCCTTCCTCGATAAATGGACTATCCAACACCGAAATATTTTTTCAAATCGGACCAGCGGTTCCTGAGATTAGCGTGTTCAAACAAACAAACAAACAAACTCTTCAGCTTGATATATTAGTATAGATAGATAGATTTTATGTATTGGCCTGCCAAAGTGATTCTACTCTGCCTAATCCGATCCGAGATCGGTGTCGGGCGCCGATACGATATCGGGGGAAGTTAAATGTATGAAATATCTATACAAATAAATAAAATTGGAGTGTCTGTTTGTAATATTAAAATAACAGCTTTTTAATCAATACATATGTATGTATACACGATACATATACCAAAAATGTAGTTAATTTTTTTTTTGTCTGTCTGTCGGTCTGTCTGTCTGTCTGTCTGTCTGTCTGTTTGTTCCGGGTAATCTCTGTAACGGCTGGACGGATTTTGACGGGACTTTCACTGGCAGGTAGCTGATGATCCAAAGAGTAACTTAGGCTACTTTTTTTTAGACTATGTTTGTCCCGCGGCGTTACTCACGGTACAACAATAACCGCGGGTAACACTGCGGGGTTCAGCTAGTTGGGAATATAATTTTCAAAATCTGTTCAGTAGATCCAGAGATTCAACCTAACAAACTCACAAATTTTACCTTACAGCATTAGTAGAGATATAAAATAAATTGAAAGTAGCTAACAACATAATATTTGTATAACTAATGTTGTTTATTACAAGTGTTGCACTCAAGTGATAAAAGCTCACTTTTCTTTGTGGTTGCGGTGAGGCGATCATTACGAGAAATCGTTAAAACTTTCCCTAATCTATACTAATATATAAAGCTGAAGAGTTTGTTTGTTTGTTTGTTTGAACACGCAAATCTCAGGAACCGCTGGTCCGATTTGAAAAATTATTTCGGTGTTGGATAGTCCATTTATCGAGGAAGGCTATAGGGTATATATCATCACGCTACTACTAATAGAAGCGGAGCAACAATGAAGAATGTTTCAAAAACGGGGGAAATTTTCACATTACGGGCAATATAAGGCGCAAACGAGGTTGCGTGGGTCGGCTAGTACTGTATACATCTGATACTATTTGCGTTAATAAACAAAAGATTACAGCCATATATCTGTATAAAGTATAAATAAATAACTTCATATCTTCGTTCTGCCTACCAAAGCGACTCTACTGTGCCTGATGGAAAGCAGGAGCAGAAGCCAATAGTAGTTGATAACCATACTCAGACAATGCAGCATGGTGACCCACACTATTACGGCCTATTGAGATGCTCCTGCAGCATTGATTCACTTTGCCAGGCTCTTTTATAAAAAATAATAAAAAATGACGTTACCTTAGGGACTCTGATTCTCCGGGGTTCTCAAATGATTAAGTGAAAGAAGTGAAGAGTTCTGAACCTCTCCCGGTCCCACTTTGATTGCATATCATGATAATCTCAGACAAAGACTTTGCACTTCTGGATATAGCTCTCCTCTATCCAAGGTTCTTTACTAGAAACAATCTGTACTGCGGCATCTAAAGGTATCCCGCATCAAATCAATTAAGAACAATTGCTACTACTATCTGGTCTTATGAAGCCGACCGCAAATACATTTTTAAAAGGATCGAGATGGTTATGACGCATCAATCTATGCCTACATATATCTTCTCAGTATATTACTTCGGCCTGTTGCCGTCCATTGCTGAACGAAGACATACCAAATACTGCCAACTATCCCGGACTTCGGCTGTCCGCTTTTATCCGTTGCAAGCAGTAAATAATAACTAAACATAAAATGCATTGATAGAAGCATAGATTGTTAATGCGGGTTTGATGTTCTCTCCTTGCCGTATGCTATACAGCTCTGTACCATTACTAACTATGCAAAATATATTATAACGCAATAGTATGTGCCCAAAAACAGGTATGCATCTCGTGTTTCGGTGCTGTTCCCTCACTCTCGTAACACGATGGGACGACCACAGAACAACCTATACTCTCTGTTCTCTGGGGACAACTATACGACACATCGGGGAGAGATCACGCGCAGGAATGACGGCTATACGTATTCTCCGAGGCACGGGGATTAAAACACTAACTTCGAAACTCCAGGCCGTTATTAAGTATTTCTATAATCAGAAAACTCAACAATACATTTTGTAACGACTCAGGAATCGAACTGGAGACCTCTTGATTGACAGACTAACATACGTATTTTTAAACTGTTAGAATTGTCTGCTCTGGATACATACAGAAAATAATCAAAACACTTAATTTTATGCCTGTCTCTTGACATAATCAGTGCAGTCACTAATTCGTCCAATTTTATGACCGTAAATTAACCATTAAAAAACTAAATATGTCTATTTCCATTCTAATAGAGCCTTATGAGGACAAAATGAATATTAACGTGAGACAGTAAGTGTTCAAGATATAACTTCCGACGGACAGACTGACTGACTTTCACGAATACATAACGAATTAATGTACAAGCACCAATTAGCATTGAGACGAAAGTGTATCAGTTTCATACACGACTGGCCTGTCTTTGGTTAAGAATTCCATCCATTTAGCTGATATATTTGAATTTCGAAAACAGTCAATAATTTGTTTTTGAAGTAAAAACTTAAATCTTCTTTAGCGGTGTTCTGCACTTTAGCAAAATTTATTTTGAGATGGGTCAAAAATGTTAAAACCGCGTCAGGACCCATCGAGACAGGACGCGTGACCTGATCGTAAAACAGAGTGTGCATAGTGACAGCTGATGGCTCGACTGTCTAATATGACATACCTGGTAATATGTTTATACCTTAGACAAAGACGTATTAACCTATATTTTTATAACATCACAATAAGCATTTTTTTACTTCTTTTTATCCCGCATTTTATTTAAAGAGCAAAGGGGTTCATTTCAGGTGAGCTGAGTTTTCACTTCTGCCAGCAGTCCTCATGACTGCTTTGTGTTTTTTTTCGTCATTAGTTACTTCTTTGGGGTCGCTTATCTCGCACAATGGGAAACTTGAAATATCGCTTTATTACCCGACTGCAAAGGAAGGAGGCTTAAGTTTCAAGTGTATGTATGTATGTAAATTTCTTTGACACGCCCGAGAGCCTAAACTGTTTGTCGTATGTGAGTTGTCTCAACAAATTCGTCTTAGTCGTGAAAGTGACACTGAGTACATTAAACTTAAAAGAAAAAACTAAATTATAAAATATAAAAAAAATCTTTTCAATTCTTCAATGGATTTATTAAAGATAGCATATATTGACGCAGTTGGGTGTTTTTTTTAGAATACATAATTCGGTACTTGTTTACGAGTACGATTTCTACCGTGACACAAGTGCTGAAGATCAGCTTGAAGGATTAACGATGTGTATGGCGCTGGTGTCGCAAAAGAAAACACGTTACTTTCTTGGTTCCAACGTTTTTGTTCTGGAAATTAGGACCTTCATAAGAAGCCTCGTGGACGGCTGGAGACCAAAGTTGATAATAAAGAATTAAAGGCTATTGTGGAAGCGGATCCATCGTAAACCACTTCACTCTTGGCTGTAGGCTTCGCTGTGAGTTATAAAACTGTTTTAATCCACTTAAAGCAAATAGGGAAAATAAAAAGCTTGAACGGTGGGCACCCCATAGTGAGGGTAATAGAAATATGTATAGTGAAAAGAATAAGCAGAATCCAAGAATGGTGGTCACCATACTCATTGCGAATGCAGACGATAACAATGGAGCATGGTGACCCACACTATGGCGGCCCAGTGACGTTTCTGCAGGACAGTACAGCCCTGGTCGAGCTGGCATATTCGTGCTGAATGCACGAACGGCTCTATTACCTTGAGGTCTAATCTACAAAGTTTCTCAATATTTTACGGGTCTCTAAAAATAGTTAGAAAGCCACTGACACGGAAAAGTATTGAATGAGCGGAAGTCGAGTGTTTATAGATTCGCTCTTATTAAACAAACAGACAAAATCTAATCTAGACTTATTTTCATTACGACATTTCCGTTTTCATATTTATCTATTATGGTAATTTATAAAATTATCTTGTAATTACCAGATTCAAATGCATTGCTGTTCTATTAATATTGTTTATTACGTTTATTCCAATAATAATTTTATTATACATGTATTCAGGACAAATATGCTGAGGTAATTGTAGATAAACAACCATTACATAAAATTGTGTAATTCTGAATTGTTATTTAATTTAATATTAATAAATGAAGCAAAGACTTAGTACCACGTTTTACGAAAATTATGCGTACGGAAGAATTTGAAATTTGGCACGGTTAAAGTTTATATGGAAGAGAAATGCTCAAAGCTTAAAAAAATTAAAATAATTAAAATTCGAATAAGAAAAGCCGACTTCAAGAACCAAATTTTAACAGGACCACACGGCAAGCAACAGCTTTCAAATAAAAAAGAATCATCTGAATCGGTTTACCTTGTCGAAAATTCTGAGGTAGCAAACAATAAAAAATACAGTCGAATTGAGGACCTCCTCCTTTTTTGAAGTCGGTTAAAAATAAGGTCGAATTTCGGTCGGGCTAGTAATAATGCCGTAAATATGGATTAAGAATAAGAGGAGTCACCAGTCCTATTCATTCTGAGAGTGTCTTAAGTGAAGAGCTGACTTAAGAAGCAATCTACGCACCCGTCTGGCCACCCGAAGCGTCTCTAACCCGTGAAGTGCCGTGTGCAATCATTACTCTAGCACCCTTTAGTAAGCATAGCGCCTTTAGTAAGTATAGCGGCCTTTAGTAAACATAGCGCCCTTTAGTAAGCATAGTGCCCTTTAGTAAGCACAGCGCCCTTTAGTAAACATAGCGCCGTTCAGTAAGCGCGTCGATTCATTCAAAGTGCCACGGTGGATGGCCTTATAATTACTTACATACGTTACATACGTAAAGACACCCTTGCTGCCAGCGCGGTGTAATAAGCCAAAACCTAATTTCTAAGGACACGTCTATGTCCAACATTGGACTATTGACCATTCTCCTATCTTCCTGCCAAAATGACTCTACTCTGTCTGGTCTATAACATTAGCAGAATCCAAGAATGTTAGTCATCATACTCATTGCGAATGTAGACAATCAGAATGCAGCATGGTGACCCACACTATAGTGCATCATTGGGTTTACGGTCTCGCACCCACCAACGAAACACGATAGCACGAACGCTATTATTTTTCGTTGATCTTCTGTGTGAGGGTAGTATCGCCCCGGTCGATCCAGCCTGTTCGTTCTGAAATCATCGTAGCTCGCATCGCATTACCCAACTACGACGAAGTCAAAAGAGAAGGGGTTAATAGTTTTGACAGTATATGTATGTGTGTTCCAATGTAGCGCCTAAACCTAACTGATTTTAATAAGTAAGGTGTCAATAGATTCATAGTAATAGCACATAATGAAATAGATTATACAAATTTTTTCAAAAGTTTTGCGTCGTTGGGTTAAAGGCTTTTTTAATTTGTCTTGTTTCAACACATACCTGTTTGTCTCCTCAGATATCTTAATTTAAAAAAAATGCTTTTATAAAAAGAAACCAAAACAGTAATAAATTAACTGGATAGTTATTGCATTACCGCAAGTCTATACTAATATATAAAGCTGAAGAGTTTGTTTGTTTGTTTAAACGCGCTAATCTCAGGAACCGCTGGTCCGATTTGAAAAATTCTTTCATTGTTAGATAGCCCATTTATCAAGGAAGGCTATAGGCTAAATATCATCACGCTAAGACCTACAGGAGCGGAGCAACAATGAAGAATGTTACAAAAACGGGGAAAAATTATCACGCTACGGGCAATAGGAGACGCAAACGAGGTTGCGTGGGTCGGTTAGTGTTCTTGTATAATCAAAATGTAAGTGATTTCAACAATAAGTTATAGCACTTGAGAACATTTTGAAATCATACTTTATTTTGTAAGTTATATTAATTAAGTAAAGTAAAATGTATTTCGTACGTACGTTATTCGTATACACGTAATTTACGAAAGCACTTTATAAAAAACATTTATTTTATTTATAATAAAATTTTTTTTATTGATTTAAGTTACGTTGTTCACTAGACTAGACTACACACAACGCCATCTAGTCCCAAACTAAGCACTAACTAGGTACTAGACAACTGATATAAATACACATATACTTTTTTTGTAAATACATTAACAATGTAGAAAGAAATCACCCAAACTCCGAAACAAATATTTGCAGATCATACAAACATTTTGTCTAACCCGGGAATCGAACCCGAGACCTCAAGCACGGCAGTCGCATATGCTACCACTGCGGAACGGAGACAGTGCGAGGGTAGTACCGCCCCGGTCGAGCCGGCCCGTTCGTGCTGAAATCAGCGTGGCTCTACTACCTGCCCTGTATTACTTCAAATACCTCCAAGTAAATGTGTACAAGCAAAGTTCATGATGATCGATTAAGTAGTTTTCGCGTGAAAGCGTAACAAACAAACGTACTTCCACCTTTATAATATTAGTGTGATGTTTGTTACTTATTCACGATAAAACTACTAAACGGATTTAGATGAAACTCTATAGTAATATAGCTTCTACATCAGAATAACACATAGGCTTTTTACGATATCAACATACACGGGCAAAGCTATTAAATAATGACAGTGTTGAAACTTATTACTATTGCATTGATGTCAATATTATTACAATAAAAAAATTGCATCAAATTGAACACTTAAAACAACATTATCTCAATCTGATAGTGCAGGGCTTTACGTCATAGCAACTTAACGACCAGTATAATAAGATCTCCGGCGTTTTTTTAAATATATGTTGCATAATTTTTAGGAATTTTCACGTGTTTTTGCATCTAAGATTCTACGCAAAGGCAAAAAACGGAACCCTTATGGATTCGTCATGTCTGTCTGTCTGTGCGTCCGTATATCACAGCCACTTTTTTCCGAAACTATAAGAACTATAAAGTACTCAAACATAAAAATATAAACTCAAATATAATAATATATATTATGTTATTTGCTGCTACGAAAGGCTGCTCGCTTATGAAGGGTTCCCTTCATAAGCGAGTTCGACTCGAACTTGGCCGCTTTTATTATATTCTAGCTGACTCACGCAACCTCATCTGCGTCTCCTGTTGCACGTTGCATAATAATTACCCCCGTTTTCAAAACATTATTCATTGGTGCTCCGCTCCTATTGGTCTTAGCGTGATCATACATATCCTATAGCCTTCCTCGATAAATGCACTATCCAACACTGAAATAATTTTTCAAATCGGACCAGCGGTTCCTAAGATTAGCGCGTTCAAACAAACAAACAAACAAACTCTTCAGCTTTAAAATATTAGTATAGATTAATAATATTATAGATATAGATTTGTAATTTTTTATATTCCATTTCTTTCTTTATATGAAACGTACAATAGTTGACAAATCCATAGACTATAATAATTATTACAACACATAGCAAAGTCAAACTAAAGGATGGGACCTGTGAAGAATACCTTAACTATCTCCATCACAGAATAGATAATAATACTCACATTACTCGCACATTGCTGTGATATCGACATTATCCACTTCTTCTTCTTTTGATGAAATGGCTACCAGCCGGAACTCATGGATCAGATATCTGCCAATGTCAAGTGTTTATAGTCTTGAAGTCTTTAAGTCTTCGTCCTGATGAAATTAAGGTTAAACAAATATAAATAAAATATGGATAATTTGAAATGGGGATCATCTTTCGAAAAAACAAAAAACGATCTCCGACACCAACCACCACATAGAGGTGGGCCACCACCACCAAGTACCAAGTAGCAAAAATCTTTCGCGCCACTTCATTGTCATTTTGACGTTTCTTTACGTTCAAAAAGCGTCATTTACGCGGTAGAAATTTCTAAATCTCGTAAAAAGTTTGACTATGCATCTATTGCATTTTTCTTTTAGATGTTACATTTGAAATGAATGAATAAACGTTTGTTATGTCATTGTTATTTTAACTGTTCGTTTTTTCTCATACAGTTGCACAATGCTGCAAATTAGGAGACACGAACACAATGTGTGCAAAAAATCCCAGACTTTAAAACTGTCTTGACCTGTTGGTTTTTTAATGCAAGTAACAGTGTTCTTTAATATTTATTATGTTTTTTTTCTTTCCAGATGGCGCACCGCACAGTGCACCGACTGACCTGCATTATTTTACTTCTGGCTGTGGCATCAGCAATGAAAGAACAGGGGAGATGGTCTCGTCAGCTCAGCTCATACACCTCCGATATCAGCGATTGGGTTCCTCTTGACGGTCCCATAGAGAGAGAACCATTAATGCAGTCACCAATAAAGAGACAAGCCGTCGCTGAACCTAGGATACTGACAGAGCCTTTCCCCGCTAGACCTAGTGGTTTTAGTTCTGACGGGTTTTCTGCAAGAAACTACTTTAACAATCAACCTAACAGACAACCACTCTACTTACAGTCTGTGCCTTCCGTCCCATCAGCCCCACAAAATTATCTTAATGATCAAGGATTCAGCCAAGGCATTCGATTTGGTTTGGCACAACCCAATTTTCCATTAAATCAAGGCTTTGTCGCTCCTCCTTTAGGATTTGAGAATGCTCCTCTACAACCCCAGTCAAGACCGATTCGACCTCAAAATATACAGGGAATCCCTATGAATCAAGTAGCATTCCCTCAAGGTTCAGGTATACCTTTATCTCTCCAAGGCAAACCTTTTGCAAATCCCGTGCAGCCAGTGAAATCGGATATACCCAAATTCGTCGATGGATACCGTGCTGAAAATGCTAGTAATGAGTTCAGCTTTTCTTCAAAACGGAGACCGCAATCATTGCAAAAGATAAAATTTGAGGGTGGTGAAAAAGTGAAACCAGAAATTATACCACAGCGTGCAAACAATGAAAGGGGAGAAGAAGTACAGTTGCTATATGTTCCATTAGAACAACTGAATAGAGGCCAATTCAATTTTAGAAGTCCTTTGACAACTTCTCAGTTGGTCAATACTGAAATGTATCAAAACCTACCACGACCAAATAAAGTGAACCAAAATTTCTTAAACGACTACAGACCATCTAAACCCCTTGATACTTTCTCAGGACAAAACTACTTTTCAGACTTCAACACGCAAATTAAAGATTTAGATCAAGTACCAAAATTCACGACACATACTACACCTTTCCCAACTCTTGCGCCTAATACACCTAAGTCGAAAAAATTAAAGCCTCATCAGCCACCTTTAGCCATTTTCATGAGAGATGCTGGTAAAACTACTCCTCTAAAAGTCGGTGACGTTTTGTCGTCCCTGAAGACTGCAGAAACTATTGCTGTCCTAGATTCAGTGAATCCGAATCATGCTCCAAAAGTTTTTATTGGACCCTCCAATATGCCTCCACCAGAAAACTACGTGAAATTTGAATTGCCATATCTATCAAACATCGACCACAGTGACAATAAACTAAAACAATTACCATTTTTCGTTGCTCCTTTAAGCTACAACACTCCGAATGGATTTGCTAAAATTCCCTTCCCGTCACCACACGTAGGTTCGGTGGTTATCAACTCACAAATCAAAGAAACAACACAATCGCAACCTTCACAACATAATATTAATCAAAACTATTATCAGTCTACATACAGACCTGAACCAAAGCCTGTTACACAAAAACCAACCTTCAACTACTACAGTACTGTGTCACCAACAACGAAACCTTCACTAAACCATCAGTCCAACTATTACTCGTTTGAACCGCAGACAGTTACTTCACTGCGAACACCATTGCAGCCAGAGACCCAAACAGTGCCTCCCAAAGCAGGATCCTACTTCCTTAGTAATGCTGGTCCTCAATATAACTCACAAGAGTTTAATAACAATAATAATTTTACGCCCCAAAATAATTACCAATCTTCTGAAATCACTAACCAGTACAACCGCTCAAGAAAACCAGAACGAACAACAACTTTGAGGACAACTACTACGACAACAACTAAACAACCATCTACTTATCCAAGTCAACTGTTAGAAACACATAATCCGTATTCAATTAATCAGGCTTTTCACTTTAGCACGCCTCTAGACTATCATAACTATTTTGACGACATCAAACAACCTTACGTCACACCTGGGTCTGATGGACTTTCATCACCGTCTCCAACACCAAATCCAAGAAGTTCATCAACTCCTCGACCACAGGCTGAGCATGTAGTTACCGAAAAACCAAAGTACCAGCAACAATCTTCATCAAGTTACTTAAACAACTATTCTCCTGAAATACATTATGACTCAGATCGTAATACACAGTATCCAGTTTATAACTCTAATGACTATGTGAGCAAAACTGAGACGGCATTACAGCTAACTCAAGCTCCAAACTTTGTTGACAATACTCAGAAACACAATTACGTAACAAACGTGGACACATCCAGTAATAAACAAAACACAAATATAGAAACTTCAGTAAATCAATATACTAATGAAAGTCCCGAAGTTAATAACTACAACGTCGATACTTATAACAAATACAATACAAATGTCGATACCTCTGTAAATAACTATAAGACAGACTCAGAGTCTAATGGCAATCAATATACAAATACAAACATCGATACGGTCGAAAATTATAAAACTGAATACAATCAAAATGTTGATACATCCTCACCCGAGCCAGGAAATCTTTCAGAAGTAAACAGTCCACCAACAGTTTCTGAAAACAATAATCCACAAAAATACGAAGTTAATAACAACTATGAAGAAAATATTGACTATGCAGAAATTACTCCGACAACTTCGACTTCAACATCAACTACAACAACTCGAAGAACAGCCATCAGAACTAGGGGACGTCCACGATATAGCACTACACCTCGTTCTGACTCGTACGAATCCACGACTAGAGTAGTAGTCTCAAGAAGGCCTTTGAGGGAAAGAAGGCCGCAAACGACCAGGCAAAGATATGAACCAAATAAAATTTCAACTGAAAAACCACTTAGGAAATCGGTTGACTCTGGTGAAAGTACAACAAAAAGTACGAAAACTAGAACGCGAGGACGTATTCATTACAGGCCATCTGCGACCGACAGTGATGAATTGCACGACAAAAAGAAGAATCAAAAAAACACCAAAGAACAAGATTTAGCATACCAAAGAGACGTACTACACCAGAACTACCCCGTCACCTTAATGGAACGCGGTAGCACAGTAGATATTGAGGCTGTTACTGAACCAACTCATCAACAATCATCTGTTAATATTCAAGAACATGCGACTGAAGCTGTTGATACAGAAAATGCTTATACACATGAAAGAGCCGCGATTAGTGAGCAAGAAGAAGTAAAAGATATATCGCTTTTATCATCATTCACTCCAAGAAGTACTCTGCAAACAGAAACTTCATATGTACCAAAATCACCATCCACGCGTAATGAAGAATATTATTATCAGTCACGAAGCAGTATTGCACCGGTTGAAGCATCAGGATACGATGAAGCCACAAATGATAAAGAGGAGGATTTCTACGCTAAGCAAACAACACCTGTACCGAAATCAGAAAATACGGATCCAATTTCATATGCTACTGAAACTGCACCTACTGAACAAGATGTATCAAGTTATTCGAGCCGCAACGAGTATGCTACCATAAAACAAGAGGAGGAAAATACTTTTTCTGAAGTTGAAAACACCAAACTTGCTAACTCTGAACGTACAGAAATTGAAGAAGAAGAAAATGTTATCCAAACTACACCCTCATATAACAGAGTTCGCGTCCGTCCAGGAGGTATAAGACAGTATCATCAACCTTCTACAAGTGAAGCACCAAAAATTAAAGAAAGAAGGAGGCCTTCTCAGCCAGTTACTTATAGACCAGCATTTGATCGACGCCGGACAACAATGAGGATTGACGAGATCGAAGCTGACTTAAAAACAAAACAAGTTCATGCAAGACCTGAACAAGAACACAAACACCCTGTCTACAAACCAGAGCCCACAACAGAACCGGCCTTGGTGTCATCTACTACAGAGACCACAAGTAAACGTACCCATTTACGCCGCAGAAGACCATCACATTCCTACTCGACGACATCGACAGAAGCGTCAAGTACTAAACGTATATATGACGTAAAGAACCGTTTCAGAGGGCGCCGACCGACAGAAAAAACCTCAGAAAAATCTGATGTCCAAACTGAAGCACCTTCTTCAACTACCAGGGCTTCAGTACATACTAGATATAGCCACAGACCGAGGCTATCAGAAAGATATAACAAGAAACCAGAACCTGAAGCAGAAATAGAAGACCAAGACTCAAACTTCTCTATCAACAGGCCAAGTTACGCCGAAGCAGAAGGAGAACATTGGTCTCCAAAAATTTCAAGCGATTCATTCAAGCCGATCAACCCTAACGATATCATAGATGAACAAAGAACTGCAACTACCGAGCGAGGATCAGAAACACAAAGTGAATTGGATATAATCACGGCAAGAAATGAATATGAGGACATTCTTTTAACTGTAACACCAGTAAGTAACCACAGAATGAATAAGAAAATTCCTGATATTCCACCAACGCTAGAAGCTTTAGTTGAACAAAGTAAAGTGACTAAAAGCGACACAACTGATACTATGTCTACTTTCGAAAGTATGCTAGAAGAAGTGATGAAAAGTTTAGAAGAGCAGGATAAAGATGAATACAATTCTAATGTTATGAAGCATAAAGGTGGTGAAATCGGTGAAATACCACCTGAAATTGTAATATCCTCGGGGGACAGTTACGCGACAAAATCCACTTTGCCTTTAGAAGAAGTCACAACTGAACTAACTACGGCTGATGATTCTCCTCTTCTTGACGAGGTGAGAATTGTTTAATTTTTATTTTATTATCCTTTCCATATACCTTTCCACAATTAGTAATTACGACAAATGTTTTTGGGTTTTTGAGTTGTAATTATGAGCAGTAATATAAAATACTTTAGATAAATATTTTATACACGACAGTAAAATTCAGTTCACTAATGACTCTTAAATTTTCAAATTTCAGGAGAACAAAGACAGAAAATCTCGTCGCCGTGGTTTCTGGAAGAAAGTCAAAGTTCGTCCTGCGACAGAATCCATAGAATTCGCGGAATCACAATACTACACCAACACAGTCAACCGTCTCGGACAACCCGTTAAAAACATGAAGGTTGTCCACGATAAGACCTATAATGATAAACCTAAAGTAACTACCTATAAACCAAAGGGGCAATATCTCTCGGACCTCTTTACAAGTGGAGATGATATTACAGATTATGATGTGATACCTGCAGTAGACATACACAAAATCAAAAGCAAAAAATCTCCTGACGAAGAAACCAGCGAAGGGAGCAAGAAAACAACTGTATATATAGATAAAGAAACCCAAACTATTAGTCCTGGAGATTTAGATTTGGGCACCGGCTCTCCTGATGCCACAGTCGATGACACGTATTATTCTACTTCCACTGAAGCAGTACCTACAAAAGCTGATGATAGATCAGATTCATTCAGTTTCATGAGCTATTTGTTTGGGATGACATCAGAAAGTAGTGAAGGTAGTTCTGAAGGAGATAACAGCACAAATACAACTGAATCAAGTATTCAAATCACAACAGAACAGCCCAAAACGAAGATAATTACTACTGAGACTGGTTTTATTCCTGAAGAAATAACAGAGATAACATCATCGTCTACAAGCAGTGACAGTACTGACGCGATAGATGTTTCTGAAATTCAGAAAATAAACTCTTCAGATGATGCCAAAACAGAAAAAGAGGCAGTAGAAACGACTGTGTTTCCAGTAACTGATGTAGAAAGTTCATCAGTGTCATCATTTATGGATCCTTCGAATGTTTTAAGTACGTCAATGTCAACGGAAGTGTCACACGAAACAGAAATTTGTTTTAGAGGCAAATGTATCAAAAGTAGTAAAGATATTCTATAATTGCTAAGAATTCTTTGAAATGGTGCTAAAGACTTGTGTGTTCAAAATAGTGAATTTATGTGCGAACAATGTCACAATGTTGAGTGAACGAATCGCTAAAACCAATTTATCTTCATACGCGTCTTCGAAATAGAGAGATGTTTAATAGTTTTAATTTTTGGATTAGGTTCTTGACACGGTGAAATCTTGTAAATAGTATTTTTCAAAATCTCTTTACTCGGTTCCACCTAAGTAATTATTAATTTTAATGAATTAAAATTTACATGTTTTTATAAGGTTGTTGCAACATGTTTTAAAAGTTTACACAATGTAATATATTTTACGTAATTATTGTATAATTAAAGTTAAATACATTTAAGAGAATATTTTGTAAACGTCTGTAATCTACTTTAAATGTAAATATGACTGAACAATTTTGTAATCGTTATTTGTAAGCTTTTCTTATTAACCCCTATTTATTTTACTTGTTCATTTTTCTATTTTAAGTTAAAAATTTCACCTCAAGATTAATATGGGGATACCAGTGACCAACTTTATAAATGTATATTATATCCCACCCAAATAATGAAATCTTTTTCATTCGGTAGATAATCATAAGGCCTATCTGTTAGATAATCACTGAAATTGTAACTATACTATACCATAAAATAAAATAATTAAAAATAAATAATGCATTTTATTAGTCAGAGAACCCTGTTCAGCAAAAAAATGACAATCGAAATAAATACCTTCTTTTTTAAATTATAAAAGACTAGCCGACCCACGCAACCCCGTTTGCCTCTCCTATTGCCCGTAGCGTGATAATTTTCCCCCGTTTTTGTAACATTTTTCATTGGTGCTCCGCTCCTATTGGTCCTAGCGTGATGATATATAGCCTATAGCCTTCCTTGATAAATGGACTATCTAACACTGAAAGAATTTTTCAAATCGGACCTTTGATTAGCGTGTTCAAACAAACAAACAAACAAACTCTTCAGCTTTATATATTAGTATAGATGTTGAAAGTAAGGCCGGGTTTAACGACGAGCGGTACGGATTTTAATTTGAATTAGATCAAACGGTTATGAATATTCTAAATTCGTCGTTGTCGACTTAAAGTCAAATCAATAAACGGTTTTCAAAAACTCTTGAAAATGTTCTTTTTACGATTAGAAAAAGGTTTTTGAAAAGTACAGTTGCATGACTCTCCTTTCCATACCTTGAGACAGCTACACTTATGAGAAGCTATAGGTAATCTATACTAATATATAAAGCTGAAGAGTTTGTTTGTTAATTTGTTTGTTTGAACACGCTAATCTCAGGAACCGCTGCTCCGATTTAAAAAAATATTTCAGTGTTAGATAGCCCATTTATCGAGGAAGGCTATATATCATTACACTAAGACCCACAGGAGCGGAGCAACAATGAAGAATGTTACAAAAACGGGGGAAAATTATCACGCTACGGGCAATAGGAGACGCAAACGAGGTTGTGTGGGTCGGTTAGTCAAATATAAATAAAAACGGATACATTAAAATAAACGAGCATAACTACTTTAAGTCACTTACAAAATGAATATTAATATTCTTTGATCCCAACAAACTCAATTATACCCTTAGAGCATATATAATTAAATATGAAGGGGCTGCTGAACGGGCGGAAAGCCTGATCGGAGTGGAGAGAGAGAGACTGAATTTGATTAGGGATTTAAAATTTTTAGGGATATTTAAGGGTCTTTTAATTTTTCTTATGTTAATTCAGTTTAGCCAATCTTTATTTGCTGATCTAGCTACGCAACATCTAGTGCAAGTTTTTGTAACTAATAATACAGAGAGAAAAAACAGCTGGTGTGAGTATAGATAAACTCACATACATAATTAAATAAATTAGTATAACCTCATATAATATTATTGTCTATGATATTTTTTTTTATTATCTACACTTATTTATAGTTATTACTTATACCTCTACTTATACTTGTACTTGTGCTTGTACGTTTACGTGTACTTGTACTTGCACTGGCGCTAGCACTCGCACTTGCACTTGCACTTGCACTTACGCTTGTACTTGTACTTATATTATAAATGCGAAAGTTTGTAAGGATGGATGGATGTTTGGATGCTTGTTACTCTTTCACGCAAAAACTACTGAACGGATTTGGATGAAACTTTACAGTAATATAGCTTGTACATCAGAATAACACATAGGCTACTATTTGCCGCGATAACCGATATATACGCGGGCGGAGCCGCGGGCAACAACTAGTACTTCTATTATAGATCCTAGTTTAATAAATTACATCTATACAAGTAAATTAAATTGGAGTGTCTGTAATATTAAAATAACCACGTTTTACTAAATGCATATGTGTATATAATATATTTAATATATTTGCACTTGCATGGCTATATATCATCACGCTAAGACTAAAAGAAGCGGAGCACCAACGGAGAATGTTTAAAAAACGGGGGAAACTATCACGCTACGGGCAATAGGAGACGCAAACGAGGTGCGTGGGTTAGCTAGATGAAAATACAGAACAATATTTTATGTCTTTACAACTATTTGAATATTATTTTTTAAAGAAATATGCAATGTCCTTGGATACATAACTCAATAGAGTTTTTATACATAGAGTGGGAGAGACATACGGTTGCCTGTAAGCGGAAACGTCTAACGTTTAGAAAGAGAGAGTAGAGCGCGGAACCCCATCTGTCGTTCTCAACTAACGGATGCGTAGTAAAGGACTCCCTTGACACTAACGTAGTGACGTCATACTGTGTCGCTTTCGGAATGTGAGATCTTATTTTCTCATACCATGGTTTTGCTATGCTGCTTTTCCTCGCAAACTGCGCAAACGAGAGTAGAACGAGACAGATTACTACCACGATTATTTCTCTCTTTCTAACCGAGAGATAGCTGGAGGCCTGGCTCCCCTGCTCTATCTATAATAACTCTAATATGTTAACTAAATAATGGATAAATCGATCTGTTTCCAATGATATGATATGATATAATGATATATAAACATACATATATATATATATATATATATATCTCAGGCAATCTTCTGATTGGTTGGTGTATTTCTCGTCAAATCACTCATGCAAATTGGTATGTGCTTCCACCAATCAGAAGCTTGCGTGAGAGAAACAGACTCTAACCAAACTCAGTCTCTACTCCGATCACGCTTTCCGCCCGTTCTGCTGCCCCTGTATGTATATATGCTCTAAGAATATCTACGACTGGTTTAAAACAGCGAGAACCCAGAGCTGTAAAAACCAATTTAAAAAAAGTAAATGACACTATCTTATTTGTTTTGATTTGAGTTGAGGTTAAAAAGAAGAAAACAAGACGTTGTACTCGTCTTTTTCGGAAGACGGTCCCAAATTCATCTCATCCACATTTTTTATCATTAATTTCATCACGAAGACTTGAAGACTTATGATATGAAAACTTTAAATACTTGAGATTGGCAAAAATAGCTGATCCGAGAGATTCGGCTGGTTGCCATTTTATCAAAAGACGAAAACATTAAGAGGGACAAGAATAACTCTTTAGTAAAATGGATGTTGAAAGTAAAATTAAACAAGATATGAAAGATTTGGGCTGCAAATCTGATATGAAAATCGCACTAGCGTACTATCTGTACATATATTTAGTGGACAAGAAAATAATGTACGACACTGAATATTGCTACAATAAGGATATAGATACGCTATATATCGTTGCTCGACCCAGCAAAAAAGCAAAACCAAATATTTACGTACCAATCCCTACCCAAGACACGATAAGTATAGATTTTATCAACGAAATCCAAGAAAACCTGTGCACTGTTGAAACTGGACCTATTGTAAACTTAGCGTTTATAGAAGGAGACTTCACAACGGTTATTTATACTTTCACAAAGGGTTTAGTCACTAAGGAACCTGTAGGAACCATAGATATACAGCGAGCGAAATACTATCGCAGTTTCATTGATAATGAGTTACAAAAATGTCGGACTGATATTTTAAATGCAGCTTTAGATGGAGGTGTTGTTGATGATGACGACTGTGAAGTTTTGGAATAAGGGTTTAATAAAAACTGCATGAATTTGTCATTATTAAATGTATCCGGTTCTTTTATTGACCATTTTTATTACTGCAACAATTCACCAATGGGTGCATTTAAGACTTCTAACAAACTATCTAGTACTACTATATTTATTTTGAGTAAAAAATCGAGCTGAGAAAAGGACTTAAAAATAAATGAAATGGTGTCATTCTACAGATATTTTAAATAAAAATTGTTGCTAATATTTCAGAGTTAATACTGGCCTGTACGTGTTTTTAATTGTATACGGCTTTTCTTTTGAGCATACATAGACAAATATATTTCCACAACACAGCATGGAAAAGGAACACTTAGAAAACTGAGGCTGTTGAATCATCTTGAGCTATGTGAGAGCCGTTTAGACTTGTATCTGCATATTATGGTATTTTTATTTTATTTTTTTTATTTATTGACAGCACAAGACCAGTCATTGTGGAGAGTCATGGGATACCTATGTCTAGTAAATGTTCTTTGGCGGAGATGAGTCATAGAATGAGTAATGGTCTTTCGGATGTACACAAAGTGGGTAGAAAGTGATAAAATAAAGTATGAGTAATATAAATTAATGTGTTAATTTTGTAAACTGATTTGGGCTAGTTTTTAATTGTAAATATTTAGAAAAAATTGTTTGTCTTATACATCACCTAAAACAAAATAATACAGATTGTACATGCCTCTGTATGAAAAACCAACATTTAGAATTTTTTACATTTTTGATATTGTACATTAGCGACATGGCCCAGCTTCACATAGGAATTTCGAAATTCTCGGATTTCTTCTACTATAATATACATCTATTACACTTATCAACCTTCCTGTTGAATCACTCTTTCTCTCTTGCTGAAAACTTCATTAAAATCCTTTAAGCAGTTTGAAAGACGTAAGCAAACAGACAGCGGAAGCTATATCATTTTATAGTATGTAATTTTTTTTATGTAATAGGCGGGCAAACAAGCAGACCTATTGCCTGATGGTAAGCGTTTGGTGTAAAATTTGGAAATGGAATAGCTCACAAAAGAAGCTATCAGAACTTACTTTATGGAATGCTGTGTGCATTTCATCTCTGTAGTAAGCAATATTTTAGCTTTTGTTCTTGAACCCTTAGATTTTCCAAAGTATGCAGCAGATTTTAATGCAATTTTCACCAATAGAAATACTGACTTAAGGGCAAGGTTTATATGCATTTTTCCTTCCTTGTGGAGTTAGAGAGGGCTGCTAGTAGATCAATGATGTTCTCCTAGCGGATTACGGCCGTGGCGGGTAATCTCAACAGAGACTAAACAACTACGCAGGAGATATTATCGTGCACAGGTGTGTGCACAACTAAGTGCACTCTGTGTTCCTTCACTCTCATAATCACTACCGTCATGTGTTTCAAACAGTTAGCACCGTATAAGCTTTGTCTCCATAATACTGGTAAAAAAGTGGTTAAAAGTTATTCAGTTCTTTGTTGTATTATATCGCTGCAGAGCTTATGAAAAGGACAAAATATTGATATATATAAAACAACCGGATAACATCGGCACCGTGAGTAATAAGTGAATACATTTTGAAAAAATTTTTGCAACGATTCGTGTCCCTGACCTGGGGCAACCCGCAGATCGACCGCTGCTACGCACACATGCTCAGCGCTTACACGCTGTTTCTACATATTGAGCTTACGCTACGAAATTAGCAGACCTAGCTTACGACAGGCATTGTATGTGTGTTGTGGGGACCTTATTTAAATATTTAACTGCTAAACTATTATTATTACACCTGCTACGTTTTCATCGTTGTATATTATTGTGCAAATACTCAACAAAATGGCTCCCACAGTAAATGCTTGCGCTGGTTGTAACAAAAATACTAAAGCTAAAGAGTGTTTAAGGTGTCTTGTATGTGATCGTAGATATGACCTAGAGTGCGCCAATATTACCCCTAAAAGGTTTGCCCAGATGGATTTGGACCTGAAAAATTCATGGAAATGTCCCGAATGTCGATGCAAGCAGCCTAAAACAGATAATACTAACACACCTATCCGGTGTTCCTCGAATCTACATACGACATCTCCACCCGAAGTAAGCAATGTCACACTACGTATGAAACCGAGTCACAGTCATTCAGATAATACAGAGAAAACGGAGAACTATATTACTGAGAATAGACTTCGTTCCATCTTGAAGCAAGAAATGACGGAAATCATCAAGTCAAGTATCGACGGCATTATAGCAAACCAATTAAGGGCTATCAACGAGCAAATCACGGGTTTTCAAGACTCAATGTCCTTCTTAAATAATCTATTTGAAGACCTCAAGGTGAAAATGGAGGAAAAATCCACAACTATAACTGAGCTGCAAAGGGAAAACTGTGAATTAAAGAGCACCGTAAAGGATCTGTCGGTCAGATTAGGCTCAGTAGAACAAAATATGCGCGAGAGCAACGTTGAAATCGTTGGCGTACCAGAATTTAGGAACGAAAACCTGACTAACACAGTACTGCAATTAGTAAAAACCGTCGATGAAAACGACATTCTAAGGAAAATAAAACGATTAGACATCTCAAAGGGTGCAGGTCCTGATATGATACCTCCCGTATTTGTTAAACGCTGCGGTTCTGCTCTTGCGCTTCCTCTATCCTTGATTATCAATCGTTCCATACAGCATGGTATATTCCCTGATGAATGGAAAAAAGCCCGAATTATTCCCATATTTAAAAAAGGTGAACAAGATAATGTAAAGAATTATCGTCCAATTTCTGTCTTGTCTTGTCTTTCTAAATTGTGCGAGTCTCTCATATGCCCCATTATTACCCATCACATGAATAATACAATCACATGTGCACAACATGGTTTCAAAAGTGGTCGTTCTGTCGAAACCAATTTGGTTTCATTTGTCTCTGATCTTTCTCTAGAAATTGACAAAGGCAGACAAGTTGATGCTATATACACGGATTTCTCTAGTGCTTTCGACAAAGTTAACCACAGTCTGCTCTTGAGGAAACTTGAGGCTCACGGGATACATGGTAGCATTTTGAACTGGTTCCGGTCCTATCTTTCGAACAGACCACAAACTGTGTCTGTGAGGGGATATGACTCGCAGGTGTATTATGCTGCTTCTGGCGTACCGCAGGGATCCCTCCTTGGACCTATATTATTTTCTATTTTCATAAATGATATATCCCTCCAAATATTATACTCAAAATTCTCATTATTTGCTGATGACCTCAAAATTTATCAAACAGTTTCATCTCAAGTAGACGTAGATCTGATGCAAAGCGATCTTGATCGAATTCAAGACTGGTGTCACGTTAATGATATGACACTTAACGCAGCAAAATGTTACCACATAAAATATACAAAAAAGAAACAACCCTTCCCCTCTCACTATGTTGTCAACGGATCATTATTACAAGAGGTACCTGAAATAAGAGACCTCGGTGTTACACTTGATAGCAAATTAAACTTTATAGCTCACATAGACGGAGTCGCTAGGAAGGCAGCTAAAATGCTTGGGTTTGTTAAAAGGAGCACCAGTAGTTTTCGTCTGATACAAACAAAGAGACTACTTTACAATGCTTTGGTGCTAAGCGTCCTCGAGTTTGCATGCATAGTTTGGAGTCCCTCGTATGTTATACAATCACAGCGAATTGAAGGCATCCAAAGAGCATTTACGAGACACTTGGCATACATATCGTCAGGCATCTCCCATAGAGCTCCCTACGCCGACAGACTCGAATTCCTCAGAATGAACAGCCTTAATCGTCGGCGTACAATCCAGGATCTTTTATTCCTCCACAAGCTTCTCAACGGTGGAGTTGACTGCAGTCAACTGCTAAGCAACATTAAATTAACTGTACCTTACAAAATTCCGCGACACCCAATCACAAAAACCTTTCACATACCGTTCTGCAGAACAAACGCTGGCAAACACTCACCACTAGTGCGTATATGTCTCGAATACAATACTTTATGTGGACGCTCAGATGATCTTGACATTTTTCACGATTCCTACAAAGCATTTAAGCGAAAGATAATGCAGATAATGCAAAGATAATGCAGTGATAGACCTTGCTATCCTTCAACTGGAACTGAATTATGTTTTTATTATATTTTATTTTATTTTAGCTTTAGACTCAATTTTGTTAAATTTTTTGCTAGTAATTGTGTGTAGCTTGTGTTATTTCTATTAATTTTAATTTGGTGTTATTCTTTACGGACAATGTTGTGTACATCTATAATAGATATACATATAAGATCTAGTTTTTAGCCACATATGTTAACCAGTTCTGTATATGTATATTGTTGATGTTCCTTAAAATAATAAATAAATAAATAAATAATCTGATGGGACGGTTAACGACACGATCGGGGAGAGATCAGGCGCAGGACCGACAGCTTTACGTGCTCTCCGAGGCACGGGGTTCAGACCCTAACTTTCAAATTCCCAGCTGTTATTATTAAGTATTTATAGAATCAGAAAAACTAAAACACTTTTGGCTCGATCCGGGATTCGAACCCTAGACCTCTTGATCGGCAGTCACATACGTAAACCTAGACCAACGAGGCAGTTAGTAGACCAATAAAGGCATGGTAGGGTTAGAGCACTCTTAGTTGTGTAATGTCATGTGAATCACTGCAAAATGTCAAATATGGTGTGTTAAGATGTCATCAAGTCAATGGAAAATTTGCCATGTAATACACTTGCGAAAAATCCTACTCATAACATCAAATATATACATTTACTTCACCTTTTATTTAAAATCATTTATTCAATTTAAACACTAAGTGACATTTATGAACAATAAATTAAAGCTCTGCAGCTTCAATTTATTGTTAAAAATCATACATCGACCCAAACAGACGCCACAGTATAATAATAATAAATATTTCGGACACCTTACACACAACGCCATCTAGTCCCAAGCTAAGCAGAGCTTGTGTTATGGGTACTTGACGACAACTGATATAAATACTTTTTTTTTACTTTAATACATATTATACATAAAGAACACTCTAACTCCGAAATAAATATTTTCTACATTCATAAACACTATTTAACTTTGTTCTGTTATTTCAACTCTGACTATAAGTTCAAAGTTAAAAATCACAGAACCGTTATGCTTTTAACCGACTTAAAAAAACGGAGGGTTATCAATTCGACTGTATTTTTTTTATGGTTGTTCCTCATTACTTTGGACTGGCTGAACCGATTTTGATGATTCTTTTTCAATTTGAAAGCTGGTGCTTCCCGTGTGGTCACATTTTGATTTCGTCCAGTTGTTGAAGTCGGTTTTTCTTTTTAAAATTTGTGATTATTTAAAGTAAAATAATTTTAATGTATAAGGGTGTTAATATATGTATTATAAATATAAAATAGGATTAAGATAATAATTAAAAGATTTGATGAGTGTGCATTAAGGAGTTCTGTAAATATGGCATAAATGATTCACAACAAATGATTTGAATTTAATTTCCCTCCCTCCCATTATGACGATAGGTCTTTTAAGCAGGACGTGAAAAGCATTTTACTAGGCCACCATAGTGTGGGTCATAGTCATCATACTGCATTGTTCGCATTCGCACCACTCTTGGAGTCTACTTATACTTTCCATCAAGCAGAGTAAGAGTCATTTTGCAGCTAAAGGGGGGACCAATTGGGAGAGCTCTTTCAGAACACTCTTCATGATAAAGGCGATAGAGTACTGCCATACTCGATATTTCTACGCAACCGGTGGCTCTGGAGGCTCAAGGGACTCTGTAGCTTTGAGACTGTCGATAATGCAATGCGGATTGCGGCTGTAACCGATCGAGAACGTCAAATAGGTACTGGGCGGCTCCATAGCAAAGACGAGAACAATACTCACGAGCAAACCTACTAAAACTACAATTTACTACCATTTTATTTACCATCAAAACTTGAATACAGAATTTTAAATTCAGCTAATAGTAGTAAGCACATACCTGTGTTTTTAATATTATAAATAGTACGAATTACTATTATTAATATATTAAAGTGATTTTATATCTAAATTTTCTAGTTTAAAGATTATTACAAATCAAGGGATATTCCATGAAACGTGATTAGCATTAGTGTTTACTTTTTACATCAACATTCGTATAAATTAAAATATCTTAAAATCAAAATTTTGTTGTAGCAAAACCAAATCGTTGTAAATTTTGTCGTTGAGACCAACAATAATTTAGTAGGTTATTGGTCTGTAAAAGTTGGTCACATTATTTTTTCAGTAGGATTGGATCGGTTTATTTTATTTGTCGACACTTGCACAAATTTGAATAAAATATAATGAAAATTGAAAGAATTAATATCGATTTATTTATTTTTAAATAGATGAAAGTGGTTGCTAAACAGTGATTGAGTTCTTTTATGTTCGTCGCTGCATAAAGATGAACTATTATTGTTCACTCAATTAAAAAACAAGATTTTCGACTAGTGAATCAAAGTGTTTAAATTTATGTGTAATAAGACTAAACGCAGTTATTATATAAGATTTTTTAATTTGAAATGGTTATATAAAGTAATTTTGTTTCTTATAACGTAGGTAGTAGGTAACAAACTTTTAAAGGTAAATTACGAATGTTAGTGCAGTGCAATGTGAGTGTATGTAGTTTGGACAGTACAAAAAATGTTTTACTATTTTTTTAAACTAGTGATAGATGTGTGAAAATGTGATAAATCAGTGATAATAATAATATTTTTGTGTAAAAAATAATTAATAAACTACAGTAACTGTCGACAGGACTCCACTGGTTGCCATCTATCGTCGAATAGTAGAACTAATCACGCGTGAGTGTTACTTCTTAGTTTCATCATATGTAATTATAGATGGCGCTTAATTTGAACTGATAAATTTAGTCCAATTTGTTAATCTGCTTGGAATTGTTTTGTTTTTTATATTAAATCTTTATTAACCCCTTTCTTATGAAAATTAAAAACTACAAATTCTTTTCATCACAATTTGCAGACATTAATAGTCGATTTTGTAACAAACTAGTGTAATCGATAATTTCAACACCCTACACATCTGTCAGGATGGCCGAGCGGTCTAAGGCGCCAGACTCAAGGTTTACCTTGCTCACTAGAAAGTGAGTTCTGAGTTATTCTGGTCCTCTATGAGGGCGTGGGTTCGAATCCCACTTCTGACAAATTTTTTTATACTTTTTTTTTGCTTTTCACCAATATAACCGATATTACTTATCCTCACACTAATATTATAAACGCGAAAGTTTGTGAGTGTGCATGTTTGTTACATTTGCATGCAAAAACCACTGAATGGATTTGGATGAAACTTTACAGTAATATAGCTTGTACATCAGAATAACACAGGGTACTATTTTCCGCGATAATCGACATACACGCGGGCGGAGCCGCGGGCTACAGCTATTTTTAAATAAAGAAAAGAAAATGTGCAAGTAACAAATTAACATCTATTTTTTAATTCATTTCAATACGATCTTTTAATATGACGCTATTCACAATCTCTATGAAACTATAAATTGTCCCCAATCCTTCTAAGAAGAGAGAATCAGGACATCCTAGAAAAAACCATACTAATATTAATAAATACGATGATGAAATTGGCATAGAGATACTTTGATTCTCGAGGAAGTACAAAGGCATGGCGAAGTCTTGTTTTATAAAATCTTTCTAAGTTATAAATCACAGTTTATTTTGACCTAGGTTTTGTTCTACATACATTTTTTATTTTTCCTTAACTCTACTTGTGGAAGTCATTTCTATCTAAAAGTAGTAAAAATGTATTAACATTGTATCATCACTGGCGTCACAACTGTGGATACCATACATTACATTCACATTTGCTTTCGCCAACGTCCATACCATGTTGAATACACCGGTTCTCGTCCGATCACCGAAGTTAAGCAACATCGGGCGTGGTTAGTACTTGGATGGGTGACCGCCTGGGAATACCACGTGATGTTGGCTTTTTGTTTTTCATTTTCGTATTCAATAAAGCATTTCGGTAATCTCCAGTTTGTTGTTAATTGACATTTCAAGTTCATTGGCAGATTGAATGTTTCTGTATGTTGTCCTATTAGCTTAGTCTCATGTTGATTAGGCTAAAAATTACAAGAACTTCAATTCGATCACCGTCAACACTGCATCGGTACTTGTAGGTAGTATTAGTTATTCTGTGCTGGTACCGTACCGCAGTGTCCTCTACAGTTATACATATATACAGACTCAAATAACCCTTAAATCGAAATAAAACCAACCGCCACTCGTCTCGCTCGCTGTCGCTTTCATTTCGTTGCATCAAATGCAGTTGTTTTGCGAAGAACTTAAGGTTGAATTTAAATTGTTACTCCGTCCTTCGGCGTTGAACCAAAAAAATAAGACACCTATTTACTGTCGCATTTGTTTACTTTCATAAGTAGGTATACAAGTGTTTATAAACTTCACAGATACATTAATAACATAATATTATACTGCGGAAAAAAAATCTAAGCCATCTACTAAATCTACTTCTTGCAACCCCATCTAGTCGGATATTGGTGAACAAGTAGACCAGAAGAATTCTTCCTTACTATCGAGTGTAATATTTATATTTTGAACTGAATGCCGTTAGATGGCGTTGACGTAAATTTTGCAAGATTTCAAAATCTGCTTGCCACGCACTCACGAAGCACCTCAATTTATTCCAATTTTATTTGGAGTCATCGCAGTATGATTCTTCCTTTTAATTTACTCTGTCACTTGTCATTTCAATACTTACCCATATACTCTTTCACACACTTCATCCACCTTGTTTTTGTTCTTCCTGTTCTTTAATATATGTACTAACCGACCCACGCAACCTCGTTTGCGTCTCCTATTGCCCGTAGCGTGATACCTTTCCACCGTTTTTTTTTTTTTTTTTATTTATTTATATAAACAATGACATCTTACACATTACAATAAATTAAATACTCGCCTAGCTGTTACGCTTGTTGGCGAGAAGCGCTCTTAATAACATATTACATAAACATCCTTCACCACAGTACTACAATATAAAATATCTATTTCCTCACACATCACTAACCCCGATCCTCGATCGATAACATAAAAGCCCTTAGCTGTATCTTCAGTTCACATGAACTCAGCTTAGGTAATTGTCGCAGTAGGCTGATTTCATTGAAAATACGAGGAACTTATAAGAAGACATTCTTTCACCATAATAATTATTAACCCTAGGTTTACTCAGTTTATAACATTCTTCAGTGCTGCTCTGCTCCTGTAGTTCTTAACGTGATGATATAAGTATAGCCTTCCTCGATAAATGGGCTATCTAACACTGAAAGAATTTTTCAAATCAGACCAGTAGTTCCGGAGATAAGCGCGTTCAAACAAACAAACTCTTTAGCTTTATAATATTACTACAGATACCATATTCAGCTGGCTTCAACTTCTATACCTAACTAGCCGACCCACGCAACCTCGTTTGCGTCTTCTATTGCCCGTAGCGTGATAATTTTCCCCCGTTTTCGAAACATTTTTCATTGGTGCTCCGCTCCTATTGGTCCTAGCGTGATGATATATAGCCTATAGCCTTCCTCGATAAATGGACTATCCAACACCGAAAGAATTTTTCAAATCGGACCAGCGGTTCCTGAGATTAGCGTGTTCAGACAAACAAACAAACAATCAAACTCTTCAGCTTTATATATTAGTAGGTATAGATACGTTCGCCACCACATTTTGCTCATAACATATCCATAGCAGTATAGCCTATCACTTCTCAATTTGGCATGCAGTGGCGTTACTTTCAGATTTCCTCGTATATATACTCAATTCTGACATAAAAATCTATTTCGAATCCGACCAGGAAGATTATAGAACCGAAGTCCTTAGTTTTTTCCTAAAGAAATGCAAATAAAACACAGTCGAGAAATGCAGTTTATGTGGGATTTTATAACTACCAACTTGAAACACAACTACCAGTTTATTAATCCACATTTAAATATCTAAAACCCAAGGAATCTTCTACTCTTTATCAGGTTGATTTATGTACTGTTCAGAAACGAATGAGCTTCAAATGTTATTATTCTTTACCTGACGTATTAGAACAACATCAATTTAGTAGGTAATCGCCAACGTCCATACCATGTTGAATACACCGGTTCTCGTCCGATCACCGAAGTTAAGCAACATCGGGCGTGGTTAGTACTTGGATGGGTGACCGCCTGGGAATACCACGTGATGTTGGCTTTTTGCAAATAAACTTATATTTTTAATTCATTTAAATACGCTCTTATTATGACGCTATTCACAATCTCTATAAAACTATAAATTGTCCCCAATCCTTCTAAGAAGAGAGAATCAGTGACATCCTAGAAAAAACCATACTCATAATAATAAATACGATGATGAAATTGGCATAGAGATACTTTGATTCTCGAGGAACTACAAAGGCATGGCGAAGTCTTGTTATATAAAATATTTCTAAGTTTTAAATCACAGTTTATTTTGACCTAGGTTTTGTTCTACATACATTTTTTATTTTTCCTTAACTCTACTTGTGGAAGTCATTTCTATCTAAAAGTAGTAAAAATGTATTAGCATTGTATCATCACTGGCGTCACAACTGTGGGTACCATGCACTACATTTACATTTGCTTTCGCCAACGTCCATACCATGTTGAATACACCGGTTCTCGTCCGATCACCGAAGTTAAGCAACATCGGGCGTGGTTAGTACTTGGATGGGTGACCGCCTGGGAATACCACGTGATGTTGGCTTTTTGCAAATAAACTTCTATTTTTAATTCATTTAAATACGATCTTATTATGACGCTATTCACAATCTCTATAAAACTATAAATTGTCCCCAATCCTTCTAAGAAGAGAGAATCAGTGACATCATAGAAAAAACCATACTCATAATAATAAATACGATGATGAAATTGGCATAGAGATACTTTGATTCTCGAGGAACTACAAAGGCATGGCGAAGTCTTGTTTTATAAAATCTTTCTAAGTTTTAAATCACAGTTTATTTTGACCTAGGTTTTGCTCTACATACATTTTTTATTTTTCCTTAACTCTACTTGTGGAAGTCATTTCTATCTAAAAGTAGTAACAATGTATTAGCATTGTATCATCACTGGCGTCACAACTGTGGATACCATGCACTACATTTACATTTGCTTTCGCCAACGTCCATACCATGTTGAATACACCGGTTCTCGTCCGATCACCGAAGTTAAGCAACATCGGGCGTGGTTAGTACTTGGATGGGTGACCGCCTGGGAATACCACGTGATGTTGGCTTTTTGCAAATAAACTTCTATTTTTAATTCATTTAAATACGATCTCATTATGACGCTATTCACAATCTCTATAAAACTATAAATTGTCCCCAATCCTTCTAAGAAGAGAGAATCAGTGACATCCTAGAAAAAACCATACTCATAATAATAAATACGATGATGAAATTGGCATAGAGATACTTTGATTCTCGAGGAACTACAAAGGCATGGCGAAGTCTTGTTTTATAAAATCTTTCTAAGTTTTAAATCACAGTTTATTTTGACCTAGGTTTTGTTCTACATACATTTTTTATTTTTCCTTAACTCTACTTGTGGAAGTCATTTCTATCTAAAAGTAGTAAAAATGTGTTAGCATTGTATCATCACTGGCGTCACAACTGTGGATACCATGCACTACATTTACATTTGCTTTCGCCAACGTCCATACCATGTTGAATACACCGGTTCTCGTCCGATCACCGAAGTTAAGCAACATCGGGCGTGGTTAGTACTTGGATGGGTGACCGCCTGGGAATACCACGTGATGTTGGCTTTTTGCAAATAAACTTCTATTTTTAATTCATTTAAATACGATCTTATTATGACGCTATTCACAATCTCTATAAAACTATAAATTGTCCCCAATCTTTCTAAGAAGAGAGAATCAGTGACATCCTAGAAAAAACCATACTCATAATAATAAATACGATGATGAAATTGGCATAGAGGTACTTTGATTCTCGAGGAACTACAAAGGCATGGCGAAGTCTTGTTTTATAAAATCTTTCTAGGTTTTAAATCACAGTTTATTTTGACCTAGGTTTTGTTCTACATACATTTTTATTTTTACTTAACTCTACTTGTGGAAGTCATTTCTATCTAAAAGTAGTAAAAATGTATTAGCATTGTATCATCACTGGCGTCACAACTGTGGGTACCATGCACTACATTTACATTTGCTTTCGCCAACGTCCATACCATGTTGAATACACCGGTTCTCGTCCGATCACCGAAGTTAAGCAACATCGGGCGTGGTTAGTACTTGGATGGGTGACCGCCTGGGAATACCACGTGATGTTGGCTTTTTGCAAATAAACTTCTATTTTTAATTCATTTAAATACGATCTTATTATGACGCTATTCACAATCTCTATAAAACTATAAATTGTCCCCAATCCATCTAAGAAGAAAGAATCAGTGACATCCTAGAAAAAACCATACTCATAATAATAAATACGATGATGAAATTGGCATAGAGATACTTTGATTCTCGAGGAACTACAAAAGCATGGCGAAGTCTTGTTTTATAAAATCTTTCTAAGTTTTAAATCACAGTTTATTTTGACCTAGGTTTTGTTCTACATACATTTTTTTTTTTTCCTTAACTCCACTTGTGGAAGTCATTTCTATCCAAAAGTAGTAAAAATGTATTAGCATTGTATCATCACTGGCGTCACAACTGTGGATACCATGCACTACATTTACATTGCTTTCGCCAACGTCCATACCATGTTGAATACACCGGTTCTCGTCCGATCACCGAAGTTAAGCAACATCGGGCGTGGTTAGTACTTGGATGGGTGACCGCCTGGGAATACCACGTGATGTTGGCTTTTTGCAAATAAACTTCTATTTTTAATTCATTTAAATACGATCTCATTATGACGCTATTCACAATCTCTATAAAACTATAAATTGTCCCCAATCCTTCTAAGAAGAGAGAATCAGTGACATCCTAGAAAAAACCATACTCATAATAATAAATACGATGATGAAATTGGCATAGAGATACTTTGATTCTCGAGGAACTACAAAGGCATGGCGAAGTCTTGTTTTATAAAATCTTTCTAAGTTTTAAATCACAGTTTATTTTGACCTAGGTTTTGTTCTACATACATTTTTTATTTTTCCTTAACTCTACTTGTGGAAGTCATTTCTATCTAAAAGTAGTAAAAATGTGTTAGCATTGTATCATCACTGGCGTCACAACTGTGGATACCATGCACTACATTTACATTTGCTTTCGCCAACGTCCATACCATGTTGAATACACCGGTTCTCGTCCGATCACCGAAGTTAAGCAACATCGGGCGTGGTTAGTACTTGGATGGGTGACCGCCTGGGAATACCACGTGATGTTGGCTTTTTGCAAATAAACTTCTATTTTTAATTCATTTAAATACGATCTTATTATGACGCTATTCACAATCTCTATAAAACTATAAATTGTCCCCAATCCATCTAAGAAGAAAGAATCAGTGACATCCTAGAAAAAACCATACTCATAATAATAAATACGATGATGAAATTGGCATAGAGATACTTTGATTCTCGAGGAACTACAAAAGCATGGCGAAGTCTTGTTTTATAAAATCTTTCTAAGTTTTAAATCACAGTTTATTTTGACCTAGGTTTTGTTCTACATACATTTTTTTTTTTTCCTTAACTCCACTTGTGGAAGTCATTTCTATCCAAAAGTAGTAAAAATGTATTAGCATTGTATCATCACTGGCGTCACAACTGTGGATACCATGCACTACATTTACATTTGCTTTCGCCAACGTCCATACCATGTTGAATACACCGGTTCTCGTCCGATCACCGAAGTTAAGCAACATCGGGCGTGGTTAGTACTTGGATGGGTGACCGCCTGGGAATACCACGTGATGTTGGCTTTTTGCAAATAAACTTCTATTTTTAATTCATTTAAATACGATCTTATTATGACGCTATTCACAATCTCTATAAAACTATAAATTGTCCCCAATCCTTCTAAGAAGAGAGAATCAGTGACATCCTAGAAAAAACCATACTCATAATAATAAATACGATGATGAAATTGGCATAGAGATACTTTGATTCTCGAGGAACTACAAAAGCATGGCGAAGTCTTGTTTTATAAAATCTTTCTAAGTTTTAAATCACAGTTTATTTTGACCTAGGTTTTGTTCTACATACATTTTTTATTTTTCCTTAACTCCACTTGTGGAAGTCATTTCTATCCAAAAGTAGTAAAAATGTTTTAGCATTGTTTCATCACTGGCGTCACAACTGTGGATACCATGCACTACATTTACATTTGCTTTCGCCAACGTCCATACCATGTTGAATACACCGGTTCTCGTCCGATCACCGAAGTTAAGCAACATCGGGCGTGGTTAGTACTTGGATGGGTGACCGCCTGGGAATACCACGTGATGTTGGCTTTTTGCAAATAAACTTCTATTTTTAATTCATTTAAATACGATCTTATTATGACGCTATTCACAATCTCTATAAAACTATAAATTGTCCCCAATCCATCTAAGAAGAGAGAATCAGTGACATCCTAGAAAAAACCATACTCATAATAATAAATACGATGATGAAATTGGCATAGAGATACTTTGATTCTCGAGGAACTACAAAAGCATGGCGAAGTCTTGTTTTATAAAATCTTTCTAAGTTTTAAATCACAGTTTATTTTGACCTAGGTTTTGTTCTACATACATTTTTTATTTTTCCTTAACTCCACTTGTGGAAGTCATTTCTATCCAAAAGTAGTAAAAATGTATTAGCATTGTATCATCACTGGCGTCACAACTGTGGATACCATGCACTACATTTACATTGCTTTCGCCAACGTCCATACCATGTTGAATACACCGGTTCTCGTCCGATCACCGAAGTTAAGCAACATCGGGCGTGGTTAGTACTTGGATGGGTGACCGCCTGGGAATACCACGTGATGTTGGCTTTTTGCAAATAAACTTCTATTTTTAATTCATTTAAATACGATCTCATTATGACGCTATTCACAATCTCTATAAAACTATAAATTGTCCCCAATCCTTCTAAGAAGAGAGAATCAGTGACATCCTAGAAAAAACCATACTCATAATAATAAATACGATGATGAAATTGGCATAGAGATACTTTGATTCTCGAGGAACTACAAAAGCATGGCGAAGTCTTGTTTTATAAAATCTTTCTAAGTTTTAAATCACAGTTTATTTTGACCTAGGTTTTGTTCTACATACATTTTTTATTTTTCCTTAACTCCACTTGTGGAAGTCATTTCTATCCAAAAGTAGTAAAAATGTATTAGCATTGTATCATCACTGGCGTCACAACTGTGGATACCATGCACTACATTTACATTGCTTTCGCCAACGTCCATACCATGTTGAATACACCGGTTCTCGTCCGATCACCGAAGTTAAGCAACATCGGGCGTGGTTAGTACTTGGATGGGTGACCGCCTGGGAATACCACGTGATGTTGGCTTTTTGCAAATAAACTTCTATTTTTAATTCATTTAAATACGATCTCATTATGACGCTATTCACAATCTCTATAAAACTATAAATTGTCCCCAATCCTTCTAAGAAGAGAGAATCAGTGACATCCTAGAAAAAACCATACTCATAATAATAAATACGATGATGAAATTGGCATAGAGATACTTTGATTCTCGAGGAACTACAAAGGCATGGCGAAGTCTTGTTTTATAAAATCTTTCTAAGTTTTAAATCACAGTTTATTTTGACCTAGGTTTTGTTCTACATACATTTTTTATTTTTCCTTAACTCTACTTGTGGAAGTCATTTCTATCTAAAAGTAGTAAAAATGTATTAGCATTGTATCATCACTGGCGTCACAACTGTGGATACCATGCACTACATTTACATTTGCTTTCGCCAACGTCCATACCATGTTGAATACACCGGTTCTCGTCCGATCACCGAAGTTAAGCAACATCGGGCGTGGTTAGTACTTGGATGGGTGACCGCCTGGGAATACCACGTGATGTTGGCTTTTTGCAAATAAACTTCTATTTTTAATTCATTTAAATACGATCTTATTATGACGCTATTTCACAATCTCTATAAAACTATAAATTGTCCCCAATCCTTTTAAGAATAGAGAATCAGTGACATCCTAGAAAAAACCATACTAATATTAATAAATAGGATGATGAAATTGGCATGGAGATACTTTGCTTTTCGAGGAAGTATAAAGGCATGGCGAAGTCTTGTTTTATAAAATCTTTCTAAGTTTTAAATCACAGTTTATTTTGACCTAGGTTTTGTTCTACATACATTTTTTTATTTTTACTTAACTCTACTTGTGGAAGTCATTTCTATCTAAAAGTAGTAACAATGTATTAGCATTGTATCATCACTGGCGTCACAACTGTGGATACCATGCACTACATTTACATTTGCTTTCGCCAACGTCCATACCATGTTGAATACACCGGTTCTCGTCCGATCACCGAAGTTAAGCAACATCGGGCGTGGTTAGTACTTGGATGGGTGACCGCCTGGGAATACCACGTGATGTTGGCTTTTTGCAAATAAACTTCTATTTTTAATTCATTTAAATACGATCTCATTATGACGCTATTCACAATCTCTATAAAACTATAAATTGTCCCCAATCCTTCTAAGAAGAGAGAATCAGTGACATCCTAGAAAAAACCATACTCATAATAATAAATACGATGATGAAATTGGCATAGAGATACTTTGATTCTCGAGGAACTACAAAGGCATGGCGAAGTCTTGTTTTATAAAATCTTTCTAAGTTTTAAATCACAGTTTATTTTGACCTAGGTTTTGCTCTACATACATTTTTTATTTTTCCTTAACTCTACTTGTGGAAGTCATTTCTATCTAAAAGTAGTAAAAATGTATTAGCATTGTATCATCACTGGCGTCACAACTGTGGATACCATGCACTACATTTACATTTGCTTTCGCCAACGTCCATACCATGTTGAATACACCGGTTCTCGTCCGATCACCGAAGTTAAGCAACATCGGGCGTGGTTAGTACTTGGATGGGTGACCGCCTGGGAATACCACGTGATGTTGGCTTTTTGCAAATAAACTTCTATTTTTAATTCATTTAAATACGATCTTATTATGACGCTATTCACAATCTCTATAAAACTATAAATTGTCCCCAATCCTTCTAAGAAGAGAGAATCAGTGACATCCTAGAAAAAACCATACTCATAATAATAAATACGATGATGAAATTGGCATAGAGATACTTTGATTCTCGAGGAACTACAAAGGCATGGCGAAGTCTTGTTTTATAAAATCTTTCTAAGTTTTAAATCACAGTTTATTTTGACCTAGGTTTTGTTCTACATACATTTTTTATTTTTCCTTAACTCTACTTGTGGAAGTCATTTCTATCTAAAAGTAGTAAAAATGTATTAGCATTGTATCATCACTGGCGTCACAACTGTGGATACCATGCACTACATTTACATTTGCTTTCGCCAACGTCCATACCATGTTGAATACACCGGTTCTCGTCCGATCACCGAAGTTAAGCAACATCGGGCGTGGTTAGTACTTGGATGGGTGACCGCCTGGGAATACCACGTGATGTTGGCTTTTTGCAAATAAACTTCTATTTTTAATTCATTTAAATACGATCTTATTATGACGCTATTCACAATCTCTATAAAACTATAAATTGTCCCCAATCTTTCTAAGAAGAGAGAATCAGTGACATCCTAGAAAAAACCATACTCATAATAATAAATACGATGATGAAATTGGCATAGAGATACTTTGATTCTCGAGGAACTACAAAGGCATGGCGAAGTCTTGTTTTATAAAATCTTTCTAAGTTTTAAATCACAGTTTATTTTGACCTAGGTTTTGTTCTACATACATTTTTTATTTTTCCTTAACTCTACTTGTGGAAGTCATTTCTATCTAAAAGTAGTAAAAATGTATTAGCATTGTATCATCACTGGCGTCACAACTGTGGATACCATGCACTACATTTACATTTGCTTTCGCCAACGTCCATACCATGTTGAATACACCGGTTCTCGTCCGATCACCGAAGTTAAGCAACATCGGGCGTGGTTAGTACTTGGATGGGTGACCGCCTGGGAATACCACGTGATGTTGGCTTTTTGCAAATAAACTTCTATTTTTAATTCATTTAAATACGATCTTATTATGACGCTATTCACAATCTCTATAAAACTATAAATTGTCCCCAATCCTTCTAAGAAGAGAGAATCAGTGACATCATAGAAAAAACCATACTCATAATAATAAATACGATGATGAAATTGGCATAGAGATACTTTGATTCTCGAGGAACTACAAAGGCATGGCGAAGTCTTGTTTTATAAAATCTTTCTAAGTTTTAAATCACAGTTTATTTTGACCTAGGTTTTGTTCTACATACATTTTTATTTTTACTTAACTCTACTTGTGGAAGTCTATCTAAAAGTAGTAACAATGTATTAGCATTGTATCATCACTGGCGTCACAACTGTGGATACCATGCACTACATTTACATTTGCTTTCGCCAACGTCCATACCATGTTGAATACACCGGTTCTCGTCCGATCACCGAAGTTAAGCAACATCGGGCGTGGTTAGTACTTGGATGGGTGACCGCCTGGGAATACCACGTGATGTTGGCTTTTTGCAAATAAACTTCTATTTTTAATTCATTTAAATACGATCTTATTATGACGCTATTCACAATCTCTATAAAACTATAAATTGTCCCCAATCCTTCTAAGAAGAGAGAATCAGTGACATCATAGAAAAAACCATACTCATAATAATAAATACGATGATGAAATTGGCATAGAGATACTTTGATTCTCGAGGAACTACAAAGGCATGGCGAAGTCTTGTTTTATAAAATCTTTCTAAGTTTTAAATCACAGTTTATTTTGACCTAGGTTTTGTTCTACATACATTTCTATTTTTACTTAACTCTACTTGTGGAAGTCTATCTAAAAGTAGTAACAATGTATTAGCATTGTATCATCACTGGCGTCACAACTGTGGATACCATGCACTACATTTACATTTGCTTTCGCCAACGTCCATACCATGTTGAATACACCGGTTCTCGTCCGATCACCGAAGTTAAGCAACATCGGGCGTGGTTAGTACTTGGATGGGTGACCGCCTGGGAATACCACGTGATGTTGGCTTTTTGCAAATAAACTTCTATTTTTAATTCATTTAAATACGATCTTATTATGACGCTATTTCACAATCTCTATAAAACTATAAATTGTCCCCAATCCTTTTAAGAAGAGAGAATCAGTGACATCCTAGAAAAAACCATACTAATATTAATAAATAGGATGATGAAATTGGCATGGAGATACTTTGCTTTTCGAGGAAGTATAAAGGCATGGCGAAGTCTTGTTTTATAAAATCTTTCTAAGTTTTAAATCACAGTTTATTTTGACCTAGGTTTTGTTCTACATACATTTTTTTATTTTTACTTAACTCTACTTGTGGAAGTCATTTCTATCTAAAAGTAGTAACAATGTATTAGCATTGTATCATCACTGGCGTCACAACTGTGGATACCATGCACTACATTTACATTTGCTTTCGCCAACGTCCATACCATGTTGAATACACCGGTTCTCGTCCGATCACCGAAGTTAAGCAACATCGGGCGTGGTTAGTACTTGGATGGGTGACCGCCTGGGAATACCACGTGATGTTGGCTTTTGCAAATAAACTTCTATTTTTAATTCATTTAAATACGATCTCATTATGACGCTATTCACAATCTCTATAAAACTATAAATTGTCCCCAATCCTTCTAAGAAGAGAGAATCAGTGACATCCTAGAAAAAACCATACTCATAATAATAAATACGATGATGAAATTGGCATAGAGATACTTTGATTCTCGAGGAACTACAAAGGCATGGCGAAGTCTTGTTTTATAAAATCTTTCTAAGTTTTAAATCACAGTTTATTTTGACCTAGGTTTTGTTCTACATACATTTTTTATTTTTCCTTAACTCTACTTGTGGAAGTCATTTCTATCTAAAAGTAGTAAAAATGTATTAGCATTGTATCATCACTGGCGTCACAACTGTGGATACCATGCACTACATTTACATTTGCTTTCGCCAACGTCCATACCATGTTGAATACACCGGTTCTCGTCCGATCACCGAAGTTAAGCAACATCGGGCGTGGTTAGTACTTGGATGGGTGACCGCCTGGGAATACCACGTGATGTTGGCTTTTTGCAAATAAACTTCTATTTTTAATTCATTTAAATACGATCTTATTATGACGCTATCCACAATCTCTATAAAACTATAAATTGTCCCCAATCTTTCTAAGAAGAGAGAATCAGTGACATCCTAGAAAAAACCATACTCATAATAATAAATACGATGATGAAATTGGCATAGAGATACTTTGATTCTCGAGGAACTACAAAGGCATGGCGAAGTCTTGTTTTATAAAATCTTTCTAGGTTTTAAATCACAGTTTATTTTGACCTAGGTTTTGTTCTACATACATTTTTATTTTTACTTAACTCTACTTGTGGAAGTCATTTCTATCTAAAAGTAGTAAAAATGTATTAGCATTGTATCATCACTGGCGTCACAACTGTGGATACCATGCACTACATTTACATTTGCTTTCGCCAACGTCCATACCATGTTGAATACACCGGTTCTCGTCCGATCACCGAAGTTAAGCAACATCGGGCGTGGTTAGTACTTGGATGGGTGACCGCCTGGGAATACTACGTGATGTTGGCTTTTTGCAAATAAACTTCTATTTTTAATTCATTTAAATACGATCTTATTATGACGCTATTCACAATCTCTATAAAACTATAAATTGTCCCCAATCCTTCTAAGAAGAGAGAATCAGTGACATCCTAGAAAAAACCATACTCATAATAATAAATACGATGATGAAATTGGCATAGAGATACTTTGATTCTCGAGGAACTACAAAGGCATGGCGAAGTCTTGTTTTATAAAATCTTTCTAAGTTTTAAATCACAGTTTATTTTGACCTAGGTTTTGTTCTACATACATTTTTTATTTTTCCTTAACTCTACTTGTGGAAGTCATTTCTATCTAAAAGTAGTAAAAATGTATTAGCATTGTATCATCACTGGCGTCACAACTGTGGATACCATGCACTACATTTACATTTGCTTTCGCCAACGTCCATACCATGTTGAATACACCGGTTCTCGTCCGATCACCGAAGTTAAGCAACATCGGGCGTGGTTAGTACTTGGATGGGTGACCGCCTGGGAATACCACGTGATGTTGGCTTTTTGCAAATAAACTTCTATTTTTAATTCATTTAAATACGATCTCATTATGACGCTATTCACAATCTCTATAAAACTATAAATTGTCCCCAATCCTTCTAAGAAGAGAGAATCAGTGACATCCTAGAAAAAACCATACTCATAATAATAAATACGATGATGAAATTGGCATAGAGATACTTTGATTCTCGAGGAACTACAAAGGCATGGCGAAGTCTTGTTTTATAAAATCTTTCTAAGTTTTAAATCACAGTTTATTTTGACCTAGGTTTTGTTCTACATACATTTTTTATTTTTCCTTAACTCTACTTGTGGAAGTCATTTCTATCTAAAAGTAGTAAAAATGTATTAGCATTGTATCATCACTGGCGTCACAACTGTGGATACCATGCACTACATTTACATTTGCTTTCGCCAACGTCCATACCATGTTGAATACACCGGTTCTCGTCCGATCACCGAAGTTAAGCAACATCGGGCGTGGTTAGTACTTGGATGGGTGACCGCCTGGGAATACCACGTGATGTTGGCTTTTTGCAAATAAACTTCTATTTTTAATTCATTTAAATACGATCTTATTATGACGCTATTCACAATCTCTATAAAACTATAAATTGTCCCCAATCTTTCTAAGAAGAGAGAATCAGTGACATCCTAGAAAAAACCATACTCATAATAATAAATACGATGATGAAATTGGCAAAGAGATACTTTGATTCTCGAGGAACTACAAAGGCATGGCGAAGTCTTGTTTTATAAAATCTTTCTAGGTTTTAAATCACAGTTTATTTTGACCTATACTCTAACTTTTAATTCAATTCCAGATTTGACAAGTTCAGTGTTGCAACGTTATGACAAGTACTAAATAGTGACGTTGCGAAATTATTCGATACGGAAATGGACGATTTCTGGATCGATTTATCTGGTTTATAGTAGTATATCTAAACAACTACTACTTTAATGAAAACTAAGTATACTAGGAAATTAAACATTTCTGAACTGATAATTTAGTTATGACGATTAATTTTATTAAGGCTCTGAGAGTTTTCTTTAATAATTGTGTGTGAAATGAATAAAAAAATGTGATCATGAAGGAACATGAGAAATAAAACCAATAGATGTAGGTAATATAATTATATAATATAATATTTTATTTTGTAAATCATCGCCGTCATCGCTACCGCTGTCGCTGTCATTTTCTGTAACATTTTATTCCCGATGTGTCTGTGATATTGTCAATTAACATATCTAGCCTACTAATTTTTTCCTCTTATTTGACAACATGGGATACGCATTTAGACCATTCCGTAGCCGTAATTTTTTGAATGCCTTCCTCAAATAAATTTCGCACGTCTGTAAATTTGAAAGTTTTATTATTTTGAGCTACATGCTCCTTTACCTGCGCCCATATCAATTCGATAGGGTTTAGCTCGCAATGGTAAGGGGGGTAAAACCGGGATCCCATGTTGTGCTGCCATTTCGTCTACAGCGTACTTATTAAAAGACTCGTTATGTGGAATCAGTTCTAAAAGCGAAGCTTTAACCATATATGGTTCGTAATGAATATTTTTATTTAAAAGCCAGTCTTGAATCGCAGCTTTTTTTCCAGTTCATTTTTGGTGCCGTTTCCAATTTTCGGGAGTGGTAAGGTGCATTATCCATCAATATGCTCTTTTATTATAAGTTTTGGTTTTAGTATAAAATACAAAAATACTAACTTTTTATAAAATAAAACAGCGGTTACTAATTAATAGATAATTATTATGAATAATTATGTATTTATTTAAATAAAAATCAATAATTTAGTCTTTAATTGGCACACCAATATTATGATTACATAAACAAAAATCGCGATTGTTCATGAACTTTTTGTGTTCATCACTACACAATTATATGTGGTATCATTATTTAACAAAATGACAGTAGCTAATGTCAAATGTGGAATCGAATTAAAAGTCGTGGTATAGGTTTTGTTCTACATACATTTTTATTTTTACTTAACTCTACTTGTGGAAGTCATTTCTATCTAAAAGTAGTAAAAATGTATTAGCATTGTATCATCACTGGCGTCACAACTGTGGATACCATGCACTACATTTACATTTGCTTTCGCCAACGTCCATACCATGTTGAATACACCGGTTCTCGTCCGATCACCGAAGTTAAGCAACATCGGGCGTGGTTAGTACTTGGATGGGTGACCGCCTGGGAATACCACGTGATGTTGGCTTTTTGCAAATAAACTTCTATTTTTAATTCATTTAAATACGATCTTATTATGACGCTATCCACAATCTCTATAAAACTATAAATTGTCCCCAATCTTTCTAAGAAGAGAGAATCAGTGACATCCTAGAAAAAACCATACTCATAATAATAAATACGATGATGAAATTGGCATAGAGATACTTTGATTCTCGAGGAACTACAAAGGCATGGCGAAGTCTTGTTTTATAAAATCTTTCTAGGTTTTAAATCACAGTTTATTTTGACCTAGGTTTTGTTCTACATACATTTTTATTTTTACTTAACTCTACTTGTGGAAGTCATTTCTATCTAAAAGTAGTAAAAATGTATTAGCATTGTATCATCACTGGCGTCACAACTGTGGATACCATGCACTACATTTACATTTGCTTTCGCCAACGTCCATACCATGTTGAATACACCGGTTCTCGTCCGATCACCGAAGTTAAGCAACATCGGGCGTGGTTAGTACTTGGATGGGTGACCGCCTGGGAATACTACGTGATGTTGGCTTTTTGCAAATAAACTTCTATTTTTAATTCATTTAAATACGATCTTATTATGACGCTATTCACAATCTCTATAAAACTATAAATTGTCCCCAATCCTTCTAAGAAGAGAGAATCAGTGACATCCTAGAAAAAACCATACTCATAATAATAAATACGATGATGAAATTGGCATAGAGATACTTTGATTCTCGAGGAACTACAAAGGCATGGCGAAGTCTTGTTTTATAAAATCTTTCTAAGTTTTAAATCACAGTTTATTTTGACCTAGGTTTTGTTCTACATACATTTTTTATTTTTCCTTAACTCTACTTGTGGAAGTCATTTCTATCTAAAAGTAGTAAAAATGTATTAGCATTGTATCATCACTGGCGTCACAACTGTGGATACCATGCACTACATTTACATTTGCTTTCGCCAACGTCCATACCATGTTGAATACACCGGTTCTCGTCCGATCACCGAAGTTAAGCAACATCGGGCGTGGTTAGTACTTGGATGGGTGACCGCCTGGGAATACCACGTGATGTTGGCTTTTTGCAAATAAACTTCTATTTTTAATTCATTTAAATACGATCTCATTATGACGCTATTCACAATCTCTATAAAACTATAAATTGTCCCCAATCCTTCTAAGAAGAGAGAATCAGTGACATCCTAGAAAAAACCATACTCATAATAATAAATACGATGATGAAATTGGCATAGAGATACTTTGATTCTCGAGGAACTACAAAGGCATGGCGAAGTCTTGTTTTATAAAATCTTTCTAAGTTTTAAATCACAGTTTATTTTGACCTAGGTTTTGTTCTACATACATTTTTTATTTTTCCTTAACTCTACTTGTGGAAGTCATTTCTATCTAAAAGTAGTAAAAATGTATTAGCATTGTATCATCACTGGCGTCACAACTGTGGATACCATGCACTACATTTACATTTGCTTTCGCCAACGTCCATACCATGTTGAATACACCGGTTCTCGTCCGATCACCGAAGTTAAGCAACATCGGGCGTGGTTAGTACTTGGATGGGTGACCGCCTGGGAATACCACGTGATGTTGGCTTTTTGCAAATAAACTTCTATTTTTAATTCATTTAAATACGATCTTATTATGACGCTATTCACAATCTCTATAAAACTATAAATTGTCCCCAATCTTTCTAAGAAGAGAGAATCAGTGACATCCTAGAAAAAACCATACTCATAATAATAAATACGATGATGAAATTGGCAAAGAGATACTTTGATTCTCGAGGAACTACAAAGGCATGGCGAAGTCTTGTTTTATAAAATCTTTCTAGGTTTTAAATCACAGTTTATTTTGACCTATACTCTAACTTTTAATTCAATTCCAGATTTGACAAGTTCAGTGTTGCAACGTTATGACAAGTACTAAATAGTGACGTTGCGAAATTATTCGATACGGAAATGGACGATTTCTGGATCGATTTATCTGGTTTATAGTAGTATATCTAAACAACTACTACTTTAATGAAAACTAAGTATACTAGGAAATTAAACATTTCTGAACTGATAATTTAGTTATGACGATTAATTTTATTAAGGCTCTGAGAGTTTTCTTTAATAATTGTGTGTGAAATGAATAAAAAAATGTGATCATGAAGGAACATGAGAAATAAAACCAATAGATGTAGGTAATATAATTATATAATATAATATTTTATTTTGTAAATCATCGCCGTCATCGCTACCGCTGTCGCTGTCATTTTCTGTAACATTTTATTCCCGATGTGTCTGTGATATTGTCAATTAACATATCTAGCCTACTAATTTTTTCCTCTTATTTGACAACATGGGATACGCATTTAGACCATTCCGTAGCCGTAATTTTTTGAATGCCTTCCTCAAATAAATTTCGCACGTCTGTAAATTTGAAAGTTTTATTATTTTGAGCTACATGCTCCTTTACCTGCGCCCATATCAATTCGATAGGGTTTAGCTCGCAATGGTAAGGGGGGTAAAACCGGGATCCCATGTTGTGCTGCCATTTCGTCTACAGCGTACTTATTAAAAGACTCGTTATGTGGAATCAGTTCTAAAAGCGAAGCTTTAACCATATATGGTTCGTAATGAATATTTTTATTTAAAAGCCAGTCTTGAATCGCAGCTTTTTTTCCAGTTCATTTTTGGTGCCGTTTCCAATTTTCGGGAGTGGTAAGGTGCATTATCCATCAATATGCTCTTTTATTATAAGTTTTGGTTTTAGTATAAAATACAAAAATACTAACTTTTTATAAAATAAAACAGCGGTTACTAATTAATAGATAATTATTATGAATAATTATGTATTTATTTAAATAAAAATCAATAATTTAGTCTTTAATTGGCACACCAATATTATGATTACATAAACAAAAATCGCGATTGTTCATGAACTTTTTGTGTTCATCACTACACAATTATATGTGGTATCATTATTTAACAAAATGACAGTAGCTAATGTCAAATGTGGAATCGAATTAAAAGTCGTGGTATAGGTTTTGTTCTACATACATTTTTATTTTTACTTAACTCTACTTGTGGAAGTCATTTCTATCTAAAAGTAGTAAAAATGTATTAGCATTGTATCATCACTGGCGTCACAACTGTGGATACCATGCACTACATTTACATTTGCTTTCGCCAACGTCCATACCATGTTGAATACACCGGTTCTCGTCCGATCACCGAAGTTAAGCAACATCGGGCGTGGTTAGTACTTGGATGGGTGACCGCCTGGGAATACCACGTGATGTTGGCTTTTTGTTTTTCATTTTCGTATTCAATAAAGCATTTCGGTAATCTCCAGTTTGTTGTTAATTGACATTTCAAGTTCATTGGCAGATTGAATGTTTCTGTATGTTGTCCTATTAGCTTAGTCTCATGTTGATTAGGCTAAAAATTACAAGAACTTCAACTCGATCACCGTCAACACTGCATCGGTACTTGTAGGTAGTATTAGTTATTCTGTGCTGGTACCGTACCGCAGTGTCCTCTACAGTTATACATATATACAGACTCAAATAACCCTTAAATCGAAATAAAACCAACCGCCACTCGTCTCGCTCGCTGTCGCTTTCATTTCGTTGCATCAAATGCAGTTGTTTTGCGAAGAACTTAAGGTTGAATTTAAATTGTTACTCCGTCCTTCGGCGTTGAACCAAAAAAATAAGACATACCTATTTACTGTCGCATTTGTTTAATTTCATAAGTAGGTATACAAGTGTTTATAAACTTCACAGATACATTAATAACATAATATTATACTGCGGGAAAAAAATCTAAGCCATCTACTTCTTGCAACCCCATCTAGTCAGATAATGGTGAACAATTAGACCAGAAGAATTCTTCCTTACTATCGAGTGTAATATTTATATTTTGAACTGAATGCCGTTAGATGGCGTTGACGTAAATTTTGCAAGATTTCAAAATCTGCTTGCCACGCACTCACGAAGCACCTCAATTTATTCCAATTTTATTTGGAGTCATCGCAGTATGATTCTTCCTTTTAATTTACTCTGTCACTTGTCATTTCAATACTTACCCATATACTCTTTCACACACTTCATCCACCTTGTTTTTGTTCTTCCTGTTCTCTAATATATGTACTAACCGACCCACGCATCCTCGTTTGCGTCTCCTATTGCCCGTAGCGTGATACCTTTCCACCGTTTTTTTTTTTTTTTTTTTTTTTTTTTTTTTTTATATAAACAATGACATCTTACACATTACAATAAATTAAATACTCGCCTAGCTGTTACGCTTGTTGGCGAGAAGCGCTCTTAATAACATATTACATAAACATCCTTCACCACAGTACTACAATATAAAATATCTATTTCCTCACACATCACTAACCCCGATCCTCGATCGACAACATAAAAGCCCTTAGCTGTATCTTCAGTTCACATGAACTCAGCTTAGGTAATTGTCGCAGTAGGCTGATTTCATTAAAAATACGAGGAACTATATAAGAAGACATTCTTTCACCGTAATATTTATTAACCCTAGGTTTACTCAGTTTATAACATTCTTCATTGCTGCTCTGCTCCTGTAGTTCTTAGCGTGATGATATATAGCCTATAGTCTTTCTCGATAAATGGGCTATCTAACACTGAAAGAATTTTTCAAATCAGACCAGTAGTTCCGGAGCTAAGCGCGTTCAAACAAACAAACTCTTTAGCTTTATAATATTACTACAGATACCATATTCAGCTGGCTTCAACTTCTATACCTAATACGTTCGCCACCACATTTTGCTCATAACATATCCATAGCAGTATAGCCTATTACTTCTTAATTTGTCATGCAGTAGCGTTACTTTCAGATTTCCTCGTATATATACTCAGTTCTGACATAAAAATCTATTTCGAATCCGACCAGGAAGATTATAGAACCGAAGTCCTTAGTTTTTTCATAAAGAAATGCAAAAAAACCACAGTCGAGAAATACAGTTTATGTGGGATTTTATAACTACCAACTTGAAACACAACTACCAGTTTATTAATCCACATTTAAATATCTAAAACCGAAGGAATTTTCTACTCTTTATCAGACTGATTTATGTACTGTTCAGAAACCAATGAGCTTCAAATGTTATTATTCTTTACCTGATGTAGATTATTAGAACAACATTAACTTAGTAAGTAATCGCCAACGTCCATACCATGTTGAATTCACCGGTTCTCGTCCGATCACCGAAGTTAAGCAACATCGGGCGTGGTTAGTACTTGGATGGGTGACCGCCTGGGAATACCACGTGATGTTGGCTTTTTGCCAATTAACATCAATTTTTTTATTTATTTACATATGATCTTATTATGACGCTATTCACAATCTCTATGAAACTATAAATTGTCCCCAATCCTTCAAAGAATAGAGAATCAGTGACATCCTAGAAAAAACCATACTAATATTAATAAATACGATGATGAAATTGGCATAGAGATACTTTGATTCTCGAGGAAGTACAAAGGCAGTCTTGTTTTATACAATCTTTCTAAGTTTTAAATCACAGTTTATTTTGACCTAGGTTTTGTTCTACATACATTTTTTATTTTTCCTTAACTCTACTTGTGGAAGTCATCTATACAAATAAATAAAATTGGAGTGTCTGTTTGTAATATTAAAATAACAGCTTTTTAATCAATGCATATGTATGTATATCCGATACACATACCAAAAATGTAGTTAAAAATTTTTTTGTCTGTCTGTCTGTCTGTCTGTCTGTCTGTCTGTTTGTTTGTTCCGGGTAATCTCTGGAACGGCTGGACGGATTTTGACGGGACTTTCACTGGCAGGTAGCTGATGACCCGGGGGGTAACTTAGGCTACTTTTTTTAGACTAACTTTGTCCCGCGGCGTTACTCGCGGTACAACAATAACCGCGGGTAACACCGCGGGGTTCAGCTAGTTTCTATCTAAAAGTAGTAAAAATATATTAGCATTGTATCATCACTGGCGTCACAACTGTGGATACCGTGCACTACATTTACATTTGCTTTCGCCAACGTCCATACCATGTTGAATACACCGGTTCTCGTCCGATCACCGAAGTTAAGCAACATCGGGCGTGGTTAGTACTTGGATGGGTGACCGCCTGGGAATACCACGTGATGTTGGCTTTTTGTTTTTCATTTTCGTATTCATTAAAGCATCTCGGTAATCTCCAGTTTGTTAATTGGCATTTCAAGTTCATTGCTGGATTGAATGTTTCTGTATGCTGTCCTATTAGCTTAGTCTCATGTTGATTAGGCTAAAATATACAGGAACTTCAACTCGATCACCGTCAACACTGCATCGGTACTTGTAGGTAGTATTAGTTATTCTGTGCTGGTACCGTACCGCAGTGTCCTCTACAGTTATACTTATTACAGACTCAAATAACCCTTAAATCGAAATAAAACCAACCGCCACTCGTCTCGCTCGCTGTCGCTTTCATTTCGTTGCATCAAATGCAGTTGTTTTGCGAAGAACTTAAGGTTGAATTTAAATTGTTACTCCGTCCTTCGGCGTTGAACCAAAAAAATAAGACATACCTATTTACTGTCGCATTTGTATAATTTCATAAGTAGGTATACAAGTGTTTATAAACTTCACAGATACATTAATAACATAATATTATACTGCGGGAAAAAAATCTAAGCCATCTACTTCTTGCAACACCATCTAGTCGGATATTGGTGAACAATTAGACCAGAAGAATTCTTCCTTACCATCGAGTGTAATATTTATATTTTGAACTGAATGCCGTTAGATGGCGTTGACGTAAATTTTGCAAGATTTCAAAATCTGCTTGCCACGCACTCACGAAGCACCTCAATTTATTCCAATTTTATTTGGAGTCATCGCAGTATGATTCTTCCTTTTAATTTACTCTGTCACTTGTCATTTTCAATACTTACCCATATACTCTTTCACACACTTCATCCACCTTGTTTTTGTTCTTCCTGTTCTCTAATATATGTACTAACCGACCCACGCAACCTCGTTTACGTCTCCTATTGCCCGTAGCGTGATACCTTTCACCCGTTTTTGTAACATTCTTCATTGCTGCTCTGCTCCTGTAGTTCTTAGCATGATGATATATAGCCTATAGCCTTCCTCGATAAATGGGCTATCTAACACTGAAAGAATTTTTCAAATCAGACCAGTAGTTCCGGAGATAAGCGCGTTCAAACAAACAAACTCTTTAGCTTTATAATATTACTACAGATACCATATTCAGCTGGCTTCAACTTCTATACCTAATACGTTCGCCACCACATTTTGCTCATAACATATCCATAGCAGTATAGCCTATTACTTCTTAATTTGTCATGCAGTAGCGTTACTTTCAGATTTCCTCGTATATATACTCAGTTCTGACATAAAAATCTATTTCGAATCCGACCAGGAAGATTATAGAACCGAAGTCCTTAGTTTTTTCATAAAGAAATGCAAAAAAACCACAGTCGAGAAATACAGTTTATGTGGGATTTTATAACTACCAACTTGAAACACAACTACCAGTTTATTAATCCACATTTAAATATCTAAAACCGAAGGCATTTTCTACTCTTTATCAGACTGATTTATGTACTGTTCAGAAACCAATGAGCTTCAAATGTTATTATTCTTTACCTGATGTAGATTATTAGAACAACATTAATTTAGTAAGTAATCGCCAACGTCCATACCATGTTGAATACACCGGTTCTCGTCCGATCACCGAAGTTAAGCAACATCGGGCGTGGTTAGTACTTGGATGGGTGACCGCCTGGGAATACCACGTGATGTTGGCTTTTTGCAAATAAACTTCTATTTTTAATTCATTTAAATACGGTCTTATTATGACGCTATTCACAATCTCTATAAAACTATAAATTGTCCCCAATCCTTCTAAGAAGAGAGAATCAGTGACATCCTAGAAAAAACCATACTAATATTAAAATTAACGATGATGAAATTGGCATAGATATACTTTGATTCTCGAGGAAGCACAAGGGCATGGCGAAGTCTGTTTCATAAAATCTTTCTAAGTTTTAAATCACAGTTTATTTTGACCTAGGTTTTGTTCTACATACATTTTTTATTTTTCCTTAACTCTACTTGTGGAAGTCATTTCTATCTCAAAGTAGTAAAAATGTATTAGCATTGTATCATCACTGGCGTCACAACTGTGGGTACCATGCACTACATTTACATTTGCTTTCGCCAACGTCCATACCATGTTGAATACACCGGTTCTCGTCCGATCACCGAAGTTAAGCAACATCGGGCGTGGTTAGTACTTGGATGGGTGACCGCCTGGGAATACCACGTGATGTTGGCTTTTTGCAAATAAACTTCTATTTTTAATTCATTTAAATACGGTCTTATTATGACGCTATTCACAATCTCTATAAAACTATAAATTGTCCCCAATCCTTCTAAGAAGAGAGAATCAGTGACATCCTAGAAAAAAACATACTAATATTAATAAATACGATGACGAAATTGGCATAGAGATACTTTGATTCTCGAGGAAGTACAAAGGCAGTCTTGTTTTATACAATCTTTCTAAGTTTTCAATCACAGTTTATTTTTACCTAGGTTTTGTTCTACATACATTTTTTATTTTTCCTTAACTTTACTTGTGGAAGTCATTTCTATCTAAAAGTCTTCGATCAACTAAAAGTAGTAAAAATGTATTAGCATTGTATCATCACTGGCGTCACAACTGTGGATACCATGCACTACATTTATGTTGTATGTTACCATGTTGACCCGGGCGTTACTAGCAGGTCCTTGTTAGTTACGCCCCTTTCACCGGAATAACACCCCGGGATTACCAACAGGCCCTCACGGGCCCAACCCAGTGACCCACCTGTAGTGGCAGGTGGCGCGGAACGCTACCTAAACAGGCCGTAAGCCTGGAAAAGTTACCCCGAGACCCTATGGGGTCTACGAGAAGAACCACGCGAGATATAAAATATGTTAATTAGCATGCAGCAAGATATAAAGCAGCAAAAACAGGACATGCTAGAGATGAAAGAAGATATTAAAAGTATAATAATCAACAGCCTCAACGAGAAGTTCAATAACTTACAACTGAAAAATGAGCTTTTGGAGAAAAAAATAGAAGAGCAATCAAATAAAATTAACAACCTATAAAGACGATGTAGACGCAAAACTCTGATCTTCTTTGGCATAGAAGTGATAGAAAAGTTGTACGATGAACTGGAAAAAGTTGGTAATTAGTTCGCTTAGCGCTCTCTATGGGAACAGCCCCCCTAGCCAAGTTACAAGCGTTCCTTTTTCTGCAATCGTTAACGCTCTTTCTCAAGTAATTTTAGAAAACGATAACTTGGTAGCCAAGTTGACACAAATGGTTCGATCGCTCGTTCTACAATTTACGTGGAAAAAACCTAAAATATAGTCTATGGTCTATCCATCTAAGAAACGTTAAAGTAGGTAGTCATGGTAACGTTGACATTGTTCATCAACAATTTTTATTGTCGATTTTAGTTGGCTGAATTATAAAGTGATAAAATGTATATAAAGTAAAGAACAATCTATTTGTAAATGGTTTATTATAATATCACAGTGCGAAATGTCGTTTTAACATTATTGTGACTTGGAAACATGAAGATCCTGCTTAAGGATTAACTTATAATAAATGACGTGATACCTCTTACATAATGAATTTATAGATAGAGCCAGACAGAACAAGTCCTCGTCTTATTGGAATTCATGGAAAGGTATGTAAATTATTAGTTATTCTTTGTTGTTTAAAAGTATCTCACTTCATCTCTTGAAAGTATGAAACAAATAGTGACATGATAAGCGACAAACATGCAATAATTATTGCCTATTTAATATTAAAAATATAATGTAATGGTTTCCTATTATGACATTTAGTTTTCTAAAAGACAAAGCACATACAACAACTTTCTTCATAGACACACACTATAAAAATTAATCTATCAAATATCTATAACTTCTGTGTACTATCTATAAATTAATTACATGATACCTATGTAATATATAATGTTGATAAAATTCATTTTAAAATTGACAGAGTGAGTCACATATTTTCATTGACTCACCTTCGACAGCTTTTAATAGTCTACTGTTGGACATAAGCCTCTCCTGTGAAAAGAGACATTGTTCTAGTAATGAATGCTTAATAGATAGAAATGTTCTAATATGTGTGGGCAAACTAAAAGTCTGAAACCAAAAAAAAGCCCTAGCAATAAGCGGTGAGGACTGGACTGGTGATGGTCCTAGCAGCAGGCAAATGCTTACTGCTCTAGAAGAGAGGGTGTTGGCCTTAACGGGTTTGACTGTTGAAGTAGGACTGTACAACCACACTGTCCATTCTCTGTCCCAGATTATGTTTACTTATAGTCTCTTTGTTGTGACTAATCTACAGAATGAGTGGACCGATTATCACAAAAAATTTAATAGCAGGGAGGAACTTATAGTTTAATTAATTATAATATAATTGTTTTTTTCAGCAACATCAGCCCCACTCCCTCTGGAGAAGTTCCATGCACAACCCTCACATCTCAAAGGGGAGCGCCAGTGACGTCAAGCAAGTTCACGACCATAGAAACTCACCGGCTGTAACTAAAGGCAGACTGGCAAAAAACCTGGATGTGAGGAAACTGGAAAGGAGGCGAATAACATAGTAGACAATTGAAGCGAAGGATAGATACATTACAAATTATTATAATTTGAAATGCACTGTATAACAGAATTTTAAATAAACAGAATATAATTATAAATTGTTTCAATGATATTTCAGAAAAAAATTTAGAAATTTTACCTCGGTTGAGACCATCATCATCATCATAAACTGTTTAATGTAATGATAGTTGCGGGTTACTAATCTTTTCCTTCACCTACATTAAAAATAGTGGTAATATAATTTTTTTGTCAATGACATAATTTATACATTGTTTTGTAATGTTTCTACTAGGTAAATAAACAAACACTGTAATAATAAAGCCTTTTAATGATTGTTTTAACATCTGAGTACATTATCAAATATATTTATAGAAAATATAAAAAGTATTATTTATAATAAAAAAAATATCTATCCAACACAAAAAAAATCTATATCACGGGGGAAAATAACCCACATAGGAAAGACAATATGTTTAATAACGAAGCCATTAACAATTAACGTTATTTTAATCTATTTAATAAAGAATTTGGCATGACTCTTCCTTCGATGACTTCACTTTGATTAGGCATATTCATAGCAGGTATGGGATCTTGCAAATTTATATTGTCTTCATTGTCATGTGTAGCAGAAAGTGGTTGTGGTAGTGGTATGCCAGCTTGTAACGCTAAATTGTGTAATACACAACATGCAGCTATAATATTGCTAGCTACATAGGCATGATGATGAAGAAACCTGTCTCTGAGAAAACATCTCCACTGTGCTTTGAGTAATCCAAAACAGCCCTCAATGCAGTTACGGGCTCACACATACTTTACAGTATAAAGTTCTTCCCTAGAACCTTGAACTACATTGAGAATAGGTGTCATTAGCCAAGGATGTTGTGAATATCCAGAGTCACCTTAAAAAAATAGTTTAAAAATTAGTTACCCACAGGAAAACTACTGAACTTTAAGGTAATAGAGCCATGCTGATTTTAGTATGAATGGGCCGGTTCGAAAATGATGCCATGCTGAGTTGTTGCATTGTCTGCATTTGCAACGAGTATAATGGCCACTGCTCTAGGATTGTGTGTATGCTTTCCATTAGGCTGAGTAGAGTCACTTTATAAGGCTGATACATAAAAATAATAGTAAATATTTTTATTGTTACACAACAACCTAACAGCCATAATTGTTCACTATTTTGATGAAGTTCACTCATAAATGATTCAGCTCTACTAGAAGACCATATATGTGAATCATGTGTAGCTCCACCGAACTTTGGATTCACATTTATAATCAGCATATTACTATCACAAATCTGAAAACCAAATCAACATTAAGAAGTGACATAATAGTCTCATACATGCTGTTCTATAATTAATAAAAAAAAGTAAAAACTAAAACCCAACTACGACAAAAAACGACGTTGAAAAAGCATGAAACAAGTTTCAAAAGCCGTAGTCACGCGTTGTTAAAGTGTCATCGACTATGGTACATTACTAAGTTTCGAAAACCGTTGTCCATGTAGTGTAATGTACCATAGTTCATAACACTTTAACAACGCGTGACTACGGCTTTTGAAACTTGTTTCATGCTTTTTCAACGTCGTTTTTTGTCGTAGTTGGGTTTTAGTTTTTACTTTTTTTTATTTAAAATGTTTTGGTGCCTCTATAATATTAATTTCTTTGCATAGTATATTTTAAATAGATACTATAAAATTTTTACAATTATCGAATAAATACAGACAAAGTCACGAGAAAATGCTTATAATATATATATTTTTGAAAGGTACAAGTAACGCCCTTTCGTATGATACTAAACACGGCATATTTCTCTCAAATTTATTTTTTGGAACAGTACTTTACGTCGGCTAGAGGGCGCCACATTAGGTTAAATGACACGTCGTATAACCTATAAACAGCGGACAATCAAGACGCTTCTAACGATACCTCATTTGTCTTATTCTGACTAGTAGCTTAGAAAGGAGGGAACAAACGAGCATACCATAGAAATTCCACACTTATCGAATAAATACGGACAAAGTCACGAGCAAATGCTAATAATATATATATTTTTGAAATGTACAAGTAACGCCCTTTCCAATGATACCAAACACGACATATTTATCTAAAATTATTTTTTTAATGCAGTACTTTATGTTGGCTAGAGGGCGCCACATTAGATTCGGTGACATTTCATATAGCCTATAACCAGAAGACGATCATGACGCTACTAACGACACCTCATTTGTCCAGTTCTAATGAGTAGTTAAGGAGCTACGAGGGAACAAATGAACATACATACATACATACATACATACATAGCCTGTCAAAATCATAACCCTCCTTTGGCTTTGCCGTAGTCGGGTAAAAATAAGAATAAATCTACCATTTGAACTTTCAGTGAATGATACCCTTTTCTATTGAAATATACATGCTCTTCAGTAATGGGCTTTACCAAAGCTACATGCGTACAATTTATGCAACCAATTACATAAGGAAAGCCAAATCTTCTTTGGAACCTTGTAAAATAAAATTATGTTTAACACATGGTACATATTCAATTAAATATAGTTAAGTTTGTTTGTTAAGTAGGTATACACTCTTGTTTTATAGCTTTTATAGCTGTTTTCTCTTGTTGTGTTATTGGAAACCTAAGCCATTTTGCAACGACAGCAGGGTTTCTCAAAGCATCAACAACTTGTCTGATGCACCAACAAGCTGTCCGTTGGGCAATGCTGAAGGACACCAACAATTCGCTGATAGGATCCTGTGGCTAGGAAACTAAGAGCATCAAAGAGCAAGAGCATGCCTCAAAACCTATAAATACACAAACATTAAGGAAAAGTTAAAATAGTCAATAGTACAAAAAAGACAGATTATTAACTTACCTTAACTTTTAAGGGAATCTCGTTGGTTCCCTTTAACGATGTCTTGTTTTGGAGTTCTTGACAAAGGGCTTCGAAAGACAACTTGTCTAGCCGGAATTGCTCCACAAATAAATTGTCCGGCATTTCGCGGATTGTCTCGTTGCACTGACGATTTATGTGTCTTTTTCCACGTCTAAGCCATACTTCCTCATTATGAGCGCACCACAACATATTTACAGTATGCATTTTAATTATTTTAAATGTTCAAAATTATATTATGCAAATAAAATGGGTCTCGGTGGTCCTAAGACTGTGTTTATCTGTCTTATAGACGCCATTTTTAAAGCGATAACTCCAAATATTTTTGATCGCTTAGTGAACGTTCGATCGCATCGATATCGTTTCGCTTGCGTTTGTCAAAAGTGTAACTTGGCTAGCTTTTGAGAGCTTTTGTATGGAGTTTGGCATCGAATTTGTAGAAACGATCGCTTTCCATTCCATCACTACGAACAAACGTCAACTTGGCTAAGACTTTCTAAATGGAATCAAGTCACGTGATCAAAACAAAATATTAGCCAATGACACACGAGAACGCGATTCGTTAACGATTGCAGAAAAGCGAAAGCTTGTGACTTGGCTAGGGGGGCAGGTAAGTATTTCTTAGCTTATTGACGATCGAGTTGTCTAAGCGTATTAAGAAGTGTCCTAAATGTTCTGATGGATCATATTAGATGGCGCTGCTTGATACTTTAATCGATGATTTATGAACGGAGATATTATTATAATTATTTAGGACTTTGAGGTTATAATTTCTAATGCTTTTGGTTAACGTACTGTTTTAATGTAATAACAGTTCCAGTTCTGTCAAACACATGCTACACTTTTAATTTTACACTTCAATAATATCATTATATGCTCTTGGTATCGTAACGTATTTTTAGTGTCACATGATTAAGTCAATAGAACAAGACTTAGGTCAAAATAAATTGTGATTTAAAACTTAGAAAGATTTTATAAAACAAGACTCCGCCATGCCTTTGAACTTTCTCGAGAATCAAAGTATCTCCATGCCAATTTCATCATCGTATTTATTAATATTAGTATGGTTTTTTCTAGGATGTCACTGATTCTCTCTTCTTAGAAGGATTGGGGACAATTTATAGTTTCATAGAGATTGTGAATAGCGTCATAATAAGATCATATGTAAAGAAATAAAAAAATTGATGTTAATTTGCAAAAAGCCAACATCACGTGGTATTCCCAGGCGGTCACCCATCCAAGTACTAACCACGCCCGATGTTGCTTAACTTCGGTGATCGGACGAGAACCGGTGTATTCAACATGGTATGGACGTTGGCGAAAGCAAATGTAAATGTAGTGCATTGTATCCACAGTTGTGACGCCAGTGATGATACAATGCTAATACATTGTTACTCTTACACAAGTAGAGTTAAGGACGAATAAAAAATGTACGTAGAACAAGACTTAGGTCAAAATAAATTGTGATTTAAAAACTTAGAAAGATTGAATGTGAATGAGTTGATAAATAACAGAACAGCCTGACAGGTTTTGGAATTTCATCAACATCAAGGAATGAGGAATGTATGTATGAATGTAACCTTTTACCGCCACTATACATACCTATTAATAAATATTACTTTCCGCTTGTTTTTTTCGCTTCGGTTGACTAGAGTTAGAATTTTTGTTTTAACGCCATCTAGTTAAATTTATCCAAAGCTTTTGGTTGCATTTCAAGCAATGACACAAAATTATTAAAGTCAAGTAATTATTGTTGCGGACAGCACAGAACGAATTAATTGTAGAGAATCTTGGATGAGGCCTGTCTGTGACCAGTAGTTTTTGATTTTTTATAACTTTTTTTTTTCTTTCACCAATTTAAATTTAATTCCTTCGCGGGAGACTGGTATCCGTACTAGGTTTTCCTGTCACACAGATTACTTGGCAGGCAGAAGTGGACGTCTTTTGGATGATGTTGTGTGATTATGAAGTTATCCACTCTTGTTTGTTAAATATGTGTAAAAAGAAAATTGTGAAACATTTTAAACCATCGTGTTTTAAAAAAGCAAAAATGGATTTTCCCGTACCGGGAATCGAACCCGAGCCTCCTGGGTGAAAGCCAGGTATCCTAGCCACTAGACCATACGGGAGTTGCTGATACGGATCAAATATCGTTTAACTTTGTACTGTTTTAGTGTATTGTCTTAGATTTATTTTAACCTAATGAAAAAATCGACACTAAACTTTATCCAAATGAATTTAGCGTATTTTTCAGTCTATCACTACTTTAATATGCAAATAGTTACAAATACGGAAATAATTTGTAAAAAAGTAATAAAAATATATTTTCAACCTTAAAAAAAGGAGGAGGTTCAAAGATCCACTGTATTTTTTTTTCTAACTTTTGGAGACATTTACGTATTCTATGTAAATCACATCGATGGTCCCTATTAATAATGTCGGATCTGCAAAATGACAATTTTCTAGTTGAGTACTGTTCAAATGTTGATAATTAATTATTAACGTAACACATTACAGTGTGTCTAATATTTTCTTTATTAAAAACGATTCTAGTTCCGTTTCGGCCGAAAATTAATATTATAGAGGCACCGAAACATTTTAAATAAAAAAAAAGTAAAAACTAAAACCCAACTACGATAAAAAACGACGATAAAAAAGCATGAAAAAAGTTTCAAAAGCCGTAGTCACGCGTTATTAAAGTGTTATGGACTATAGTACATTACACTACATGGACTACGTCTTTTAAAACTTAGTAATGTCTTAGGTACATTCATTACACTTTAACAACGCGTAACTACGGCTTTTGAAACTTAGTAATGTAGGTACCATAGTTCATTACACTTTAACAACGCGTAACTACGGCTTTTGAAACTTGTTTCATGCTTTTCTAGCGTCGTTTTTTGTTGTAATTGGGATTTAGTTTTTACTTTTTTTTCTACGAATTATAATTGCTTATATTCGAAGTGATTTTAAGGAATACAATTAATGATGCATCCTTATCCAAATAAATACCTTAAATACAATGTTCATTTAATATAGATCAATATGGTCTTTAATAGTATGTAATCAAATGAATATTTTTGAAGATATTACAGAGTTAAAATAGTGTATTATGTAGGTATAAATGAATTTCCTAAAATTAGCATAGGTAAAGACGATAATATTGTATTCTTGATTTTGGTTTAAATGGAATTATTATATTTATATTATTGCTATTTAGATGCAACATACTTATCATGTTTCAAGCCTAATACTATATACTACTGATGAAATATACAAAAATCAGGGCTATCTATATACATATATACACGTATAAGGCTTTGCTAATAAATTAATACCTAACACATAAAAGAATACATATACTCAAGTATTTACAAAAAGAAAAGCAAAAAAGAAAATTCCAAAAAGCCAACATCACGTGGTATTCCCAGGCGGTCACCCATCCAAGTACTAACCACGCCCGATGTTGCTTAACTTCGGTGATCGGACGAGAACCGGTGTATTCAACATGGTATGGACGTTGGCGACTGGTGACATAAAATTGTTATTCTTAACCTACAAAGAACATTCTCTTGTTAATTTTGCTCTTTTTTTTTCTTGTTTTTTATTTACTTGGTGGTCACCACCTTCATTGCGCAAGTGGACAATGCAGCAGGGTGACCCACCCATATTATTCTAATGCTTGCTTATTTTATTCTTTATTTAAATCTGTTGCTACGTGCATGCTAAATTGCTACAATAATTCCCGTTTTCAGGTTTACATGATTATGTTGCTTTTATTATTATGCTTCAATTGCTTTGTAAGTGTTTTTATTCTGCTTTTAATTTTTTTTCTTTTCTTCCTAAACTGATTTCTTTTTAAGTTTTTATTAAATAAGATTATAATGACTGCACATCCGCCATTGAATTGAAATGCATTCCTAAACCCATAAGGATAAAGGATGCATTAATGTTTTTAAAAGCGGAGGTCATATCCAATATGAAAGTAATTAAAATAAAAGATTTTGCTTCATCTCGTTACATACGTTATATTGATATTGATGGTTGGAATGGTTATCAATTTTACTTTGTTTTTTAATTAATTTAAGTAAAAACTTGTACAATTTCAGGTGACCATTATGTACAACCGACTTCAAAAAAGAGTAGTAGACATACGTTCTCGTACTCATCGCTTCGGTTCTTCGTTCCTGTGCCGAGCGGTCACAACCTGGAACTCACTACCGGCATACGTGTTTCCCTCCCACTATGATCCTGGGTCCTTTAAGCGGGGCTTGAAAAAGCAACTCACCAAGCCGTCATAGTGCGGGTCACCATGCTGCTTTGTGCTTATGGTGACCACCACTCTTGGATTCTGCTCATGCTTTCCATCAGGCAGGGCAGAGTCATTTTGACAGCCGACTAAAGGAGGAGGTTATCAATTCGATTGTATTTTTTTTTATGTTTGTTACCTCAGAACTTTCGACTGGGTGTATTTTGATGATTCTTTTTTATTTGAAAGCTGGTGCTTCCCGTGTGGTCCCATTTCAATTTGATCCAGTTCTTGAAGTCAGTTTATTTTTGTTAAAATACCTGATGGTAAGCGATTACCGCCGCCCATGGACATCTGCAAACACCAGAGGCGTCACATGTGCGTTGCCAGCCTTTGTGGGATAGGGGGAGGGGGTTTGAGTTATGGGCCTCCGGTATCCTCACTCACTCGGTGAAACACAGCGCAAGCACTATTTCACACCGGTTTTCTGTGAGGCGGTGGTATCACTCCGGTCGAGCCGGCCCATTCATGCCGAAGCGTGGCTCTCCCACGGTAATATTTTGAATAGTACCTGTAGTTGCTTGCTCTTTAGTTTCTTTCTTATTCTACACTTAATTTGTATATAACACTTAATGTTTATACAAATCGCAATAATGCTTCCTAATATCGCATTTAATACTGTTGCTTTTGCTATGAGTCTGTGGCAGTAACCATTTTTAATTGCAATCTTTCTAGTTTGCTTTGAAATCTGCTCTGCAAAACTAGTCTTTCTTAATATGCTACGCATTAGTGAAAATCACATTCAAATCGGTCGAGCCGTTTCGGAGATAGATTGGCGTGCACAAACGTACATACAAACTACCAAAAACGATTACTACCAGTTTGTTAGACATCTGCAATACCTTCATAGAAATTATATTTACATAAGCTAAATTTACATTTCTTAATCCTAAACGTTATAAGAAAATTAATAAATGTAGGAATGATCATCTCAACACTAAGTCGCGTGGTCAAAACAAAATATTAGCCAATAAGACAAGATAATAGAGGTGTTAGCCAATGTAGAAAGAGAATTGAAGCGAGATACATTTTGGCATGGAATTATACTAAAAACATTCTGTTTTAGATGTAGGTTGTAATCTGCTATTTTGCAGTGGGTAGCAAGGCCTCCGTGGCGCAATTGGCTAGCGCGTTCGGCTGTTAACCGAAAGGTTGGTGGTTCGAGCCCACCCGGGGGCGGTTATCTTTTTGCTGTTTTTACTGTCAATAATAATAGTCACGATCGTAATAATACTATTCTCACAGGTAGACTTTCATTTATCTTTTATCCGTAGGCTTACCTAGTAGTATTATATACTAGCCACGGAGCAAAATACTAGCTGAACCCCGCGGTGTTAACCGCGGTTATTGTTGTACTGGGAGTGACACCCCGGGACAAAGTTAGTCTAAAAAAAGTAGCCCTGGATCATCCCTGGATCAGCTACCTGCCAGTGAAAGTCCCGTCAAAATCGGTCCAGCCGTTCCAGAGATTACCGGGAACAAACAGACAGACAAAAAAGATTTAACAACATTTTTGTTATATGTGTATTCATTTATATATACGTATGCATTTAGTAATAAGCGGTTATTTTTATATTACAAACAGACACTCCAATTTTATTTATTTGTATAGATTTATTTATTTCTTCTTATTCAACGCCATCTGTTGCAATTTATTTGATTTAGTTTGTTACAACACAGATGACCGACAAAAGACTGTATGGTGTGTAACTGTGTGGCTAGATGGCATTGTTTTTAATTTAGCCCATGTCTGAATATGTACAAAATAAGAGGCGATAAATGATAAAGGCATGTATTATGTGCTTTGTAATAACATAATTACAAAGCGATAAGCTCTCAACGTATTGTTTTAAATCTGTTAAAAAAAAAACTTGTGTGTGAAGGGTGAAGGGACACCAAATTATTTCAGAAAAAATCAGACCATAAAATAAACTATAAAACAATATTTTATTTGTTGTAAATAAATGCAAAAAGCCAACAAAAAATTGAAGTTTACCGAGATGTTTTATTGAATACGTAAATGAAACGCAAAAAGCCAATATCACGTGGTATTCCCAGGCGGTCACCCATCCAAGTACTAACCACGCCCGATGTTGCTTAACTTCGGTGATCGGACGAGAACCGGTGTATTCAACATGGTATGGACGTTGGCAACAAATATGTTATATTTAACGTTGAGTATCGTTACACAGTGACGTTAACTTACTGTTAATATAGCAAAACGTGTCGTTACACTTTTTCCGTCTCGCCCCATTTCGCAACGCGCCATAAGGAACTTCGTTCCAAAACTTCGTGGATGTACAAAACTAAAACTAACTTCATTCTCAAATCCTCTTGTATTTTTTTCTTTAAATGGAATTTTCCGATGACGCGTTTCGGCTTTAAGATAAACAAGCTTTAGAAAATTCATAACCAATTTTTATACACAAAACCCGTTAGATTCTGTTAAGAACGTTAATTTCATCACTTTGATCATGGGGATATAGCTCAGTGGTAGAGCATTCGACTGCAGATCGAGAGGTCCCCGGTTCAAACCCGGGTGTCCCCTGGATTCTCTTTTTGTAACACTGGTTGTAGAACTAAAAAGAAATTAAAAGCAACGTTCGTTTTCCTGTGTATCCCTGGCTATAACGCTGGTTATACAATGGAGAAAACATTTTTAACCGCTGTACGTCTGGTCGTAGAATCCGACCGTTTGAAATATTTTGAATGATGACTTTCTAAAAATGCTCAATTACGATAAAAAAAAATGGAGGAATAGCAATGGGACATAATATGCTCTACAAATAACGTTTAATAACACTATTAAGCTAACGTAAATGCGGTGCAATGGACCGAATACTGGAGGAAAATGGCTTACACTGGGTGAATACGGAATACTAGACCTGGATATCTAACGCTCTATACTCTATGGAGGTCTTCGTTCAAAATATTTAATACAATAAAAATAATTAAGAAAGAAAAACCGACTTCAAGAACTGGACCAAATTGAAATGGGACCATACGGAAAACAACAGCTTTCAAATAAAAAAAACATCAAAATCTGTTCACCCAGTCGCAAAAGTTCTGAGGTAACAAACATAAAAAAATATAAAAAAACAAAATGCATACGAATTGATAACCTCCTCCTTTTTTTGAAGTCGGTTAAAAAGAGACTTCATGTTATATTGTGTACTGAAGTGAGTACCTGGACTCAATATAACCTTTAAGTATCACCCACGAATAACTAAACAATTAAATAATAGAATATTATGTTTATCAACAATTTGGTTGACGCTGATTAATTTTGATATGAGATGTGTAAGTTTAGAATAATAACACCCTTAATATTTAAAGTGGGTAAATTTAAAAGCCTAATTAAGACTTGTCGTAACCGGCACAACCAGATAAGTGTTAGGAAGATATCAAATCAAGTCAAATGAAAAAGATTTTATTCAAATAGGCACTTATGAATAGTCAATATTCAGAAATCGAGTGATTCTAGTCGCCATTTCCAAGTGCAGCCTACCCTTCATGGAGAAGGATCTGGCAAGAAACTCCACTGATGTGATGCTCCTTTAAAAAAAAAAAAAGTTTACAATATTCTTTCTCTTAACTATGACTAGACTTGAATGAGAACGAAGTCGAACAAAGAAAAGAAAACAAAAAAGTGAGTTAACCAATCATGCACCATTTACTCAAAACTGCAAGATTTTTATTTATATACTAGCTGAACCCCGCGGTGTTATCCGCGGTTCTTGTTGTACCACGAGTAACACTGCAGGACAAAGTCAGTCTAAAAAGTTATTCCCTGGATCATCAGCTAACTGACAGTGAAAGTCCCGTCAAAATCCGTCCAGCCGCTCACAGAAAACCGGTGTGAAATAGTGCTTGCGCTGTTTTCACCGAGTGAGTGAGGGTACCGGAGATCCATAACCCCAACCCCCAACCCCTATCTCCCCTCCCTATCCCCCAAAGGCCGGCAACGCACTTGTGACGCCTCTGGTGTTTGTAGGTGTCCATGGGCAGCAGTAATCGCTTACCATCAGGTGATACGTCTGCTCGTTTGCCCGCCTATTCCATAAAAAAAAAATCTTACATCATTAACCGAGATCATAGCTTTCGTTAGTCCACTAAATAGTTGACAAATTTGAAGTTTGAACACGTAGCAGTCGTGGCCGAGTGGTTAAGGCGTCTGACTCGAAATCAGATTCCCTCTGGGAGCGTAGGTTCGAATCCTACCGGCTGCGAATTATTTTTGCCCGGTATTTGACAATTTTATTGTGTTCAAAAACCAAAGTAGGCTCTTTCAAATGGTTTCAAGTCTTTATGGTTTTGATAGTAAACTTATTTAATTATTAATATATAAAATAATGAAAGAAATATATTATTTAAAAAAATCCTAAAACAGAAAGATAATATATCTTATTGTTTTGTGTATAAAATAATTAAATTAATGAAAGAAACTGATGGGTACTATTATTATTTAAAAAAATCTTGACTAAGTGGAGGACCCAGCGACATCTTTTGACTATAGATTATACTAAGGTACACAAATTCCTTAAATTCCTTAATTTCTGACATGTTTGTGTGATGTCTGGCTGTAGCAATAATGATACAAAAATTTTTTAGATCCTCTACGTTAAAAAATTTCAACTTCCTGTTTTTCGTCATTATAATGTTTAATATATTATTGAACAAATTAAACTCCTAGTGCGAAGCCAGGTCAGGTCGGTAGTTACAAGTTATGGCGTTAAATACATAGATGTCTCTGTAGTAAATTTAGTTGATTTGAGTATGTCGTATAATGTATTTTATTGCTCATTTTTAGCCTGTCGACGATTTTTTTTGGAAAATATCGTTATTTAAAACTAAAGAGAACTGATTTTAAATAGTTTTTTTTATGATGTAGGAGGGCAAACGAGCAGACGTATCACCTGTTGGTAAGTGATTACCGCCGCCCATAGACACCTGCACACCAGAGGCGTCACAAGTGCGTTACCGACCTTTGGGGGATGGGGAAAGGGTAAAACAGCGCAGGCGCTATTTCACACCGGTTTTATGTGGGGCCGTGGTATCACTCCGGTCGAGCCGGCCCATTCATGCCGAAGCGTGGCTCTCCCACGGTGATATCATTATCATCGGCCTATTGCAGTCCTCTGCTGGACATATGCCTCTTCCATTGCCCGCTAATCTGATCGCTTTTGGGCTACTCGCTTCCAGTAAAGTGATGAATTTAATACTTATTGCAATAATGGGATTTTTTTTTCAGCTAGGTGTATGTAATGATTTAGCGCCAAAATTACGGAGAAATCTACTATTGAATAGTGTGGTACTTACTGTTCCCCTTGTATTTGTACTAAGGTAATTGAAGATGTAGAAAAAGTCATTTTTCAGTCATAAACCATTCATAGTTGCTTTGTAATGTTAAAATTTACTTTGGTTGTCGCCAACGTCCATACCATGTTGAATACACCGGTTCTCGTCCGATCACTGAAGTTAAGCAACATCGGGCGTGGTTAGTACTTGGATGGGTGACCGCCTGGGAATACCACGTGATGTTGGCTTTTTGCAATTTTATTTTTGCACTGCATAGTTATAATACTACTCCACGGAGCAATTTGCTTCGTGTACTACTCTGACTTAAAAATTTAATAAATAACTTGAGTAAAAACTTTTACTAACTCATATAATAATATATAACCCGTTACAGACCTAATTTAAAAGAAATGTCAAAAATAAAAAAAGGTAAAAATTAAAACCCAACTACAAGTAGAAACGACGCTTAAAATGTATGAAAGAAATATATTTAATCATTTATCATTGTATGAAACAAGATTTTCAGGACACTGGATTAAACAACGTTACTCGTGTCATACGATGCGATAATAATATTTATGTAATATTACACACGTTCATGGAAACGTTCCTATAACGCGTAAGTAGTTGGGGAGCTATGAGGAAACAGATGAATACACACAAATAGCCTCTCAAAATCATAACCCTCCTTTAGCATTGTCGTAGTTGGGTAAAAATATAACTTAAATTACTTTTTTTGTTATCTGTCGAGTAATAAACGAAAATGGCAGAAGCATCAATTGTGTCAGATATGAGTCTAGTAGAAATAGTTTAATTGTCCAATTTAAATTTGATTGTGAAAAGCTTCCTAATGAGCAAAATTAGGCAATGAAACCATTTTAAACACGTTTACTGCTCAGCACTAGTATTTAATTTATATTAATGTAACAAGTAAAATTTTAACAATAAAAAACCGACTTCAAGAACGACCAAATTGATCGATTTCTCTTTAATGCCATCGTCAGAGCTTAGTGTCCATAGAAAGGTACCACCATTGGGATATATTCCTTTCCATTAAAAAAAAATCACAATAATAAAACCGACTTCAAGGTTTGACTCGATTTCTTTTAGATGCCATCATAAGATCTTAGTGTCCCCATCATGGTACCACCGTTGGGATATCATGAAATCATAGAATCATCAAAATCGGTTCATAAACGACTAAGTTATCGCCGATAATACATAAAAATATATATATAATTATGTACGGTCGAATCGAGAACCTCCTCCTTTTTTGAAGTCGGTTAAAAAAAGAATAATCAAAATCGGTTTATAAACTATGAAGTTTTTCGCAAACACACAAAAAATGTATAATAATAAACAGTTGAATTGAAGAACCTCTTCCTTTTTTGAAGTCGGTTAAAAAAAGACTAATCAAAATCGGTTTATAAACTATGAAGTTTTCCGCGAACACACAAAAAATGTATAATAATTAATAAACAGTCGAATTGAAGAACCGCTTCTTTTTTTGAAGTCGGTTTAAAAAAAAATTGAGAGTACGTACGTGTAATGACACAATATATTTCGTCAGTGCTATGTGCGTCCTACGTTTGATTGTTTGATAAACTCGCAAGCTATTAAACATCGCAAATCACAGGTAAAACTGCAGGGACTGCTAGTCTAACTAACTAACTAATACCATCTGGTGGTGGTTTGATTCAATTGAATTTTATTTATTAACACGCTTTTATTAGCTTGACTGTATGTGTATGTATGTAAGTAACAAAATCTTCTAACTTCATTTTCACCTTCAAGGGCCGATGACAATACAATAATGTGAAAAAAAGACTAAAAAAAACGGCTTTTTTTTCTAATTTTTTTTCTAAATTATACTTACTTATTATACTACTTTACTTATTACATTAAAATTATTTTCTAATTTTTAGGTCGATTGCTTTAAAGCGTTTTTTTTAGTTTTTTATTTAAACTATATTTTTTTATAACCGATTTCAAAAAAGGAGGAGGTTCTGTTCCACTGTATGTTTTTTTTTTTTGTTTATGCGAATGTAAGTCCCTGTTAAAGTAATTTTAATACAAGCAAACATTATATTTATCGCTGCAAAGCGATTAGGATCTTCGTAAAAGACTAAAAAAATTAAAAAAAAATGTTGCATAAAATAACAAAATGTATGTGTGGCCCATGAGGGGATCGAACCCGCGACCTTCGCGTTATTAGCACGACGCTCTAACCAACTGAGCTAATGGGCCGTTGCTAAAAGTTTCGAAATAGACATATCTGTTGCAACTTACAAGCTAAGGGTACTTGTCCCCTATCGCAGTCGTCTTGACAACACTTTACATGAAAATGTTCTTGGTGGGATTTTAAAAATCTGATAAATTAAACTGAAATTGTTGATGATATAACTAACCTAATAAATATAATAAAAATCTCAACCATGAGAAGTTGTCCTTTAATGTTTTTTTCTATTTTCGTGTGAAAATCTTTGTGCGGTACACAGAATCTACTTAAAAAGTTTCAACATTATAGTTCTTATAGTTTCGGAAAAAAGTTGCTGTGACATACTACTAATGGACAGACAGACAGATATGACGAATCCATAAGGGTACCGATTTTTGCCATTTGGCTACGGAACCCTAAAATTGAAGTGCAAAAAGCCAACATCACGTGGTATTCCCAGGCGGTCACCCATCCAAGTACTAACCACGCCCGATGTTGCTTAACTTCGGTGATCGGACGAGAACCGGTGTATTCAACATGGTATGGACGTTGGCGATGATTGCTTCCAAATGTACGTAAACTGCGAACGGGAGTTTGTTAAACTTACATAATATTCTACTGATGATTTTAAATTTTTTCATACGTACTGTCAAGGTTGTCAGGTACATGGGGAAACCATACCCATAGTAGGTATATAGAGATAGCAATAATAATCTTCACGATGAGTATTTAGACCGATAGACAAAATGTAAATAAACAACAAATCGCTTACATCACGTGTTATTCCCAGTCGGTTTCATTACATTTAATTTTTTATTCAAATACCTTACTGACACATCCTGTAAAAAAACAAAAAGTGCAAAAAGCCAACATCACGTGGTATTCCCAGGCGGTCACCCATCCAAGTACTAACCACGCCCGATGTTGCTTAACTTCGGTGATCGGACGAGAACCGGTGTATTCAACATGGTATGGACGTTGGCGATAACTCTTACCAAATAAACGTAAAGTAGCTCGGTATGGCGAGAGTGGTAGAGAACTAGTGATCTCACCATAAATAAATAAATAAATATTTCGGACATCTAACACACAATGCCATCTAGTCCCAAACTAACCAGAACTTGTATTATGGGTACTAGACAACTGATATTAATACTTAAATACTTTTTTTTTGTAAATACATACATATTATAGATAGAAAACACCCAAACTCCGAAAGAAATATTCGCAGATCATACAAACATTTGGTCCGACCCGGGAATCGAACCCGAGATCTCAAGAACAGCAGTCGCGTACGCTACCACTGCGCCACCGAGGCAGTCACCATGAAACTATAGATGTCTTTTTTTTATGGAGTATGCGGGCAAACGAGCAGACGTATCGCCTGATGGTAAGCGATTACCGCCGCCCATGGACACCTGCAGACACCAGAGGCGTCACAAGTGCGTTGCCGGCCTTTGGGGGATAGGGAGAAGAGATAGGAGGAAGGTGTTTGGGTTATGGGCCTCCGGTATCCTCACTCACTCGGTGAAACACAGCGCAAGCACTTGCGGTAATCGCTTACCATCCGGCGATACATCTGCTCGTTTGCCCGCCCATTTAATAAAAAAAAAGAAAAAAAAATTGACAAAGAAAAACACTTAGTAACCACTTGGCTGTGCACTTGCCACTAGTCAGGGCTTTTGGGCAATAAATCCGTAAATGCCCTTAACGTTTAAAATACATGACCTTTATATGTATAAAGGAAGAATTGGTTGCATTAGCATTTGTAGACATCAAAAATGTAACCCGACTAACAATAAAATACACAAAATTTTAACAAAAATAAAACTGACTTCAAGGTTTGACTCGATTTCGCTTGGATGCCAACATCAGATCTTAGTGTCCTTATCATGGTACTACCGTTGGAATATCTCCTTCCCATTAAAAAAAGAATCATCAAAATCGGTTTATAAAGGACGAAGTTATAGGCGAAAACACATAATCTATATATATAAAAGAAGAAGGTGACTGACAGACATACCCAAAGATCAACGCACTGCCCACAACCTAGAATCCTGAAATTTCGCATGTAGGTTCTTTATATAACGTAAGTGAGCACTAAGAAAGGAATTTTGGTAATTCCACCCCTAAGGGAGCATATCCGGAGGTGAAAGTCTGCGTGAGCAAAGCCGCGTGCAAAAGCTAGTCTATATATATAAAAGAGTAAGGTGACTGACTGACATACCCAGAGATCAACGCACAGCCCAAACCACTGAACCTAGAATCCTGAAATTTTGCATATAGGTTCTTTATATAACTTAAGTGAGCACCAAGAAAGGAATTTAGGAAATTCCTTCCCTAAAGGGGTATATCCGAGGGTGAAAGTCTGCGTGGGCGAAGCCGCGTGCAAAAGCTAGTATATATATATAATACATAATACGGTCGAATAGAGAACTTACACACAAAGGCAAACCACACCTTTTAACGCATAAACTGTGTAGCTGAACCAACACTCCTGATATTAAACGTTTCTTTGAAAATGAGATTCTTTTTGAAAATAGTGAGAATGAAATAAAACAAACCTATTAAATTTAATAAACTCTAATACTTCTAGAAAAAATTACATTTCATTCATCACTATTATGCCAGTCTTCATAAATTAAATTGGCTCCTTTTTCACCAATCATTATTGATGGTGCATTCGTGTTACCACGAACTATTAAGGGCATTATCGAAGCATCTATAACCCTAAGCCCTGAGATGCCATACACCCGTAGTCTAGGATCCACTACCGCGTTCACGTCTGATTGCGGCCCCATTTTACAAGTGCCAACTGGATGGAAAGTTGAGAAGGTATAGTTTCGGATTAGACATATAATATAAGCATCAGTGCCCCATGTATGACCCTTACATGCCGGCAAAGGTTTTCTCATTAAAGAAGCTCCTTTATCTTTGAAAGCTTTCGTACTCTCCAATGATAGAAAATATTTTGTTCCCTGAACCAAAGGAATAATATCTCTTGAATCTCCAAAGTAGTTAGGATGAATTAACACAGGACCTTCAGGATTTTTTGGATTCAGCAATATTTTTCCTCGACTCTTAGGAGTTAAATTTATAATTATTGAATATCCACTATCATAGAAACTTGTAGGATATATTTTCGATGACTGAGCTATAACAGGTTCATTGACTAGTTCCTCTGAAAATGCGTATTGAACTAATATTTGCACATCTGGGGCGAGTAAGTAAGGATCACTTTTCAAAAATGCTCCAATATTAACCAGTCCATTAGCTGCTAGTGGACCTGCTTCAATTCCATTTTACTATAGTTAAGCAATTCTTCCAAAAGTTACCAATAAAACTTACATGGTCTTGTAAATTTTCCCCAACACGTAAATCTTGTTTGATCGAAATGTTCAAACTTGATAGATGTTCTTTAGGCCCTATACCAGACAACATTAACAATTTTGGGGAATTTATGCTACCGCTGCTTATAATAACTTCTTTCTTGGCGAACGCGGTACAAGTTTTTCCGTTTCTGACATATTTAACTCCATAAGCAGTTTTGTTTTCGTTTATAAGTATTTTGAATACTTCTGACTCGACTTTAACTGTCAAGTTTTTTCTTTTGTATCGTATTGGTTGAATGAAAGCATTATTAGTGGATCTCCTCTCGCCATCTTGTGAAATAGTCTGTGCTTGCATTACACCAAGTTGACGAAGGCCATTATAATCAATTATTGGCAAACCTCTTTCATTGTATGCGTCAACAAGCATGATATTGTTAATGTCCACATGAGGATATCGAGAGACAGATTGCTCTCCATTGACTCCATGGTATTTACGATTCAGACCTTCTATATTTAAATTCTTCTCCGATTTCTTGAACAATGGCAGCACCTACAAAATATATTTATTTGATTGCGGTACACTAATCTTATAGGGAATGTAAAGGCGAAGTAATAGCGAGAAAACGTCATAACGTTATACAAGAGGTAACTGTTGTAGCAAGTGGTCAATAGTCAGTCCTTACGGTTCAGACCAACAGTCAGATTATTTTTCTTTTTTAGATTTAATGAGGAAGGGCTACTTTCTCAAGAGAATTTTATTAAATTGTCATTATAAACCGAAGCCGCTGTGTTGAAGGTACTTAGTAACAAAACTGAATATTGAACACAAGCTACCATAATGGTATCATGAATAAGCAAATGTAACTGAATGGCAATTATGTTCTCAATCACAAGTACTGAACGTTTCTTACGTCTTTATAACTCCATCCCTCGTTTCCTAACGCTGCCCACTCGTCGTAGTCAAGCCTATTGCCTCTTACATAGAGCATGGAGTTGATGGAACTGGACCCACCCATCATTTTGCCCCTGAAAAGGTTTCCAAATGTTTTATTATAAGAACTACAGTGCGACAAAAATTGCACTGATATACTGATATCACGAAAAGAGGTTGCGTCTCCTATTGCCGATAGGCGTGATAATTTTCCCCCGTTTTTGTAACATTCTTCAGTGTCGCTCCGCTCCTGTAGGTCTTAGCGTGATGATATATAGCCTATGGCCTTCCTCGATAAATGGACTATCTAACACTGAAAGAATTTTTCAAATCGGACCAGCGGTTTCTGAGATTAGCGATTTTGTGGTCTAAATTCGATCAGAATTCAATTAATTTTATTTTTTAACTTTCTTCTAAATCAATTCAAATACCTGGGCCAGCCGCAACGTCCTTTAGGATACGCGAGGCAACTCTTGCCATCAGCTTCGGTAAAGAACTGCCAATCAACATTGGAACCGAGTAAAGCTGGCCATAGGGCTGGCACAAGAGTAACGTCAGGTTGTTCTCCACCAGCTTCTAGTAGGAGTACCTCGAAAACGAAACAACAATAATATCATTGTGCGTCTAGTGGTCGGTACTCACATGCTGTATTACTTGATAGTTTTACTCCAAAACGAGTAAAAATTTACGTGTGGACCGCAAAACTAATAAATAAAATAATAAATAAATAAATATTTCGGACATCTATTACACAACGCCATCTAGTCCCAAGCTAAGCAGAGCTTGTGTTATGGGTACTAGACAACTGATACAAATACATATATACTTTTTTTTTTGTAAATACATACATATTATACATAGAAAACACCCAAACTCCGAAACAAATATTTGTAGATCATACAAACATTTGGTCCGACCCGGGAATCGAACCCGAGACCTCACGATCAGCAGTCGCACACGCCAACCGCGAGACCAACGAGGCAGTCTCACAGGCAGGTAGGCAAAACTCACAACTCGAAGGCTCGCGTTGTGCCGGTTCGAATCTTTTAGCTCGAACGGTTCGGTGTATAGTGAAAGCCGCGCGTCACTCGATCGATGAATATATTGTTTTAAACTTTCATGGTCAGTAACATTAAAATAGGAATCTGCGGGATTCCTACCATGTACCTTTTTGTTTGAGAGTATCCGATATTTCGGCGCTGTTGCAAGCGCCATAATCACGGAGTAACGAAGTAACGGAGTAGCTCGAAACACCGGATACTCTCAAACAAAAAGGTACATGGTAGCAATCCCGCAGATTCCTATTTTAACGATCGATGAATGTTGAATGTTTGGACGAAATCCTATGCCGTGGTTTTTACTCGACATGTTTGCTTGCTAGTAAAACCGTATGTGAGTACTTAGCATAATAGTTTTTGTGTTAGTGTCATCTTTGATTGCGATTCATTTTCATTTCTGAATAGTTGCAAGACAACATATATTTTAACTCATATTTCGCCAACGTCCATACCATGTTGAATACACCGGTTTTCGTCCGATCACCGAAGTAACATAGGCTACTTTTTTTAGACTAACTTTGTCCCGCGGCGTTACTCGCGGTACAAAAATAACCGCGGGTAACACCGCGGGATTCAGCTAGTACTCAATACAAACAATACTAATAAACTTAATACTTAAATGCTACTTTTAAAACTATTACTTCACCGGTATATTAACTAACAAAAAAAACAAAATACTTATATCTAAGAAATAAACAATACATAATCAGTATAACCTCATTATTTTTGGGAACCTACTTCCTTAATTAAGTACACGTTCTAATCTATTACCATATCCAAACATTTCTTTTAGAATAATCAATGCATATGTATGTATACACGATACATTTACCAAAAATGTAGTAAATTTTTTTTGTCTGTCTGTTTGTTCAGGGTAATCTGGAACGGCTGGACGGATTTTGACGGGACTTTCACTGGCAGGTAGCTGATGATCCAGGAAGTAACTAAGGCTACTTTTTTTTAGACTAACTTTGTCCCGCGACGTTACTCGCGGTATAACAATAACCGCGGGTAACACTCGAGGTTTGCACTTAACCGGTTTATCAGTCCGTAATTATCAGTATCCCTGGATGCTGTCATCTGTATCCTGTTCGCGAAAAAAAGGATCACTTAGCACCAACTTTGTATGTAATTTTACTTATCAGTGTTGAAATCTTATATCGTTGTATCACTGACGAAATATATACTGTACTAGCTGAACCCCGCGGTGTTACCCGCGGTTATTGTTGTATCGCGAGTAACGCGGAACAAAGTTAGTCTAAAAAAAGTAGTCTAAGTTACTCCCTGGATCATCAGCTACTTGCCAGTGAAAGTTACGTCGAAATCCGTCCAGCCGTTCCAGAGATTACCCGGAACAAACAGACAGACAGACAGACAAAAAATTTTTAAACTACATTTTTGTTATATGTGTCGTGTATACATACATATGCCTTGATTAAAAAGCTGTTATTTTAATGTTACAAACAGACACTCCAATTTTATTTATTTTTATAGATTGTGTCATTGGTTGTATGTATTCTATTCATTTATAGAACTTTATCTTATTTTTCAACCAAACTAAGGCTGAAATTTATAAAGCGTACTTTGTCTTTGCTTAGACTTACCTCATGAGTTAAGTGTGCGTAGAAATTTATAGTCATTATGCTTAGCTCAAGCTGAGCAAATGCTTAGCAGTCACCGAAATCCTTGACTTAGCGATTACTTACGCGCTTGTAAAGATGGTTTGATGGTTCAAATATTTCTATTTGAACCATCAAACCATCTTTACAAGCGCGTATGTAACACGGCTTTTCAGCCGTAATCTAGTTTGAAAGCGTTGTAACAGGACTTCTGTTACAACGCTTAGGGCATGCCAGGGTCAAAGTTAAAAGTTCTTTCTAAAAATTAGTAATTATATGCGATTGATCTCGAAACAATCTGAAATATTCAAATATATCGACTGGAGTGATACCACGGCCTCACAGAAAACCGATAAGAAGCAGCGCTTGTGCTGTGTTTCACCGAGTGAGTGAGGATACCTGAGGCGAAATGTCGGTTCGTTTTCCCATATATTTTATAAAAATGTTATGACATTTGACTGACAAGTCAAATATACTCTTTTATTTGTACATGTGTTATTTTTGCCCTTTTTCACTTAAAATTAATAAAAATCAACGGTTTAAATTGATTGAAATACAATTATATATATATATATATATATTTTTTTTTTTTTTTTTTTTTTTCTGTTTGACCCTGCCAAAATGACTCTACTCTGCCTGATGGAAAGCATGAGTAGAATCCAAGAGTGGTGGTCACCATACTGCGAATGCCGACAATGCAACAATGCAGCATGGTGACCCACACCATGGCGGGCTAGTGATGCTTCTGCATCATTGGGCCTCCGGTCTCGCACTCACCAACGAAACACGACAGCATGATCGCTGTCATTTTACGTTGATTTTCTGTGCGAGGGTAGTACCGCCCCGGTCGAGCCGGCCCGTTCGTGCTGAAATCAGCGTGGCTCTACTACCTTGATAAATATAATATATAATAAATAAATAATAAAATTTATAAGATTACAAATATTTTAGTTTATAACAGCTATTTTCAAATATGTAAAATGTTTTTAAGTATCTATATAATTCAAATAAATATGCTATGCAAATTGAAATGTTATACATTTTTTCCTGAGTTCTTGCTTAGCATACACTCAGTACATTCTTAGCTCAAAGGACTATAAATTCGAATGCTAAGATTACACTGAGCAGGAACTTACGTAAGTTTAGCGTAAGCAAAGTCTGAGCAAAGTCTAAGCACGCTTTATAAATTTCAGCCTAAGTCCACTCGCCACAGTCGCCACTGTTGGACATAGGTATACTTTTGGCCGTAATAATTTCATATTTTTTTCTAACATCAACTTACAAAGACAAGTGAGACTGATAATTTTGAGTTTGTAAATGCCAACGTCCATACCATGTTGAATACACCGGTTCTCGTCCGATCACCGAAGTTAAGCAACATCGGGCGTGGTTAGTACTTGGATGGGTGACCGCCTGGGAATACCACGTGATGTTGGCTTTTTGCTACGCGTTAACGTTCATTGCTAAATTTTAAATTATGATACTGCCCCCGGCTGTCATTTCTTTTCTACTTGTTAAATATTTTGTGAATTCATTTTGTAATCGTTTGGACGTTTTTTGAAAGCTGATAAGTTGTCCTTTATGGTGAAGGATTAACCATTTAAATAAACATATTACTCATTTTATTAAAGACACACTATGTGATGCGATATTATCCATGTATCTATTTCAAGATAAAACATGAAACGTAGTGTCCATTAATCAAATGGTACAAAACTGAACTGCCATCTACCACAAACTAGCTGAACTACAAAGTGACGTACAGGATCAATCACTCTGTACTCAGTATGTAGTACAGAGGTTACTCCGGAGTTCAATTTGTTTTCGGTAGATGGCGTTGTAGTATGCTTTGTACGTACCTCATTTTCCGATTCCTATACCTTGAATCTTTTGCCTGTGGCTCCGCCCGCGTAAAATTCTACAAAATGACATAACTTTTTTATTTAAGAATCGACGCATTCAAATCGGTTACGGCGATCCTGAGATCAGCGCGCACAAACGCACAGACACACAGTCAAAAATTCAAAAAAGTATTGTTTTGGATTCTATTGCGTTCATAAAGCCCCACTATAATAGTCTTCCTGATATATCTTCTACTAGCTAAACCCCGCGGTGTAACCCGCGGTTATTGTTGAACCGCGAGTAACGCCGCGCGACAAAGTTAGTCTAAAAAAAGTAGCCTAAGTTACTCCCTGGATCATCAGCTACCTGCCAGTGAAAGTCCCGTCAAAATGCCAGCCGTTCCAGAGATTACCCGAATAAACAGACAGACAGACAAAAATTTTTTTAACTACATTTTTGGTATATGTATCGTGTATACATACATGTGCATTGATTAAAAAGCTGTTATTTTAATATACAAACAGACACTAAAATTTTATTTATTTGTATAGATGTATTATTATAAGCTGTTGCCCACGGCTCCGCCCGTGTATATGTCGGTTATCGCGGCAAATAGTAGCCTTTGTGTTATTCTGATGTAAAAGCTATATTGCTGTAAAGTTTCATCCCAATCCGTTCAGTAGATTTTGCGTGAAGAAGTAACAAACATACACACTCACAAACTTTCGCCTTTGTATATTAGTGTGATTGATGGCCCCATCGCTTGAGTGAGAAAACAATGAGGAGGAAATTGTTTTAAATTATCACATACATTTCTGAACGATGCAGAAGCGTCTCAACAGGCGGCCATATTGTGGATCACCACGCTGCATTGTTGCATCTGCAATCACGATGAGAATGGTGACCCACACTCTTGGATTCTTCTCATGCTTTCTATCAGGCAGTATGGAGTCACTCTGGCAAAATCATACCAAAAAATAACCTTATAAATTGTGTATTTTATTTAGTTTTTCTAACGTCTTATATATTAAAGTTGGTCCCTGAGGCACTAAAACCATAGTGTTGAACCACTGTACGCTGCTGCGCTAGTACTACGCGTTAGGGTATGGTCTACCCATGACACAAATTACCCCAATAGAGGGTAATAGGGGGTAATCTGGGACCCGTAACCACGAGCGTTAGAAACCCGTTCGAAACATCGGGATGTAAAAGATATACCCTTTTAAATGATTTTATCTTGAACTAGCTGAACCCCGCGGTGTTACCTGCGGTTATTTTCGCACCGCGAGTAACGCTGCGGGACAAAGTTAGTCTAAAAAAGTAGCCTAAGTTACTCCCTGCTTCATCAGCTACCTGCCCGTGAAAGTCCCGTCAAAATCCGTCCAGCCGTTCCAGAGATTACCCGGAACAAACAGACAGATAGACAGACAGACAAAAAAATTTTCAAAAACGTTTTTGGTATATGTACCGTGTATACATACATATGCATTTCGTTAAAAGCGGTTATTTTAATATTACAAACAGACACTCCAATTTTATTTATTTGTATAGATTAGACCCGCTGTATCCAAAAGAACTATTTTTAACCGACTTCTAAAAAAGGAAGAGGTTTCTCAATTCGACCGTATATTTTTTTTTATGTGTGTTCACGGATGACTTCGTCGTTTATGAACCGATTTTGATGATTATTTTTTTAATGGAAATGAGATGTCCCAACGGTGGTACCATGATAAGGACATTAATATCTGATGATGGCATCCAAGAGAAATCGAGTCGAACCTTGGAGTCGGTTTTATTTTTGTTAAAATATAACCCATCTAAGTCACTATAATGATTAAGTTAAGTTTTATTGTAACCCTAATCGCTAAACTCAGGATCGTTGTTTAACACTAATCTTATTAAATTGCAAACAATTAGTAGTAATTGTTAAAGAATTACCGGAAAATATCAATGTTTATTTCAACAACAAACATCATTATCTAATTATTCAGTTATCAATTATTATTAATCTACTACAACTTAATAAATAACTGAACCCATTTTGATCAGTGTTATTCGAATGTATACCGACGTGTATATGATAATTATACGTGTATTGGTGTATTTGATATTAGTTTATATAATATTGACACTATTGAAAGGTACGTACATACTAAGTAATGTATTATTACTTCACTAAGTTGCTACTTTTAATTTGGTTGGATTAAAACGACGGAGCACAGATCTAAGGGAGCCAAATCTGTCGGACAAAGGGAAGGTAACCTTGTAATACCAAACCGTCTAGCCAGCATGGAACTGTGGATCAAAATCTCCTTTCTACGATGAGGCTTATTACCTATGATGCTATACTGTCTGTCTATGAGACCTGATATCGCTTCGTGAAAATAGTCCATTTGTATTAAAACATTTAAAATAAATGAATCGGTTGACTCTCCCACGTCCATTTCATAACCTTAGTGAAAACAACTTTTGATTTGCAATAGTAAAATATCCACTATCTATGTGCCCATTTTCATCTTTTCCAGCAACATGATCTGGCAGCCTCTGAATCTTACGGAGGCGTGTCCAGTCGACACGAATGTCGCATCTTGTGCACCCTTTGCTTATGTCTATCTCAACTTGTTGGTTCAGCTCTTTGGAAGTTCCAAAGACCTTAGAATACAAGACAAGTTAAGAGATCAGGCTCAACATGGCGGGGTAGTGAATAAAATGGACCAAGAGGAATTTCAGGAGAAGGATAAAGAAGAATATGATTTTATTGTGGTTGGCGCTGGATCTGCTGGATGTATATTAGCTAACAGACTATCAGCGAATACCAAGTGGAAGGTATGTAGAAATAGGAAATAAAGATTCCAGGTTGTGATCTTAGGAAAAATAGGTTAACCATTTTTGCTAAACTTTGATATTTTGATAACAAGGTTTTGTGAGGATTTGCAAAAAGACACAGATCAATTATACATTTTCTAGGTCCTCCTTTTAGAAGCTGGTGGAGAACAACCTGACGTGACTCTAGTACCAGCTCTGTGGCCAGCTTTACTCGGTTCTAATCTAGACTGGCAGTTCTCCACCGAGCCTAATCGTAAAAGTTGTCTTGCGTATCCTGAAGGACGATGCCGCTTGCCGAGGTATGTTATTATGCTAGTTCGAGTGTACTAGGGTAAACTAGTTACTTTTTGTAATTCTTAGTTAACATATCTCATTTGGACTCTTCAGACGGTGACAGACATCAGATCAAGTTTACAGGTTCTGAGTGGGTTCTTATACAGACCAACGGAGGGAAAACAACCTACATACGTTTGTTAATATTAAAATATCTTCTTCAAACTACTTATGGGATGCTGCAAGACCTGCCACATGAAATTCTAGTCTGATTTCCCCCTGAACTTATACAACACCTCTACCTATTAAGGTCCATATGTATTGATTAACGACAAAACGCTAAAAGAGACAGCTTGGTCGACCTATCTGTCTTACTTGCGAAAAGCATAATAAAGAGTTAAGCAATCAGTCCATCTGTCAATTCTTCTATGCCTTGCTTTCTATGTCTTTTATACCTATTTTGTTACTATTTTCAGTGGTAAAGTGATGGGTGGATCTAGTTCTATTAACTCTTTGATCTATGCCAGGGGTAGCAGGCTTGACTTCGATGAGTGGGCAGCACTGGGAAACAAAGGATGGAGTTATAAAGACGTAAGTAACTTGTACTTGATTTTGTATTCTTAACTTTATATACTAAGTTTTCTTGCACTTTATTCCATTAGTTTTGACTAAATATTTTTTTCTAGGTGCTGCCTTTGTTTAGAAAATCAGAAAAGAATTTGAATATTGAAGGTCTTAATCGTAAATACCACGGAGTCGACGGCGAGCAATCTGTCTCTCGATATCCTCATGTGGACATAAACAATATAATGATTGTTGATGCATTAAACGAGAGAGGTTTCCCACTAATTGATTACAATGGCGCTCATCAACTTGGTGTAATGCAAGCACAGACTATTTCACAAGATGGCGAGAGGAGATCCACTAATAATGCTTTCATTCAGCCAATACGATACAACAGAAAAAACTTGAAAGTTAAAGTCGAGTCAGAAGTTATCAAAATACTTATAAACGAAAGCAAAACTGCTTATGGAGTCAAATATGTCAGAAAAGGAAAAACTCATACCGCCTTTGCAAAAAAGGAAGTTATTGTAAGCAGTGGTAGCATAAATTCCCCAAAATTATTAATGTTATCTGGTATAGGACCTAAAGAACATCTATCAAGTTTAAACATTTCCATCAAACAAGATTTACGTGTTGGAGAAAATTTACAAGATCATGTAAGCTTTATTGGTCCTATAATAGGATTCAGCAATAAAACAGCTACACTCATTACACAGCGGGAACTTTTAAAAGAATTGAATAGCTATAGTGAAATGGAAGGGAAGCAAGGGCCACTAGCAGCTGACGGACCAGTCAATATCGCAGTATTTATGAAAAGTGATCCTTACTTGCCAGCCCCAGATGTTCAAATAATGGCTCAATACGCATTGTCCAAACAAATTGTGAGTGAACCCATCATTGCGCAGTCAACAAAGATATATCCTACAAGTTTCTATGATAGTGGAATTCCAGAAGTTATAAATTTAACTCCTAAAAGTCGAGGGAAAATATTACTGAATCCAGAAAATCCTCAAGGCCCTGTATTAATTTATCCGAACTACTTTGAAGATCCAAGAGACATTTTTCCTTTGCTCCAAGGTGCAAAAACATTCCTATCGTTGGAGAAGACGAAAGTTTTCAGGGATAAAGGAGCTTATTTTATAAAAACACCTCTGCCAGCATGTAGAAATCATCCATGGGGCAGTGATGCATATATTGTATGTCTAATTCGAAATTATACTTTTTCAATTTCCCATCCAGTTGGAACTTGTAAAATGGGACCAAAATGGGACGTAAACGCGGTAGTGGATCATAAACTACGGGTGTATGGCATCTCAGGACTTAGAGTAATAGATGCTTCTATAATGCCTCTAATAGTTCGTGGCACTACGCATGCGGCATCTATGATGATTGGTGAAAAAGGCGCAAATTTAATTTATGAAGATTGGCTTATTATTGATTAACAATGTTTCACAGTATATGATTACCTAGGAAAAGAATTTAATAAAATATAATATTGTACTTTATTTTTACTCCAGAATTAAACTATGTGTTTATTTCAGGAATATAAAATATATTATTATAATCCTAATACATGCACACTCTGTTGTCTGATACTGTACAAAACCTGCCGAGTATTGCCGCTTAATAGTTGCGATCCCTGGCTTTGGAGAAAATAATCTTTTCTCAATTGACCCCCGTGTAATCCTGATTTGTCTATATTAATTGTTCTGTAACATATTTTAGAAAGGGCTTTTTGGCTATGAAAGCTCTCCGATTGTGGATTTAAAAGTTACTCGACACTGCTACTAATAATATACACGTTGGCTGCTTACAAAAAAATATTTATTTATATTCAAATGCTGCAAGGGCAAGAAAAATGATAAATATGAACTTTTCAACAAGAGTGCACGGAAGAGCTATGGCAGTAACGCTATAATTTTTTTAGGTTTTCAAAAATAAAAATCAAAGAACATAGAGGCTGGGTTGAGAATGGTAAAAATACAAAAAATACCATCAAATTTGATTCAGGGAATGCTTGTTCTTAAACATAAATCTGTTTCATATTCGTTTGAATTAAAAATATATTTCAATTTTATATTTCAACGCAATAAGTATACATAATATATATGGTATACATAATAATAAGTACATGGCAAATATCATAATAATAACTTTATTATAAACCAGGTGATTACAAAATGACTTATTGCTAGGTGTCTAGGAACATGTGGCGGCCATATTACTCCAATACAATCTCTTCCAGGCCACCATGGGATGGAGAGAAAACATGATTAGAAAAAGTAAAACATGATTGACATTAGTCTCGCCAGTCTTCATAAACTAAATGTGCACCTTTCTCGCCAATCATCATAGTTGCTGCATGGGGATTGGCACGAACAATTTTGGGCATTACAGAAGCATCTATAACTCTAAGTCTTGAGATGCCATGCACTCGCAGTCTAGGGTCTACCACTGCATTCCCGACCCATCTCGGCCCCATCCTACAAGTCCCAACAGGATGAAACATCGTTGATGTATAATTTCTAATGAGACACACGATATATTCTTCACTACCCCAAATATGATCTCTGCATGCTGGCAGCGGTTCTTTTATGAAGTGTGCTTCATTATCTCTAAAGGTTTTCGTATTCTCAAGTTCTAGGAACGCTTGTGTACCTTTAACTGAGGGAATCAGGTCCGTTGGATCTCCCAAGTAGTTAGCATAAATCAAGACCCGGCCGTGAGGATTTTCGGGATTAAGTAACAATTTGCCTCTACTTTTGGGAGACACGTTTAAAATTAATCCAGAAACACTATCATAGAAACTTGTCGGGTATACACTTGATGCCTCAGCAGTAGCTGGTTCACGAATTGTATCATTATATAGTACGTTTCGCAGCATTATCTGAATGTCTGGTGCTGGTAAATTTGGATCACTTTTGAGGAATACTCCTATGTTTATTGGGCCATTAGCTGAAAGCGGTCCATTCTTCATTTCCATATTATTATAGTTATACACTTCTTCAATGAGTTCTTGATGATTGACACGCGTGGTTAATTGTTTATGAAGTCCTACGATAGGTCCTATAAACCTTATATGGTCATGTAAATTTTCGCCTACTGGTAAATCTTGTTTAACAGTTATGTTCAAACTAGATAAATGTTCTCTTGGACCTATACCAGATAACATCAACAATTTTGGAGAGTTTATGCTGCCACCGCTTATAATAACTTCCTTTTTAGCGAACACTGTATGTATTTTTCCTTTTCTTATATATTTGACTCCGTAGGCAACGTTGTTTTTGTTTATAAGTATTTTAACTACTTCAGATTCAATTCTAACAGTTAAATTTTTCCGTCTGTATCTTATGGGTTGGATGAAGGCGTTATTTGTTGACACTCTCTCACCGTTCTCTGAAATGGCCTGTGCAAGCGCCGCACCTTGTTGATGAGCACCATTGAAGTCGGTTAGTGGTAAACCTCTCTCGTGGAAAGCGTCAATCATCATGATGGCAGTTCTGTCGATATATGGATACCGGGAGATTGACTGCTCACCGTGGACGCCATGGTATTTACGATTGCGACCTTCTATATCCAGATTTCTTTCCGACTTTATGAAGAAAGGCAGCACCTATATCAGAAAATGAACCATCTTCACAATTTGAGGATTAAAATGTAAGATTTATGTTTATTTAAGTGTCGGCTTTGGTGAGAAGTAATCACCAATATTAAGCTACACTTAGGGTATCATAAAGATAATTAGATAACACACTTAGTTTTAGATGAAGTGTTTGACATTTATCTTATCAAAGGTCAAGCTATTAGATTAAAAATATTTTTACGGGAATTGACACGATCACTTATTACACGCTGACAGTCAGCCTGTGACCACGGCCAATGCAACCTGGTCGAAACGTCAGGCAAGTCAAAGGTATGTAATACCTTTTAATAAGTGATCGCGTCAATTCCCGTAAAAATAATTTTTAATATATCATGGAACGCGAAAGTTTAAAAGATCAAGCTATTAGTTGGTTATTGTTTTGCCACTTACTCTACACAAACAGTTGCAAACAACGGAAACGTGAATGTTCATAAGAAAAAAAGACCATATAAGTAGTCACTGTAGGCAACAAACAAACTGTCGCCAATGACGGAGGACCTATAATAGAATCTGACGATGCAGTCTATTCTATTGAAGGCGAAACATGTACTGAAAATTTCTTACATCTTTGTAACTCCAACCCTCATTCCCTAGCGCCTCCCACTCGTCGTAGTCCAGTCTGTTCCCTCTTGCATAAACCATGGTGTTGATGGAACTAGATCCGCCCATAACTTTGCCTCTGGAATTTATTTAATACTTGCTGAACCCCGCGATGTTGCCCGCGGTTATTGTATACCGCGAGTAACGGTGCGGGGCGTAACTAGTCTAAAAAAATAGCCTAAGTTACTCTTTAGATCATCAGCAATCGGCTAGTGAAAGTCCCGTTAAAATCGGGCTAGCTGTTCCAGAGATTGCTCGGAAAAAAAAGACAGACAGACAAAAATTGTAAAAAATATTATTTTGGTATATGTATCGTGTTATATATATGTATATATATTTATTATAAAGAGATAATTTTAATATTACAAACAAACACTCAAATTTCATTTATTTGTATGTATAGATTAGCTGACCCACGCAACCTCGTTAACGTCTCCTATTGCCCGTAGCGTAATAATTTTCCCCCGGTTTCATAATAGGTGCTCGGTGCTCTGCTCCTATTGGTTTAAGCGTAATGATATACCTATAGCCTTCCTCGCTAAAGGGGCTAAATAACACTGAAAGAATTTCTCAAATCGGACTAGTAGTTCCTGAGATTAGCGCGTTCAAGCAAACAAACAAACTCTTCAGCTTTATATTCGTGTAAGATTTCAAGTGGTTTATAAAAATTCGATATCTAGATGATATTTATCAGTTTAAAAAAATCAAGAATGGACTCTATTTATTGGTCTATTTATTGGTACTCTATTTCTTATTTATTCTTCCTTGAAATAGTGAAGGCGATGACAAAAAAAGGAGTTTACTTAGCCCAGGTACAACGTCCTCCTGGGAACGCAAGACAGGCCTGGCCATCAGGTTCGGTAGAGTAGTTCCAGTCAAGATTTGACCCAAGCAGGGATGACCAAAGAGCTGGTACAAGGGTCACGTCAGGTTGTTCTCCACCAGCTTCTAAAAGGAGCACCTGGGAAGTAAATATTTTTTGTGTTATTTAAACTTGATGTCTATTATATATTACCCGACTACGACAAAACCAAGGGTGGGTTATGATTTTGACAGGCTATTTATGTATGTATGTATGTTCATTTGTTCCTCATAGCTCTTTAACTACTCGTAAGAACTGGACATATGTCGCTAGAAGCGTTTAGATCGTCGATCGAATTTAATGTGGCGCCCTCTAACCAACGTAAAGTACTGTATTAAAAAATAAATTTGAGATAAATAGCCTGTGTTTGGTATCATTGGAAAGGGCGTTACTTGTACATTTCAAAAATACATATATTATTAGCATTTGTATTTATTCGATAATTGTGATATATCTATGGTATCTATTTAAAATATACTTTGTAAAGATTATTAATATTATAGAGGCACCAAAACATTTAAAAAAAAAAAGTTAAAACCAAACCCAACTACGACTAAAAACGACGCTGAAAAAGCAAGAAACAAATTTCAAAAGCCGTAGTCACGCGTTGTTAGTACTATGACTACTACATGGACTACGGCTTTTGAAACTAATTAATGTACCATACTCCATAACACTTGAACCCCACGGTACTACCCGCGGTTATTGTTGTACCGCGAGTAACACCGCGGGACAGTTAGTCTAAAAGCTACCTGCCAGTGAAAGTCCAGATTACCCAGAACAAACAGACAGACAGACAGACAACATTTTTTTAACTACATTTTTGGTATATGTACCGTGTGTACATATGTATTTAGTAAAAAGCGGTTATTTTAATAGTACAAACAGACACTCACTTTTATTTATTTGTATAGATCGTTTAGTATTTCATTGGATGTGTATTCCAATTCCATTCCGTCAAAGGAAATAAAAAAATGATACAGTTGACAGTTGATTGAAACATAATTTTAGTCAATTTATCGCCAACGTCCATACCATGTTGAATACACCGGTTCTCGTCCGATCACCGAAGTTAAGCAACATCGGGCGTGGTTAGTACTTGGATGGGTGACCGCCTGGGAATACCACGTGATGATGGCTTTTTGCGTCTTTTTATTTTAAACTAGCTTAACCCCGCGGTGTTACCCGCGGTTATTATGTTTATTTTACACTATGTAAAGATAAATCAATTATTTTTAAGAATTATATCTTACTGTAAAAATAATTTTACCGGCAATTTATTTAAGAATGTTATACTATGTTATTTAGTATTTCATTCAATGTGTAAAAGTGTACACATTACAGTACAAAACATCTATAGTATTTAATTAAAGTCAATCCCATTCAACAATGTTAAAAAATTTGATAGAGTTGACAGCTGAGTGGGAAATATAATTGTAATGTTTATATCGCCAACGTCCATACCATGTTGAATACACCGGTTCTCGTCCGATCACCGAAGTTAAGCAACATCGGGCGTGGTTAGTACTTGGATGGGTGACCGCCTGGGAATACCACGTGATGTTGGCTTTTTGTTTTTTTTTTTTATTTCAAATGTCCATGTCTGCACTGCTTTTCAGGTTCTAATTGGTATGATAAGTAATTTTAAACAATTTAGTTTTAAACAATTTAATTTATTTATTGTTTTAATTTTTTTTACTCCTTATATCATTAGCTACCTATCAGTGAAAATTCCGTCAAAATCGGTCCATCCGTTCCAGAGATTAACCGGAACAAACAGGCAGACAAAAAATGATAATATTATTTTTTGCTGTATGTACCCTGTATACATTTACATACATATGCATTAGTGTAAAAAGCGGTAATTTTAATACAGACACTCCAATTTCATTTATTTGCATAGATAATAGAGATCTTAGGGTTAGTTTTCAGTTCTTCATATTTAGCCTAATGAATTACTTAACTTTCAACTTATTGTGTAAAATATACTTACCATACATTGATATACTTTGATGGTCCAGTGAGTCTATTGGTTAGTGACTCTAACTGCTAAACCGAAAGTTCGATACCCATCCAGAAGAAAAATATTGTTGCGAGCACAGAACAAAGAAATTCTGTGGTTACGAGAATCATTTGTTCCACAGAAGAAAGAAATATATTCTCTGTTCTGTGATTCGTTCCGTGTCTGAGTGTAATTAGCCTATAATGTATTTCTTTTTTATGAAAAAACATACTATTATAACTAGGTATACTTTTCAAGGTAGTAGAGCCACGCTGATTTCAGCACGAACGAACCGGCCCGACCGGGGCGGTACTACCCTCGCAAAGATGATCTACGTTAAATGACAGCGTTCGTGCTGTCGTGTTTCGTTGGTGAGTGTGAGACTGAAGGCCATGGTGTTGGTCACCATGCTGCATTGTTGCATTGTCTGCAATGAGTATGGTGACCATCACTCTTGGATTCTGCTTATGCTTTCCATCAGGCAGAGTAGAGTCATTTTGGCAGGACCATACATAAAAAAAAAACTTACTAACGGCTCTACTGGTCTAACGGACCACTATTAGGGGGGGTCAAGAGGGTTTTAGGATCCAGTCCAAAATGTTTTTACAGTCTTCATATTTTTTTGCACCTAGCAATTTGTTTTTAAACATAATATTGCGATTAAAGGAACATAGTCGTATTATAATATAATCTTGAACCCTCCCCCCTCTTATATCTCTCTCTATATAATCTTGAAACTCGTTCTTACAGTAACCACTATCTTATACGAAACCTTACCTTCCATTTTCTTTTCGCTGATAGTCTATTAGCTACCACACACCCAGCAGATCCAGCGCCAACCACAATGAAGTCAAACTCTTCTCTATCGTGGTCATCGTCTTCGTGTTCTCTTAACCTCTCTTGTATTCTCAGGTCTTGGGAGCCTCCGAACAGTTGGACCAACAGGTTGAGGTACACATATGCGGAGGGTGAACATGATGAGACATTCGAGTTAACTGGACATGCCATTGACAGGTTCGGGGGTTGCCAGATCATGGTTCTGAAATAGAAAATCAAATTTTAAACATATGTTGTATTGTTGTATGTATTCGTGGTCCGCTCCTGTAGGTCTTAGCGCGATGATATATAGCCTATAGCCTTCCTCGATAAATGGGCTATCTAACACTGAAATAATTTTTCAAATCGGACCAGCGGTTCCTGAGATTAGCGTGTTTAAACAAACAAACTCTTCAGTTTTATATATTAGTATATAGATAGATTAAAGCTTCCCCAGCTATTCGTGCCACCAATTAAGAAACTGGAGAGTTATCCCGGAAACACAGTTGAGTAAACGAAACTTCAAGATGTCAGAAATACACTTTTTTCGTTATTAACCTTATTTATTTTTAAATATTTTAACTCCTATCTAATTAATATTGAAATAGTTATTTCTTATCGTGATCAAATCTATTTTTTTTAAAGAAAACTTTAGGCAGGTTTCGTGGAATAGTTGAAGAAAATGATCTGGAAACTTATGCAGTTCATTTGAAATTAAAACTATATTACCTTGAAATAAATATTAGGTATTGCTTTAAGGATACACAAAACACGACAGAGCCTAATTATATGAATAACTTCAATATATTTATATTGGAAAAGTTGAAAATATAAAATATTTTAATTACTTAATTTTTACAAATAAATAAAATGTAGGTGTCGGTTTGTATTAATTAATGTTTAAATAGTAATTTCAAATTAACAACTTTTCACTGAATGCATATGAAAATACAATATGTTCGGTACCACAAATCAAATTATTACATTTTTAAATCTTTCTCTCGCGTCGCGTCGGTCTGTCGATTTGTTCCGGCTAATCTCTGGAACGGCTACACCGATTTTGACGGGACTTTGACTAGCAGATAGCTGATGATCTAAGAAGTAGCTTAGGCTACTCTTTTAGACTAGCTTTGTCCCGCGGCGTTAACTTGAAGCAATGACAACCAGTGTAGTAGTGTAGTGTGTATTGTATTAGTAGGCTAAAAAGCAAGAACAAATAGACAGATAAAGAAAAATTGTTAAAAATGTAATTTTGGTATATGTATCGTGTATACATACATATGCATTTATGAAAAAGCAGTTATTATAATATTACAGACTCCAATTTTATTTATTTGTATAGATTACGCCCAGTGCCGGATTAAGCCAGCGCGGGGCCTGTAGCAAATTTGGCCAAGGGGCCCTAGGTTTGCTCTAGAATCTCAAGTTTATAGTATTTCGGTAATTTTTTCGAACATGTTTTTCTATTGCCGGTTGCGGTTAAATGTCAAGAACTAGTTCCTAAATTTAGCTATATAATGCAATCGTACTTTTAAATAATTTTCTTCTGTTAGTAACTTTATTAGATTCACTTTATGGTGACGTATTTGACCATTCGTAAGTTTAGTCAATTAGTTCGAAACACATTATTGCGTTCCATAACTCATATTAATGCGTTTTAATGTTGAAAAAGAACGTTCGCCACTGCAATTAGTCATCACGAGAGACGAGTAAATTCTCAAGGCAATTTCTTTTAGTTTGGGAAACATGACTCCAAAGAATTATTTAATAAAAGTTTATAAAATTTCAGTTTCAGAGACTCTTATTTGTTAATGTCAATGACGATAGCCTCATATGTTTTCAGCAACTCCGCGAACTGAACTAATTTGTTGCCCAGGCTGATGTCCAAATCATCTTTGTAAGCACTGATCATTATTGAGGATTTTTCCAAAGTCAATTTTCCAATTAACCTGTTGCTTCTCAACTTTCCACCCAGTGGTGCTAATTTCAGACTTCCTCTGATGTAGTCATTTTTCACCTTATCTATTCTAGTCACACCACAAATGTATCTTAACATTCGCATTACAACTACATGCTGGCGTTTCTGGTTCGTTTCGTTTATTGACCAACATTCAGATCTATGCAGGACGGCAGGTCTACTGATCATTTTATGTATTTGCCTTTAACGTTAAAGGGAACTTGGGATCGCAAAAAGTTCCTGTTACCTGCCGCCACTTCATCCGTCTTCATTGGTTCGATGTCCGCAGACATATTTCGCCATTATTTTGTAACAGCAAACCGTATTCAGTGACCCGGCGGTATATAGAACATGTATTCGGTGTTAGTTCTGCAGATTTTCTAGTTTTCTAGGTTGCTAGTCTGCACTGACCCTCGGACGCGACCAACACAATGTCGTATACAAATATAATGCACAATGGTGTCTCCTCCAGTATGTCCGATGTCAGAGCATCCATTATCAGTAGAAAGAGGTATAGGCTAAGAGCCGTTCCCTGATGCAAACTAACAGAGACACTGGATTGGTCGGTGTTTCCCGCAGCCGATCTTATAAAGGTGCGAAATTCCCTGTACATCGATCGAATCACCATAGTGATGGATTTACCACTAGGCTGAGTAGGCTGGAGCCTAGGACGGCAGATTTGGCCCATTTTTTTATATAATATGTCGGAGAACGAGTAGTTTTCTTAAGTTTTAATTTGAATTCGTGTTTATTTCAATCGATTATTCGAAACGTCAAACTGTGCATCGAGAAACATGGCAGTTTGGGTGGAATCTGTGGACGGTGTATGTAAAGCAAGAAACTGATTATTTGTTGTTAACGATGTGATTATTACGTCTTAGTTTACTTACAGCTTTATTTAATAATGTTGGTTTAGTTTTAGTCGATTCTGTAAGCAATATTAAATGTTACTAAAATGTGTGCGGGTAACACCGAATATAGTGGTAGGTGTCACCACTAGTTAAAACGAGCAGCCGGTATAAAAGAGAGCGGCCGCACGAGTTGCGGGACTACTAACCTATTGGCTCTTAAACTAACTACCCACCGTTTCGTATTGAAGAAAAATAGAATCGACAGATCAGTTTAGTTCGAGCATTGTATCAGGAAGGACAAGCTGTAAATAAGCTAAGTACATAGGTTTCTTAATTATTGTAATTAACTGTCAAACGTTTGTAACTAATAAGTTAAGATGTAACTTTCAAAAGAGTGGCCATGAGTTTCTTTGCCAGTATTCTTCTCATAAGGCTCTACGCATTTTGGAAACTGGAGGTTATAGATTGACACGGACGTTCAGTGGATTTTGGTGTTCTCACCTAATTCACTTTGACAACGTTGTGCCGATCTATGATTTTAACTGTAGCTTCATTGATTCAATAAACTATTGGAATTTTATATTGTCTTTGACTGTGCAAATAAACCCTACCTACCAACGTGTGTAATAATGAAGATTGATTACTAGACTAGACTAGACTTGATTAAGAGCGATTTCTATTGCTTTAAATCATGAGTGCCACTTGACAAATTATGCAAGTGACGTCGGCGAAGCTGACGTCACCATTTCATAAAAACCGCTTCGACCGATCGCCCCGCTGTGACTCCGACATCAGAAGTGGGATTACCTGTGATACCCCTGGAGATTACCTGTGGACTACCGCTAGAGATTACCTGTGGATTGCCCCTGTGGACTACCCCTATGGATTACCCATAACAGATCAGGAATAAAATACAGGGCAGATTGTTATTATTTTATTTTCGCTTACCCTACGTTAAAAAAAATATCTTTTCGATACGTAATTAATTTGTGCTATACGAGAATCGCCAACTAGTGAGAAAACTACTCCGACTGTAAAAGTGAAGAAGTGATGTGTGAAAAATATAAGCGCTGTCACAGCTGTCTCAAAATCAAAAGGTTACGTAATCCAGTAAAGATTAGGACAATTTTAATCGTGACAATATTGCTAACACATAATCTGAGATTTCAGATACTACCTCGCCTGACAGTCGAAGGAAACCAAAGCGCAGAAGACGATTACTTGAACCTTGAAAAGTGTGGTGTCATAGATGCAGTTCCAATATGAATGCCAAGGCAAACGATTTACAAACCGAGTGACCAGTGAATGTCAGCTCCATCCAACCAGCTCTAGTTCAGCTCCAAGAAAGATTTGGTGAGAAGTTTTCATTTTGTTTCAAATGCTCTATAATAAGACAAATTCTGTCAGATAGATTTCTGGGCCAACGACAATATAGTGCAGTAATATTATTGAGGGTAGGTAACGCCCGCCTTTATTGTAACATAGTATTGAGTGGTCCACGAATTGTTGCTCTGAGTCTGGGTGATCTTTATGTACGTTTGTAAGGTCCCCCGTGACACAGGATGTTTATTCCTAATGGGAGAGTTGTCTTTTTAATAAAACAATAAATTCTGTCAAGAAATCCGGGTTGAAGAAATGCACTGAATAGCATTTCCTGTAGTAGGTACACGATTACTGTATTTCAAACGACATAATTGTTTAAAGAAAAGAATGAAAATCTGCTTGCATTAGGCTTTTCAGTTGTAATTTTTGAAAAGTTCTTTAAAATAATAAGGTCGTTTCTATTGGTGCCTACGTTCTCTTATAAAATGAGGATCGCAATCAAATGACGTTAGACCCACAGTATAAAGGTCCTTACGTGGTCGCCAAAATACTAGAGGGAGACCACTAATTTGCTGTCCACACATATTTTCTACCGACCATTGATCATCTACACTCACAGTAATCAAAGTGAATACAGGCCGTCAGATACCCACTAGTGAAGTCCCTATTGATTTGTCCAATAAACATAATGTAGAAAACAATGATCCTTGAATAGTTTATTAAATTAATCGAAGTCTTTATTTTGTTCGTGAACAATTATTTGGAATGTATTTTGTGACGTTTTAAGTTTATTTTAATTAATAAACAAAGTTATTTAGTTACAAGGGATGTAGTGTTGGTAACCTAGTTTCACTACCTCCTTAGGTCTCGCTGGTCATTTGTAGCCGTAGCTCGTGCAGTACTTATCTGTAGAGAGTGCGCGGTGCGCATCTGGCTATGCGAATGTTAGTCGCTGGTTAAGTGACAATAAAAAGATCTCGATCTCTGGTTAAGAGTTGAGCATAAAGCCGCTAGTTAAGTGGTTATTCGCAGTCGCTGGTTAAGTGACTACGATATGTTGCTGGTTAAGTGACAATAAAAAGATCTCGATCTCTGGTTAAGAGTTGAGCAAAAAACCGCTGGTGAAGTGGTGATACGCAGTTGCTGGTTAAGCGACTAAGTCAAAACGTCTTAACGCTGTTACTGGCGATTTAAACAGAGGTGCTGAACCTAGTTTAACAATCATTATTGTTTGTACTAAGATTTATGTGATTATGCTGGTAGAGACATAAATGAGCATGGTCAGAACCTTATCGTGATACTGACGTGAATAGAAAAATCAAATTTAAAGTTAAAATCATGAAGGCAAAATAATTTGTTATCATTGAAATTGGTTTCTATGAATCTTTAATTTGGTCAGGAATAGCCGAGAGGACGGATTCACTGTCCAGATGTTTCCTCAGTTAACAAACACGTAGACGTGTAAGTCCTTTAGAATGCCTGTGTTGGCAAGGCAATACCGGCCGAATAAATTAAGCTACTGTGGTTGCTTTTTTCTTTGTTTACAGATGACCCACACGAGGACGTGTGATGCATCAGGATGGCCGTGTCGGAGAACGAGTAGTTTTCTTAAGTTTTAATTTGAATTCGTGTTTATTTCAATCGATTATTCGAAACGTCAAACTGTGCATCGAGAAACATGGCAGTTTGGGTGGAATCTGTGGACGGTGTATGTAAAGCAAGAAACTGATTATTTGTTGTTAACGATGTGATTATTACGTCTTAGTTTACTTACAGCTTTATTTAATAATGTTGGTTTAGTTTTAGTCGATTCTGTAAGCAATATTAAATGTTACTAAAATGTGTGCGGGTAACACCGAATATAGTGGTAGGTGTCACCACTAGTTAAAACGAGCAGCCGGTATAAAAGAGAGCGGCCGCACGAGTTGCGGGACTACTAACCTATTGGCTCTTAAACTAACTACCCACCGTTTCGTATTGAAGAAAAATAGAATCGACAGATCAGTTTAGTTCGAGCATTGTATCAGGAAGGACAAGCTGTAAATAAGCTAAGTACATAGGTTTCTTAATTATTGTAATTAACTGTCAAACGTTTGTAACTAATAAGTTAAGATGTAACTTTCAAAAGAGTGGCCATGAGTTTCTTTGCCAGTATTCTTCTCATAAGGCTCTACGCATTTTGGAAACTGGAGGTTATAGATTGACACGGACGTTCAGTGGATTTTGGTGTTCTCACCTAATTCACTTTGACAACGTTGTGCCGATCTATGATTTTAACTGTAGCTTCATTGATTCAATAAACTATTGGAATTTTATATTGTCTTTGACTGTGCAAATAAACCCTACCTACCAACGTGTGTAATAATGAAGATTGATTACTAGACTAGACTAGACTTGATTAAGAGCGATTTCTATTGCTTTAAATCATGAGTGCCACTTGACAAATTATGCAAGTGACGTCGGCGAAGCTGACGTCACCATTTCATAAAAACCGCTTCGACCGATCGCCCCGCTGTGACTCCGACAAATATATAATTACATACGATCAAAAATACGGTTGAAAGAAGTCTTGAAAATTTAAGAAAACTTTAGGACCAAATAGATTAGTGTGCCTATAGAATACTCTCAATTAAAAAAAAACGGGCCGACCGAATCATAACCTTCTCCTTTTTTTTCGCGAGATGAGATGAGAAAATGTTGCCGCCGCGACGATTGGGGACGTCTACTGCGTCCCCTTCGACGCCTGTTTCGAGTGGGATCGGCACTTTCCCAATCACGCTCTGCGGTCTCCTTCTGGAGCGTCACACCCTCGCAGAAGGAGACTGCGGCTTTCCATCGCTAACCACTCGGTACAACGGTAACAGGTTTTGCCCGATCGCTCGACTAGAACTCGGTGGCATGAGGCCCTGGAATCAGTGAGTTTGTTTGTTCATTGTTCAGGGAAAAGGCTGTCCACTAACCACTTCCTTCTAGAAGCTGGACGAGAGAGGCTCAGACAGAGGGAGGGGTGTGATGCGCCGAGACGGGCAGCTAAGTGAGTATCGAAAGAGGATATGAAAAGAGCAGGGAGACATTAAATTATAGGTTAATAGGGGCAGCAAAAATTTTATAACCTACTGGCGGCAAATCTATATATCCGCCTCTGAATGCCACATATTTAGCGAGGCACTCTTACGTCTTTCAAAGCCTACTACAAAACCTCTCGGGGTACCCTATCATACGCCATTTCTAGATCAACAAACACCAAAAGCAAGTTTTTGTGCGCCTGTCTGTATTTCTCTCACAATTATCGAATTGCAAATATGGCATTTGTTGGCCCGTCAAAAACCCAAATTGGTTTCTACATATTGCACTTTTCTCTCTCATTCTTCTCTCAATAACTTTCTCTAAAACTTTCATTCTATGTGGAATGAGCTTTATTCGTCTATAACTGCCACATTCCTGTACATCTCCTCTGATTTTAAAGATGAGAAGAAGAAGAGACAAGCGAACTTAAATACCGTTCAACCGGGATTACCTAATGGCGTGCAAGATACTTTACGCTTATTTAAACTTATTTTTTTTTACGGTCAATGGGCGTTGGAGTACGGGGCCCCTCAAAGCGCGGGGCCCGTAGCATTTGCTACTCTTGCTACGTGGCTAATCCGGCACTGATTACGCCACCGCTTTTGGGAGGACAGCAGTGTTTGTAAATGCAGATAAAACTGCAGGAACGAATAGTATTGTATGATACTCGTTTGCTAGCACGAAACAATAAATTTAATTATAAGCGGATTATCCGCAATAAATTATCCACATAAATACGACGTTAGATCCTGTTAGTTTCTAGTAAGGGAAAGCAATACAGAATACCACTTTTTTATCCTTAGATCAATTATTTAAAAAACGAGTCTTTTTTTTTTAATGGAATAGGGGCAAACGAGCAGACGTTTCGCCTGATAGTAAGCGAATACCGCCACCTATGGACAAACCGCAACACCAGTGGTGTCACAAGTTCGTTGCTGGCTTTTGGGGAATAGGGTTGGGGTGGTCCTCCGGTATCCTCACTCACTCGGTGAAACACAGCGCTGTTTCACACCGTATTTCTATATTCAACATATTTTCAAATGCCGAAAACGACTTGTGGTCTTTGGTTTTAGGATAATTACGCCAAGTTTACGATGTCTCCTGATGTAAAGTAACTGCCTAAACTAAAATGTGTTTTAATAGACCATCTACCACTAGCGTCATCTAGAGAAATTCGAAATAACAAGAGTCACTGACAGTTTGATCTGTTGAAACTCATCATTTTATCTACTGCATAACAGATGGCGCTAGTGTACCTCATTAATACATAAAATTAGGCATAGCATATTGTAATTAGTGGTCATTAACCTTTACGATGAATCAAACCCTTACAGGTATTATGTAAACCGAAATTGAATTGATGCATTTGATAAATTTGTATACAAATATTGATAAAAGGGGTTTTGCCTTTTCGACTTTATATCTTTCTTTTTCTTTATGATTCAACTAGATTTTGCGCGGCTCCGTCCGTGGATTTGTTCGTTATCGCAGCAAAGGGTAGCCCATGTTCTTCCTTAAGAATCAAAGTATCTCCATGCAAAATTTCATTGAAATCGGAGCAGCGGTTTGGCCGTGAAAGCACGACAGAGTTACTTTCGCATTTATAATGGATCGCATCTACCAGAAGACATATTACAACAAATACAATATTCTGTTATTATAATAATTTATACTTCTCAATGCAACTTTCACGATTTTAATGGCATGTGTGTATATAATATCGTTACAATTTTGTAGATTATGAAGATGAATTGATGAGAATGAATTGACAAGTCAACCTGAAAGTTATTCATCTTTCAGTTATATAACATGCTAAATATGTAGTTATTTAAGGGTACTTTTTTCTAGTCGCACAAAACTTCATTGGAAGCTAATTTTTTAAGCATAAAACCGCTTAGACATCAACTTTAAATGCTGATCATGTCATTGAAAAAAAAAAGTACGTGGATCAGCGCTTTTTTAATTCTATTTGAGCATTGTTCCAATGCTGGACTTGTCCACGTTCCATCAGGCAATGACTGGGCAGAAAAACTCATTTACTTCTTTCAATCAATTCAAATGGGTGAGTGATTGACAGTGATTCTTTGCGTGGTTAAAAATGGTGGGAAATAAAAAAATATTTGTTCAGTATAATACAATATATTTTTCTATCAATAATTTATTTATATTATAAAAATACAAATTCAACAATATCTCCTCACGAAATCTTCATTTTTTTTTTACAAAATTCATCCAAATTGCAAACAATCCATAACATCTACAATTCACTGGCTGATGTTTTTTTTGTAATTTTTGTTTTTCTATAGACACTGTACAATCTTATTATCTCTAGGCATGAATGCCTCTAGTCTATACCTATTTTAAAACATTAGGAATAGACAAAGCTTCCTACAATTTTACGAACTTCTTAAGAACAATTCACAATAGTAAAATCACAGGGTTAAGATAAAACACGATAAAATATCTCTCACGGACGCGATTGTAACTATAGACAAGAAATGGCGCTGACGCCAAAGCCGCATCTAACACCGAATTGGCTAAACGGACCAAGTGGTCATACAATTTTTTTTTTCCAAATTAATTTATTTCTTCAAAGATTTCACTTCTCGGGTAGCTTGACGACTGGCATCTGTAGGCATCCCCAATTCATCTCACAGTGTTCAATGAGATCTCTTTCGGCATCCGATAATGCTGATAAGTCAAATTCTTGACTGTCGCTAAATGGATCTGTGTATGGATAATGTACTAGGAGACAGCTGTAGTCCATTGAAGATCCGCAGCAGCCTAGTATTTTCCTTACTTTAGACTCGGAGTCAATCTGGAGACAATACAAAAATTGATATTAGTGACTTTGAAAATTATGTTCGTTTTGAGAAAATGGTTTTTACTCATTTTTAATGCAATGTTTTTGTAACTGAAAATTATTAGGTTTTTCACGGCAACAATAGAAAATTACAGTCACAGGAAACTACAGTTTAGATAATGGTCGAGTGTAAATCATTATGTACTAGTCGCCGACTGGTGTTGCCATAAGGAAAAGTATTGAGATATTTATGTTGCACAATATTACGAATGAAGTTCTTAAGTTAAAAACAAGTTGTAATGTAGTAAATGGAGATATTTACCTTAATGACATAGATGTCGTTCTCGACGCAGAAGGCTTGAAGTAACACTTCTTGCATGTGAGTGGCGCTGTCGCCAGGACGAGCTTCCGTCGTCAGGCAGAACAGGGCCCGATTGTTGTTATCTGACAGGTACTGAATGGCGGGGAGAAGGCCGACAGTTAGCCGTTTCTCCACACAAGCCCTTCGGAGCACCGTCTTGATGGAAGAACATATAGCGCTGCAAAAGAAGAACACAACTTTGTTAGTTAGTCCAAAAACTTAACATAAAATTTGGAAAATTATTTTTGGATAATTTGGCAAATTCCCCGGAAAAATTGGTCACTATACTACCAAAAATGTTAATAGGGAGTACTAAGGTCTTATCATCTATGAGAAATATTAACTATTTTGCAAAAAAAATAAAATTCAGGTATTCTCAGGCTTTTCTTGCTGTTTCAAGGTAAATTTTTTAACAGTAACAAATTGAAAATTAATTGAGTTTAAGGATTTTATCAAAACTGTTAAAATTAAGAACAATACACGCAAAAAGCATTGTGTAGATTTTTGTAGTCTTTTATCGATTGCACAATATTTCATTATCTGAAAATTACCTTTTAGCTGCCATTCCACTGAAGGTTTCAGCTTTTACTGGAACTACTGATTCTTTGTACATCTTGTTATTCAGTTTGATACTTTTGAATTCTAAATCACAAATTGTAGGCACTTTCACGGCTTTCCTCACGGGAATTGTCACAAACACTTCACACAGAGTCACAAATCCTTTGATGTAATCCAAATGTAGGTTCACAAACTGTTGAACTTATCAAAGTTTATGTCACAATGATTTCACAACTTTTATGAGGTAAACTTGCGTGGTCTTGCTCTGAACGATCTGGGCAGAATGTGGCGCTATGACGTTCTGACCTCTATATATACAGTTACACGCGCATGCGCGTCGCTTTGTCCATGTGCGCGTAGAACTTCGCCAGTGTTGAAGGGGATTCTCCGAATCGAGCTTGTGTTTTTCTCTGTGTTAGTAATTTGCGTATGTAGTGGCTGTGTTTACGCAAGTGTTCTTACGAGGTAAGTTGATGTGTGCGTTGGACAATACTCCTCGCAATCCGGCGGCATTCGGGTCGCAACGTGTTCGTTGAATGTCCAATTTCGGTGGCCTACCCTGCCCCCCGTTCTCGTTGAAACTGCGGCGCCAGAGGGGGCGTAACTGATATCGAAAGATTCCACATTATTAAAGGTTATCAACGGAGACTGGTTTGTGCGCGTTTTATCCGTGGCATTCGGAATTCCCGCTAGCTTGGGTTTTATTTGTTGGAGGAAACGGTGCGATTGCGTTAGTTACATATAATTGTTTTTAATTCGGGTTTGTATTCGCGGATACTGAATTTCACGGTTTTTTTGTACAACTTGTGATACCGGTAGTATAATTACTTTCGTAATCACGTTTCAACAGGAATGTGCTGTATGGCCCAGTTATCTTATCGCGTAGGTAGTCGAGTGGAGTTATCATTTGATGGTCCTAATAACTCTAGACAATTTACTCATTATCTTTGTTCAAATACGATAATTATGTACTTATGCGTTTCATTTTGTTACTATGAAAACTCTGACTCCAGCTTCAGGGGCTGGCTTTTATCCTGCCTAGCTTTTTGCACAATACGATCAGTTGAATCTAAAATTAAAAAATAAAGGTCACAACATTATATAACTCCAGAAAGGATTGTTTACGCTTTAAAACGGTAACCAATCTACGTCAGTGGTATTTAACAAAAGTTTTTTCCTTGAAAATATCCTTCTAAGAAGGAACCAGTAAATAAAAATATACATAATATGAGAATTCTGAGCTAAATCTTGGAAGAAATGTAGAGATACATATATTATTTGTGGATTAATGTCAGTTATTCCAAAACATCTTATCATGTCATGTTATTCGTAGAAAACGAAAGTCCTCAATTTCTTAATTCGTGTCGCGCAGTTTGTAGCCTTCAAATATCTTCAATGCGTTCCAAAAATTCGAATGTGCGCAGAACTTTGAATTGTTGACGTTCTATTTTCAAAAAACAAAACATGTAGCACTTTTCTTCGTTGTCTATAATGTATGTTGCGCAATATTATTTTATTCAATAACAAGATGTGGTATATGAGTTATGGTAAATTTTATGTAGATGATTGAATCATTTCTTCATTACATACCCATATTATTATTTTATGTTACGAAATAAACTTTTCATTGCAAGTGTAGCTTGCAATAATTATGTTTTTTTATGTAACATAACTGAATTGCGAACAAATAGGTCATAACAGTTCAAGTTTGACATAATTAATTAAGTTATGTAAATCAATTTCATTTAAAAGTTTGTTATTCTTATATGTTATGTATTTGTACTGGCAATAATATATACACATGATGCAACATTAACAATACTAAGTTTTTAACAAAAACTGGTTCAATCGAGTTTAATGAGTTAATTGTAACCATAGATTCAATTTTTTTTTATTTGAAAATCGAAGTCCATGGAGTGAAAGTTTTTTTTTGCATCTTATTTGTACTATGGCGCCAGAGAGCGAAACATGATTGAACTTGTAGCAGTAGTGTTGCGTTCAATGACCGGAGCAGGGAAGTCCAGGAATCGAGTAAACGTATCAAGGTAACCCCTAACAGAGGGGTCTTTTGTACTATCGCTTTTTCTTTCTCTCTAAAGGACAACGTACTTTGATAAAACAACAAATGGTGTTCTTATTTTTTTGTTACGAGGGTAACTTTGTACTGAAGACAGACAATGACCTACTAACCTTCTTGCATTGTCTGTGAACTTTGAATGTGTGCGTGTGCAATATAATTTTTTGATGTTTTAAGTTCAAATATTTTAGGATATTCTATATTAGTCTTTTTACTATTACTAGTTATAAACGCAAAAATCTATTTATATTTTTTGCGTTGCGGGTTCCAAGACAGTTTAACTTTTCCTAAGACTTTCCGAGTGTCATAAATCAGTGTGTTCGAGTCACTGCTATTAATCTTGGTGTATAGGAGTTATGAGGAGAAAGGAGGCGTGTCAGAGGGATTACTCCCAAAAAAACTCATAAAAGAAGATTTTTCAATACCTAGCAAAAAATAAAATGACATTTATCTATTACTAGCCAACCCACGCTTGGGCCTCCTATTGCGTTTTTGTAACATTCTTCATTGGTGCTCTGCTCCTATAGGTCTTAGCGTGATGAAATATAGCCTATAGCCTTCCTCGATAAATGGGTTATCTAACACTGAAATAATTTTGCAAATCGGACCAGTAGTTCCTGAGATTAGCGCGTTCAAACAAACAAACTCTTCAGCTTTATATAAACTAAGTATAGATGCCTACCTATTACAATGTATCTATCGCAAGTATTATAACTCTTACAGCAGAATTAATATTAATTGTGGCTTTAGTGACAAAGATCCTTAGGTTTTGTGGTATTATATAAATCAAATAATAATATTGACTAATAGATCAGTGAATCCGTTGTGCCAATAATAAAATAAATATTCTGTGGTTGTGATTCAAAATTATGTGATTATATTTGTTAATTATAACTCTAATTGTTCAATACAGTGCCCTTTTGTATTATCGCAAAAGTGATCACTTTGACTTGTATCTAGTTACACATTTTTTTAATGAAGAGTAGGACTTCTAGTTCTACGTATTCTCCAGAAGGTACTTGTTCTATTAATACAGTACACAGTGAGTTGCGTGAGCGTAGTTTTAAACCAACTTTGTGCAAACCACGCATGTGTGTTTGCCAAAAGGTTTTGCAGCGAATGTGTGGCCGCGTACCTTGGATACAATTATTGGCCATTCAATTCGTAGCCAAGCTTGGATTTAAATCATAATCCAATTTGAGGCGCCGGCATAAGACAGACTAGTTGACCCACACCCCCATGTCTGCGACTTCTATTGTATGTGTGTGCGTTATGCTATAATAGCGGGAAGATTTTGGTTTATTAAAAACAAAGGTTATATTGAGCAAACCTAAAAATAGACTCAGAAGTTGGAGGGGAGGGGGGGGGGGGGGCAATTCTTTCAGACATTGTTTTTATGAAACTGGGGGTGGCTATCGTAAGAGTAACTAAGGAAGTAATCTACGCAGGACTAGTAACAGTATCTCCTTTTTAAGAAGATACCTACGCCCCGAAGTGGACTTTTCAAATATAGTGTAATTTGTATAAATTATATCTAACTAATAATATAACGGATAAGCCGAGCAGTAATTCTATGAAAATAAATTCTCAACACGTATTTATTATCGAACGAGGTAATTTGTGTAAAACATACACGAATTGATATGTTAACATTAGTTCCGAGTATTCAAACAGGGAAATAAGTTGATGATTGCCATCAAAACAGTACGATTTCAGTCTAAATATCATATTGTTCCTGAATAATGAGGATAAACTAAACAGACAAATGTTAAACAAATGGGAGGTGGTCTTGTCCATAACATTTATTGCGAAATTGATAACAAGTTATAAATAAACATCCAGCATAATTGGATTGTCCCGTAACAAATAATAAGTTGTTTTTCAATCCAGTAATTACTTAGAACAAAACAAACAAATGTTGTTTGCAAACAATTCGGTTTAAAGCCATAAAAAAGTGCGTTCTTCTTTTAAAAATGTTTTTGACGGGAATTTTACGCGCCGTTTTCAATTTTTTTTTATGTAAGGAGTATGTATTGAGGTTGGTTTCTTAAAGTAAGATGTAAATATTTTTGCCACTTTGTAAACAAAATATATTGTAATCCTGTTAATTGTTATTGTAATTCCTGCCTCTTCGGGGATATAAACAAAAGTAGTAGACACTATAGTGTAATGAAATAAAAATGTTTACTCTGTCTGTTCATGCATTTCTTTATGTATTTTTTTTAATTTTTGCCACTGCAAAAGACATCCACTGCAGATTTTTTGGCAAAATGTGCTAACTAGGTAAAAAAATAAGAACATGAGTTTACTGGAGACCTCACTCTTCAAACCCTGGCAATTCTGGAGTGGAAGTACACAAAAGGGTGAAACACTAGTGTATCTTAGGTTGCAGAAGTCCATAGGCGATGATAATCACTTGCCATCAGGGACCTGCAGACCTGCTGTTATCCCTATTCCATAAAAAAACTAATGGGCACGCGTCTACCATAAACATTTTTTTTATCATTTCTATTAACTCATTAATTCGAATGTCCTTCACTTATTGCCCGTAAAACAAAAAACATTCCAATAAGCAATTAAAATGTATCCCAACTTTCAGAAAAAGTGAATCATCTAAATTCTAGTGAGCAACCCCTGTTCAATACAATATAATAGTTCCGTGGAATTTCTCGATGCATACTGAGTGGGACCTTGACATCGATACGACATGGATTAATCGATATGAAAGGTCAAAGGTACTTCATAAGTTTGAGTGTCAGTGACCGATGTATCAACCACTAGTGGAATTTTAAGTTCCTGTAGAGTAAGGTGGAGTAATATTATCGTTTAGAAACCTTGTTAGGAAATATTTCAATAGTTGTCGCTGAAAGAAGAATAAAAAATATGTAAAAAAAAAAAACGGTTTTTTTTTAAAATAATGTACTAAAAGCTAAAAAATAATTTGATAAAAATCTATACTAATATATAAAGCTGAAGAGTTTGTTTGTTTGTTTGAACACGCTAATCTCAGGAACCGCTGGTCCGATTTGAAAAATTCTTTCGGTGTTGGATAGTCCATTTATCGAGGAAGGCTATAGGGTATATATCATCACGCTACTACTAATAGGAGCGGAGCAGCAACGAAGAATGTTTCAAAAACGGGGGAAATTTTCACGCTACGGGCAATCTAAGCCGCAAACGAGGTTGCGTAGGTCAGCTAGTTCATTAATATAGCCGTTTTACATTACTTTTAATTTCAGCCATTAAATATTCAAAATATGATAAAGTTCAGTACGCTTTTTTGGAAAATAAAAGAATTACAGGTCGAGAAGTGGACTGTACAAGGTTGTTGATGATGATAAATCAAATTGATGTATACTAGTTCGAACTAGTTTTGTTGCGTAATCAGTTCAGAACGATGAACTAAGCCTCTAAACAAATTACTAATGGGGCATTATCGCAACGCTTTGAGTTTTTTTGTTTTGGCTTATCTGCTATTTACGAAGCTAATTTGTCCACAGATTATGTTGCAATGTTATTTGCACTTTCTCATTAGTCTGAGGTTTGTATGAATTTTTTTTTCATTTTTATAAGACTAGGGACCCAAAACAGTTTAAGAAAGAAGTTAATATTAATCCATTTTTAAACGACTTCAAAAAAAGGAGGAGGTTTCTCAATTATACCGTATATATATATATATTTTTATATTTTAGTATGACTAAATTCTTGGTGTGATGACGGATGAAGAATACAAGGTAGTAGAGCCACTCTGATTTCAGCACGGTAGGGCCGGCTCGACCGGGGCTGTACTACCCTCGCACAGAAGATCAACCTAAAATGACAGCGTTCGTGCTGGCGTGTTTCGTTGGTGAGTGCGTGACCTTTAACCGTGGGAGAGCCACGCTTTTTTTTTTTAATGATCTATCTACCAAAATGACTCTACTCTGCCTGACGGAAGCATAAGTAGAATCCAAAAGTGGTGGTCACTATCCTCAATGCGAACGTGGACATAGCAGAATAGTAACCCACACTATGGCGGCCTAGTAAGATGCTTTTTCACGCCCCGCTTAAAGGAACCGGGATCATAATGGGATGGAAACACGTACGGTGGCAGTGAGTTCCATGTTTTAATCGCTCGGCACAAGAAGGAAGAACCGAAACGTTGCGTTCGTGAGCGTATGTCTTCTACTCTAAAAGGGTGACTGCGAAGGCCAGCACCTGTTGTCCTGTAGAGGAATGGAGAAGGGGGGACCAGTTGGAAGAGCTCTTCAGAACACTCCCCATGATACAGGCGATAGAGGACTGCCATAGAGGCGATATCTCTTCGCAGCTGCAGAGGTTCGAGGAACTCGGTGGCTTCGGGACTACTGATGATGCGGACTGCTCGCCATTTTGTGTCCATTTCATTTTGTCTCTGATGTCCCCCCAAGATATAGTATACATATTGCCTGAGTTTTGGTTGTTAAAAAAAAAGAAATTGCAAGTAATATCTGTCATTTATTATTACATTTACTGTGGTTTTTTAGTATTATCTATCTAATCTTTAATAAACAAATTGTACGTGATCTGATTGTACTTTGGTGATATGATAAGTGAGTGATAGTGATGAAATAAGATAACCATTTTAAGTGATCTGCGCAAATCTCTAAAACCATAGATATTGTTCTTTTTGGGGTTCAAAGTTAGTACAAAGCAACGTTTTATAAGCACAGATAAAGGAAAATTGCAAAAAGCATACATTTTTAGTTGTATCATATAGCATTCCTAAAGGTTTGTACGGAACCCTCGGAACGCGAGTTCGACTCGCACTTGGATGTTTTTTTTTTAATTTTCTTTTGTACAAATCTCCTCCTTACTGTAATAAACACATATAAAATTACTATCCAATTTGGCGCAACCGGTCGTCGGTTATGTATTTTTATTTAAATAGTATTTTTTTTAGATTAGTCGTGCGTCGGAGTTGACACATAGTTTTTTTTTACTTTTTATTAGTTTATATCTCGCTATAAAGTTTTGTCGTATTGCGGACGCAATAATATGCTTGCGTAGGTAACATCACCGCTGTTATTACTTTTATTTCTCACAATAACGGCACCTAATTCCCTTAATAAACTGCTTACTAACGCAAATGTAGGATAATGTATGTTTACTATGGTATGTATATACTATGTAATACATTAAAACAAGGAATTCTTGTTTATATATAATTTGAATCTAGGAAGTGGCCTCAATGATTCTCAAGATATTTAGTTTCATGAGGGTTTCAGGGGTGATAAATCGATTTAGCTAGGATGCATTTTAAGAAATTTTACCAAATAAAAACATGACGGTACTTTCACTTAAATATGGAGGCTCCTTAAAATGAAAATAACCGATTAAAATGAAATTTTATATGGAGATATTTTGATTCTTGAGGCAGTATGTGGCATAATGGCATAGGATAACCGACAAACACACGGGCGGAGCCGAGGATAAAAGCTAGTGATGATATACGTAAATCGTATTTTTGTACACACATAATGATACTCATTAGGAAACAGATTTAGCCCTATACCACTGGCCAGACGAGTTAGAATAGGGTTCGTGTCAATTTTTTCTTCTTTTTCCAGTACTCTGTTGTCTAGCGTAGTACTTCCCTACATTTATATAAAGATGTCCTTATAAACACTAATATATGCATAAAATGGGTTGATAATGCATTACACTACAAAAAAATAAACCAATAGAACGCTTGTTAATTCGCAGAAAATATAAATGTCCATTTTTGGAATAAAAAACAGGTTTCCTGTTCTCAAATGTTGTTAAGTTCAGTCAAAACAATATTAAATACAATTAGGTATACTTTCGAGGTTGAATTGACGCCAGAGAATTAAAACGAGTTCACGTTTGACGTTTGACAATTTAAAAAGTAGGGATAATACTTGAGGAAAAGATGGACGTATTATTTTTTGGTATGTTTGTTTGACTAAAATATACATAAATAAAGTAACAATTTGAATATCTCTACATCTTATTTACGTAGTATAAAATAATAAAAAGATTAAAAAAACTGTAACTCGACTACTTACGTAAAAGCTTTTGATAAAATTTACATAGCCCATGTCACCCGGAACACTATTACGAATGTATTGACCTCACTCATTAAAATCATCAAAAACCCATAACGTCCAACTGCTGGGCTCGGGTCTCCTCTCTTGTTTATTAGGAGAGGGTTAAGGCCATACGTCCCCACGCTGACCGAGTGCGGGTTTGGAGACTGGCAACACATCGTTGTGGCTACGTCATCTTGCCATTGGATGTTTCTAAGCCGCCCAAAGGCCTCCAATTAAGCTTCACGACTGTTATCCTACGATAACAGCCGGGACCGACTGCTTAACGTGACCTCCGAATCACGGAGACGCTTATGGTAACATGCCACTAGCGGTCACCCATCTAGGTACCGACCGTGCCGTCGTTGCTTACCCTCGGTGATTGTTCGTGCAACTGAGCTATGAGCACCTCTCATTAAAATAGGTTCAGTATTTTAAGCGCTATGGTAGAACATACAAACATAATAATATATAGACTAGACTATTAAAACTACATATTACATTTGCTTTTGGCTTCGCTGTAGTATACGACTACGATACGAAATCCCTTTTTTTTTTATAGAATAGGCGGCAAGCGAGCAAACGTATGATGGTAAGCGATTAACGCCGTCCATGGACACCAGAGGCGTTACAAGTGTGTTGCCGGCCTTTGAGGAAGGGGATGGGGTATGGGCCTCCGGTATCGTCACTCACTAAACACAGCGAAAGGCGTCTGTGTCATCATCACACGTCTAAGATTCACGTCAATGTCTGTCTGTGTGTGTGTCTGTCTGTGGCATCGTAGCCCTTAAACGGATGAATCGATTCCGAGGCGTCTTTGTTTTCATTTCAAAGCCAGTTTCCTTGCGGTGGTTCTTATGTTTGGTGAATATCGGTCCAGCAGTATAGGAGTATCAGCATTTTACCTGAATCATGTAAGGCATTTTTGGCGTTTGATACTTGATTAAGTGCTTGCGTAGGGGGTTTTTTATTTTTTTATTTTAGCTTGTAGATATTGTAAAGAAGCAGAATTGCAATACTGCTAACGTAGCAGTCATCAGATCAGATATTTATGTAATAGAAAAGAGTGACAATTTGATTGATTTATTGAATGAATATTGTACGATAAAGTGTATTCATATGACAGAAGGGTGCCATGAGTCATACTATGTGTATTTTACACCAAGATTGTTGAAGGAAAAGGAAGGTCGTTATTAACCAGCTTCAAAAAAGGTGGAGTACTTTTTTTGTGCTTTTTTTTTCTCAGAACTTTCTACTGGGTGAACCGATTTTAATGATTCTGTTATCTTGGTTGATCAAAATGATTGTTTCCAGGGTTAGTTTGTGCACCTAACTTTACAATTATCTTACTGGTATAACCAAACTCACACATCTTTACATTCACGCAGGCAAACTTAAAAAAAAAAGAGATTTAAGGTCATCGCCATAGCCATCTGGATTAGCAAGCTGAAGTGGCAGTGGACTGGCCTGACTGACTGGATATTAGCTGCAGAACAGATAACCGTTGGAGTAAACGTGTTCTAGTGTGGGTACCGCGTCTTTGGAAACGTAACGTAGAACGTCCACAGGCCAGGTGGAGTGAGTGCGTTAGAAGGAGAAGTGCTGGAAGAAGCTGGATGCGAAAAGGTGAGGATCGAACCAAGTGGCGTACCATTGGAAAGCCCTATGTCCAACAGTGGACTGCAATACGCTGATGATGATGATGATCCGACTAATACATTCATAATTAAATTAAAATCTAGTTGTTGCCCACGGCTCCGCCCACACATATGTCGGTAGCCTATATGTTATTCTGATGTATAAGCTATATTACTGTAAAGTTTCATTCAAATCCGTTCAGTAGTTTTTGCGTGAAAGAGCAACAAACATCCTTCCATCCATCCATACTTACAAACTTTCGCGTTTATTATATTAGTAAGATTTGAAAGTAAATCTGTCTGTCTGTTATGCTTTCACGATTAAACATTGCATCGATTTCAATGAAATTTGCCATGGAGCTACTTTGATTCTTGAGAACGGACATAGGCTTTACCGCGGTAACCGACATTCCGAGTGGAGTCGCGATCAAAAGCTAGAAATTATATAAAATCGACAACTGAAAACTATAAAAACAAACAATCCGATTGTTTAAAAGTTAGGACCCACTCCCCTCTTTTCCCCAATTTGAGGGCGCCATTTTCAAAATGTATATAGCACTACCACGATCTTAATTATTGTAACGACACCTCACATGTTAAAATTATTCATCGCCGTTTGGGCTGTAGGTCGTGCCAAAGAAATGAACATTCATACAAACGCTCGAAAAACGCTACCCTCGTTCTAACGCAGTCGGGTCAAAATAAATTTCCACATTTCTCTTTTTACCAAATATTGTTAAAAACAATGAAAGAATTTTATTGACATATTAATACACATTATAGATATGAAGTGTCAAGCAAAGTCTCCGATATATACGTGAGATATAAATATCATAAAAATACCAGATCTCTTGAATACTATAATCCAATGTTATTTGTTTTCAATGTTTTGATGCACACAATAATAATAATAATCTGACATATGTCACGATTGGTTTAGCTGTTTTACATAATCTATACATCTATACAAATAAATAAAATTAGAGTGTCTGTTTGTAATATTAAAATAACCGCTTTTTACTAAATCCATATGTATGTATACAAGGTGTATTATACAAAATGTATTTAAAAAGAATTGTCTGTCTTTCTGTCTGTGTGTCTGTTTTTTCCGGGTAATCTCTGGAACTTTTTGACCGATTTTAAATTAGGCTACTTTTTTTAGAGTAACTTTGACCAGGGCTTTACTCGCGGTACGACGATAACCGCGGGTAACAGCTAGTATATAATAAACAAAGGCACAAGTATAGATAATCGTAATAAATAAACAAAGACCATTCGATTGACTGTGTGGTGACAAATTAAGTAGCTATACGGAATGTAAGTACCCCTATAAATCCCGTGGGTCTCGTAAGGAAGGAAATTACAGGACAGCTGTAACGGCACTGTAAACAGAAGGAAAACTTGAAACACATTTTAAACCAACCCGTCTGATTAACGTGATACCGCCTACGGTGAGGCTAAAACATCCTTTTTAAGAAGCAGCCTACGTCGAGCGTCGCGAAAGCGCTAGAAACAACCACGCAATAATCAATCTATATTCGACGCTATGCGTATCTATGTAAAGTTCATTAAACTGTGACTCAAGAAACAACGAGAACTTTCTAAGTTAGGCGAGCGTGGGTCGTGTGCCTGTAGTATTGATCTGGATTTCTGGAATAATCTTTCTTCGTAACAATGTACCTCGTAGTTTGTTTACTCCTTCGGGAATTACTAGTTTATTTTATATAACAGACCCACGCAACATCGTTTGCGTCTCCTATTGCCCGTAGAGTGATAATTTTTCCCCATTTTCGAAACATTTTTCATTGGTGCTCCGCTCCTATTGGTCTTAGCGTGATTATATATAGCCTTCCTCGATAAATGGGCTATCTAACACTGAAAGAATTGTTCAAATCAGACCAGATTAGCGCGTTCAAACAAACAAACTCTTCAGCTTTATATATTAGTATAGATGTATGGCATCGTCTTCATAGCCTTTATTATTCCCATGATTATTTGGGGTTAGTACTACTTTAATCGGTTTTGTCTTAAAATCAGTTTTTCCACGAGTTTGACATCGGACTTCCGCAACCCTGAGGGCGAACTGAATTCGAAGGATGAACTAATTGTCAATATTTTCGTGGACTCTGACTTCCAAATAGCGATTGGCATATATGTTTACGACATTTTGGACCGTCGACTTAACGTGCTCTCCGAGGCACGGCCGTGCCAAACGCCAATATTTTATTCTCCGGGTGGGTCGAATTTCTTTTTTATGACTCTGCTCTGCCTGATGGAAAGCATAAGCAGACTCCAAGAGTGGTGGTCACCATACTGCGAATGCAGACAATGCAACAATGCAGCATGGTGACCCACACCATGGCGGGCTAGTGATGCTTCTGCATCATTGGGCCTCCGGTCTCGCACTCACCAACGAAACACGACAGTATGATCGCTGTCATTTTACGTTGATTTTCTGTGCGAGGGTAGTACCGCCCCGTAAGTAAGAAACGTAACTTAGTAGTAGTTAGTAGTAAGTAAGTAAAGTAACTTGTAAGAAAAACCATACAACACTACCCGGGAATCCTTAAAAAGTAATGGAATAATTCACATGTATGTAAACTTTATAATTACTTCTTAGTAACAAGAAACATCTTAAGTATAAATCAAAGAAATGTGTTTCACAACAACTCACACACACAAGGTCATAGGTACATAATAATGAAGTGATAACAAGCCAGCTTCGCAATAATTAGCGTGTTCAGAATCGAACTTTGACCCACACGAGTGTTGCATGATTGAGAGTTGATAACAGTTTATAGTACGACTCGATCACGCCCACTACTTTGTTGATACAACATACGCATTTAAATTAAACTTACCTATTCTATTTCTCCTAGCATTTTTCACAAACTAAGTTGGCATCAACTCAACGTATAAAGAAAGAGCTGACCCACGCAACGCAACCTCGTTTGCGTCTGCTATTATGATTGCTCCTCGCGTGATAATTTTCCCCCGTTTTTGAAACATTTTTCATTGGTGCTCCGCTCCTATTGGACTTAGCGTGATGATATATAGCCTATAGCCTTCCTCGATAAATGGACTATCCAACACTGAAAGAATTTTTTAAATCGGACCAGCGGTTCCTGAGATTAGCGTGTTCAAACAAACAAACAAACAAACTCTTCAGCTTTATATATTAAAGTAGTAGCTGAACCCCGCGGTGTTACCCGCGGTTATTGTAGTAACGCCGCGGGACAAAGGTAGTCTAAAAAAAAGTAGGCTAAGTTACTCCCTGGATCAGCAGCTATCTGCCAGTGAAAGTCCCGTCAAAATCGGTCCAGCCGTTCCAGAGATTACCCGGAACAAACAGACAGACAGACAGACAGACCGACAGACAGACAGACAGACAGACAAAAAATTTTTAACTAAATTTTAGGTGTATGTACCGTGTATACATACATATGCATTTAGTAAAAAGCGGTTATATTAATAGTACAAACAGACACTCCAATTTTATATATTAGTATAGATAGATAAAGTTGAACTTGGGTTAGTTCTCGTGAAGCGACTGCCTGCACCTATCTTATTCATAGCGTGTCGACGGCAAATTTTCCAAGTCGATGTAACTTATTTAGCAGTCTGGATTTCTAGAACGCACTTTGATTGCATTGTGGGCGGCAGCCATCAGGCCCTTCGTCATGTAGGTGTAAAGTGGCATATTGAACCTGCTCGAATTTAGATATCGTCTAGAAAATCGCCTGTCCTTGGGTTGTAAAGATCAGGACAATCAGTACTTAGACGATAACGAAGCTTTGTATCAAACTGTAGTTGGCCTTTGTTCTGGGCTCCTAACATCCGTAGCGATTGCCAAAGACGTTCATATGGTGACCAGTACCGACGGTTTAACCACGGAGTGCATTAAGTTTAAAAATAAAATAAAAGTTGAACTATCGACATCATCCGACAATTTTTTTTAATTGTCGAAACCGTTAAATTATGACAATTTAAAATTTTACGAAAAAAGAAATGATGTACACATTTACTATCTAATATACCATCCAACTGTTTGCTGTAGCAAAGAAGATCAATAATCACAAAAACAAAAAAGCTACTTTAAGAACTAGACCAAATTAAAATGGGACCACACGGGAAGCACAAGCTTTCATTTTAAAAATAATCATCATAATCGGTTCACCCAGTCGGAAGTTATGAGGTAACAAACATTAAAAAAACACAGTCGAATTGATAACCTCCTCCTTTTTTAAGTCGGTTAAAAATCTTAATATTATCAAGCATTGTATTTCGTGTGGTTTATTTAAGTATAAATGTAGACGTATGTATATTTCTTAGGTAGGTACCTAAGGTACTCTTTATAGTTAAATAATTTGATGGATTTTGGCTTGGAAGTTTCGTTAGATTCCTCTTATGGTGGAGGAAAATATCCTTTATTTTTTTTTTTTTAATATTTCGGACATCTATCACACAAAGCCATCTAGTCCCAAGCTAAGCAGAGCTTGTGTTATGGGTACTAGACAACTGATACAAATACATATATACTTTTTTTTTTGTAAATACATACACATATTATACATAGAAAACACCCAAACTCCGAAACAAATATTTGTAGATCATACAAACATTTGGTCCGACCCGGGAATCGAACCCGAGACCTCACGATCAGCAGTCGCACACGTCAACCGCTAGACCAACGAGGCAGTCAGTTGTTGGTTAAGTACTCGTAGTATGAATACTGTCATTTCTTTACATTGTTGAAACTTGCATCTAATACTGCACAAAACCAGAGTTGGGAGAGGCTGGAAGTCTGTCATACAGGTCTGTCCTAGCCTAGCCAGTCTCTCACAAAGAAATATAGTAATTTGTCTAATGTTTGGTTCTTTTTGTAATTTTTTATGTAATGTACTATGTGAGAGAACAATAAAGTTATTATTATGAATTTTCACGGCAGAATATAGGCGTCGAGTTATTATTTATTTTATTTTATTGTTTAATTTCCATTGGCACGTGATAAAATGACGTCGAAATAGATTTATCTTATCATTTTTTTTGTTTAAACTGATAATGGTGCTCCGATCAGGTGATTAGCATATATACATACATAAATATTATTTTATATACATACTATGATACCACCTCTTCTGGCAACCCTCTTTGTGATATCACGTGAAGTTTATAAACATTAGATAAAGGTCTAATATTATCGTTATCAGCTTATCAATGCCGTTATCAGTAACTCAGTTATACATATTACAAATTACAAAATGATCTTAAATATGAATCAGTTCTGATATTATTTTTAACCGACTTCAAAAAAAGGAGGAGGTTTCTCAATTCGACCGTATATATATTGTTTTTTTATGTGTTCGTGGATAACTTCGTCGTTTATGAACCGATTTTGATGATTCTTTTTTTAATTTAAAGGAGATGTCCCGACGGTGGTACCATGATAAGGACAATAATATCTGATGATGGCATCCAAGAGAAATCGAGTCGAACCTTGAAGTCGGTTTTATTTTTTGTTAAAATTGTACTTGTTTTAGATACTTCGTTATGAGAGGGAAATCGATATTTGTTTATTATTTTGACCTGTCACAACATGAAAACAGAAGAAAAGGGAATTAGTGCTACTACCCAAAAAAACTATTGGTATTAATAAATTAAAATAAATATTTCGAACAACGCCGTGTAGATTCAAATTACGCAGAGTTTGTACTATGAAAGCTATAGATTGATTGATAGAATACTTATGTACATTTTCTTTATAAGTACATACAAAATATTCAGTTGATCTACTATACGAATCTATACTAATATTATAAAGCTGAAGAGTATGTTTGTTTGTTTGACCGCGCTAATCTCAGGAACTATTGTTCCGATTTAAAAAATTCTTTCAGTGTTAGATAGCCCATTTATCGAGGGAGGCTATAGGCTATATATCATTACTCTAAGACCTACAGGAGCGGAGCACCAATTAAAAATGTTTCAAAAAGGAGGGAAAATTATCACGCTGCGGGTAATAGGAGACGCAAACGAGGTTGCGTGGGTAGGCTAGTTATAACATATTCTTATAACTTAAAATGTTAATGTCATAAAAAGAAGTGGACCTCTTATTATGTCATTTAATAATAATAATAATAATAAAACCCACTTACTCTACAAATCTGGTAGTGCCATGGATCCCAAAAACTTTAGGCCCATAACTTGCTTACCAACCTTATATAAACTTCTGACATCTATTCTGAGACTCAAAATTACTACACACATTAATCAGAATTCGATACTTTCTGTTTCTCAGAATGGATGTAGAAGTGGAACCCGTGGCACTAAAGAGCTCCTTATCATAGACATGACCATTAGCCAGCAGGTGCGTCGTAATCGCAAGAACCTGGCGACATGCTGGATAGATTACAAGAAGGCTTATGACTCGGTTCCACATACATGGCTTTTGAAGGTGCTTGAGTTGTATAAAATTGATACAACTCTGTGCACTTTCTTAAAGTCGTGTATGGGGCAATGGAGAACAGTACTTCGCTATCCTGGATGTCGTCAGACTGCGGTAAACGATGTACCAATAAAGATCGAGCGGGGCATATTTCAAGGTGACAGTCTGAGTCCCTTGTGGTTTTGCCTGGCTTTGAACCCTCTAAGTACTTTATTAGAGAGTTCAGGGTTAGGCTATAGGTTGCAGAAAGACGCTGCACTTATATCTCACCTCTTTTATATGGATGATTTGAAACTATTTGCCCCTACTAAATTACAATTGACAGCGTTACTAAGGGTTACGGAAAACTTTAGTAATTCTATCAAAATGGAATTTTGTGTAGACAAATGTGCTGTCATGCATGTAAAGAAAGGTGTGATTGTGGAATCTGAAGGAATAGAGCTTTCAGATTCCACAAAACTCAGATTTCTGTCTGCAACCGAAACTTACAAATATCTAGGTTTTTCACAGTCCTTAGGAATACCAGAACCTGACATGAAACAGTCGTTGCGGGAACGCTTCTTTGGCCGCCTGAAAAAAGTACTTAAAAGTCTTTTATCAGGCGGTAACAAGGTGCGAGCCTACAATGGTTGGGTCATGCCGGTTCTGATGTATTCCTTTGGTATACTTAGATGGACTCAGACCGAATTAGATGCCATAGACAGGAGAGTCCGTACACTGCTGACTGCATTTCGAATGCATCACCCACGTTCATCGGTTATGAGATTGTATATCCCGCGAAAGCTTGGGGGTCGTGGTCTATTAAATGCCAAGACCCTACACAATCGCGAGATATACAATCTTAGAGAATATTTCCTTCATACTGATGTGGGAGTGCATCGCAGTGTAGTTACAGTGGATACCGGACTCACTCCGCTCGCTTTGGCTAAAGAGAATTGGCGCAAACCTGTAGTACTTAGTACTAATGATCGCAGGGAGGTATGGAAGGGCAAAGAACTTCATGGTCGATTTTATCGGGCCCTTAATGGGCCTGATATAGATTTTAAAGCATCTACGTCCTGGCTACGGTATGGTGATCTCTTCGGAGAAACCGAAGGTTTTGTTTGTGCGATTATGGACGAAGTTATCATGACGAATAACTATCGGAAATATATCCTGAAGGATGGTACGGTCGACATCTGTCGGGCATGTCACCGTCCTGGAGAATCTATCAGGCATATTATTTCTGGTTGTTCTCGTCTTGCTAACGGCGAATATTTGCACAGACACAACCAAGTAGCCAGGATTGTACATCAACAACTTGCCCTTAAATACCATCTTGTGAGTTCAGAGGTGCCATACTACAGATATGTGCCCGACCCAGTTCTCGAGAATGGTCGTGCTACGTTATATTGGGATCGATCTATTATCACAGATAGGACTATTGTTGCCAATAAGCCTGATATTGTGGTGATAGATCGATTGGAGCGCCGCGCAATGATTGTCGATATCGCCGTTCCTCATGACGAGAATCTCGTGAAAGTCGAAAAAGAAAAACAAATAAAATATTTGGATTTATCTCACGAGATTGTCGATATGTGGAATGTGGATTCAGCGATCATTGTTCCGATAGTCGTTTCTGCTCACGGATTGACAGCCAAGAGCCTCGACCAACACCTTAAGAGGCTCACGTTGGAGGGCTGGATCAAGGGTCTGATGCAGAAGGCAGTCCTTCTTGACACGGCACGTATAGTGAGGAGGTTCCTGTCTTTGGAGCCCTAACCACCGGTTTCTTGGTCCCTGTACCCGAAGTCGGTGGTTTACTATTTTTTATATTTTTAAATGTATTTGTTTTTTATATTTATATTTAAAAATGTAAATAATATGTATTTATAATTGTAATAAAGAGAATAATAATAAATTCTTTATTGCAGCAAATTACATTCAACAATATAAATATAAGCCCTGACTCCCAAACTAGCGTGAGCTGTATGTTGGGAGCCAGTATCTTCCCAAGTATAAATTACACAGTTACAAATATGTTTGTTGCATAGTGGTTCAAATATAAGCAGTAGATTCATACATTAGATCTAGCATTAACAACAATAACAATGTAATAATACTTCTGAATAACAATTAGTTGTACAGTTGTAGTGCAACAACATTTAGTTGAACATTTTCATTTTTTGAAGAGAAAACTTCTTTAGCGGCGGTGTGAGCTTTGGCAATATTTTGGGATGGGTCAAATTTGTTAAACTCGCGTCAGTACACGTCGCGTCCGGACACGTGACCTGATTTCTTGCGCGACTGTCCATGGTGACAGCTGATGGCTCGACTGTCTAATACTGTCAATAATACCTGGAACTCACTACCGGCATACGTGTTTCCTTCCCGCTATGATCCCGGGTCCTTTAAGCGGGGCGTTAAAAGCATCTCACCAAGCCGCCATAGTGCGGGTCGCCATGCTGCTTTGTGCTTATTCGCAATGAGGATGGTGACCACCACTCTTGGATTCTACCCATGCTTTCCATAAGGCAGGGCAGAGTCATTTCGGCAACTCACTAAAAAAAAAAAAATATGACATGATCTGTAATATGTTTATACTGAATAGCATTAACGTACGTAATGTCTCGCTCGATGGCCTTAACCTATTTTTAAGATTACAAAAAGAATTTTTTACTTATTTTTATCGCATATTTTATTTAAAGAGCAAAGGGGTTCACTTCAGGTGAGCTGAAACAACTGTTTGTTTAGAGTTTTGAGTTTTCACTTCTGTCGGCAGTTCTCATGACTGCTTTGTGTTTATTTTTTAATTGACCTTAAGTAATTAATCAAGTACCATCAATTCAACCAATTCAACAATCAATAGAACTATTGAAATTGCAAATGGCGAAGACATGGCTACAATACACATTTACCAAAAACTTTCAAATTTAGAATATCCTCCTTTTCAAAATTATTAAAAAAAACCGGTTTGAATTTAGAACGACAAAATAATAAGATTGGCAACCTAAGAAAAATACATTGCACGTAGGACTCTTCTGGGGATATGAAATTACTCGGTGTGGGTGTTCCCCAGAGTAGGGCTTGAGGCTGGACATTAGGAGTGGTTTTTTAATGTAAAATTACATACTCCAGGCTCTTGCGTCTTCATGGAGCTAGAGATCCGAAGGGATTTTCAATTTCATCAACGGAAATAAAATCCTACAAGTGAAACATTTAAACTAAAAACATTAGTGATTTGACCTTACTATGACGTAGTAATTAAGAAGACAAATATTTTATTCCAATATGCCATATCTCGAACACACCTCTTTTATCAGATTTGATAATGGTAGTCATTACTAACGAAAAAAAACTTTATGCTTTATCACATAAGAGTTACTTTCAGGTATAATTTGATGAAAATACTGCGCAGTTGTCAAAAGTTCGTGAAATTCCACTGGCGATTTTAGGGGTTCGATAAAATATTTGGAGCAGGTTAGGTCATAAATCTATTGTTTTTACGAAATTCCATGTCAAAGTATTATGTACTTTATTCCCTTCGATTTAAAAACCATTAACGGTTTTCAATAATCTATCCAGTTTTAACTAGAGAGAGGTTATTGAAAGCATTCATAATTTGCAATAAAAAGAATATGTGTTTGTTCTTTTTTGACAATTCGAACTTGTCAAAAAAAAAACAGTGTATTTTATTTAAAGTCTCAATCATCAATCGATTCAATCATCTATACTCTACATATCTATAGAAATAAATAAAATTGAAGTGTCTGTTTCTAATTTTAATTATCATATTCCTTTTATTTTTACCCGACTACGGCAAAGCCAAAGGAGGGTTATGATTTTGACAGGCTATGTATGTATGTATGTATGTATGTATGTATGTATGTATGTATGTATGTATGTATGTATGTATGTATGTATGTATGTATGTATGTATGTATGTATGTTAATTTGTTCCCTCCTAGCTCCTTAACTACTCATTAGATTTGTACAAATGAGGTGTCTCTAGAAGCGTCGTGATCGTCTTCTGGTTATAGGCTGTATGACGTGTCACTGAAGCTAATGTGGCGCCCTCTAGCCGACATAAAGTACGGTATTAAAAAATAAATTTGAGATAAATATGCCGTGTTTGGTATCATTGGAAAGGGCGTTACTTGTACATTTCAATAATACATATATTATTAGCATTTGTTCGTGACCTTGTCCGTATTTATTCGATAAGTGTGATATTTCTATGGTATACTTATTTGTTCCCTCATTCTTTCTAAACTAGTCAGAATAAGACAAATAAGGTATCGTTAGAAGCGTCTTGATTGCCCGTTGATAACAGGGTATATGACGTGTCATTGAATCTAATGTGGCGCCCTCTAGCCGACGTAAAGTAGTGTATTAAAAAATAAATATGAGAGAAATATGCCGTGTTTGGTATTATACAAAAGGGCGTTACTTGTAGATTTCAAAAATATATATATTATTAGCATTTTCTCGTGACTTTGTCCGTATTTATTCAATAATTGTGAAATTTCTGTGGTATCAATTTAAAATATACTTTGCAAAGAAATTAGTATTATAGAGGCACCAAAACATTTTAAATAAAAAAAAGTAAAAACTAAAACCCAACTACGACAAAAAACGACGCTGAAAAAGTATGAAACAAGTTTCAAAAGCCGTAGTCACGCGTTGTTAAAGTGATATGTACCATATGGAACATTACACTACATGGACTACGGCTTTTGAAACTTATTAATGTACCATAGTCCACATCACTTTAACAACGCGTGACTACGGCTTTTGAAACTTGTTTCATACTTTTTCAGCGTCGTTTTTTGTCGTAGTTGGGTTTTAGTTTTTACTTTTTTTTATTTAGTTTTCTATTCACAACACTAGCCGACCCACGCAACCTCGTTTGCGTCTTCTATTGCCCGTAGCGTGATAATTTTCCCCCGTTTTTGAAACATTCTCCATTGGTGCTCCGCTCCTTTTGGTCTTAGCGTGATGATTTATAGCATATAGCCTTCCTCGATAAATGTACTAACCAACACTGAAATATTTTTTCAAATCGGACCAGCGGTTCCTGAGATTATCGCGTTCAAACAAGTAAACAAACTCTTCAGCTTTATATATTAGTATAGATACGATTTAACTGTGACAAATTTCATACTCCTCCATGCGTATAGTTTCCGTAAAAAGGAGTACAAGTTTTTATATCACGTGTCTAGTAATGTTTATGTGATCTAATATATAAAATTCTCGTGTCACAGTTTTCGTTGCCATACTCCTCCGAAACGGCTTGACCGATTCTCATGAAACTTTGTGAGCATATTGAGTAGGTCTGAGAATCGGCCAACATCTATTTTTCATCCCCCTAAATGGTAAGGGTCACCCATCCTTAAAAAAAAATTATAGCAAAACGACGTTTGCCGGGGCAGCTAGTATACATATAAATGCTTCGAAGTGACAGAAAATCCCCGCTTTATCAGAATATCAAGACTGTGAATTCCTGACACTTGTACAACATACAATTGCAGATAAAATTGTAATAATGACTCGACCATTTTGTTGATTCATATTATATGTTGTTCTATTTAAAAACAAATGTTACTTTTTGATAGAATTTTATGTAAGTTACACTTCGCGTTACAGTAAAAAGTAACAGAATTTGAGAGTTCTGCTTTTGAAATTCACTTCTATTCACATCACATCACATCACACTAATATATAAGGGCGAAAGTTTGTGAGTGTGTATGTTTGTTACTTCTTCACGCAAAAGCTACTGAACGGATTTGGATGAAACTTTACAGTGATAGATCTTGTACATCGGAATAACACATAGGCTACTATTTAACGCGATAATCGACATACACGCGGGCGGAGTCGCGGGCAACAGCTTGTATAATCTAAATAAATCAATTCAATTGCTGTTCGTTTGTCTCGCAAAAACTTGTAAACGGCTGGGCCGATTTAGCTGATTTTAGTTTTGAAATGTTTGTCGTAGTCCAGGGAAGGTTTAAACGGTGAAAAATTTAAAATAACTTGAAAATCCAAATGTCAAGTATACGAAGTAGCGGGAACAGCTAGTATTATTATAAAACAAAGTCCTCCGCTGCGTATGATCACAAGAAACTCAGAAGCCACTGCACGGATTACGATGGTTTTCGTACATAATTTCTTAAATTTTTGAGTATATTGGCTAAAATATAACGATGTTTGCAGAAGATGTCCGAAAACATTTGTTCTAAGCGTTCTGACTAATCTCAGGAACGACTGGCCTGATTTTGACGGGACTTTTACTGACGACAGTACGTTTTAGTTAATAGACTACTATTACTACAAGTTTTAACAAATTATAATTGAACAAATTTTTCAATATTAGTTTTAGTAGTTTTAGTATTTGTTGTACAAATGTTGGCAAAAACTGATGTATTACCAGCGTAGACAGATTATTTTTAATCAAATCGGGATTTTGAGACTTTTGTAAAAAAACTAGGATTCTTTCAAACATAGCAACTTTTAGACAAAGCAATAAAACGTATACGATACACGAGTAAATGACCAAGAAAAAGTCATTTGCAATATTGCAATATTTTTGTTAGTAAGTGCCATTTCCTATTTGCTAACTTCTATTTGGGGATCCGTCCAGTTATCTCAGCGTTATAAGCGGGACAAAACCTGTACATATTACAATTTTAATTATAAAAGCGGGACGTCTGGCAACGTTGTTAATCTATTACATCAAAATTAATGCCGTTTACAAATCGGAAAATGACTAATTAAGTTTACTTAGCAACCTTTTTTCGATAAGTAAGCCTTTTAACTTTATCTTTTAGTTTTTTTCCATAATATGCATATACTAGTTACCTTTATAAGCTTTCCCAGATTTAGTACATTACATATGTATATTTTAATAATCAGGCAGCTAACAATCATCTTTCTAAATACATGCTTATTATAGAAAAGTTGTTGTTGATCAGGCAAAGTCCCGTCAAAATCGATCCAGCGGCTCCAGAGATTACCAAAACAAACAGACAGACAGACAGACAAAAATTGAAATAAATGTTATTTTTATATATGTACCGTGTATACTTACGCATTTAGTAAAAAGCGGTTATTTTAATATTACAAACAGACACTCCACTTTTACTTATTTGTTTAGGTATAATATATAGATTAGAATGGATGGATGCAGATTCAATGACCTACATACATATAGATATATTAAGGATTGTTATCGGAGAAATGTATGATGAAATTGCCATTGTTGTTACACCAAGTGATGTTTCCAGTTTGTCACGAAAAGCTGCGCAATTTCCCTAATCAATGTGCAAACCAAATTGATACAGATAATTCTTTTGTTCCCCTTTATAACCTACAAAGCCATTACAAAGCAATCAAATTAATTTTCACACAACTGGATTGTGTTCTATTTTATCTAACGGGTGTGTTGGTCTATTAAAGTGTTTTTGATCATAATATTTATATATTATTTATTTGTTCTTATTTTAGTTTACAAGTTGATTTTCTTAAGTCGCGTTGCGTGTACCAAAAAGTACTTTGGTAGAACACAATCTCATGAGTTCGCGTCACCGACCATGTAACTTTAATTTAAACATTATGAACTAATTTTACTCATTAATTTTACAAATTACATTCAAAGTTATAAGTTTTCACTTCTATCGGGAGTCCTTGTGACTGCCAATTTTTTTACTCCTTAGGGTTAAAATAAGGGTTTTATGGAAGTAGGTCACTTTCGAAGTTAGAAATATGAAATAGGAAATAACCACGCGAGTGAAACCGTGGCAACAGCTAGCCTCGTTTAAAATTTCTGTCAATCAGTGTTACGTAGTTTAACTTTGTACAACGTGGCGCTTCTGACGTGTTCAATCAAACATTTCCCCTCTCTAAAAGGAATTCAGAGTTTTAAAATTTCTGGACTTAAATCTTCAGTAGTTGTAAACTTGACTGAGTTTTTTAAACATTTTGCATTTGCGCCAATTTTAATACTCTGTGTTATGTAGCGTCACTTTGTACGACGTGGCGCTTCTGACGTGTTCAATCAAGGACGTTATTTACATTATTTTCTGTTTATAAAAGGAATTCAGAGTTTTAAAATGTCTGGTCTAAAATTTTTTGTGATTGTAAACTTGGCTGAGTTTTTTAAACCTTTTGCATTTGCGCTAATTTCAATACTCTGTGTTATGTAGCGTCACTTTGTACAACGTGGCGCTTCTGACGTGTTCAATTAAAGACGCTATTTACATTATTTTCTCTCTCTGAAAGGAATTCAGAGTTAACATTTCTGGTCTAAAATCTTAAATAATTGTAAACTTGGCTGAGTATTTTAAACCTTTTTATTTGGGGCAATTTTAATACTCTGTGTTATGTAGCGTCACTTTGTACAACGTGGGGCTTCTGAGGTGTTCAATCAAAGATGCTATTTACGTCATTTTCTCTCTCTAAAAGGAATTCAGAGTTTTAAAATTTCTGGTCTAAAATCTTTAGTAATTGCAATGACACGTAGTATATATTTCGTCAGTGGTAATTGTAAACTTGGCTGACTTTCTTAAATCTTTTCCTTTGCGACTATTTACATACTCTGTGTTATGTAACGTTACTTCGTACAACGTTTGGGTGACCATTTCTATAGAAACAATATTCTCGAAAGTTTACTTACTAATTTATTAAGTGGTACCGACGGTTTAACGTCCTCTCAAAGTTACAAATGGTCACCCATCCATAAATTGACCTGACTAGAATTATTTAACCTTGCAATATGTTAAAAGCTATTGCGTATTGTCAGACAGTACAACGTGGCGCTTCTGACGTGTCGAACTTAACAAGTTCCGATATGGCGGGAATGATGCAACATACATACACAATTAAAACAATAACAAAGCCTTCATTGTAGGTGCTTTACATATTTATTTCGGTAGTCATTGTTGTTAATTATTTTAAGCAACTTCGAAAAAGGAGAAGGTTATCAATTCGACTGTATTTTTTAATGTTTGTTAGCTCATAACTTTTGACTGGGTGAACCGATATAAGGCTGGTGATCCCGAGTGGTCCCATTTCAATTTGATCCAGTTCTTGAAGTCTTTTTTGTTGAATTTGTTAAGGTTAGTAAGACAAACAGATCCTTACGATACAGTTATGTTATTATCAATTAATGATAGTTATCAAATCAGCATATTGCCGTCCATTGCTTAGCGAAGGTCCTCCAAGAAGTGCCAACTATCCGGGTCTTGAGCAGTCAGAATCCGTTCGCTGTCACCCACTTTCTTATAAAATCATCGCTCCATCGTGCAGTTATACTTACCGGGTCCCAACTCTTAAGGCCCGTATTCACTTTGATTAGTGCGAGTGCAGGTGTGAAGTGCAGGTAATCGATGATTGGTAGAAAATACGTGTGGACAGCGAATTCCCTCATTTTTTTTCTAATTATATTACGGTTAATTAAAGGAACAAATCTGTTTTAGTATCTTTAACCCCCTCCTAACTAAAACCTGGCTACGCCCATGTTGTCAGATATTTGCAGTTGTTGCAAAGGGGTTGACTCATTTTGCAAAGCGACTACTAATCCCTAATAAATTATTTTATCTGGACTATTAATAGTAATCGATAACACTAATTAATGCATCTGATTAGACAGAGATAAATCGCGATAATGTTGGATTACTAATTACGGAGCTTAGCTAAAAACATTTTAAAAGCTAAGGTCAAATATCCTTCTTTGAACCCTTCCAAAGAAGGGAATCAAGGGAAAATATTATTCAGGAAGCATCGATAAAAATCGGCAAGGTGCGAATCGGACGTGCGCAGGAAGGGTTCCGTACCACCATCTATACATTTCGTGATTTTTTGCTCGTCGGATTAGCAATAAAAGCGTTTATTTTGTATTTTTACGAAACATTTTTTATACCTATACATATACCTATGTTCTAAACTTTCCTTGAAACCTAACCTAAAAGATGGTGAAAACCGTATTTTTAACCGACCGAAAGGAGGAGGTTTTATAGTCTATTTTTTTCTTCAGTAGTATAAAAGATATAGTTATAGAGAACGGGTCCAACTTTGTTATATACTATGTAAAGATAATATTATACAGCAATAAAGTACTTGAGACTGAAGCAAAACAATTTTTTCTTAGTTTATTGTTGCTTAATGCGAGTAAATATTTCACATTTATATCATTTAAATGTGTCTTTCATCATCTCTGTGTTGGCAACGACAACGTTGAAAGTTCCACGTCTACAATTGTGACGATATATTACCTGCAATACGCCGTAGTACATAGTAGCTGAGCCCCGCGGTTTTACCCGCGGTACAACAACAAACATACAACAACAAACGCGGGTAACGACGCAGGGTGAAGCTAGTATAAAAAAATGGGTCAAATGCGAGTCGGACTCGCGCACGTAGGGTTTCGTACTATTATTCATACATTTTTACCGTTGTTGCCGTTATAAAAATCGAGCAAAAACAAGCAAAAAAATCACGTTTGTTGTATGGGAGCCTCCTTATATTTATTTTATTCTGTTTTTTCAGCATTTGTTATTATAGTGGCAACAAAAGTACATCGTCTCTTAAAATTTCAACTGTCTAACTATCACGATTCATGAGATACAGCCTGGGGACGACGGACAGACATACGTACAGCGAAGTCTTAGTAATAGGGTCCCGTTTTCCCCTTTGTGTACGGAACCCTAAAAATAACACAAACATACATAATATAACATTAATCATGAGGACAATTGAGTGCAACCGTTTTAAATTACAAATCTTAAATTTGTTTGTTGTTTTCAAACTGCGATATATTTTAGATTTATGTGTCCTCAATTGAGGACATCAGGTCTGAAATAGATCGACACAAACATGTGCTGAATTGTCAAGGTAAATTAGGTGAACACACCAAAATCTACTGCCTGCGTCGATCTATAACTTCCAGTTTCCAATGATATCATATGTTTGTTGCTAAAGTCGTCTTTTACAACACTACGGTACGCATTTGGATGATGACATTCCATTATTCCTTATCCATCATCAGCATCACACAGATCGATTGATCGTAGTTTAAGCGTTAATCAAATCATACTTGAAGCCATATGCGATTGAAACCAGTCTCTTCTCGAACTCAACGCTGTCGAAAACAGAAAGACGTAATCACCATTATGTATGTTTGTCAATTTAGACTTTATACTGAGTTTATTAATATCAAATTTGTAGTGATTATTATACATTAGAAGACATATAGCTATTTGAAGTGGAACGCGAAGATTAGGTATAGACATGTGTATAAATAAACTGTTAAAGTTGCTCAATAAATTGTTTGTATTGCAATATTGTTACACCATTTGTGTATGAATCGGCGAAACGTAATATTAATAGTACTTATAAATAATTACTTTTAGATATGTAGGTAATAGCTATTAAATAACTGTTATATTGTTATATAATTAAAATAGCAATTATTTTTGATTGGGTTATAATTCCATTCCAAAATAAAATAAAGTAATTGTGAAGGCCTAATTGTTTTTGCTATATAAAATAAATTTCGGACACTAATTATAACATTAGCTATCTGTTAGTGAAAATCCGGTGGAATTTCGCCGACTCATTATCATTAATAGGCTAGAATAGTACTAATGGACACTGCTTGTTTAAAAAGGTTTACACACTCGGTGAAACACAGCGCAAGCGCTATTTCAAACTGGTTTTCTGTGAGACCGTGGTATCACTCCGGTCGAGCCGGCCCATTCATGCCGAAGCGTGACTCTCCTACGCTTTGGTTCCATGACACTAGTGATTCAAAGCGTAGGTAGGCAAATATTGACAAAGCACCCATTCCGCAATGATTATTTTTATGTTGTAAACAGATACCTACTGAAATTTTATAACCTATGTATTTGTAACAAAAAAAAACAACTTCAAGAACTAGACCAAATTGAAATGGGACCACACGGGAAGCACCAGCTTTCAAAAATCATCAAAATCGAATCACTCAGTCGAAAGTTCTGAGGTAACAAACATTAAAAATACAGTCGAATTGAGAATCTCCTCCTATAACCTATAATAAACTACGTAGCAATAGAAACAAATACTTCACAAAACTCCTTGATGTCCTACTTACTTTCTGCGTGTAAACATAGACGGCCTTGTTACCAAAATAACATTATCGTACTGACATTCTTAAACAGACAGCTGTTTGTGAAGGATTTAATTCGTCACAAAAATAAACTCGTTTATATCACAACTGGTTTTCAACCAAACTTCAAACTTTTACTAACATTTGTTTTTTTATTTATTTTTACTTATTTATCTTTATTGTACACACATAATAGACATAAAAAAGAGAATAACAACATACGAACGTGACAATTGGCGGTCTTATCGCTCATGGCGATCTCTTACAGAGATATCTATACTAATATATAAAGCTGAAGAGTTTGTTTGTTTGTATGTTTGAACATGCTAATCTCAGGAACCGCTGGTATATAATAATAATATAATAGGAGCGGAGCACCAATAAAAAATGTTTCAAAAACGGGGGAAAATTATCACGCTACGGGCAATAAGAGACGTAAACGAAGTTGCGTGGGTCAGCTAGTATTTGATATTTGTATACCTGTTACCCGGGTCATTATTACGAATCTATTGACATTTCATTCATTAAAATCGGTTCAGTAGTTAAGCGCTACGGCGGAACATACACACTATAAGTGTATCCAATCGTTTATTTAACTTTTGACAGCTCTAATACTTAATCAAATAGTGATACCCTGACCCGTTACCGATTCGATTTCTTTTATCGATCGATTTTGTACATGAAGAAGTTTTAATCGATTTAACACACTCATTGTTTTACCGATAATTTCGTAATTTTATCGATTATTAAACCGCAACACCGGACGCGTAGCGGACATTTTGTAGTTGTCATAATTCACATTTTCATACGTCGAGTTGAGTATTTTTATTCCTCCGTATTGATTTATTTGTGAATTCTCACGTTTGGTTGAGTTGAGCGTATCGTCCCTCCCTTCGTTACTGTCAAAATGCCAAAAATTAAGGTGCTCAAAGGACAAACAAGAGAGTTTGTCTTGCGACTTCGTGAATACTTTGAAAAGGAAAGCTGTAATAATGGGCCTCTTATATCAGTGACTCAAGTTTAGAGACCGTGTGATTTGATATAAAATATAATCACAATAATGTTATTGTATGTTTTATTAATATAATCGATAATCGATTTATTTCAAACCCGTTTTTATAGTCTGTGGTCATTCATTATGAATGACACATCTCTAAGTGGGCGGAGCCCGTCCATGAAGTACAGTATTCCCTCTAGTACATTGATCAAAAATTATTACAAAACTTTATGTGCATGATCTGTCAAAAGTTAAATAAACGATTGGACGCACTTATAGTATTATTCCTTTGACTTCGCGGTAGTCGGTTAATGATATGGGATTTCGGGATTTAGGTATCAATGCAGGTAAATGTATAACTTCGTATTATCTGTCTTGAAAATTAATACAAGAGAGAGAGATAGAGAGATGGTCTACTGCTGCTATCTATACTAATACATCAAGAGTTTGTTGGGTTGACCACTCTTATTTGAAGAACTACTGGTTTCGTTTGGAAAGTTTTTTAATACTAGCTGACCCACTAACATTCTTCATTAGTGCTCCGCTGCTGTAAGTCTTAGCGTGATGATATACATATAGCCTATAGCCTTCCTCAATAAATGGTCTATCTAACATTGAAAAATTTTTTCAAATCGGACGATTAGTTCCTGAGATTAGCGCGTTCAAACAAACTCTTCAGCTTTATATATTAGTATAGATTAAGTTATCGAGCAAGGTAAGGCTCAGCAAGCTTATACTTTACTAGCCGACCCACGCAACCTCGTTTGCGCCTTATATTGCCCGTAGCGTGAAAATTTCTCCCGTTTTTGAAACATTCTTCATTGTTGCTCCGCTCCTATTAGTAGTAGCGTGATGATATATACCCTATAGCCTTCCTCGATAAATGGGCTATCTAACACTGAAAGAATTTTTCAAATCGGACCAGCGGTTCCTGAGATTAGCGTGTTCAAACAAACAAACAAACAAACTCTTCAGGTTTATATATTAGTATAGAAGTATAGATATTATGGCGTATTGCAGGTAATATATCGTCACAATTGTAGACGTGGAACTTTCAACGTTGTCGTTACCAACACAGATATGATGAAAGACACATTTAAATGATATAAATGTAAAATATTTACCCGCATTAAGCAACTATTCAGTAAGAAAAAATTGTGTTTCTTTAGTATTAACTGCTTTATTGCTGTATTAGATTATCTTTACATAGTATAAACAAAGTCGGACCCGCTGTCTATAACCAGATCTTTTGAACTGGACTATGAACTCTCCTACTTTTTTGAGGTTGGTTTAAAATACAATTTTCACCCAGGTTAGGTTCTAAGGAATGTTTAGATAGAACATAAATAAAAAAAATATTTCGTAAAAATACAGAATTTTTAAACGCTTTTATTGCTAATCTTGTATAAACTATTTAACTATCGTACTACGTAATTGAGTATCTTAAAAATATTTGCAAAAGAGTCCAGAATGACTTACCTGTTTACCCCTATATCTATACTAATATATAAAGCTGAAGAGTTTGTTTGTTTAAACGCGCTAATCTCAGGAACTACTGGTCCGATTAGAAAAATTCTTTCAGTGTTAGAACACTAGCTGACCCACGCAACCTCGTTTGTGCCTTATATTGCCCGTAGCGTGAAAATTTCCCCCGTTTTTGTAACATTCTTCATTGGTGCTCCGCTCCTATTAGTCTTAGCGGGATCATATATAGCCTATAGCCTTCCTCGATAAATGGGAAATAGGTTCTGAGATTAGCGCTTCAAGCAAACATACAAACAAACTCTTCATGTTTAGTGCTTATGATGTATTTTTTCTATATCTAGCCCAAATCTAATTTATCCCATTGTGTAGGGTATCATTGGCAGTAAAGCGATTTGTTTGATTGGTTATTGTACTTCCATAAATACTTCACTTTAGTTTTATCTCATTTCTCGTCTTGTTTATACAAGTAGAAAACTAACGAGGTTAAAACGAGGTTAAAAACAAGAGGATAAATGTTCGTATTTATCAGTCGTTCTGTACAGTCGTTATGTCTTAGTAAAGTCCCCACAATGCAACAGGGGAATAACTTATCACGAGACCTGTCTTTCAACTCGCTACTTTATTTATTACTAGCTGAACCCCGCGGTGTTACCCGCGTTTATTGTTGTACCGCTAGTAACGCCGTGGGACAAAGTTAGTCTAAAAAAAGTAGCCTAAGTTACTCCCTGGATCATCTGCTACCTGCCAGTGAAAGTCTCGTCAAAATCGGTCTAGTCGTTCCAGAGATTACCCGGAACAAACAGACAGACAGACAGACAGGCAGACAAATTTTTTTTAACTACATTTTTGGTATGTGTACCGTGTATACATACATATGCATTTAGTAAAAAGCGATTTTTTTAATATTACAAACAGACACTCCAATTTTATTTTTTGTATAGACGAAGCGGCAAATATAATCTAAAAAACGTTACTTCTTATATCATCCTCGTTGTCGTCTGCCGTTCCATAGATTATTTAAAAACTGTTTTTTTTTAAGTATATACTTTCAAACCTTTATATGAATTTTGTCAAAGTCGGTTAATTTGAAATAGCAAACTTGAAATAGCAATTTAAATGGCAGGTAGCTGATGATCCGGGGAGTAACTTAGGCTAGTTTTTTTAGACTAACTTTGTCCCGCGGCGTTACTCGCGGTAGGACGATAACCGCGGATAACACCGCTTGGTTCAGCTAGTTTAAAATAATTGTAAATTAGTAATAATATATTTAAAAAAAAATGCTAATGTATAACCGTTCTGTTGGAAAGGAACTAAAAAATCCCACATTTTGTTTTTTGAGCCTTTTACTTGGCAATCGTACAATGAGTCAGCGTGACAGTCATGTCCTGTTGTTAACAAGAGCACGGGGCTCCCCAAAACCAGGCTAGGGTTGTCACGCCACTAATATCTTCCCAAAGTATGAGGGTTTGTTCGGGTTTGCGAAAGTTGTTCGGACCTTGGGTAAGAAATAGTCGACCCAGCGGGTTATAAAGCTGTTGTATGAGTCTTTTATTGTCATTAGTCTGTAGATGTAGATGTGCTATTAGGCTTATATGCTCATGTGGAGGTTAGAGGTCTTGATTCCCCATCCAAAAGTCGTGGAAAGTCGATAGAGCAGAAGCAGAGTCGTACAGCATTTGTTCTATGTTTGAATTAACGAAAATTCTATATATAAAAAGAGGAAGGTGACTGATTGACTGATATACCCAGAGATCAACGCACAGCCCAAACCGCTGAACCTAGAAACCTGAAATTTTGCATGTAGGTTCTTTATATAACGTAAGTGAGTGCTAAGAAAGGAATTTTGAAAATTTCACCCCTAAGGGGGTAAATCAGGGGATGAAAGTGTGCGTGAGCGAAGCCGCGTGCAAAAGCTAGTACTTAATATTTCTATATTAACAATACTTAACTACGCAGTAACTATAGTACCCGTATTGTTGATACGCACTATCTCTGCCTAGTATGGAGTCTAGAGATGGTAGTATAAAGGCTATACAATTCTAATAACGATCAATTTCTGTCTGATCTGATTGCGCGGATGGCCTAGTGGTTTAAGTGATCACCACGCCCGCTTCCTACTGCGCCGAGTGTCGTGGGTTCAAATCCCACACAGGACAACACTTTTTGAGATCCACAAATTGTTGTTCTGAGTCAGGGTGTTCTTTGTGTACGTTTTATGTATGTGTGTAAAGTTCCCCGCGATACAGGATGTATATTCCTAAGAAGGAGTTGTCTTTAAAAATAACAAAAAAATAACAGTAACAGACGCAAAAAAAGTATCTTCCTTTTTAGAAATGAATTAAAAACTTGAATTAGCTTCGTTTTCGTGAGTATAACAACCCTATAACAAAACTATTGTGATTACGGAAATTAGGTTGCAAATAGATTGTATTAGACGAACCATAAACCTTTTTGCTATTTAGATGACAGCTTTGTTTTTTTTTTTACAAACAGATATATGTGTCTTCTACGTTACCTTGCTCTAAGTAAAGGAATAAGATGAAGGTGTGGCTGCCTCGATTGTTTAAAAACAATAAAGAATTGCTTCTATGAGGCTGTGTTCAATCCGGTGGAATCGACCTATACATAGACTGATTCAGCTCTCATTCAGAGTTTAAATCGAATTGGTATGTGCCAGTGCAGTTCCAGTCACTCACTTAACCTACTTTATAGGGACCAATCCCTCCCAAATGCCAACCACTGTAACTCTGTATACCAGGATTGACAGCAGTAGCCCACAAACACCGGGTTAAAACACTCGGAACATCCCAGGAAAAATTGAACTGTCTTTGATTGAACCCACAATGAAATTAATCAAAAGAAATCTGGAGGAGTTGGAAATAAGCCCACTTCCAGTTATGATCAGAGGGAATATAGGGACGTGAAAGTAATGTTTAGGGATCTATTTCAGTTAATGTTAAAGCCAAACTAGGTCAAAATAAGAACCAATTGGAATTAACTATTGTTATGACATTAGCGATATCCCCTTTTACGCAATTAATTAATATTCGACGTCCTGGCAAACAAGGAGGTTGACCTTTCTAAGCTGAGTACCAATCGGTGTAGAGTAGAGGAAAAAATAAATATACCAAGGATTCCTTCCATTATCGGTAGCCCAAGGTCTTATGTGACACGTATAAGGCAACATTCTTGCATATAATCTCTATACAAAGAAGTAAAATTGGAGTGTCTGTTTGTAATATTAAAATAATCGCTTTTTACTAAATGCATATGTATGTATACACGGTACATATACCAAAAATGTAGTTAAAAAAAATTTTGTCCTTCTGTCTGTCTGTCTGTTTGTTTGTTCCGGGTAATCTCTGGAAAGGCTGGACCGATTTTGAAGGGACTTTCATTGGCAGGTAGCTGATGATCCAGGGAGTAACTTAGGCTACTTTTTTTACTAACTTTGTCCCGCGGCGTTACTCACGGTACAACAATAACCGCGGGTGGCACCGCGGGGTTCAGCTAGTTTATTATTAAAGTATTAACATATATTTTTTGAATACATTTTCCTCTTAGTTCAAAGTATATTTCATGTAAATGTATATGAGTCTGATACTATTAATCGTCTAAGAACGAAAGAAAGATTTATTTGTTAGAATATAGTACAAATGATGTTATCACATTACACATAATACGTTCCTTATATTCTACCATTTATGGTGAACAAATTTTAAATCTTAGGAACTAATCTTAGGTCTAGACAATAGTATTATAATTGTATTTATTTCAGGTTTAGACAGTAGTATTTAATAGTACATCTTTATCACTGATATGCGCTGGTTTATAGGAAACGATTTGAATTCGTATAATTGTTACCAGAGGTCAAAATTTAAGGGACTTGAATGTTTTGTTTGCATAGGATCATCTATACACATATATTGATATTTTAAATTGAAATGGGACCACACGGGAAGCTCCAGCTTTCAAATAAAAAAAGAATCATCAAAATCGGTTCACTCATTCGAAAGTTCTCAGGTAACAAACATAAATGAAATGGAATGAAATGAAATGATATATTTTACTCCGTTTAAAAAAAAATACAGACGAAATGAGATCGTCCTTCTTTTTGGAAGTCGGTTAAAAACAACTTGTCCTAATTCGATCAAGGTGCTCCACGTTAATCGAATCAGGTCAAGTTGTTTACCCTCAACTCATGCTTTTTAATTTTTTTCTATTTCAAAAAAGGATTTATTCGGAAATTTACCTGTGAAATTTCCAAAAATACTAATGGACTGAAGATTATATAGAAGTTCGTCACTTTCAAAATAGTTTAGAATCTAGTTCTAAAACATTGTAGAATAGAATCTTACATCATAATAAAAATTATGAACTGACAAAATTTCAAGTTTATTGACCCAGCGGTTTAGGATTTATGAATCAGTCAGTGAATCAGGCAAGCAACTCTATATTTCAAGATACATCATTCACAATGAAGGAAACATCTTACGAATGTTATTACGCAAATGAGATCATCAATCACACTTTTAAAAATTGATAAAACATTCTATCTGTCTTAATAATCAGTTGAGCTATTTAGATAACACCCTGTACTCCTCTAAAAATATGTATATTAAGGAAAAATGTAATTTATTTTATCGTTTAAATGAAAATCTCTGATAAATAGTACAATTCGTTGTAAACAGTGGCAATCCATATTAAAGTTCTTATATCAAGATAGGTGTACACCTGTTTTAGATAAAAAGTCAAGGAAAACTATTACAAAACAGTGTAAACTACCTAGATCCGCATTTCGCCAGATCCTCTTCCCTCCACACCGGCTGGTTTGACGTCAAACCAAGCATTTTGTTGCGTACTTACATTTCACTTTCAATATGGCGACCGGGTTTTTTGCGGAGGTCAACGTTCCGTGTCCAGAATAATAATGTCAAATCCGTAAGTAATTACAACACGGTGCATTCGGCCTTATTTTTTTTAAATTTATTTAGCAGCTATTTAAAGCTCAAGTTACAATATTTTGGCGGGTATTTATGTTTCTCAAGGTCAAAAGTGTCAGTTTGATATCTTCGTTTGATATTGAGAGAAATTTTGTTTTCGTATTTTGTTTTTTTTATATATTACTTTAATTACATCTTAAATAGCTAGTAAACACATTAGTTTTTTTTTATTTCTTCTGTTTTGTATTTTGTATTTTTTTCGATTAGTAAACCGATTAGTGGTTATTTCGTGTTTTTTTTTACTAGTATAACGACATTTTAGTTGCAAATTAGAAACTCTTTTTTATCAATAAATACATTATTTATGGATTAGTTACTACGTCATAGTAGATAATTACGTAAGTATTTATAGTTTCGTAGGTAAAATAATAGATATGCCTAAATATCTCAGTGAGTCAACAAAATCAGAATTCTTATCTTCACAAAACAATTTATTAGATTATTAAATCTATACTTATATTATAAAGCTGAAGAGTTTGTTTGTTTGTTTGAATGCGCTAATCTCAGGAATCCCTGGTCCGATTTAAAAAATATTTCAGTGTTGGATAGTACACTTATCGAGGAAGGCTATAGGCTATATATCATTACGCTAAGACGAATAGGAGTGGAGTACCAATGTAAAATGTTTCAAAAACGGGGGTAATTATCACGCTACGGGCAATAGGAGACGCAAACGCGGTTGCGTGGGTCAGCTAGTTTACTATAATTATTATCAGTTTTAGATAATACATATTAACATAAGATTATGTGTGTGATAATACTGATATTATCACAACCGGATTTTGTATCAGGATACAAAAGCCAGGCTTTCTTCTTCGGCTTCGATGAAACCTTTTTCTACTTCATACACTAAAAAAAAGTAAAAACTAAAACCCAACTACGACTAAAAACGACGCTTAAAAAGTAAGAAACAAGTTTCAAAAGCCGTAGTCACGCGTTGTTAAAGTGTTATGGACTATAGAACATTCCTAAGTTTAAAAGCCGTAATCCATGTCGTATACCATAGTCCACAAAACTTTAACAACGCGTGACTACGGCTTTTGAAACTTGTTTCTTACTTTTTAAGCGTCGTTTTTAGTCGTAGTTGGGTTTTAGTTTTTACTTTTTTTTATTTAAAATGTTTTGGTGCCATAGAAATATCACACTTATCGAATAAATACGGACAAAGTCACGAACAAATGCTAATAATATATATATTTTTGAAATCTACAAGTAACGCCCTTTCCAATGATACCAAACACGGCATATTTACTTCAAATTTAGTTTTTAATACAGTACTTTATGTCGGCTAGAGGGCGCCACATTCGATTCAGTGACACGTCATATAACCTCTAAGCAGCGGACAATCAAGACACTTCTAACGATACCTACCTCATTTGTCTTATTCTGACTAGTTTAGGAAGAATGAGTGAACAAAAAAGCATACCATTGAATTATCACACTTATCGAATAAATACGGACAAAGTCACGACCAAATGCTAATAATATATGTATTTTTGAAATGTACAAGTAATGCCCTTTCCAATGATACCAAACACGGCATATTTATCTCAAATTTATTTTTTTATACAGTACTTTATGTCGGCTAGAGGGCGCCACATTAGATTCAGTGACACGTCATATAGCCTATAACCAGAAGACAATCATGACGCTTCTAGAGACACCTCATTTGTTCAAATCTAATGAGTAGTTAAGGAGCTAGGAGGGAACAAATGAACATACATACATACATACATAGCCTGTCAAAATCATAACCCTCCTTTGGCTTTGCCGTAGTCGGGTAATAAAAGACGTGGAACTACTTTTACTACCATGAAATTAATTGGTTTCATCATAACAGCCATAAGATGTCCACTTCTGAACGTAGGCCACCGCCTTGATTACCACTTCGACCGGTCGGTAGCTTACAACGAGTCCCTGCAAACCTAACTAGGTCATCCGTCCGCCTTGCGGGAGGCCTTCCCACACTGGTCCAGATGTGTTGATAACAGCAGTTCCCGGATCCCTTCCGTCTCAGGCGGTTGACGTGTGCGACTGCTGATCAGGAGGTCTCTGATTTGGAAGTATAGATGGATGAACGTTTGTTACTCTTTCACGCAAAAACTACTGCTTAATATAGCTTATTCATAAGAATAACAAATAGGCTACTATTTGCTGCGATAACCGACATATACGCGGGCGGATTTGCGGGCAACAACTAGATATTATATAATTTATACATAAGAGGAGCTCATAGCCCAGTGGTACCTGAATGTCGTCTCCGTGATTCAGAGGTCACGTTATGCAGTCTGTCCCGTTTGTTATCCTAGAATAACAGTCGTGAAGCTTAGTTGGAGGCCTTTGGGCGGCCTATTATCGGCGACAAGATTTACGTAGCCACATCGTTGTCTTGCCAGTCCCCACAAAAGAAAGGAACTCCTTTTCCGTGGCCAGTCCCCAACCCGCACTTGGCCAGCGTGGGGACGTATGGCCTTAACCCTCTCCTGAGAGGATACCCGACCCTAGTAATGGAACAATGGACATTATGGGTTGTTGACGATGATGATGATAATCCTACTAATATTATAAATGCGAAAGTTTGTAAGGATGGATGGATGTTTGGATGGATGTTTCTTACTCTTTCACGCAAAAACTACTGAATGGATTTGGATGAAACTTTACAGTAATATAGCTCATACATCAGAATAATACATATGCTACTATTTGCCGCGATAACCCACATATACGCGAGCGGAGCCGCGGGCAACAACTAGTTTATACATAAAAGAACAATTTCTGTTTTGAAATAACATTGTGTATAATCTTTGCACTGATTTTGTAATTTTGTTTTTATTATTATCATTAAAAGATTTGTTTTTAAATGAAAAAGTAATATGTGTTGTCAATTATCATCACAAGCTTTAAAAAAAAACTTCTGTTTAAATTAAAAAAATACAAAAAAATAATAAGAAACAAGTTATTTGAATAATAAAAAAGATTCTTGAAGTCAAATAAATAGATATGATTAAAAGACATTGCTCCAAGAGATAAGACCGGCCAATGTAGATTAATTGATGATTTAAATTTTATTTTTATTATATCTAAAACCCTAGTCCATAAATAGCGTATTATCTATCAATATAAATGTATAACATTTAATAATAACGAAATATTACTCATACTGGTAAACCCATATCGCGAATTAGTGAACATCCAAGGTCACAGATTAGCATAGAAACTTGAAATTGAAATTGAAATAAAGTTAAAATTTACCGCTTTAAATTCATTAAAGTTGTGACGTCACTGACGACGTCCACGAAAGACCATTTCAAAATTAAATGTATCATACCACGTTTTATATTAATATTTTAACATTTAATTAATTAATTAATTGTTATTATTATCATATAAGTAAAGTATAAGTAAATCCAAAAACAAAAAATTCTTATATTCTTTCATTGATAAGCAGGATTTTTTTTTTCTTTTCTTCGACAAGTTTCAGTTGTAGAAAAAAATGAAAAAAATGTCTAACATAAACTAGCTGAGCCCCGCGGTGTTACCCGCAGTACAACAACAAAAGCAGTTAATGCCGAGGGACAAATTAAAAAAAAAAAACAAAAAGAGGAATCTATTAAAAAGTAACCTATGTCTGGTTCTGGTTCCAAGCTCCCCACCAATTTTCAGCCCAATCGGTTCAATCGTTCTTTAGTTATAAATAGTGTAACTAACACGACTTTCTTTTATATACAGAAAGAATAATTAGACCGTTTTAAAAACTGGAGATGGTAACATTATTATTAACGGTCGCTCCTACGATACCCACGGGATAAAAGAGATGGTGCGACTACTCTTAACCGTCACTACTCTGACGTCACAAATGTTAAAAAATTAAAAACATATAAACTACGTCATTGTTATGTCGTGGTTTATCCACAACGGCCACAATACAAAACCTGTTTTGTTATTTGATAGGATTTACCAAACGCTATCGTTTTTATTGTGAATTTATCTGGTGTCCGGCGGTGATAGGTGACGATGTCGCTGGGTTCCACTGATTTTGCATCTGTGTGTTGATATGACGCCCCCCAGTGGGATGCAGCTGCTGCGACGCAATTTAAACTAGTTTTTATAGATTTTATGAAGTAGGTACTATTTTTTTTTTTTTATATTTCGGCGTTTAATTATATTTGAATTTGGAAGATTAAATTACGAGCTGTTGAAATCTTGTCTTTATGGCGAACCGAATTGAAAAAGTTAAAAGCTAACCAGCCAGTTAGTTTTTTTTTTTAATAAAAAGAACAAGTAGCATTTTACAATTGAAGATAATATATTTAATTGTTTTTTTTTAATAAATTAATCGTACAAATATTTGTTAGTAAACAGCCAAGGACAAAACAGTTCTATTTTTATTTGTTTTCCTAGCTAATGCTTTTCTTTTGTTTATTTTTCGGAGCTAACGTCGAAAGGCGAAAGGTTGATTGTTTTTCACTACGACGGGAAATTTACAGAACTTATTAGTTAGTAATTATTACAACTATTGTTATCGCTCTGTTTTTAATTCAATTATATTTATTTAAAAGTTTGAATGAACTTCGGGCTATGTAATTCGAGCTACGTTTTGGATATTGGCCTTTTGCGTCAACTACTGATTACCTACATAATATTTGTTATCAATGTTTTTGTGTTGCGAATACATATTTTTGTAAACAGAAATGTTTTTGTAGATCTTATTACATATTTTACATTTGAATCTGGTTTTTTAACCGACTTCAAAAGAGAAAGAGGTTATCAATTCTTCTTTTTTTTTTTTTTTGGTTTTCTCATAACTTTCGTTTGGGTGAACCGATTTAGATGATTCTTTTGATTTGAAAGCTGGTGATTCTCGAGTGGTCCCATTTCAGAAACTTTCTCCACTGGAACCCCCCATCAGGCATAGGCCTCCTCCATATCCTTCCACTTCTAGCCTTCCACTTCTTTCGATCTTGGGCTATTTGTTGCCATTGTGGGCCAGTTTTTTTTTTTTTTGTAAGTGGCTTTCCTCTATAGCGCTTGCCTGTTGGTCCTTTCCATAATGCAATTCTTTTTGTCCGTCTCTGGTCTTTAAGTCGTGCTACAAGGCTGGCCCATTTCCACTTCAACTTTTAGCTAAAGCTGAGTGCGTCTATTCCCTTTGTTTTAGATCTTATTCTGATGTGTCTTATTCTTTGGTTTAACATACTACGTTCCATTCCTCGCTAACATATGATTATTTAATTTTGGTGGTAAACTTCCATGTTTGACATGCGTATATAAGACAAGGAATGAAACAAGAGTCCATGATTTTATTCTTTATTTTGACACTTTGACAGGCATTAAACTTTTTTATATTTCATTGCAACTCCAATATTTTGTTTTTAACTGACTTCAAAAAAAGGAGGAGGTTTCTCAATTCGACCGTATATTTTTTTTTTATGTGTGTTCGCGGATAACTTCGCCGTTTATGAACCGATTTTGATGATTATTTTTTTAATGGAAAGGAGATATCCCAACGGTGGTACCATGATAAGGATACTAAGATCTGATGACGGCATCCAAGAGAAATCGAGTCAAATCTTGAAGTCGGTTTTATTTTTGTTAAAATTTTTTTGACTCTTCTCTCCACTTATAGTTCATTGCTATCTCTGTTGAATCCGATTTGTTTTCCTAATATATTGATCCACATAATGTAGTGGGTCATTGTCTATTGTAACTCATTATAACATCAGCTATTTGTTAGTGAAAGTCCTGTCACAATCGGACGTTCCAGAGATTAGCTTGAACAAACAGAACGACAAAAAAGAAAAAAAAGAAAATTACATGTAAGTACCGTAAACACTTTCATATGTATTTAGTTGTTAATTTTAAATTTCAAACAGACACTTCAATTTTATTTTTTGGATAGATGAACAGTATTCGTAGAATAAACATAATAGTTCTATTGTTAAACTGAACACAACAAACAGATGCATGGAACTCATTAATATGTCTTTAAATCTCTAACATTGTATTGAAATTCGTGCTAACGGTGTTGCCACGCTAATCGAGGAAACTAAAGAATTTTTGGAAATCATAAAAACTTAGGTACGGGTTTTACCTACCGGAAAATTAAAGTGGATAACAAATAACAATTCTAAGTGTTTGGAGAATTATATTTCGAAATTAGCTGAACCCCGCGGTGTTACCCGCGGTTATTGTTGTACCGCGAGTAACGCCGCGGGACAAAGTTAGTCTAAAGTAGCCTAAGTTACTCCCTGGATCATCAGCTACCTGCCAGTGAAAGTCCCGTCAAAATCGGTCCAGTCGTTCCAGAGATTACCCGGAACAAACAGACAGACAGACAGACAGACTGACAAAAATTTTTTACCCACATTTTTGGTATAAGTACCGTGTACACATACATATGCATTTAGTAAAAGCGTTTATTTTAATATTACAAACAGACACTCCAATTTTATTTATTTGTATAGATGTATAGATAAAACATACTTCTGGGTATAAACTAACACCTACAAATCTAAACTCCACACTTAGGTACTTAATATTCTTATTTTTATTTCCACCTAAAACCACCTATCATTACTATCTTGTTACTTCTTCATGTGCAAACGACTGGACCAATTTTGATAAAATTCGGTATGCAGGAAGTTGACACTCTGAATTAACACATAGGCTACTATTTGCTACTAAAACCGATATAAAAGCGCGCGGAGCCGCGGGCAACAGCTAGTATATTTATAATTTATATTTTATAACTAGCTGAACCCCGCGGTGTTACCCGCGGTTATTGTTGTACCGCGAGTAACGCCGCGGGACAAAGTTAGTCTAAAAAAAGTAGCCTAAGTTACTCCCCGGATCATCAGCTACCTGCCAGTGAAAGTCCCGTCAAAATCCGTCCAGCCGTTCCAGAGATTACCCGGAACAAACAGACAGACAGACAGACAGACAGACAGACAAAAATTTTTTTAACTACATTTTTGGCATATGTATCGTGTATATATACATATGCATTGATTAAAAAGCTGTTATTTTAATATTACAAACAGACACTCCAATTTTATTTATTTGTATAGATTAGTTGTCGCCCGTGGATCCGCCCGCGTATAAGTCGGTTATCGCGGTAAATAGTAGCCTATGTAATTTTGATGTATAAGCTATATTACTGTAAAGTTTCATCCAAATCCATACAGTACTTTTTGCGTGAAAGATTAACAAACATCCAACCATTCACACTTACAAACTTTCGCGTTTATAATATTAGTATAGCAGTATAGCTATGTATTATGAGGTATTATTAATTTGAGAGCTACCTCTGTCTGTTTAATACGCTGTCACGGCTAAACCACTGCACCGATTTCAATGAAATTTGTCATGAAGATACTTTGTCTCTTGAGGAGGGACATAAGTTACTCTTTATCTCTTCCGATAATCGACATACACGAGGGCGTAGCCGCGGCCAAAAGCTAGTTCTAAATAAATAAAATAAATCACACAAAGCCAGAATAACTGACCGTTGCTATTACATAATATTTGTAATAGGTTGGAATCGAACCTGTGATCTAATACAGCAGGATACTGAAGGTATACAAGTTGTCTGAAAATGACCTAGAGTACCTTTCAACCAGAAAAAAACTGTATTGTACTGTTCTTAAAACATTAATCAGCGAAGCAAAAACTAGTTAATTAATATTGTGTAGTCAGGTTTGAACTCAGTCATTACGGAGTATTCCTACGTCATATATTATTAAATCAATAGAATGAATAAGACCGACCAGCTGGGTCAGCAGATTATTTATCACGTAGTTATTCAATATCGTGATTAAATGCAATGTATCGATAGATTTTAGTATAAACTAGCTGAACCCCACGGTGTTACCCGCGGTTATTGTTGTACTGCGAGTAACGCCGCGGGACAAAGTTAGTCTAAAAAAAGTAGCCTAAGTTACTCCCCGGATCATCAGCTACCTGCCAGTGAAAGTCCCGTCAAAATCCGTCCAGCCGTTCCAGAGATTACCCGGAACAAACAGACAGACAGACAGACAAAAATTTTTTTAACTACTTTTTAGGTATATGTATCGTGTATGCATACATATGCATTGATTAAAAAGCTGTTATTTTAATATTACAAACAGACACTCCAATTTTATTTATTTGTATAGATAAGGAACTGTAAGTTAGTATGAAAAAACTCGAGAGGTGTCAAGGGACACCCGGATAGAACGAAGTTCACTGTCAGGATTGATTATTTTTATTATTTTTTTATTATTTAATAAGTACAAAAAACTTGTATATACTCAACAAAAGTAATCGTCGCGACACCACACTGTTCAATGCGAAATAGAAATGAAAATGTCTGGCTTGCTTTCTGTAAGAGAGAGAGAGACAGAGAAACATGCGCACGCCGCACGGCTTACAATCGCTTACTGTAGCAAAAAGTGTCGTGACAACTTTTCGTAAAAAAAAATGTGTTGTGACAACTTTTCGTAAGATTTTTTTCCGTCTAGCCCCCTTTCACAACGCGCGATAAGAAACTTCGTTCCAACAGACGCCACCATGTATCAATTAGAGTATTATGGAGCCGTGGCTACGGCATAATAAATACTGCTCTCAAAGTTACTATCGCCGTTGTTAATTCTACGTACCCAGAAGTTTGCTACAGTTGGTGACCCCGACGTGATATGAACACGCAACCTTCTGATATAAGCTGAACACACAAAGTTGATGTCACATCCGCAATCCGTCCGTTGGCCCTGACTCTCAATCTTATTGTAACCCATGATCGTTATCATTTTCCACACGGGACGGTGTTCCCACTGATCTGATTTACAATTAAATTGGATTACAATAAGATTAATTATAAAGGTAGATGGCATCTTAGTCGAATCAGTTACTTTTTACCGATCCATCCTAAGGTTGCCTGGCAGAGATTGCTTTTGGCAATAAGGTCCCCCTTTGTACATTACATTATATACTGGCCATCTTATGCACTCTCTTGTAAATATGTAAAACGGTATACAAATAAAGAGTTTTCTATGTATCTACTAGCTGTCCCGGCAAACGTCGTTTTGCCATAACTACTAATAAATTAAAAATTAATTAAAAAAACATTGTCCAGCGGACAAAATTGTGAATCTAAACCATTCCCAAGTCCCCTTGAACACACACAAAAAATTTCATCAAAATCGGTCCAGTCGTTTGAGAGTAGTTCAGTGACATACACACTCACAGAAGAATTATATATATAAAGATGTATCCATGATGGTCTTTTAGCCGCCACTCCTACAGTTGGTGCCGACCCGTTGAGTCCACGATTTAAGAATTAAATCATCAATTTTAATTTGTATGGAGAGACGTTGTTAAGAAAAGTTCCAAGAAATAGTCATACTAATTTCTCGTGTTTGGTGATATACATATTATATTTATGTATTAATATGTAAGTAAGCATTAAACATATTTGAACCGAAACCAAGGTCAATGCAGAACGTACGTAGCGTTACGTGAACGTGGTAAATTCCATACAACTTTATAGTTATGTAAATAACATTTGTTCTCATTTAATATATATGTATAGCTATCATAAAGAGCATGAATGAAAAAACTCGGAACATGTCCGCCAAGTATAATTAAAACGACAAAATTGTTCAATCTATACATCTATACAAATAAATAAAATTGGAGTGTCTGTTTGTAATATTAAAATAACCGCTTTTTACTAAATGCATATGTATGTATACAGGGTACACATACCAAAAATGTAGTTAAAAAAATTTTTGTCTGTCTGTCTGTCCGTCTGTCTGTCTGTCTGTCTGTCTGTCTGTTTGTTCCGGGTAATCTCTGGAACCGCTGGACCGATTTCGACTAGACTTTCACTGGCAGGTAGCTGATGATTCAGGGAGTAACTTAGGCTACTATTTTTAGACTTGCTTTGTCCCGCGGCGTTACCCGCGGTACAACAATTAACGCAGGTAACACCGCGGGGTTCAGCTAGTTGGTAATAATTTTACTATCCACACGGACCTGAGTGGCCCGATTAGATTGCAACATGATCAAGTCAGGCGACTGCGGTCACGTTATGACCTTGATTGGGCGCTGTGACTTCACACGCAATTCGATTGAATATCTAGACAAACAAAGTATTATATTGTGAAAACGGGTTTAATAGTTACATTTTCTTCACAAATACATACGAACGTTATTTCCAGAATTCATAAATTCAAAGTCCCGATAAACTAGGCTTTAAAGGGAATACCTGTGCCTGTTACCTGTGGTAAAAATGCAGCTAACTGTTATTGTAAAAGGAATTCTACAGTCTTGTAATAAAGTTGAAAATGACGTGTAGGAGGTGCTGTCATATATGTCATTGAACTTGATTAAGGCCGTTATAGTCGGCTCATCAGCTGTCGCACGTCTCGCACGAGACAGTCGCAGCTCGCGGTATTCGACTCGTGCGCACGCTTGCTACGTTTGTTTTGGTGACGTCATGCGTTAGTAGTACTATTTATTATTAGATTATTATTAGTGTTACTATTTTTAACCGGAGTTTAGTAACTCGGTTTTTTTTATTTGTTCTTAGTTTGACGTAATATATAAGATTTTAAGTCGCTTTATAATGAATAGGAATTAATCAATTACATCGAAAAACTAAGTTATTCGATGTAATTTATTTGTTTGCGTTGTTATTAACCGACTTCCAAAAGGAGGAGGTTCTTAAGTTGATCAGTATGTTTTTGTATGTATGTAGTTATGTACACAGATTACTCCGTCAATTGTGGGACCGATTTTGAAAATTATTTTTGTATTCGAAAGGGTATGCTCCCCACGTGGTCCCATTGCCACCATATCAGGATCTGATGATGGGATTCCAATTAAATCGTAGGAAACCCTCAAATTTGTTAGGCACGTGCTATGTTTTCATGTATTTTCTAAAGCTATTATAAATAGTTAACTACGTTTTACGAGATTTGTAAATATGTGTGTTTTATGTCAGTTTAAATTATATGAGCACTAGCCTTCACCTGCCCTCGTGCATGACATCTATACAAATAAATAAAATTGGAGTGTCTGTTTGTAATATTAAAATAACCGCTTTTTACTAAATGCAAATGTATGTATACACGGTACATATCACAAAAATGTAGTAAAAAAAAATTTGTCTGTCTGTCTGTCTGTCTGTCGGTCTGTCTGTCTGTCTGTCTGTTTGTTCCGGGTAATCTCTGGAACGGCTGGACGGATTTTGACGGGACTTTCACTGGCAGGTAGCTGATGATTCGGGGAGTTACTTAAGCTACTTTTTTTTAGACTAACTTTGTCCCGCGGCGTTACACGCGGTACAACAATAACCGCAGGTAACACCGCGGGGTTCAGCTAGTTAAAAATAAAAAGAACATTACTGAAAATTTTCATCTAAGTGCGTTCAGTAGTTTTAGCGTAAAGAGTAACAGAGATATCCATAATTCCGTACAAACTTTGGCATTCCGTTTAAGTATCCTAAAGAAAGCTTCTTCAAATCTTACAGCTTCAACTATCTAAGCTAAGTATCATAAAGGAAGAAGACATCATAAAGGAAAAATGCTTCAGAGGCTGGCTGTAGGTCTGTAGGAGTTGCTATAATGTATACACCACACACTCTTGATTCCTCACTTCCCTAGGAGCTGGAAATCCGAAGGGAATTTCTACCTTATTCCCATTACAAGAAGCTATCAGAAGGCGAGAGTAATATATGACCTTAGTTGAAATTTGACGTAAATAGTTTTATAATTACTTAGATTTATAATCGGATTAAAAGTAATCACAATTACTTTTATCTCTAAATACTTTTAAATACTTAAGTATACTCATTAAAATCACATGACTACACGTATATAGTTGGGTGTTTACATTTTTGATTATTTTTTGTATGTGTTTGTTATAAATGGGCCTGGTAAAGTGACTGTACTCTGCCTGATGTAAAACATGAGCAGAGTTCAAGAGTGGTGGCCACCATACTCATTGCGAATGCAGACAATGAAACAATGCAGCATGGTGACCCACACTATGGCGATGAGATGAGATGCTTCTACATCATCCTCCGGTCATTGGTCTTTTAGTTCTCGAGTTTACTATCCAATTCTACTGATAAATTGACTTTGTAGCAAGTAAATCTATACAAATAAATAAAATTGGAGTGAATGTTTGTGATATTAAAATAATCGCTTTCTACTATATGTATATATACCATTTTTTTTTACAATTTTTGTCTGTCTGTCTGTCCCGGCTAATATATGGAACGGCTGGATCGATTTTGAGGGGACTTTCACTGGCAGGTATTTGATGATCCAGGGAGTAACTTAGGCTTGTCCCGCAGCGTTACCGGCGGTACAACAATAACCGCGGTGTGACCCGCGCGCGCGGTTATTGTTGTACCGCGAGTAACGCCGTGGGACAAAGTTAGTCTAAAAAAAGTAGCCTAAGTTACTCCCCGGGTCATCAGCTACCTGCCAGTGAAAGTCCCGTCAAAATTCGTCCAGCCGTTCCAGAGATTATCTGGAACAAACAGACAGACAGACAGACAAAAATTTTTTTAACTTCATTTTTCGTATATGTTCCGTGTATACATACATATGCATTTAGTAAAAAGCGGTTATTTTAATGTTACAAACAGACACTCCAATTTTATTTATTTGTATGTATGTATAGAAGTACCGTATTGGCTTTCGTATGCGTTTAGAAATTACAAACAGACACTTCAATTTCATTTATTAGTATAGGTATGTATGTATAGATATTCAAATGTCAATGTTTCAGTTTGTGACAGTTAAAGTACCATAGGTATCGAATTCTTACATATCGACAGTTCCAAGGCACAATCCATCATCATACTTTGCGATAATCGTACCTTTAGAAAGATAAATTTATTATTTTCGTCACTTAGCATCTGATATGAAAAGTTAAAAATCATCTTTTTCTACTTAGTAACTAAATTAAATAAGGTGTAATATTGTGAAATAACTTATTTACCAAGCATCTATACATCTATACAAATAAATAAAATTGGAGTGCCTGTTTGTAATATAAACAAGAAAATATCATTACGAAGGTGGAGCCGAGACAAGTAGTCCTGTCGCTATAGTTCACTAAGCAACAACTTACTATAAATTAATTATGTGCATGTAAATTACACACGACGTCCATTCAAGCGGCGGCGGCCATATTTAATTTATTATATGACGCACGCCACTGTTCGGAAACGTCTTGAGATTTTTCCCACTCTAATGTTTACAAACTCAAATAAGGTAAAACTGAGATATTTTTTTTCAAATGTTTTATAGTATGTACATGGCTTGTAGAGGCTAAAAAGCAGGTAAAGAAAGTATTTATTTGTCTCTTTGGTATTTTATTATCCATTTACGTCAGAAGGCGCGGAACGGAAAAATAAGGAATATTAACTTAAAAATGGTTGCTTGGTATGACCAAACTGAAAAAATCTAATATATAAAATTCTCGTGTCACAGTTTTAGTTGCCAAACTCCTCCGAAACAGCTTGACCGATTCTCATGAAATTTTGTGAGCATATTGAGTAGGTCTGAGAATCGAACAACATCTATTTTGTATCCGCCTAAATGGTAAGGGTCACCCATCCTTAAAAAAAATTTATGGCAAAACGACGTTTGCCGGGGCAGCTAGTATTATAATAAAGACTAAAGATTCACCATTTATACATTACATAGAGGTCTCGGGTTCGATTCCCGGGTCGGACCAAATGTTTGTATGATCTACAGATAATTGTTTCGGAGTTTGGGTGTTTTCTATGTATAATATGTATGTATTTACAAAAAAAAAAGTATATATGTATTTGTATCAGTTGTCTAGTACCCATAACACAAGCTCCGCTTAGCTTGGGACTAGATGGCGTTGTGTGATAGATGTCCGAAACATTTATTTATTTATTATTTATTATTATTTATATTTACAGCCACATTTATATACTTTTTTTATGTATGAGCTTACCAAAGTAACAACGCTGCTTGATGGAAGCATGATCAGAATCCAAGAGTGGTGGTCACCATATTTATTACGAATGCAGACAATGAAACAAAGCAGATGTTTTTATTGAGATACTTCTGGTTTATTGGGCCTCCGGTCTCGCACTCACCAACAAAATACGACAGCACGTGGTTAATTTTATTTATTTGTATAGATTAAACCGTAAAACATGTGTTTCCTCAATATTATCATATAGTATACATAAATGACCTCTAAAATTATCCACTATGATATAAAACTCTACAATTTGTACTCATAATATGACGTTTCATAGTTTTTCCGTTCGTCCTCGCCCACTGGTAGATTTTCCATTCATTTCCTGTATTTTAAATACTAATTGTTATAGCGATTAAGTAAACTAAGGACTAGACATTGGCGTAACAGCGTTTTCCATTTACTATGTTTATGTACTACTTTAGTATTTATATTAGCAGACCCACGCAACCTCGTTTGCGTCTCCTATTGCCCGTCGCGTGATAATTTTCCCCCGTTTTTGAAACATTTTTCGTTGGTGCTCCACTCCTATTGGTCTTAGCGTGATGATATATAGCCTATAGCCTTCCTCGATAAATGGGCTATCTAACACTGAAAGATTCTTTCAAATCGGATTAGTAGTTCCCGAGATTAGCGTGTTCAAACAAACAAACAAACTCTTCAGCTTTATATGTATATTAGTATAGATATACACTTTTTTTGTAAATACATACATATTCTTCATAGAAAATATCCAAACTGCGAAACAAATATTTGCAGATCATACAACATTTGGTTCGACCCAGGAATTAAAAAAAAAATATTTCACTGTTAAATAGCCCATTTATCGAGGAAGGCTATAGGCTATATCATCACGCTAAGACCAATAGGAGCGGAGCACCAATGAAAAATGTTTCAAAAACGGGGAAAATTATCACGCTACGGGCAATAAGAGACGTAAACGAAGTTGCGTGGGTCAGCTAGTGTATTTATATTAGTTGTCTAGTACCCATAACACAAGCTCTGCTTAGCTTGGGTCTTGATGGCGTTGTGGGCTAGATGTCCGAAATATTTACTAATTTATTTATTTGTCATCTACCCTCTTTTCAGGTACAATGCTGAAGGAAATCAGCTCTCTTATCTTAAAGCATACGGCGGTATCCCGAAGACATTTGACTCCGGAGTTAGCATTAAGGCTGATAACTCCTGACTGCCCGTTATGGAGAGCTGGAGAAGATGAGGTCCCTTTCAAGGACCCTTTCTGGGCCTTCTTTTGGCCTGGTGGACAGGCTACTGCGAGGTATGTGGGTAAAGGATATACAGGTTAAGGAAAGTGAAAGTTTTGTAAGGCTGTATATCTGTTTGAAGTAACATCACAGGGCAAAGTTAGTCTTAAAGAAAGTAGTCTAAGTTATTCCTTTTATCGTCAACTATCTTCCAGTGAAAGTCTCGTCAAAATCTGTCCAGAGGTTAACCCGAACAAACAGACAGAAAGCCAAGAATTTGAACAATGGATTTTTGGTGTAGGCACCGTATATCTATACAAATAAATAAAATTGGAGTGTCTGTTTGTAATATTAAAATAACAGCTTTTTAATCAATGCATGTGTATGTATACACGATACATATAGCAAAAATGTAGTTAAAAAATTTTTTGTATGTCTGTCTGTCTCTTTGTTCCGGGTAATCTCTGGAACGGCTGGACGGATTTTGACGGGACTTTCACTGGCAGGTAGCTGATGATCCGGGGAGTAACTTAGGCTACTTTTTTTAGACTAACTCTGTCCCGCGGCGTTACTCGCGGTACAACAATAACCCCGGGTGACACCGCGGGGTTCAGCTAGTAGTTTAATACGTATTTAGTCGTACGATTAATTTGAAATTACAAGTAGATACTTATTATTTATTTGTATAGATGTTTCATGTTAATAAAAGATTGAATTGTTATTTGCCCTTTAATAAATTAACCATATAAATTATTATAGTTATATCTGTCCCCATTCGGCAAGCCAACAAAATTTACTTTTCCGCGAACGTCTGACTCATCAGCATAGAGTCCTGTAATGCGGCAACTAATCCCGAATGACTCATACTGTTTCAGTGTTACCCATCCCTTTCAAGAGTTTGCTATCTCCCTCTCAGTATTCCGTTCCCCATGCCCTTCCATTCAAGCGTTTGCTGTCTCTTTCTAAACGGTGTTCCATTCCCCATACCTTTCAAGGATTTGCTACCACCCTCTCGGCGGTTTTCTACCTCAAATGCTCTCAATTTTGAAGGAAGGAGGTGGAGGCCTTAAGCGTGATAAGTTTTGATAGACTTTTGTTTTTATGAGTCATACAATGTGTAGACTTAATAGCTGTTTTAAAAGGTACTTTTTTAAAATAGAGTATTGTAGAGTACTGGCTGACCCACGCAACCTCGTTTGCGCCTGATATTGCCCGTAGCGTGAACATTTCCCCCGTTTTTGAAACATTCACCATTGTTGCTCCGCTCCTATTAGTAGTAGCGTGATGATATATACCCTATAGCCTTCCTCGATAAATGGACTATCCAACACCGAAAGAATTTTTCAAATCGGACCAGCGGTTCCTGAGATTAACAAGAACAAACAAACAAACTAACAAAGAAACAAACAAACTAACAAACAAACAAACTCTTCAGCTTTATATATTAGTAAAGATGTGTTTAACTTTTGCACAAGCGTTATATTTAAGAATCCTTGTCGATAGGTTAGTTGACTGAGTCGTAAATAAATACTTATGTCTCCTTCCTTAAAACGAATATTACAAAACATCTCGCAAAATATATTTATTACAGATTTTCATTTCTATTACAAATTTTAATCAATTAAACATCTATACAAATAAATAAAATTGGAGTGTCTGTTTGTAATATTAAAATAACCGCTTTTTACTTAATGCATATGTATGTATACACGATACATATACCAAAAATGTAGTTAAAAAATTTTTTGTCTGTCTGTCTGTCTGTCTGTCTGTCTGTCTGTCTGTCTGTCTGTTTGTTCCGGGTAATCTCTGGAACGGCTGGACGGATTTTGACGGGACTTTCACTGGCAGGTAGCTGATGATCCGGGGAGTAACTTAGGCTACTTTTTTAGACTAACTTTGTCCCGCGGCGTTACTCGCGGTACAACTATAACCGCGGGTAACACCGCGGGGTTCAGCTAGTTGTAATATATGGCTCAATTGAGTAGTCTAAAACAGTGACGTCACAAGTGTGTATCTATACTAATATATAAAGCTGAAGAGTTTGTTTGTTTGAACACGCTAATCTCAGGAACCGCTGGTCCGATTTGAAAAATTCTTTCAGTGTTAGATAGCCCATTTATCGAGGAAGGCTATAGGCTATATATCATCACGCTAGGACCAATAGGAGCGGAGCACTAATGAAAAATGTTTCGAAAACGGGGGAAAATTATCACGCTACGGGCAATAGAAGACGCAAACGAGGTTGCGTGGGTCGGCTAGTTTAGTACATTTTTCATACAAAATTATCTTTTTTGACAGATGATAAAAAGTAATTAATTTGACTAAGGTGTCAACTGCCCTATTGATTTAATAGGAAAAGATATATAAATTACTTGACCAAATGAATTGAAATGAAATTGTATTCACGTATTTTTTTGTTTATTTTGTAACAAGTTATTGGAAAGAAACTTAAAGTTATTCATAAAATTAATATTAATTAAAACTGAGTCCCGGATGACTGTGCTCGGTATTTTTTTTCGGTAAATTTTTAATCGACTTCAAAAAAAGGAGGAGGTTTCTCAATTCGACTGTATATATTTCTTTTTTTTTATGTGTGTGCGCGGATAACTTCGTCGTTTATAAACCGATTTTGATGATCCTTTTTTTAATGGAAAGGAGATGTCCCAACGGTGGTACCATGATAAGGACATTAATATCTGATGATGGCATCTAAGAGAAATCAAGTCTAACCTTGAAGTCGGTTTTATTTTTGTTAAAATCGTAATTGTCTTAAAATGAATCCTAGCTAGATAGATATAATAACAAGAATCGCTCGTTTAAAGGTGGCAGATAGATTGGTATGGTAATAAGTAGGTACCTATAACAAAAATATCCAGTTTTTTTGTACTTCATAAACTTTCACGTAGTTACATTGTTTACCATAATAAGTCAAGAATATTAGTAGTTAATTATTAATAAGCAAAAGCAAAAATCATTAGCCTTTTTAATTTTCCTTAGGAAGGAAATTGATAGCCACGCGCCTAAGCTAAACATCATCATTGAACCTACAAAAGTTTCTGTTTATCCATGCAATAAAAAAGCTCTCAGTTTTAGATAACCTACTTATAAATCTATACAAATAAATAAAATTGGATTGTCTGTTTGTAATATTAAAATAACCGCTTCTTACTAAATGCATATGTATGTATACACGGTACATATGCCAAAAATGTAGTTAAATTTTTTTTGTCTGTCTGTCTGTCGGTCTGTCTGTCTGTCTGTCTGTCTGTCTGTTTGTTCCGGGTAATCTCTGGAACGGCTGGACGGATTTTGACGGGACTTTCACTGGTATGTAGCTGATGATCCGGGGTAACTTAGGCTACTTTTTGTAGACTAACTTTGTCGCGCGGCGTTACTCGCGGTACAACAATAAACGCGGGTAACACCGCAGGGTTCAGCTAGTATAAACTAAAACTGTGTAAGCAATTTATGGTACCACCCACCACCTAGTATAAATGAATAAATAGATTCTTCCCCGAGTGTTATTCCTCAATAGGGGAATACCCAGCTTGTTTTATTTTATAAAACCACGTTTGCACATGACTCTTATGATCACAGGAGAAATACCTAACTACCCATTTCTTCCTAAACGTAGTTTAACTATCAGGAGCTGTTATTTTCAACTTTATGGCTCTACGTTTTAAGTTGAAAATCACCCAAAAGAATAAGGGGAGATTTAAATTTTAGAGTTTTAAATCTTCTTAATATATATAAATCTCGTGTCACAATGTTTGTCCTCAATGGACTGCTAAACCACTTAACCGATTATAATAAAATTCGCACACCATGTGCAGTTCGATCCAACTTGAGAGATAGGATAGTTTAAATCTCAAATTAAAGGGTCAACCATCCTTAAAAAAAAATTTATGGCAAAACGACGTTTGCCGGGCCAGCTAGTTTATTATATGTGGTAATCTGCGGGGTAGATGTTGGATATATTTTTTCTGAGAAAACTCGCTTTCCCTTTTCGTATAATAGGACTCCCTCCAATTCAAAATGTTTACAAATAAATAAAATTTGAGTGTCTGTTTGTAATATTAAAATAACCGTATTTTACTAAATGCATATGTATTACACATGGTACATATACCAAAAATATAGTTGAAAAAAATTTTGTCTGTCTGTTTGTTTGTTCCGGGTAATCTCTAGAAGGGCTGGACCGATTTTGACGGGACTTTCACTGGCAGGCAGCTGATGATCCAGGAAGTAACTTAGGCTACTTTTTTAGACTAACTTTGTCCCAAACAACAATAACCGCGTGTAACACCGCGGGGTTCAGCTAGTAAAAAATAAGAATGCAAATTAATCTAGATATAACCTAATCTTACAAATGCGATTGTAAAGATAGAAAATTAAATATTTTTTATGGTTTTGTGTTAAAACAGTTGAACCTTTACTATTCCCAATATTATGGGGTCGGCTACTATTTCAGCCGGGTTAGCTTGAATATCAGTTTTTAACCGACTTCAAAAAAGAAGGTTTTGCACGGAGGGAATAGCATCGGCCCTCCCAAACTTTGAGGGTGAACTGAATTTGAATGTTGAACTAGTTGTCAGTATATTTGAGGGCACTGACTTCCCATTATCGATTGCTGCTTTTAAGATTTTTTTGTTAGAAAAACTGTAGTGTACAAAAAAGTCATATTAGGTATCTATAACGTGAATAACCCATCATACATTTTACTGCCCTGATACCGTTTACGTTCGGAGAAGATTTACGATATCTATATTGCATTAAACACGGACTTTCCTACACTTAAAATACCTGAACGTACTGTTATCTCTATGGGATTTCATTTTGTATACAGTTTTGAGATAAATTCAGCAAATACTTACATTATCTATTCAAAAATCCAACATTCCATATTCAAGTGCTTGAAACACTATAAGCACAAACGGAATATAATATTAGGTATAACATAATCCTACTAATATTATAAACGCGAATGTTTGTAAGTATGGATGGATGGATGAATGTTTGTTACTCTTTCACATAAGAACTACTGAACGGATTTGGATGAAACTTTACAGTAATATTATTATTATAATATTAATATTATTATTATATATAATAGTAATATTATTATTGCGTGGGTCAGCTTACTAGCTGACCCACGCAACGTCGTTTGCGCCTTATATTGCCGTAGCGTGAAAATTTCCCCCGTTTTTGAAACATTCTTCATTGTTGCTCCGCTCCTATTAGTAGTAGCGTGATGATATATACCCTATAGCCTTCCTCGATAAATGGACTATCCAACACAGAAAGAATTTTTCAAATCGGACCAGCGGTTCCTGAAATTAGCGTGTTCAAACAAAGAAACAAACAAACTCTTCAGCTTTATATATTAGTATAGATAGATAGATACATCAGAATAACACATGGGCTACTATTTGCCGCGATAACCGACATATACGCGGGTGGAGCCGCGGGCAACAACTGGTGTGTAATAAAAGTAATACGAGAATTTAATATCAACAGTTCACGGCTGAACATAGGCCTCTCCTAAGTAAGGAGATTTTGGCCTACCACGCTGCCCAGACGGGTTGGTATAGGGTTCGTTTGAAGTTTTCTTCCTATGTAGTTTGTTCCCTTTATCGCCTGTGCGAGAATACCCACGGGAGGGATAAGGTTTGGAATATGCGTATTTTTTGTGTGATACTAAAACATAATAGAACAATGTGATTTAGTACTTATTAAAAGTAATACTTTTATTAGTAGTACTAGTATTAGTGATACCAAGGCGGTCATTATAATTCTTTTTTTAAATTAAAAAATGGATATTCCAGATTCGAATTTTAAACAGAATATGTATATCGAACAAATTGTAAAATTGATACTTTTACATAGAAAAGAACTATGTGCATACCTCCTATTGTAACTTAAACTTTATTCTTAAAATCCCAAGTCTTATTTCATTTGTTGACTTTACTTCTGAGCAGTTAATTCATAACTTTACAAATTATGCTTTCTATATTGAAGATGTGACCTTATTTGAATGGAATAAAGTTTATTTTAGTAAAAAGTTAGATAGTGGTGATTCATTGAAACGGTTTTTCTGGTTTCATTCATAGTACAGAGAAATGCTTCGTGAAAAAATATTGACATTGCTTATTTAAATCAAATGTACTTGGGTTTATACCAACGTGACTGTTTTGACAAATGAGCAGAAACGTAACATCTACGATGATATGTGCCTACCTCTGTTCATTGACACTTGTACCTAAAAAGTCATGCGTGTGTGTTTGACTTCTCTCCCTAGAACTGAGAAGAGAAGGGGGCTTAATTCAGATATACCATTCATCTTCTGCTCTATCTTACTTCTTCGAATACAAATGATGTTGGGAATAATAAAGGCTAGAAAGATACATAATTCAATATACATAGGGAATACGCGAATAATATAAATAATTCATAGTATACCATTTATTTATATTGAGCTTTTTTTAAAATTTACACATTCTTGTTTTTTATAAGAAAATCTAGAAACACATACTACTAGGTACCAACTTTAATAAATAATGCAGTGTAGTTACAATCGCTACTATAGATAAGACCGAAGGAAGAAAGTTCATTGAAGAATACAACAACATACAACCGCATTGCGTGAAAGAACGAAACAAAACACAATTTACCTTACGTAGAACGAGATAGATAGTAAATAAACCTGTAGTTTAACGATAAAGCGAGATAGAAAATTTATTCAAGTTAATAGAAAGAGGTAGAAGAATGTGAGTGACTCATTTTGAATGAATTATTAGGATATCACAACGATGACTCAGAGTTCTGGAATTTTGTGAATATGCAGGATACAGTTAATTTATTTGATAATATCTAATTGTAATCCGTTTCTTAAAAAAAATCCTATCTATGATGAGAATGCTTTAGTGGTCTTGTAATAAACTCATAATATTTTTACCGTTGTAGGTATTATAATAATTATAAATTACGGAAACCGATTCCAAATAGTTTTATTCTTACTAGGCATATTTAAATTAAGAATTTGCGGACATGTCGCGTCAGCATCTATAGGGTCATCTTTTGTATGTTTTGTTATTCTTATTTTAAACTAGCTGACCCGCTCAACTTCGTTAGCGTCTCTCCATAAGAAATATTCTTTTTTCATTTTCCCAACATTTTCGGTCGACACCCCCCTATTAGTCGCAGAGTATGTTACATAGCTTCATCGCTAAATGGGCTATCCAAAAAAAAAAGAATTAGCAAAATCGGTTCAGCCGTTCACGCGTGATATCGTGACCAATGTAAATAGGGATTAATTTTAAATATATATAGATTTGTGTATTTTGTTACTTATAAGAAAAATTAAATGAATTTTCATAAAGGCCTGATGATGATCACTGATGATTTAGTTTTTAGGATTGTTTAAAGTGATTTCTATCTTCCAGACCCCCATTTCCTTATGGATGGTGGGTACTGGTTTCTTTGAACTGTTTATTCATCCCGTGGGTGTTGTAGAGGCGACTAAGGGAGGAAACTAGGTAAAAATTTCGAAATACGTCGCCATTTTAAGGGGTTGTGAGTGGTTAGGGGGGAAGGGGGGGGCGTTTCGGAAGTCTTTCACCGAGTGAGTGAGGATACCGGAGGCCCGGGCCCCAACCCCTTCCCACATCCCTTTCCCCATCTCTCAAAGGTCGGCAACGCAATTGTGACGCCTCTGGTGTTGCAGGTGTTTATGGAAGCTTGAAGAAATATGTGATAAATATTTCTTCAAGCTTTCGCATCTATTCGCAGATATCTACAAATATAACATAGATTACAATTACAATGTCACAAAATCAAAAATACAATTTTATTATCTATGATTGCACAAGCCAATCAAAGATACTAACAAAACACATTAGATAAACAAGTTAAGTATCCAAATCTACAATCTGATAATGTTTATAATTATCTTGGTAAAAAAAGTATTTGTTGTAAAAAAACAAATCAAAAACGACAAGAATGCTAAGAGATCCACAAAAGCCTTTAGTAAGTGCTTACGAAAGCGGTTTTGGTCTACAAAACCCTTTTCCTTCTATTTGTAGTGATGTTGTCATGTAGCTTCCTCCTTTAGATCGTTTTGATTTGTTTTTTGTTGTTTGTTTTGATTTTCAAAGGAGTAGGGCGACCAAATATGCCGTAAAATCACGGGATAAATGTTGTGTAACTTATTAATAACGTTGAAATGTAGCACACATCATACACGAATTTCTAATTCCTTCTAAGTTGGACCGTATTTCGAATGGAGTAATACCACGGCCTTGCAGAAAACCGGTTAGTGATTGATTTACCACAGACGACCTTACTATCAATATCTATCTATGTATCTACAATATACGCACTTTTAAAAGGTTTTTTTATCACAATTATCATAAGATGTCTCTCAGCAGTGTGCTTTTCGGCATAAGCCTCCTCTAGCGACTTCCATTGTTCTTTGTCGTTTGCAACGTTTCTCCAGTTCGGTCCGGCTATAATCTTTAAGTCGTCCTCCCATCTGTGGTACTGTCTGCTCCGGTTTCTTCTACCTTCTTTTGAGTACCAATTTTTTACCTCTATGCTCCACTTCCCCGTTTTATCCCATAGCATGTGACCCGCCACTTCTGCAAATTGACGCGAGTTAGCACATCAGTAAACCCGTTTTAAATCAGTGATAGTGATGACTAATACTTTATTAAATTATTTTTTAAACTTTCCTGTTAGATACTTCATAATAATTATTATCAATTAAAATAAATTATCCCAGCTTATGTGTCGTTATAGTAAGATAAGTGAACACTTGTGTAGTAAAATATTTCATGAAAGAACAACGTGACTGTCACATTTGTAGACTTGACAATCATTATCTTTATTGCGTAAATGAGCGCGTGTATCAAATGTAAACAATAAAATATAATGTTTGATGAGCATTCGTTTATATAAACAAAATTATTTATCTAAAACATTTTTTTATGTGACAATGACAACCCTGAATTTGCGAACGTCAAAAGAGTAGGGTGACCAAGTGTGCGTAAATAGTACTAATAATATAATTTTGTTTGCTTAAATGTGAAAAATAAAAATAGGTACTTCGCCAGTAATATGCATGCAGATAGGACAATCATTACATCTATATTGCGTAAATGCGTATTTTAAATGTAAAAAATAAATAAAGTTGATATTAATTATAACGAGCATTCGTTTTTACAACCAAGACAATTGTTTTATTAAAAAACAGCTGTGTGACAACCCTTTTGTTCGACGTCAAAGGAGTAGGGCGACCAAATATGCCGTAAAATCACGGGATAAATGTTGTGTAATTTATTAATTAAATGTAGCACACATCATACACGAATTTCTAATTCCTTCTAAGTTGGAGAACCGTATTTCGAATGGAGTAATACCACGGCCTTGCAGAAAACCGGTTAGTGATTATTTTGTTGCTCTTCACCGATAGAGTATAACCCCTCGGCCTCCTTCCCCTCCTCTTATTTCGTGTAAAAATATCCCGGGTGACATAACCTATATAAATTTTCTCTAAAGATTTTACATAGTTTTATAGGTAGTAGAGCCACGCTCGCCTGGGACGGTACTACCCTGTCACAGAAAATCAACCTAAAATAATTTATGCTGTTGTGTTTCTTTGGTGAGTGCCAGTTCGGAGGCCACATGATGCAGGTGCATCTTCAGTAGCCATAGTGTGGGTCACCATGCGACATTGTTGCATTGTCTGCATTCGCAATGAGTATGATGACCACTACTCTTGAACTCTGCTCATGCTTTCCATCAGGCAGAGTAGAATCACTTGGGAGGCCCATATATAAAAAAGTTGAGTGATCGTTTTTTCAAGTTTTTCTTGTGTTTTGTGAACATTCAAAGGTAGTGTGTATCAGAGTCACCTGCCTGTCTTTAAATCTATACCACTCTTAAAAGAGGATTGTCTGATAACAAAACGAGAAATTTTTCCAACAAATAAAATAATTTCCACTGTTATCTGCCAATAAACTCTTGGTCATTACCCCTACGTCCTTGTCACACTACTGTTTACATGTATTGCACATGACATACCAACATACAATGTTAATTCTCACATATCACTCGAATAACATCGTAAAGATATATAACATGTACGTATATAAATAATAAGTGTTTTATTGTTGTGTTTGATTGTCAAATTGGTTGCCAGAAACGTAAAAGAAAAAATTGTTGTGCAAAATTGATTGTAAACACAAATAATTTTGGACAATTTTTTTTATTAACACGTTCAACGCCTAGGAATAATGCGATTAATTTTAATTCAGGTCATGTCGTACTATGTTAGGCGACGTCAGTATACAATTAAAATGGCGCCAAGTAATAAATAAAACTCTCATCCTCCGAGACTTATGTCAAACTAGCTGAACCCCGCGGTGTTACCCGCGGTCATCGTCGTAACGCGAGTAACGCCGCGGGACAAAGTTAGTCAAAAAAGTAGCCTAAGTTACTCCCCGGATCATCAGCTACCTGCTAGTGAAAGTCCCGTCAAAATCCGTCCAGCCGTTCCAGAGATTACCCGGAACAAACAGACAGACAGACAGACAAAAAAAAATTGTACTACATTTTTGGTATATGTACCACGTATACATACATATGCATTTAGTAAAAAGCGGTTATTTTAATATTACAAACAGACACTCCAATTTTATTTATTTGTATAGACTAGAATGGGATTGGCTTCAACGACTGTTTTAAATAACAATTTCAATCTCTAAATATGAGAATGTATATAACTTTTTCAATAGTTTATAATACTCATTGATATGTAGGATCTATGTTTAAAGTGAACACTTCTTTGAGCGCTTTGAGCTCTTTTTGAATGAACAATGATAATTGTTCACTTGATTAATGTAATAATAAAATAATAAATATTTCAGACATCTAACACACAACGCCATCGAGTCCCAAACTACGCAAAGCTTGTATTATGGGTACTAGACAACTGATGTAATTACTTATTTACTTTTTTTTTGTAAATACATGCATATTATAGATAGAAAACATTCAAACTCCGAAACAAATATTTGCATACGTACAAACATTTGATCCGACCCGGGAATCGAACCCGAGACATATATAATCACCCAGTTTAACCATCAATCAGGTTTTGGGAGACAAAGATTGTAATTCCGTTTGTTTTCTCTGTATAATAAATACTTAAAATTAAATGGCACGGAATCCTTCCTGTGCGAGCTCGACACGCACTTGGCCGGTTTTTTTGTTTCTAAGCATGACTTGTATTTTATTATCAAGTGAAATATTTGGTTCTATTGGCCGGCTGTAAAGGTTAGATAAAAAATAATATTGTTTATACAATATTTGTTTCAGCGTCCCTGTTCATTTAGTAATTAGTGATTCTAACTGGCAAATCGGAGGACGTCTATTGGATTCCCAATCAGAATAAAAAGAAATGGTATAGTCCATTCGTTTAATTAGTGTCAGTGCACGCAATTGTAGTTTTTGTTGTGAAATACGAATATATTAATTCAAACAACAGCGTTAACTGACAAATCATAATTGCTTGTGGGTATACGCCGCAGGCGGGTCCTTTGATTTTAGACCGGTTTGCCGCGATCAATGTGACCGTATCTAAGCAAATGAACTATATACTATCGTGTTCTATGTCTAGGTGTTATAGGTACCTACTACCTACGTATAATTTGTAAGTTTTTAGTATATATATAGGTATGTATATCAGCAGTCTTATAGTCTCTAGTTTCGTGTGTAAAGTTATTATCAACTAACTTTTGCCCGCGGCTGTGCCCACATTTATGTCGGATATCGCTGTAAGAAATAGTCTGTTTTATTCTGATGTACCGCCATATTTACATATCTGTCTCAGCTTCCCACAGGCAGTGTACAGTCGCGTCGCGGACAAATAAAAATTACTTTTCCCCTTAACTTTTAATTTTCTTGTACACAACCTTGTCCTAACAATAACGAACAAATAAAAAAAAAATACTTAATTTTGTGCAGCCGATCGGAAGTTACCCGCGTACATACATTTCAGCGATTCATTTTTATTTATATAGAATATTATGAACCCCGCGGTGTTACCCGCGGTTATTGTTGAACCGCGAGTAACGCCGCGAGGCAAAGCTAGTCTAAAAAAGTAGTCTAAGTTACTCCCTGACTCGTCAGCTACCGCCAGTGAAAGCCCTGTTAAATTCCGTCCAGCCGTTCCAGAGATTACCTGGAACAAACAGACAGACAGACAGACCGACAGATAGATAGACAGACAGACAAACAAAATCAATTTTGACTACATTTTTGGTATATGTAGCGGGTATACATACATATGCATTTAGTAAAAACCAGTTATTTTAATATTACAAACAGACACTCCAATTTTATTTATTTGTATGGATATTTATAGTTGGAATAGAATAGGATAGGAAAGATATGATTTAGTTGCCTTTCTCTTTAAAATTTCCTCTTTTAATAGTCCAGGTTCCATATAGTTTGGAATCATACAGCCGCATATGAGGTACAATCAAAAATCAATAGAATATTCCAAATTACATAAACAAACCCGCCCCTCCCGTTGCTACGGAAACGAGAGTGACTCAGAGGAGGGCGCGTAAGTGCGACCTTCAACCGACGTCCTTGACCCTTGAGGGCGGTGCTGTTTCAGTTTGTGACCCGGTTGTATAACGGATGAATCATTGTTTTGGTCATATTGATACATGTTATGAGTTTAAGATAATTAATGTACGAATGCAAAGAGGCAAGCGAACGTTTTACCCTTTTAAATATTGACATAATAGACTAGCTGAACCCCGCGATGTTACCCGCGGTTATCGTCGTACCGCGAGTAACGCCGCGCACAAAGTAAGTCTAAAAAAGCAGACTAAGTTACTCCCCAGATCATCAGCTACCTGCCAGTGGAAGTCCCGTCAAAATCGGTCCAGCCGTTCCAGTGATTACCCGGAGCAAACAGACAGACAGACAGACAAAAACTTTTTTAACTACATTTTTGGTATTATCGGTTATTTTAATATTACAAACAGACATCCCAATTTTATTTATTTGTATAGACAGTAGAGCCACACTGATTTCAGCACGAATGGACTGGCTCGACCGGGGCGGTACTACTTTGTCAAAGAACATCAATCTAAAATGTTAGCATTAGTGCTGTCGTGTGTCGCTGGTGACCGCGAGACTGGAGGCCCAATGATGCAGAAGCATTTCAATAGGCATAGTATGGGTCACCATGCTACATTCTTCCATTGTCTGTACTCGCAATGAGTATGGTGACCACTCCTCTTGGCTTCTGCTTAACCTTTCCATCAGGAGTCGCTTTGGTAGGCTCATATTTAAAAAATAATAATTGAAAACCTCTTTTTTATCTCTCTGCTAATGTCATCAGGTTCACTGAAATATATTGTGAAATACAATAAAATTATGTAAATATAAAACACACATATTATAAACAGAGTAAATAAACATTTAATCGCATAAACAAACGTTTTATGTACCGTCACTCTATTATGTTAAATGCAAATATTATTTTATTTAATATTTATCTTTATTCTACCTTTTTAATCAAATATTGTGTCAGACTAGACTAGTTTACTTAACTAATAAAGAACAATTAAAAACAATGAAACTAAACATGTAGTAAAATAGTTAAAACTTTGTTTAAACTTCCAGGAACAAGTACCAAACATTAACCGGACTCTATACTATTAAATAAAGTCGTAAGTGACTCTCTATCTCTTACGTATTCACGGCTTAACTGCTGCACTGATTTTAATAAAAATTGGCATAGTGATACTTTGATTCTTGAGCAAGGACATAGGAATATAATCAGAAACTGACTAAATTCTATCGGCTTAGAAAGTTCAGAAAACTTTCAATTTAAATCCCTGTCAATTTTACTTCTTGGAACTCAGAATAAATTTAATTATAGGGATGTGTCACTAGGGTTGTTAGACCAAAAAACAAAAACGTCAAATATTTATTCATTCTTAGCCGGACATTATGCGTTCTATGCTTTATAGTATTTTTAAAAGGTCCCCAGAATTCCTTAGGATAGTAATATTTATGTCAATGTGTTTCTGACGTAGTTTCTGAAGAGATTACACAACTAGCCGACCCACACAACCTCGTTTGCGTCTTCTATTGCCCGTATCGTGATAATTTTCCCCCGTTTTTGTAACATTATTCTTTGATGCTTCGGTCCTATTGGTCTTAGCGTGATGATATATATAGCGTATAGCCTTCCTCGAAAAATGTACTATCCAACACTGAAAACATTTTTCAAATCGGACCAGCGGCTCCTGAGATTAGCGCGTTCAAACAAACAAACAAACTCTTCAGCTTTATATATTATATAGAACTAGCAGACCCACGCAACCTCGTTTGCGTCTTCTATTGCCCGTATCGTGATAATTTTCCCCCGTTTTTGTAACATTATTCTTTGATGCTTCGGTCCTATTGGTCTTAGCGTGATGATATATAGCCTATAGCCTTCCTCGAAAAATGTACTATCCAACACTGAATTTTTTTTTCAAATCGGACCAGCGGTTCCTGAGATTAGAGCGTTCAAACAAACAAACTCTTCAGCTTTGTATATTAGTATAGAATTAGTAAAGTGCTCAGCTATGAGGCATCGAAGTTACAACCGGACTGCCAGAGGACATGGTTCTATCTATGGTATAAATTAACAGTATGTGGGTTTATGCCGCTTCTTTTTGTGAGAAAGTGATGACCTCCAAAAAAAGCGGCGTACGTAGAATATAAGAGAGTCAGTATTCTCTTATCCCAAAGAAGAGGCACCACTCATCTCTTCCTTAATCTCATTAAGACTTCACCTAACTGATTTAAATAAAACCTCAACGAATAATATACTCCAAGGTGACCCCTAGACGCTACAATAACATTGTACAATACAAACGATCAATTATATTGCACAACATTACGAATTGTGCAATGTTTTCCAAGCCTGTGGAAACATATCTTTGTATTTTTGTGTGACGTAGTACACATGCATCACCTGCATGTTTACTACGTCAAGAAGAAACATAGACTAAAAAGTAAAAAATAAAGCTCAATATTAATCCTGTACAATGCAATACAAAAATATTGCGCAATAAAAATTAAACTCGTTCGAACTTTTGTTCAATCATTGCACAAACTTCAATATTAACCCTAAACGGTCAATAGCATTGCACAATTCGTGATATCTAAGCTATACAAAAAAATAAAATTGGAGTGTCTGTTTGTAATATTAAAATAACCGCTTTTTACTAAATGCATATGTATGTATACATAACACATGTACCAATATAACATTTTTTATAATTTTTGTCTGTCTATCTGTCTGTCGGCCAGTCTGTCTGTCTGTTTGTCCCGGCTAATCTCTGGAATGGGTGGACCGATTTTGACTTTCTCTGATAGGTAGCTGATGATATAGGTGGTAACATAGGCTACTTTTTTTAGACTAACTTTGTCCCGCGGCGTTTCTCGCGGTACGACAATAGCCGTGGGTAATACCGCGGGAATCAGCTAATTGCACAATATAATTGTTTGTCTAGGGGTCACCTACCCTAGAATATCACTCTGTTCATTGGTGAACAAACTTAATAATATTGCGTACGATTAGATGTTATCGCGTAAAGACTGACGCTGGCGCCAGAGAGCAATTTATTTAATAGTAAATAGCGATAATGACAATGAATGACATTGAATTGTACTAAAACAATAATCATTTCTCATTAAAATATTCACACCCTGGCTGGACGTTTTTCATCGAAGCCTAAGAAAAGCTAGATTTATATACAAATACATAAATAGATGATACGACATACGTTATTCTGCTCTATATAAATAAAATCTAATGTAGAAAAAAAAACAATAATCAAACCGTATTGGAATAGTATACCTACAAACACCGTAATACTAAATATTTCTTTATTAGATTAGGCCGGACACGTCCCTCAAGAGTCCGGTTAAATTAAACAGCCGACAACCCTATACAGAATAAGTCTTAGATATGCATACATTAGCAGAAGATCTTACTAATACTGCAATAAATAGTCGGGACAGAAGCAAACAAACATATTACGAGAAAACGTTACAACAATACTTGGTTTCTGCGAAACCTCACTGCAACCCGCTTACGAGAGTGTCTATATTCCGAGAAGTAACCCCCTTTCCCCCCTATTAAGGGTACTGTCACGCTAGGAAAACAGTTGTCGAGAAAAATTTTGAAGCTATATTTCATTAAATTCGCCAGTCCTGTCGTTCCAGAAATTAGCCGAAAAAAACCGATAAACAAGCAGACAGACAGATTTAAAAAAGGTTTTTTTGATGTAAGTACCGTATAAATTTACTTCCATACGCATTTAGGGCAAAGAGATCTTTGTATAATCTGTACATCTAAAGGTACATGCAAATAAATAAAATTAGAGTGTCTATTTGTAATATTAAAATAACCACTTTTTACTAAATGCATATTATTATGTATATATATACGGTACATATATCAAAATAACATTTTTTACAATTTTTGTCTGTCTGTTTGTTCCAGTTAATCTCTAGAACGGCTTGACCGATTTCGACGGGACGTTCACTGGCGGATATTTGATGATATAAGGAGTAACTTAGGCCAATTTTTTTTTAAACTAGCTTCGCTCCGCAGCATTGCCTGCGGTTACAACTACAAACGCGGATAACACCGTGGAGCTCAGCTAGTGTATTAATATAATCTTACTGTAATCTATACAAATAAATAATATTGGAGTGTCTGCTTGTAATATTAAAATAACCGCTTTTACTACACGGTACGTTGGACCTTGCCCTAACACCAAAAGCATTTAAAACTCTGCACAGTGTAAACCAACCCTAAAGCAAGGGGTGGGTGGTGTAACATAGCTAATAGAGCATTTATAGTAATACAGTCGGTGAGCACTTCCAAGAAATGAATGGAATTGTCTAGTCTAGCCGAACAATGGCTTCGGAGAAACGAGAGGCAAAATTGGCAAACGTTTAGAATTTATTTTCATATTTTCACTTGATCTTGAATGAAATCTTGGAAATCGTTTGTTTTACGAGGTCGCGCGATAGACAATAATAGTTTTTAAACACCGAATGTTTTCTCTTATCTATGTTTATGTGGACGTCGCACTTACTTGCCGTGAATTGAGGCAGTTAAAGGTCATCATTATCTTCAATATCGGTTACCAGTCCGCTTCTGGACAGATCTCTTCTTCGCCTTTTCTCTTCTCTTTGTCCTCTTCGGAGGATTTGGCCTACAATGCCATGCAATGAGTTTCCAGTGTTATGTAGGGACGTTATACCCTCGGACTCGAACGGACTAAACCCGAACGCCATCTCGGGTACTAGGTGTCGGGGAACCAGGTGCACCCTAGAAAGCAAGACCCTGGAACCCCGATGTACCTCGGGCCACCTACAGTTTGTAGATGGCCCCCACCTGTGTGGAACCCCAATGATCCCCTGTCCCCCCAGGCTGCGTCCGCGCCGTCATCCAAGCCTGCTTCTGCTGGGGTGACAGATGACCTCATCGGTCACCCCCAGGCTTGCGTTTATGGAGGACGGAGAGTTCTGAACCTCTCCCGGTCCCGCGCCGCCGTCTCCTTGGCAAGTATACGTTATACCCTAGTCTTTTTATTATATGGAAAGTGTTGAAACTTTTTAGTTTACGACATTCTTTAATTGATATTCGAACAAGAGTTTTTTGATATTGACAAATGTCAAGTGACTTATGTAATTATATAAAAATTTTCCTGAGCAAACAACGTTTTTTGCTTCCATATCCTAGTTATCTAGTTTATTTTAAACAAAAGAAAGACCCACGGGTCATCACATCATGGGGCTTACGGTAAAGTGGTATACATATCCTAACGCTGTTGCAAACAAGTCTTCCTATATTCCACTACAAAGGACTGGAGGATCTATGAAGGAAATCGCCGTTCCCACGATAGAACTGTATCATTCAATAAGCATAAGGTAGCTACACCATTGCGTGCAGAGGGCCTTGGCCTTTCACCCTAAAAGGGGCGTGTGAACACGTCAACCACCCTGTCTGACCTGTTTAGAAAGAGAGAAAAATACTTTAATTGGCACATTCTACAGAGCTTTTACATAGCTTTTGTAATAGAATACAATAAAATCACATCTGTACCAATAAGGACCACAGCTCAGCATAATGCTTAGCGAATGCACCAGCGCTGATTTTCAGCTGCATGCAAGAGTGTTGCCCCCTTTTTTTTTTTTTTTTTGTGCGGAAATCCCCTCGGATACCACCGGCTGGTGGTTATGTCGGACTCGAACCGACTAAAAACCGCACACCGTCTCGGGTACTAGAAGCCGGGGAGCCAGGTGCACCCTCGAAAGGAAATCCCTGGAACCCCGGCGTACCTCGGGCCACCCACTATATATGTAGGTGGCCGCCTCCTGTGTAGGAACCCTTACATTTTTTATCAGGCGCGAGCTCTATAAACTCGCGCTGCCGCCCCAGCCTGCTTCTGCTAGGGTGACTGGCGGCCTTACCTGTCACCCTCAGGCTTGCGCTTATGGAGGACGGAGATCGTTTTGCGATCTCCGGCGTCTGAGTCGTCTGCGGTACCTGGCCCGTTGGCGGGCCTGGCGGACAGGGAGAGTTCTAAACCTCTCCCGGTCCCGCTCTGCAAGAGTGTTGCCCCCTGCCTGTTCAGTGATATACATTTTGGTGACAGTCCGGTGTAACAGATTAGTATTTTATTGAGAATATTTTATTCGAGAACATGTAAATAACTATAATAGCATATGTAATTACCAGCTACCTCTGTTGCTCCACTTGCTCCTCATTTCTATATTCACTAATGGGACTATTCCCACCCACACGCCCACCACTGTAACCCCTGTACACCAGGATCACCACGAACACACCGAGTTATGACACTCGGGAAGTACCAGGAATCATTAAACTGTCTTGGAACCCGCAACGGAATTAATCAGAAGAATACTGAAGGAGTTGGATTATAATATGTCCGCTTCTCTCCTTAGCAAAGGGGAGACAAAATGAAGCCAAGATATAAGAGAGGCCAGGTTTTACTTGAAACAATAAATGGTACTATATACTATATGTAAAACCTTTTAATAAGTGATCGCGTTAATTCCCGTAAAAATAATTGTTAATATAATAAATGGTACTAAAGAAATTTAACCATTTACTTTTGTCTGTCTGCATAGTGACGAATTAACAATACGGAATTTTACCAGCTTTATTCATTCTATTGATATAGAAAGAGGAGACATCACCGAAAAGAGAAGGTAAATATAAAACAATCCTTATGCCAACCCGTCTGACAATAGTATAGAGAAGGCCAAAATCTTCTTTCTAAGGGGCCTATGTCTGATACCTAGTTAAAGGGCGTCTATGGTGAAAATGATGTTGATTTGGCCGCCAACCCTGATGTAGGAATGACTCGTGGGTATTTCCACACAATAAAACAAGATCAAAATACACCTATACATATTGAGTTACTAACAAATTGACTTACGAAAATATTTAACTCGGTTAAAATAAATTGAGTTTACACATATTCCTGTTAAAATGAACAAATAATGAATACGTTTACTGCGTTCTTAGTACCCTAAACAAACGATATCAAACAGAAAAGATCAACACACCAAATTGACTGAAGTGATAATTGTATGAGATTTGGCAAATTATCAAGTTTACACTTTGCTTCTAATGAAGACGTGTGCTAATTGTGTTAGGAACGAATACTGCACAGCCCTTGTTTGAATACGGCGAAACAATGATTCGAACACTCTTTTTATCTAGAATTCTTCCAATTATAAAAAGTAAATTCTTCCGTGTGGAAACTAGTATTGAAATCTTTTCTCAGAGGGTGGTCACAACATAAGAAGGCATAAGATCTATATTCATCATCAACCTATCGCAGTCCACTGCTCGCAATAGGCTTCTCCAATTGCACGCCACTTGGTTCGATCCTCGGCTTCTCGCATCCATTCAAGATTACACAGATTAAATTGACAACCACTATAAAAGTTAAATAAGGCTGTTTACATAGTGAACCTTTGCTACAAAAGCGTTAGATGACAAAAATTCTGAATTATTAAAAGACCAAAATAATTTTACACATTCCTTTATTAACAGAAATGCATCTCAGATAACAGAGGGCAATAAATGTGATAAAATTTGTATGGCTATTTATTACGAAATTACAAAAAATGCAATTATTTGATATGAGTGTTAAATGAAAATGCTAATTCATTTCTTTTCTATATTATAACTGCTATTATTTTTTTTAATAATTATTATTATTATATTATTTGATCACACGTTGTTTCTCTAGCACCATCTGTTACACAATAGTGATTATATCACTTTGAAGCCTTTGTCTGAACAGGTTTCTATTAGCCAATAGATGGCGTTAAAAGTATATCACCACAAAGTTCACCTAAACTAAAAAAGGTGGCAGTAGCCGTATTCTTCTAATATGATTTTTTTTTATTTCAACCTATGCTAATTTTTTTACAGGTACATTCTGGATAATAAAGATATCGTAAAAAATCGTCAGGTCTTAGATATCGGTTGCGGTTGTGGAGCCGGTTCTATAGCAGCTGCCATAAAGAACGCTCAGCGCGTGGTGGCCAATGATATTGATATTTGTAAGTGTTGGTCCCAATCTTGACCTTGAACCTTGAACAGTCCACAGCTGAACATAGCTGCTAGTATATTAAAAACTAGCTGAACCCCGCGGTGTTAATCGCGGTTATTGTTGTACCGCGAGTAACGCCGCGGGACAAAGTTAGTCTAAAAAAAAGTAGCCTTAGTTACTCCCTGGATCATCAGCTACCTGCTAGTGAAAGTCCCGTCATAATCCGTCGAGCCGTTCCAGAGATTACCCGGAACAAACAGACAGACAGACAGACAGACAGACAGACAGACAGACAGACGGACAGACAACAAATCCAATTTTATTTATTTGTATGGATAAAACATCTCATCGGCAAGGAGAGGCCTACAACCCTTTTGTTAATATAATGTTTTAATGCAGAGAGCACAAGAAATAATTATTATTTATACCTATTATTACTCAGATTGCCAAAATATTTATTTTATTATTTAGTTGCTTTTTTTTACTCTTACTAAAAATAACTTTATAAAAAATATAATCAAAAAAGCTTGGAGATGCCGGGGATCGAACCCGGGGCCTTTCACATGCAAAGCGAACGCTCTACCACTGAGCTACATCCCCGCTTGTCATAGATGCTAAAATAAATGTTCAATTACAGACGCATTAACGGCCACCAAAATTAATGCTGAACTTAACAAGACTACTATTGAAACAAGTGAAGAAAACTTAATCGGTGATGATTGTCGAAGCTTCGATACGATATTAATAGGTGATATGTTCTACGATGAAGAGTTCGCGAACCGCTTGTTTGAATGGTTGCACACACTTAGTCGGGATGGAAAAACTGTAAGTTCTTTCAAGGTCTTTTAAAATGAGAATCGATCTTATTATCAATCTTTGTGGTGATAAATTTAGACTATAATTGTATCTATCACCCCTGTTCATCCAATGGGCCTAAGAGAAGGTAAACAAACCAGTGTGCTACAGTAGTTCAAATTGTCGTAACTTTATTTCTAACGAAATGCCAATGTCTATCAATGAACTATTAAATGACTAGCTGGTGACCGCGGCTATGCCCGTTTATGTGTCGATTATCACTGTATATACTTAATATTATAAAGCTGAAGAGTTTGTTTGTTTGTTTGAACGCGCTTATCTCAGAACCTACAGGTCCGATTTGAAAAATTAGAAAAATATAAATCCGTTCATTCCATAGTTTTTGCGTTTTTTAATCTTAAGTAGGATAAGGAAATTTTTTATGTTATGATGAAACTTGGTATTCTAGGGAGGGATACACACGTAACGATTGCGTTTTGGACCATGCCAAAGAAATTTGTATAAATGAGTTTCTTGTTTTCGTTATTTCCATAAACTTTGCGTGGCATCTTAATAAATAACATTATACTTACTATAGATGCTAATTTTGGTAAAAAAAATACTTTTAAATGATATCACCTGACTCGTTACCTCGACAAAGGGTAACAACAGCAACGTAGAATAAAAATGCAACCCAAGTGAAAGATTAATTCTTAGGCAAACTTAAAACATCCTCAACAACCCATACGTCCCATTGCTGGGCTCGGGTCTCCTCTCATGAGAGGGTTAAGGCCGTACGTCCCCACGCTGGCCAAGTGCGGGTTGGAGACGGGCAAGACAACGTTGTGGCTACGTAATCTTGCCGTTGGATGTTTTTAAGCCGCCCAAAGGCCTCCAACTAAGCTTCACGACTGTTATCCTACGATAACAGCCGGGACCGACTGCTTAACGTGGCCTTAGATCACGGAGACGCTCATGGTAACATGCCACTAGTGGTCACCCATTCAGGTACTGACAGTGCCGTCGTTGCTTTCCCTCGGTGATTGTTTCGAATAACCGAGTGCAACTGGGCTATGAGCGCCATAACGCAAAACCTCAAACCTACCTTAATTATTTAATGTTACCATTTATCACTTTTTTTCTATTTGCTATAATTTTTCATAACATTTCCCAGGTACTGATAGGCGACCCTGGCAGACACGGGCTGACTGAGAAGCGCCGAAGACAAATGACACTCCTAGCTACATACAAGCTTCCCAAAGACACTGCTGAACAGAACAATGGCTTCACACACACAACTGTTTGGCGATTAAAATAGATTTTTAAATATATAAAACTTCATCTTAAACCAGAATTATTATTGTTTTCCTTCTTTAGGCGCGTTGAGCAATGTTTGGGTGAACGATAATCATGGAACTCACGTCATCGTTACCGATCGCTTTACATGAGTTATGTAAGTTATGTATACTGTGTATGTGTGAAATCCCCTGCCTCGTTGGTCCAGAGGTTAACGTATGTGACTGCTGATCAAGAGGTTTCGGGGTCGAATCCCGGTTCGGGCCAAAGGTGTTATTGAGTTTTTCTCATTCTATAAATACTTAATAACAGCTCGAAGTTTAGAAGTTGGGGTCTAAACCCCCGTGCCTCGGAGAGCACGTAAAGCTGTCGGTCCTGCGCCTGATCTCTCCCCGATCGTGTCGGTTAACCGTCCCATCGGATTATGAGAGTGAGAGAACAGAGAGTGCACCTGTATTTATACCTGTATACCTGTATATATAAACACTTATGCATTATAATATCTGCTGCGTAGTTGGCTGGTCTCCGTTGAGACTGGCCGTTGTCGGAGGAGAACATCATATGTTTGAACGTTTTCCCTTCTATCGGCAGTCCCCAAAGACAGTCCCACTTTTCAATTATTAGTATCAGGACTAGAGGGCGCTCGTTGTCAATAACGAGTGACAGTTTTAAAACATAAACATTCCTTCATTATACGATACGATATGTCGCGTGATGGAAGGCGGCGCTTATAGGTATCTCCAGGTGTTCAGAGTCTGAGACGTCTGGGTCTTTTTTCGTTTATTTTCCCTTATAACCACCAGTCTCTCTAAGATGTCAGTCTCTCTGCTCGATATTGCTGAAATAGCCTAGGACACGGTGTAGACAAATAGAGGATATTTGTAAGGTGTTTTCTATTTTAAGGTCTGTGAGGACCAATATTTTGTGCGGCAGGGGCACTAAGTACCCAATCTATATCCAGGTGGTCCCAGGGGCTAAAGGAAAACCGGTCGAAGCTGTTTTGTTATTCACCTCGGCAGTGAATCATTCTATTGCAGTGCAGTGATCGATTTTGGATTTCTCGCATCCAGCTCCTGTCAGCTATCTTGCCCAAGTGCTGACGTAAGTGAAAATAACGGAACCCAAACCCATGGCGGTCCTTGACTCTTTTAAAAGTCGTATTTTTTTTCATCCGAAAAGAGATCAAAATTGAAATAAATACAAATGAAAAAAGAAAAGGTCACAGGAATTGCATCTGCCCTTTGTAAAACAAAGAGCATTGCATCTGCGCAATAGGCCAAAGCGTTGCCTAGTTACCTCTACTACCTGTAGAGGTAACTAGGCAACGCTTTGGCCCTAAACACTAAATCAATATTTCGGACGCGTTCGGAAACCAGTTACAACCATTTAATTTCACATTTCTAGTAACAATATCGTAACTTAAAATCTTCTTGATACAAAAGTCTTGTATATTCTGATAATTCTTTAATAATTTTGAGATATATTTGTAGAATAAAGAGGTATAAAGTTAGGGTTTCAATTCGTTTTCAAGTGAGGCAATTTGTATGAAATTTGGTTTTCGAACATCAATTCCTGATTTATTGCGTGCTAAAAACAGCAATCGCTTCCGGTGTCTTATCGTAAACATAGTGTTGTGATAAAAAATACGTGATTTTGGTGAAATGGGTAAGTGATTTTTTATTTTATTGATTTTCGTGTAGTAACTTATTGTTAGGTAGTAGATATTTGTTTTGACGGAGGTATTTTTTTTTTCACTTTGAGTTGTTTCATTTCCGGTTTGATTGCTAGGTATTTAGTATTGATCGATTGTATTTGAATGTGTTCCATTTTTTTTTCGATTTAAGTACAAAAGTTTTCTGACCACGCTTTAATTAAATCATTTTGATATACCTACCCTGAATGAAATTAAGTATTCCCAGTCCAAGGAAGTCATTACCCCCTTAATCGAGGGAGACCCTCACGTCAACGTTCTGGGAATCACGAACTTCATCACAAGCGATATTCTAGGGTTGTGACCCCAATGTCTTGTATGTCCTGGGGTAATGAGCTTAATGGTCGATGATTTTCTAGTGCTTGAGCCCCGTGGGGGTAATGTTCTGGGGTTATATCGTCCGTGTCAAACGAGGTCTTAGAATCATGACATTATTCCCTCCCTGGGGTGCATCCTTGTTTGTATTCCAGTAAAAAGGCATTGTGACTACGCTATAAATAAATCGCTTTAGTGTATCCAGTATTGAATCAAGTACACACAGCTCAAGGCAGAAGGGTCATGATCCTCTTGACCCGAACCCTCATTGCTCAGATCTCTTTGGGAAAAAAATCCCTATAAATGACAGTTGTTGAGAATGTTCAGGAGGTCATGACCCTCTTAACTCGGGAGGCATTTGAGGGTCATGGCCCCCTTTAACTACTTTTGATAAAATGAGAGAAAGTGGTCAAAACACGAGCGCCAAATAGAAAACACCTGTCCCTCAGGTGTCCAACTCCACTTAGTGGCGTTTGTCGAACTGGGCCTTGGGTGTTGGACGCCAGCTAGTGGCCAGTGGCTCCTCAAGGCTTCGCGTGGCGACACTCAAGCGATGTTTATGTCAAATGTCAGTGACATCTTAGGGGAACACAATTCCCTGTCAAATATGGTGTCTACTGCGCTTCAGTTATTCTCACCTGCCAGTGTGGCAATAATGATTGCTGCCGGAAAAAAACAAACAACAATTTTAAACTCAGTCGGTCACCCATCCAATTATTAACCACGCCCAATGTTGCTTAACTTCAGTGATCGGATGAGAATCGTATTCAACATGGTATAGACGTTGGCTGGCTGTTAAGCCCTTTTCAAACAGCATTTTGATAATTACTTTCTCAAATTTTTGCTTCAACATTTATTGGTATTTTATTTTCTCAGAGCCTGTTGATACCGATGCTGCGTCACCTGGGTCTCCATTAAGAGAACCAGAGCCGACAGGTTGGTTGGAAGACTTTGAGTATTATGAGGAGAACGGTGAGTAAAACAGAAAAAATAGAAATAACTTGCTTCATACAATAAATGTTTGTGTTAATTTTTCAGTTCTTCATCAGTAATTTGCACTAAATCATGTAGATGTGACGCGTTTTTATCTTCTTAATTGTTCGGTTGTCTTTCAGAGGATCTTGGCACTGCATCACCTGTAGTCCCATCGAAGGAACCAAAGCCACCTAGGCCGCAAGATGAGTCTGATTATGATGATGCCGGCGGTAAGTAAAACAAATAAATAATAAATAAATATTTCGGACATCTAACACACAACGCCATCTAGTCCCAAGCTAAGCAGAGCTTGTGTTATGGGTACTAGACAACTGATATAAATACATAAAATTTTTTTTTTTTTTGTAAATACATACATATTATACATAGAAAACACCCAAACTCTTAAACAAATATTTGTAGATCGTACAAACATTTGGTTCGACCTGGGAATCGAACCCGAGACCTCATGATCAGCAGTCGCACACGCCAACCGCTAGACCAACGAGGCAGTCTATTAGTATATAGGCAAAAACGCAATTTTGTATATCACTAGCCGACCCATGCAACCTCGTTTGCGTCTCCTATTGCCCGTAGCGTGAAAATTTTCCCCCGTTTTTGTAACATTCTTCATTGTTGCTCCGCTCCTGTAGGTCTTAGCGTGATGATATATAGCCTATAGCCTTCCTCGATAAATGGACTATCCAACACTGAAATAATTTTTCAAATCGGACCAGCGGTTTCTGAGATTAGCGAGTTCAAACAAACAAACAAACAAACAAACAAACTCTTCAGCTTTATATATTAGTACTAGCTGTTGCCCGCGGCTTTGCTCGCGTGGAAGTTGAAAATATGTGTTTAATTAAAACTGTGTAAAAGTATGTATCAGTACTTTATTCATGTTTTTGAACGTATTTTTTTATTTTTGATCAAGAGCCCATTTAAAAGAACTTTCATACAAACATTTGACTCATATTTCATCCCCTTTAGGAAGAGAGTTCGCATAAATGCTGATATAAGTATTCATCTATTTCGAAAAATGACGGAATGCCAGACTAACCTATGTACGAAATGTCAACCCCTATTTCACCCCTTAGGAATAGAATATTAAGAAACACTGCAATACGTATTTACTCATTTTTAATTAGCAACCCAAAAGTAAAGTTTCACCTTTCTTATTTCTATGTATTCTTAAATATGATGGATTTCCATAAAAAAAATCAACCCCAATTTCACCCCCTTAGGGGTAAAATATGCAGTAACTCTAAATATATATCTAGTCATTTTTAATCAATAGCCCAAAATTAAAGTTTTTTGGTACTTATTTAAAAAATAATGGACTTCCATACAAACTTTCAACCCATATTTCACCCCTTTAGGGGTAGAGTATCCAGAAACGCTTAAATATATCTTTACTCTTTTTTAACCAGTAGTACATGAATAAAGTTTCATGGTTCTAACTTAATAAATGACAAACTTTCATACAAACTTTCAACCCCTAGTTCACCCCTTTAGGGGTAGAATATCCAAAAACGCTTAAATACGTGTCTTCTCATTTGAAATCAGTAGCCCAAAAATAAAGTTTCATGCTTCTAACTTAAAAAATGACGAACTTCCATACAAACTTTCAACCCTTATTTCACCCCCTTAGGGGAAGAATATCCAGAAACGCTTAAATACGTGTCTACTCTTTTTAAATCAGCAGTACATGAATAAAGTTTCATGGTTCTAACTTAAAAAATGACAAACTTTCATAGAAACTTTCAACCCCTATTACACCCCTTAGGGGTAGAATATCCAGTAACGCTTACATATGTATCTACTCATATTTAATTTGTAGCCCAAAAACAAAGGTTCATGTTTGTAACTTCAAAAAAGACGAACTTCCATACAAACTTTCAACCCCTATTTCACCCCTTTAGGGGTAGAATATACAGAAATGCTTAAATACGTATCTACTGTTTTTAATCAGTAGCACATAAATAAAGTTTCATGTTTCAGACTTCAAAAATGACGGACTTCCAGACTAACCTATGTACGAAATGTCAACCCCTATTTCACCCCTTAGGGGTTGAATATTCAAAAACGCTGAAATACGTGTTTATTCATTTTTAATCAGCAGCCCAAAAGTAAAGTTTCAGGTTTCTAACTTAAAAAATGACGGACTTCCATACAAACTTTTAACCCCTATTTCACCCCCTTAGGGGTAGAAATTCTAAAATTCCTTTCTTAGTGCGTGTCTACTGAATAAAAGGATTCTACTCACCAAATTTCATAGCCCTAACTATAATAGTTTACGCTCGGCGATGATGAATCAGTCAGTCAGTCAGTCAGGACTTACTATTTTATAAGTATAGATTTCATTACAAAATAGCTTCTGCGTCTCTTTCCAATCATGGTCGGCTCCTACTGGTCTAGACGTGATGTTAACTATCCTATATTAGGCACACCATCTATAAAAAACGTTAAAATCGTTTTGCAGTTTTGAAGTTCATCGTGAGCATGCACAACGTGGCACCAGAATTATATATAACTAGCTGAACCACGCGATGTTACCCGCGGTTATTGTTGTACCGTGAGTAACGCCGCGGGACAAAGTTAGTCTAAAAAGTAGCCTAAGTTACTCCCTGGATCATCAGCTACCTGCCAGTGAAAGTCCCATCAAAATCGGTCAAGCTGTTCCAGAGATTACCAGGAACAGACAGACAGACAAAAATATTTTTAACTACATTTTTGGTATATCTACCTACGTATGCATTTAGTAAAAAGCGGTTATTTTAATATTACAAACAGACACTCCAATTTTATTTATTTGTATAGTAAATTGAATTTGAGTTCTTCGTTTTTTTTTCAGAGTCGGTTGGAAATTCTGCGCGTAACTCTCCAGTAGAAGAAATACAACCAGCCCAGCCACAACAAGTGTCTGATCATAATGACAATGGTAAGAAAAGCCATGGAAAAAAGTTACAAAAAAACTACACTTTATTTTCTAAATCCATACTAAAGTAACTCTGTTTGTTGGCCTGTTACGCTTCCATAGCTAAACCGTGGCACTGATTTCAATCAAATTTGCTTAAAGATTTTTGAGAAAAGACATAGGCTCCTCTTTACAGCGATTTCAAAATACATGCGGGTAGGTGGGCAAAAGCTTTATAATTAAACTTAATTCACTCCTTTCACCTGTCCAACTTTAGGGTTAACTAGCTGAACACCGCGGTGTTACCCGCGGTTATTGTTGTACCGCGAGTAACGCCGCGGGACAAAGTTAGTCTAAAAAAAGTAGCCTAAGTTACTCCCCGGATCATCAGCTACCTGCCAGTGAAAGTCCCGTCAAAATTGGTCCAGCCGTTCCAAAGATTACCCGGAACAAACAGACAGACAGACAGACAGACAAACAGACAAAAATTTTTTTAACCAAATTTTTGGTATATGTATCGTGTATATAGACATATGCATTGATTAAAAAGCTGTTATTTTAATATTACAAACAGACACTCCAATTTTATTTATTTGTATAGATTGATTGTTTTAACGAAATTGTTGTTTTTTTTTTATCAGAACCTGTTAATAATTCTGCACCTAACTCTCCATCAGAATCAGAGCAAGATGAGTTTGAATATGATGATGGTAAGTAAATCAAAGAAAACATTCTTACAAACCTCAGTTCATTTAGTTTTCAGTTTATTTCGAATTACGCGCTATATTGCACGCAATCATTAAGACGTCCTACGTCTACTTTCGATATTAATTTAAGTGTTTGCAGTACTCTTCTCATGATAGTAGGGGGGGAAATATGTCGAACTAGCTGACCCACGCAACCTTGTTTGCGCCTTATATTGCCCGTAGCGTGAAATTTCCCCCGTTTTTGAAACATTCTTCATTGTTGCTCCGTTCCTATTAGTAATAGCGTGATGATATATACCCTATAGCCTTCCTCGATAAATGGACTATCCAACACTGAAAGAATTTTTCAAATCGGACGAGCGGTTCCTGAGATTAGCGTGTTCAAACAAACAAACAAACTCTTCAGCTTTATATATTAGTATAGATATCCTGTAACTATCTGGCGCTCGGCCTATCTGGTGTTGGGCCTATTCGGCTTAAATTTATTAATATTATTACAAATTCTCATCTCTTCCTAAGCAACTCTTAAAAATGGTGTAAAAACATGAAATTTCTATTATGTTTTTGTTTCTGTTTGTTTAACATAGAAAAATCTAATATTCTGTAACTATCCGGTGTTCAGCTAATTCGGCCTAAAATATTAAAACCCAACTCTACCAGAACATTCAACAACAGTTGAATTTTGCGACTGGTTGGTTTCGGTCTGATATCATGCCATTTGACCACAAAAGTATTATTAGAGACTTTTAAAAATAATGGCGTATGATATTTAATTCTTCTTAATACCTGTCGTGAGTAGTTTAAAACAAAGTTTCGTAGCCATAGGTATCTATAGATTGATAGTTTAATTTTCGTTTACTAAATCATTGAGATTTTTTTTCAGACACGAATGATAGTGCTTTTCCTGAGTCTCCAAGTAGAGAAGCTAATATGGCAGCGGAGTATGCAAGAACTGATGCAGAGAGAAGTATGTGAACTTTTATATTTTTTAATTTATTTTCCTTGTGGAGAAGAGACGAGATAAGAAGGATCATCCCGTGGGTGCCGTAAGAACCAACTAAAGGAAAACACTGCACTGGACAGAAGTACTGCAAAGTGCTACCCCGTATACTGACCCATCGTTGATTCAGGTCAGCATGATATAATTTCGCAGAAGGAGGCGGCGGAGAAGGCCCGGGAGGACGACCTCCACTCGGACCCGATCCGTCGCCGGCGAACCGGGCGGCGGAGGCGCGCCTACCAGCGCCTCATGCCGCCCTGAGTGTGACCGCGGATGGTCGGGACGGGTTCTCCCCTCCATCCGCTCTAGTGGCCGCCCGCGAGGGGCGACGTTACGTGTGTGCCATACGTCGCCTATTTCGAGAGACAACCAGCAGACGGAGCCCGCTTCAGTGCGCGCTGGGAGGGGTCCGGATGTGTTAATAACAGCAGTTCCCGGATCCCTCCCGTCTCAGGCGCAGAGTGCCACACCGTGTGGTTTTCGTCGGTTCGATTCCGACACACCGCCCCGCCGCAAACCCCTGCGGGGTGGCCCGAGGAGGTTTCCAAACGTAAAAAATAAAAATAAGGTCAGCATGATATAATAGGCAAAAATGCACATTCTAGGAACCCAAGGCCGACTAAAAACTGTTAATGTTCGGCCTACATTTCGGCCTTCGGTGGTCAGTTCATGAGCGAAATAATTTCTAACTATCCGATAGGGCACAGTTTCTTTTACATTGAAATATCAATAAAAAACTGGTTGCAGGGGAAGCTGAACTCGCTCAACAATCAACTTCGAACAACATGCGAACTTTTACACCACCAGCTGATTGGCAGAGGCTGCGTCTATACGGTAAGATGGCTACTATCTTATATGCACCGTTCTGTAGATGTTCTGAAGGTCATCTTTGTCACTAAATCAAAGAAAAGAATGATGAAGTTATGAAAAAACATGTATGTTTGTTATTCAACTACACCAATCAAACACACAGAGAGAGATATGTCTCTCTCGCAAATCTATACAAATAAAACAATTGAAGTGTCTGTTTGTAATATTAAAATAACCGCTTTTTAATAAATGCATATGTTGTTTACACGATACATGTACCAAATTTTTTTTTACGATTTCTATTTGTCTATCCATCTGTTTGTTCCGGCTAATCTCTGGAACGGCTGGATCAATTTTGACGGGACTTTCACTGATAGGTAGCTGATGATATAAGGAGCAACTTAGGCTACTTTTTTAGGCAATCTTGACCCCGCGGTGTTATTCTCGGTACGACAATAACCGGTAACACCGCGGGTGTCAGCTAGTCTATACAAATAAACAAAATTGGAGTCAGACACTCACCAAATTGGAGTGTCTGTTTCTAATATTAAAATAACCGCTTTTTACGAAATGCATATGTATGTATACACGGTACATATACCAAAAATGTAGTCAAAAAATTTTTGTGGGCCTGTCTGTCTGTTTGTTCCCTGGAACGGCTGAACCGATTTCGACGGGGCTTTCACTGGCAGGTAGTTGATGATCCAGGGAGTAACTTAGTAACTTAGTAACTTTTTTAGACTAGCTTTGTCCCGCAGCGTTACCCGCGGTAAAACAAAAGCCGCGTGTAACACCGCAGTTTATAATACAATTGACCTTTTCTGGTGTCTTTAGACTATAGTCTGAAATAGCATTAAAGATATTCCATGTCGAGTATGTTCCGCAACTCTTTGTCACAATTTTGGCTGATGTTTATTATCACCGGGCCTATATATATATATATATATTTATATATATAATATGACTGCCTCGTTGGTCTAGCGGTTGGCCTGTGCGACCGCTGATCATGAGTTCTCAGGTTCGATTCCCGGGTCGATCCAAATGTTTGTATGATCTACAAATATTTGTTTCGGAGTTTGGATGTTTTCTATGTATAATATGTATGTATTTACAAAAAAAAGTATATATGTATTTATATCAGTTGTCTAGTACCCAAAACACAAGCTCTGCTTAGCTTGGGACTAGATGGCGTTCTGTGTTAGATGTACGAATAAAAAAAATAAAAAAAAAAATATCGGAACAACAGTTTTCGGGAAATTAATAAATTGCAGACAGGTGTAAGGCTGAAAATGAATTGGGGTAAGTAAAGTAAACCAGTGTGACAGTAGATCCAAGTGTTAGATATAAAACAGGAGCTGAAGTGCAGTTCATTGGAGAAGTCGCTACGAGTATTATTCTATGATTGGATGGGCCACGCAACCGGACTAAGATTTCTCTCTTTTTCTGCGATTTGCTTTAATTTTATACCTATTTATAGTCGTACCGCGGGTGTAGCCGCGGGGGGAAGTTAGTCTAAAAACGAATCTAGACCTTCCTTGTTCAGACAGGCAATCAATTGGTGAAAATATGGTGTAATGTGTTCCACGAAACTACTTTAAGGTATAAATGCATATATTTGCTTGATTTCCAGGCGCATCAATCTACTGCGCTTTAATAGGATCCCCTGAGCGGTTGAGCAAGTACCAGGAGTTACAATTAGATTTGACTGGTAAGCTAATTCTTTTTGGATAATGATGTCTAGAACATTAACAATTAGTTTTACGGGAATTAACGCGATTACTTATTAAAAGGTATTACATACCTCTGATTGTTGTACCGTGAGTAACGCCGCGGGACAAAGTTAGTCTTAAAAAAGTAGCCTAAGTTACTCCCTGGATCATCAGCTGCCTGCCAGTGAAAGTTCCGTTAAAATCCGTCCAGCCGTTCCAGAGATTACCCGGAACAAACAGACAAAAAAAAAACTACATTTTTGGTATATATATCATATACATATACATACATATGCATTTACTAAAAAGCGGTTATTTTAATATTACAAACAGACACTCCAATTTTATTTATTTGTATAGATTACGTCTTAGTTCTATTGATGATATAAGAAAAACTGTTTGCTTCCAAGGATAAGCTAAGGTATATTACGCACTGATATTTTGGAAATCATAATTTTCGTCCCACTTACGTAATAGTCTGAGGCCGATAACAGCTTAAATTATTAAGGAATTAGGAAACCTATGAAAAAAGAGAAGGAAATCGATAGGAAATATCGAAAAATTGAGAAAGTCAGTATCGCGTCCTTGTAAAGTGACCTGGCCTGACTGTTGGAGGGTAGTAAATAGAAAACAATTTTGTCAATCCACAGATCGTGAGAGGTGGCAGAGAATCGAGGATGTCGTCGACGAAAGGAACCCATGCTACTGCCCAACTAACACTTTCGACTTGTGCACGAAAGATAATCCATACATGGAATCGCTTGTCAATAAACTGAGGAAGATGCCGAAATGTCTGCACTTACAAGCTTATCGGGATGTTCTGGTATACTTCAGGTACTTGCATCGTAAGCACCGCAGAATGCTGCTGCGTAGTTCTCCCATTAATAATATTTCTTGTTAAATATTAGAGGGTTGCTTTATCAACACAAAAGCCCACTGAATGTCAACTTTTTTCTGGTTATAATACTAGACTATTCTAACTTTTAAACTTTCGTGTTTCATGATATATTAACAATTGTTTTTACGGGCATTAACGCGATCACTTATTAAAAGGTATTACACACCTCTGATTTGCCACCAGCTTGCACGCTGGCAAATGGCTGACGGTCAGACTGTGACCACGGCCAGTGCAACCTGGTCGAAACGTCAGACAAATCAGAGGTGTGTAATACCTTTTATTATGTGATCGCGTCCCGTAAAAATAATTGTTACTAGAATATTCTGTCTGAAACTGGAACGCAACTGTCAAATGATGATGACGCAAACATCTATTGCTGTCTCACTTTACTATTTAAGCTTTTACGTTAGTAGAGATGTTCTATACTTTTGAGGTTTAAAACATACTGTCTTCTTAGGTATGTATGATATATATTGTATATATGTATAAGATAAAGATTATCCGGTCATAAAACTGGACTGCTTACTGTTATTAATGAAAAAAGGCATTTAAAATTAACGCAAAGACTTATTGAAGATTTAGGAAGATAGCAATGTTTTTGTGAATTACCTATCTCTTTCTAATGTATGTTGGCGTGAAATCTATATTCCGTCATTTGATATACTCGAATCTGAGCGAATTTTATTATAGTTATTTATGATTCAGATGATTTTATGGACCAGACCGGAGCCATTTTTCAGGGCGTTTTTGAAGAGTTATAGATGTCAAATTTAATGATTGACAGATTGGATCCGTGTAATAAATTAAATATGAGTCTCGAATTTTAATTCCGATTTTTATAACACAACGTAAAAAATGAAAGTATCAGACGTTACATACATTTTCTACCCAAATACGGACACTTTATATCGTATTTCTTGCTCTAATAATAACCTACCATGAGAGGGGACTCTCTCACTCTTTGTATTGACGTTTAGAATAACTTTTCACATTTTTAAATGTGTAGTTTTACCTATTATGTATTTATTTGTGTACGTATTGTGATAAATGAAACGATGTCAGCTGATTTTTAAGGTACTACTAATCATAGATACTACGAGTATTAAATGTGCATGTGTAATTATGACGATGTTGTAATACGTGTTTTATATATTCAATTAATAATAACTGTCAAGACTTTCTTCTAGAATGTGATGTATATTTTTTCTATCACTTATTTTTTGTATTGTATACGTAGATGTTACATTTATTTACAATGAATAGCGTTCCGTGATTTATTTCAAGTCTGTAAATTTGTTACAGCGCCATCTATTATACATAAACGAATTAATGTAGAATTAAATTTGTTTTCAAAAATATATGATAGACTTAAAAAAGTCCACGTTATTTTATAATAAGTTTATAAAATGTTTACAATTAAGAGTTTACGGCTGATAAGGTCAATAAATGAAGCAAGAAAGTCTATACAAAACTTATTTAATTATCCAAAAATAGTAAAATTACATTATTGCTTTCTACAAGGCACTATTTTCATAATTCTATTCGTTGTAAATCGTTGTTAATTAAAGTAGTATAGCCACAAGAAATAGTCATCTATTGAAAATTGTTCTTTAACCGTTTTTTTATACAGGAAATATGAAAGTAGGAATCAAAATAGATTAAAAATGGACAGTTATTTAAGCAATATATATATTGATATTCTTAATACAAATATAATATAAATTTTCTTAGTGATAATTCAACAAAATTGGGCGATTGAAAATCACAAGTGGTGTTTTTTCGTTGAATTCTTTATTATGGAGGCGTAATCGTTACAGCAGAAAAATACTAAATAAAAGTATTCCTTGCTGTTTATTATAAGTATCAAAGTAACTGACATTTTAAATAGAAAGACTTGACTATTTCTTATAATGTGGCTACCACATGGTAAATTTTACATGCTTACGAATTAGGTACGTTAGTTACTCTCTTAAATATAATACAAAATCTTACATTTTATTTATTATATTATAAAGATCTAGAAGAATATTTACACTATCTTAGTAAGTATTCAGAAATAAAAATACTTTTTCGAGTAGTTTACCAAAATTATTTAAATCGGTGTTTCTTATCGGAACCTAACTAAATAGAAAACTGCCATCTATTAGCGATTACCTAAACTAACTACACAAAGCCACCTAGTGGCAAACATCTGAACTACATATACCAATTTAAACAAATAGATGGCATTACTTGTTTCGCTTTCAGAAACGTCATCTAGTAGAAAAAGAACAAAAAATATAGCAAAATAAAGGTACGTATTATAGCTGATAGTTATGCATAGTATTCGCATAAATTCCATGTTTGGATCTCGCAGTTCTTCCTGAATAGTGAGAGTAGGTGTCCATATCCATTGTAGCGTGCGGATGCATTATCAGCACTGGTTGAAGGGCGAGCGACTTTCTCGAGCCGGAGACAGATGTCGCGTCGGTCACGTAGCCATTGTTTACTTCACCTGGAAAGAGCACAGATTATAAATGAGAACAGTAAACCTTAGTAAAGAGGTTATACTCGTATGGTAATATACTGAGTAATCATAGTCATGCTGTTTGGTATGCAGACATTTGCTAAGATTGTAATACCTTGCATGTGCAGCAGATAATATGTTTTTTTCTAGTACTAAATGTTTGTCTTATTGTACTTCTTAAAGGTTCGTTGGGCCCCGCGATGTTGTTGCTTTAAGTGATTTTCTTTTCACTTATTTCTAAATCCTGCTAAATCTTAACAATGACAATATAACGGTACTGATTTTATCAACCCACGAGCAAATTTTTTCTCACTGATTCATCGAAATAAAAAACCAACACTGATTTTAGCTTCTTTCTTTGTGATGTCAGAACTGTGGCATTTATATCTCGATGGATGTAAAAAGAAATGGCTAAAAGCTATGATCCTGGCAATCTCCGGCGGGCATGTATTGTTAAAAATGACTTTTTTCCGCTTTTTCAACTATTCTGAGCTTTCGTTCTGTTTAAATTACTCACGTTCGCCACTTCTACTGGACAGATTAGAAAATAGGGGCAAAAGATTTTGAATTTCCTCTCTGATCGTTCTTTATTACAACAGATGAAGATGTATGTTCAGCGTGGTACCTATAGTAAGACAAAACCTCCTTTAGAACGAGAGATTTCCAGCATTGATGATAATGATAATAAAATTATGCCAATAGCTAAAACTTAACAACGCATTTTATTCTTCTCAAATAATCCTGACACACCCAAACCTACTTACTGTAAATACTAAAATAGGTAATTATATTTATACTAGCTGACCCACGCAACCTCGTTTGCGCCTTATATTGCCCGTAGCGTGAAAATTTCCCCCGTTTTTGAAACATTTTTCATTGTTGCTCCCCTCCTATTAGTACTAGCGTGATGATATATACCCTATAGCCTTCCTCGATAAATGGACTATCCAACACCGAAAGAATTTTCCAAATCGGACCAGCGGTTCCTGAGATTCGTGTTCAAACAAACAAACTCTTCAGCTTTATATATTAGTACTAGCCGACCCACGCAACCTCGTTTGCGCCTTATACTGCCCGTAACGTGAAAATTTCCCCCGTTTTTGAAACATTCTTCATTGTTGCTCCGCTCCTATTAGTAGTAGCATGATGATATATACCCTATAGCCTTCCTCGATAAATGGACTATCCAACACTGAAAGATTTTTTCAAATCCGACCAGCGGTTCCTGAGATTAGCGTGTTCAAACAAACAAACAAACAAACAAACCCTTCAGCTTTATATATTAGTATAGATAGATACCGTTCGGGATCGAGAAGCTAGCCAAGGTTCATGGGGTCCGAGTGTTCGAGCTGTTTATTAAACTACTAGTTATGCGACTGATTGAAACTTCTGTGACCAGAAGGCCGACCTGTTTCTAGCATAGAGAATTACCATTGTCATGTAACGTGGCAATGCTGGCAGTCATTTGAGAACGCTGCCAGTAGCCGATGATGTGGAGGCATTTTGTGATGTATATATTAGCTGTGTCATCGACTTCATCCGCGTGGAATAGTGACTTTGGGTAACATTTATACAACAATTCTTCGCCCCCTTTCAATCTCTTACAACCAACCCTTTTGTGCATTAAAAGTAGCCTATATGTCCTTTCCCAGGCTCTAGACTATCTGTGTACTAAATTTCATTTAAATCGGTTCAGTAGACAGACAGTTACTTCATTTTCATTTTTAGTACTAGCTGAACCCCGCAGTGGTACCCACGGTTATTGTCGTTCCGCGAGTAACGCTGCGGGGCGAAGCTATCCTAAAAAAGTAGTTTAAGTTACTCCTTATATCATCAGCTACTTAGCAGTGAATGTCCTGTCAAAATCGGTCTAGCCGTTCCAGAGATTAGCCGGAACAACCAGAAAGACCGTGTATACACATACATATGCATTTAGTAAAAAGCGATTTTTTTTAATATTACAAACAGACACTTAAATTGTATTTATTTCTATAGATATCCTGGTATTTTAATTTAATTTTAATATAAGTATTATGACATTACTGTTATCAGTACTTATTAATCCGATTTTTCCAAGAAGCTTCTTCGTTTAAAATTCACGCATTCTCATCATACTTGTTATAGCTAAAATGTGTGTCGCGTACAACTGGATTCTCATGAATATGCGACATCGAGCGGTGAGCGGCACGGTTACACCGCGAACCTTGTAAAGCTGTACTTGGTTCCACATTCTGCATTTGCATGACCGTTGTATAGTAGCCATTTGTAATCTATACTAATATATAAAGCTGAAGAGTTTGTTTGTTTGTTTGAACACGCTAATCTCAGGAACTACTGGTCCTATTTGAAAAATTCTTTCAGTATTGGATAGTACATTTATAGGCTATATATCATCACGCTAAGATCAACAGGAGCGGATCAATAATGAAGAATCTTACAAAAACGAGGGAAAATTATCATGCTACGGGCAATGGGAGACGCAAACGAGGCTGCGTGGGTCGGCTAGTACTTAATAGCAAGAGAGTCAGGAGTTAGAATTCTCCTTCAGAATAAGTTTTATCTATAAGTACACTAATATTATAAAATTCAAAAGTTTATTTGTTTAAATGAACTCTCTAATCAAAAAAATACTGGGTCGAAATTAAAATAACAGAATTCGTGTTTTCTTGTTTCGTTGGTGAGTGCGAGACTGGAAGCCTAATGATGCAGCAGATAGGTTTCCGCCTCATGCAAATATATCTATACTAATAGTATAAAGCTGAAGAGTTTGTTTGTTTGAACGCGCTAATCTCAGGAACCGCTGGTCCGATTTGAAAAATTATTTCAGTGTTGGATAGTACATTTATCGAGGAAGGCTATAAGCTATATATCATCACGCTAAGACTAATAGGAGTGGAGCACCAACGAAGAATGTTTCAGAAACGGGAGAAAATTGTTAGGCTACGGACAATAGGAGACGCAAACGAGGTTGCGTGGGTCAGCTGGTGTACCAATAACCAGGTTTTATCTGTAGATATTTGTTTTGTATGTCTTTAAGTTTTAAATTCTTAGCTAGAGAATATCACATATTTTGAATTTCTTTCATATATCTGAGTAACTTTCATTAGAAGCAGCGAATCAAAACAGCAGCTGGCGACTTTAGCACAGTTTATACTAGTGCGAACTCTCGTCAACAAATGCTCTTATCTTGATTGTAAGCTTATAATTTATCTATCTCTATCTATACTAATATATAAAGCTGAAGAGTTTGTTTGTTTGTTTGTTTGTTTGAACACGCTAATCTCAGGAACCGCTGATCCGATTTGAAAAATTCTTTCACTGTTAGATAGCCCATTTATCGAGGAAGGCTATAGGCTATATATCATCACGCTAAGACCAATAGGAGCGGTGCACCAATGAAAAATGTTTCAAAAACGGGGAAAATTATCACGCTACGGGCAATAAGAGACGTAAACGAAGTTGCGTGGGTCAGCTAGTAAATAACTAAACTAGAATGGGAATAGGATAAGCGAACACTGTTGAAACAGATGATGGAAATAAAAAGTATAATTATTTTTATTATTTAGTGTTCAAGTTTCGTGACGGATATTGTACTAAGAAATATTACGAGTATTCAATACAAACACATTCAAACTAATAGATATATAATTTTAAAACACAACTTTTCCCTTTGTTCGTGTAAAATATCATCAAATATACTCATTGCAAGCGCTTTCACTGTCATTTTTTAAATGTATAACATATCAGGGTTGTCACGCTTTAGTTTAGACTGCTATGCTAACTGATGTGATGTGACTTTGTCTCTTTCTTAAGCTTTCACGACTAAAGCAGTGAACCGATTTTTGAAATTCTTTCACCAATGGAAAGCTAGATTATCGGCGAGTAGCATGGTGGTTTTTTACCGCGATAAACAGCATACACGCTGTCTGAGAAGCGGGCTAACAAGTCACTAAATCTATACAAATAAATAAAATTCGAGTGTCTGTTTGTAATATTAAAATAATCACTTTTTAAGAAATGCATACACGATGTAGTTAATTTTTTTTTGTCTGTTCCGAGTAATCTCTGGACGGATTTTGACGGGACTTTCACTGGCAGTAAGCTGATGATCCATGGAGTAACTTAGGCTACTTTTTTTAAGACTAACTTTGTCCCGCGACGTTACTCGCGTTACGACGATAGCCGCGGGTAACACGCGGGGTTCAGCTAGTTGAAAATAAATGAACAAATATTGACATTTTGTATCTGATGTAATCTCGCGATCTTTATAACTGTAGGCGTGATATTAGTTTGCTTTTTTAAATTAAAATGTGCAGATGACCACATATGAATAAATTACTGCTTTTATAAATGCGAAAATTTTGACAGATGTTTATTAATCAATTACGCTGGAACGGGTTAACGGATTTGAATGGCTCATAGACAGATTATATACTCTAGAATTGAAATAGAATCTAGAAAAAAATATTGACAAGATAAATAGTAACGACAGTGAATTCGTGGGAAAAATCTAGTATGTTATTAACACTTGTTTTCAGATCTAGAACATTGCGTAATAAATTGTTATTTATTATGTTCGAAGCTGGGTCGGTTTCACAAAAAATTGCGTGTAGATTTGTTAATTTAGAACAAAATGTTAGACATTAATCTTATCGATATTTACGCGAAAAATGTCAACAAAAGTGATTAATTCTTGTGTAATTAGTTTAAGCTCAAACTGTGTTTTAATAAATATGATAGCTTTGCCCGAGGCTCTGTGTATACGGCAAAATAATAACCTGTCCATTTTCCAAGGTCTTTCCAATCAATCTCTATTTAAAATTTATTCAAATCGGTTCAGCGATTTAGCTATGAAAGCGTAACATAGTAACTTTCGAATTAATAATATTAGTAGAAATGAAAAAAAAATGTTTGCTAGTGCCAACCCTAGATAAATGCTCACACAAATGCACTCATGTGCCCACACCGTGTCGCTCTGTGTCCGGTAATTAGGGTGGAAACACTGATATAACCATTATATTATGTAATACCAGTAATTGTTTCAGACTAAACGTTTATGGCTTTGTTTTCCAACTAGAACACACTGCATTTAGGACCTTTGGAAGAAGTTTGCATAGTACAACACAGCGGTTTGACTAGAAGTGTTTTGATAATGGGTCGAGTGTCTTAAGAAGTTGAAGAATTTTTTTTTACTGCAATGATGCAATTACGTGTGGTGAGGGATTAAGATACGGAGTGACACCACCCTTCTTCAGATCATGGGTGTCGAAAGATGCGACTGAGGCAGCAAACTACGTAGAACATCACTGCAATGAGAAGGAAGGCTTGACACAAACCCCGTATCAACTTGTCTGGGGTCTCGCATAGTGGGCCAAAACCTAATTCAAATTGAAAATCATTTATTCAATTAAGACACTAAGTGACATTTATGAACGCTAAATTGAAGCTACAGTTAAAAATCATAGATCGATACAAACAGACACCACAGTATTAGGTAAATTAGGTGTAAACACCAAAATCTACTGCCCGCTACTTCCAGTTTCTAAGCTACGTCCAGCGGTGGACTCTTGAAGGTCATGATGGTATTTTAATGAGAACTGAACGGGCAAATATCAATCTTTATAGTATCTCGTGAATTTATTAGTTCTAAAAGACAGTGCGGTTACTACGGCAAGCTTTCTAGACCACTTTCGATATTTATCGGCTAATACGTACAGTTAGAGCTTTGTTAGATCATTTTTATCCAACTGCGCCAGAAGGAGTGTATATTATACTAGCTGACCCACGCAACCAAGTTTGCGTCTACTATTGCCCGTAGCGTAACAATTTTCCCCCGTTTTTGAAATATTCTTCATTGGTGTTCCGCTCCTATTGGTGTTAGCGTGATGATATATAGCCTATAGCCTTCCTCGATAAATGTACTATCCAACGCTGAAGAATTTTTGAAATCGGAAAAGTGGTTCCTGAGATTAGCGCGTTCAAACAAACAAACTCTTCAGCTTTATATATTAGTAATAGATAATAGATATTGTGACAAAGTGATTTTACTCTGATTGATGGAAAGTATGTGGTCACCATACTCATTGCGAATGCAGACAATGCACCATGATGACCTACACTACGGCTGCCTATTCAGATCCTTTTGCATCATTGGGCCTCCGGTCTCGTCTCTGTCACTCGCTGTCATTTTTAGGTTGGTCCTCTGTGAGGGTTCGGACCGGCCCGTTCGTGCCGAAATCAGCGCAGCTCTACCACCTACGTATTTTTTGGCACGCTTCAATCTAAATATCTTGATAAATCTTAGTGTTTAAGGAATTGGTATCGTGGGGCCAACGAGGTATGGTAGCTCAAAACCTCCTTTTTGATGATAACTGTTTACTGTACATAAAGGTTGATGATGATGATGATGAAATATGTAGTAAGTATTACCTTTATATAGCGAAGGCGGAGGATATCCACTATCTGACTGTAGTCGCACGTGTCTCGTCGCCAGGATGAAGGCCAGAGCAGACAGCACTATGCCGTCCAGGCATCCTATCACGGCGAGGAGGTACGCCCAGCGTATGTGGCATCGACCTGGAGATAGAACAATGAATATGAAATTACAGAAATCAAAGTCAAAATTGCAATTCCGCATAAAATGGAATACTTTAATGCCATCTAACGGAGACACACCAAACTATGAAGTTTGAAGAAGAACTACCACTTAACACTGCATCGCGCAATGAAAATTCTGACGTTAATTAGTTACGTTAGAATATATCATTTACAAATGCCCAACATGGACCGTTGAATTATACCTCAACAGAGGTTTTATATTTTACTATTAGGAGACCTAACCACGAAGCAAATACAATTGTATATATGTATTTGCGAACTAACCTTTAGTCGTGAAAACGTTACTTTCGAATTTATAATATTAGTATGGACAAGCTGTGACAGCTGACACTGCTCTAGTGGTTAGCGTAAGAGACTGCTGATCAAGAGGTCTCAGGTTCGATTCCCGGGTCCGACTGCTATTGGAATTTTCTTACAAGAAATTCTTAATAGCAACCCGGAGTATGGAAGATGGCGGTGTTTCCCGCCCGTGCCTCGGAGAGCACGTCAAGCCGTCGGTCCCGGTTGTCATGAACATCTATGGCAATCGTTATTGAGAAGTCAGTGCCCTCAAATATACTGACAACTAGTTCAACTTTCGAATTCAGTTCACTCTCAGGGTTGCGGAGGTCCGATGCAAGTCGCTCCGTGTAAAAACTGATATTCAGGTAAAACCGGTTGAACTAGTAGCCGACCCCAAATCTTGGGAGTCTGGGTGTTTTTTGTATCAGTTTCATGTATGTTTGTCTAGTCCCCCGCGACATAGGATGTTTATTCTCAGTGCGGGAGTTGAATAAAAAAAAAAAGAAATAAAAAATTGCGCGAAGCAAGTCGAAACGGGTGATAGTCCGATATAAAGGTCTAAGATTGAAGTCCATTAGAATCACGTAGCAGTCGCTATTTCATAAATTATATGTACTTATAGAAAAGGCGATACGCGGGCACGGTTAGCCGTTTAACGTGCCTTTCGCTGTTCTTGAGAGATGTGGTGTGCACTCGGCACTCTCTCGTCCGCTATATAGAGGTTATAGTTCTGTAAAACCACGCCCTCTGTCTGGACTTCGCAACTTTTGTAATAGACTAAGATAACAAAGCCTAACGTGAACTCAGGTGGTCGATAATCTTTAGGCGACATCGTAGCTTGTAAATGGATGAAGCGAATTGAATTTAGTTTTTTGACACTTTTTTATAGATACCTTTGTAGAGACTTTTCATCTTAGTTATTTAAATAAGTTCAGATCATTCCACTGAAAACGGAAGAATGGACGTAAGTACTTATATTTTTCTGTTCTATAGATATATTTTAGAGTAGGAGAAAAGACTACACTACGCTACACCAATATATTTTTCATCCCCCCATTTCGAAAAGTGTATTCGATATCTGAGTGCAAAAATCCTTTTTTTGCCTTGCCAAAATTACTCTACTCTGTCTGATGGAAAGCATAAGCAGAATTCAAGAATGATGATCACCATACTACGAATGCAGACAATGCAACAATGCAGCATGGTGACCCACACCATGGCGGGCTAGTGAAGCTTCTGCATCACTGGGCCTCCGGTCTCGCACTGACCAACGAAACACGACAGCATGACCACTGTCATTTTACCGGTAGTACCGTCCCGGTCGAGCCGGCCCTTGAAGATCTTTTATCCGCTAGAGGTTAAACTAAATTGAATTTAGAACATCGCATAGTGTGCACTAAGTTTATGGATTCAAAACATCATTACACCTATTTACTTCTACCTCCATGGTGCGGAATTTATCTTACAACCTTTTTTAATTTGTTAAAAACTCAAACTCGAACCTTCTTGGTGTACTTTTTTTTTAATTTGCTTTGCTCGCGCCATTTTCGTATAACAAAAAAATAATAATATTCACTTTATTCAGTAATACTAAATGTAAAGATACAACTATCAAATAGATACCTACATTCGTTTTCATATAAACTAGAAACATACCTAGCATCTAAAATCTAAAGCATCTAATGACAATATTTATAATAATCTGCATCCATTCTCCGCCGCCCTCTTACGCAAGTCGTCCCGCCATCTGGCCAAAGGGCTTCCAACGCTACGTTTGCTAAGACACAATCAATTCAAAATTATAACACAAATTAATCATATTTTTTAAATGGTAACACTGTTAAGCGTATAATCCAATTAAAAAATAATTAACATCAAGGCTATGCGTGCATTGTGATCAATAAATGATGAATTGGTTGAAGTATTGCAACCTAAACACAGATTAATGGGATTTATAAATCATCTCCAACATTTAATTGGTACAGTTTATTTCTACTTTAATTAATCCTGTCCCAGTGTTGCTTAATCTATAATTAATTAATGTTCTTCCTAAAACATGTTTCAGGCAGTTATCCACAAAAATGCATTATCTTCGTAAAGAAAACACACATAATATTTTTTAAAGAACGTATTTACTGGCTTCCAGTTCCCGTAGTTAATGTATGACACTTTACTACAGAAGATTTATCAAATGTTGAAAATGTAATTTATGATCACGTTACTAAATCGTTTTTTCCAGACCTAGGTCTAAACAAGACTTTGTACGACCAAACTCAGGTCTAGAGAATAAAAACGAATTAAAATCTATAAAAATAAATAAAATTGGAGTGTCTGTTTGTAATATTAAAATAACCGCTTTTTACTAAATGCATATGTATGTATACACGGTACATATACGAAAAATGTAGTTAAAAAAATGTTTGTCTGTCTGTCTGTCTGTCTGTTTGTTCCGGGTAATCTCTGGAACGGCTGGACGGATTTTGACGGGACTTTCACTGGCAGGTAGCTGATGATCCGGGGAGTAACTTAGGCTACTTTTTTGACTAACTTTGTCGCGCGGCGTTACTCGCGCGGCGTACAACAATAACCGCGGGTAACACAGCGGGGTTCAGCTACTTTGTAATATAACTTGCCTAAATTGTATTGGTCTGCTGTAGGTCCGCAAGTCTCTTGCACAGCTGTTTCGCTCCATCCCGCTGGGTATACTGCCACACCAGCCACCATACTGATTGCTGAAAAGAGAAGAAAAATAAATAAGTATATAAATAATACTATTTTTTATTTTTTTATTGGAAGACTTTCCCAAGATTTTCGGTCGATACCCGGTGCCTATTGGTCGTAGCGTGATGTTATATATCCTAAAACCTTCCTCACTTAATGAGCTATCCAACAAAAAAAGATTTAGCAAAATCAGTTCAGCCGTTCACGCGTGATGTCGTGACCAAGGCAAATAGGGATTCTTTTATATATATATATACTAGCTGTCACGGCAAACGTCGTTTTGCCATAACTACTAATAAATTAAAAATTAATTAAAAAAACATTGTCCAGAGGACAAAATTGTGAATCTAAACCATTCCCAGATCCCCTTGAACACACACAAAAAATTTCATCAAAATCGGTCCAGTCGTTTGAGAGTAGTTCAGTGACATACACACTCACAGAAGAATTATATATATAAAGAGAAGATTATGTTATCCACAGGTAGATACTAACATGATAAATTCGAAAGTAATTATCCGCTCGCGGGGCTCAGCTAATACTTTAAAAGAATATTCATAAAACTATCGAAACTTGTACTTCTTTGTTCATCAAAGGTTTGAGAAAATTCCACCAAATTTTTCACATCACTTTTTCATCAGTTTCTTTACTTTCATTATTTTATATAACCTTAAGAAATACCTAAATATATTCCCATGACATGGATTCATATACTTTTACGCACATTCGCTAAAGACCTAACCATCCAATTGAAACAGAAACTGTCTGGGAACTGCTCGTAGGTCTTCATTGTCTGAACTGCATTGTTTAAGGGTACGTGAGAGCGAATGAAGGTCGTATACCATCTAAACAGGTATTGTAACGATGTATAGACTAATTCTTCGTTATCTATACAAATAAATAAAATTGGAGTGTCTGTTTGTAATATTAAAATAACCGGTTTTTACTAAATGCATATGTATGTATACACGGTACATATACAAAAAATGTAGTTAAAAAAAATTTTGTCTGTCTGTCTGTCTGTCTGTCGGCCTGTCTGTCTGTCTGTCTGTCTGTCTGTCTGTCTGTTTGTTCCGGGTAATCTTTGGAACGGCTGGACCGATTTTGACGGGACTTTCACTGGCAGGTAGCCGATGATCCAGGGAGTAACTTAGTCTACTTTTTTTTAGACTAACTTTGTCCCGCGGCGTTACTCGCGGTACAACAATAACCGCGGGTAACACCGCGGGGTTCAGCTAGTCTGCTATATAAATGAAAGGTCCGAAACATTACAACAATGATTTCTCGTTCATCTAATCTTAAATTAGGCCTCGACTGTTGACATCTATACTAATCTATACTTAATATATAAATCTGAAGAGTTTGTATATTTGTTTGAACGCGCTAATCTCGATTTAAAAAAATTGAGGAAGGCTATAGGATATATATCATCACGCTAAAATCTACAGGAGCGGAGCACCAATGAAGAATGTTACAATAACGGGAGAAAATTATCACGGTACGGGGAATAGGAGACGCAAACGAGGTTGCATGGGTCGTCTAGTTACTAATATTACAAAACTGAAGGGTGTGTTTGTTTTGTTGTCACGCTTATCTCAGGAGTATTGTACCGATTTGCAAAATTCTTTCAGAGTTTGATAGCCCAGTTATTGGGAAAGGTTATAGGCTATATAACATCATGCTACAACCAATAGGAGCGGAGCGTCAATGAGAAATGTTGCAACAAAGGAGGGAAATTATTCCTCTTGACAGCTTCCATCGCGTTACGTAAACGGTTAAAATTTCACAAAAATAATTTGTGAAATTATAGTTTCCTTTTAAAAGATAAAAAAAAAAGTCCGCGACAGAGGTTGCGTGAGTCATTAAGACCACCTCTGTACTGTAAACGCATAAGAAAAATTATTATCTATACTTCTATACTAATATATAAAGCTGAAGTTTGTTTGTTTGTTTGTTTGAACACGCTAATCTCAGGAACCGCTGGTCCGATTTGAAAAATTCTTTCACTGTTAGATAGCCCATTTATCGAGGAAGGCTATAGGCTATATATCATCACGCCAAGACCAATAGGAGCGGAGCACCAATGAAAAATGTTTCAAAAACGGGGGAAAATTATCACGCTACGGGCAATAAGAGACGTAAACGAAGTTGCGTGGGTCAGCTAGTTATTTATATATAGAAAAATATATATATAGCAGTATAAGCGGCGGCATGTTTAACTTTACATAGTTGTGAATGAGAAATAACCGCGTTTTTAATATAAATGCATATGTATGTATACACGGTAAATATACAAAAAATGTAGATTTTTTTTTTGTGTGTCTGTTTGTTCCGGGTAATCTCTGGAACGGCTAGACCGATTTCGACGGGACTTTCACTGATAGGTAGCTGATGATACAAGGAGTAACTTAGGCTACTTTCTTTAGACTAGATACACTCCGCGGCTTCACCCGTGGTACGACAATAAGCGCGGGTAACACCGCGGGGTTCAGCTAGTTTTACTTTGTAATAAATCATCTAAAGACATCTCATACTCCCATACCCCGGGTATAGAAGTATGAGATGTATTAAAATGATGGCAGGAGGCTAACATCGCTTATGAACACTTAAAACTCAAGCCCACCTCCAGAATTTGGACGCATTTTGGGTTTCCGTAACCCCGCTACCCAAGTAAAAGACCCAAAGAATTGTCTAACCTTGGTTTTCTGTCAGACATTGGTACCTACTCTAGTTGAGGCTGTCCATTTGTGATGCAGGTCTCCCAGACTAAAAGACGTAAGATAGTTATAGACAACTTTCCCCGTTTAGTATTAGAAAGCTCGTTCATTTACGTGCAGTTACCGTAGATATTCATCTCCGGTACTAGTATATTGCTGTTTACATAAGAAGATGCGATTTTATACTTATAAAGTCTATTATAAAGTCTTTAATAAGAAACCCGGAAAAGCTGTTAATTTGTTTTAATTATATCCGTGTACATATGTCATAACTCCTATTGGTCGTCATAAAAGCTGGCTAAAAGGAAGCAATGTGTAAAAACAGCACGGAAAAGAGATAGCAATCTTGAAATAAACCACATAGCAACCTGTCTGACCTATATCTATGCCTGGCATATATTGGCCTACGTCTGGCATATATTGTAGCGTAGGTCAAAACCTCCAAGGAAATGCCTGTGTCCAGCATTGAAATATTATAGGATGTTGATGAGTATTTGGAGACTTAGACATTTTACCTGGTGTACAATCAACGTGTTGACGAACATAAATATTAATTCTGTCTCATATTTCTCTTGAATTTTATCTCTCACTTTATGCAAGACTAGCTGACCCACGCAACCTCGTTTGCGTCTCCTATTGCCCGTAGCGTGATAATTTTCCCCCGTTTTTGTAATATCTTCATTATTGCTCCGCTCCTGTAGGTCTTAGCGTGATAGCTCATTTCCTATAGCCTTCCTCGATAAATGGGCAATCTAACACTGAAATAATTTTTCAAATCGGACTAGCGGTTCCTGAGATTACCGTGTTCAAACAAACAAACAAACTCTTCAGCTTTATATATTAGTATAGATATAACAAGAGAGAACCTAGTTAAAGTTAAGGATGCACCGAATAACATAAATAAAATCCAATACTTGCACTTGCACAAACAATGAAGTAAGCGGAACAGAATCTAACCGCAATATCTGGGTACTACTGAGAAACACAATACCACAAAGTACAAGACACATTCTGGAGTCATCTTGCCACATCGTGCAGTCGGTTTTATAATTCGGAAATCTTCATTGCATCACTTGGGTTATGATTTCTTTAATTGCGCACCGACATTGGTCGTCCGCTGGATCAGGTGTACGGGAACTTTTTAGTACTAAGACTTCCAACGTCGAGTCTAATTATAGGAATATTTATTTACTTGTTTGTAATTTAGACGCTGTTCAAACAATTCTCGAAAATTGGGAGCCTGAGGCTGACCATCTTTGTCGGAGTCAGAGTGTTATTAGTAGAGTCACCCAGTTCTCCTGACTCCTACATCCACAAGGAATTGAAGATTCAAATGGGTCCTGCACCCCTTTAACAAAAACTGACTATGCTTACAGTTTTTAGTTTTACAGTGTTTACTGGTAATCACACTTCACACTAATATATAAATGCGAAGTATGTATATTTGTTACTTCTTCACGCAAAAATTACTGAACAGATTTGGATGAAACTTTACAGTAATATAGCTTATACATCAGAATAACACATAGGCTACTATTTGCCGCGATTATCGACATACACGCGGCCGGAGCCGCGGGCAACAGCTAGTTACTAGAAAAATTAACGAGATATCGCCCTGAGCAATAAGACCGCCGATTGTAATACCAAATTTAGATTTCCATATGTATATCTGTTCAAAATTTATATTGTAACGTTGTGCAACAAAGTGGTATTAAGTGGTTGTAAAAAGACATAATGTACTGTAAGAGATTTTAAGAAACAAACCTAATATATGTTTTATTTCATGACTTTAGGCTTATTCACAATTAGGCACATATAAACTTACTTGGCAATAAAGATTTTGATTACAAAGCATTGTACAATAGAAAATATTTAGTCATATATATCACATAATTTAATTTACTAAACCATCATTTAGAGTTCCCAAGATCATCAAACACCTACCTACATACGACGCGGATCAATACTCTCATGTAGTCAAACCACGTTACATATCTAAAAATTTAATTATATAACTGAAAACATAAAAAAATATCTACGTAACGTAATTCGGCAGTTTTACGGTAATTTTTGCCGCTAAGTTTCCCTTCATTAGCGCATGAAATGTGAAACCGGAGGTAGTATTTTGTGGGCTTTCTTCGCCACTGTAGCGAGACCGACCATTTGAACCAGCGCTCACATCCAACGACTTTCAATATTAATTATTATAATCATTTTCACGCTTCTAACTGCCCGTAATAGTGGAAAGTTTTCTTTTATAGATAACTAGCTGTCCCGGCAAACGTCGTTTTGCCATAACTACTAATAAATTAAAAATTAATTAAAAAAACATTGTCCAGCGGACAAAATAATGAATCTAAACCATTCCCAGATCCCCTTGAACACACACAAAAAATGTCATCAAAATCGGTCCAGTCGTTTGAGAGTAGTTCAGTGACATACACACTCACAGAAGAATTATATATATAAAGATGTTCTTTTGTTGTGTGGTTACGAAAGAGAATATGACTAGGATTTATTATGGTGACAGAATGTTTTTAAGTGTTTGAATATCTATGTCTAACTATAGAGTCTTAAACGGCTGGACCGTTCTTGATTTAGACTTTGTTACTCAAGGTCATTAAGAATGTTATTTACCTAAAGCTTTTTTCAAAATGAGAATACCCTGGACAGCTCATCGTACCAACTCATCTATTCTCGAGGAACTGGATATTGGAGAACACCTATTATCCTTACGTCTTGGTAGCATCCTTGAATATTTCGGTCACGATGCGAGGAAGGGAAATGATACACTCAAAAGTTTGATGGTGATGGGCAAACCCCAGGGAAAAGACCCATAGCCCGTAACCCATTCCGTTGGGGTGACGAAATTTCCTCTACTTGCAGCAGTACGATTCACGCTATACCTTGCACACTGCTCAACACAGGAACAGGTGACCAGCAGACTTGCCAAATACTCCCAAATAGGGATTACGACTCTCAGAATTGAGAATACTCACAGTTTCAAAAAGTTGCTAGTGCCCCTAAAGCGCCCTCGAATTTTCCAAATCGGTAATTTTCTTCACTAACTTAAAAGATATGGTAATAAAAATCATAACGGTTACAACACAGTAGCATTACATAATAATAACGTTACAGATACTATTTATTGCACTGAAGGTATTTTAACTCCTCATAAAATACGAGTACGTAAACATCGTAAAACACGTATTTAACTAGAGGAAATAAACCTTACTGTTATAATATAATGTAAAACACTGACGAAATTATTAGTATTGTCAGTGATATAAAAGTACCGCTTCTTTATCTTCACATAGTCTATACTTCTATACTATTATATACAGAGGTAAAGTTTGTGACGTTGTAGGGGGTAATCTCTGGATCTACGTTATTTGTGAGTGACATAGGGGTGGAAAAACTTTTGCGTGGAAGCCGGATTTACAATGTTAATGGGAGAAAAAAATGTTTACCGCCCAACGAAGTGGGCACAGGCACACATATTCATTTTTTTGCACATGCCTATTATAGTAGAGGAAATCCGAAAATTTCAAAGACTTCCGTGCGAAACCGGGCCGGGTCGCCAGTATTTGATATGACACAAACTATGTGCTTAGGTACATTGTAACAGCTCATCTATATAGCACATTAAAATGTGTTAAAACATCTAAGTAAGAAGTATTGAATAACAATTTAGAAACTAAAGTCTGAAATTAAAATATTTATTTAATAGTTTCGGATATTTTTGCTCATAACATTGCTAATATTTTTTAAAGCTGATGTTTTGTTTAAAAGTTCTAAAAAATGTCCGCACTAGCATATATCTCTATCTTTTAATATATTACGCTACAAGCGATAGCAAACACAGATGAGGTTGCGCGTGTCACCCAGTCACAGATCAAAACACAAGTAAGTCCTGCATTAGTCAGATTTTGCGACGCCTGGTGTTTCTGATTGAATCGGACTGACTAACACCATTTTAGGAGGAGTCCAATTTCACCAGCTGTTATTACGACGTCTGGACCCAGACATCTTATAGCCTATTACACCTAGGCTTCCTGTTACACCACTTCCGTCCCTTTTCACAAAATCAGAGATTCAAGAAAAGTAATAGGAAATATGTTATATATCTAAAACGAAAGTTGCTAAAGAAAATATTGCAAGACCATAAAACTTTCGCAACTTTTTACCAATAAGCATGATTATCATCGATATCGCATGATATGAAATAAACATTATATTTAACGTTTAGGCATTCGGTAACATCACTACTTTTTCGTTACATCACTTCTTATAATTACATGAACTTGTGAACCGTTTGTAATCTTCCATTGAAATGGAAGCGAATTTGTTCAAATTCAGATATGTTTATGTCTTTGTTAAATCTCACAACTGTATATCAAAATATATACATAGCCTGTGAAAATCATAATCCTCCTTTGGCTTTGCCGTAGTCGGGTAATAAAAATGAATAAAAACATCTGTACTTATCTCTTTTTTACTGTCATTTTGGAAAATCGTTATAAAAACTGTAACTCTTATACACCAACTTGTACAGGGGAGATCGTTTTTAATTTTTTCCAAAGACCGTTCGCATTTCATCTCATCCACATTTTTATATTTTTTATCATTAATTTCATCACGACGAAGACTTGAAGACTCGAAGACTTTAAATGCTTGACATTGGCAGAAATAGCTGATCCGGCTGGTTGCCATCTCATCAAAAGAAGAAGACAAAGGTACAGGAAAAGTTCATCTGTCTTAGAAACCGCAACGAAATTAGAAGTAATTGAAGAAGTGTTTATCATAGGATAACAATAGTGAAGCTTAGTTAAGGACGTTATGGGTATATATATGTATATATACCCATAACGTCCTTAATATCTATACTAATATATAAAGCTGAAGAGTTTGTTTGTTTGTTTGTTCGAACACGCTAATCTCAGGAACTACTGGTCCGATTTGAAAAATTCTTTAAGTGTTAGATAGCCCATTTATCGAGGAAAGCTATAGGCTATATATCATCACGCTAAGACCAAGGAGAGGAGCACCAATGAAAAATGTTTCAAAAACGGGGGAAAATTATCACGCGACGGGCAATAGAAGACGCAAACGAGGTTGCGTGGGTCGGCTAGTATATATATATGTTGATGATGATGACACGGATAGACAGACACGGACAAACAGGGGCTTTTAACACATTTTTTACCATGAAAATATAGAGATTTTATACAATGATATTAATGTCTATTGTGCATTTTAGTGCAGATAAATATGACGTAAGTTGGTTGGAAAGTTGGATTCTGAGTGGAGCAACAGTGGTATTATCCGAATTGGTGTTACAGCAATATTTCTACGCCTTTATGTTACCAACTACTACTTAGGTTTTATGATAGGTGCTAAAATGCTTGAGAAACATATATATGTCGGAGAACGAGTAGTTTTCTTAAGTTTTAATTTGAATTCGTGTTTATTTCAATCGATTATTCGAAACGTCAAACTGTGCATCGAGAAACATGGCAGTTTGGGTGGAATCTGTGGACGGTGTATGTAAAGGAAGAAACTGATTATTTGTTGTTAACGATGTGATTATTAAGTCTTAGTTTACTTACAGCTTGATTTAATAATGTTGGTTTAGTTTTAGTCGATTCTGTAAGCAATATTAAATTAAATGTTACTAAAATGTGTGCGGGTAACACCGAATATAGTGGTAGGTGTCACCACTAGTTAAAGCAAGCAGCCGGTATAAAAGAGAGCGGCCGCACGAGTTGCGGGACTACTAACCTATTAGTTCTAAAACTAACTACCCACCGTTTCGTATTGAAGTAAAATAGAATCAACAGATCAGTTGAGTACGGGCATTGTACCAGGAAGGACAAGCTGTAAATAAGCTAAGTACATAGGCTTCTTAATTATTGTGATCAACTATTAAACGTTTGTAACTAATAAGTTAAGATTTAAAAGAGTGGCCATGAGTTTCTTTGCCAGTATTCTTCTCATAAGGCCCTACGCATTTGGAAACTGGAGGTTATGGATTGACACGGACGTTCGGTGGATTTTGGTGTTCTCACCTAATTCACTTTGACAATGTTGTGCCGATCTATGATTTTAACTGTAGCTTCATTGATTCAATAAACTATTGGAATTCTATATTGTCTTTGACTGTGCAAATAAACCCTACCTACCAACGTGTGTAATAATGAAGATTGATTACTAGACTAGATTAGACTTGATTAAGAGCGATTTCTATTGCTTTAAATCATGAGTGCCACTTGACAAAATATGCAAGTGACGTCGGCGAAGCTGACGTCACCGTTTCTCAATAACCGCTTCGACCGATCGATCGCCCCCGCTGTGACTCCGACATCAGAAGTGGGATTACCTGTGGATTGCCCTATGGATTACCTGTCAATTACCCCTTTGGACTACCTCTAGAGATTACCTATGGATACCCCTATGGATTACCTGTGAATTACCCTACGGATTACCTGTGGATTACTCCTATGCACTACTCCTATGCACTACCCCTATGGATTACCCCTATGGGTTACCCATAACGGATCAGGAACAAAATACAGGGCAGATTGTTATAATTTTATTTTCGTTTACCCTACGTTAAAAAAATAAATCTTTTCGATACTTAATTAATTTGTGCTATACGAGAACCGCCAACTAGTGAGAGAACTACTCCTACTGTAAAAGTGAAGTGATGTGTGAAAAATACAAGCGCTCAGTTGTGGCAAAATCAAAGGGTTACGTAATCTAGTAAAGATTAGGACAATTTTAGTCGTGACAATATTGCTAATACATAATCTGAGATTTCAGATACTACCTCGCCTGACAGTCGAAGGAAACCAAAGCGCAGAAGACGATTGCTTGAGCCTTATTCAAGTGTGGTGTCATAGATGCCGTTCCAATATGAATGCCAAGACAAACGATTTACAAACCGAGTAACCAGTGAATGTCAACTCCATCCAACCAGCTCTAGTTCAGCTCTAAGAAAGATTTGGTGAGAAGTTTTCATTTTGTTTCAAATGCTCTTTAATAAGACAATTGCTGTCAGATAGATTTCTGGGCCAACGACAATATAGTGCAGTAATATTATTGAGGGTAGGTAACGCCCGCCCTCGTTGTAACATAGTAGTGTGGTCCACGAATTGTTGCTCTGAGTCTGGGTGATCTTTATGTACGTTAGTAAGGTCCCACGTGACATAGGATGTTTATTCCTAATGGGAGGGTTGTCTTTTTAAGAAAACAATAAATTCTGTCAAGAAATCGGGGTTTATTCAGTGTATTTCCTGTAGGAGGTACGCGATTACTGTATTTCACACGATATAATTATTTAAAGAAAAGAAAGAAAATCTGCTTGCATTAGGCTTTTCAGTTGTAATTTTTGAAAAGTTCTTAAAAATAATAAGATCGTTTCTATTGGTGCTTACGTTCTCTTAAAAAATTAGGATCGCAATCAAATTAAATTAAACCCACAGTATAAAGGCCCTTACGTGGTTGCCGAAATACTAGAGAGAGAGACCGCGAATTTGCTGTCCACACATATTTTCTACCAACCATTGATCATCTACACTCGCAGTAATCTGTGAATACAGACCGTCAGATACCCACTAGTGAAGTCCCTATTGATATGTCCGATGAACGTGATGTAGAAAACAATGATCCTTGAATAGTTTATTAAATTAATCGAAGGTTTTATTTCTGTTTTGATTTTGTTCGTGAACAATTATTTGGAATGTATTTTGTGACGTTTAACCAGACCATTGTTAATTGTTGATAGAGATAGGATTACACTCTTTAAGTTTGCTTTAATTAATAAACAAAGTTATTTGATTAAAAGACATGTAGTGTTGGTAGCCTGGTTTCACTACCTACTTAGGTCTCGCTGGTCATTTGTAGCCGTAGCTCGTGCAGTACTTATCTGTAGAGAGTGCGCGGTGCGCATGTGGCTATGCGAATGTCAGTCGCTGGTTAAGTGGCAATAAAAAGATCTCGATCTCTGGCTAAGAGTTGAGCAAAATGCCGCTGGTTAAGTGGTTATACGCAGTTGCTGGTTAAGCGACTAAGTCAAAACGTCTTAACGCTGTTACTGGCGATTTAGACAGAGGTGCTGAACCTGGGTTAACAATCATTATTGTTTGCACTAAGACTTACGTGATTATACTTGGTAGAGACGTAATGAGCATGGTCAGAACCTTATCGTGATATCTAACGTGAATAGAAAAATCTAATTTAAAATTAAAATCATGAAGGCAAAATAATTTGTTATCTTTGAAATTGGTCTCTATGAATCTTTAACTTGGTCAGGAATAGCCGAGAGGACGGATTCACTGTCCAGATGTTTCCTCAGTTAACAAAAACGTAGACGTGTAAGTCCATCAGAATGCCTGTATCGACGAGGCAATACCGGCCGAATAAATTGAGCTACTGTGGTTGCTTTTTCTTTGTTTACAGATGACTCACACGAGGACGTGTGAAACATCAGGATGGCCGTGTCGGAGAACGAGTAGTTTTCTTAAGTTTTAATTTGAATTCGTGTTTATTTCAATCGATTATTCGAAACGTCAAACTGTGCATCGAGAAACATGGCAGTTTGGGTGGAATCTGTGGACGGTGTATGTAAAGGAAGAAACTGATTATTTGTTGTTAACGATGTGATTATTAAGTCTTAGTTTACTTACAGCTTGATTTAATAATGTTGGTTTAGTTTTAGTCGATTCTGTAAGCAATATTAAATTAAATGTTACTAAAATGTGTGCGGGTAACACCGAATATAGTGGTAGGTGTCACCACTAGTTAAAGCAAGCAGCCGGTATAAAAGAGAGCGGCCGCACGAGTTGCGGGACTACTAACCTATTAGTTCTAAAACTAACTACCCACCGTTTCGTATTGAAGTAAAATAGAATCAACAGATCAGTTGAGTACGGGCATTGTACCAGGAAGGACAAGCTGTAAATAAGCTAAGTACATAGGCTTCTTAATTATTGTGATCAACTATTAAACGTTTGTAACTAATAAGTTAAGATTTAAAAGAGTGGCCATGAGTTTCTTTGCCAGTATTCTTCTCATAAGGCCCTACGCATTTGGAAACTGGAGGTTATGGATTGACACGGACGTTCGGTGGATTTTGGTGTTCTCACCTAATTCACTTTGACAATGTTGTGCCGATCTATGATTTTAACTGTAGCTTCATTGATTCAATAAACTATTGGAATTCTATATTGTCTTTGACTGTGCAAATAAACCCTACCTACCAACGTGTGTAATAATGAAGATTGATTACTAGACTAGATTAGACTTGATTAAGAGCGATTTCTATTGCTTTAAATCATGAGTGCCACTTGACAAAATATGCAAGTGACGTCGGCGAAGCTGACGTCACCGTTTCTCAATAACCGCTTCGACCGATCGATCGCCCCCGCTGTGACTCCGACATATATATACATGTTTTATCTATAGAAATAAATAAAATTGGAGTGTCTGTTTGTAATATTAAAATAACCGCTTTTTAATAAATGCATATGTATGTATACACGGTACATATACCAAAAATGTAGTTAAAAAATTGTCTGTCTGTTTGTTCGGGTAATCTCTGGAACGACTGAACCGATTTCGACAGGACTGTCACTGGCAGGTAGCTGATGATCCAGGGAGTAACTTAGGCTAATTTAGACTAACTTTGTCCCGTGGCGTTGCTCGCGGTACGACGATAACCGCGGGTAACACCGCGGGGTTCAGCTAGTCTTAGTATAATATTGTTTCAGACTTAAATGATCGTATTAATATTATTTGTATTGTGATTTTACTAGACAAGCAGTTACTCTGGAACGAGATGGATTCGACTGGGATACAAATAATTTGGTGATTACTACAAGATTTGAGCACATTTTTTTAAAAACCTTTTTAGGGGGCTGAAAGCACATGGTCTGGGTTTGTCTTAGAGTGAGGAGCTGAGTGAAAATACCACTAACTTCTGGCATTTGTGTCCCTGAGGAACCGTATCTTGAAGAGATGTAGAACTATACGCAGTACGACTGTAGTTAGACACATTTACTTGCAGAATTTTCTCTTAAATCTTTATTAGGTAAGAATCTCATAGCAAAGAGGTTAGAATTCGAAAAAGATATAGCAGCTAAAAGGAAGCGTCTTAGCATTGATAGATAAAGGTATGGACTGATTAGGTCTTATTATCCTACTGCTTCAGAGATTTCTCATTATAATTAGGTAAAACGGACACGCTTTTACATAATCCGAGAAAGTCGGATTGCTAAGATTTGCCTGATTGCTCAAATTTTTTTTATTGCCTTTTTCATCATACCTATGGTTACAGCCCGACTGCCTGTCTCTTTTCATACACTTAGACAGACATTTCACAGTTATTTGCGATGTAATAAACGTACGAATTATATAAGTACAGGTTTTTATATGTTACGTTGTACAGTAGTTAGAAATTCTCACTCCCAAACCAGAGGTCGTGGGTTCGGTTCCCATTCATACTACTAATATTATAAACGCGAAAGTTTGTAAGTATTGACGTATATTTGTTACTCTTTCACGCAAAAACTACTGAACGGATTTGGATGAAACTTTACAGTAATATGGCTTATACATCACAATAACACATAGGCTATTATTTGCCGCGATAACTGACATACACGTGGGCGAAGCCGCGGGCAACAACTAGTCTACAATAAATATCTGCCATCTAACTATTGACAACATAATAACCTCGTCTGTCAATTTTCAGACCGCTGCAAAGGTCAACAAGCGGATGTTGGCATAGCCCAGACATTACATAAGTGGTTGCCCAACTTTATGGAATTGCCTATCGTGAACTATAACTGTGATAATATAATTTCCACAGTATCTTTGAAGACAAAGACAACTGATCGGTTATGTAAAGTCTAATAAATATTTTATCAAGAAACAAACGCTTTGAATTTTTTTACCGTGGGATAGCCACGCTTTGGCATGAATGGAATGGAGCAGTACTACCAAGCCTCGCACAGAAGATCAACGTCAAATGACAGCATTCGAGCTGTCGTATATCGTTGGTGATTGCGAAACCGGAGGCCCAATGATGCAGAAGCATCACTAGGCCTCCATTGTGTGGGTCATCATACTGCATTGTCTGCATCCGCAATGAGTAATTGGTGACCATCACTCTTGGATTCTGCTTATGCTTTCCATCAGGCAGAGTAGAGTTGGCAGACAAATACATAAAAAAATCTAGTTTTAGTCATGTATTGCTCAATGTAATTATAGCAAATTATGAATTGCATTTGCAATGGCAGCACAAATCGCTGTTGTTGCAAGGAGTAGAATTTATTTCCGTTAGTAATTTAAGTGCATTATTTTATTACGTAAAATCGCTTCAAATTAAATGTGAACGGAAGGTAGTAATTTTAAGTTATGTTAGGAGAAACTTACTTTGAATGGCTACGAATATTAACTTTTGGATTGGATTTTTTTAGAAAGGCAATTCCCGCCCTTGGTATACATCCCGTGTCGCGAGGGACTTTACAAACATACATGTAACGTACACAAAGAACACCAAGACTCAGAGCAACAATTTGTGGATCACACAAAGTGTTGTCCCATGTGGGATTTGAACCCACGACAAGTAAAAATGATTTCCTAAAATAAATCCTAGCTATCGATTATATAGCGGTCGATTTATCGCCCCTGAAACCCCCTGCATACTAAATTTCATGAAGATCGTTGTAATCGTTTTCGAGATTCAGTTTATACATACATATCTATAAAAATAAATAAAATTGGTTTGTTTGTAATATTAAAATAACAGCTTTTTACTAAATGCATATGTATGTATACACGGTACATATACCAAAAATGTACTTAAAATTTTTTTTGTCTGTCTGTCTGTTTGTTTGTTCGGGTAATCTCTAGAACGGCTGCACCGATTTCGACGGGACTTTCACTGGCAGGTAGCTGATGATCCAGGGAGTAACTTAGGGTACTTTTTTTAGACTAACTTTCTCCCGCGGCGTTAAGCTAGTTTATAATACAAGAATTACTCGATAGATTAGATAAATACTTTAGATATAACACTAAAATTATTTTCACCTTTTTTTCGAAGTGAAAGTAAATGATCTTTTTATAAATATTTCAAAGTATTAAATTATTTATAATCTACCAAAATAAATTCATATCATATAATATGGATCTCGGTCTGCAATAAATGATAATAAATTAAATAATTAGTCATTAATATCGCATCATATTATCATTTTCTGCATTCGCAATGAGAGTGACCACTACTCTTGGATTCTTCTCATGCTTTCCACTAGGCAGAGTAGAATCACTTTCTTAGGCAAATATATAAAAAGTCCTCGCCTCGTCTATCAGTCTTTCTATCTGACTGTCTGAACACTGATCGAAAAGTGCGAACGAATTTTCTTGCGTTTAATACCTAGTGATTTTTATACTAAACTAACTGATCTGACGAATTTTGTACTGCCATATTAATATTTAATTCGGTGCAGTCGATCAGAAGTTATGCGCTTTGTACATACACTTTGGCGATTCATTTTTATATATATAGATAGATTACCCGAGGTTATTGTTGTACCGCGGATAAAGCCGAGGGACAAACTAGTCTGAAAAAAAGTAGCCTCACTTATTCCCTGCATCATCAGCTACGTGCCAGTGAAACTCCCTTCAAAATCGATACATTTATATAGATTATAGATATTGACAAGAGAAACTATGTCGGTTACAGTAGTATACGCAACCAAAATCTCATTTCTAAGTAGAAGCCTATTTCCAGCAGTGGACTCTTAAAGGGATGATGATGAGGACGACTACCTGGTTGGGTTTGCTTTCAATACTAATTCCTTAGATTTATAACGACATATTACGAGACATATAACGGTATTAGAAGCTGAATAATCAAGTTGCGTCAGTATTCGTTAGTAGATATATTTCGTTAATAGATATTAGTTAAATAGATACAGTGGTCTCACTGTTTCTATTTAACTAGAGATCTTACACAATTATTGCCAGCTTTCTTTTTGTGTTGTTTTATTATATACTCAAAGAGTTACACAAGGAGGCGGGTGATACGCCAGACTTACCTTGACTCAGCGTAAAAAAACGATAAAAAGAAGATGAAATGCATCTTTCCATAAAACGTGTCATCAATTTCAATGATTTGCTTTATTTTATACTAGCCGAGTCCCGCGGTATTACCCGCGGTTATTGTCGTACCGTTGGTGACGCCGCAGGGCGAAGCTACTCTTAAAAAAGTAACCTAAGTTACTCCTTATATCATCAATACATATCAGTGAAAGTCCCGTCAAAATCGGTGCAGCCGGTTCAGAGATTAGCAGGAACGGTGTTACCCGCGGTTGTGAAAATACAGCAACAACCGCGGGTAACACGCGGGACTCAGCTAGTACATATTATGTATATATATACAATATGGTATAAGTCATCCAATACCTACTGAACACAGTTTTCTCCAGGTAGTGAGAAAGTCGAAGTACATTTTCTTCGCTTTCGAACAGGTTTATTATTGCGTTCGCTCAGTACACCAGTTTAAGTGCTTTACTTTCTTCTATATACTACTATATATACTAGTTGACCCACGTAACTTCGTCTGCGATTATTTTCAATCATGCTAGGCTCCTGTTGGTCTATGCGTGAAGGTAACTATCCTACCTAAAGCACGTCAGCAATACAAACATTTAAGAAAAAAACCTGACAATCGGTGAGATAGTTTCAGAGTTCATCATGAGCAACAAGGTGACACGAGAATTAATTATAACTAGCTAAAAATCTACCAATTAAAGTCCCATTAAAATCGGTCAGCCGTTCCAGGGATTAGCCGGAAGCAAACAGACAGACGACAGACAGACAAAAAATGTGGTATATGTACCATTGTATACATACATATGCATTTAGTAAATAGCGGTTATTTTAATATTACAAAGAGACACTCCAATTTTATTTATTTGTATATATAGATGTTTTTTATATCTAGAGAACTTCAGGTAGCAAGGGTTCCTTTTAACTAACGATGTATTGGTTTGTATTAAGTAAACAAAGAGACACTATGATGGTTAATACTCAGTTCCTTAGCGAAGTAACGAGACTAATTATAATTACGAATGGCTGGCTTAATTATTAATGCTTTCTAACGTAACTTGAAATGTTTGGAAGTCGTGGGAATGAATTATTTTTTATTGATTTTGCCCAAATTAATATTTTGACTAGTCACGAAACTTTAAAGGTACAAGATACGAGCTTTTGAAGATAATAGATTTATGATTTGTATCGTTCCCTTAATTTGTATTTGTTTTTTTTTGCAATAATTACATATATAATAAAAATATAATATACATCATGTAAAAAAAGCGTGTGGGGATTTCTGAATAATGTCGAGTTTTACATTAACATCATTCAAATTATTTTGTACCTTTTTAGTTTAGTTTTTTTATAAAATCGTGTATTTTTCGTTTTTTATTTAAACTATTATTTATTATATCGTAATCACCTACCAAGAAAGGAAGGAGATACGGAATGAACGGTTGTCTACCGAAGTTCGTCATATACACAAAATGAGAATAACTCACACGAGCAAAGCCACGGGCAATACCAAGTGTATTATTAATTTCACAGTACAAATTGTTACACAACCATTTTAGACAAGCAAAATTACTTGTAAATCAAGCAAGACTAAATCCCTTACATAATCTTACTGTGTAAGTAGAGTTGTACATTTTTAATGGACGCATTGAAGCCCAGTTTGGCCTCGATATATAACACAGTCACGATTTTCTTGTGTGGCCAATGCAATTCTTATATAATAAACTAAATAAGTACAATAAAAAAGCAATATGTAATGGTTATACAGTACATATATTATACAGTATACATATGGTTCATGGGTTCGGTAACAATGACGCGAGTTTCCCGCTTTTTGTTGATCCAAAAAGTACACACATACACAGTATACGCGTACTTAAAGCTCATTGGAAGAGTTCGATGACGATGATGCGATTCCACGATTTTTGTTCAGCCAAAAAGTGTTCAAAGAGCATAATGAAGTTTTCACTACAAAAACCCACGTGATCCGACCGACGACGCGGATTGATATATTGTTGGTCCGAATAATCCGACCACGGTGATGTTTTGTTCCTGTTGGTCTGACTGACCGGACGGTGTGAACTTATTTTGTTTTCCAATCAGTCGGACTACGATGACTCAGAGAAAATAACAGTCTGTCTACACCACTGGCAGTGACTATCTACAAAGTCGTTTACATCTTCGTTGCAAAAGTACCTAAACATTTTTAGTATGAAGAAAATGTTGCCATTCTGTATTTTAAGCTAGCTACCCATTTTAGTACTGGTAAATTAATCCATAAACAGAAAGAATCATCATCACCTCCCTACTCTTTTCCCAACTTTATTTGGGGTCGATGCAATGAGTTTCTTCTTCCATTCTCCTCTATCACTCTTCAGTTCACTGCTTAAATTTTTTTTTTTGTATATTTGGCCATGCCAAAATGACTATACTCTGCCTGATGGAAAGCATAATCAGAATCCGAGAGTGGTGGTCACCATACTGCTAATGCAGAAAATGCAAGTATGCAGCATGGAGACCCCATCGTGACGAGCTAGTGATGCTTCTGCATCATTGGGCCTCTGGTCTCGCACTCACCAACTAAACACGACAGCATAATTGCTGTCATTTTACGTTGATTTTCTGTGCTCAGGTAGAACCGCCCCGGTCGAGCCGGCCCGTTCGTGCTGAAATCAGCGTGGCTCTACAACCTTTAAAACTTTACTTTACTTCCTTCTTGATCATAATATCCTCTTTTACGCAGCCCATGCAGTTTTCTTTGGTTGTCCTCTACTCTTATATCCTTCGACTTCCATACTTATAAAACTTTCACTACATTTGGCTTATCTATGACATGTTCATACCAGATTAACCTGTTGCTCCTCAACTTTTCATCCAGTGGTGCTACTTTCAGGTTTCCTCTAATGTATTCATTATTCTTTACCTTATCTAGTCGCACCACACATTCATCTCAATATTCGCATTTAAACTACCCAGCTGAACAGACAGAACCTGGTTGTAATACCTATTGATTGCAGTTCTTCACATAGTTATTAAGCCTTTCGTATTACGCGTTAAAAGGTTACATAAACAGCCATATAAAATTAATAATTATGCAAAAAGGTGAGTAATAATTCGCAATCTTTAATTACTTGTCTGTTAGTTCAGTGGTTAGTGACCGTAGTTGCGAGGCCAGAGGTCTTTGGTTCGATTTGCAACCAGGACAGTTAATTTTTTGATGAACGCGGACTTTTGTTCTGTACCAACCCGTCTGATAACCTTGATATACATAATATATTGTAGGCCAAAACGTCCTTTCATAGAAGAGACTCATATCCAGCAAGCAGTAGAATGTTATTAGGTATTTTCTTTTACAAGCTTTTTATTAACTTGCTTTGCATGTATGTATGTTCAGGTGGAATCGTGCAACTCGAATTTGAAGCAGATATCTTCAACCGATTTTGCTGAAATTTTGCAAGCATATGTATACAGGGTGACAATACATTATTATAATGATATGGAGCTGATTTGATGCTGGAGCTGCAAGGCAGCCATAGGAAGGAACTCTGTAAAGAAACGTTGCAATATCACCGAGTTTGCACTCGGTTTTTTAGGGCATTCCAATAAAAGTTTTTTTTTTTTAATGTTTCTTTAATTTTATTTATTTAAAACTAGCTGATCCCTGCGGTGTTACCCGCGGTTATCGTCGTACCGCGAGTAACGCCGCGGGACAAAGTTAGTCTAAAAAAAAGTAGCCTAACTTACTCCCTGGATCATTAGCTACCTGCCAGTGAAAGTACCATCCAGAAACAGACAGACAGACAGACAAAAAAAATTAAAATACATTTTTGTCATATGTAACGTGTATGCATACATATGCATTTAGTAAAAAGCGATTATTTTAATATTACAAACAGGCACTTCAATTTTATTTATTTGTATAGAAGACACCTTCCAATTTAGGAACGTACATTACGACTTTACAAACATACATGTAAGGGGCACTCAGAACATTCAGACTCTGAACAACAAAATGTGGATAACAAAGTTTTGTCACGTGTGGGGTTGAACCTGCAACACTCAGCCTAGTTCAAAGCAGCGTGGCAACTGCGAAAATCACTAGGCTAACCGTGCAGACAATTTTTTAATATGTTACTAGCTTTTGAGCGCGGCTCCGCCCGCGTTTCACGGTTATCGCGGTAAAAAATAGCCTATGTCCTTTCTCAAGTATTAAAGTATCGCCATGCCGAATTTCGTTAAAAGCGGGACAGACAGGCAGACACAGTTACTTTCGAATTTATAATATACTAGCTGAACCCCGCGGTGTTACCCGCGGTTATTGTTGTACCGCGAGTAAAGCCGCGGGACAAAGTTAGTCAAAAAAAAGTAGCCTAAGTTACTCCCTGGATCATCAAGCTACCTGACAGTGAAAGTCCCGTCAAAATCAGTGCAGCCGTTCCAGAGACAAACAAACAGACCCCGGAACAAACAGACAGACAGACAAAAATTTATTTAACTACATTTTTGGTATATGTACCGTGTATATATGTATACATACATATGCATTTAGTAAATACCGGTTATTTTAATATTACAAATAGACACTCCAATTTTATTTATTTGTATAAATGTATGGATTAGTTGATTGATGAAAATCTTTAGTTGAATAACCATAATACAGTATCTACCTACTACAATACTAATAAAAACTAAAACCATTACAAACATAGATATTATCTAAATTTTGCACTGGCAATGTTTTTGTAACAATATAATAATGCACATTATAATTGTTATTTCGTCATTTCACTAATGGTGCGTATTTCAGTAAGTTTTGTGCCAGTTTTTTAATTATTAAGTTATTGCGTTAAGAACAGTTTGTATGGGATTACAAGAGTCACGCTTGATGGCGCGCTTTCTGTTCTAAATTTAAGTTTGAAGAAATGAATAGTGTTGCCATTGAGAACAAAAAAGGTCGAGACTTTATTTGATAAACATTTATTTAAAGTTAAAGTTTATAGGTTTAAAGTGTTTTCTTTTTCGCTTTTAAATGACTAGAGTTAAATGCGCGGTTTTTAGGTATTTAGTTTTGCTTTTCGGACTTTGAATTTTATCATTATAGTCTATCTTCCTATCCCTTCTAGTTAGAAGGACAAGCTTGAAAATGTAAAAAAATACACTAGTTGTTTTTTATTTGAGGTATTGATAACACGCTTGAAATTAATAAATCATTAGCTGACCCGGCGAACTTCGTACCGCCGTACTGACGTATCTGTCTCGGTTTCCCACAGGCGTACACACAGAGTATGGTCGTGGACTAAAAATAAATTACTTTTCTCGTCATCTTTTTACTTTTCTTGTTTATTTTGCTAATCACACTAATATATAAAGGTGAAAGTTTGTGTGTGTGTATGTTTGTTACTTCTTCACGCAAAAACTACTGGACAGATTTGGATGAAACTTTACAGTAATATAGCTTATATATCAGAATAACACATAGGCTACTATTTGCCGCGATAATCGACATAGGCGGGCGGAGCCGCGGGCAACAACTAGTATTTCTAGAAAAATATATTTACTTGAACACAAGGATGTTCAAGTAAGTTAATTTGGTAAAACCTAGTTAAAGGCGCCACCCCCATTACTAGAAAACGTAGTTAAAGAATGGTCCCTTGCACGTTCGTATGGAATACGTGAGATATAAGCTCTGTCATGTCACGTAACGAAGATTATTATTGATCATATTGATATAGCCTCCACCTACTGATGGTGATACGTCGTAACCTTAGTTATGATTTCAGTTTTATAGTTTAGTCAGATAAGACTTGTATGTCCTCTTTTTTTAAAAATTCGAAGTACAAAAGCTCCTTTTTCCAAATTCGGAATATAAAAACTTTAGTAACAACGTAAATAGTTCACACTATGACATGAAAGATCAAAAACTATTTCATCTATTGCATCAGTTTCTCACGAAACAGAAGTGGGTCACAATTACCCAATACAAACATTATAATCAAAACAATAGGAGTTAAAATCATATGAATTAAAATCCTCGCGAATTTTATAGTCTTAATTTAGACACATATTCATGCATACTCATTCTCACATCTAATTTTGAACCCATTGTGGGATCCGATTTCATCAAAATATTACCTCAACTTGAACACTAAATTGGGTAATAAGATACCTAAATATGAGATATGTGTTTCTAGCACAATTTCAACATGAAATTTTAGGCAATAAAATTTCAAATTGTTATACACTGATTTTATTTCGTCAGAATTGTTAAGCTTTTGCAAACTCTTCAGGCGTCGGCATGTGAGCTCGTACTCTGGCGAGTCTATCCTCGTCAAGATTGAGACTTTTCCGCTTACAAGCAATGTCTTTCTCTAAATCGCCTCTATACTTCATTAAATCGTTTCTCGCAATTTCTGCATCTCTAAGCTTATCACTCAGAGCTACAGCTGTCTCTTTGATAAACTTAGATTCATCCATCAGAGCGTACTGTGCTTCATCGCGACAATTCTCCACACCCGGCCGGCTATAGTTACGGTTGAATAGTCTTGTCATTACTAACTTGTTTCTCGCATCTACTTGCCTTAAGGCATCCTTTAAATTGTCTATCAAATTCTCAATGTTAACAATGGTTTGCAAGTTATCTTTCAGAGTCTCCTCTAACTTCGCACACATCTGTTCTGTCGCTTCAACTTTCTCAGCTAGTGCAGCATTGGTTCTATCTGCCTGAATTTTCATATCTTGAGAACCATCAGTAATAACTGAGGTCAGAAGACCTCGTAACTCTACCGACTTTTTTCTAACCTCCTCGCAGTTTTCAATGCTTTCATGACAATAATGTTTCCAATATTCCAAAGAGGTAGCATTTTCTGGCCATCTAGCGACACCTGGATGGCGCATTATCAAACTTGCGTCACTTCCCATTGCTACGTTTTGTGTATCTACATTTAAAGCTACTGTCTTGTCACACCAGTCGTATTCGAGACTCGACTTGGCTGATTTGTTCTTTTCCATTTGTTTTTCTACTTTCGCAAGGGTCTCTTGAAATAATTTCCTGATTTCTCCTACTATAGCTACCTCTTTTATCAATTCTTGCTCAGCATCATCTCTTACCATGTCAGGTTCGTAACGATGTGTTCGAAGTTCCAAACATTCCCTCGATATTGCCTCTGGTAACATCAAAATTCTACATGCACCTTTCAACTTTGATCTGTCATCATCTAGAGTGTTAATTTCATCAGCCATAGCTTTAATAGTCTTTTCTGCCTTCTTCTTCCACTGAGCAAGATCTTTAGTTCGTTCCACTAACTTTTTGTGGGCAATAGCCTGTTTCTCGTCTTCCGTCTTAAAGGCATTCTTCTTAAAGTTCTGTATAGATATATCAAGAGCTTTGGCTTTGTTAGTTGCAGTAGGGGTTAATGTATACTGGTTATTTTTTCTCCACTCTCCTGTTGAATAGCGTGTAATGGAATACTTATCAACAACCGGTCTGACACCAGTCATGCCTGCTTGTGGGGTCCAGTCTATATGTCCTGTTGCCCACGGCCCAACCGGTGACATTCCGAGCATGTCTCCACTAGTGGTATCCGTAAGTTGAGGGAGATATTGTGGCGGTGCATCAGGAGGAATATGCTTCTTGTCTGGTGGTTGAACCAAGCCAGGAGTGTAAGGCGAAGCGAAGGGATTAGACGCAAGTCGTGCGGCACCAGCGCCCTGGAACTTCTGTTCTTTGGCAGACTCTTTCGTTTTTGGACATATGTGAGGGCAAGTATTTTCGTCCATTTTTACTAGAATTTAGAGTCTTGTTTCCTGTACACTATATAATAATAATAAATAAAGAAATTACTAATCTATGTAATCATAGGCCCACTAAAATATATATTTATATAAATGTCATTTTAATTTGACAGATATTTTAAAAAGAGTACGGACTAGCTTTTTTAGTTGTAAATGTCATAGATATAATAGAAAACCTTTTTATGCTTTAAATGGGTCGCTATACTTGTTATATGGCCGTATTTATCTAACTTGTGTGGAATTAAGAACCGCAGTTTAATTTTTATATTTTTTATCTTTTATGCTAGAACCTATCACTCAGCAAAATGCAAAGAAAAAAATATTTACGTGTTTTTTCTTGAGGCCATAGGATCAGTCTCGTCAAGTACTTCGTCAAGCTTACATCTGCGGTAATACGGAAGTTGAAGTTACCTCATGTAAAGTAATATACGGAAGAGCCTTCCATTACTGGCACAAAAACTGAAAGAAGTTAATTTTATTTTACAATAGGATTCCCACGGTTGAGGTTCACTATTTCAAGAGTGTTGCCAACTCGATACTTAATTCTGCTCTAAATGCCCACTGTGGTTTTACCCACGATTCATGTACTTGCCCATACAAAAGAACATTACATTTTTAGGGATAAAAAGAATCCTATATATTAATCCTGGGTGTCAGTTATCTCGAAACATGTTTGATCAAAATTAATGTAGCCGTTTGAGCGTGAAGCAGTAGCAAATATATAATACAGATAGTCAAACTTCCTCCTTATTACATTAGTGAGATGTTTATACTGTGTTTTTTGTTTTAAAAAGACTAATACTTTTTAAATTTAAATTAACATTATTGTAAATATGTTATGATTACTAGGCTAGGACTACTGCTATAGTGTTATGATTTACTTTGAGTCGCTGGAAGATTATAGTAGTGCTCAAGTATGTGCGCAAACACAGGTGCACTCTCTGTTCCGTCACTCTCACAATCTGATGGGTCGGCTAGAAGAGTTTAAAACTTAGATATTGTTTTTTTGTTTTAAACAAACAACTGAAGTTATTGACACCCAAAATCCCTATTTAATAAAAGAAGAAACATAAATCTCAAATCGTACGAAACTTTTATTTCGCACAAAGAAATAAAAAGACTTATTCAAATGTATAGCACCTGACTACGTTATATCTATACTAATATTATAAAGCTAAATAGTTTGTTTGTTTGTTTGAACGCGCTAATCTTAGGAACCGCAGGTCCGATTTGAAAAATTATTTCAGTGTTGGATAGTACATTTATCGAAGAAAGCTATAGGACATATATAATCACGCTAAGACCAATAGGAGCGGAGCACCAATGAAGAATGTTTTAAAAACAGGGAAAAATTATCACGCTACGGATAACAGGAGACGCAAACGAGGTTGCGTGAGTCAGCTAGTCTTTTCATAACTGCCTATGACACCCAGATCATTATTACGAATCTACTGATACCTCATTCATTAAATTCGGTTCAGTTGTTTAGGCAAAACTATAATTAGTTCCCTTTGCCATCGACGGAGTCGGGTAAAATACATTTTACGCAAACTATGACTCTAACACGAATTTGATATGGCAACACTGATGCAAACTTTAAACAATTCTGAGACCTTTTGCGTTTAGTAACTGCTTCCCATGCTAACGGTATTGGATAAGTATACATCTATGTAATTGATAGGTAGCGATGGTATCAAACATAATACAAACCCTACATACAATAGTATTTTAACCGACATCAAAAAAGGAGGAGGTTCTCAATTCGACTGTATTTTTTTATGTTAGTTACGTCAGAACTTTCGACTGGGTGAACTGAATTTGATGCTTTCCCCTTTTAATTTCCCAGTTCTTGAAGTAGGTTTTTTGTTTTGTTTAAATTTCGTATTTTTAATACACGCGTTTAAATAACATACAATAACAATACTTTCTTTTATGTATGGCCTGCCAAAATGACTCTACTCGGCCTGATGGAAAGCATAAGCAGAGTCCAAGAGTGATGGTCACAATACTCATTGCTCGTACAGACAATTCAGCATGGTGACCCACACTATGGCGGCCTAGTGATGCTTCTGCATCATTTGGCCTCCGCTCTCGCACTCACCAACGAAACACGACAGCATGAACGCTGTCATTTTACGCTGATCTTTTGTGCGAGGGTAGTACCGCCCCGGTCGAGCCGGCCCGTTCGTGCTGAAATCAGCGTGGCTCAACTACCTGTTAAACTAATACAAAGAACAAGTCCGAAAGAGTCCGTAAGCGTGTTCTTTGTGCCTGTTTCATGTCCGTTTGTAATGTTCCCCGTAACACGGGATTTATTCTTAGTATGCGAGTTGTCTTTTTAACAAGTACAATTTTATCAAAAATAAAACCGACTTCAAGGATCGACTCGATTTCTCTTGGATGCCATCATCAGATATTAATGTCCTTATTATGGTACCACCGTTGGGATATCTGCTTTCCATTAAAAAAAGAATCACGGTCGAATTAAGAAGCCTCCTCCTTTTTTTTAAGTCGGTTAAAATAGAAGAATAAAGTAATAAAGAAAATCTCAACAATTTAGTTTCATTCTGTCGTTCATGTATGCTTCAGTTAAATTTTAATTCTGTTATCATATATTTATACAGTACTAGCTGTGCCCGCTACTTCGTACACGTAACATTTGTATTTTCAAGTTATTTTAAACTTTTTACCGTTTAAACCTTCCCTGGACTTCGACAAACATTTCAAAACTTAAATGAGCTAAATCGGCACAGCCGCTCTCGAGATTTAGCGAGAATATCAACACTGTTTGAATTAAAACCACAAACAATTTATGTTTCACGCTTACAAACATTTCAACTTACTGCGTTTGGGGAAAAGTTTCATAAACTAGTTTCCTGCTTAATACGTCTTCCATTACTTCGGATTAAGAAGGCAAAAAGTCACAAATACTTATTCTAGGGCACGTAATTTAAACCAGTATTTCTAAAATATTCACAGGTCGTAAGTTGAGCCGGAACTTTTTTTAACGTGTGGAAACCCGCAAGGGCCGTCACCCCGGGAGTTTGCGGCGGGGTGGTGTGCGAATCGCACCGACTCAAACCACACGGTGTACCACTCTGCGCCTGAGACGGGAGGGAGACGGGAGGGATCCGGGAACTGCTGTTAACACATTCGGACCAAGTTGAGCCCCACTAACACAACCCGAGGAACTTGACAAAACTATTAGGGTTTCTTGAAAGGTCGAAAAAACCGTAAAACTAAATAGCAGTAAATATACAAGATTAATGACTTATAGATAATCTTAAACTATCAATTCACAACCTTACATAATTTTACATTATGACTAAAAAACTAATACCAACAAAGCAGGAGTGAAAGGAGGCAATAATAAATAATAGGTACTCAAACATTGCTATTTGTGTAAATTACCAAATACTTATGCAATCACAGATTACGTCTCAACACTTTACGAAAGGATGCTTCGGTTCCGGTGGCTGCCTACAAGGCCTTCTGACGATGTAACATCATATTTAACCAGCCTAGTAAACAATAAAAAAATAACACCGGAATAGGTATTAACTACCTTTTCTTTAGGGTTCCGTACTTCAAAATGGACAACAACAAACGGAACCCTTATAGGATCACTTTGTTGTCCGTTTGTCTGTAAAGACGCTTATTCTCATTACGAGTAGAGGTATCAAGCTGAAATTCATATCAAATACTCAGGTTCACAGTCCCTCGGAGCTATGAAAAAATCAAACCCCTCAATCAACGCAATCAAAAGAAAGTCGTTTATGCTGCAAATTGCCACCACACACACTCGCAAGGAAATCAAAACCTACAGGGTACTTCCCAGGAATTTGGAATCTTAAAATTTGGTACAAAGCAACGTCTTAAAGCACAGATAAAGGCAAAATTGCGAAAAGCATAAACTTTTACTTAAATCATATCGTATACCTACAGGTTTGCACGGAATTCTCGGTGCGCGAGCCCAACTCGCACTTGGCGGCTTTTTTATCATATAACTGTTCAGGTTTCGTTGTTGAAGTTGGCCGTCAAGAATTTAAGAAATATTTTTTGTAAATGAGCCAAATTTCAACATAATATACTAACGGTTTTTTTACGAGCCGAAGCCCCCGTTACCCGTGTCGGTATCGACTAAAAAAGGTGGGCCTTGCTCCTCAGGTAGAAAGGACAGCTATTATTATAGCAGGATAACTCTCTCTGTTGCTGTTTACAGAGTTAGATTTCCAGAAACCAATAACCAATCCCTAAATAAACCATCTATCGGTGACCCATCCTACCCACTAAAATATTCCTGTGTCGCGAGGGGCATTACTAACGTATCTAAAATGGACAACCCACAACACGCAGCGCAGCAGAACGTGGCTGACCAGGTAAACTACTGCGCAGTCGCTAAAAAAAAGAGACCTCGAATATTTGATTACTCCGCACTTTTTGCACATTTCAGATCTCAAATAAAAAAATAATGAAATGAAATACAACACAATACATTTTGTAGACGCAATTACAGTTATATTTAAAAAAAACGTGTAAAAGCTCACGACTATCAAATTCTGTACAATTCTTTAACCCGAGGTTAATAAATCCAGCATTCGAAGTTATGTTCTTGCTTGTCAATGTTTATTCAAATCAAATTTAAATAACCCTTCCTTGGCATAGTTTTCAGAATGTACCTAGGATTTAATATTAAGAAAAATTAATAAGCAAAACCAAATCAAACAAGACAGATCATATCAGTATCCAGCGAGCTCAGATGCAGAGGGATAATGAGAGCGAATCATTCCACATCTCTCTCTGTCAATGTTTAGCGTCTTCCTCTTAGACGCTATATCTCTCTCTAGTAAAATCCTTTTTTCCAGTAAATCACGTCTCACTCTCTCCGCATTCCGCAGTTGTCCCAGAAGAGAAGTAACAGTCTCGTGAATCTTCTTTACTTCTTCAATCAAACCTATATGAGGCTGATCCCTAACACTCTCACCGTGAGGTCTCCCAATGTTTCTATTATAAAGCCTCGTTTGTGCAAGTTTCATAGCTGCATCCATTTTTTTAACGGATTCTTGAAGATTACCTATTAAAGCTTCCATATCAGCGATCTTCTGTAGCGTTGTTCTCAGCAACTCTTCAAGTTTAGTGCACAATTCAGATTGAATCGCCACAGTTTCGGCTAAAGCTATGTCAGTTTTATCTGCTTGGTTACGTAATTTTCTTCCATTGCTTACCAAGATGGCATCAAGGCTGCCCCGTAAATCTGCAGACTTCTGGCGAGTTGCTTCGCAATTCTGAACTGTTTCTCGACAGAAAAATTCCCAATATTCTAGCGGTGCTGTATAGTCTCCATACTTTGTAGCTCCCGGTTTAAACATTATAGTGTTAGATTTTGTTGTGAGACCTAAATTTTCAGACTCAGTAGTATAAGCCAAAGCCTTATCACAAAAGTCGTATTCAATCTTCTGTTTGGAAGCTTTATTAATAGCCATTTGCTCTTCTATACTATCTAAAGTATTTTTCAAAGTAGCTCTTACTTCTTGCACTAGCTTATTTTCTTTAAGTAGTTCCTGTTCAGCAAGATCGGCTACCAAGTCCGGTGAAAATCGATTAGAGCGAAGTTCCAAGCATTCATTTGTGATCGATTCAGGTAACATCAAAACTCTAGAGGCACCTTTTAATCGCTGTCTGTCTATTTCCAACAATTCCACCTCATGAGTTATGGCTTTACAAGCTTTCTCTACTTCCACTTTCCATCTAAATATATCTCTAGCTTTTTGCTTTAATCTGTTATTGTTATCTAATTGTTGCTTATCGACATTACCAAATGCTTGCATCATACAAGTCTTAGCATTGTAGTCTACAATGTTGGCTTCATTTACTATCTCCGGATCAAGTACACTCTCATTATGTTTTCGCCATTCGTTGAGAGAATATCTGCTGATTGAATACTTGTTTACGCTTGGTCTAGTACCGGTCATACTCGCAAGCGGAGTCCAGTCTACCTTTCCATCTGGCCCTGGTTTCAATTTCGGGAGGTATTCATTACCTGTTGGTGGAGGCCTCAGAGTTTCTGGTGGATTCTCTACAGATCCGGCTGGCATATCATCAGTATTTTTCAACTCCTTTGCCTCTAGGCCTTCTTTAGCTTCTTTAAGCTCTGCCAATGCTTTCTCGGGTGTTTTCTTGGCTTTCTTAAAAGCACCCTTGTCAGTGCATATTTTAGGACACAAATCATCTTCAGGAAACGTTGTAAGTTGTTCCGCCATTTTTCAGATTGTTATTTCAATATTTAGTAAAATGCAATGATTCAATAAATTTAAAAATAATAGAAACAAAGTAAAACCCGTAAAACAAATCTTCTTTCAAGTATTATAATATGACAATTAACCTTAAAAAATTACTTCTTTGAACCACAAAGCAAAATACACACTTAACATCTGACCTTTTTTGCTTTCATTCTCTTTTAATGTAGTAACTTAAACACGCGTCCCTGTCTGTTGGTATATATGGTAGTTTCTATAACTTTGTAAATTCGAGAAAAAATAATTCGATTTTTATGTCGAATGTGGTGTCAGCTAAAGAGGTAAAGCAAGTTTAATGAGCCATCTACTGTGGATAGGCCGATTTAGTTAATGTGGCTAACTTGTATCACGCAATGAAAATTTTCTTATATAAGAACTCCCAAGATATGATCTCGAGTAAAGTAGCGTAGTAAACAACTATTGTATGAACTAAAATACAAGAGGACAATATGGTATTAGTAGTTCCACCACTGTAGATTATAATAGCCATTCATTCATTAAAGTATTAAGACGTGTGTGACGTGAAGGTTGTGATCGTTAAAATTACGAATAAATCAATGTAAAACTCGTGGGTTTTTATCGAGTGAGTGTGAGTTCTGTTCTGGTGGACCGTGAAATTGCGCGGTAAACTTTATTTGAAACCATATAAAGCAAAACTCAGAAATTGTATTATAGAATGTATAACGCATAAGATACGTCATTAAGGAAAATTTGTTAAATTGTATAAAATGAGCATCAAAATTAATTGTACCTAAAAACTTCACAATCCCGAAAGCTCTGAAGCAGTAGGATAATAAGATCTAATCAGTCCACACCTTTCTCTATCAATACTAAGACTCTTCCTCTTAGCTGCTATCTCTTTTTCTAATTCTAACCTCTTTGCTATGAGACTCTTACTAGTTTTTTCAGCATTCTTCAATTGTGCAAGAAGAGAGGCAGCTGTTCCGTGAATAATTTTAACCTCATTTAATAAACTTATATGAGGCTTGTCTCTCACGTTTTCGCCATGAAGCCTTCCAATGTTTCGATTGTCTAATCTTGTTTGTGCCAATTTCATGGCTCTATCAGATTTCAAAATACTGTCTTGAAGATCTTTTATCAACAATTCAACCTCTGCTAGCGACTGTAATACGGATCTAACATGTTCTTCTAACTTTGTTACTAGTTCAGATGTAAGCGCTATAGTCTCGGCGAACGCTTTATCAGTTCTGTCCGCTTGATTACGCAGATTATTCCCATTGTTCACAAGAAGAGCATTTACAGTGCTTCGGAGATCTTCGGATGTTTGGCGAACAGCCTCTACATTTTTTATATTATCTCTGCAGAAATATTCCCAATACGATAAAGGCGCTGTAGCGTTGCTAAATTTTACGGCTCCGGGTTTAAACATAATTGTATTAGAATTTGGATTTAAACTCAAATTCTCTGATTCATTAGCATAAGCCGTAGTTTTATCACACCATTCGTATTCTATTCTATGTTTAGCTGCCTTGTCAATTGACAGTTGTTCATCTATTTTATCTAATGCAGATCGGAAATTGTCTTTCACTTTGGAAATGATTTCCATCTCCTTTTCTAACTCTTGCTCTGCTAAATCTGCTACTAATTCTCTTTTAGCTCTCCTAGAACGCAATTCTATGCACTCTTTAGATATGGCTTCAGGTAATAATATTGCTCTACAGGCATCTCTTACGCGTTGTTTCTCAACTTCAAGCAATTTAATTTCCTTGGCTATTGCCTTACAAGCTATCTCAACTTCTACTTTCCATCTGAATAATCCTTTAGCGTTATTTTGTAGTAGATTATTGTCTTTGAGTTGCGCTTGGTCCATATTACCAAAGGCTGCATTGATAGCTGTCTGACCGTTATAATTTAAAATATTAGACTCAGATATTACCGAGGTATCCAACATCTTCTCGTTATGTTTTCTCCAGTTACGTAGGGTATACCGGTTTAGAGAATGTTCGTTTACACTGGGACCAATTCCTGACAGTGCGATTATTTCCAAATCGTCCATTTTTGTATTGGTGTAATATGGATTTTCAAGGTCTTGGTGCTTATTAAAGGCTTCTTCAGCAGCCTCTTCCTTACAATTTTGCCCAACATTGGTTTTGTGTACGATTGATTGATTTTTTATTTCTTGTTTTTTTATATCCTGGACTTTCACAAAACCTCCTTTATCGTGACATGTATTTGGACACTGGTCACCTTCGGGGAAAGTAAGTAATTGTGACATTTTTATAAAAAAATCTGGATATTTATAGAAAATAGCTAAAGCTTTGTAAAATAAGCAAAAAACAGTCAAATATTAACTCCAATTTTTTTTTACTTTTAATCAGCCTACTAGAAAATTGATATTTTTTAGGACTTTCAATGCAAAAAGAATCGTCATACCATATTATATTTTTATTTTAACCTTTTTATACAGAGAAAACACCCAAACCTCGAAACAAATGTTTGCAGATCATACAAACATTTGGTCCAATCTGGGAATCGAACCCGAGACTTCAAACACAGCAGTCGCATACGCTACAATTGCGCAACCGAGGCAGTCAAGGTAGAAGAAAAACTTTAAATAAGCCCTATTTCGATTCGTCTGGCCAATCTGGTATCGTAGGCCAAAACCTCTTTTCTGATAACACTTGGAACATTACAGTCCATTCCTGTATACGTTTTTTTTTTTTTTTTTTTTTTATATATTAGCTGCGCCAAAATGACTCTGCTCAGCCTGATGGAAAGCATGAGCAGATTCCAAGAGTGGTGGTCACCATCCTCAATGCGAATAAGGACATTGCAGCATGGTGACCCACACTATGGCCGCCTAGTGAGATGCTTTTTTACGCCCCGCTTAAAGGACCCGGGATCATAGTGGGAGGGAAATACGTGTATACGTTTAGGTTATACGGAAGGTAGGTTCTTGCCGTATTGAAAAATATTCCGTTACTCTGTTTAACAAATAACAGTTACGGTAGTTACATCTTGGGAAAGACAATGGTCTATTATTAGTATTAAGATATCGTACATCAAAAAGCGTTTGTTAGTAGATGAATAACGGACAGACACATTTCACACGGTGTCACCGTATAATAATTACCGATATTCTCATAAAACAGTTACACAGATATAATGAATATTGCCAGGTTTAATAATAATCATAGACAAATTATGCAGTTAAAAATCCACGGACCTACTACTGGGTAGTAGGTCCATGAAAAAATCAAAGTGACAATTAATAAAATTTCAGCCTTTTTCTTCTTTCGATGAAATGGTAACCTAGCACGTCCAGCAGTTGACTGCGATAGGCTGATGATGATGATGAAATGGCAACCAGCAGTATCAGCTATTTCTAACAATGTAAAAAATTTAAGTCTTTAAATTTTAAGGTTTCATCGTGATGAAATTATTGATAAAAAAAAAAAAAAGGATGACATGAAATGGGGACCGTTTTGCGAAAAAAAACAAAAACGATCTCACCAAAATCAGCCTTATTTTTAAGCGTAGTCTGAGTTTTCTCTGTCTACGTTTTTAAGGCTTTAAATTTGGATTACTACGTTTGACATTTTTTTTTATATTAACAATTATTTTGACGGGAATTAACGCGATGACTTATTGGCGCGCCGAGGCGTGCGCCGCTGAGTCAGACAGCCTGTGACCACGGCCAATGCAACCTGGTCGAAACGTCAGGCAATTCAGAGGCATATAATACTTTTTAATAAGTGATCCCGTGAAGTCCCGTAAAAATAATTGTTAATATATCATGGAACGCGAAAGTTTAAAACATTTTTTTTTGTTAGAGTCGATTGAAACATCTATGCCAAACTGTTTTTTGTTCTATGCAATTGTATTAGACATTTTTAATACTTTATTTGTTTTATGTATTATACAATACACAAATAAACATGTATAATTACTTGGAGCATGAATAAATAATGCTGTCTAATCCATAATTATACTCTAACGGCGTATATTTACATGCGGTGCGTAACTTCAATGTCTGTTGTTATTATATCATAGTTGACTTTTACTTTTATGAAGCCAAATTGGATGTTGGAGCAGTGTTACTGTACGTGCGCACAATAATTTATATTTAACTAGCTATTTTTTGCAGTTTCGGTCGCTTTAATGTAGATTTTTATTTGTCAATCAAATAAGGTATCGAAACAGTGCTTTATTTCAGGAGCCGGAAAAAGACGTCCGTAACGTTAATTAAAAAGCGTGAGATATCGTGAACGAAAAATTTAGTAAAGCGGCATCTGTGTATTGTATGTAACAAGTATGGAGTAACTCTAGACATAACTTGTTTCAGTAGTGATTGCTCAAGTTATTGTTTGTTTGTGTGTTGTTTGTGTTTTGTTGAGCGATTGTGAAAGGTTTGCGTCCTATCTTAAACTGTGACGTTAACAATTTTCTATGAATTTGAGTTGAAAAATAAAAAAAAAACTGACAGTTTATTTTAAAATATAATATACATATCCGTACAGTGACAAATTAAGATAAAAAGTGTCACAACCCCTATTCATCCGTAAGAAGAATGAAGGAGCAAACAAAACAGGACAACATCACGACAAAGAGGAGGAAAACTTGACACAAGCTTTATATTTATCAATCTCACTGGTGAGCGTGGTATAAAAGGCAAAAATCTCTTTTGATAAAGAGAATTCAATGCTAAATGTTATTCAGGTATAAGATTCATTTGTGTCTATTATCTGATTGTGTGCTGTGTGCTTTGAATCTCGTTTCAACAATCGCGGGTAACGCCGCGGGGCGAAGCTAATCACACTAATATATAAAGGAAGTTTGTGAGTGTGTATGTTTGTTACTTCTTCACGCAAAAACTACTAATTTGATTTGGATGAAACTTTACAGTAATATAGCTTATACATCAGAATAACACAAAGGCTACTATTTGCAGCGATAACCGACATATGCGGGTGGAGCCGCGGGCAACAGCTAGTCTAAAATAAAGCTAAGCCTGAGTTACCTACTCCTTATATCAGTTATATGCCTGTGAAGAAGCTCAACATCAAATAACTACATCTCTTTTAGAAATTAAAAAACCACAAAAATTCTTTGTTCCCTAATGCCGAAGTACCCATATTTCGGCACTTTTCTATTCATCAATTAGCAGCTCATATTATGTAGCCCACTGTTTTTTCCGGTCACGTAGCGGTTTAGTGAACTCGTCAGCCGATGAGGTCACACGTATGAGGCTTCGTACGCCGTGTGATGTTATGGCAACATCTAATATGGCAGCGTCTTGTCGTCTTAATGAAAACTTTTAATGATAAATGAATGGCCAATATGTTTGTTCTACGAGCCGACCCCATTCGTTGTGTGTTAACCGCCCGCTTTTCTTAGACTTGATTTACAAATACTATTATTTATAACTAAATTTTTTGTTCAATCATCATAGAATATGGCTTATGTCACTACTGAATAGTGTCGCTTTCTGTTAGTGAAAGATTTTTTAGGATCAGATCAGAACTTCTGAAGATTACCCTCTACAATCATACAAACAACGTTAGAATCTTTACTTCTAATAGTACCTAGTAAGTATTTGTAAAACATTTGGTGTATTTTTTAAAGCGAATAGATTGAGGCTTAGGGGTACTCCACAGAACAAAAGAATTAATAGTTAGAAATGGTGTCGAGCTGCAAGTGCAAGGTACACTGTGTCGCCTAAACGCACACATTAACGATCAATAATATTATACACACATAAAGAACAATATCCTAATTCGTCCAAATGATGTTCAAATATATAAGTTCTAACAGCCACTTACAATGTTACTAAATACAACCTTATGGCTTTCTACTAAGGTAGGGTTTCACTTGCATATTTCTGGTTTCGTCGAAGACCTTAGGGATTGACATTTGTCGAATATAATTATATTACATTATTTTTTTTATTACATTTATTTGGCATACTCGGATATCCTTTCATTCTACTTTATAATTATTTTGTTGCAAAACATTGCAACTCCCTTATCTACTTAAAATAAATTATATACTTGTGTTTTTAAATTATTATTATTAAAGTTTCTGAAATATACCTAAATTTCAGAAACTTTAAAAAATAAAAGCGGCCAAGTGCGAGTCGGACTCGACCATGAAGGGTTCCAAATCAGCAAGTACCATAATTTAGTTTTTATTTTATTTTTATACTAGCAGATCCACGCAACGTCGTTTACCTCTCTTATTGCCCGTAGCGTAATAATTTTCCTCCCATTTTTGTAACATTCTTCATTGCTGCTCCGCTCCTTTTGGTCTTGGCGTAATGATATATAGCGTATAGCCTTCCTCGATAAATGTACTATCGAACATTGAAAGAATTTTTCAAATCGGACCAGCGATTCCTAAGATTAGCGCGTTCAAACAAACAAACAAACAAACAAACTCTCCAGCTCTGTATATTAGTATAGGTTTGTTTGATTGAATAAAAGGTAAATTGCTGTTTACAATTTAAACCGTATTAAAAAAAAGTATTTACTAGATTTCATTCAAACCAATTTTCGGTGGAAGTTTGTGTGGTAATGTACATCATATATTTTTTTAGTTTTATCATTCTCTTATTTTAGAAGTTACAATTTTACCACTTTGGAACTGTCTCTCTCGTAAACTATTCAGTTTAGATAAATAGGTATTAGAAACCTTAATATCACTTTTGAAGACCTATCCATAGATACACGTATGGGTTTAAAGATTTTTTTTTAATTTCATATTCGTTTGAGTCTACGTAGTAAGTATGGGAACCACAATTTTTTTATTTTTTTTTCTATTTTTGTGTGAAAATCTTAATGTGGTATACAGAATACATCTTCTTACCAAGTTTCAACATTATAGTTCTTATAGTTTCGGAAAAAAGTGGCTGTGATATACGGACGGATAGACAGACAGACAGACATGACGAATATATAAGGATTCCGTCTTTTGCCTTTGGCACGGAACCCTAAAAAACGACTATGCATTTTACTGCGGTAGAACAATACTTAAATTCACAAATTGTTGTTCCGAGTCTTGGTGTACTTTACCGTGTACTGTTATTTAATCAAAAGTACTTACATACTATTTTTTGTTTAATCAAATCTGTTTATTGGTCTGGTGGCTGTAAAATTTTGGTGTATGAAATATTTATTAACTTTTTATTTAACATTTCATATAACATTTATTTTCAAATATACCTCCAAAATAAGTTTAATAAAATTTTTGCGATTAAACAAAATCATATATTGTTTTAAATCCATAGTACAATATAATTCTGATACTAAAAAGTAAAATTACTGTAAAAATCAATATCATCGAAAAGTTTAACGTTTATTACGATATCGATTAAATTTGTCTACGTCCCTATGGCAAAAAATTGTAGACATGACTTTTACTAAATGTTTTCACGCCAAATGTTTTAAAACATTCCCGCAGAAAATGCAGTTCATTGCTTGCTCTATTGGCAACTATGCAAATCATACTTAAATTTAATACGTAATGTGTGATTATTTTAATAGATTGGAGTATAACGGTTTGTATGTATATTACATAATACTTTTTAGATTTTTGTTAATATCACTTAAAAACAAACGTTTTTAGACTCATTGATGATACGATATGTTTCCTTTGAGTAAATTGTAGTCCTTGCTTCGTTTTCAGCACGTAATTATAGCACAGTTCGGCATAGCAATAACTTTTTACGCAGCTACGTTCCCGACGAAAGTAATACGTGTATTAAAGCGTTCAGTTGATGCCAGGAGAGACATTAGTGACATCGGTGCTTAACTGCGGCGCGCCTGACCCGCCTACATCGCATTTCTACTACTTAATTCTCCTCTTCTGTGGGGTACTCTTAAATGGGATAGCACAGTTAGTTTTGCAGCAGTATTTCTGACAAGGATTCAGGTGGACTCAAGGTCCACGGGGGACTCAATGGAAATCAACGTTGATTTCCATAATTTCATTGAATTTTTTGGTTGTGAGTTGAGAATAATCAATTATTCTGTCTGTGTGTAATTTATCTTTTACAAACTTTTTCCCATGTATATATCGGTTACCGCAGTAAACTGTATCGTATATAATATGCTATTCTGACAAGCATATAAGCTATATTACTGTGAAGTATTTTTTTTTAAACTCCTCCCGCATTAGGAATATACCTCCTGTGTCGCGGGGTAGTTTACAAACGTATAAGAATAGGATACAAAGAACACTCAGACTCAGAACGACAATAAGTGGATCACACAAAGTGTTGTCCCATGTGGGATTTGAACCCACAACCCTTGGCGCGGTATAAAGCGACATGGTGACCTCTTACATCTAAATATATTCAGTGGTTTTTGCTTAAAGAGTAGATATCGCATTCGCAATTATAACATTACTAGCTGTTGCCCGCGGCTCCGCCCTCTTGTATATCGGTTATCGCGGCAATAGCCTTTGTGTTATTCTGATGTATAAGCTATATTACTGTAAAGTTTCATCCAATTCCGTTCAGTAGTTTTTGCGTGAAGAAGTGAGAAACATACACACTCACAAACTTTCACCTTTATATATAAGTGTGATGTGATGAGATTATAGCAGTAAGGATAAGGATAAAATAAATAAAATAAAATTTATTCCAAACTCAATGTACAAGGTTTTCGTCTTTCTTATGAGTAGACTTAATATAAGCAAAATGTTAATTTTTAAGTACTTATACGATTACAACTAAGTATTTGTTCTACCTTACCATCAAATTACAATTCTTAATCTCATTATTAAGTATAGTCAATATTTCAAATTAGTGATCTGCCTGATCTAGGTAAGACCTGTGTTTCAGGCTTCAGGTTTCAAGATAGGAGAATTATCAGTGCACTTGGAAAAATATCAGCCTAGTCAACCAAACGACCACGTTTTGATTTTCAAGTCCCATGTTTAGTAGACGTCTGTCCCTTCAGAAATGAAGATTGAGAGTACCTTTATTACCCGACTATGGCAAAGCCAAAGGAGGGTTATATTTATATTATCCTGTGCTAACAACAGTAGGTCAACCACGCCTAATTCAGACGATCAATGGACATCATACGGAATTTTTGTTGTATGACAAATAACTTGTGTTACCAGTTTCGATATTAGGATCTTGTTCACTTCTAATAAAACGCTTGCTAATTCAAAGGTATGTCGCAATTATAATATCGAATTGGTCAGCGATGGAACTGGTTAGATTATACTTGTTTAACAGCAATCAGGCCAAGTTTCCGTAGAATTTTTGTTTATTTTAGTGTATGAGTCAAACGAGAGGATGGGTCTCTTGATGGTAAGAAACATGGATATTGAACCAAATCCTACCACTATGATGACGGCGGCGGTAACAACAACTATAACGTGATTTAGAATTCAGATTATCGATTTAGCGCCATCTATCGAGTTCTTTACCAGATATGTGTCATGCAAGACAATTTTGTACAGTAGGACTTACTATTAAAATGTTTTAATACTACCCACGTGTATCTCCCATCCTTTGGTCGCGTATTATAGGTACCTACTGTAGTTTAAGGGTAAATGATTCTATATTTGTTTACGAAACAGTTATTTCACTAACACCATTAGTGATCTTAGAAGGCTTCTCGCAAAGATATAATACTTCTATAATTACATTAACTGTTGCATATTAATGTGTGAGGATATTATTATCGACAATAAAGATTATATTGTCGATGATAATATTGTCTATTATCACATATTAGGGCATTTTTTGCTGTAAGTAATATTATAGGGATAAACCTAATCTTACGAGTCTCAAACGTAACTTGAACCTGTACAGTTTGTTAATATTCGCGTTTCGAAATATCGAATTTCGACGTATACCCGTAACTGCAATAATTGAACAACTAAGCAATTTGAGTATGACATGTGATTACTAACTTGCAATATCGCAAGTTTGAATAAACACGTACAGTCTTTGAAATAAACGTGATAGAGCCATGCAGGTTTCAGCATGGCAGGGCCGGCTCGACGGGGGCGGTACTATCCTCGCACAGAAGATGTTTCATTGGTGAGTGGGAGACCGGAGGCCCAATGATGCAGACGCATTGTCTGCATTCGCAGTGAGTATGGTTACCAACACTCTTGGATTCTGCTTATGCTTTCCATCAGGCAGAGTAGTCATTTTGGCAGGTTCATCCATGCATAAGAAAGAAATAATTGTGTAAGGTTTTATTTAAATTTTTGCCAGGAACTTTGGAAATAATTTAAGTTAAAGTAGTAAATTTTATAAAACTGCTTATTTTCACTTATAATTCAAATAATCTTCATTGCATGTTGCAGACATGCACAGTCAGGCTGTAATACTCCTCTTCGAACTCTCTTCAACTTCAAAAATGTAAAAGCATACAAAGCCATGAAATCCATACTAATACTAAAGCTAATAAGTTTGTTTGTTTCTTTGCGCGTTCAGTGCAAATCTCAGGAACTACTGGTACGATTTGAAAAATTATTTCAGTTTTAGATAGCCCATTTATCGAGGAAGGCTATAGGCTATATATCATCAAGCTAAGACCAATGGGAGCGGAGTACCAATGAAGAATGTTACAAAAATGGGAGATAATTATTATGTTACGGGTAATAGGAGACGTAAACGAGGTTGCGTGGATCAGCTAGTTAGTATAAAGTCCTAAGGCTGATATCGTCAATCCAATACACCTTCCTACACTTGGCTGATATTTTAATTGATATATTTTTTATACCTATCGCGTTAATTCTCTAATTAATAAATATTTAGTGCTATTCAACTTCTACGCCTAATGTCGTCAAACAAAATTCCCAGCTACCTGCATTGAACTTATATTGCTACCTGACCGACCTAACCGATATATTGTAAGTAATATTTTTTTTAGTAAGTAGATGGAAGCCTATCTTATTTATCTTAAGCTTTTACTATAACTACTAAAAATGAATATACACATGCACTATTAAATGTTTTTACTTACATGAATGATAACTCAATAAATGGAAAGTCAGATTTGAAAGTTAAAAAATACTTTCGCAGCCTCGCAGGGCTCTAATTACTCAGGAATTTGCAAATGGCCGACATTCTTTTGTTTGGTTTAAAGTTAAACGAATGACGTCAGACGTTATATTTTAGTCATTCCCGCTGTGTTTAAATTTAGAATATAATTTGTTTTTAATATGCAGTATTTTTTTTTATTTATTAAAGGGCTTCGTCGCTGTGCGACCACATCGCCCTAGTATTTCCATTTAAATATTAAATTTAAATGATTTATTAGCAAAACAAGTAAAAATAAAATGTTGACAAGATTTAGATGGCTTTACGAAACATTAATTTCGAAATTGATTATTAATGACTATCATCAGTCACAGTAGAATTTAATATCGTGGTCACATTGGCATTTTTTTTTAATTTTATTCAGAAATTGGCAATTTTGTAAATTGCAATGTAATAATGGCCTATTACGATAATTTTGTACTACTTTGTTATAACTTCAAGGATTTTCGTGCGTTTTAAGTCTTATTGATATTGAAACTAAAACCTATTGGATTTTTACTGCACATTCTACTGCATAATATGTCAAGGCAAGTCGGTATTATCGCCTTAATATTCTTTTATAAGATGAAAAGAGAGACAAATTCTTTTATTTCATTCATATTAGGCAATAGCTGAAGCCCGCGGTGTTACCCGCAGTTATTGTCGTATCGCGGGTAACGCCGCGGGACTTAGTTAGTCTAAAAAAGTATCCTAAGTTACTTTTTAGATCATCAGCTATCTGCCAGTGAAATTCCTGTCAAAATCGGTCCAGCCGTTCCAGAGATTACGCGAACAAACAGACAGACAGACAACAAAAATTTTAACAAATGTTATTTGAATACATATATCGTGATCGGATACATATACATATGCATTTATTAAAAAGCAGTTATTTTAATATTACAAACAGACACTCCAATTCTATTTATTTGTATAGATATGTGTCAGTATTTTTATTTTATGAAAGCGAGCAGACACCTGATGGAAAGTGATTATCTCCACCCATGAACTCCTGCAACTTAGTTGAACTGATTCAACCTCCTCTTATAGTAATCAATGTACTAAAAGAGGAAATTGAAATGGTTCGTATTTAATCACACTAATAGTATAAAGGCGAAAGAGGGCGAAAGTATGTGAATATGTTTGTTACTCTTTCAGGCAAAAACTACAGAATGGATTTGGATGAAACTTTACAGTAATATAGCTTATACATTTCAGAATAACATATAGGCTAGTATTTGCCGCGATAACCAACATACACGCGGGCGGAGCCGTGGGCAACAGCTAGTACGTTTATCGGCAGTTCTTTTTACAAACAATAAAAAAACAAATCCTACCATAGACCACAGAAGTCAATATTTTTAATAACTACCACCTACTTTAATCATAGGTATAAGTCTTTAGTATGGTATGTTCAATAATACGTCAACTTTGCCATTATAAACGCCTTTCATTTTTGCCGTTAGCATTTAAAGGATGTGGTCTCTTGGAATCTAGCACCTGCTTTTATACGCTTGCGCCGGATGTTCAAAGCTTGCAGCACCTGTCCATTCCATAGACTAATGTTGTGTTTCACCTAGCTACGTCTGGTCCAATCTCAGAAAATACTTGTTTTACGATCAGCCCGAGCAAGGTCAAGCGAAGTACCTTTTAAGCGCGTAAACTTTCACTGAACAATATTTGTGGCCAACTAAAAACGTCTTCGTTTCGTGTACCATGAACACATTTAGCATTTTTAAGGCTTCTGTTATGAATCAGTTACGAATAATTTTAATTAGGTAGTTACCAAATCTAATGATAATTAAAAGACAATTAGGTACGAACCTTAGATAATGTAGTACGAACATTAGGTAGGTACCTATTATAGTGTAGCAGGCTGCTTATTCCAGTATATGCATATTAAAACTTATCGATAAGTTAAATGTTTTAGAGTAGGAATTTCTAAATGTTACTTACCAGATAATATCTGTAGCCATCCGCAGATATGGAAAACTGTCGTAGATTGACAAAAGAAGAATAACAACATTGCACAGATGGTAAATAAGGCCAGAGCAACCGCTGCACCCACTAACACAGTCGCAATTTTGAACACGAGTCCTGTTATTGACAGGAAATCGTCTAATCTCCCCTTACAGTCCTCAAGGGCTTCGTCTGCCCTGCATATTTGCCACAACCCAAACTTTCTAGGGTACTCAGTCTCCAAATCTCCGATCCATTCAGGTGTCACAAATGCAACGACGCATATAATCGCGTAGCAAATCGTGAATATCGCCCAAAGTACACCGATAGCTTTCGAATTACGGACATAGTTCGTCGCGTACAAATGTGATGAATCCACGTACTCGATTTTTGAACCCATTTTGTTTGTATCCGGTTGTTTACTTAACTTTTTTACAGAACACTACACAAAAAACAAATCACAAGTTATTCGCAACACATTGTTTGGTTAAAGTCCTTATGCGATTGTCGTTAAGGCTGATCAGTTTACGTTGCACTAATTCCACTCATATCGTGAAGGAAAAGTATTATTGCAAAGTAGTCGAGGACGCGAGAAACACGACACGGACACGGAACAGACGAAACACGAGCTAGCACAACCACTCGCTGCGCGCCATTCGGTTAAGTGAACGTAGAGGTGGGGATAAGTAATGAAGCTGCTAGTTTGACCTATCGCCTTTACGTACAGCGAGCGTGGTAACTTTTTTAGATATTGCTTTAACTGTTATTTAACACTTACAATATAATTTTATGCCATGATGACTTAGCGGATTAAGTTAATCTACAGTTACAAAAGAAATAATTGTGACAATACGAATTAAAAACTGAAATTTTGTAGATTTTTAACATTTAGTGTAGGAGTCAGCAGAGCCATCTAGACTTCGAAATGATTAACATTAAAATATCGATGAAATGTGACATCTAGCGGCCACACTGCGAACTATGAAAGTTAGTTTTCATTGTTTCCTATAATTTCCGTCAGAGGGTTCGATGCTTATACATATCAAACTAGCTGAACCCCGCGGTGTTCCCCGCGGTTATTGTTGTACCGCGAGTAACGCCGCGGGGCAAAGTTAGTCTAAAAAAGTAGCCTAAGTTACTCCCCGGATCATCAGCTACCTGCCAGTGAAAGTCCCGTCAAAATCCGTCCAGCCGTTCCAGAGATTACCCGGAACAAACAGGACAGACAAAAATTTTTTTAACTACATTTTTGGTATATGTATCGTGTAAACATACATATGCATTAAGTAAAAAGCGGTTATTTTAATATTACAAACAGATACTCCAATTTCATTTATTTGTATAGACAAACCAGAAATATGTAATTTAGATTAATATTTTAAAGCTGAAGAGTTTGCTTGTTTGAAGCGCTATTCTCAGGAACCGCTAGTCCAATTAGAAAAATTATTTCAGTGTTGAATAGTACATTTATCGAGGAAAGCTGTAGGCTAGATATATCATCACGCCAAGACCAATAGGGTGCTGCACCAATGAAGAATGTTACAAAAACGGGGGAAAATTATCACACTACGGGCAATAGGGGATGCAACCGAGGTGGCATGGGTCAGCTAGTCTTTAGAATAAATTTCGAAGGTTTCCCTGATAGAAGAAAGGTTTCCCTGTACTGTACCTAATAAAGTAAAAACTCAAGTACGCAGGTTTTTTAAATAACAAATACCTACCATCGTTGATAATTTATGATTCAATTGGTGATTTTATAATCAAGTAAATAGTTGATTTATACTAATATTTTCCGGCGCCACTTATATTTCATCATACTACTCCTACTTACGGCGTAAGAAATCTGTAATGTTACACAATCGTCTATTGTCAAATAATAATTGGATGCTAATAACCATTAAAATAATTATGATAAGCAATATTTGATATTAGAATTTAGTATTAAACTGGGTCAGGCCTGTCAAATACTATAAAATACCTTCAGTTCGAATAATTCGAGAACTTTCATATTCCGACCGTTCTACTAGATTTTGGAGAACACAACACATTGGAGAATATTTTGTGCTACTATAGTGTTGACTTTGCCGCCGTCCTGGCTAATCCACCGTTACATGTCAGAAGTGGGATAACATCCTCGCGCGTTCTGTTTTGTAATTTTTTTTTTAAAGTTAACGAATTTTTTTATCTTGATACTAGGGTTTCGAGATAAAAAATTCGTTAACTTAAAAATATTGTAGGCGATTTTCTTGTTTTCCTTCGAGTAATTGGTGAAGATGCAGTGAAGTATATCTATCAAGAATCTAGAATCTAGAATACAAATACCAAAAGTATACTAATAATTAATAAAATATAAATAGCACCGGCACTAGACTACTTCCGTTATGAATATCTGATTATCTATTACTTCTAACGTAGAACAGAAAGATATACGTAGAAGTGTTGTGTCATAGTCTTATTTTACAGCGGAACGACTGTCGCCAAACTCAGCCAAATGAAACGACTATTTATTATTGCACACTAACTAATAACGAATTGTTTTTATTAGATGTTTATATTTTATTCAAAACTAGCCTACAATACATCAAGTCACACGTTTAATATTATTTCTTCTCGCGTAATGTTAAATAACTAAAAAATAAATAACTCTTATTTTGCTATAGGGGAAGAAGAACTTGCAACTGAAAGTAAGAATACTTCATTGCAAGCTATTCAAAAACAGTTGGCGTTATTCTAAATACACGCAATTATAACAGTAATGTCTATAGAAATAAATTCGATATTTGTTGTAGTCTTGTAACGTTGAAAATTGATGAAACCCGATCATACCAAATTGAGTTTTATATGAATGGAATAAGGAAGAGTTAAGCTTAAATCTCTAGTCGATTATTAGGTAAATAAAATTTTATGATTTTATTGATAAAATACTTAAAATTGTACCTAGAGATGATAAGAAAAGCTCAATTATTAATGTTTACCCTTCTGCTATCATTTTTACACTGTAAAACAGAGCAGTACGGCTTTGTGGCGTAAAAAAGAACTTTCAATGGACGACCTACTCGACGCAGCGTCGTAATACGACTATGATACAAAATACCTACAACTCTTAAAGGTATGCGTTGCAACGCTTAGTAGTGGCACGCGCGTCATTCCTTCTAGTCATTTCTACTTATATCTTTTTGTTCTGTGACTTCTACAGTGATAGCATACAGCATAAATTATGTATTCTATAGTTTTTTTTGTGGTGGAAACAGTACGAAATTATTTCATCCACCCATTCTTTTTTAGATTATTTTTGCTCATCTAAACTGACTAAAATAATATAAAACAAAAAAAAACAAAACATTGTGTTCACGAACCGCAACGGTAGGTACGTCATTAATGTCATTATGTTAACATGCTAGCGTGCCAACTGAAACCTGAGTTGCCAGATGTATCAATTCTCTGCCAATTCTCCTTTTTTATAACAATGAATACTTTTTGAAGTGAAAACTTCTTTAACAGCGTTGTCCACTTTTAAAAATGTAATGGGGTGCGTAAAAAGTGTTAAACTCACGTCATGAAATCTGACGCATCAGGCCTCAGGACACGTGACCTGACCTAGGACGGCGGCCCACGGCGCTGCCATTCGCGCAAGCGCATGGCGCCTTGACGACCCGTCAATAAGGCCGTCAATTTAGTTAAAACATTATTGTTTCTTAGCGAAGACGTAAATTAGATTAAATCCGTTTTGCATGTTCCATATATTTGTAAAATAAATAAGCGTTAAAAATATGTAAATTGAACAAAGTCCATCTATTAATGAGAAAAGTGTCGAAGAAATAGTAAAAGAAAATGAGTGAGTACTTTTTAAAAATACTAGATGCAAACCCGGCTTCGCTCTGGTAATTTGTTTATACTGTATAGCATTAACCTATATTTTTATTTTTTTATCATCACAATAAGCATTTCAGTAGCTATCGGTTCTCAAGGAATACTTTACTTCTTTTTAAAGCGCATTATATTTAAAGAGCAAGAGGTTTATTTCAGGTGAGCTTAAATAAGTGTTTGCTTATAGTTTTGAGTTTTCACTTCTGTTGGCAGTCCTCATGACTGCTTTGTGTTTTTTTTTATTTGGTGGATGATTTAGACTTGTCTTGTAAATCAACATTATTCATAGTAGGTTAATAATACATATTTTTTAATTTTATTATGTTTTATGAGACATTACCTGAATTTATTGCTACCTAGTCAAAAAACTGTTAACAACGTTTGAATCGTAAAGGGAAAATTTAAATTGGTGATTGAGAGACGACACGGCATTTCCCTCTCTGTTCGCCCGCGGCTACTTATCAGACATTTCTTCCTCGGGCAGTACTTATGGGGCACCGAGTGCCTTGTGTAGATGCAATAGTTTTAGGTGCGTATAAGAAACCTATAAGCATACCACTTATTTTCCAGACAAAGCACTTGATGCCAAAGAGATAATAAATGGCCATATCCACATTACGGTTTTTCCGCAAGCGTTTAAACCACCTAATCGTGAAACCACCCGAAACGCACACACTATGGTTAAAAACCACGAACAATTTTGTCAACAGACAAACTAGCTCTCCGCTAGATTTAACTTTTAAAACCACCGAAACACCACTTACAAATATATAATACAACGGTCTGGAATTTTATAATCAATGCAGCATTTTCTAACCTTCAAGAAAAGAGCGTACTTCTTTTTAAAAGGCTGGCAACGCACTTGCAACGCCTCTGGTGTCGATTTTATACCTGTCCAAAAGTACTCATTGAGTAAAAGTACCGAGTACTTTCTTACCGAGGTTTAATAGCTACCTTTTTTTAGTTGACGGGTAAAGAATCGATTCGATACCTGTACCTGTCCAAAAGTGCACATTAAGTAAAAGTATCAAGCACTTTTCTTACTGAGCCCTAATGGCAACCTTTTTTAGTTGACTTGCCGTAAAGTCGCAAGTTTTAACGATATGATACCTGTCCAAAAGTACTCATTGAGTAAAAGTATCGAATGCATGGTATCGAGTACAAAAGTATCGGTATCGAAAGGAAAAGTACTCGATACCACAAAGTATCGATACTTTTTTCGTTTCCCTACATATTTTAGCTACTTCCACTATTACGGCTGGCAGCATTGTGCAGTGTCTAGCTCAAAAATAAAGTACGAATCACAGAGCTTGAATCCAATAGATTTATTTCATTTTAATTCTACGAAATATAATATGCTTATATTATTCTACAAATGCAGTGTCTGATAGTGACTGATAAAATATTAAACTACAAACTTAAAATATTTAAATGATAGTTTTGGGTTTCGCTGCCAAAACAAATGGTCAAGTTTCGTGACCACCACTGCATCTGTCAATTTATTGTCTTGAATTCGCTGTGGTGAACTGTTGTCTTGAATCAGTCTGTTTATCTGTTTTTACAGAATTTTGTCCACGTATCTCTAAGAAAATCGACTATAATTGATATCTGTGCTGTGTTTACTTTAACTATTGTTGTTGAACAGAAATGTGATAGTGTATTTATAAGTGTAATTAGTGTATAATAAAATGTCGGCTAAGGATAAGTGGGTTCGCCGGTTCTCCGTTGACGAGACTGCAAAACATAAAAATGGATTTACTATTTACAAGATAACTTCTGTGGTAAATAATGCACTTATTTATTGAACTTTCGCTTTTCAAATATATTTATTAACATAAATGATTCTAATAAGAATCTGTTATGTATCCCTGTGATGGTTTTCAATATTTTTTCCTTTTACCCATTCGTTTAAATTATAATATTATGCATAATGCAATTAAAATAAAGAGATTTGATTATTACGAATATATTATGATAATAATTAACTACGACTTTGGTGTTTTTTTAATTTCTGTATTAACACATTGTTGCACAATAATAGACAATTGGTAAACTGATAAATGCTCACTGAAATCATAGAATAAATTAAATTTCGCTATTTATTTTATCTAAATAGGTACATTGTTGTTAATTTATAACATATTTTTCAATATAATTTTAATTTAAAAAGTCCAGATGAGAAAGTACTTATTTTTCAGTTCATTTAATAATTTAATTTTAAGTTTTCTTCTTGAGGTTTGAAAAAGAGAGAGAGACTTAAGAATTAATGTTTTTGTTCTAATAAGTCAAAAATAAATATTAATTTACAAAACTACCTTTATGCTAGAAAATAACTCGCTGGAAAAATATGTAACAACTGTCCTGTCATAAAACCTATGCATATTGCCCTGCCTATGTCTATTGAGTTTTATTTAATTTATAGTCAAAACAGTATAATGCAAGGTTTTAAATTTTGGATATCTGAGTCTCAATCAGGCATTTAAAAGTTTAGATAAAATAAGTAACACATGATATGATAGAAAATAATATTTAAAAAAAATCTTCAAATTTACTTACTATGTGGAAAGCACATGGCTTAATATTTCCTCTATATCAAAACTCTAAACACATCTAAGCAATATAACAAATAAAACTATAAACTATTTTTTTTAAATTGGAGCATAATGTCCAGTTGAAATACAAGGAATTAAAGGAGACAAACAGCAAGTCAGCTCTGACCCTTAAACTAGGTATAAACCTGTGTGATGAGTCGTCAGTGTTTCAGCGCTTTAGTCATGTATCTATAGATGATTTTTTAAACCACTTTAAATTACAAAGAGTATGACTTGCCTGATGATTGGAATTACAGTCAACTGACATGTTTCATTCATCATTTAAAACATGAATATTGTTTAGATAGTAATTTTGTTCGTAATTTTATTTTCAATTTTAATATATAATATTTTTAATCTATACAAATAAATAAAATTGGAGTGTCTGTTTGTAATATTAAAATAACTGCTTTTTACTAAATGCATATGTACGTTTACACTGTACATATACCAAAAATGTAGTTAAAAATTTTTTTGTCTGTCTATTTGTCGGTCTGTCTGTCTGTCTGCCTGTTTGTTCCGGGTAATCTCTGGAACGGCTGGACGGATTTTGACGGGACTTTCACTGGCAGGTAGCTGATGATCCAGGGAGTAACTTAGGCTACTTTTTTACTAACTTTGTCCCGCGGCGTTACTCGTGGTACGACGATAACCGCGGGTAACACCGCGGGGTTCAGCTAGTTTCCAAATATGAATCCTAGCTAGATTGATTCATCGCCCACAAAACCCCTGCATACTAAATTTCTTGAAACTCGTCAAAGCAGTTTCCAAGATTCAGTTTACATTTATATTTAAACAAGAAAGGCTCCTTTAAAGGTATTAGATAACTACACTTTTGCTTATGCATCTTATTTACATACCCTGATGAAAACATTAACATAAAAACAAATATTATGAATAACATTTGCAAAGTATTCTTGTTTATGCCAATAAATCACTTGTAGAGTTTGTACATTTTACTAGAAATAGTCCATCCCTAATATACTAGCTTGTGCACATGGCTTCGCTCATGCAGAATTTCATACCCTGATTTACCCCCTTAGGAGTGGAATTTCAAAAAATCATTTCTTAATGCTCACTTACATTATATAAAGAACCTACATGCAAATTACTACATATAAATTCAGGGGTTTGGGCTGTGCGTTGATGTCTGGGTATGTCAGTCACCTTCCTCTTAAATATATATTGTAACAGCAGGTAACGCCGCTGGACAAAGTTAGTCTTAAAGAAAGTAGCCGAAGTTACTCCCTGGATCATCAGCTACCTGCCAGTGAAAGTCCTGTTATTTATTTGTATAGATGGGTTTTTCCAATACGGATTTACCCTTTATTGAGCTCTATTGAAATCCAACATAATAAAATTTATCGAAAATATACATATATATCAACAGGAAATTATGTTATCAAATATTTGAGGAAAATAGAAGTCGAGCCCTAGCTCCGAGCTCGAGCCGAGCGATAGCTAGTCTTTTCGCAGTGGCGATGCTTTTACGCATGTTGGTGTCGGTCGACATCGTGCTGTTATATATATGTAATGTATATAATAGTGCCTGACGGCCCTATTCCTATCCCTTAGACAGCACTTTTGGTGGTTGTTAGTAATTAGACTGAAAAGACAGTTCAGTTCGATTCCATCATCCGCGCGTGACACTTGCCCTTTTCTTGAGTCCTTTTAAATTCAATAAACGACCTTAAAATATACAAATATCTTTTTTTAAAAAGAGCCTTCAAGTAGTTCGTATAACATTTTGGTGGCAGCGGTGGGATACCGAAGGTGAAGGTATCCTTGGGACGTCTCCTTCAGGACTCAGTTATTCAACAAAAAGTGTCAAAAGTGCTAAAACGAACTCGCAATATTCAAAATAAATATATATTACCGAAAATATATCCTATAATCCAATTCAAAGTCTATACCGTGGGTGTTGTGACAGTGATCTTGTTCCTGCTTTGTTCCTGAAAGAAAAAGTTCTAATTCAAAGTAAAGAGAGGTGGTCATGTTCCAGTATATTTTCTACGTGTTCCTGTAAGTCTCTACAACATTATATTTTATTACAAAGTGCGGCTCATCCCTGATAATTTCCTCGAAACGAGTGTGTGAATTCAGTGAGTGAAAAATTGAAAAAGTGTTCTATTCGTGTAATTAGTCAATACCTCTTGTAATTATTTTTACATAACTTTCCTATTGTAACTTTCTCACAGACATTGTTATCGTAAACTAATTCTCAGAATTTATCAACAAGACATTCGATATCCAGACGCTCACTCATATCTAGACCTCACTGTAAGTTGTAACGAACTCAGTGGCCGTCTATTACACCGAATCGTATTTAATCTCTGTTTTGTGAATATATAATTAAATTAATCTAACAAGATGACTCCCAAATTAGAAGGAAATGAAATCGTTCAAATTTCAACATTATTTAAATTCATTAAACCATTCGACGGCACACGAGAAAAATTAAATTCATTTTTAAATAATTGTGATAATGCCATTATTCTAGCTTCCGACGCCCAAAAACCAATTCTATTTAAATTCATTTTGTCACAGTTAGAAGGCAAGGCTGAGGTAGCTTGCTCGATCAAAGAATTTGACTCTTGGGATCAGTTGAGTACCTTCCTTAAAATACAGTTTGGGGAAAGAAAACATTACGCTCATCTCATGACTGAGTTACGGGATTGCCAACAACATAATGAACCGGTTAATCAATTCGCATTACGTCTAGAAACGTGTCTTTCAAAGCTTTTAACAGAAGTTACTCTATCTAATAAAAAGAAAACCGAATTAGTTGGTCGTATAGCGGCTATGGAAGACTTAGCTCTCCACACATTTTTGGTTGGCCTTAAGCCCGAAATTTCTAATTTAGTCCGTTGTAGAAATCCATCCACTCTTAATGACGCTATCAACTTCGCAGTGTCAGAAGAGAAAATTCTTAACTCCTATAGTAAACGTAATTCCCAAAACTCTATACCTTACCGCACTAATTCTAAACCTCAGAATCCTTCACATTCTTTTGTTCAAAACACAAACTTTAAGCCGCAAATGCGTAGACAGTATGACCAAAATAATCAAAATCCGTTCTGTCGCTATTGTAAACATCAAGGTCATACTATTGAAATGTGTAGAAAACGTGAATATAATAATAATCGATTCAAAACTAACCCATCATCCCAATTCCAAAAACAACTTTATCAGGAGAACTTTAAGCCCACTCGCGTTAATTGTGTAGTCAATGAAGATGATTATTATAATTCGGAACCACAACCACCCATGAGTTCAAACGAGACTCAAAATCATGAAAGCTATAATTTAAACGAATAATGGGCTCACGGAGGTGTCTCGTGAGACCCAAACCACAACTTCTCACTAAATCCTACCATTTCAATGGCACCCATACTAAATCCAAGGACCACACGGGTAACCAGCCCCAAACAAGTGTCCATTCTTCCAGTTCCAAGGACCACACGGGTAATCAGCCCCAAACAAGTGTCCATCCTTCCAGTTCCAAGGACCACACGGGTAACCAGCCCCAAGCAAGTGTCCATCCTTCCAGTTCCAAGGACCACACGGGTAACCAGCCCCAAGCAAGTGTCCATTCTTCCAAATCCAAGGACCACACGGGTAACCAGCCCCAAGCAAGTGTCCATTCTTCCAGTTCCAAGGACCACAAGGGTAACCAGCCCCAAGCAAGAGTCCATTCTTCCAGTTCCAAGGACCACACGGGTAACCAGCCCCAAACAAGTGTCCATCCTTCCAGTTCCAAGGACCACACGGGTAACCAGCCCCAAACAAGTGTCCATCCTTCCAAATCCAAGGGTCACACGGGTAGCCAGCCCCAAACAAGAGCCCAGAGTTATTCAACTACTGATAGAATTCCGGATAAGACTTTCTGTAAAGCAAATAAAGTGTATGAAATATCCTTTAAAGATAATATATCGTTACCTCATGTCTCTATTCAAACATCCGTTTCTAATAAACCACTCACCTTACTTGTAGACACTGGATCTTCGGTATGTCTACTCCAGAAGGCTTCTATTCAATCATACTCCGACCTAAAACTTGACGATAATATAATAAAGCTAAAAGGCATCGATAGTCGCGAAGAGGCCGTATCTACCCTGGGTAGTTTCAAGATGAACCTAATATTTAATAAAGAATCAATATCCTATCAATTTCACGTAGTAGAATCAGTGGACTTTCCTTATGACGGTATCATAGGAAACGATTTACTTACCCATTATCAATCCTCTATTGATTATAATCGCCAAATTCTTAACCTAGGAGTAAATAAAATAAAATTAAACTTAACTCATCCAATCTACCAAATACCACCCCGTTCTGAAATCATTGTAGAATGTTCAGTCACTAATCCCGAAATAAAAGAAGGTCTTATTCTTGACCAACATATAAGTGATACTCTGCTTATCGCGAATTGTTTGAATAAAGTAAAAAAGAATAATCGAATAAATCTTACAGTCTTAAATACCTCTGAAAATCCTGTTTCTCTAAATTCAAATCTTCAACTCACATTACATCCAATTGACTATGAACTCTGTCAATCACATTATACTAGTCAAACATGTATTAGCAGAACTAATGAAGTCCTTAACCTTCTTCGAGTCTCACACTTAAATTCTGAAGAAAATGAAGCTCTTTACGATGTATGCTCAAAATATTCTGACATATTCCATTTACCTAATGATTTACTTACCTCAACTGATGTTATTCAACACGAAATCCGCACGTCTTCTGATCAGCCTGTTAATGTTAAATCCTATCGTTTCCCAGAAATACATAAACAAGAAGTTAGTTCTCAAATGAATAAAATGTTAGATCAGAATATTATCAGACCTTCCTTGTCTCCCTGGTCTTCTCCAATATGGATTGTTCCCAAAAAGATCGATGCTTCAGGCCAAAAGAAATGGCGCATAGTCATCGACTATAGAAAATTGAATGACATAACAATTGGTGAAATCTATCCTATCCCTAATATAGTCGAAATTCTAGACCAATTAGGTAACTCAAAGTACTTCTCAACTCTTGATCTTGCTTCCGGTTTTCATCAAATCAAAATGGCTCCACAAGACGCCTGCAAAACTGCCTTCAGTGTTCCCCAAGGACATTTCGAATTTACTCGAATGCCCTTTGGTCTAAAAAATGCGCCAGCAACTTTCCAACGTCTTATGAATAATGTCCTTACAGGCCTTCAAGGCGAAAGATGCTTTGTATATCTTGATGATATTGTTGTCTATTCACATGATTTGAGCAGCCACATCCAAAATCTAACAGCTGTCTTTCAACAGCTTCGTAGTTTCAACTTGAAATTGCAGCCCGATAAATGTGAATTTTTAAGAAAAGAAGTCGGCTACCTAGGGCATATTATAACAGAAAATGGTTTAAAGCCTGATCCAAATAAAGTTAAATCCGTTCAAAATTTCCCAATTCCAAAGTGTCCGAAAGACATCAAATCATTTCTAGGTCTTATATCTTACTATAGACGTTTTATTCCTGAATTTTCAAAATCATCTAAACCACTTTCCAATCTCCTTAAGAAAAATGTTCCATTTGTCTGGACTAACGAACAACAACTAGCTTTTGAAACGCTCAAAGATAAATTGATTACCGCTCCAGTTCTTATCTATCCAGACTTCACAAAATCCTTTAACCTTACTTGCGATGCAAGTAACTACGCAATCTCTGCTATTTTATCTCAAGGCCCAGTGGGAAAAGATCATCCGGTGGCCTATGCATCCAGAACACTAAACAAGTGCGAAATCAATTATAGCACAACAGAAAAGGAACTGTTGGCTATAGTATGGGGTTGTAAAACCTTCAGACCATATTTATTTGGTCGCAAATTCATAATCATAACCGACCATCGTCCTTTAAAATGGCTTTTCAATCACACCGACCCGAGTAGTAAACTGCAACGATGGCGTCTTCAACTTCAAGAATTCGAATATGAAATCATCTACCGAAAAGGTAAGCTAAATTCAGCAGCTGATGCCCTCTCTCGATATCCCGTTAACCCTACATATCCCGTGAATTTACCTGATACTGAACTCGTAGATCTAGGTCCGCTAGACCTTAGTCCTTTCAATGCAGAAGTAGGTGATTTCAGCCCTTTAAACATTCCAAGCCCAATAAACCTACCAGATCCTCTTCTTCCAGCAGAACAGCTACCAGACTGTGATATCCTTAATCCTTCTTCAGAAGTCTTAAATGAAGACTCTAATCCTGAAAGAGAATATGTGCCGCAGACTTCTGCTGATCAGTTTCCTGAAACATATTCTCCAAGTCCAAACTCACCTAATAATTCAGATACTTATTCAAAGTTTCTGAAAACTCCTTCAACGGTCACCTATGACACCATTATTTCCGAGCACAATGATAGTTTGCTCAAAAGTCAGAACAAAATCCTAGTAATACCTACATCGCTTGATCTAGATGAATCCATTCCCTACGTCCAAGACATCCTATCGAGTTTAGCAGATTCCGAATCGGTCATGAATTCCGAAAGAACTTTACTCTCCTTTAAATCCTTCTTGATAGCTGATAAAACGTACTACCTCTTATTCATTAAAGTACATCACTTTGATAACTGTTCCTATAGTGATATTTTCGAATCCCTAAAGAATTTACGTAATCATCTTATATCACTTAATGAAACTGTAGATAAAATTAGTATTACCGACTTCAAAAATCCGTTTGATAAACATGCGTATATCAAAATCTATAATATGATAGCTTACCTCTTTCACAATACCTCAATTCAAATTCAGATATATCGTAACAAAGTATACTATCCCAGTCCTTCAGAAGTACAGAAAATCCTACGCGAAAACCACGATATTCCTGTCGCAGGACACCTTGGTGCAAATAGAATGTTCAACAAAATTCGAGAACAATATTATTGGAAGAATATGAGATCAGAAATAGAAGATTACGTTAAAAAGTGTAATTCTTGCCAAACCAATAAAGCTCTTAGGAGAATTAACCGGGCACCTATGCAAATAACTAGTACTTCCACTACTTCCTTTGAAAGAATATCTCTTGATATAGTTGGCCCTCTTCCTGAATCCGGTATAGCTAAACTTAAATATATTCTAACTCTCCAAGATGATCTAACTAAATACTCAGTGGCATATCCAGTTCGAAGTACTACCGCTGAAGAAACCAGCGACTGCCTAGTCCACTTTGTTTCTTTGTTTGGTATCCCAAAAACTATTCTTACCGATCAGGGCACAAATTTCACGGCAGATTTATTTAAAGAAACCTGCAAATTCCTAAAGATCAAGCAGCTCTGGTCATCTCCATACCATCCGCAAACACAAGGCGCTCTAGAACGAAGCCATTCCACCCTAAAAGAATACCTTAAATCGTATATATCCGAAAATCAAGACAATTGGCCAAAATATGTTTATACAGCTATGCTAGCTTATAACACAACTATCCATTCCACAACTAACTATACTCCTTATGAATTAATCTTCGGACATAAACCTATCCTTCCCAGTTCAATTTACGAGTCTAACACAAGTGCCTCTTATCCGGACTATATTAAAATGCTACAACACCGTCTTAAATGTACGCGAGATAAAGCCATTGAATACATAAGGAAATCAAAAGAGTCTTCCAAAGCCTACTACGATACCCGTACTAGACCCGTAACTTATCATGCTGGTGACTACGTGTTTCTTAAAAATCATCTCCGGATGCGTAAAGCTTTATCTCCGATTTGGAAAGGCCCCTACAAAATTATTAAGATAAATGGTAGAAACAGTGTAACACTACTGATAAATAGACGACACGTGTCTCACCATTTCGATGAAATAAAATTAGCTCATCGCCGTGATGCCATATCATAGATATAAGTAATACTATAAGTTTAGTTAGTTAGTTACTCTTAATATTCTTTATGCCTTATGTCACTATTTTACTTATTCTTTTACAGTTCTCTGTGTTCTGTAGATATTTCTTACATACAACCGCACATTAAAAATCTGAACGGTGTGATAGGCATCCCTAAGTTCCTATGCAAACAAACTGCTCTGTACACTGATATCGAATGTCTTAACTTACACTAGCCGTTATCAATAAGATATAACGACACATGTAATTGAAACAAAATCTGACCGTTTTAACTGATAAATTAGTATTAAAATTATTATAATGGAATTTTAAACTTGTTAGAAAGTAATAATTATGTTAACATTATCTTTTAAGTTAGAAGATATTATAAACGCTATTATGTTTAGTAAGTCTAATATATTGTATCCTTCTATTATAAGCCCGAAACAGTTGTTTACAGAGCTTGCTGATAATTATAGGTTTTTAGCTGATTATCATCAATTTCCCATAATCCTAGATTTAGAAAATATATATACCTTAATGAATATTTCAGAAATTGCTACTTATTATAATTCTAATAAAATTGTATTTGTGTTAAAGGTTCCTCTAGTGAGCTCAAGGAGCTATGAATTGTATCATAGTATACCATATCCAGTTCCTGTAGCTAATCATATTTACACTATGATAATTCCATCGGCTAAATATCTAGCTATCACTAGAGATAGGTCCTATTATACTAAGTTAGATAATCTAAGTAACTGTAAGACTATACATAACTTATATTATATATGCGACGACTTAGACACCTATTCGAGTTCTAGAACTGCGATCTGCGAATCGGATATAATCTCGAAAGCATTAAAACAAGTGCCTAGTAATTGTAAAACTCAATGTCTTCAAGGCCAATTAGATATTTGGCAAACATTGTCTAATAACAAATATGTATATGTTATTTCAAACCCGTCCAAATTATCCATAGATTGTCAAGGTTCTACTAGTACCGAAATCATAATATCAGGCACAGGTATATTAAACTTACCCTCGCATTGTATAGCCTTTTATAAAGACTCAAGGTTAATACCTAAATATTCAAAAACAATTAAACTTCAAATAATTAATACTAACTTTAATCTAATAAATGACTCTTGTTGTAATTCTGAAACATTATCGAAACTTAGGCCACGGATCCCCATCTTAAATGTTACTAATATTAACCTTGATTCTATTACTTCACAACAAAACATAGAAAGTAGTCGTATTATAAATAATCTTGATAAATTAATTGAAAAACCTCATATTGTACTGTATGGCGAATACTATTCTTATACAACTATTGTAATTTCCATTATTATTGTAATTTCATTGTTTATTCTTTTATGTAAATTTATAAAATCGGGTACATGTCACGCCTTTTAAACAAACAAAACTCTAAATTTGAAATTGAAAAAGCCGAAGAGCTAACAGAAGTTGCTGCCAATTCCTCAGACTTTCCAGCACCCAAAATCCGTACAACCTTTACGTAAACTTAACCCTTTCGGGATAAGTTTAGTCAAAACCCTGGGGGCTGTTATATATATGTAATGTATATAATAGTGCCTGACGGCCCTATTCCTATCCCTTAGACAGCACTTTTGGTGGTTGTTAGTAATTAGACTGAAAAGACAGTTCAGTTCGATTCCATCATCCGCGCGTGACACTTGCCCTTTTCTTGAGTCCTTTTAAATTCAATAAACGACCTTAAAATATACAAATATCTTTTTTTAAAAAGAGCCTTCAAGTAGTTCGTATAACAGTGCGGTACCCGCCTAAACGCCAAACATAACCACCCCCGTATAGAGATGTCGCGTTGCGACGCTGGCTTCGCCCAAATTGGGCAAAAGTCGCGCAAGGGCAGAACGACCAGCTTCGCCGCAAACCCCGACGGGGTGACGGCCCGAGGGGGTTTCCACAGGTAAAAAAAAGAGTCCATCATATAATAAAACTAGTAGTTCCCAAAACGTATAAACTTAAACTTGACTGCCTCGTTGGTCTTGCGGTAGGCATGTGCGACTGCTGATCATGAGCTCTCGGGTCCGATTCCGGACCAAATGTTTGTATGATCTACAAATATTTCTTTCGGAGTTTGGGCGTTTTCTATGTATAATATGTATGTATTTAAAAAAAGAAGTATGTATGTATTTGTATCAGTTGTTTAGTACCCATAACACAAGCTCTGCTTAGCTTGGGACGAGATTTGTGTGTTAGATGTCCGAAATATTTATTTATTTAAACGAAAATGTTAGATTTTATTTTTTTTATGTTTTAGAAGATTATCGAAATGCTCGTTACATTTGTTAAAATTGGATGTATCCAATAACTACGGTTTTTTAATCAGACATGCGCAATTAAACCTTCGTCAGAGTCCATTATGAGACTGCGCGTAAGGTTTTCAAAAAGTAGCAGCCACCGACCGCAAGTGTCGACCACCGGCCACAAGTGGCTGTCGCGTGCTTTAGCTACCTTTGTAGCCGCCTCTAGGTTCTCGTGGCGGCGTTTGTGGCAGTCGCATAACTACAAAGGACAACACCGCTGAAAAAGAGTGATTTTTTTTCTACAATCCTATACTAGCCCATGGACACTATTAGTGTTATTGGCGGAATAAAAACTGTATGGTAATAGCAGCAAGGCGTTGTAAGTTTAAGATATTTTTTGCCACATTAAGTAATAGTATAAAATATGTTTACTGGAATGGAAGGGTAGAATACACTTTTGGGATTGTTGCAAAAAATTTTAGCAATACACAAGTCTCTCGGCTGTTTACAAGTTACCCAATTAGAAATGTTTTGTGAAAAAAGTGCTTGCTATATCTCTCTAAATAACAACCAGAACTGCAATGCCAGTTCACATCAGCACAATACTGAACATTTAAACTTCACAGTGAGATGGCCATATTTAATTTGCAATTAGAGAGCTAAGTAATTACAGCATATTCTGTAGATGCATACTTTCTCTTTTCAAATTATATTCACTTCAAATAATTCTCAGTATTGCAGCGGTGACTGTTACTATTCATTTAAACTTAGAATAGTTTGTCTATGTATAGACTTATTCATTTTTTTTTATGGAGTAATTAATTTATTCTTTACCTGCCTCATAAAATGACAGTCATTAAATGATTTTTTTTTCATTGCTCTTGTCAAGATTGAACTGCTTGTTGGTCTAGTGGTTAGCATATGCGACTGCTGATCAAGAGGTCTCATGTTCGATTCCCGGGTAGTGCCAAAATTGTTGTTGGGACTTGGGAGTATGAAAGTTTGGCAATGTTTTGCGCCCATGCCTCGTAGTGGACGTTAAGTCGTCATGGACACCTATAGCAATCAATATTGGGAACTGAGTGCAGTCATATACTGACAACTAGTTCAACATTCGAATTCAGTTCACCCTTAGTGTTGAAGGTCCGATGACTCTTGCTCAATGGAAAACTGATATTCAAGAAAACCCGTTTGAAGTAGTAGCTGACTCAAATAATCTTGAAAATAATAAAGTAAAAATAGTAGAAAAATAACTTTTTGACTTTAAAAAAAGAGGGGGAGGTTCTCAATGCCGTTGTTTTTTATAGTATATTTTTTAATTATGACTTTAATTTTCTCTCACATATTGGAAATCCATGAAGCATGAATATATGCATTATGGGATGGATAGTTAGCACGTATGGGCCAGGTTAGGCCAGAGAAAACCATGGCCTCACTAAAACTGATGAGTATTAGGCAATTGTGTTTTGGATTAACCTGGGGACCAACCATCTCCTACTCCTGGTAATGGAGGGGAAACTCGGAAGGATGGCAACATACTTGTGAGTCTTGAGTTGCAGCACAGGTGTCCATGGGAGAGATAGTCACTTGCCATCAGGTGACCGTCTACTCATTTGCTCCCTAAGTTATAAAAAGAAATTTAAGCACCATCTAGAAGGTTGCTTATTCGAAAACTAGCCACCCACGTGTATTTCGGGTATTAAAAGTAGCCTATGTCCTTCCTCAAGAATCAAAGTATCTCCATGCTAAGTTTCATTAAAATAGGTGCAGCGGTTTAGCCGTGAACGCGTATCAGACATAGCAATTGTTATTTTCGAATTTATAATATTAGTATGGAGTATGAACATCTACAGCATTGAGGCCCTGTTTCACCGTTTACAGATAAGTTCTGGATAGCTTGTCTGACAGATGGTTTGACTCAATTTTTATGGAAGTTACGGTAAATTATCTATGAGATAAGACATCCGAAACTTATCTGTAACAAGAGGAACTGTGTCTAAGCCTATTTTTATGTAGCAACTAGCTGACCCACGCAACCTCGTTTGCATTTGCAATTGTCCGTCGCATGATATTTTCCCCCGTTTTTGTAACATTGGTGCTCCGCTTCTATTGGTCTTAGCGTGATGATATATAGCCTATGCTATAGCCTTCCTCGATAAATATACTATCCAACACTGAAAGAATTTTCAAATCGGAAAAGCGGTTCCTGAGATTAGCGCGTTCAAACAAACAAACAAACTCTTCAGCTTTATAATATTAGTATAGATTTAGCTATTTGTAAGAAGTGTATGCATAATAAATGTAAGCACTAGGTAATTAAAAAAAAAAAAAAAAAAAAATTAAATAAAAAAAGTTATAACTGTACAAAGACCCGTATTTCTAGACAAAAATTACGGTAATTTTATTACAAATGAATATAAATAAGTCAAAGCGCCAGAATAAATCTAAAATTATTTAAGTTACTAGTTACAAAAAGTAACAAGTACAATTTTAACTAAAATAGAACCGACTTCAAGGTTCGACTCGATTTCTCTTGGATGCCATCATCAGATATTATTGTCGTTATCATCGTACCACCGTTAGGACATCTCCTTTCCATTAAAAAATAATCATCAAAATCGGTTCATAAGCGACGAAGTTATCCGCGAGCACACATAAAAAAAAGTAAAAAACAAAATATATACGGTCTAATTGAGAAACCTCCTCCTTTTTTGAAGTCGGTTAAAAATGAATATTATTGAAAAGTGAGTCAACGAATGTTATCAGTTTTAAAGGGCCGTTAATAATATAGGACAGTTTCCTTAAAGAAATAAATTATCTATTTCTTTCTCAGTATTGATTATGATATTTATTTTGCCACTTGCCTCTTTATATTAAATTTATCTTGACATCAAGTCTATCGGTCATTCTGTTTGTAAGGCGATAACCTACATAATATGTTTTTTAATTCTTACCATCTGGCAAAATTTTAAACGTGTACAAACATACATTATTAATTAAATAGGAAGAGACTAGAGAGCGTAAAGGAGTAAGCGGCAATCTCTCGAATTGAAAAATAATTCTAACCCTCACCTCTCTTCTTCTCTTCTTCTTCTCGAAATCTTCATACATACGCATTTTAAATTCACATACAAAAACAATCATCTGTCAATATGAACTCACACATTACAATTAAAACAAACCATTCACTACCTATTTCACACTCACATAAACTGTCTGTCGCATCATAGTGCAATGCGTAGGCCTATTCGGGCGTATACTTTGACAGAGGGGAACACCTTCATATACCTAGTCCCTTACTGTCTTGCTCTTTGCTTTAACCCGCAAGCGAACACTCAATTGTTTCTGTCCACGGCTCGTCTAAAAGTCATTTTCCCATACCTCAAAGTTTTTTTTTATGAAAAGTACTCCATATTTGGCTGTATCCATTGCAATGTTTACGCAAAATGAAGTAACGAAATCGTTAATAATTATTAAATTATCTTCATAAGCCACTAGCCCTTTACCTCTGTTGCATGTCGCGAGGAACGCGACTATGGAAACGGTAATAGGTATGCCTTCTGTCATATTTGCCAGAACTAGCCACCTTACTTGCTGCAAAAGACGTCAAAATAAAAAATCAGTAAAGCAAGCTGGCATTGAAAAGCCACCAATTTTCTATTCGGCTCTTTTTAGGAAGACTCTGTATATCATAATTAAAAAGGAATAAATTAATTTCAGTTATTCCTGATCGAATCTCCGGAATCATTGACAGAAGTGTCAGTATGGAAGAGGTACAGCGATGTGCAGAGATTACACAAGAGTATGCGGTCCCTGCATGCTGGTCTACACTTGCGGGGAACCTTCCCGACCTTACAAAGATACAGCTATTTCAAGAGGTTCCAAAAAGAGGTTCGTATTGTCACACAACTTCACGTGTGACACACTTAAATAGACAAACTTGTGACGAAATTGTATTTTTAATTTACATAACCTTCAATTCATTAGTAGGTATTTTTATGTATTGCACTTAAGAACTCCGACGTTTGTAAACCGGTATTTGAAAGAGAATTCTTCACGTTTGATCAAATTAAAAGAAAATAATACCAATGTGGACGATTAAGAAATTGTTTGTTAAAATTCTTCATAACATAGGTGCATTGAAAGCAGTGATACTAAACCTAATTATTATATTAACCACACGCAACCTCAGTCAATAACTGTCAACTAAGAATCGGTTGAACAGAGGAGAAAAAGCATGAATTATTGTTGTGAATATTTATTGATAGCATTATGTAATACTAAGTTTTATTTGATTCCTTCTCTTCTTAATCGAATCTTGAATATTCAAAGCGCCAGTTGGCTGCAGCCCGCAATAGTAATAACCTTTAAAACGTTGCCAAATGCCATTGGATAGAATTTTAGTTGGCCTGTAAGTGTAGAGACGTAAGTGTTCTATCTATATTGTGAATTATGAATGTTAATGATGTAAATTTATGCAATAGATACGATTACACGTAACGCCACTTTTTATGCTACTGTATTATGATAATACTATCTCTTCACTTCAGTTCTAGAATTTTTACGATATTATCAGGTTATTATACTGATTTTTTCTGCAAAATAGGCATGTTTCGGCACAGAAAGAAAGCTCCACTACCACGACTTTTCATATAATTAAATCTTCTTTTTGTTTTTCACTGCATGAATAAGGTTCCCCGTGGAAAATCTCTCTTACTTCCCCTCCTCTATTTTACTTGACTTGCTTGACTTGACTCACGAGGCTTCTCGCATCCTCCTTTTCCTCCAGCTCCTACCAGCCATCTTGCACGAACTCCATCTGGCCTGCCAATACAGAATCCCAAAAGTCGATCAGAGTCACGTGCAATGGTGAAGCCTAAGACTGCAATAGGCTAATGATGATGATGACTCAAGGACAAGTCGAGGTGACCACATACTTGTGACTCTGCAATCAGATGACCCGATTGCTATAAAATGATAACGTACAATGAATTTGAATGTTTTGTCTATTCCAGGTCATAGAAGAAAGAGCTAAAACAATAAAGTCTTTATTGGAGTTCATAGCTGAACATCGACTTCTTTTCGCCAGCACAGAGTTTGTCAACTTTTTACAGGTATATTTAAGGATTGTCAATTTTTTTTTTTCACATAGCAATAATTGATGTTTATGGTATTACTAGCTTTTTCATGCGGCTCCGCCCGCGTGAATGTCTGTTATCGTGGTAATTCGTTGCCTATGTAATGTCTTAACAGTTAAAGTATCACCGTGGCAAATTTCATTAAAATCGGTGCAGCCGTAAAAGTGTAACAAAGAGACCTAATTAGGTTCGACGAATTTAAGAAATAAATCTTGTAGCGAGTAAAAGAGACTTTATTACAGAGCATTCTTAAACGCACAGTATAAGTCAGAATTATAGTCCTTATTGGCGCCGAGGTCGCTAGATTGCTCACTGATATCCCTTAGATATTTTTTACACTGTAGCTCAAACTGAACTGAACTGCGACCGCGAGACGCCTTTTTATATTACACTAGTACATTCGAGGAAGGTCATTGTCCGGTTCTAAGAACCTACCAGCGGATGTATTCAAACCAACCGCGCGACATTAAATATATATTCGACGCTATGTACATCGCTTTATGGTTCATTATTCTGTCCCTTAAGAAATTAAAGAGAACTTTCGCGATCTTTTGCAGTGTCGAGTCTCGTTCTGAAATGATCTTTCTTCGTAACAATATTATACTAAATATATGACTATTTTACAGACAGGATACCCAAAACCTGATCCGCCGGCAGGAGGCGTCATCAACGCCATCAGATCGTCTCTGCACCTACCGATCGAAGAAACGGCCCCTCTTGAATACCAAACGGACGATGATGACGCTTCCAGCCCTACTCATTCTGGTAAGAGTCGAGACATCTATTGTGTATCAAATCACTAAGCACTGTACATTTGAATAGGATTTCAGAGAGCCTAATGTGAGTTTATTTCACATGTACTTCGTGATTAGTTCGCACTGCCATTTCCACCAATCGCAACGCCGAAAATGCACTCGCCATGATAATTTTTTAAATAAACTCACACTAGGCCCTTCGGCACTATTGCGTAATAGCGCACAGGAACTTAGATTCTGTTGTAATATTGTAAGCACTTGCTTAGCACTTCAAGTCAAAGTTAGACAGGTCTGTAAAATATAAAAGATTTTATCTTAAAACTTTTCTAGCTAGTAACTGTGCGTATGGTGTAAATAAATCTCAACGGCTTATTCCTAAATTGCTAACCAAATTTTGATCAATTTCGAAAAAGAGGAAGCTTTAGAAAGGAGATGATTTTGCGGAAATAAAACATGAAGATGGCTACGCTAGACCAACACATATCTGGATAAACTTAACACAAAATTTGGAAACCGGTAGATCACTTTAAAAATGTATAAACTTCAAACATTTTCAGGCGACAATCTATTTCCGACCTTATGATTATAGCAATATGACATATTTTTATGTTTAGATAGGATGAAGTCTGTCGGGGTGCTACATTAAAATTTAATATTATTAATATGTTAGGCCCTTTAGGAAATAGGAAATTTTGTTAATGCTTTACATTTTAGTTATCTCAATAGAGCAACATTTGTTTCACAAAAGTGTTGTAACGGTGAAACTCCGTTTTTGCAGCGCGGGCAGCAACTGAAACTCCGGTCAGCCCCACAATGTCTCGAGATGAGACAGACTTCATATCACAAATACCAATATACGAGGCTGCCGACGTCGAAATAAGACAATCACCCAAAAAGATCTCGGCAGCAAGTAGTTTCGAATCAATCAACTCTTTAGAAAGCATAGACAGTGACATCTACGAAGAACTAAATAAAGTGACAGTGGACAAAAAAGTATGTGTCAAATCGAAAGCAGTGTTGCCAGATTTAATAAATTTTGACGCGCCATCTACTTCTAAATTTGAAGATTACCACACTATGAGGAATAAAAAGTCGGATACGGATACGGTTTCTCTAAATTCAAATGTTTGTTCCACAAGTTCGTATGACGTAGACTCGAGGAGAAGTAGTTCGCGGGTGTCGGTGTGTAGTAAAAGTGTTTTGTCTCTGTCTAACGCGGAGTGTAAGACTAAGACAGAGGATAGTTATGTGTTCGAAGCTGGGTATATGCTGAACTTGGCAGCGAGGTGTGAAGATATGGGGGACTATCAGAAAGCGTTCGAGTGTTATAAGAGCGGCATTGAGAAGATGTTGATTGGAGTACAGAGTGAGTATATCATATTTACCTACCATTATATCAATGAACGTACCATAATGCTAAATAGCTTACAAATGACATCTGGGGAGGTATACTATGAGGGAGAGGGAAGTGTACTTATTATATTTCCAAGACAACAAGACAGTTTATTGTTTCCTGGGACTTCCCAAGTGTCATAACTCGGTGTGTTCGTGTGTCACTGCTGTTGATCCTGGTGTACAGGAGTTACAGTGGTATGCGTGTGGGCTGGACATAGCCCTTTCCTGACAACGAAGTATTTGGTCTACTATATCACTTAGCCAGAGAAATTAGTATAAAATTTGTCACAAGTTTTCCTTCAATTTACAATGCTGTTGTACTGCGTAGTTTCCTCAGTTAATTTACTCTGACGAATTAATACTACTTGTTATTTGTTTACTAACATTATTAAAATAAGAAGTATTATGTTTTGCATGAATGTTGAAAGTTATCCCTAAAACTATTGACCCGGTTTTGTCATCAAAATTTATTTAGTACTAGCTGAACCCCGCGGTGTTTCCCGCGGCTATTGTCGTACCGCGGGTAATGCCGCGGGACAAAGTTAGTCTTAAAAAAGTAGCCTAAGTTACTCATTTGATCATCAACTATCTGCCAGTGAAAGTCCCGTCAAAATCGGTTCAGCCGTTCTTGGGATTACCGATTACGGAATAGACAGACAGACCGACACACAGACAAAAATTTAAAAAAAATATATTTTGGTATATGTACCTTGTATACATACATATGCATTTATTAAAAAGCGGTTATTTCAATAATACAAATTTATTTATTTGTATAGATTAATTCAGCCTATGTAAGTGATAATATTATCAGTTGTATATAAAACCTAATAAAAAAAATTTGTTAAAAAGTTACTAGTTACTTTTTGACTGCCTCGTTGGTCTCGCGGTTGGCATGTGCGGCTGCTGATCGTGATGTCTCGGATTCGATTCCCGGGTCGGACCAAATGTTTGTATGATCTACAAATATTTGTTTCGGAGTTTGGGTGTTTTCTATGTATAATATGTATGTATTTACAAAAAAAAGTAAATATGTATTTGTATCAGTTGTCTAGTACCCATAACACAAGCTCTGCTTAGCTTGGGACTAGGTGGCTCTGTGTGATAGATGTCCGAAATATTTATTATTTATTTATTTATAAATTAATGGTATCATAAAAATGTTTTTTAATTACTATAACCAATAATAGGCTGATATCAGACGGAATACTGACACACGATACAATAAAATTGTGTTATGAATTATAGTTTACGTTGTGGATTTATTGTAAGCAGGTTTATTACGCCTATCGGCCGATAGGCAGCAATGCAGTGTGCGTCCACCATACTCCATTGTCTGCATTCGCAATGAGTATGGTGACCACCACTCTTAGATTCTAGTAAAGCTTTCCATCAGGCAGAGTAGAATCACTTTGACAGGCCCCATATTTGATGTCAGATCTCCCAATGATACAGAAGCATCTCAATAGGCGTCCATAGTTATGGGCCACAGTGCTGCATTGTTGCATTGTCTGCATTCCTAATGAGTATGGTGACCTCTTGGTTTCTGGTCATGCTTTCCATCAGGCAGAGTATAGTCAGTTTAGCAGGCTCCATATAAAAAAAAGATTCTGTCTAATTTGGGATCAGGAGGCGGTATTACAGATGCCCCAAATAGAAGCAGCACTAGGCCACCAAAATGTAGCAAGTGGTACAAATGAGTATGGTAAACATTACTCTTGAATTCTTCTTATGCTTTCTATCAAACAGAGTATTGGAATACTCCATTTATACAAATAAATAAAATTGGAGTGGCTGTTTGTATTATTAAAATAACCGCTTTATACTAAATGCATACGTATTTACACGGTATCTGTCTCTTTATTCCGGCCAATCTTTGGAACGGCACTACCGATTTCGACGGGACTTATACCGGTAGATAGCTAATAATATAATTAGTAACTTAGGCTACTTTTTAAGACTAGCTTCGCCCTACTGCGTTGTCCATGGTTACAATAACAAACGTGGAGCTCAGCTAGTATTTAATAAGGGTCTGTTTCAAGTCAGACGGCCGTGTCTTAGATGTGTCATATTATAATCACTTTTATCTTTTTTTTTTAATGAATGACATAAATCCATATAAATAAATACAGTATTTACTCATTGCGGAACAATCAGAATCGCCATTTATTATCTTATCGTATTTGCCAAGTTTTAAAGTAGGTACAGATAACCTTAGTCGATGTTATCGATTATTGTTCGGTTAGGCGTCTAGACGATAGGACGCGTTGAGCTAATCGAGAATTGTTTGTTTACAATGGATTTTTTGCATTTGTTTCATTATTTGAGAGAAAAAAAGGATGTCAAGGAGATCAATAAATGCGGTTAGTGATGTACTTTTTTTTTTATTGCCAACGCTGTTACTTTCGAGTCAACGCTAAACTCCCACGCTAGGGAATTTATCATGTGTCATTTGTTCTGTGTCTAAATTATCTATCGATACTTAATATATAGAGCTACAGAGTTTGTTTGCTTGAACGCGCTAACCTCAGAAATTTCTGCTCCGATTTGAAAAATTCTTTCGATGTTAGTTAGCCCATTTGTCGAGGAAGACTATAGGCTATACATCATAACGCTACGACCAATAGGAGCGGAGCACCAATAAAGAACGTTTCAAGAACGGGGTAAAAATAAAAACGCTACGGGCAATAGGAGACGCAAACGGGGTTCCGTAGGTTAGCTCCCGATTCCCCAAAGTTCTGCTACGCACTTGTGACGCCTCTGGTGCTGCGAGTGTCCATGGGTGGCGGTAATCGCTTACCATCGGGTGATAAATCTGCTCGTTTGCCCCCTATTCGATAACAAAAGCTAGTCTGTAATATCTATCTACATGTGCATCCGCAGTCTGTTTTGTATTATACAGACTCTGCCTAGATTAGGATCAGACGATCGAGTGTGAGGTAGTTATTCTTATATACCACTAGCAGACCCACGCAACCTCGTTTGCGTCTCTTATTGCCCGTCGCGTGATAATTTTCCCCCGTTTTTGTAACATTTTTCATTGGTGCCCCTCTCCTATTGGTCTTAGCGTGATGATATATAGCCTATAGCCTTCCTCGATAAATGGGCTATCTAACACTGAAAGAATTTTTCAAATCTGACCAGTAGTTCCTGAGATTAGCGTGTTCAAACAAACAAACAAACAAACTCTTCAGCTTTATTTATTAGTATAGATGTATGTATAAATGCATATACTCTATAATGAGCATGTATATTTAAATTAAGCTTGGTCGAAAATTGAAATTATGTATTTGTAAACACTAATTTATTAAGGCGCGTCTCCACCGAAATTGTTGGCAATTTCAGTGTTTCCAGCTGTTGACAACTCTTCAGAAAATCGCCAACTTTTGTTTCCATTGTGTCTACGCCGAGTCGCCAATAATTTGAATAACGTTCCAACTAAGCGTCTCTACAGAGCCAATAAGTCTGGAACAAACGTATTCTTTTGATGTTTACCGCCAAAAACAGAAACACGATCCCACATTTAGGTTGACAACGCAAAAGTCGCACAAAAGTCGCCAACTTTATTTCGGTAGAGACTCGGCTTTATATTTGCATTGCACCTACGAGTACTACATGCTTTCACAACCTGACCTTTACAATTGGCATTGGACAAAATCACTGATTCCTAAAAATACTTCGTATTGCTCGGTGGCGCAGTGATGCCGTTTGCGACTGCTGTGGTTGAGGTCTTATGTGCGATTCCCGAGTCTAAGTAAATATTTTGTCATATTTACTTCGAATTAATACTCTCGATTGTGGCACTTGATGAAACTTGTTGTAATACATTCTAGAAATAAACTCACTTGTACTTATTCCACTATCATGGCATTCTCAAAGACCTTTGAGAATGAATGCCTTAGGGCGAAACCGGTCAGGTGTAAATTTAATTAAAATAGTGAAATAAGTACAAGTGAGTTTAATTCTAGAATGTATTTACTTCGACGTTTGGATCTTTTGTGTATAATATATGTTTATTATATTATATTATATATTATATAGCTGTGCTTAGTTAGGACTAGATGGCGTTGTGTGTTAGATGTCTGAAATATTTTATTTTATTATACTCGAACGTTAAGAAAACAAATACATATCTAAGTATTACACATTCCTTATGACACATTATAACATCGGCGTTATCTACCAAATTAAGTAGGTATTTGGGTTATTTCCCGAGAAAGATCATTTTGTCTACACTATTATATAAAGAGGTAAAGTTTGTGAATATGTGAGATTGTGACGTTGTAGGTAATCTCTGGATCTACTGAACCGATTTTGAGAATTCTTTTACTAATAGAAGGCTACGTTATTTGTGAGTGACATAGGCTATATAATTACCTGAAGAGTGGAAAGAGTTTTTCGTGGTAGCCGGATTTGCAAAAGCAAGTCGGAGAAGAAAATTTTTACCGCCGAACGAAGTGGGCACGGGTCAGCTACTATTATAAAAATTCGTCACGGTTTAAGAATACGGAATGCCACCACCCCTATTCACCCCATGGGTGTCGTAAGAGCCAATTGAGGTAGCAACTACCAGGACAACATCACTGCAAAGAGAAGAGAAGGAAACCTTCAAACAAACGCTATACCAACTCGTCTGTCAGCGTGGTATGGTAGAACAAAACCTCTTTCCTAAGGTGAGGCCTATGTCGAGTAATAGAGATGTGTGACTAATTTATCTAAACAAAATCAGTGAAATAGTTCTAATTTGATAAGATTAGATCTATATCTCTATTTATATATATATACTAGCTGAACCCCGCGGTGTTACCCGCGGTTATTATTGTACCGCGAGTAACACCGCGGGACAAAGTTAGTTTAAAAAAAGTAACCTAAGTTACTCCCTGGATCATCAGCTACCTGCCAGTGAAAGTCCCGTCAAAATCGGTCCAGCCGTTCCAGAGATTACCCGGAACAAACAGACAGACAGACAGACCGACAAACAGACAGACAGACAAAAAAATTTTTAACTACATTTTTGGTATATGTACGGTGTATACATACATATGCATTTAGTAAAAACCGGTTATTTTAATATTACAAACAGACACTCCAATTTTATTTATTTGTATAGATTATTATTCGACTGCCTCGTTGGTCTCGCGGTTGGCGTGTGCGACTGCTGATCGTGAGGTCTCGGGTTCGATTCCCGGGTTAGACCAAATGTTTGTATGATCGACAAATATTTGTTTCGGAGTTTGGGTGTTTTCTATGTATAATATGTACGCATTTACAAAAAAAAGGTATATATGTATTTGTATCAGTTGTCTAGTACCCTTATCACAAGCTCTGCTTAGCTTGGGACTAGATGGCGTTGTGTGATAGATGTCCGAAATATTTATTTATTTATTTATATTAGTTAATAAACACGTGTTTGCCTACATGAGCATACGAGGCTTTTTATCAACAATGATTCAATCGTACCCCTTCTTAAAGGACCGGCAACGCACTTATGACGCCTCTAGTGTTGCTATCAGGCGATACGTATGCTCGTTTGGCCATTCTCCAATTAAAAAAAAATCGCGTATAGCCGGTACTACTAACTAAACTTTTGATAAATATGACTTCGCACAAATACCGATGACCGATGGGGCAGAAAGGTTCTTGAGTGGAGACCACGCGACGGCAAACGCAGCGTAGGAAGGCCCCCCGCAAGGTGGACGGACGACCTAGTTAAGATCGCAAGGACTCGTTGGATGCAAGCCGCTACCTACCGGTCGCAATGGAAGTCAATGGGGGAGGCCTATGTTCATCAGTGGACTTCTTAAGGCTGATATGATGATATGACAAATATCGCTTCTAGGTAGTAAAGCCACGTTGATTTCAGCACGAACGGGTCGGCTCGACCGGGGCGGTACTAACCTCGCACAGGAGATTAACCTACAGTGACACTACGACTGTCGTGTTTCGTTGTTGAGTGCGAGACCGGAAGCCCAATTATGCAAGAAGCATCTCAATAGGCCGCCATAGTGTGGGTCACCATACTGCACTGTTGCATTGTCTGCATTCGCAATGAGTATGGTGACCACGCTTCTTGGATTCTACTCATGTTTTCCATTGACCGGACCGTGCATGAAAAAAAAGAACATAATGTTTGTTTATGGAACATTTATACTTTAACACAATTTAGTGAAGTTGGCATTTCTACACCACTCACTTCTGCACCCTGCCTACTATTGTTTAAACGGCTTAATAATTGTAACTACCAAAAATCGATAGAATTTGCGTGTAGAGATCTAGTTAGGTAGCTCCGTCGAGATTATAGATTTCCCACTTACCGTGGGAGAGCCACGCTTCGGCATGAATGGGCCGGCTCGACCGGAGTGATACCACGGCCTCACAGAAAAGAAACAGTGCTTGCGCTGTGTTTGACCGAGTGAGTGAGGATCAGATTCAAATGACAACTAAAAAATACGAAATATATGTATAAATAAACATACATTGATGCAGAAGCATCTCTATATACCATCATAGTGTGGGTTCATACATTCGCAATGAGCAAAGGTCACCATACCTTGAGAGACTCTTGGGATTCTGCTTATACTTTCCATCAGGCAGAGTAGTCACTTCGACAGGCTCGTATGTATAAAAAATATACGTACGATCTAGACTAAAACCTCTAAAGTATAGATTCTGTAAGATCTTTAGTTGATAAATTGTCTTGACAATGAACCCAGGAGTTTGTTTTACCGTTTAAATTTGTTTTACTAGTTCTAATCCATAATTATTATTATTTACAGCCGACACAGATCCTCAAAGGCGAGCGTTGATCAAAGAAAAAACAAATAAATACCTGTCATATGCCGAGGCGATATATAAGAACCACTTATGTGGAGTTGATCAAAGTGTGAGTAAGATTATTCCCAAAAATCTCTGTTTAGTTTTCTATCTCTAAGTAATCTTCAAACTGTGTCGTTGGTCTAACGGTAGACGTAAGCGACTGCCGATCAAGAGGTCTCGGGTTCCAATCCCGTGTCGGGCCAAAAGTAACAAAAATACTTAATAACAGCTCGGAGTTTGGAAGTTGGCGGTCTGAACCTCCGTACCTCATTGAGCACGTAAAGCTGTCGGTCCTGCGCCTGATCTTTCACCGATCGTGTCGGTTAACCTTCCCATCGGATTCTAAGAGAGAGGGAACAGAGAGTGCACTTGTGTTTGCGCACACGCTTGTGTATAATATCTCTTGCGTAGTTGGCTGGTCTCCGATGAGACTGGCCGCCGTGGCCCTAATCGGGTAGGAGAACATCAATCTCGAAACACACCTGCTCATCACGAAATGCAAATGGCGTTGATGATCTTGAAATGCCCGCTATATAGGAGGAATAAATAGCCTTATCTAAACTCGATAAGGAGGTTAGACTTGTCCAGAATTTGAACTCTAAACAGAAGCATATTTGATTTATAATGAAACTGTTAAAATTTAAAGTTTATTTACAAGTTCATTGCTGCACACTATAAAACAGACCTAATATCCAAACTATCAAAGCACATTTCTGCATGGCAAGATAATCTTAGAGAAGAATAATTAGAAACTAACCCTATACGTACGTATAAATCGTTTTCATTTCATGCAAGATCCTGTCTGACTGTTGATGATGATGTGAAAATGAATTTTTAACCGACTTCAAAAAAGGAGGAGGTCAATTTGACTATCTTTTTTATGTTTGTTATCTCAGAACATACGACTGAGTGAAGTTTGATTGTTCTTTTTTAATTTGAAAGCTGGTGCTTCCCGTGTGATCTCATTATAATTCGGTCCAGTTCTTGAAGTAGGTTTTTTTAATTAAAATTTTTAGTCAAAAATGTCACTTTACAGTTACTGCCAGAACGAGACGACAACATCCGACCTCTCCACTGTCCGATCCCGCTGTCGATGTTGAAGCGACCTTACGACGATCTAGCACTATACAGGGTGCTTGCGATATTGGGCTCGAGTATGATGCTTGTACACAGACAGGATCAGGCTTATTATGCTATGAAGGTAAAATATAAACTTATTTAACTATGAACCATGTTTGCCAATAAGTATTTATTCAGATTCGTACCTATATAAGGTTTATAGTAGACCCTATATAGTTAACTTTGCAATGTAATGTTAAAAAAATTATTAAAATTTTTACATAGTATAAAATGAAATCGCTGCCGCTGTCTGTTCGCTTGTATCTTGTAAACTACTCAACGAATTTTAATGAAGATTTCAGCAATAAATAGAACGATTCAAGAGGAAAGTTTACAAATGTTATACATTATTATTTTGATACCACGGCCTCACAGAAAACCGTTGTGAAATAGCGCTTGCGCTGTGTTTCACCGACTGAGTGAGAATACCGGAGGCCATGTTGGGCCCCGGGCCCTCCCCATATCCCTTTCCCCATCCCCCAAAGGTCGGCAACGCACTTGTGACACCTCTGGTGTTGCGGGTTTCCATGGGAGGCGGTAAGCGCTTACCATCAGGTGATACGTCTGCTCGTTTGCTCCCTATACCATAAAAAATAAACTTAACTAATAATTCTTAAGATTGGCTCGCTTCGCTCAACCAAACAGAAATAAAAAAGTGTAAAACAAATTACTTGTTCCATACGTTTAATGCAACATTTAAAATTTAGCCTTCCAATTTTTCAGGTGATCCAGAAAGTTCCAAACAACTTAACTGAATTTGACGAATATTTTCTTAGAAGGACCAACGAAACTCGACAACCAATACTACCTACCGTAATACCCTACATGGTCCCTTTACACGCCTATATCGAAACCAACAACTTAATATTCCTCATACTAGCATACGCCCCTGGAGAAAAACTAATAAACTACATCAAAAACTATTCAAAATCAACCCCAACAACACCCGCTAGGGAAGTCAACTTAGAGAATGTCTTCACAGAACCGAAGAACAAAAATGTTGATACTACTGATAGTAGTGTTGTTGTGGTTGATAATAATAATGTTGAAGGCGACGTGTCTGTTACTGAGTTGGTGAGGAATTCTCAGAAGTTGTTGTTGAATGTTGATAAGGCGTTGACAGAGGGTAAGGCTGAAGAGAATGTTGGTGAGAATGATGGTGTTGATAATGTGTGTGGGACACCTTGTAGTATGGTTAGTATTTAGTTTAATATAAAGTACCTAGAAGAGCTGCAAAACGTTTAACTTACATACGTTTTTATATCTATACAAATAAATAAAATTGAAGTGTCTGTTTGTAATATTAAAATAACCACTTTTTAATAATACACCGTACATATACCAAAACTGTATTTAAAAAAAAAATTGTCTGTCTGTCTCTCTGTCTGTCTGTTTGTTCCGGGTAATCTCTGGAACGGCTGGACGGATTTTGACTGGCAGGTAGCTGATGATCCAGGGAGTAACTTAGGTTACTTTTTTTTAGATTAGCTTTGTCCTGCGGAGTTACTCGCGGTGCGACGATAACAGCGGGTAACACCGCGTTTAGCTAGTTATAAATACATTTTGCGGTGTTACATTCAAATCTAGATGTGAAGTTCTGTATCATTAAGACCTGGGGAGAGCCTAGGGATTTGATACACAGGTCTCGAAGCTACTACAAACTCCAGCTTTATGTAACAAATAAGGTGTATGAAACCAATGTACCCATTTGATTGACCATTTTGATATAGAAAAGATTTCCATCGTTTTTGTTGTACACCGGGTCAGATTCGCTATAAAATTATCTAAAAGGTTACAATGCCTTCTATTCCCCGACGTTTCGAACCGGTTATAACGACTATATTTTATACTTCCCGACGTTTCAAATGGTTTATATCTACGATACATACCGATTATTCCTCATACCATATCATACCGATGACAACTTCCATTTCCTGACGTTTCGAACGGGTCATAATGATTATTCCTTCAATTTCCTGACGTTTCGAACGGGTCATACCGGTCGTGTTCACTAAACTATGTGTAAAAGTCACGAAAGTTGACAAGACAAATAAATATTATTATAATTATATATTCCAGTTGTCAGTACGAGGTCGTCAGGTGATCCCACCCTCTGCAGTATGCAAGTGGGGTGCAGAAATCCTCACCGCCCTGGAGAGTTTGCACAATTGTGGCGTTATATGCAGGTACGCTCACTCAATAGTATGTTCGTGTTAAGAAAATAGTGATGTTCGACCTCAAACATAGCAGGACTCGATAGTAAAAACTAGTAGTAAATGGAATTGTGTGTATGTTCGTATTGTGCATAGCTGGGAGAAGTGTGTAGAGTTAGATTATTTAGAAAAGTACTAAAAAATGGGAAAAAATATATCATCTCATGTTTAGGTGCGAACTACAAACTCTGCTTAGTTTGGGACTAGATGGCGTTGTGTGTTAGATATTCCTACGTCATATATATATTATTAAATCAATAGAATGTACATATAGATAAGATCGACCAGCTAAGTCAACAGATTACAGATATCAGTAGATTACCGATCACGTCGCATAAAGAATAAGAAGACGTGATTAAATGCATTGTAACGAATCATATATACAAATAAATAAAATTGGAGTGTCTGTTTGTAATATTAAAATGTCCGCTTTTTACTAAATGCATATGCATGTATACACGATACATATACCAAAAATGTAGTTAACATTTTTTTTGTCTGTCTGTCCGTCTGTCTGTTTGTTCCGGGTAATCTCTGGAACGGCTGGACGGATTTTGACGGGACTTTCACGGGCACGTAGCTGATGATCCAGGGAGTAACTTAGGCTACTTTTTGGACTAACTTTGCCCCGCGGCGTTACTCGTGGTACAACAATAACCGCGGGTAACACCACGGGGTTCAGCTAGTTATATATATACATAAACTCGAAAACTCGAACTTTTTAACAACATTTTTGGTATACCTACCGTGTAAACATACATAATATGCATTTAGTAAAAAGCGGTTATTTTAATATTACAAACAAACACTCCAATTTTATTTATTTATGTAGATGAAGTGTTAGTGAGTAAGAACACAGACGCCGCCATGTAACAATTAGAGTATTATGGAGCCGTAGTTCCTGCATTATAAATCCCGCCCCAAAGTTACTCATTGCCGTTATTATTCCTGTACCACGTGGTACGCTATATTAGATATCCGAAATGTTTTTTTATTTATTTATTACAGAGACCTGAACCCTTCAAACATATTACTCGGTGAACGTGGTCAAGTAATCCTAACATACATGATACACTACCCGGGAGTCGACATGCAACTGCACAAGCTCAACACATACAACATGTACATTGCGCCAGAGTTGTACGACAACAGTATAGACGATGTTCTCTCGAGAGTCTGCGATTTTTGGAGCTTTGGAGCTGTTTTGTACGAGCTGTTGAGTGGAGAGGTCAGTATATAAACCGATTAGTACTTTTTAAAACAATGGCTTTGGGACCAACCATACTTGTCAACAGAAAACTTAATTAAGGCATAAAATATTTAGACAAAGGTTTTATTGCTCATTCGCATACATATATATATTCACACACATACGTACTTGCACACACATACACGCACACACACTCACACATACATGTTGATTTAATTTTTAAATTTTAATTTTTAGGTATGTCCTTGTAATGAATTTTACAGTCTTAGGCATTTATAATTATTTTAACTTGTGTTAGGCGTTTCTGTTAAAACATAGTACAATCATAAAATCACTTAGAATATAAGGAAGCCGCTGAACGCCATTACACAGTTTATACTAGTACGGCTGACAACGTTTACCATATCTACTCAAACACAAAATGTTTTATTTTTTGTTAAGACCTTGTAGTTATAATATGTTTTTTTGTCTAATGAATAATATTATTATATTAGCAGACCCACGCAACCTCGTTTGCGTCTGCGTTTTTGTAACATTCTACATTGGTGCTCCGATCCTGTAGGTCTTAGCGTGATGATATATATCCTATAGCCTTCCTTGATAAATGGGCTATCAAACTCTGAAAGATTTTTCAAATCAGACCAGCGGTTCTTGAGATTAGCGTGTTCAAACAAACAAACAAACTCTTCAGCTTTATATATTAGTATAGATTATATTATTAAGTCATCTTGAACATCAAAGATGTTTAATAGTCCGCTGCTAGACATAGGGAGCTCCTTAGAAAGGTGGTTTTGGTTTCTAAGCTGGCCAGATGGGTTGGTATCGGGTTTTTTTTTATTTTTTTTTATTTTTATTTTTATATTTTGCCCTGCCAAAATGACTCTACTCTGCGTGATGGAAAGCATAAGCAGAATCCAAGAGTGGTGGTCACCATACTGCAAATGCAGACAATGCTACAGTGCAGTATGGTGACCATCACCATGGCGGGCTAGTGATGCTTCCGCATCATTGGGCCTCCGGTCTCGCACTCACCAACGAAACACGACAGCATGATCGCTGTCATTTTACGTTGATTTTCTGTGCGAGGGTAGTACCGCCCCGCGAGAGCCGGCCCAACCGTGCTGAAATCAGCGTAGCTCTACTACCTTGTAAGTTTGTTTTAAGTTTCACCAGCAGACGGTGCCCGCCTCAGTGCGGGCAGGCGCTGGGAGGGCTCCGGATGTGTTAATAACAGCAGTTCCCGGATCCCTCCCGTCTCAGGCGCAGAGTGGCACACCGTGTGGTTTTAGTCGGTTCGATTCCGACACACCGGGGTTGTTTGTTTTAAGTTTACCTTCTCTTTGTATTGTTATTGTAATTCGTTTTCGATATCATATTCATAACAGAAACCTTCATTATATTAAACAGTTCTTATATGGCAGATAACTATCTGGAGCTTTATAAGAACTGGCTCTGAATATAATATTATTATTTAAATAAATTTTAAAATAAAATAAATTTATTCCTTATTCAATGTACAAGATTTTGGGTGTTTTTCTTAAGAGTAGACTTAACTTAATTTCTGAAGAACTTGTGCGATTAGAGCCAAGTTTTTATTATTTCTTACTTTTTCTACTATTTCTTACTATCAAATTACACTGCTTAAATTAATAATTAAGTAATTTCAACATTTCAAATTAGTGATCTGCCTGATCTAGGTAAGACCTGTGTTTCAGGCAATTTCTGGTCTTACAATTACTTTTCCAATAATAAAAAAATATATTTTTCTTAAAACATGGTTATGACTAAGTGTACATGTAACTATACTATATTCTACTTTAAAATTGTTAGGATGTTTTCAGTGTCTGAATAGTTTAATGTACCTAAATATTCTGATACCCTTTTTTTACATATCGTATTATTAACACTATATATGTTTAATAATTTGTTTAGTTTATTATATATAAACGGTCCTAAAAATAAGTAAAATCTGTCTACATAAGCATGCCTCGTTTGCGGGGTTTCACAGACTAGGTATTTTCGTCTTTTGTCTGTTGCTGTTGGGTTGTACTGAAGCTCTCTGTGCTGTTTTAGAGTCGTATTTAAGATGAACAGTTGTCGAACTGTTAGTACTTTGCAGTCGGAATAAAGCTGGTGTGTAGGAAAACTAAAAGGGCGAAATGTGGATACTTTTAAAATAGCTCTCTGAGCACGTTCTAAGGGCAGTAAAATTGTTTTAGCTGCACCACCCCACGATGATATGCAATATGTAAGGACAGATTGACACATAGCCAAATAAACTAGTTTTATTAACTCGTAGTCGGCGATATTTCTAACGTTTTTAAATATAAACATTAATTTACGAATTCTAGTACATAATAATTCGATGTGCCTACGGAAATTCAAATGTGTGTCAATCGTGACGCCTAGATATTTCACATCATCAGTTTTTGTCAAAGCAGGGCAGTTGCATGCGTTGTTAGCACTAGAACCACAAGTATGAGCGTAAATGTCAAGGTCAGGTGCGGGGGCGTTAATGCTACTCATCGTAAATAAAATGTATTTTGTTTTGTCAGAGTTCAATGTTAGTAAATTTTTATGAAGCCAGTTAGTAACTATATTTATTTATTTGTCAAGAGAATTTTTTAAACACATTTTTATGTAAATTTTTCAAATACGGTTAAAATTACTCAATACTTTCTTGAAATTTAAGTTTAACTTCTATGGCCACCATAGAAACTGTGATCTCTAGAATATGTATGTATGTATATTATGTTTCCAGCCGCTGTCTGTTCATCACAGGAGTATCTTCACAACACACACAATACTACATATACCTGACGGTCTGTCTGTTGAAGAAGAATCTCTACTAACACAGGTAAAAAAACTGCTAGTTAATAACTAATATTAATCTTATATTAACTAGCTGAACCCCGCGGTGTTAACCGCAGTTATTGACGTACCGCGGGTAACGCCGCGGGGCGAAGCTAGTCTAAAAAAGTTACTCCTTATATTATCAGCTACCTATCAGTGAAATTCCCGTCAAAATGGGTCCAGCAGTTCTAGAGATTAACCGAACAATCAGACAAACAAAAATTGTAAAAAATGTTATTTTGGTATATGTACCGTGTATACATACATTTAGTAAAAAGAGGTTATTTTAATATTACAAACAGACACTCCAGTTTTATTTATTTGTAATAGAAAATGGTGGGACCGTAGGATCAGTGGTTAGTAATTCTGTCTGCTGAGATGGAGGTCGTGGGTTCGAATCCCATCCACAACAAATAATTATGTGATGAGCATAATCATTTGTTCTGGGTCTGAGTGTCCACATCATTTCAAAGTTTACTTCTTCACTATTTCTAATTGTTTTATCACAAAATACCTATTAATAAAAGTTTACTATTCGGTGATTTTCATAACACACCATTTCCATTACTCCTAATCTCTTGACAAAACTATAGACTATCAAGTTTGAAATTTATCATCAGCCTATCGCAGTCCAGTGCTAGACACAGGCCTCTCCAATTTAATAATAATAACTATAATTTGTTTAAACTAGCTGAATCTCGCGGTGTTACCCGCGGTTGGTGTTGTAACGCCACACTTTAAACGAACATTTCTTTCATATCATAAAATCATGTACACATATTCTTGGAGGTATTAGAAGTAACATAGGATACTTTTTATTAAATGCGAACGAAGACGAGGCCGAAAGCTAGTATTATATGCAAGAATTGCTCGTTTATAGGTATTAGATTTATCTAGACTTTGGAGAACGATGTCAATTCTAGCTGAAATTTGTTCTAAAGCATCCTCTGTTGTAATTAAAATCGACAATGGGATAAAACCTTCACAAATATTATACTGAAAATAACATTAATACTGAAACGAAATACTAATTTCACAGTAAATATCTTATCATCGTCTATTTGGATCAATGTTGCATCGGCCCATTAGCTCAGTTGGTTAGAGCGTCGTGCTAATAACGCGAAGGTCGCGGGTTCGATCCCCTCATGGGCCACACGATTCTTTTTGGCTTTCATATTCCATCTTCGAAATTGTTTGTGTAATTTTATCATTATTAATGTTATAAGAAATGTTGTTTAATTTTTTTTTGTATTTTGATATGATTTTAATGTATCAGTTCTTGAGATTTGATATTTTACTGCCTCAGTGGTAGCGTATGCGACTACTGTGCTTGAGGTCTTGGGTTCGATTCCCGGGTCGGACCAAATGTTTGTATGATTTGCAAATTTTTGTTTCGGATTTTGGGTGTTTCTATGTGTAATATGTATGTATTTACAAAAAACAGTATATAATGTATTCATATCAGTTGATAATACAGTTAGCATCATAATTATTTGTGCTCTCAGGGTGTTTTGTGTTTTTATATAATTTTGAACACTCTGAGAGCACAAATGATTATGATGCTGACTGTACACATCCATAACCAGGCTCTGCTTAGCTTGGGACTAGATGACGTTGTGTGTTAGATGCCCGAAATATTCATTTATTATTTTTTTATTTAATATCTCAAAAAGCCCATATTCAAATATTATTTCACACTTTGAGTGATTTTTTTTCGAGAAATTTGACCCTTGAGTTTTAAGACGGATATAATACTACGGGGCGCAACTAGTCTAGCTTAAAAAACTTTCCATCTAATATATAAAAATCTCGTGTCGCGGTGTTTGTTACCAAACTCTTCGGCAACGGCTGAACCGATTTTAATGAAATTTTGTGTGCATATCGTATTGTATTCATACACCTAAATGAAAAAGGTGACCACCGATTTTTTATGGCAAAACACCATTTGCCGGGTCAGCTATAACATATAATTTTAACTGATGTCTTTATTTCAGCTTCTCACATACGATCCATCAGAACGCCTGGGCTCAGGGTCTGACGGTATCGAAGAAATCAAACGCCACCCCTACTTCAAACATATAGACTGGCAATACATCTACGACAGCTGGACAGTGCCTGACTGATGCCAGATCCTCGGAGAACAGAGTCAGGTGGAGAAGGACTGAGTAGGACTAACACTATTGTAAGAGAAAGAGAGTAAGATAACTGGCGCTTGTACTTTGATAGGTTAAGTTGCACTGTTCCACGCGATTTCTCTTGCGTTTATGTGTGACTTTTCCCGCTGTTTATATCTTGAAGTTTTTCCGGTTAGCGATATATTCAATAGAAAAAGTATTATTTAAAATTGATTAGTAGTTTTGAAGAAAATGAAGTTTTGAAAATTGGTTGAATTGTATTAAAAGGGATTCGAATCCACGACAGTTTATTAAACACAGGTACATATAATTTTTGTGAAGCGTATGAGGTTTGTTTCTCTTTTAACGAGTATTGTATTTATGTTATTGCTAATCTTTACATAGTATACATTTCAAAATGTTAACAAAAAAACGATTTCAATAACTGAACCAAATTGAGAAGGGTCCACATTGGTAGCACCAGCTTCAAAATAAGGAAAGAATCATCAAAATCGGTTCACCCAGTCGAAACTTCTGAGGTAACAAACAAAAAAATACAGTCAAATTGAGAACCTTCTCCTTTTTTTGAAGTTGGTTAAAAATAAAGTCGCTTCCGCTGTCTGTTCTTTTAGATCTTTTATACTACTCAACAGATTTTAATACAGATTTCAAGAACAGATGACTTCACGTTTCGACTCGATTTTGGATGCCATCATCAGATATTAATGTCCTTATCATGGTACCACCGTCGGAAAATCTCCTTTTCATTAAAAAAAGAATCATCAAAATCGGTTTATAAATAACGAAGTTATCCACGAACACACATAAAAAAAAATACTGTCGAATTGAGAAACCTCCTCCTTTTTTTGAAGTCGGTTGAAAATGGCGATAATTTCAATCGTACATAAATTGTCTTGGATTCGAATCCTGGTGTGTATATATTTCACTTTTTGTAATTCAACGTACAACAGCAACATTGCTCTTTTTTTTATAATATAATCTGAATGGTAGTTACTTTGAGTTTCGTTTAAAATAGAGTATCTGGATGTCCGAGCGTTTCTCGGTATTTTTTTTTTTTGGTAAAGTTTCTAAAAATAAATCTTAGCCTGATCCATTTATCGCCACGAAACCTATAAATATATAAAAAATCCTAGTTTAAAGGTAGATAGATTATATAGAGCTTACTAGTTAGTGAGATATCTTAGAATATAGGTATTGTGTTTATATGTTGACCTTAAGATATATCAATTAGAAATTTACATACGTAAGGTAAGGTTACTAACACACTGTGGTGCAATTTGTATTTTGATGTTACTGCTAGCTTTGTGGACTTATAGCCAACACGACGCTTATGACTGTTTGTTTATGTATTTGAAACTTGTTGCACTTATTGTATAAAGGCTGATTTAATGCCATGAGGCATTCTGTACCTGTCGAACTACATGTGATGTAGAAATAAGATGCGGTATGTGCAAAGATATTAAGTTTTCCATGGTAGATATATAATGATTTTGTAAATAATATATATCCTACATCAAATTCAACCAATAAATTTACAGTTACATAAATTAAAAATATAAAATATGTACATATAAACATACACACACATAAATTAATACACATACATACTAGCCCAGTGGTCGAAATTCAACCATTCTTTTTTTATTTGGCTTTTTGCACTCCTTCTTCATATAAACTTTAACTGTTCAAAAATTTCTAAATTAAATACAATTGTCGTAAAAAAAAAAACAAAAAAAAAACCGACATCAAGGTTCGACTCGATTTTTCTTGGATGCCATTATCAGATCTTAGTGTCCTTATTATGGTACCACCGTTGGGATATATCCTTTCCAATAAAAAAAGAATCATCAAAGTTGATTCATCCACATAAAATATACATAAATATAGGGTCGAATTTAGAGCCTCCTCCTTTTTTGAAGTCGGTTAAAAAGAGGTACATGGTTTTTGCTTTACGTATTGTGGAATATTTAGTTTTTTCTACTTAACTGTGTTTTGGACTTATCCAACTTATACAGTTAAGTAGTAGTAGTTAGTAGTAATATCATTGCGGTCATGATTTAAATGGTTTAATTTGTGAGTTTATGAAATCGTGTAATAAAATCATAATGTCATTTTATGAACTAACTAGCCGACCCACGCAACCTCGTTTGCGCCTTATATTGCCCGTAGCGTGAAAATTTCCCCCGTTTTTGAAACATTCTTCATTGTTGCTCCGCTCCTATTAGTAGTAGCGTTAGGATATATACCCTATAGCCTTCCTCGATAAATGGACTATCCAACACCGAAAGAATTTTTCAAATCGGACTAGCGGTTCCTGAGATTAGCGTGTTCAAACAAACAAACAAACAAACTCTTCAGCTTTATATATTACTATAGATATATATTTACTTGTGTAGTTGCTCTGAAGGTGGCAGTGAAATAAAAAGTTATTTATACTTGGTTAAGGTCGTACACCGTTTAATCCGTAACAGAACATGTAATGCAATTATTAACGTAACTGGTACAGCACAAGAAACTGGTGGAAAGAAGAAATTTTATAAATCAATAGTTTTTTAAAGTTAATTTTTACGAAGAGATAGTTGTACGTAGTTAGTATTTTGTCGAATGAGCGATTTTGTCGAATAAGGTTCGCGCGTGCGTTCGTCGTCGGAGCTGTCTCGACTGCCCTCCGCGACCGAGCGACGGCGATGTTAAGTGAGTGTCCATCACCCGGCGCGGGCGGCGGGCGGCGCGGTCCCTCTGTACGCGTAGCTCGACGAGACGCCACACTTGGATTCAAAATGCATATTCGAATGAGTCAGGTTTTGTTTTTAACAATCTATGTGATCATCTTCATGTCTTTAAGACGTATAAAATTGTATAGAATTTTTAGATCAAGTCAGTCAAAATTATTTATAAAATAAAGTGTTCCTAGTTATTTTAATTCAAAATTATTATTGTTTATAACTAAAAACTAATTTATTATCTAGTATATTCGTTTGTAAATATATAAATATTAAGTTACGTTTTGTCAAGATGATGTCGTATACTTCATCTGTCATGGACGTAATTTTGTTTTATTTATTAATATTTGAAAGAGCTTTTTACATAAATTAAGTTAATATTTTCCTACATTCCTATTGAAATAAAAGAGTGTCTGTGACTCGAACATATGTCTCGAGAAAATTAAATATTTTATTTCAATGTTTACCGACTGAAAGAAATAAGACACCTCTGTGATTTGTATCGGCATATCTTTCCAAAGTGAGTTTTAGAAAAATACCTTCTAGCTGTAAAATGTCTGTAAAAAATTTACCTACAAAATAAATACAATTAAACAAACATGAGGCCCAATGATGCAGAAGCATCACTAGCCCGCCATGGTGTGGGTCAACATGCGGCATTGTTGCCTTGTCTGCGTTCGCAGTATGGTGACCATCACTCTTGGATTCTGCTTATGTTTTCCATCAGGCAGAGCAGAGTCATTTTGGCAGGGTCAAAATTAAAAAAAAAAAAACATTCGGCGCCTAAATGATAAAACAAAGAAATTCAATACATACACCGGTATAGTGTGTTAGTAGCCTAACGTAATTAGCTCTCCCAGTTTGTGAACCAGTAGTCTAGAGTTTATATTTAAGTATTACCAGTAAAAAGTATTTTATAAAGTATTAATTACAAAAAGAATCATAGACTTTTGTCTTAAAATACACATTTCATAAAATAATAAAAAAATCTCAAAAAACCAGTGGATGTCCAAAAAAAAAATTATAGAATCTCCTTAAAATTAAGTACAATATAAATGACTTGTGTTGTCATATAAATTACAAGTTATTCCCATACGCAAGTGACACACTAAATTGTTTGTTTAATTTCACTATAAATATTGGAAAATAGATAAAATATAAAGACATTTATTAGTAACGCATTTATTGTACGGAAAATCTCTAATAATATGATGTTAATTACAAAAGGTCTTAAGTCCAGTCTCACTTTTACGACGTTATAGCATTACTAACAGTTGGACTTACGACCTTCTTCTATTAACGTATGTCTCGCACACATATGCACCCAAATGTGTTTTTATGTATATGCCGTGTGTATTTATTACCCTTGACTGGAAACTAAGAATTAAGTATTAAATTGTAGGAAGCTTGTTATTTAATTTTATTCAGATTATTTTTTTGTTAAACGACGCCTAATTCAGCCGGGTGAGGTTTCATTTTATATCTTTACAATAGAAAACTACCCTTGAATTTGTATGTATAGACAGAAAGCAAGCGATTAAAACTATAAATGGTGATATAATATTAGTAAATAAACCACTTGTATTTTTGTCTATGGGTTTTAAAGTGTCTTTTATGCTCTGGTAACATTTTCATTATTTTTTGAAATGGATTATTTATTTATTTGTACAGTAACAGCTTGTATGATGGATGGTCCCTATTAATGTATTTATTTATTTTATAGTTAATTAAAACGGTTTAAACCAATTACATTAATTAACATTGAAACAATTGATATTACAAAACAATAACATAAAATAAAATTCAACTACATAAAAATTAAAATTAAATTCAATAACATTAAAATTTAAAGATAATAATAAAATTGACGCAAAGTAAAACTAAATTAATATGCCACTGTGGACTTCCTCGAGTACGCCTCTCACAAAACACCGAACAAATTCTCACAATGTCACTCCATATCGTTGTATCTGCAAAAAAGGATTACGGTTCAGTAGAGCACTTCAAATATTGTTTTGACGATGCAGCGATGAAAACAAACAAAGAACTGTGGATGTTGAAATTTTCACTGACTGCTTCTTCTATTTCAATAAAAAAATTTAACAGAACTACTGAAAAGTTATCTTTTTGCAGATCCGACATTATTAATGGGAACCATCGATATGTATTCCTAAATTATTGGCCTCTTAATTAATTATAGTAGCTGCCTCAGTTGCGTAGTTATAGTGTATGCGTCTGCTGTACTTAAGGGCCGAGTTCGATTTCCTGGTCGGACCAAATGTTTGTATGATCTGCTAATATTTGTTTTGGAGTTTGGGTGTTTTTTATGTATAATATGTATGTATTTACAAAAAATATATATATGTATTTATATCAGTTGTGTAGTACCCATAACACATGTTAAGCTTAGCTTGGGACTAGATGGCTTTGTAAAAAAAAGAAAAAAAATAGCAGTTAAAAATGAGCTGATTAATTAATTTATGTAATTGAGTTCTTGTGTTGTATATATAAAGGCGAATGTACACCACTCGACTGATTATGATGACTCACCTTGCTGAATTAAGCGGAGAATTTGCTTAATTACTTTAGTTGTTGGTTGTATCCAGGTGTGTATTTCGGGACCGCTTTAGTTCTGAACGTAACAAAAATTTTATTTAAAAAAACGACTTCAACAAACTACACCAAATTAAAATGGGGCCACACGGCACCAGCTTTCAAATAAACAAAGAATCATCAAAACCCAGTCGAAAGTTCTGAGGTAACAAACACGCCTTGTGTGTGTTGCGACGCCTCCGGTGTTGCGTGTGGTAATCGCTTACCATCAGGCGATACGTCTGCTCGTTTGCCCCATAATCAATTTAAAAAAAACACTCGAATTGAGAACCGCCTCCTTTTTTGAAGTCGATTAAAAAACAAGAACCCATCCTCAACGAGGAAAATGTTCTGAAGACCTAGTGTGAGTTTCACATCGTTTTGTTCTCGACAGCGAGCGCTTTCGGCGTTACCGTGACGATCGAATATGTGAAGTAAACTCACACTAGGTGCTCTGGATATTAAAGAATTTTACAATCACCTATGAATAATTACATGATTTAAAATGCATTTATATCTATGACTACCATACAAAATCACTGCGAGTAACTTTTAGCATATTCACATACGTCTCATTTAATCATAGTAATGATTAATCACTGGTGATAATGATTACCGATCTGCTATTCGTATGATTATACATAATTTAAATGTAAAAATAATTTCCATTCCTACTGGATATCCGAAATACACATTATGTAATGAATGAATTTATTTCCTTTTAAGTGTGATTCGTGTGTTTCTAGTCTTTAAATATTCAATAGTATTATACAATATATTTATCATGTAAAATTAATTAGATTATTTTAGTACAAAATTATATTCAATACAATGATTAAATAAAAAGAAAAAAAACAGTAAAAAAAATCAAGTTAAAATAGCTAAGTATAGCTGTTACTTAAATACGTGTTTCATTTGTAATTATAATTGCGAATGTTTGCGATCAAAAGGTTATGGGTTCGAATTCCATTCAGGACACTACTGATATAAAGTAGCTTTTCCTAATAACTCGTAATTTTTTTAATCGTATAAAAGGACAAACAAATAGACGGCGAAGCTGATGGTAAGTGACTACCGGCACTTATAGACACCTGTAACTCGAAGATTCCGAAGAACGTTCCCACTCACGCCTTGAATGATGGAGGTTCAGATTAGGGCCTCGATGATCGGTTATTCCGACTAATTAACTGCCTCGTGTGGCGCGATCAGTGCGTAATGTCTCGGGTTCGATATCCGGATAAAAAAAGTAAGTTTGTTTTTATAACATTTGTATACTACCTATAATACAAGCTCTGCTTAGTTTCGGAATAGATGGCGTTGTGTGTCAGATGTCTTATATATTATTATATATATAAAATATGATTATAAAAAAAATCGTCCAAATGTACTGAAACTTAATATTCAAAATAGGAGGCCCAATGATGCAACACTAAACCGCCATGGTATGGGTCATCATGCTGCATTATCTCAATTCGTAGTGAGTATGGTGACCACCACTCTTGGATTATGCTTATGCTTTCCATCAGGCAAAATAGAGTCACTCTGGCAGGCCCAAACACACAAAAAGTATCGAGCAAGATTTGAATTGACCGAAACCTCTTTTTAATAAGAGGCCAATGTTTAGTGGAGGACGAGATGAAGTGAGATTTGTGACCTTAGTAGGCTTTTATATTAAAGTTGCTTAAGATATTATTAGCTTTACTTATGTAAAACTATTTCGATGTCAAATTATAATTATTACTAACCAAAATTATTAACCCAAGTATTGATAGAACCCCTTGTAGTAGTAGAACTCCTGGCAGTGATAGAACCCCGGGTAGTGGTAGAACTCCTGGTTGTGGCAGAACCCCTAGTAGTAGTAGTAGAACCCCTGGCAGTAGTAGAATCCCTAGTAGTGGTAGACCCCTAGTAGTAAGAGGTCCATTCTTTGCAGTCTCTTAATGTCTGTGCCATCTACTTAACTGTTGTAGTTTCTACTATAAATGATATTTATTTCTCAACGGCCCAGTTTCATGGGTTAAATTACATTCTCCGTGGGAGAGCATGAATGGGTCGAGGCTAGACCGGAGTGATACCACAGACTAAAAGAAAATCGGTGTGAAACAGCGCTTGTTCTGTGTTTCACCGAGTGAGTGAGGGATACCGAAGACCCATCCTACAAACCTCTCTCCTCCTTCTCGAATTCCCCCTCCCCTTCCCTCCCCCAAAGGCCGGCAACGCAAGTATGACGCCTCTGGTGTTGCGGGTGTCCAGGGGCGGTGGTAATCGCTTCATTGGTAATCAGGCGATACGTCTGCTCGTTTATCGCCTATTCCAAAAAAAAAAGATTAGTTTCGTATAGCTTATCTGACAGACAATTTGATATATCTTCCATATTATATCAAACCGTCTGGCATACAAGCTAACCTACTGCTACTTATCTGTAACCAGTGAAACTGGGCAGTAGAGAAATAAATATAATTTAGCTAAAGGTCTGAATAAATATTTTGAGATATTTTACGAGTCGAAATTTACAGCTAGATAACGTCTGGCATTTCCTAAGGAGCTCGGAGGTGTTTTTTTTAATTGACTGGAGTCATCTATCGCACTAGGGGTGTTTTAATTTAAGTTATAGATTATGTACCATCTTCTCCTTATCAAATAAACCTAATGATAAAGAGTTAGAAAGGTCTTCGGATTATATATATTACTAGCTGACCCACGCAACCTCGTGTGCGTCTCTTATTGCCCGTAGCGTAATAATTTTCCCCCGTTTTTAAAACATTCTCCATTGGTGCTACGCTTGTATTGGTATTAGCGTGATGATATATAGCCTATAGCCTTCCTCGATAAATGTATTATCTAGCATTGAAATAATTTTTCGAATCGGACTAGCGGTTCCTGAGATAAACGCGTTCAAACAAAAAGCTCTTCAGCTTTATAATATTAGTATAGATTTCTCTCCGAACTTTACAGAGACATAATTTTTAACCGACTATAAAAAAGGAGGTGGTTATAAATTAGATTGTATTTTTTTTTATGTTACGCAACTGTACTTCGATTATAATGCTTACAAACACAAAACTTTTGATCTAAAAACGCATTCAAGAAGGTACCTACTTCCAAACTGATTCCGATTCTAAGTAGAGGAAAACTAGAGTTGTTCTTAGTCGGTAAGAGACCAACGGATGCCTTCCCTTCCCTAAACGGATGAAGGACATCCATGAAGACTTCCACCCCGTTTCATTTAAAGTCTGATAAGTTCTTCAAAATCTCCAAGGTCAGACCGATAGATTCAAGATGCTAAATTATATATGTTACACTGTTTGTTACACTGTTTGTTGCACCCTCAAAACATTTTTTCTACAATATTTAGTCAAAATTCACTCTGGTATTGCTGGTAAATCGTCTTAGAGCGTTAAACATTGACCTCCTTCTAGCAGTGTGTATTGGTCCTTCTTGTTCTCTTCATTGGTTTCTTGTATTTTAACAATTTACACACTTCCCCTTTAGTTTCGGTTTTCACTGTTTTAAATAATGTTCGTATCAAGAAAACGATAACATAGTTAAATCCTACCATTAACAACACTTTTTCACCAATTCTTACTTAATATAATCGTATTAGATATTTTATTTTTAATTGCGTCACGTAGTTAATGTTAACAGGACGGCGGCGCCCTCTGGCTCGAGTTATTCCGAGAACACCCATGTCGTTACTTTTTTTTACTGTTAAAGTGACTCAACTCTGGCTGATGAAAAGCGTGATCAGAATCCAAGATTAGTTAAGTAAATGTACTATAAGTTTTTAACAGAGGTTGACCTCCGTGTAAGTCTATTCACCTACGTTCACCAATGATCGGTCTACGAGTGTTTAGCATATATCAGTGTTCACCATACTCATTGCGAATGCAGACAATGCAGCATGGTGACCCATACCATATTGTTCCCTCCGGTCTCGCACTCACCAACGTAACATGACAACACGAATGCTGTCACTTAAGGTTGATCTTCTATGCGAGGGTAGTACCGTCCTGGTGGTAGCTTTACTACCTACTTCGAGTTTGCAGATCTGCACTAACTTAAAGTAGAAACAATGCCGAGGTTGCTTATGCAAAGTTATACTTAGAGAAGCGCCACCGAACTAGAACATAAACAAATTAGAACGTTCATGTTGATATTTGACATAATAGTACTTTTTGGCTTTTTGCCTCTATCGGGATAATTTGGCAGTAATATTCCCTATTGTGTGTTGCTGGTGTCCATTGGTGTCGGTAGTCGCTTTCCATCATGTGAACAACTGCTTGTTTATTCTCTACGTTATATTATAAAAAGAAACCATTTAAGTTTTCTATCGATATGAATTCGAACTTGCATCTAATTGTTCGCACATTTGTAACTACATACCTACATTGTTTATATATTTGTCTATATATTGTGTATCTATTATAGTAAATATTTATGTATATGAAGTATTATTTTGTATTTAATTTTTTATGGTAAATATGAAATACAGTACTGCACTATACTAACTGAGCCCCATTGTTTATCAGCCCTATTTCATTGGCTAATCTTCGACAAAGTATGAACTAATGACACACGAGAATTTAGGCGTTAACGATTGTAGAAAGAAAAACGCTTGCAACTTGGCTAGGAGGGCTGATATTTATTTGAACACTGCATTTATGGAATAATATTAACCTATCTTACTATCTATCTTAATCCAAAGTGTCTGCTGCCTACATAGCAATTTTTAATCAAAATTTGTGCAGCTGTTTGAGCGTTACACAACATACAAACTTTCGCCTTATAATATTAATATGATATAGTACAACACTGTATTTCATCTTAACACCCTGCCCAATTCCCTACTATAATTACCCTGACTGACTATCGTAATTAATAAATAATAGGACAAATTTATGTTTGTTTAATTTTATTTGCAACCCTACACCATTAAAGAGAGAGTCTAAAGTTTTTGGGACTTGCATACCGGATACGGTTAGGAATCCAGTTTGTGATATTATAAGCATTTCGTCAATAGTATGATAATTTCTTTTCTTTTTTATGGGATATGTGGCAAACGAGCAGACGTATTACCTGATGGTAAGCGATTACCGCCGCCTATGGACATCCGCAACACCTTACACCAGAGGCGTCACAAGTGCGTTGCCGGCCTTTGGGGCATGGGCCTTCGGTATCCTCACTCACTCGGTGAAGCACAGCGCAAGCGTTATTTCACACCGTTTTTCTGTGAGGCCGTGATATTACTCCAGTCGAGTCGACCCATTCATGCCGAAGCGTGGTTCTCCCACGGTCATACTCTTTTATGTCCATGGTGCTTATATTTTTATTTTATTTTGTCTCCCGTTATCCGTTATCTTTGCTAAAGTTAAAGTGGATTTGTTATATTTCCTACTCCTCCAGAGTTACGGGTTCTAAGACAGTTTAATTCCTCTTGGGACTTCGCGGTTATCAAAGATCTGTGTGTTCGGAGGTCGCTGCTGTTTATCCTTGTGTAAAGAAGTTACAGTGGTGGGCGGGATTAGTTAGATTGACATATTAACATTCCGTTACCTTCAAGGCTGCTAAGCATGTTTTCAGGACAGCTGAGAGGCTTGCTGACCCGTGGGGTTTGTGATGATAACGTTTCCCTACACTACTTGACCTGGTTGATGAATGTAGGTACTGGGATAGGTATGTCGGCCGGCCCAGCTGATCAGCCTTCGTACCGTCTTATTAACAGGGAGAGGAGGTAGGTAACTATACTAACCGGCCCAATGTCAAACCGAATGAACACGATCTAAATATTTGGCAAAGGATTAAATACATAATGTGTGAAATACTACTTTTAGGAAGGAAAAATATTTTTTTAAATTCAACTTAAATGTATAGCGGCCTAATAATCACATCACATAGGACCGTTAATTGGTCATTATTTGCATATTACGTAAACGAACTTCCGTCCTCCATTATGTCATGACAGTAATCACTAATTAGCTACTGATTGATTTCACTGTCTACTTGTGTGTTCGTATTACGTAATATAAGTAATGGCTTATAATTACTAGTAGCTAATATTAACAATTACATGGGTAAAAGCGTAACTCGTAAATAAAATAGAGGGTTTTTTTTTTCAATAGACTTAGGAAACCAATTTGCATGAATAAATCAAATCCGAATTATATTTAGAAACTAGCTGAACCCCGCGGTGCTACCCGCGGTTATTGTTGTACCGCGAGTAACGCCGCGGGACAAAGTTAGTCTAAAAAAGTAGGCTAAGTTACTCCCCGGATTATCAGCTACCTGCCAGTGAAAGTCCCGTCAAAATCCGTCCAGCCGTTCCAGAGATTACCCGGAGCAAACAGACAGACAGACAAAAATTTTTTTTACTACATTTTTGGTATATGTATTGTGTATACATACATATGCATTGATTAAAAAGCTGTTATTTTAATATTACAAACAGACACTCCAATTTTATTTATTTGTATAGATATTTTCGTGTTAGTACTGTGACGGATTAAAAACATGGATTGTTCCCACCTCTATTTATCGCGTGTCAGAAAAGCAGCCTAAGGAAGCAAACAACGCAGCACTTATAGCATTGCAAAGAGAAGCAAACTTTATATCAAGCCGTTTGTCGTGCCAGCTTGGTCAAATAGGCTAAAACCTCTTTTCTATTGAGTAAACCTACATCCAGGAGAGGACTGTAGGTATACCTAAAAATTATTCATATTAAGTTTGCAATTAGATATTTTTAAATTTATAATATGAAATCCATAATTATAAGCTAAACAATAAATTACGGCCTTTCAATTAATTTGGATTACTAAAATATTTATTTAGCCTCGTTGGTCTAGTGGTTAGCGTAAGCGACTGCAGAAGAAGAGATCTCGGGGTTCTATTCCCGGATCGGACTGCTGTTGGATTTTTTTAATAGCAACCCTGAGTATTGAAGATGGCGGTGTTTCCCGCCCGTTCCTCGGAGAGCAGGAAAAGCCGTCGGTCCCGGTTGTCATGAACATCTATGGCAATCGATAATGGGATGTCAGTGCCCTCAAATATACTGACAACTAGTTCAACCTTCGAATTCAGTTCACCCTCAGAGCGACACGACACGGAGACCCTCAGAGATACACGGAGAAAGACTGATATTCAGGTAAAACCGGTTGAACTAATAGCCGACCCCAAATCTTGGGAATAATAAAGGCTAGAAAGATGATGATTTAGATATTAGCAAAGATAACATTGTTTTCTTTTGTGTTTTAATAGCCAGTTTTATTAGATAGTCTTTGACTTGCAAAATATCTTAAATTAGATCTCATTATTCAAACAAACAACAGACGCATAGTTCGACTAAGTGCCCCTTTCTCTGCAGACATTCATTAGATTGTGCTAACGTCATTTTCCCTATCGGCACGTGTAGAACGCGGCTTCGCTCGTTATTATTTTCTATTAGAAACAACCGCTAATTCCTTATTTTACCATTTTTCTTTTAATATAAAAGAAATCATCAACAACCCATAACTTACCACTGCTGGGAAGAGTGTGTGAACCCTCTTAGGAGAGGGTTAGAGTTGTGTAGGGTTGGTTGTGTCAAGTGTTCCTCCTGTAGAGTTTCCTCCCTCATTTGGCTCATACTATAACACCCACAGGATGAATACGGTTCGTGACTATCCATCTTAATACGGACAGGAAACGAACGCCTTACTTAAACAGACTGTAGATATCATAAAACCATTTGTAAACGAATAATATGAGTTCCGTCAATTTGTATTTAATGGAACTAGCAACTGTCAGTGTGGTGATAATAAATAATAATAAATAAATATTTTGGACATCTATCACACAACGCCATCTAGTCCCAAACTAAGCAGAGCTTGTGTTATGGGTACTAGACAACTGATACAAATACATATATACTTTTTTTTTTGTAAATACATCCACATTATACATAGAAAACACTCAAACTCCGAAACAAATATTTATAGATCATAGAAACATTTGGTCCGCCCCGGGAATCGAACCCGAGACCTCACGATCAGCAGTCGCACACGCCAACCGCGAGACCAACGAGGCAGGCAGCTGATGGATTAAGAATGCCTAGTGTCAGCACCCTTGTTCATGTTATGGGTGTCGTAACCACAGAACAGAAGGATATCTTTCTGTTCTGTGGTCGTAACAGCCTATTAAGGGACCAGGACCACATCACTGCTATGAGAAAGAAAACTTGAAAGAAATGCTATACCAACTCGTCTGATTGTACGCCAAAACTTTTCTAAGGACAGTTTGCAAGGTAGTACAGCCACGCTGATTTCAGCACGAACGGGCCTTTCGATTGGGGCGGTACTATCCTCGCACAGGAGATCAACGAAAAATGACAGCGATCTTGGTGTCGTGTTTCGTTGGTTAGTGCGAGACCGAAGGCCCAATGATGCAGAAGCATCACTAGCCCACCATAGTGTGGGTCACCATGCTGCATTGTTGCATTGTATGCATTCATAATTAAGAGTCCAGAGTCCAGCATACGTGTTTCCTTCCCACTATGATCCCGGGTCCTTTAAGCGGGGCGTGAAAAAGCATCTCACCAAGCCGCCATAGTGCGGGTCACCATGCTGCTTTGTCCTTATTCGCAATGAGGATGGTGACCACCACTCTTGGATTCTGCTTATGCTTTCCATGAGGCAGAGTATACAAACATAAAAAAAGTCCTATATCTAGCATTGGACTGTTAAACGCTGATGATGTTGACTAGCAACAGATCTTACGTATTTATCTGTAATATTTGCAATCTCTGTTGAAGTTTTTGACAGTTAAATAATACAAGTCACGTAACTATGTTGACGGAAGCGAGGACTCGTATTTGTACGTGAGTGACAGCGCGGCGGTTGGTTTCTATTTGAAGCCCAATTTGTGACTCACGACTTATAGGAGTAAGGAGTTGATAGAAAATTCTAGGAACTGAAAATTTTAATTTTATGCTTTAAAAAGAGTATGTGATTATAAAATGTATCTGAATTAAACCTCAGCAAAGCTATTACTCGTACCTACTTAGACATCTTTAAGAAGCTATAACAACTTTCTATGTTTAAAAGTGTTAAATGTACAAAAATATATTTGTTAATTTTCTCCATGTTTCTTTTTATCAAAAATAATTAGCTTTGCTTTGAATATAATGCGGTTGGTGCCTACTTCGTACAATGCAATGGTTGTAAAGCCTGGCAATCCGCATACACCTGGGAGAAATTTTAAAATAAAAAAAATTACAAGTGTAGCGTAGTGTACAATCTTACATTTGCAGGTTAAACCACATGTCAAAATAAAAGAAAAATAATAAACGTTGTTCGAAATCAATGAACATGACTTAAATTTTCTTTTCACTACTAGATGTCGCTAGTTATCATAGAATTTTTCTAGTTTTTAATTCGTTCATGTAAAATTGTTGTTGAAAATTTCTCATTTAGTAAAACAAACCTCAACAATTTCACAACACACTCATGGATTGCTAAACAATAGAAAAGTTCAACAGGTGTGACGTAACACGCGATGATAAAATATCAAGATTCTGCGCGGGCTTTCGGGCCACTCAACTATGCACTGCACATACCTCTCGAGGCCACACTGCCACAACATTTCTTTAAAGGTGATCAAGTTGATATTAACATAAACTTGCCAATTCAGTAACTATTGCTTGACTTTTAAAGCTCAAAATATCTTAAACGATAATTCTCATTCGCACTGTTTGTAACTAAATAAATATAAATCTTACGTTACCTGCCCGTAATTCCAATTTCGTAAAGCAACATCGTGTTAACGTTCAAAGAAAATAGTAACTGTTAAATTTAAAACTCAATTCTATTCTTATCCCTTAAAGTCGATTATATATTGTGCCGGATAAAAAACAATAGTATTAGACGATTTTACAAAGAACGTATACTCAACGCAGCTTATTTACGACAGCTGACGACCATTCAAATTTATTTGTATTATAACCAGATCTTCGGAGAATGCAACAAGTCGATTGGCCGATTCGAGTCAAACAGCAAACAGTCGCGCTGTTGCTGAAGGAACGAATGTTTGTTCCGCTCATGCGCCGTAACGCCGAAGTGAATGTTTATAAATTCGAAAAAAAAACTGTGTAGTGTGTAAATTTTACAAATAATAATTATTATTTGAATAATTTCGGACAACGTTAGTGAAATAATTTATTAAGATTAAACTCAGTGTATTTAGACAAGAACATCGTGTACTTAAAGTTCTTGAGTCTCCGTTTGTTTGTTATTTTGTAATAATTTTAAAACCGGACTCAAGTCTTTTTTAAGTTTTTTGTGTCTTTTTAGTTGTTGTAAAATATATCTGCTTTCATTCTGGATTCCAATTAGCAAGAGGTAAGTGTTAATTTTAGTTTAAAAGTAAAACAAAAATGTTAGAAAGTGTACATTTATAATTACCTAAAATGTAAGTAATTTGAAAGTGTATGAATTTAGTTTTGTTCTCTATGACTAATTAGATACAAACTACTGTATTATTATTTAAATATTTAGTGTCTATATTTCAGTCTTATAGTTACTTATGGTAGAGAGTAGAGAAGCGAAATTCCAACAATAGAACGTCGATTATTCAAAAAGTTTTGAGAATAAAACTTGGCTGTTCTATAAAAATTCAAAGCGTGAGTAATTTAAGTTGCACCCTAAGTAAATTGTTTATTTAGTTACCTAAAGTAAGTTAGAAAGGGAACCGAATGACCATGAAAATTTATGAATAATACAGGATATGCCATTTAAAGCACAGCGCAATCATGCTTTAAAATATTTCTACACTACAATTTAATTCTGATATATTTATTAATAAACATTAAATAAATTTATACTTATAAACAGTGTGTATACAGTATTCTTTGGAAAATCTGTTTTAAAAAACGCAACAAGCAATGAACATGTTTATCGTGTTATTTCAAGTTGATCAAATTGAATGATCGAGAGTACCTAAGTTCATTAAAAATTCGATACCACCCACCGGACAACTGGTAGGAATATAGTAGGACTCAACTAAAAACTGCACATCATATTGGGTATCAGTAGCTGGAAATCTAAGAGTACCCTAGAAATCCCTGGTTCTCCAACGGGCCTCAGGCCATTGTCGGTGGAAAACCCACTTAAATATGGAAACCACGTTGTTCCCCTACGTCTCCCTAGACCTCTACAACTCGCAGTAGCTAGCTCTAGCTCGCAGACCTACAAATATGGAAGACAGAGTTCGTACAGCGACCTCAAATGCCTGAATCGTACCTACTTAAATATTAAAATTCTCAGGTCGTAAAAGATGTTTTTTCATCTTTTTACTGTTTTAAAACTTTGAAAACATGTACGCAGACTAATATTTTAAAAAGCCGTGACAGGTTTTGAAATCTTTATTTATATGTGACTACGCATCCTTGTTTGCGTCTCCTATTGCCCATAGTGTGATAATTTTCCCCGTTTCTGTAACATTTTTCATTGGTGCTCCGCTCCTGTAGGTCATAGCGTGATGATATGATATGATATTCTAACACTGAAAGATTTTTACAAATCGGACGGAGTAGTTCCTGAGATTAGCGCGTTCAAACAAACAAACTCTTTAGCTTAATGAATTAGTATAGATAATATTCGGAAACTGCCATGTTCTATAAAAATATAATATGTAGTATTCCTTAAATATTCCTACGGCAATCAATGCTCTCATTATTATTATTTTAAACAATAACAGTTTGTGGAACACCACACAAAGTAATGTCCCATGTGGGTATCGAACCTGCAACACTTAGCACGAACCTGGAAGCGCGAAGTTACCCGCTTGGACCACTACACTATACGTGCAGATATGCATAATGTAGCTATCAGAGTACATATAGCTAGCTACACAGTACATATAGGTAGCTAATATAACTATTATGACTATAGTTATCACGTTTCTGCGATGTTTATTTTCACTTCTATCGCTAATGATGTGTCTGTAGAATTCTCATTGCGTGCGTATTTTCAATGAACGTGAATGTCATTATATTTCTTGCAATATGCTAAGATTGAATTAGAGATAAGAAAGAAACACAACGTGGTCAAGCAAAGATACATTATTTTTGTTAGCTGCTTTGCCGTAATTAAGTAAGTGTAGATTCCAGTACATACTTCTAATTTAGGTTATTTCATAGGTTTAGGTTATTCGTAAGATTAACCGCAAAAAATACACTCTTCTTCTTCTTCTTCTTTGGATGAAATGGCAACCAGCCGGATCTCTTGGATCAGCTATTTCTGCCAATGTCAAGTGTTTATAGTCTTCAAGTCTTTAAGTCTTCATCGTGATGAAATTAAAAATACACTCTTCAAACGAATTAATCTAAGTCAGAACCCTAAAACATTTATTTTTAAATTTCAAACTTAATACTGTTCTATTTGAATCATAGATTACGAAGGAGTTTCGATGTTATTTGAAATAAAATAAAAAAAGCATAACAAACGAAAGAAACGTAGGAATGTTTCCGTCTTGTAGTGATTCCTATATCTCTTAAAAATAAAAATAAAACATAATTTGTCACCATTATTAAATATTCCGTTAGGTACTTAAATAGTATGTCGATATCCTGTTGTGCAAAAATAAATTATTATTGTAATATATATTTATAAAAAGTTATTACAATCGTGTTCATTAATAACACGTATTTATTTGTAATTCTAGTGTTTTTATTTTCAATGTAAATATAAATAACTAGCTGACCCGTGCCCACTTCGTTTGACGGTAAACATATTTTTTCCGACTTACTTTGCAAATTCAACTGCCACGAAAAAGTATTTCGGGTTATTATATAGCCTTTATCACTCACAAATAACGTAGCCTTCTATTGGTAAAAGAATTTTCAAAATCGGTTCAGTAGAACTAGAGATTACCCCCTACAACGTCACAAACTCACAAACTTTACGTCTTTATATAATAGTATAGAAGTATAGATAACTTCCGTGTGTTTTAATTATGAAATATATACCATGCACCTCAGATTACAAAAGAAAGCCTTACACAAGCTTTTTAGATATTGTTTCTTTTATGTAAATTGTACATGAATGAATAGCTAGCCATACACGCACAGATCTGCCCGTCCGCTGGATCTGTCCGACAAACAGATCCGTGATTCGCCACACACGAGTACAGGCACTGACGGACAGTAGTTCAAATCATTACTCCAGGATATACGGTTGTCTGTAAAATGTCTATTTCAAAGCATAAATTACTTTGTATCTGCAGCGGGATTGATGACGTTGAATTTTTCGACAATTTTTACCCGACTACGGCAAAGCCAAAGGAGGGTTATGATTTTGACAGGCTATGTATGTATGTATGTATGTATGTATGTATGTTCATTTGTTCCCTCCTAGCTCCTTAACTACTCATTATATTTGGACAAATGAGGTATCTCTAGAAGCGTCATGATAGTCTTCTGGTTATAGGCTATATGATGTGTCACTGAATCGAATGTGGCGCCCTCTAGCCGACATAAAGTACTGTATTAAAAACTAAATTTGAGATAAATATGCCGTGTTTGGTATCATTGGAAAGGGCGTTACTTGTACATTTCAAATATATATATATTATTAGCATTTGTTTGTGACTTTGTCCGTATTTATTCGATAAGTGAGATATTTCTATGGTACCTATTTAAAATAAACTTTGCACAACAATAAGTATTACAGAGGCACCAAAACATTTTAAATAAAAAAAAGTTAAAACTAAAACCCAACTACGACAAAAACGACGCTTAAAAAGTATGAAACAAGTTTCAAAAGCCGTAGTCACGCGTTGTTAAAGTGTTATGGACTATGGAACATTCCTAAGTTTCAAAAGCCTTAGACCACGTAGTGTAATGTACCATAGTCCACAACACTAACAACGCGTGGCTACGGCTTTTGAAACTTGTTTCATACTTTTTAAGCGTCGTTTTTGTCGTAGTTGGGTTTTAGTTTTAACTTTTTTTTATTTTGTATCCTTGTGCCTTTAATTCTATAAAAAGGTACAATTGCTTATCTTTGACTCTTCAAAAACAAGGTAAAGACTAAAAGGTTCTATAAAACTTGTTCAAAAATGCTTTATTTTCGCTCAACACCATTTTTGTGATCAAACGCATTTAAACTAATTAGAGTATTAGTGCGCGACTGACGTCAAATCTAGCGGGCACATTAGTTGGGAGTTCGGGATCGCTCATTTTGACCACGGGCAGCAGGCAGGCACTCGACGCGGCGGCTGGCAAATCCGTGACGGTTCTCATCATACACGCACAGATCTGTCGGACAGATCTGTGCGTGTAAGGTTAGCTATTCATTCATGGTTAATATGTACATTTCTAAGCCCATTCACTGAAATTGTGAATGTAAGTCATTTTAAATCATATTTACGCCCTTTAAACGTTATTAAAGTTAGCCAAATAACATCCTTTATGTTCGTATTGACCTCAAAATTAATGACCTACACATTTTATTACTTATTTTAAATTCCTGTGCAAGCTAAACGTAAACAAAATTCGTTTACTAACCAAAATAAACTTCAATTATTTTTTGGTACCTACAGTTTGATTATGTTTCCCGCGCAAAATCTTTCGCGTTCATTCAATTTATAGTTATTACACCCCTCTTCAAGGTTACTATCATCGACCATCGTCGTCAAAAGCTTTTAAGTACACTGCAGTCCAGCAGCATAATGTATGCCTACCCTTTTGGCTACTAGCGTGACTATCAGAACTAATTTCTTAATTCGTTTGTACAATAATTTTTTTATTTCTTCTAGAGAAAAATAATCTCTTAGCGTTAATATGTTTTACATTCAAGTTTAATAGGCTTCAACGTAACTTTCAGTTTTTTTTTAAATCAGGCATAGACAACAAGGAACCGCCATTTGCATCTCTTCTGTCTTTGACTCAGAAGTTTTCCCTCCTATAGTTGTCATACAGCCCAAGCCATATTGTCTAGAGTAGTGCCCATAATATGTAGAGGCAAGTTTATATTTTCTATATTATGTTATTGCCAAGTAAGGCCAAGTTTACTCAACTTGATCAACCTGCTGTTTTCAATAACGTGGTTTTATACCTGCGTTGAGCAAGCATTGCGTAATTCTCGCAAATAACTTACCAACATGAGTCATCCATTATTGATGCCATGTGGGCAAATACATATTATGTACATTATTTAATGTTAATCATGATTTTATAATGTGTAATTTTAATTATACATCACTTGGACTAGTGAGCCCAATATTTAAACACGGAATTATGTTATTAACTTGTTGCCAATTGTAATACGTGGGAGCGTCATGTTTTGGCATACATGACTCGACCGGAATGATATCACGTCAACACACATTTGTGGAGTTAAGCAACTTTGTCGAATTTTTTCAACGAGTGAGTAAGGAGTTCATGCCCTTTAGGCCAGTTGACATTTAATAAAGGTAAACGATAATATAAAAGTAACAAATGTATGTGAATGTAGAGAATCGATAGGAAACACCTGCTTCTTGGCTATCTTACTGCACGAGGTGTGTGTAGGTAGTCATCAGACAAAGCCGTCTAGGTGTTCGTGTCGCTTACATCCGGAGCCAACACAACTCTAGAGGCTATAACTATGCTGTAAGCAAGGATCCTGTATTACGCACCATTGTGCGGTGTAAATAAGATGGCCGCTAATCTGGATTCTAGTTCCTAGTAGCCTCTAGTTGAAGTCTAGATAACGTTGCTGCCTCTTTTTGCGAGGATGGTAAAGTAAAAGGGAGCGGGAGATAATTAATTTTCTCTTGTAGCGTAAAAGATGAAGCACACAAAATTGCAAAATTATTTCTAACCTCGGTTAGGTTGAGTACGTACTTAACCTTCAAGATTCTACGAAAAACAGGGACTCTTAACACAGCATTTATAAAAATATACAATAATACTAATAATTAGTAAAGTAGAAAATACTGGCAACTTTGCACCTTTAAAACAACATGAAACATGATCTTCTTCACTTGTCTATGCACACACTTTTGTGTTCATTCTATTTTAAAACAAATTCTAAATTCAAAAAATATTTTACTTTCAAACTTAGACGAAGAATCTTTTAAGTCAAAGACACCAAAGACGCGCGAAATTTTCCGTCACTAGAAACTCAACTACAATAAACATTCTTATTTAACCAACGACATGTGTAAATTTTCTTATTCTTACCAACTTTCTCTTACGTAAGATTATTTTATGTAAATCGGAGTCGCGTTAATCTCTTCTCGCCACGCCTCGCGCACCGGGCGAACTCCGATGATATCACTTATGTATCATTTGGGTCCCGCAAAACACACAACGAACTTCTATCTTTTCTATTTCTATCACCAATGATAGGCAATCTCGAATAGTGTTTTATGATTAAATAGGAAAATGATAAGTTGTAAGCCATTGAGCACCAGAGAATTAATCGTTTGTTTGGGTGCGTTTTTCAGGAAAGACATCGAAGAAACCTGTATTTTACAAGCTATGTTCAGCAAATTTTATTTTATTCCTAAGTGTGTAGAAGCTATAAATCACATTTTTATTAAAATAACATTCACAAATAATAAAAATTATTATTTAGTTTCGCAAAATTACCGGATTTTAACGTAGGTATGTGGGGATGTGACTCGTAGTCAGTGATTTATGTGATTAAATGAGTAAATAGTTTATTTTAATTTTTGGACATAATTAACCAACGGAACCATTGGCCGATTGCTTAATTGAAAATGGTCTATGTGGCAACCTATTACGAAGGTTTTATGCGAGTAGGCCCAGAATCTTTTTTTATGATAAATTGACGATTGTATTACGCTGAGAAATTGTCTGAGAATTATGTGAGATGACAAAATGGCTACCTATATAAGTGGTTGGTAAATAGTGTTGCCAGATTTGTGTTATAACGAAATAACAAAAATGAAAAATCTAGTTCTACGTTGATAGTAATTGTTCGTGTGGGGACAAATTAAGAATATGAGTTGTCACCATTCACCATCCCTATGTAGTTGATTATGGGAGCAAACTATGCATTTCAACATCATTGCAATGAGAAGAACAACTTGAAACCAACACTATGCAGGCTGCGTGGTATAGTACCCCAAAGGCTACTTTCTAAGCCACGCTTCGGCATGAATGGGCTGACTCGACCGGGGTGATACAAGGGCCTCACAGAAAGCCGGTGTGAAATAGCGCTTGCGCTGTGTTTCACCGAGTGAATGCGGATACCGGAGGCCCATACCTTCCTCCAAAGGCCTTGTGGCGATAATCGCTTACCATCAGGCGATACGTCTGCTCGTTTGCCCCCTATGACATAAAAAACACCTTCGCTGCGGCAAATAATATCATAAACCTTTATCCGGTGCCGTGGTGGGTCGAAATGTGCCCCCAACGATATTTTTCCAGTGATTAGTGGGATTTTCAACCCACCAGCACTAGGGTAGATTAAAATGCTAAAACTTTGCGAAACCATGATGTATGTGATGATGATGATGGGTTCAGCTAGTTTTCTACCTAACGCTTCCTAAATAGGTTTTGATATGCTTTTCTCACTCTTATTCATTGAAGAAAGATACAAAGAGTTCTATTAACGTTAACGAAATTTAGTTTCTAGTATTTACACAAGTTGCCGAGAATAGCTTTAATTTCGTGTTGCAAAATACCAATCACTAATTCACTTAATCGTTAACACCATGCACAAAATTTCTCTTTGAGCATCTTAAAGTGAAATACGGCATTGCACAGACATTATTATATTCAGCTAGCAACTTGAATACCGTTTTTGAAATACGCAGAACTCGTAATTTTCCCGTTTAAAAGCATTTGACTAAAGTAGTTACCTGTTTGTTGTAGAGTTGGAAAGTTCTTAACACACTGCAAACGTATATAAACTCTGCGGGTAGGCAGAGAAATTTTAAACAATTCAAACACTCATTTTCCTGACTATCATTTGCTTGGACTTAGTTGTGTGCAAGCCTTTATCCGACTGATGACTATTGTAGGAATTCAAGATAGAAATTGGATCTAAACATTATTGGAAAGGTAAAGAGGAGTACTATAGCCACGCTGATTTCAGCACGGTTGGGCCGGCTCGACCGGGGCGTTACTATCCTCGTACAGAAGATCAACGTAAAATGACAGCGATTTTGCTGTCGTGTTACGTTGGTGAGTGCGAGACCGGAGGCCCAATGATGCAGAAGCATCACTAGGCCGCCATGGTGTGGATCACCTTATACGCACACTATACGCATTGCATTCGCAATGAGTATAGTGACCAACTCTCTTGGATTCTACTTCTGCTTTCCATGCAGAGTAGTCATTTTGGCAGGCCCATATATAAAAAAAGAAACAGAAAGAACGCTTATGAGGTTTATTGAGTACAAGGTACTCCTCCTTAATAACTCAAATGGAGGAACTTATTACCGGAATGTCCGAGATTTAAAAAAAATCTCGGTATCATTCACTTACATTTCGTTCGTAAGGGTTCTATCAAGAAGGTAAAAGTCAATCTAGACTTAAATTAATCATGGAGCAATTTTTTTTATAAACTAAAGCGATGGTCGTATTACCACATCCAAATTGCAATACTATGGAAATAAATATCGACATTATTAATCAAATTATAAACCTTACTCAACGCAGTCGACTTCCCTTTTCACAGTACCTACTCACCTTTCACCATAAGTCCTTGTATCTCGTTTCCTTGGGATACAGTCACTAAATAGATAATTATTACCATACAGAAAGTTCGTTCATTGACTACATGTACTAAATAGCGATTGTCGAAGCTATTTACCGACTTCAGAACTTCGACACACTGTTATGTTACTCGTCGTAGTAAAATTGTCCTGAAAAATAACTAAAAATTATGAAACTCTTTAGAATTGCAGTGTAACCTTCGCTTAGTCACAAAGAGAAGATCCTATTTACCAAAACTATGAACGTTCATCTAATTTTTAAAGTTTTGCACACGAGAATAGAGCGATCATGTATTGTCATCTTTCGACCTGACCTTTGATAATCAGATTATTGTCTACGAACTTTATACACGCTTAAAACTATTATTAAGAAGTGAACCAGAAGAAGAACTGTCATTGTACAATGCAGGATGTGTACTGACTCATAAGAAACTGTTTTTCTATTGGTTAAATACTTGAAAATTCGAATATTCCTTCAAGGAGCACACCTACACAAAAATATTTTAAACATTTAGCTCTTGACGTACCGATCAATGAGACGTATGAATGAGGTATAAATTTGAAACAATATAGTGAAACAATCGAAGTGTACAACAATGTTATACTAATATCAGCAAATATGTATAAACGAGGAACCGTTCAGCTCATTGTGAGCACTCCAAGCGTTCATGACAAAATACATTGTTCCCATCCATTGTATGAATTCCGAATGTACCTTCTCAGATACTGGATTCACTAATGAAATACCTTTTCGTGTGGTAACTGATTCAGAATACGGAATATAAACATCCCTATCCATTCTGTGGGTGTCGTAAGAGCTGTCTAAGGGACAAACTGTGCAAGAAAACAGCACCTCAAAGAGAAGGAAAACTTGAAGCCAACCTATCTGCCCAGCGTAGTATGGTAGCCCAAAACTACCGTTCTAAGGAAGAGGCCTATGGCCAGCAAGCAGCAGTGTACCATTAAAAGCTACGCTAAGCTAAGCTAAGCTTTGATGCCTGTCCTGTGAAAAGAAACTCTTTAGAGATTTAAAAAAAATGACGTCACTTTGAGAGCGCCATCTAGGAATTCAATACACAACTATACACCCATTGAACCGAACTCCCATAGCCATTGTATTGCAACTAGTAAAAAATTGATGGTACCCCGTTACACGTACCTACAGCCTATTAATAATAGTGGTGAGAACAAAAAATACATGGCTGTCTATGGCAATAACATTTCTGTGAATTATACATGAGTGATTGTTGATTGGTCGGCTTGTTGCTTTTTATGATGTAAGGGGGAAATAGACAGGTCCCTTGATAGTAATAAATTACCGACGCAATATTTCCCTACAGCCAAAGAGTCGCAAATACGTTTCCTTTGACTCACAGCCACCAGGAGAAGGAGAAGGATTTTCTAACACTTCACCGTCCATAATTTATAGGAACAAGTCCCGACGCGCAGGTGGAAAAAAGGTTTCTATTTCATCGTTGCGCTCGATACATCTTGACCTTTAATTACATAGGCATAAAAACACAGGCATTCCTGTTTAATGTATTCATATAACCATGTATAACCATGAAGACCAGTGGGAGCATTAATTAATGTTGAGCTTTCCATAGCAACATAGACACAGGGAACGGAGTACAAATTCCCCTACAGTATTTCACAAGAGCGAGTCTGTCTTGAGTCGGTGGTTGTACCTTGTCGGTACTATCTTATGGGCTTCTTAGTTATACCGGTTTACAGACATTATGTCACGGTTTTCCCCTTTTAAATTGATAGTTTTTGTGACCACCTACGGTGAGGTCGAAGGGTTACATACGTATACCCACATTCATCTTTCAACAACAATGAGTTAATGATACAATTGTTGGATGGTGAGAATCATATACAATTTGTTGATCTATAATTTCTCTTATTCATTGTAACCATCAACAGCCTTTACCAGTCCACTAATGGACATAACCTCTTCTTAGAAAGGAAGTTTTGGTTATTCCTTGTAAAGTACACTAGAAATCGATATTAAACATGAAAGGTGTCAGGATTGTGGTTTTAAATGTTAAATAATCGGCAAGTGTCGCTATGAATTCTGGGCGATGGTAAAGCTGAGGTATCACTGTGAGCGAGTTATGTATTAAAAGTTAGAATCCGCAATACAGGGCTCTGTCGACTACTCTAGATATCTTGTATCCATATCAGGAAAACAAGTATGTTTACTCACCATACTTGCTATTGACAATGTTAAACGGAAACGTTAGTCATATATCTCTTAAATCTACGCCCAAACTGAGCAGACATGTAGTAACAGTATATGTAAATTACTGATAAATTGACACACATTGAAAATATACCATTGCATAAAGAAAACTCAATGCGTATATTAAGTCATGCTTATAAACATTTACAGAGAGCTACAATCTAAAAACCCCCATATGTAAGTATGCCACTGCCACGCCAAGAATTGTAAACCCCTTATGACACTTACGAGATTGAGAGTTCATCACAGTCTTTTAAAATTATCCTGCAATTAAACTTAATTGTTTATTTATTGACACAGTTTAGTAAACATACAGTGTAGTAAATAAGAATATTAACAACAAAACTAAATTAAAACTTGTAACCCACTAGGATCTCCGCTAATCGCTCGCACTGGCACCAAAGCACATGTATAGTATATCTCAGATCACGTATTAGATAATGAGACGCAGGGCGTGAGAGAACGCGCAATTTCTCATGTCTGCCTACCATCGGTGACGTCCGCCATTTTGAAATTGTTGAGAAATTGCGACGCATTATCATACTAATGCACTTTAATGTATATAATGTAATTTTCTCAAGGAAGCTGAAGTCAGAAGTCATGGAGCTTTATTTCATGGCATATGATCAGATTGTTTACATAATAGTCATATCTACCACCGCTCTTGAATACCTGTAAAACAAAAAAAATTATAATCAAATAGAAATATCCAATAGCCACATGTCTGAAGTCTGAACCCATGTTTTCCGATCCTATCTGTCAAATTCCAATTTTATATACGTTTTATACTTTGGCAGCACTGAATATTACAGAACTTAAAGTGTATAATGTCTTGCATTAACTTGTGAAGAATATACTAAAAAATTAACACCTTAGTCCAAGCCTTCGCAAAATGGCTACCGAAATTTAAAAATACTAAGGATACGTTCAGACGATGAGCGCTCAACGTGTGTTTTGCTAACGCGTGTTGGGCGCACATCATCTGAGCCTAAACATGAGGCCTAAACATTTTGGTAAAAAACGACAAAAACAAGGGTGTCAAAAACATAAGTCATATGATACAAACAAAAAAAATGTTTAAAATTCGAAGCTCACAGTAAAATATTTAAAAAAGAGATGAAAACCATGAATAAATAAAAAATTCGGAAGTCATAAAGAGTCTACGTTCCGCCAGCCAGACACTTTCCAGAGATTTTAAAAGCGAACGCGGGAAATGCTTAGCATACTAAACTAAATGCTATGTTGGTAGTTCTGCCACTAATTGCAGTGCATACCACATCTCAACATTATTTTATTCAGGAAATACGCACCAGTTATGTCAACCATTTTGGGTTATTATTGCACTTTAGTACAATTTTACATTATTGTTATATTTTGTCTATGGTGTAATCTCTTGAGACTGGATTCTGTAGATATTACAAAATACTGCAAATTATTTGTGTTTAATTAAATACATTTATCGTCACTGTAATGTGATGAAATGGCTGGGAAAATTGTTTGCGAAAAGCGTTAACTATTGCGCCATAATTTATGTCAAAATTTAGTACTGTTTATTCCATTGTTGAAGAGTAGACACATTTTTTAGGTTAGTTTCACCGGTTACAAATAAGTTTCGGATAGCTTATCTGACAGAGGGTTGGACAATTTATGTGGATGATATTTATTATCTGTCAGTTAAGCTATCCGAAACTATCTGTAAACAGTGAAACGGGGCCGTAATATGTTGTATCTACTGGATTACGAATTACGACTAAAGTGAAATTATTTTCTCGCTGCAGGTTCGGTCATAAATCACACAGTCATAATCTTATTACAGTGTTTCTCCTGCTTCTATTAATTACGACCGAGTCTGCAAAAAGTTACTAATCTATACATACAAATAAATAAAATTGGAGTGTCCGTTTGTAATATTAAAATAACTGCTTTTTACCTAATGCATATGTATGTATACACGATACATATACCAAAACTGTAGTTAAAAAAAATTTTGTCTGTCTGTCTGTCTGTCTGTTTGTTCCGGGTAATCTCTGGAACGGCTGGACGGATTTTGACGGGACTTTCACTGGCAGGTAGCTGATGATCCGGGGAGTAACTTAGGCTACTTTTTTTAGACTAACTTTGTCCCGCGGCGTTACTCGCGGTACAACAATAACCGCGGGTAACACCGCGGGGTTCAGCTAGTCGTACTATAATAGTGTTGCTAGATCTCTCCTGTCGCCTTAAATATGGTAGTTATTTTAAAAAGAGTAGGTACATGACCAATGTATCAAAAATTAAAACCTTTGTTTTTCTTGTGAAACTGTGGTAACTGTTCTAATTTACTAACATTGTAAGTTTCTTAAATTTATATCATTATTTATACTAGCGACACGACCCGGCTTTGCACGGGTGGATTTCAGATGCACCCACCGACGACACGATTCGTGCATTTTAAATCTGTAATATCTTCGAATATATTCATTTTAATTACATACTGTAAAGGGCCGTATTGATCTATATTAAATGCACAATGTATTTAAGTACTTAATTAAAGAAGAATTAATGATGTATTGCTTAAAATCGCTTCGTAAATAAGCCATTATTTCTCGTAACAGAAAGGAATAAAAATGGTCATTGTGGGGTCATCCCTAAGAGACAGATATATATCATCGCGGACTTTTTTGTAGACCTTATTAAGGTGTACGATATTGTAGTACATTATTTTCATCTATCTCGTAGGTTTCAGCCAGCGTTTGCAATGTAAGCGCTAGAGAATGTGTTTATTTACGACATCATATTAGAAAACTCTAAATATCAGTGTTTCGCTACTATATTATACATTTACTAGCTTTTGCACGAGGCTTCGCTCACGCAGACTTTCATCCCCTGATTTATCCCCTTAGTGGTGGAATTTCAAAAATTCCTTTCTTAGTGCTCACTTACGTTATATAAAGAACCTACATGCCAAATTTCAGGTTTCTAGGTTTAGCAGGCTGTGCGTTGATCTCTGGGTATGTCAGTCAGTCACCTTCCTCTTTTCAGTATATAGAGTACTAGCAGACCCACGCAACCTCGTTTGCGTCTTCTATTGCCCGTAGCGTGATAATTTTCCACCGTTTTCGCAACATTTTTAATTGGTGCTCCGTTCCTATTGGCCCTAGCGTGATGATATATAGCTATAGCCTTCCTCTATAAATGTACTATCCAACACTGAAAGAATTTTTCAAATCGGACCAGTAGTTCCTGAGATTAACGCGTTCAAACCAACAAACTCTTCAGCTTTATATATTAAGTATAGATACATATAAACCTTACTCTTGAATCACTATATCTATGAAAGAAAACCGTACCAAAATCCGTTGCGTAGTTTTAAAGATCTACGCATTTATAGGTACATACAGACAGACAGCGGAAGTGACTTTGTTTTATACTATGTAGTGATGATACATTAAGTCGGTAAATAGAGTCTTCACATAATGTAACAATGACTATAAAACAGAAGTTTTAGACAATAGATATTACGAGGTACGTGTTTTTTGTAACATTGTTTTTTTGTACTGGATCTTATTGTACTTTGTATTTGCATAAGTTTTTACATATTACCTACTAACTATGTATTATATAAAGTCATTTGTCTTGAAATCTAGTTTAATTTTTTTTTGTGACATAGCTCTCAATGCTTCTTGTGTCATTATACTTTTCGAAAATAATGTCGTAAAATTCTGTATTATACTAGACTTTTTATTCTGCCGGTACCGTGGTAAGCAAACCAAACAGGCAAAATAGTGTAATTAATTAATAATAGGGACATTGTTTAAAAGTTTCCAGATCCAAATCTTAAATTTCATTACGTTTAAAGGCTGGGCCTCTTTTGGTAAGACTAGATATAGAGGTTGAGTAGTATATACGTATCTAATAAACCGCTAGTAAAAATGAATGAAGTGAGTTTTGCCCGCAACGAATTTGACCTACAACAAACAATAATTAAACATACAATAAATGAAACAAACAACATTTTCATAGAGTTATTCTAGACTATGAAAATCTTAACATTAAAACAATCAATACATTATATTTTTCAATGCATTGTTATATTTCTGAGTTCTCACAATATAACCATAGACAACTATAGTAAACAGACTATAGTATACTAGAGCGTTGCAAATGTGCCAATAACAATACCTCTATTGTTGCGAAGAATCATAGACAATTTAGACTTTGCTGTAAAATATTTTCACTACTACTTTGTTTATATTCTTTACATTTCTTTGAACGTAAATGCTCCAGCTTAAAGTACTGATTCATATAATGTGGTGAGGAATTAAGTATGCGATACGAAGTGGCATCACCTCTATTGATCCCATGGGAGTCACAAGAGCCAACTACGCGAGCAAGGTACGCAGCACTGCAGAGATAAGGAAACTTGAAACAAATTCTATCCCAACCCTTCAGGCCAGGGAGGTATACTAGGCCAAAACCTTACTTCTAGGGAGAGTCTGTCGCAAAGGCTGTTGATTATGAGCAAATATTTAGAACATTCATACACACCTACACTATTAAAAGTAAATTAGTCAGGAAGTTTATTTAAAAGAATTAACACAAATAACTTAAACGTTTTACTAAATACAGCTAGTTATCCCATAACCACATTATTTCACAAGAACTCTACCAGTCGAGCGGGAGTCCGCCATTTTTCTAAGCATGCGCGGTGACGCAACTTACCTCTGGTATGCGCGGAACACTTCAGAACAGGTTTGCGACTGCCATCTAATTTGTCCGGAGTCCGAGTTATGCGTGCGTGTTGGTTGTTAGAAAAAAAAGAAACGGCTAACCATAAACAACGGTTTTAAAATAAGAATGTAATCATTTCTGCTGATAAATAGTACACAGTCTTTTTACCTGACATGCGTGGTCATCTGTACAATACAATGTCCATCCTTCTTGGATATCTCCTAGCTAAGAACATAATGTTACCACGGTTAATGAGTATTAGGTAGTTATTTTTTATTCTAGTGATGTATTATTATATTTTTTGTACCTACAAAAAGATCATACTTTTTATCTTTATAACAAGAACCTTCAATAGATCCTCAAATCTACCTAAGTCCGGCAGATTGCATGATTAAAGAGTTACATCTGTATGTCCTTGGACATATCATCTTAATAGCTATGTGTCATCAATATAAATTTTAGAATAGACATATGGCCATTTAAAGAGCAAAATATTTTTAAAATTATAAATTCTTTTCCCTTCGCTGATTGATCCGCCATTATGCAATGAGGTATTTCTCAATGTTTGTGCTCATTAATGGAATGAAGTAATTTATTAAACTAACGTCAATTATTGTTAATCAAATAAATTACTAATAAGCCTTATGGACAAGATCCATAACATGTCAATATCCTTAAACGGTGGAACTATTGAGAAATCTAATTGTATCCGGGTGGTGACATACAAAGAATAAGAAATGTCACTATTCTTATCATATTTCCAACTCCTCCTGTTTTTTCCAAGACAGTTAATTTTTTTCTTGGGATTTCCCGAGTGTAATACTGCCACACGCCTACCACTGCAACTCCTGGTGTACAGGAGTTGCAGTGGTAGGCGTGTGGGCGGGACTAGTCCCATATTCCTGTCGTAAGAGCCGACTAAGGGAGAAAACTATTCTGGACAACATCATTGAAAAAAGAAGGAAAATTTCATACAAACCCTATACCAAATATTCATATAGCTCAGCCAGGTCGGACATGAGCGATTAACGGCCATTTTTAATCGACTTCAAAAAAAGAGAAGGTTCTCCATTCGACTGTATTTTATTATGTTTGTTACTTCATAATTTACCACGATTTTTGATTTATTTGAAAGTTGGATCTTTCCTTGTGGTTCCATTTCAATTTGGTCCAGTTCTTAACGTGGTTATTTTTTTGTTAAAATTGTAATAAGATAAGATAAGATAAGATTCCTTTATTCGCTCAAATTAATTAATTAATTACAAAAACCTATCTCTAGTTCAAACTACAGATACGGTATATATATATATTTTTCATTTTATATATATTTAAACTGCCTCGGTGGCGCAGTGGTAGCATACGCGACTGCTGTTCTTGAGGTCTCGGGTTCGATTCCCGGGTCGGAACAAATGTTTGTATGATCTGCAAATATTTGTTTCGAAGTTTGGGTGTTTTCTATGTATAATATGTATGTATTTACACAAAAAAAGTGTATAAGTATTCATATCAGTTGTCTAGTACCCATAATACAAGCTCTGCTTAGTTTGGGACTAGATGGCGTTGTGTGTTAGATGTCCGAAATATTTATTTATTTTATTTATTTATTTTCCTTTTTAATATGATTGATTCAGTACTTTTATTGACATGCAGGATAATCTTTCTTCTATTTCTTTGACAAGTTTTAGTTGTCAAACAAAAGAACAAATGCTCTTTTTAAAGTGAAATCAGGCCGTTTTCAATAACCTATATCGAGTTTAAACTGGGGATTGGTTATTGAAAATGGCAGTACGTTGCCATTCAGTAACTCATTAAAGCTACTGAAAGACTACTGATGGCTACTTAGAAGCCTAGAGAAGCCATTACTGACTCTTAATCTCCAATTGTCTTTGAGCAGAGATGTATCCACTTCCACCAGATAAAAAAGCTACAGTTTTAGTGATTTCACCTCATATATTTTCTTATTTTTGTTCGTTTGTATGTGAAAGTTTGTAAATTTACTGCATGAGTGCACAGATACGATACAACATTCAATTGTAACAGATTTTTTTGTGAAAAACATCTAATCTATTGGAATTCAATGATTTGCATCGAATGACTGCATTAGACCGCATTTTTAAATGATTTTAAGAAAAAGAAGGGTTCTTGAATTTAACAGTATTGTTTCTTTTCTTTCTTTTTTTTTGGCCTTGCCAAAATGACTCTACTCTGACTGATGGAAAGCATAAGCAGAATCCAAAAGTGGTGGTCACCATATTGCGAATGCAGACAATGCAACAATGCAGCATGGTGACCCACACCATGGCGGGCTAGTGATGCTTCTGCATCATTGGATTTCCAGTCTCGCACTCACCTACGAAACACGACAGCACGATCATTGTCATTTTACGGATATTTTGTACGAGGGTAGTACCGCCCCGGTCGAGCCGGCCCGTTCGTGCTGAAATTAACCTGGCTCTACTACCTTGAATTAAATAATATTTGTTTAGTCATAACTCAAACATTTGTAAACTAATTTGGAATATTCTTTGTTTATTTAAAAAAGTACCTATACAGTCCGTTTTGTTACCTTACAATAAGTACTTTTACCTGACCGAGCTTTGCTATTATTTGCTTTATTTGGTAAATTTTCTAAAAATGAATCCTCGATAAATCGATTTATCGCGCCTGAAATCCCTGCATACTTTTCATGAATACCATTGGAGCCGTTTCCGAAATTCAGTTAATAAATGTACATATACATCAAGAACTGCTCGTTGAAAGGTATAAGATATTGACCATGTGTTACATTTTCCTAGAATAAATTACATACCTTGATATTGAACATAATGTTATTCATAGCGCCATTGTGAAATTCACCGTTTGAGGTAATTTCATTTTGCGTTTGTACAGATACATACAAATTAATTAATTTTCCTCATTTTGTAATTATATCTATATAGAATAAATTATGATAATTACAAGGTTTTAAAGTTCAAGTGCAAAAAATACTTTTCAAATTAACGATTTGAAGGTTCCATGTTAGATGCTACGTGTTCAGGGAGGGCGTTGAAATCTATCTCCTCAGAGTACTGGAGGGCACTTAAGGCAGGTTGTTAGGGTGATATTAATAGAGAGACCACATATTCCTAGCTTTTGCATCACCATTCCCCTTTAGCCTCAGATCCGAAAAGATTTGCCATCCCGCCCGTAACCAAAAGAAGATACAACAACAAATACCGTATTAAATAAAAATTATATAGAAACTAATAAAATACACTTACAAAGGTCGATTACAAACAAACAAATATACTGGTGAAGCTAATAGAAGCGTGTTAAAAAAGCCTGAAATTGAGCACTGAAGTAAAATAGTGTAATGAAAATGATAAGATAGAGTGATAGACCAATTCGACGTAGCTCTGATTTGATGATGGTGATCACCAACAGTCTTTAACAATACCCTCTTGGACATCGACCTAATCTCTCTCCGAATCGACTAATTTCAAACTAGCTGAGTCCCACGTTGTGACCCCCAGTTCTTGTTTTACCTTTACAATATCAACCGCAGGTAACGCGGAGCGAAGCTAGTCTAAAAAGTAAGTTAAGTTACTCCTTATATCATCAGCTATCTGCCAGTGAAAGTCCCTTCATAATCGGTCTCCCGTTCCAGACCTCTTTATAATTGTTTTTTTTAATGTAATACGGTATTGCTTTCATAGGTATTTCATTCCACTTAGTGAAAAGCTGTTAATTTGAAATGACAGACAGACACTTTAATTATTTTTTTATATAAATAAGTACATTGCAAATAAATAACCTCGTTTTTATTACTAGCAACACTTAAATGGCTGAGCAACATTTTTTGCTCACACGATTTTGTAACACATCATAGAATAGTAAGCAATGGCGCTCATAAAGAATTGTGTCAGCGTTTTAATTAGTCGAGTTTTTTTCACTCGGTTTCGTAGTCACAACTAAGTTTACATAAACCATTTTCTTATTTGAGATATTATCGCAAGTAGTGCTTATAAGTTAGTTTCTTCTTGTGTTAAGAATCTGATAATCTAAACATTCAATTTATAGTTCTTTCAATACACACTACAATAACGTTATTAGTTACTAGCAGACTCACGCAACCTCGTTTGCGTCTCCTCTCCTATTGCCCGTAGCGTGATAATTTTCCCCCGTTTTTGAAACATTCTTCATTGGTGCTCCGATCCTATTGTCTTAGCGTGTTGATATATAGCCTTCCTCGATAAATGTACTACCCAAAACTGAAAGAAATTTTCAAATCGGACCAGTGGTTCCTGAGATTAGCGCGTTCAAACAAACAAACTCTTCAGCTTTATATATTAGTATAGATTACACATTCATATTACGGAGGAATATGTACCTATGTAAATTTTGTCCCGAAAATAAATTCTGTTTTGCACAAAACTAGTTCTTATAGTTTCGGAAAAAAGTGGGTGTGACGTAGGGACGGACAGATAGACATGTCGAATCTAAAAGGGTTCCGTTTTTTGCCTTTGGCACGGAACCCTAAAAAGTCGTTTTACTAGTAATACTTGCCCCGAGTATTGTAGCGCTATTTTTGTACAACATGTTTCGCAGTCTAGGAAGTGATAATCAGTAGGTACTTGAAGATGAAAGTTTCATTTGACCTTGGCTGGTTGTTCTACACAAAATAAACAAATAGTTTAGCACGAGAAGTGAATTACCCAGATCATTATAATTTGCTTTTGAATGCTGAGTTGCAATCACGTTTCACGTAAAACGTGGTTGCTAGTACTCCTATTTATATCTACTGGTCCAATTACAACTAATAATAATAATAATAATAATTTATTTCTCACTACATAGACAAAAATACACAAACAAAGTCAAAACATAATTATGGCACAAATCAAAAGTATTTACGATGAACTTTGGTACCCAGAATAAGATTTAACTTGTGTTTAGGGTACCAGTGTCCTCGCATACAATACAAACATATGTTTGAAGTGTCTGGAAACAAATATAGTGTTAGTTAAAAAATAAATATATGGACCACATTAGGAAATTCAAAATCAGAAAAGAAAATGAATTAAACCAAAACAAAAATCCACGCTCACCATTCACTTGAATTTTTCACTAATTTTAGTCTAAGTAGACTCTTATTTATTATATTAGGTGAAGTGCTGGTGTGCTTTTAAACGAATTTATGTATGTGCATCAGTTCGGTTTACACATATAGCTCATTAGTGTGTCTTAGGATCCACATCGCACTAAGTCCTCTGTCTGTTTATAGTTGTGAAATATATTATTTTATAGAAAATTACGGCCACGATGGCAAGTCTTAACAGAGACCAGCTAACTACGCAGAATACACTATAGTGTAAACTGGCGCAAACACAAGTGCACTCACTGTTCGCTCATAATCCGATAGAACGGTTATCCGACGCGATTAGAAAGAGATCAGGCGTGGGACCGACAGCTATACTTGCGGATCTGTGAATAAACCATAATAATGAGACAACCCTATTATATACCACTGTTGGATAGAAGCCGTTAACCGTGGGAGAGCCACGCTTCCGCTTATATGGGCAGGCTCACAGAAGAGGAGAATTCGTTTGTTCTGTGGGCAGGCTCGACCGAAGTTATACCACGGCCTCACAGAAAACCGGTAAGAAACAGCGCTTGCGCTTTATGTTACCCCTCCCTTTATCTTACCTTCCCGTCCCCCAAAGGCCAGCAACGCACTTGTGATGTCTCTGTTCTTGTGGGTGTCCAAGGGCGGCGGTAGTCGCTTGCCATCGGATGAGACGTCTGCTCGTTTCCCCTGCACCATAAAAAAAATAGACCGCTCTTTTGAAGGGAGGTTTTTGCCTATTGTACTTTACCTTACTTAGACTTACCCTCATTGCTATTGCACCTTACTTAGACATTATACCTTAGCCCGAAGATTTTATGTATTTGAAGTGTTCCTTTTCTTTACGGTGCCGTCACCCTGCGTTGTTTACTCCAATAGTCGGCTCTTCGATTCTCATGGGATAGGAAGGGGTGGTGACTCTCCGGTGACTTCTCCGGAGTGATCATTGTTCCTTATATTCGTCACTACACGGATATATGACGCAATTATAAATAAGCACATTTTGAACAATAAAAGTATGTTACATACATTTACAAATACATAATACTTTTAATATAATGTACTAACAGATCGCCTCGGCTTCGCACGGGTTCTTTACGGAAAATATAACACAGCCTGTGTTACTCTGAGAAGATGTTCAGCTTAATTTTGTCCGACGTCTTCAAAAAATATCGTTGTTTTAGTCAATATACTCAGAAACTTAACATATGATATCTTTATATATATAATTCTTCTGTGAGTGTGTATGTCACTGAACTACTCTCTAACGACTGGACCGATTTTGATGAAATTTTTAGTGTGTGTTCAAGGGGAGCTGGGAATGGTTTAGATTCACAATTTTGTCCGCTGGACAATGTTTTTTTAATTAATTTTTAAATTATTAGTAGTTATGGCAAAACGACGTTTTCCGGGACAGCTAGTACTATATATAATCAATTTATCTATTGGTAAAAACCGCTTAAAAATCCGTGTAGTAGCTATTGAGTTAATCGCGGACAGACAGATAGATGCAGCGGAGGATTTTATAATATGTAGTGATTTTCAATTACCATTTCTTAAACCTTGTTCTTCAAGAACCGAAGTTCCCACAAAAACACATGTGTTTTTCATCGTATGACCTCACACAGGTTATATAATTATATTCATTACTTTTCGTACGATTTGTGTTCTATGGTACATCTTGAATCGTGACCTGTAGTCAAGGTTATGTGCACACCATCACCAGTAATTACAGAAGTTGAGTAACAACAGCTTGTGCCCTACGGCCCCCGGCATCCTGAGATGAGTAGCTTGCTGTGACCTTCGCGGTGAACATGTACTCTATCTATACAAATAAATAAAATTGGAGTGTATGTTTGTAAAATTAAAATAACCGCTTTTTTACTAAATGCATATGTATGTATACACGTATAAACCAAAAATGTAGTTAAATTTTTATTTGTCTTTCTGTCTGTCTGTTCCGGGTAATCTCTGGAACGGCTGGACCGATTTTGACGGGACTTTCACTGGCAGATAGCTGATGATTGAAGGAGTAACTTAGGTTACTTTTATTTAGACTTGCTTCGCCCCGCGGTGTTACCCGCTTTTATAAAGCCATAACATAGATCTTTTCAACTACTCAACAGACTTGAATCATAAATAGATAAATAGTTATCATCAATAGATAGACTGATTCAAGAGGAAGATTTATACACTGCTTTTCTGTTACATCCTCGCACTATGAAAAGATTTCTGGAATTTCCACCCCAAAGGAGGAACTAGCTTCTACCTAGCTAATTCTATACCTGAGGAAAAAAAATCCAAAAAAGATGCTGTCTCAGTAGGATGAGTCAATTACGAGTACAATGCCAAGTTGCTGCCCTTCCCTTTGACATTAATGACAGTTGCTTCACATTACAAACGAGAAATTCTTGGCTAGTTTATCCTTGACCACAACCGCATCGTAAACGACTAAAGCATACTTGTTCAACATAATCATTTGTACGTGTTCGTTGTTTTGGCTGATTATCAATTCACAGAAGAGATAAGACGAAGTGGCTGACGAAGTTATATACCGTCAAGCTCCAGAAAGGGGAGAGTGTTCCAAATAGTAAGGGTAGGACGAAGAGATAGGGAGTCAAGAAAAGATACGTGTGTAGTTTTCATTGATATTCAGCTCCTATTCTTGTCGTAGCTTGATGATAAATTGCTTATTAGCTTTGCTGGCGGATAACAGTTAGTTAGGTTAAAAAAAAACAAATTGTATCTAATTTTTTATTTTTATTTTATGCCTTAACGAAGCACTGTTTGCTGTTGTAACTGGATGACAGGTTTTCTGTATTGTACTGTTATGTATGACTGTACCTAAATAAATAAATAATCAAATAGAGAATATCCTCCTTTTGGAAGTCGGTTAATAAATGAGTACGCGGAGTTACTGATAACCAATTTAACCTTCTAATTCAGTTCACCCTCAGGGTTGCGGAGATCCGATGCCAGTCGCTGCGTGGAAAAGCTGATCTATACTAATATATAAAGCTGAAGAGTTTGTTTGTTTGTTTGAACACGCTAATCTCAGGAACCGCTGGTCCGATTTGAAAAATTCTTTCGGTGTTGGATAGTCCATTTATCGAGGAAGGCTATAGAGTATATATCATCACGCTACTACTAATAGGAGCGGAGCAACAATGAAGAATGATTCAAAAACGGGGGAAATTTTCACGCTACGGGCAACATAAGGCGCAAACGAGGTTGCGTGGGTCAGCTAGTATTCAGATTAAACCGCTTGAGCTAACCTACCTCAAATAATATTGAGAATAATAAAGGCTAAGAAAATGTTGATGAGTATTCGAATTTCAAATAATCTATACTAATATTATAAAGCTGAAGAGTTTGTTTGTTTCTTTGAATGTGTTTGATCTCAGGACGGCTGGTCCGATTTGAAAAATTCTTTCAGTGTCAGATAGCCCATTTATCACACTAATAACCGCCAATACGAGCAAAGTACCAATGAACAATGATTCAAAAACGGGGGAAAATCTTCACGCTACGGGCAATAGAAGACGCAAACGAGGTTGCGTGGGTCAGCTAGTTCGATATAAAAAATAAATATTTTGATGTTGTCATATTTTTCAGATTAACAAACGGTGCTTCACCATAATCAGAACAATAAAGAATCCAAAGTTTGTGTTATACAAACGCTAGATATTATGTCATATAATAGTTATTTATGTTAACATTAGGAAGACAATTCCAACCATTCAATTATAGTTTAATTATTGTTATAACACCATTCTCTGTTAATTCCGGTATTGTTAAAGGAGATTAAATAACAATAGACAACTCAGAGTTGCAATCGTGCAAAATTCCATAGATTATAGTGGCAATTTTCATTTTTAAGATCGATTGCCAATTTAATACAGACATTTAAGGAAAAAGATAAATTAAGAAAGTTATAGTTTCTTAATTTTTTAAAAGTAGTATTTACATAATTTTGATAAATTTTATGTCATCTATTTACACCTAAATCATTAAAATCGGTTCGGCCGGTCTACGGAGGAACATACAAATTTATTTGTATACTAGCTGAACCCGCGTTGTTACCCGCGGTTATTGTTGTACCACAGGTAATGCCGCGGGACAAAGCTAGTCTAAAAAAAGTAGCTTAAGTTACACATTAGATCATCAGCTATCTGACAGTTAAAATCCCGTCAAAATTGGTTTAGCCGTTCCAGAGATGACCCGGAACAAACAGCCAGACAGACAAAAATTGTAAAAAATGTTGTTTTGGTATATGTACCGTGTATACATACAAACACATGCATTTAATAAAAAGCGGTTATTTTAATATTACAAACAGACATTCAATTTTATTTATTTGTGTAGATAAGATCATCAAAGCTATGTGCCTTCATCGAAGTGAAATAAAAAGATTTTCGTACAGGGATATCCAGAAAGATACCAATATCCTAGTTGGACAAAACCTCATATTTAAGCAGAGGTATATGTCCAGCTGTGGACTATTAAAGACTTTTGATGATGATCATATCCTACCTTAAGGTTCATCCTGTTCTTAAGGGTGGGACCTGAAATTAAATGGGAGAGCGCCTGAATCGCACCGTCTAGGTGTTTCTAATGGAAAGACCAATAAACCTGACTTGCTAAAGCAGCCGAAGAACTGAAGGGAATTTGCAGTCTGCCACAAAAAAGTCTACCTCCTTATAAAATTGTGAGCATGTAATTCGTTAAAATTATTCCTTAATTTACCGAAATTCATATAAATAGGTGCAGTGGTACTTTTAGAAGTAGATCCATCATCATCCTATCGCAGTCCACTGCCGGACATAGGCCTCTGCAATAGCATGCCAATTGGTTCGATCACCGGCTTCTCGCATCCAGCTCCTGGATACTGGAAATAATAGAGTTGGATTAGACCTTGGAGAAAGATATAGGCCAATTTTTAGTGATAACCGACTTTCACGTAGGCGTAGCCTGCTGCTTATGCTAGTTTTTTTAATCAAAGGTTAACTTTTTCAAGGAAGTGTGTAGTCAAATTATTTGTTTTAAGGTAGTAGAGCCACGATGATCAGCACGGACGGGCCGGCTCAACCGGGGCGGTACTAAACTCGCACAGGAAATCAACGTAAAATGACATTGATCGTGCTGTCGTGTTTCGTTGGTGAGTGCGAGACCGGAGGCCCAATGATGCAGAAGAATCACTAGGCGGCCATGGTGTGGGTCACCATGCTGCATTGACTGCATTCGCAGTATGGTAACCACCACTCTTGGATTCTGCTTATGCTTTCCATCAGGCCGAGTAGAGTCATTATGGCAGGGCCAAACATAAAAAAAAAAATATGTTTAGCCTTTGCATGCCTCTATTTGTGATTGTATATTATTCAGATCGCACCTTGCCGTTGTAGAGACGACCATGACCGAGCTTCATGTTCAAAGGCCATTTCATTCATAGCTAACTTACATATGTGTAAGTAAGTAGTGACTGACAATTTTGTTGCAAAACCTGGACATATTACAGTACATTTTATCTACATAGAAAACTGGTTACAGCATGTACTTTGGGAAATGAAATGAAATGAAATCATTTATTCTGCAATCTATACTAATATATAAAGCTGAAGAGTTTGTTTGTTTGTTTGAACACGCTAATCTCAGGAACCACTGGTCTGATTTGAAAAATTCTTTCGGTGTTGGATAGTCCATTTATCGAGGTATATATATCATCACGCTACTACTAATAGGAGCGGAGCAACAATGAAGAATGTTTCATAAACGGGGGAAATTTTCACGCTACGGGCAATATAAGGCGCAAACGAAGTTGCGTGGGTCAGCTATTAGGTTATATAAAGACTTGCAAGTTAAACTTTTTTTGAGTAGATGAGTTCGGCCTTTCCTAACTGGACTAGCCCTGAGAAGAAAGGACGAAACAAACTCAGGGATCAACGTCTCTTTTAAAGATGGATTTCTTGGGTTCTGTACAGAGAGCCGTACTATTATAAATTCGAAAGTATCTCTTTCTATTTGTCTTTTACGCTTCCACAACTGTAACGCTGCACTGATTTCAATGAAGTTTCTTATGTATATACTTTGCTTCTTGAGGGAGGACACAGGCTACTCTTTACCGCGATAATCGAGAAACATTAAGCGCAGGTATCCTACTAATATCGACTGCCTCAGTGGCGCAGTGATAGCGTACGCGACTGCTGTTCTAGAGATCCCGGGTTCGATTCCCGGGTCGGACCAAATGTTTGTATGATCTGCAAATATTTGTTTCGGAGTTTGGGTGTTTTCTATGTATAATATGTATGTATTTATAAAAAAAAAGTATATATGTATTTATATCAGTTGTCTAGTACCTATAATACAAGCTCTGCTTAGTTTGGGACTAGATGGCGTTGTGTGTTAGATGTCCGAGATATTTATTATTTATTTATTATAAACGCGAAAGTTTGTAAGTATGTATTATGGATGGATGGATGGATGTTTATTACTCTTTCACGCAAAAACTAGTAATACATATATTTAAACTAGCCGCTAACTACCCGCGTGTTTGTCGGTTATCGCGGCAAATAGTAGCCTGTCTTATTCTGATGTATAAGCTATATTACAGTAAAATTTCATTCAAATCCGTTCAGTAGTTTTAGCGTGAAAGAGTAACAAACATCTATTTATCCATCCATACCTACAAACTTTCGCGTAGTATAATATTAGTAGGATTAAACGACATTGTTATTTTTTTTTTATTATGTGCCATTCTGACATTGATATAAAGTTATTTTTAAATTGATGTAAAGTATAGTGTGTTTGTAACTTTGTATGTTCCACCGTTAAGTCGAAACTACTGAACCTATTTTAATGAATAAGATGACAATAATGAGAATGAGATTAAATAATAGCCCTGGTATACATTTCATCAAAAGTTTTGATAAAAAATCTTGTAGGTATATTAAGATTAAAGTCCGGGATCCCCAAAACCAATTTTACAAATAATTACTATCAAGCTTTTTCGTGAGTGGCTTCACTCTGATGAGACCCTTTCCCCATTTTTCCTTTTTTCACTACAAAATGTCTCGATTGTGGTAGATAACAGGGGCAGCAGGGACAAAAAACTTTTGAGCGTAGGGCCGGAATAATTTTTTTAAGACAATGTGGTTTGTAAATTATACAAATAAATAATAATAAATAAATATTTCGGACATCTAACACACAATGCCATCTAGTCCCAAACTAATCAGAGCTTGTGTTATGGGTACTAGACAACTGATACAAATACATATATACTTTTTTTTTGTAAATGCATACATATTATACATAGAAAACACCCAAACTCCGAAACAAATATTTGTAGATCATACAAGCTAAGCAACTGTTAAAAATCAGCTAGTTGGTATCATTTTTGATGGCCTCGTTATCGAAACATGTTAGAAGGATCAAACCATACATTTTGTACAACAAATATTTCTTTCTAATAAGTAATAATTTTAGTTAATACTAGCTGACCCTCGCAACTTCGTTTGCGTCTCCTATTGCCCGTAGCGTGATAATTTTCCCCGCGGATAAAACATTATTTATTGATGCTCCGCTGCTATTGGTCTTAGCGTGATGATAGCCATCCTCGATAAATGTACTATCCAACACTGAAAGAAGTTTTCAAATCGGAGCTGCGGTTCCTGAGATTAGCGCGTTCAAACAAACAAACAAACTCTTCAGCTTTTTTAATATTAGTATGGATTTATATAATTTTATTGTCAACGCTTCAACATTTTTTATTGTAGGTTATTTCTATTTTTAATATTGACAATATTATGTCAATAAAGCCGTTGAGTAAGGCCTTATTACATACATACCAGACATGTTGGAACGTAGGAATGTACACAAGTCGGACACATTGCGTATGATTTACCATTTCCAATAAATTAATACGGCCTCAATTACATTCCCGACCAATCATACAAATATGGTCATCTAGAGTTTCATTCTGACCTAGTACGGTTCTTGTATTTTATAAGTACTAACTGAAACCCGCGGCTATTGTCGTACCGCGGGTAACGCCGCGGGACAAAGTTAATCTAAAAAACTACAAAACTAGTCTAAGAAAAAGTAGCCTAAGTTACTCCTTAGATCATCAGTTATTTGTCAGTGAAAGTCCCATCAAAATCGGTACAACCGTTTCAGAGATCACGAGACAGAAAGACCGACAGACAGATAGACGAGAGAAAAAATTGTAAAAGTTATATTTTTGTATATGTCCCGTGTATATATCATTTGCGTTTAGTAAAAGCGGTTATTTTAATATTAAAAAACAGACACTCCCAATTTTATTTATTTGTATAGATTTTTCAAAACAGTTCTAACTTAGTTGCACTATATCAATGACAACCCTATCCAAACTAGAATTCAACTCGAGAAACGAGTTAAATAATCATTAGTATGTTTTTAGAAGCCCATTGCAGTAACCGATTGGTAAAACTCAAATACTCGGCCTACTTGCGTACGAGTTAGAGTTACGACACTATTTGCATAAAGTGCCATAGACAACTTGCGGTCATGAAGGACCTTGTGTTACATGCGTGATTCTCTATGATAGTCAATAAAAATGCGGTCGTATTCCTTAGAATCGTGTTAAGATGTTACACGTGATTTATTTCCAATAAATCTATATAAAAAAATTAAATTGGAGTGTCTGTTTGTAATATTAAAATAACCGCTTTTTAATAAATGCATATGTATGTATACACAGTACATATACCAAAATTTTTTTTTTACGATTTTTGTCTGTCTGTCTGTTTTTTCCGGGTAATCTCTCGAACGGCTGGACCGGTTTTGACGGGACTTTCACTGGCAGGTAACTGGTGATCTAAAGAGTAACTTAGTCTACTTTTTTTAGATTAACTTTGTCCCGCGGCGTTACCCGAGGTTTTGTTTTTGTATTTTTTTTGTTTTTAATATTTGGACATGCCAAAATGACTCTACTCTGCCTGATGGAAAGCATAAGCAGAATTCAAGATTCCACATTTTACGTTGAATTTCAGTGCTCATGTTATTACATGAGCACTGAGCTCGACCGAGGCGGTATTCCGCCTCGGTCGAGCCGGCCCAACCGTGTTGAAATCAGCGTGGCTCTACTACCTTCAAAACAATACAACAATAAACGCGGATAACACCGCGGGGTCCAGCTAGTAAATAATATATTTATCAAATGCGGGAGCTGACGTTGATTATTATAAGGAAATAAATATTTGTAGTTACCTACTTGAAATATTTCTGATTACTAGTACTATTTATTATAAACATTTTTTATAATATGATATAATATAATGTTATTATGAAGATGTACATTCATACCGCGCCTATTCTGGTCTCCTTACGTAAAAGTGATAAATTTTCTCTATCAATAATATCGCTTGCTTGTCCTCGTTTCGACATTTTCTAATAAGTTTATATTATAACTTGTGTAATTATTATTGATAGCATTTTTAATAGCTCGTAAGTTAAATGAGATTAATACAAGAAACAGTTTAGTATAACAGCCTTTAGCAGTCCATTTCTGGACATAGGCTTCTCTTTAGAAAGGAGTTTTTGGCACGTTGGCCATGAAAGTTGATATAGAATTTGTTTGAAGTTTTTCTTCTGCTCTGCATTAGAACTTTAGAGTGATATTACTCATGTTGTCCTGCTTAGATTCTTCTCTAAACCGCCTCTTTCGACACCCATAGGATGAATAAGGGTGGTGTCACTTGGATTTTTTTTTGTCCGGGTCGGACTGCTGTTTTTTTTTTTTTATTTTTTATTTTTTTTGACCCTGCCATAATGACTCTACTCTGCCTGATGGAAAGCATAAGCAGAATCCAAAAGTGATGGTCACAATACTGCGAATGCAGACAATGCAACAATGCAGCATGGTGACCCACACTATGGCGGGCTAGTGATGCTTTCGCATCATTGGGCCTCCGGTCTCGCACTCACCAACGAAACACGACAGCATGATCGCTGTCATTTTACGTTGATTTTCTGTGCGAGGGTAGTACCGTCCCGGTCGAGCCGGCCCGTTCGTGCTGAAATCAGCGTGGCTCTACTACCTTGAAAGGGTTGGGATCTTCTTACAAGAAATTCTTAATAGTCAGGAGTATGGAAGATGGCGGTGTTTCCCACATGTGCCCTGGTAAGTCAGGGCCCTCAAATATACTTACAACTAGTTCAACCTTCGAATTCAGTTCACCCTCAGGGTTACGGAGGTCCGAGGCCAGTCGCTCCAGTAAACCAGTGTAGCCGATCTCAAATAATCTTGGGAATAATAAAGGCTAGGGAGGTGATGGTGATCTAGTCAATCTGACGTCACTAATAATACCTATTCCTTAAGTCGATGAGGTCAGTTTGACATGAATCAAAAGAGGATCTTAATTCAATAAAAGTTTTTGCGCATTTGTTTTTTTGTCCATTCAGAACAGAGTTTAATGATTTTTTGCACCCCCCTGGCAAAGTCAGTTCACGTAGAAACAGTAATTTGGTACGGCTAAAAACCTAATATAATTCTATATTTTAAATTGGTTAATATCTATACTAATATATAAAGCTGAAGAGTTTGTTTGTTTGTTTCTTCAGTTTTGGATAGTACATTTATCGAGGAAGGCTATAGGCTATATATCATCACGCTCGGACCAATAGGAGCGGAGCAGCAATGAAAAACGTTTCGAAAACGAGGGAAAATTATCAGGCTACGGGCAATAGGAGACGCAAACGAGGTTGCGTGGGTCGGCTAGTTATGTCTATAAATAATTGATAAACCGACTTCTATCCTAAACAAACCAAATACTCGTAAAAATATTTATTGAGATTCAGATACACTTACTAAAATGATACCGTGTTTCATTTTAGTAAGTAGTAGTCCAAGAAATATAGCACTAGTGAGTATATTTCAGTTAAACAAGTTGGTAGTTAGGTCATAGATAAGCATAAGTACTAAAATAACTACAAACATTACAACTTATTTCGATATATTGATTGATAGTTCAATTTACACTGGAATAATAACAAAAACTACATTGTCAATGTAAAATATTATTTATAAGAGGATGGTGATTACAGGCCCAGGCTGTGATCGACATGTGGGCGTCGAAACTATTAAAGTCATGACGTGCTTACAATAAAAATATCTATGTAACAGTCACGAATGATTAAATTGATGAAAAAGGATCTTAATCTATAGAAATAAATAAAATTGGAGTGTCTGTAATATTAAAATCAGTTACGTTTAGCTAGTACCATTAAAATTTGCTTGATTATAATAGAATATATTAGAGATGATAAACACTTCAATTTATTTATGTAGATTTCTGTTACGCATATAGTAAGAATATTTAAGTAGTTGATACAAATCCAGTTAGTTTATATAAAGCGTCAACTAACATTTCAGAGATAGGGTTAAGACATCAGTCTTTGAGAGCCAACTTTAGTCAATAAGTCTTTGTTACCCAACTACGTCGAAACCAAAAGGAAACGTAATCGTTTTGGCAATCTATGTTTGTTTGTTAGACCTAAGCGTATGTATGTTTATTTGTTCCACCGTAG